>JAMRYA010000025.1:2735000-4149154 GCA_024447215.1 Panagrolaimus sp. LJ2400 | reverse complement strand
ATAATTGTCGCCAATGAAATTCCAAATCTTTCGTTTCTGCTAAATACTTTTTTACAGCATAATGTACACGATTGATAGCCAAATTTGTGATATTTGCTTGTTTCAATAAATAAGAGACAGTTGGAGATAGCCCGAACGGATCAATTGACCAGTGATTTTTTGGACGAACACCTAAAAAATAGTTATGCTATGTCAGTTAAACCAAAAAGTTGAAAACCATAAATCAGTTATTAAGAAGTTGGATATTGATAAAAAATATGCACAATTGTATGGACCAGTTTACTATGATATTAGTAAAGGCAGCCTTAAGACAGAAGTAACAACAATTATGCAGTTTTATGAAATCATAATGAAATTATAACGTAAACACCTGAACATCAGTTTTTACATAGCACGTTAGAGAAAATCCAAGGTCTGATAACAGTTTTTTTTCTAGATCTCTCTTTCTAATCGGTTAAGTTTATCAAATCTACGATCAATATCGTTCTCAGCGCACGAATGAATAGTGTAATGGTTTTTGAAAAGCGCTACTTACTTTCGTGTACTACAGTTTTTATTGATCAAAACATAAAGAAAATGTGACACTAATCTGTATTAGCTGTAATACCGCAATCAGCCAAACAGTTTTATTCATGAAATTCATAGTTTTAGTAAGATATAAAAAAACTAGGCAAAGATCTTGTGCACAGTTTTTATTTACTAAATAAAAAGATATCAGTATAATAGCTTTTTAAATTTAAAACTTTTTCTATTGTTGCCTTATTTCTTGATGATCAAATTGCTGCTGATTGTTCTTTATCCTCGTCAACGAAATCGTCAGCAGTTTTAGCTACACCATCATCTTCCTCTTTTGAAGATGGCATAGGTTCTGTAATGGTCACATTATTATGAACAGTTTATTCAAAAAAGATAAGAAAAAACTCATACTTTTTGCAGCAGCTGCTGCAGCATTATTATGATCACTTTTAAGCTCTTGAATTTGTGATTCAAGTTTTTCAATTTTTGAATGATCACTGCTCACTTCAGCTTTTAAAGACGCAATTAATGATTTTAATGATGATATTTTCGACGACAGTAAAAATTTAATTTTCAATGATTTAATTTCCATGGGTTCAAGTTCAATTCTATCAGTTTTTTCGCCTTCATGTAGCACTATAGCTCTGATGGAGACAGTATAAAACAATCTTTTTATTTCAAAATCACATCAATTGAAAAGCCAGTTTAACAAGAAGTGCCAACAGTCATGACAGTTTTTAGTTCACAATCAGCTCAATATCTTTTACAAGATTATTGCAGCTATGGGGGATACTTCATATTTATATGTTTAATTGTTTATGCAGTTTTTTGTTACAATGTGATTAATGTTTTCAATCAACAAACCAATAATGTTTTTTATGTCAGGGTGAAGAAACAATTGTAACAATTTATTGATTACTACAAAACCCGCAAAATTACACATTTCGCCCAATATGATTACATTTAAAATTTAATTTTCACAGATTTAATTTCCATTGGTTCAAGTTCAAGTTTTTCAGTTTTTTCGCCTTCATACAGCATTGTTAATGAAATCGATTGAAGTTCTGCTCGGGACAGTGTAAAATAATCTTTTAGTGTTAAGGAGCCATCAGTAGAAGAATCAGTTGGACATGAAGTCCCCACAGGCATGACAGTTTTTAGCCCACATTCAGCTCCAAATCTTTGAAGGATTAATGCAGCTGAATCTACAGGGGATACTTTATATTTATCTGGTTCAGAATAGATTGTTGGAGCTGAGATGGGTCGAAGTGAAAGTGTATAAACATCACATGGAAGTGGTTTCTTCAGCAGCGAGAAGCTTGTCTTTGAAGATATTGTATCAGATTCCATAACAATAATAGGGGAGTGAAGTCTCAAGGATGCATGTTGAGATGGCAAAGAATGATATCCAGTTGTTGTATCTTCAGCAGGCTTCTGTGGAGATGAAACAAATTTTTCGACAGATAAATAAAAGACTGATTGTGTTAAAAGATTATCATTGATTCCTTGATTAAGTCCACGATCATCATCATTTGTTAAGCGGCGATCAAGCATTACTTCAAGCCATCCTGAAAATGAAACATATCAGTTATAGTTTTTTCAATTTTTTTAATGCCTAATAGTTTTCGAAAAAATGAATTTGTGCACTAGCATTGGCCAACGCATTGGTTATCAGTTTTTTTAAATATTTTTTATACCAACACTATACTCCTACACTCATATTTTAGTATATTGTCCCTTGAAAAAATGCCAGTTTACGTTTTTCTTCAAATTTAACCTTTTTCTAGAGAAATTTCTAAATTTATTAAATTTATCCTTATCTATCAACTGATGGCAGTTAGTAGTGTTTTTGTAAAATAAAGTGGAATCTTTACTCCAAGGTGGACTTGAACCACCGACCCTCTGATTTCCGGTCAGATGCTCTACCTACTGAGCTATTGGACCACGATTCCTTTTTGAGAAAGTTAAGATTATTCATAAAAGAATGCTAAGGCAATAAAAATAGGGTAACATAATATGCTTGCATCAGTTTTTAAAACTATTTCAGCATTAATTCTTATTGCAGTAAGATACATTTAATCAGTTTTTAAAGCTTTTTTTAAGTTTTACTAACTGGCAATGCAGTTAAATGAACACCGCGAAGAATAATCTTTGTTCACTAATTTAAAGCGAAATTCCATTTATCTTCAAAATCAAGCAGTTAAAACATATATAAAAAATAAACTTACTTTCCAATTTTACCAATAACATTTTTAGTATATTAAATCCAGTTTAATTATACTAGTTTTCGAAAATATTACGTCAGACGCCGTCCCAGTTATATGAAACTTACTTTTTAGCATAATCTGTTACAACATCATTTTTCGCTGTTCCAGTTACTCCGTCATGATGTTGAAAAACTAAATGTCGGCGCGCTGTTACCAGCAAATCGTAATATTTGAGCCCTGCGAAATTTTCAGTTGATACTCCATCAGATTTTGATTTCCATTGCCATGATGCATATGCGATGTCAGCAGCTCTGCAAATAGAAAGTAAATAGATTGAAATTAGTTGCAAAAATATATAAACAAAAAGTTATATTTTTTTTGGAGCCAGTAAGATATTTTCCAGTGGAGCCAGTTTATTACTAACAGATTTCTTGCAAATTTTTGTTCATAGCGACCAGATAAATTTTTAAAATATAATGAACGACAGTTTAACTGATAATGAACAAAATGTAATAGTTTTACCACGTTAAACAACACTCATGTGAAGCCAAGACACAGTTTATAAAAATATACAAATGCCTAACATTTGTAGTTTATTTATTTGCTGTCATACATCTAGTTAGATATAAAAATATTGTTAATGTAATAAAAATGAAATCACAAATGTTTTATTCTCATATGCCACATGGTACCCTATGACTCGTTGTTCAAAATCAGTTTTTTATAGACAGTTGGGTAAAAAAGATATCAGTTTTAATATTGTTAGGAAATTCATCAAACAGTAAAAACAGTTCATGTGGTGGCAATGATGCAGGATTTAAGCTATTGAGATATTCCTGTGTAATCAGTTCTTGTAATGCTTCCCCATCAACTGCACTATCGATGCTCGTGTAAAGTCTTTCAGTAGAAGGATCTAGCATCTCAACTACTTCTTTTTTTAGTTCATCGACATCAGCATTTCTTGCCGATAAAATGGCTGAATTTTAAACTTCTTCAAATCGATTATGTTGTATCAGAGTGCCGTATACTTCTTCAACTAAAACATTTTCAACAATGAATTCACTTGGGAATTCCATGTTATCATCTTCATCATTAACTCTGCCTTCACCAATACCCAAAAGATATTTTGCAAATTCACCTTCCCGACTAAAGATCACAGCAATACGTCCGCCGGGAAACGTAAAGCTCAAAGCACAAAGATAGAATACGAACGCAACAGTAGCAGTCTAAAAAATGTAAATGAAAAATTGTCATTCAATTTTTCAAAAATCTCTGTATTTTATGCAAATTTCTTCTTTGCATACTTTTTTTTTGTGATTGTGAATGAACAATAAAATGACACGAACGAACGGAGAAACGAACGCTTTCGCTTTAGTTGGAGGATTTGGCAAAAATTGTGTCAATTTTTCAAAATTGGTTCAGTTTTCATAGATTGTGAACACACTAATCACTTCATTTTCGCCCAGTTTAAATTTACAAAAGCACATACCTAACATAATGTTGTACTGTTCGATCCATATGTTTGTAGAATGGCCGTGAAGTATAATATCCACTCCAATAATGGTCGTCATGATCTGCATATGTAAAGAAATCACCGCTCAACGTTTTAATATCTTCCTTCTTAATACTTTGATGAACAGCTTCAAAATAATCTTCCAATGTCCCAAATTTTACTTTCATATTCCATTCTGTATTGTTATTCATGAAATTGAAGAGTTTAATTTAATTTGTTCCAGTTTTAATTTTATTCTTGTTTAAATTATATCTTGATCTAGCACAGAATCAAAACAATTCAAAGCATCTCTTAACGATTATAAGAAGCAGTTTTGCTTATCAGTTTTATTTATAATATGATTTGAATTGAGGGTGAAGGCGGATTCGCAGTTTTAAAATTACGCCCGTCTATCATTGCTTTTGTAGTTTTAAGGTTTATTTTTATTATTGAGGCAACACTTTTCAGATTATTGTGCTTAAAACTTTGATTTTTTTATTGTTCAGTGATGAAACGATAAAACCTCCCAGTTTTCAAACCATATCCTAAAAATGATTCCCCTCTTTTTTACCTTTTGATCAGACAGACTTTTGACAATTTTAATTTCAAGCATTTCAAGTAGGGTTATCTGCCCTCTCCAGCCAATATTATTAGGCACCTGTAATATTTCTTTTTTTTCTATCATACAAACGAAAGAAAGAAACCTCCATGCAGAAGAGACGCCGCACAAGCAGGATTGGGAAATTGGAAGAACAGTTTTAAAAAGCAAAAAATCGTTGGATCATCAGCATGGCCGTTTAAAAATTTTAATTGGAAATAGTTATTTCAAGACTAATTTTAAGCATTCAGTTTTAAAAAGTAAAAAATTGTTGCAGCACAATCGAGAAAATAAGGCCCGTTTAAAAATTTCAAATTGGAAACAGTTATTTCAATCCCATTCTTTAACTATATTTTGTTTAAATTTTATTAATGGCAGTTTATCGTACAAATAAAATGTATTTATTTCCCTGTAATAAAGTTTACAGTACATTTAGCAAAAATTATTACTAAAATAATTCATAGACTTATAGCACTTTTATTGCAGTATGTCGTAGCAGATTATCTAATCACTTAGTACATTATTTTTATGTGTGTTATTTCAGCTTCGTGGCCAGTTTTTTTTATTTATAAAGACGTTTAAAAAATTTAAATTTTGTCTTTTATGAACGCTGTTTTACAAAAACGCTAATCTTAGCTGATACAAATTTAATGATTGAATAACAACTCAAGTACACTACATACATTTTTTTATTAATCGCATTATTTAAAATAAACGTCAGCATTTCCATTTTTTAATTCCCAAATTTACTCTTGACTTCGCAGTGTAATTTTTTTTATGTCCTACCTTTCGATCCGGTCTACACGTAGATGGAATATCAGACGTTTAATTAACAGAGACGTTAAAATAAATATTGTTTTTTGTGCACATTGTTTTACATAAGCGCAAAAGCAAAGCTAGTACAAATTTTGGATTGTCAGCAAATAGTAGCTCAGATACACCAGTTTTTTATTAAAAGCACGTTTAAAAAAAACTCTTTCTTCACAGTTTTTAAATTATCACTTTCATTTCTTGTTTCGCAGTTTTATAATTTATAAGTCCTACCTTTCGATCTGGTCCACATGTTGAGGGAATATCATAACCACCAAATGGGAACATATGTGTGAAGACATCTGTTTTATCAGATTTACCAGCCCATAATTGTCGCCAATGAAATTCCAAATCTTTCGTTTCTGCTAAATACTTTTTTACAGCATAATGTACACGATTGATAGCCAAATTTGTGATATTTGCTTGTTTCAATAAATAAGAGACAGTTGGAGATAGCCCGAACGGATCAATTGACCAGTGATTTTTTGGACGAACACCTAAAAAATAGTTATGCTATGTCAGTTAAACCAAAAAGTTGAAAACCATAAATCAGTTATTAAGAAGTTGGATATTGATAAAAAATATGCACAATTGTATGGACCAGTTTACTATGATATTAGTAAAGGCAGCCTTAAGACAGAAGTAACAACAATTATGCAGTTTTATGAAATCATAATGAAATTATAACGTAAACACCTGAACATCAGTTTTTACATAGCACGTTAGAGAAAATCCAAGGTCTGATAACAGTTTTTTTCTAGATCTCTCTTTCTAATCGGTTAAGTTTATCAAATCTACGATCAATATCGTTCTCAGCGCACGAATGAATAGTGTAATGGTTTTTGAAAAGCGCTACTTACTTTCGTGTACTACAGTTTTTATTGATCAAAACATAAAGAAAATGTGACACTAATCTGTATTAGCTGTAATACCGCAATCAGCCAAACAGTTTTATTCATGAAATTCATAGTTTTAGTAAGATATAAAAAAACTAGGCAAAGATCTTGTGCACAGTTTTTATTTACTAAATAAAAAGATATCAGTATAATAGCTTTTTAAATTTAAAACTTTTTCTATTGTTGCCTTATTTCTTGATGATCAAATTGCTGCTGATTGTTCTTTATCCTCGTCAACGAAATCGTCAGCAGTTTTAGCTACACCATCATCTTCCTCTTTTGAAGATGGCATAGGTTCTGTAATGGTCACATTATTATGAACAGTTTATTCAAAAAAGATAAGAAAAAACTCATACTTTTTGCAGCAGCTGCTGCAGCATTATTATGATCACTTTTAAGCTCTTGAATTTGTGATTCAAGTTTTTCAATTTTTGAATGATCACTGCTCACTTCAGCTTTTAAAGACGCAATTAATGATTTTAATGATGATATTTTCGACGACAGTAAAAATTTAATTTTCAATGATTTAATTTCCATGGGTTCAAGTTCAATTCTATCAGTTTTTTCGCCTTCATGTAGCACTATAGCTCTGATGGAGACAGTATAAAACAATCTTTTTATTTCAAAATCACATCAATTGAAAAGCCAGTTTAACAAGAAGTGCCAACAGTCATGACAGTTTTTAGTTCACAATCAGCTCAATATCTTTTACAAGATTATTGCAGCTATGGGGGATACTTCATATTTATATGTTTAATTGTTTATGCAGTTTTTTGTTACAATGTGATTAATGTTTTCAATCAACAAACCAATAATGTTTTTTATGTCAGGTGAAGAAACAATTGTAACAATTTATTGATTACTACAAAACCCGCAAAATTACACATTTCGCCCAATATTGATTACATTTAAAATTTAATTTTCACAGATTTAATTTCCATTGGTTCAAGTTCAAGTTTTTCAGTTTTTTCGCCTTCATACAGCATTGTTAATGAAATCGATTGAAGTTCTGCTCGGGACAGTGTAAAATAATCTTTTAGTGTTAAGGAGCCATCAGTAGAAGAATCAGTTGGACATGAAGTCCCCACAGGCATGACAGTTTTTAGCCCACATTCAGCTCCAAATCTTTGAAGGATTAATGCAGCTGAATCTACAGGGGATACTTTATATTTATCTGGTTCAGAATAGATTGTTGGAGCTGAGATGGGTCGAAGTGAAAGTGTATAAACATCACATGGAAGTGGTTTCTTCAGCAGCGAGAAGCTTGTCTTTGAAGATATTGTATCAGATTCCATAACAATAATAGGGGAGTGAAGTCTCAAGGATGCATGTTGAGATGGCAAAGAATGATATCCAGTTGTTGTATCTTCAGCAGGCTTCTGTGGAGATGAAACAAATTTTTCGACAGATAAATAAAAGACTGATTGTGTTAAAAGATTATCATTGATTCCTTGATTAAGTCCACGATCATCATCATTTGTTAAGCGGCGATCAAGCATTACTTCAAGCCATCCTGAAAATGAAACATATCAGTTATAGTTTTTTCAATTTTTTTAATGCCTAATAGTTTTCGAAAAAATGAATTTGTGCACTAGCATTGGCCAACGCATTGGTTATCAGTTTTTTTAAATATTTTTTATACCAACACTATACTCCTACACTCATATTTTAGTATATTGTCCCTTGAAAAAATGCCAGTTTACGTTTTTCTTCAAATTTAACCTTTTTCTAGAGAAATTTCTAAATTTATTAAATTTATCCTTATCTATCAACTGATGGCAGTTAGTAGTGTTTTTGTAAAATAAAGTGGAATCTTTACTCCAAGGTGGACTTGAACCACCGACCCTCTGATTTCCGGTCAGATGCTCTACCTACTGAGCTATTGGACCACGATTCCTTTTTGAGAAAGTTAAGATTATTCATAAAAGAATGCTAAGGCAATAAAAATAGGGTAACATAATATGCTTGCATCAGTTTTTAAAACTATTTCAGCATTAATTCTTATTGCAGTAAGATACATTTAATCAGTTTTTAAAGCTTTTTTTAAGTTTTACTAACTGGCAATGCAGTTAAATGAACACCGCGAAGAATAATCTTTGTTCACTAATTTAAAGCGAAATTCCATTTATCTTCAAAATCAAGCAGTTAAAACATATATAAAAAATAAACTTACTTTCCAATTTTACCAATAACATTTTTAGTATATTAAATCCAGTTTAATTATACTAGTTTTCGAAAATATTACGTCAGACGCCGTCCCAGTTATATGAAACTTACTTTTTAGCATAATCTGTTACAACATCATTTTTCGCTGTTCCAGTTACTCCGTCATGATGTTGAAAAACTAAATGTCGGCGCGCTGTTACCAGCAAATCGTAATATTTGAGCCCTGCGAAATTTTCAGTTGATACTCCATCAGATTTTGATTTCCATTGCCATGATGCATATGCGATGTCAGCAGCTCTGCAAATAGAAAGTAAATAGATTGAAATTAGTTGCAAAAATATATAAACAAAAAGTTATATTTTTTTTGGAGCCAGTAAGATATTTTCCAGTGGAGCCAGTTTATTACTAACAGATTTCTTGCAAATTTTTGTTCATAGCGACCAGATAAATTTTTAAAATATAATGAACGACAGTTTAACTGATAATGAACAAAATGTAATAGTTTTACCACGTTAAACAACACTCATGTGAAGCCAAGACACAGTTTATAAAAATATACAAATGCCTAACATTTGTAGTTTATTTATTTGCTGTCATACATCTAGTTAGATATAAAAATATTGTTAATGTAATAAAAATGAAATCACAAATGTTTTATTCTCATATGCCACATGGTACCCTATGACTCGTTGTTCAAAATCAGTTTTTTATAGACAGTTGGGTAAAAAAGATATCAGTTTTAATATTGTTAGGAAATTCATCAAACAGTAAAAACAGTTCATGTGGTGGCAATGATGCAGGATTTAAGCTATTGAGATATTCCTGTGTAATCAGTTCTTGTAATGCTTCCCCATCAACTGCACTATCGATGCTCGTGTAAAGTCTTTCAGTAGAAGGATCTAGCATCTCAACTACTTCTTTTTTTAGTTCATCGACATCAGCATTTCTTGCCGATAAAATGGCTGAATTTTAAACTTCTTCAAATCGATTATGTTGTATCAGAGTGCCGTATACTTCTTCAACTAAAACATTTTCAACAATGAATTCACTTGGGAATTCCATGTTATCATCTTCATCATTAACTCTGCCTTCACCAATACCCAAAAGATATTTTGCAAATTCACCTTCCCGACTAAAGATCACAGCAATACGTCCGCCGGGAAACGTAAAGCTCAAAGCACAAAGATAGAATACGAACGCAACAGTAGCAGTCTAAAAAATGTAAATGAAAAATTGTCATTCAATTTTTCAAAAATCTCTGTATTTTATGCAAATTTCTTCTTTGCATACTTTTTTTTTGTGATTGTGAATGAACAATAAAATGACACGAACGAACGGAGAAACGAACGCTTTCGCTTTAGTTGGAGGATTTGGCAAAAATTGTGTCAATTTTTCAAAATTGGTTCAGTTTTCATAGATTGTGAACACACTAATCACTTCATTTTCGCCCAGTTTAAATTTACAAAAGCACATACCTAACATAATGTTGTACTGTTCGATCCATATGTTTGTAGAATGGCCGTGAAGTATAATATCCACTCCAATAATGGTCGTCATGATCTGCATATGTAAAGAAATCACCGCTCAACGTTTTAATATCTTCCTTCTTAATACTTTGATGAACAGCTTCAAAATAATCTTCCAATGTCCCAAATTTTACTTTCATATTCCATTCTGTATTGTTATTCATGAAATTGAAGAGTTTAATTTAATTTGTTCCAGTTTTAATTTTATTCTTGTTTAAATTATATCTTGATCTAGCACAGAATCAAAACAATTCAAAGCATCTCTTAACGATTATAAGAAGCAGTTTTGCTTATCAGTTTTATTTATAATATGATTTGAATTGAGGGTGAAGGCGGATTCGCAGTTTTAAAATTACGCCCGTCTATCATTGCTTTTGTAGTTTTAAGGTTTATTTTTATTATTGAGGCAACACTTTTCAGATTATTGTGCTTAAAACTTTGATTTTTTTATTGTTCAGTGATGAAACGATAAAACCTCCCAGTTTTCAAACCATATCCTAAAAATGATTCCCCTCTTTTTTACCTTTTGATCAGACAGACTTTTGACAATTTTAATTTCAAGCATTTCAAGTAGGGTTATCTGCCCTCTCCAGCCAATATTATTAGGCACCTGTAATATTTCTTTTTTTTCTATCATACAAACGAAAGAAAGAAACCTCCATGCAGAAGAGACGCCGCACAAGCAGGATTGGGAAATTGGAAGAACAGTTTTAAAAAGCAAAAAATCGTTGGATCATCAGCATGGCCGTTTAAAAATTTTAATTGGAAATAGTTATTTCAAGACTAATTTTAAGCATTCAGTTTTAAAAAGTAAAAAATTGTTGCAGCACAATCGAGAAAATAAGGCCCGTTTAAAAATTTCAAATTGGAAACAGTTATTTCAATCCCATTCTTTAACTATATTTTGTTTAAATTTTATTAATGGCAGTTTATCGTACAAATAAAATGTATTTATTTCCCTGTAATAAAGTTTACAGTACATTTAGCAAAAATTATTACTAAAATAATTCATAGACTTATAGCACTTTTATTGCAGTATGTCGTAGCAGATTATCTAATCACTTAGTACATTATTTTTATGTGTGTTATTTCAGCTTCGTGGCCAGTTTTTTTTATTTATAAAGACGTTTAAAAAATTTAAATTTTGTCTTTTATGAACGCTGTTTTACAAAAACGCTAATCTTAGCTGATACAAATTTAATGATTGAATAACAACTCAAGTACACTACATACATTTTTTTATTAATCGCATTATTTAAAATAAACGTCAGCATTTCCATTTTTTAATTCCCAAATTTACTCTTGACTTCGCAGTGTAATTTTTTTTATGTCCTACCTTTCGATCCGGTCTACACGTAGATGGAATATCAGACGTTTAATTAACAGAGACGTTAAAATAAATATTGTTTTTTGTGCACATTGTTTTACATAAGCGCAAAAGCAAAGCTAGTACAAATTTTGGATTGTCAGCAAATAGTAGCTCAGATACACCAGTTTTTTATTAAAAGCACGTTTAAAAAAAACTCTTTCTTCACAGTTTTTAAATTATCACTTTCATTTCTTGTTTCGCAGTTTTATAATTTATAAGTCCTACCTTTCGATCTGGTCCACATGTTGAGGGAATATCATAACCACCAAATGGGAACATATGTGTGAAGACATCTGTTTTATCAGATTTACCAGCCCATAATTGTCGCCAATGAAATTCCAAATCTTTCGTTTCTGCTAAATACTTTTTTACAGCATAATGTACACGATTGATAGCCAAATTTGTGATATTTGCTTGTTTCAATAAATAAGAGACAGTTGGAGATAGCCCGAACGGATCAATTGACCAGTGATTTTTTGGACGAACACCTAAAAAATAGTTATGCTATGTCAGTTAAACCAAAAAGTTGAAAACCATAAATCAGTTATTAAAAAGTTGGATATTGATAAAAAATATGCACAATTGTATGGACCAGTTTACTATGATATTAGTAAAGGCAGCCTTAAGACAGAAGTAACAACAATTATGCAGTTTTATGAAATCATAATGAAATTATAACGTAAACACCTGAACATCAGTTTTTACATAGCACGTTAGAGAAAATCCAAGGTCTGATAACAGTTTTTTTCTAGATCTCTCTTTCTAATCGGTTAAGTTTATCAAATCTACGATCAATATCGTTCTCAGCGCACGAATGAATAGTGTAATGGTTTTTGAAAAGCGCTACTTACTTTCGTGTACTACAGTTTTTATTGATCAAAACATAAAGAAAATGTGACACTAATCTGTATTAGCTGTAATACCGCAATCAGCCAAACAGTTTTATTCATGAAATTCATAGTTTTAGTAAGATATAAAAAAACTAGGCAAAGATCTTGTGCACAGTTTTTATTTACTAAATAAAAAGATATCAGTATAATAGCTTTTTAAATTTAAAACTTTTTCTATTGTTGCCTTATTTCTTGATGATCAAATTGCTGCTGATTGTTCTTTATCCTCGTCAACGAAATCGTCAGCAGTTTTAGCTACACCATCATCTTCCTCTTTTGAAGATGGCATAGGTTCTGTAATGGTCACATTATTATGAACAGTTTATTCAAAAAAGATAAGAAAAAACTCATACTTTTTGCAGCAGCTGCTGCAGCATTATTATGATCACTTTTAAGCTCTTGAATTTGTGATTCAAGTTTTTCAATTTTTGAATGATCACTGCTCACTTCAGCTTTTAAAGACGCAATTAATGATTTTAATGATGATATTTTCGACGACAGTAAAAATTTAATTTTCAATGATTTAATTTCCATGGGTTCAAGTTCAATTCTATCAGTTTTTTCGCCTTCATGTAGCACTATAGCTCTGATGGAGACAGTATAAAACAATCTTTTTATTTCAAAATCACATCAATTGAAAAGCCAGTTTAACAAGAAGTGCCAACAGTCATGACAGTTTTTAGTTCACAATCAGCTCAATATCTTTTACAAGATTATTGCAGCTATGGGGGATACTTCATATTTATATGTTTAATTGTTTATGCAGTTTTTTGTTACAATGTGATTAATGTTTTCAATCAACAAACCAATAATGTTTTTTATGTCAGGTGAAGAAACAATTGTAACAATTTATTGATTACTACAAAACCCGCAAAATTACACATTTCGCCCAATATTGATTACATTTAAAATTTAATTTTCACAGATTTAATTTCCATTGGTTCAAGTTCAAGTTTTTCAGTTTTTTCGCCTTCATACAGCATTGTTAATGAAATCGATTGAAGTTCTGCTCGGGACAGTGTAAAATAATCTTTTAGTGTTAAGGAGCCATCAGTAGAAGAATCAGTTGGACATGAAGTCCCCACAGGCATGACAGTTTTTAGCCCACATTCAGCTCCAAATCTTTGAAGGATTAATGCAGCTGAATCTACAGGGGATACTTTATATTTATCTGGTTCAGAATAGATTGTTGGAGCTGAGATGGGTCGAAGTGAAAGTGTATAAACATCACATGGAAGTGGTTTCTTCAGCAGCGAGAAGCTTGTCTTTGAAGATATTGTATCAGATTCCATAACAATAATAGGGGAGTGAAGTCTCAAGGATGCATGTTGAGATGGCAAAGAATGATATCCAGTTGTTGTATCTTCAGCAGGCTTCTGTGGAGATGAAACAAATTTTTCGACAGATAAATAAAAGACTGATTGTGTTAAAAGATTATCATTGATTCCTTGATTAAGTCCACGATCATCATCATTTGTTAAGCGGCGATCAAGCATTACTTCAAGCCATCCTGAAAATGAAACATATCAGTTATAGTTTTTTCAATTTTTTTAATGCCTAATAGTTTTCGAAAAAATGAATTTGTGCACTAGCATTGGCCAACGCATTGGTTATCAGTTTTTTTAAATATTTTTTATACCAACACTATACTCCTACACTCATATTTTAGTATATTGTCCCTTGAAAAAATGCCAGTTTACGTTTTTCTTCAAATTTAACCTTTTTCTAGAGAAATTTCTAAATTTATTAAATTTATCCTTATCTATCAACTGATGGCAGTTAGTAGTGTTTTTGTAAAATAAAGTGGAATCTTTACTCCAAGGTGGACTTGAACCACCGACCCTCTGATTTCCGGTCAGATGCTCTACCTACTGAGCTATTGGACCACGATTCCTTTTTGAGAAAGTTAAGATTATTCATAAAAGAATGCTAAGGCAATAAAAATAGGGTAACATAATATGCTTGCATCAGTTTTTAAAACTATTTCAGCATTAATTCTTATTGCAGTAAGATACATTTAATCAGTTTTTAAAGCTTTTTTTAAGTTTTACTAACTGGCAATGCAGTTAAATGAACACCGCGAAGAATAATCTTTGTTCACTAATTTAAAGCGAAATTCCATTTATCTTCAAAATCAAGCAGTTAAAACATATATAAAAAATAAACTTACTTTCCAATTTTACCAATAACATTTTTAGTATATTAAATCCAGTTTAATTATACTAGTTTTCGAAAATATTACGTCAGACGCCGTCCCAGTTATATGAAACTTACTTTTTAGCATAATCTGTTACAACATCATTTTTCGCTGTTCCAGTTACTCCGTCATGATGTTGAAAAACTAAATGTCGGCGCGCTGTTACCAGCAAATCGTAATATTTGAGCCCTGCGAAATTTTCAGTTGATACTCCATCAGATTTTGATTTCCATTGCCATGATGCATATGCGATGTCAGCAGCTCTGCAAATAGAAAGTAAATAGATTGAAATTAGTTGCAAAAATATATAAACAAAAAGTTATATTTTTTTTGGAGCCAGTAAGATATTTTCCAGTGGAGCCAGTTTATTACTAACAGATTTCTTGCAAATTTTTGTTCATAGCGACCAGATAAATTTTTAAAATATAATGAACGACAGTTTAACTGATAATGAACAAAATGTAATAGTTTTACCACGTTAAACAACACTCATGTGAAGCCAAGACACAGTTTATAAAAATATACAAATGCCTAACATTTGTAGTTTATTTATTTGCTGTCATACATCTAGTTAGATATAAAAATATTGTTAATGTAATAAAAATGAAATCACAAATGTTTTATTCTCATATGCCACATGGTACCCTATGACTCGTTGTTCAAAATCAGTTTTTTATAGACAGTTGGGTAAAAAAGATATCAGTTTTAATATTGTTAGGAAATTCATCAAACAGTAAAAACAGTTCATGTGGTGGCAATGATGCAGGATTTAAGCTATTGAGATATTCCTGTGTAATCAGTTCTTGTAATGCTTCCCCATCAACTGCACTATCGATGCTCGTGTAAAGTCTTTCAGTAGAAGGATCTAGCATCTCAACTACTTCTTTTTTTAGTTCATCGACATCAGCATTTCTTGCCGATAAAATGGCTGAATTTTAAACTTCTTCAAATCGATTATGTTGTATCAGAGTGCCGTATACTTCTTCAACTAAAACATTTTCAACAATGAATTCACTTGGGAATTCCATGTTATCATCTTCATCATTAACTCTGCCTTCACCAATACCCAAAAGATATTTTGCAAATTCACCTTCCCGACTAAAGATCACAGCAATACGTCCGCCGGGAAACGTAAAGCTCAAAGCACAAAGATAGAATACGAACGCAACAGTAGCAGTCTAAAAAATGTAAATGAAAAATTGTCATTCAATTTTTCAAAAATCTCTGTATTTTATGCAAATTTCTTCTTTGCATACTTTTTTTTTGTGATTGTGAATGAACAATAAAATGACACGAACGAACGGAGAAACGAACGCTTTCGCTTTAGTTGGAGGATTTGGCAAAAATTGTGTCAATTTTTCAAAATTGGTTCAGTTTTCATAGATTGTGAACACACTAATCACTTCATTTTCGCCCAGTTTAAATTTACAAAAGCACATACCTAACATAATGTTGTACTGTTCGATCCATATGTTTGTAGAATGGCCGTGAAGTATAATATCCACTCCAATAATGGTCGTCATGATCTGCATATGTAAAGAAATCACCGCTCAACGTTTTAATATCTTCCTTCTTAATACTTTGATGAACAGCTTCAAAATAATCTTCCAATGTCCCAAATTTTACTTTCATATTCCATTCTGTATTGTTATTCATGAAATTGAAGAGTTTAATTTAATTTGTTCCAGTTTTAATTTTATTCTTGTTTAAATTATATCTTGATCTAGCACAGAATCAAAACAATTCAAAGCATCTCTTAACGATTATAAGAAGCAGTTTTGCTTATCAGTTTTATTTATAATATGATTTGAATTGAGGGTGAAGGCGGATTCGCAGTTTTAAAATTACGCCCGTCTATCATTGCTTTTGTAGTTTTAAGGTTTATTTTTATTATTGAGGCAACACTTTTCAGATTATTGTGCTTAAAACTTTGATTTTTTTATTGTTCAGTGATGAAACGATAAAACCTCCCAGTTTTCAAACCATATCCTAAAAATGATTCCCCTCTTTTTTACCTTTTGATCAGACAGACTTTTGACAATTTTAATTTCAAGCATTTCAAGTAGGGTTATCTGCCCTCTCCAGCCAATATTATTAGGCACCTGTAATATTTCTTTTTTTTCTATCATACAAACGAAAGAAAGAAACCTCCATGCAGAAGAGACGCCGCACAAGCAGGATTGGGAAATTGGAAGAACAGTTTTAAAAAGCAAAAAATCGTTGGATCATCAGCATGGCCGTTTAAAAATTTTAATTGGAAATAGTTATTTCAAGACTAATTTTAAGCATTCAGTTTTAAAAAGTAAAAAATTGTTGCAGCACAATCGAGAAAATAAGGCCCGTTTAAAAATTTCAAATTGGAAACAGTTATTTCAATCCCATTCTTTAACTATATTTTGTTTAAATTTTATTAATGGCAGTTTATCGTACAAATAAAATGTATTTATTTCCCTGTAATAAAGTTTACAGTACATTTAGCAAAAATTATTACTAAAATAATTCATAGACTTATAGCACTTTTATTGCAGTATGTCGTAGCAGATTATCTAATCACTTAGTACATTATTTTTATGTGTGTTATTTCAGCTTCGTGGCCAGTTTTTTTTATTTATAAAGACGTTTAAAAAATTTAAATTTTGTCTTTTATGAACGCTGTTTTACAAAAACGCTAATCTTAGCTGATACAAATTTAATGATTGAATAACAACTCAAGTACACTACATACATTTTTTTATTAATCGCATTATTTAAAATAAACGTCAGCATTTCCATTTTTTAATTCCCAAATTTACTCTTGACTTCGCAGTGTAATTTTTTTTATGTCCTACCTTTCGATCCGGTCTACACGTAGATGGAATATCAGACGTTTAATTAACAGAGACGTTAAAATAAATATTGTTTTTTGTGCACATTGTTTTACATAAGCGCAAAAGCAAAGCTAGTACAAATTTTGGATTGTCAGCAAATAGTAGCTCAGATACACCAGTTTTTTATTAAAAGCACGTTTAAAAAAAACTCTTTCTTCACAGTTTTTAAATTATCACTTTCATTTCTTGTTTCGCAGTTTTATAATTTATAAGTCCTACCTTTCGATCTGGTCCACATGTTGAGGGAATATCATAACCACCAAATGGGAACATATGTGTGAAGACATCTGTTTTATCAGATTTACCAGCCCATAATTGTCGCCAATGAAATTCCAAATCTTTCGTTTCTGCTAAATACTTTTTTACAGCATAATGTACACGATTGATAGCCAAATTTGTGATATTTGCTTGTTTCAATAAATAAGAGACAGTTGGAGATAGCCCGAACGGATCAATTGACCAGTGATTTTTTGGACGAACACCTAAAAAATAGTTATGCTATGTCAGTTAAACCAAAAAGTTGAAAACCATAAATCAGTTATTAAAAAGTTGGATATTGATAAAAAATATGCACAATTGTATGGACCAGTTTACTATGATATTAGTAAAGGCAGCCTTAAGACAGAAGTAACAACAATTATGCAGTTTTATGAAATCATAATGAAATTATAACGTAAACACCTGAACATCAGTTTTTACATAGCACGTTAGAGAAAATCCAAGGTCTGATAACAGTTTTTTTCTAGATCTCTCTTTCTAATCGGTTAAGTTTATCAAATCTACGATCAATATCGTTCTCAGCGCACGAATGAATAGTGTAATGGTTTTTGAAAAGCGCTACTTACTTTCGTGTACTACAGTTTTTATTGATCAAAACATAAAGAAAATGTGACACTAATCTGTATTAGCTGTAATACCGCAATCAGCCAAACAGTTTTATTCATGAAATTCATAGTTTTAGTAAGATATAAAAAAACTAGGCAAAGATCTTGTGCACAGTTTTTATTTACTAAATAAAAAGATATCAGTATAATAGCTTTTTAAATTTAAAACTTTTTCTATTGTTGCCTTATTTCTTGATGATCAAATTGCTGCTGATTGTTCTTTATCCTCGTCAACGAAATCGTCAGCAGTTTTAGCTACACCATCATCTTCCTCTTTTGAAGATGGCATAGGTTCTGTAATGGTCACATTATTATGAACAGTTTATTCAAAAAAGATAAGAAAAAATTCATACTTTTTGCAGCAGCTGCTGCAGCATTATTATGATCACTTTTAAGCTCTTGAATTTGTGATTCAAGTTTTTCAATTTTTGAATGATCACTGCTCACTTCAGCTTTTAAAGACGCAATTAATGATTTTAATGATGATATTTTCGACGACAGTAAAAATTTAATTTTCAATGATTTAATTTCCATGGGTTCAAGTTCAATTCTATCAGTTTTTACGCCTTCATGTAGCACTATAGCTCTGATGGAGGCAGTATAAAACAATCTTTTTATTTCAAAATCACATCAATTAAAAAGCCAGTTTAACAAGAAGTGCCAACAGTCATGACAGTTTTTAGTTCACAATCAGCTCAATATCTTTTACAAGATTATTGCAGCTATGGGGGATACTTCATATTTTTATGTTTAATTGTTTATGCAGTTTTTTGTTACAATGTGATTAATGTTTTCAATCAACAAACCAATAATGTTTTTTATGTCAGGTGAAGAAACAATTGTAACAATTTATTGATTACTACAAAACCCGCAAAATTACACATTTCGCCCAATATTGATTACATTTAAAATTTAATTTTCACAGATTTAATTTCCATTGGTTCAAGTTCAAGTTTTTCAGTTTTTTCGCCTTCATACAGCATGGTTAAAGAAATTGTTTGGAGTTCTGATGGGTTCAGTGAAAAATAATCTTTTAGTGTTAAGGAGCCATCAGTAGAAGAATCAGTTGGACATTTTGTCCCCACAGGCATGACAGTTTTTAGCCCACATTCAGCTCCAAATCTTTGAAGGATTAATGCAGCTGAATCTACAGGGGATACTTTATATTTATCAGGTTCAGAATAGACCGTTGGAGCTGAGAGGGGTCGAAGTGATAGGGTATAAACATCACATGGAAGTGGTTTTTTCAGTAATGAAAAGCTTGTCTTTGAAATTGGTGTATCAGATTCCATAACAATAATAGGTGAATGAAGTCTTAAGGATGCATGTTGAGATGGAAGAGAATGATATCCAATTGTTGTATCTTCAGCTGTTTGCTTTTGTGGAGATGAAACCAGTTTTTCAACGGATAAATAAAATGTGGATTGTGTTAAAAGATTATCATTGATTCCTTGATTAAGTCCACGATCATCATCATTAGTAAGCCGCCGATCAAGCATTACTTCAAGCCAACCTGCAAATGAAAAATGTTAGTTTTTTTTTTCAGTTTTTAATATACAGAATTCACTTTAATTTGTGTTCAAAATTGTACCAGCATTGTTTATCAGTTTTTTTTGAATGTGTTACTCTAGACTCATCTTTTAACATCTCTAACAGAGAGCCAGTTTACGTTTTTTTTTGCAAATTTAACCTCTTTCTAGAGAAATTTTTAAACTGATCAAAGTTTTCTTAATCTATCAACTGATGGCATTTTAAAGAGTTTTTGTTCGCGAATTTATAGATCATCAACTTGAATTAATGCAAGCTATAACATGTTCGATAGAATTGTAAAAGTATTATTAATACTGCTGCCAGTTTATCAAATAAGATTTCCCTCCAAATTTTAAGAAACGTTTTTATCTATTTGCTTTTATATCGTTAACCCAACAGCCGACCGATAACATGATCAGTTTATATTTCCATAAAATCTATTTTCACAATTACCAATAATAGACAGTTTTTTTCTTTGAACTTTAAAACAAACTAAAAATCAGATTTTTCTTTGCTTCCTATGCGTTAGTTTTTTAACGGCATAGCAATTTATGATATCAATTAAAAAAATTCAGTTTAGGGTTCAAAGTTGGGAGCTTACCATTTTATCCAGATTTATATTAACATTATTTTCAGTCAGTTAGCTTAATAGCATCTAGCGAAAACTCAAAGGAAATATGTGGCTAAACACGTACGCAAATTTTTGTATCTTTTTTCTCCTCTAAATTGTTGAAATCAAGGCCATAAAAATAATTACAAATATTGCAGATTTTGACTTGAAAGCCAACATGTCAGTGTATTGCAAAATAATAATAAGCAAGTTAACCAAAGCTCAGTTTTAAGAATCAGCCAATGCATTTAAAAAATTGTTTGTGTGTATTAAGAATCAGTTTTAAAAGATATTGATGAAAATTCGTAGACAGTTAAGACCAATAAGTATCAGAAAAAGGATTTTCATCTACAACATTTTTTCGGCTTTTATAAAAACTGCGATTTTTTATTTCGGTGTATCAGTTTCTCCCAAAATAAAAAAATACTTACCAGGTTCCAAGGAAGCTACACCGGCAGCTTGTCGTCCAAGCAGTGTGATTCTTTGATTGTCATCTTCAATAAAAGCAGACGATGGCATTGGATAAAAATGTGCTTGAACTGGAAGTTTTTCTTTAAATCGACGTCGACGAATCATCTAAAAAATTCAAGTAATTACTGATCAGTTTATAAATAAGTGACATTTCACATTCATCCAATTTTTAGAATTTTGATGGAATCGTAAAAACAGTTTTTATCTGCTACGGAAAAACAAGATGTTGTATCAAAAGATTCCAGTTTATTAAATAATTTTTAGCATAATATCTATTGTTTTTGGTTTTTAAATAAGTTTCAGTTTTACATTTGACCTTGTTTTAGGTAAAACTGGTGAATTTTTAATCGATAATGTCAGTTTATGCGTTTGTAAAGTGAAAGCATTACTGCACTGCGCAGTAGTAATTTTTGACTCATATGTGTTGCATTGTTGTAAAAATTTGATAAGGTTAACAAACGTTGGTCGAGGACAGTTTTAAAAATCAGTGTTTTCTGAGAAGCGTGCAACTTCTTTCCTAGTTTTTATCTTTTTCAGTTTAATATAATGAAAAAAATAGTTCTTATTTATTACAGTAATTGCTCATCTATTAGGCAAATTTCAGCAGAATACTTATTTTTTTATATCAGCTTGCTTTTGGTAAAAACATTTCAGTTTAATTCAACTTGACCGATATTCAGTTTTAAAAAATCCTCATCCTTACCTGATAAGCATTAAGATCCGTAAAGAAGTTATCTCCTTTCACATTGCTTTTCAGTCGCATTCCAAGTTCAAAATCAGCAGTTGAACGAATATCCACTAAATTTTGAATTTCAACAAAATTATTTTCTTTTTTGAGGGTAATTGTTTGTAGCAGGGGAATTACGGTAGCATGTTTCGCATAAATTTGTTGTTTCAAAGACCCCTTTACTATGAGCAGTTGTGTTGATGCAATTCCTAATGGAGCTGCTGGACCATCCGGTAGAAAGAGATAAGGCCCAGAGACAGAATTGGCTTCCGGTGAGTTCCAGTCTGAAAAATGCTGTTTTAGTGAACAGTGAATTCCAGTTTGAACTACTTTACTTAATTTTTACGATTCGAAAAGAATTCATTATGTGTTTTCGAATTTTGTTTATTATGTTCAAAAACAGTTTTAAGATTAGTTAGCAAACCAAAATCTGGCAAGAAATCGGTTTTTAAAGAATAGTAAATTAAGTAGCACCAAAACATTTCAGCAACTTCAATATTAGTTAAATAACATAATAAAACTTACTTGGCTGTCGTCCCCGGGCACCATATTTAATAAAATGTAGATCAATTTTAGTTTCATCTGATTCTCCATCTTTCAGTTTTATAGACTAAATGCAAACCATTATGGTCATCAGTTAAAAATTCTTTTTTAAGACATACTTGAATATATCCATTACTTGGATTAACAGAAATCTTCACATGTTCGTTACTCAGTTCAATTGGTGAAGGGATTAGTGTGCCTAAAAAATCAGCATTACTAAAATTATTGGAAATAAATAAACTGCAGTTTAATGATATAATTTTTTATAATTATAATGAGATAAAAAGGAACTAGAATTGACAGTTTTATGCATAAAAATGTCACTCACCAGTAGCCAACTGTGCTTGCGTATCAACTTTAAAGCCTCTGAAAGCGTTCACCATTGTTACTAAAAATGTAGTTTATACAAAAATCCTTACTTTAAATTAACATTAAAATTTGCAGAGATGCTCGCCACCTTCTGATCAGTTTTCGAAACCACTTTAAAGGACTTAAATGCAAATGCCGGAACTTTTGCGATAAAACAAAGTTCAAAATTTTGTGAAAAATTTAATGCTGCATTTTGAATTGAAATAAATGGATAAATTTCTTGTTCAATTTCTCCTTCTTTGCTGTCAGTTGAAATTCCAAAGTTTGTTTCTGGAACAATAATACAAACAAGTTCTTGTCGGTCATATGGCAGGGAATTGAATAGTGTGATGGTCCTAAAATGTAAAAACTTAACCCGTATTTAAAATTTTACTGTTTAGAAATAACAAAAAAAAGAAAATAGTTACAATCGCTTTAAAAAACCTGCATAAATACAAATGGAGAGAATTTGGGTGATGACAATAAAAGCACTGAAATCAAAAAAATCCAACCCAATAAAAGTACAGAAATCAAAGGAGAAATTCCACAAATTTCTAAATTTTTTGAACTTTTTACACTTTTGGGAATTTAGAAATTTGTGAAATTTCTCCTTTGATTTCTGTACTTTTATTGGGTTGGATTTTTTTGATTTCAGTGCTTTTATTGTCATCACCCAAATTCTCTCCATTTGTATTTATGCAGGTTTTTTAAAGCGATTTCACCGCTTTTATTGATATCTCTGATATTCAAATAGTTAAAAAAATGATTAAATGGCTACGAAGTTTTTTTAAATGTATAAAAAAAACCAGTTGTATAAAGCTGATTCTGTGACTACACTAAGGTGGGTGACAACTATACTAATCGAGGTGACACCTTCACTAAATATGATATGAATTGGCTTTTCCAGTATCCCTAAGCCCTGAGGGCCTAAGCCCTAAGGCCTAAGACTAAGCCTAACGCTCGGCCTTCGGCCTCGCGAGCCCATCCTAAGCTTGGGGTTAAAACATGATATAGGCCTGAGCGCAATGACAACTACACTAGAGTAAGGTATAAAATTGGGCTATGTGGTAATATTTTTTCAAAAAAAGAAAAGTTTTTGCGGGCTAAAATTTTGGGCTAGCCCCACCACAACGGTCTGCCCCTTGATTTTTGCGGGCTTTCATTATTCATGGATTTCAAAAAATAGTATACACAAAATGAAAAAATAAATCTTGAAAAATTTTAGGGTCGGACTTTTTGCAGCCCGGTCTGAAAAAATGTGGACCGCAGTTTGTATTACAGCAGTGTTGTGAGAAAAAAAACAACTCCCTTTAAAAGTTTTAAAATAAAAAAGAAAGCGCGCGCTTTTTCTATTTTTCGCGTTAAAACTTTTTGCCAAAGAAAAGAAAAAATTTTTGTGACATACAAACGGACGAACAGACGAACGGAAGGAGAGAATCAACATCATTTTTTGTGACAAAGATTCGTATCTCAGTTTATACCCACCCGTTTTTCTTCATTTTTTTTTTATTTTTTTACTTTAATATAAGCCCGGAAACATATTCCAAACAACAAAATAGTGAAAAAACATATAATAAGCCGAAAAACTGCATTGTTAGCCTAGGAAGATATGGCAACCAGGGAAACGAACCCAAATTGTCCCAGACTCCCCTTCGGGTCGTCCTGGGACCAACAAAAGACGCTGTTATTCCCCATTTACAATATTCAGTTTAATATTATTTTTTAAAAAAAGGTTACGTTTCTGAATAAAAACTGAATGACAGCTTTCAAATACTGTTATTATCCTAATATGTGAAAGTTAAGCCCGCAAATAAAATCGTACTGTTAAGAAAAAAAAAAATTAAAACACTAATAATTAAAAATGCAGTTATTCCATATTTTTGTCCTTGAAAACTCACACTAAAATTATAATGATAAAGAATCTCTTTAAAACAATCAGTTTAACATCATTTTAAATGTATTGTATAAAAAACGTTTAGGTATCTTAATTAAAAATGGATAATTGAAGCAGAAGCATTTTAGTCGGGCTAATTTTGATGCAGTTAAAATACTTAAACTTACTTCCCAATTTTATTGATGACATTTTTAGTTGGAAGTTTATCAAATGTATAAATTTCATCAACTTTGTAAACAGGTGTTTCGGACTGAACTGGAGCATCTGATAATGAATTGGCAGCAGCAGCAATAACTTTTTGAGAGTTCTGTATTGCTTCTAACATCCTTAAAATTTTAAAGATTATATATTTTTTTGAAGTAATCATATTCAATCCAGTTTAGTTTTGTTTGTTTTCAAAAACAGAATATCAAACGTCTTCCCAGTTAAATAAACCTTACTTTTTAGCATAATCTATTACAACATCATTTTTCGCTGTTCCAGTTACTCCATCGTGGTGTTGAAAAACGGATAAATGTCGACGAGCTGTTACCAGCAAATCATAGTATTTCAGTCCAGCAAAATTTTCAGTTGAAACCCCATCAAATTTAGATTTCCAATGCCATGATGCATATGCAATATCAGCGGCTCTGAAATAGAAAGTAAATAGGGAGATGGCAGGTATAACAAAACATTAACTGATATTCCAGACAGTTTTTATTTTAAATAAAAGAAATTATTTAAAACGATTTTTTGTTTTCTTTTGTCTACTACTAACTTCATTAGCATGTATTTAAAAGCAAAATTAAAAATGCTGCAATTTTTGTCAGTTTTTTTACGAATCGCTACAACTTCTACAGTACACAAGTATTAGTTATTACAACCTCTTGCTTGCAAATTTTAAATTCGCATTAGTGTTTTAGAAAACTGACAAGAGCTTTTTATGCATTTTTAAAAGTAAAAATAAGAAAAAAAGATACACAATATTTGGAAGTACCTTCAAATTATATCTCTACACTTTTTTTTTGTTTCTGTGACAACGCCAACATGTTGCAGTTTAATGTAACTATGATTTTGTTAAATTTGAAGAAGAAGAGAATAAAATATACTAAACAATTTACTACAATTTAATAACATAGGTAACACTATTTTAGTTTTTTTCAAGAAAACCTCTCTTCGACCAGTATAAAAATACATAAAATATATCTAACGTAATGGTGGCTACAGTTGTTAAACAATCACAGATTTTCTTAAATTATTTATTGATCATGAAAACAGTTAGATATTTTCCCGCAATTTGAGGCAAATTTTTTTTGCCTCACTTTTTTTTGTGAGGCTTTTTTTTGAGGCAATTTTTTTTTGCCTCACTTTTCCTTGAGGAGGATTCGAACTTGAACTTTTTTCTTTTTTTCTTGTACGAGAAACAAACGTCAAACCAACTGAGCTATAGAGCCAATCATAGTCAAGCGATGAAAATGAAGGAAGTAAAAAAGACGTTTTCTTTTGTTGTCGCGCTTGCTTCTTTTTTTGTTTTCTTTGTCATTTTTGTGGTAAAAATGTTACTTTTTATATTTTTATTAAAAGTATTATTAAATAATTAATTATTTAAAGATTAATAATGTTTAAAAGTGTTTTAAATAAAGTTGGCTAGTTTTATTAGTTATTAAGTTTGCTTTTATTGCTACTAATACTAGTAATTTTTTATTACAGCTGGAGAACTCCAAAAGTTTCAAATAGAAGAAGAGTACTTTTAACTCAAAAAAGATAAGATGAAAGGAAAAAAACAGATGAAGCAATTAATCGCATTAAAATGGATAGCAGCCCTTTCATGGAAAGAAACTTTAGAGTATTTTAGGAAGAAATTTACAGTTTGTTATAAAAATCCTTCCCCACAACCAGCAACACAGTTTAATTTATAAATCCTCTATGGACTATTTTAGTTATCGAGAATGTATAAAATTATTTTAAAAACATGAAGAAGATATGTTGAAACAAAAAGAGCAACAAAGATGGTTTTTGAATCTTCCTGGTGCACTAACTGGAGATGTAGATGAAAGAACATTGTATCTTACAAGTGTTGCAAAAAATTTACAATGTTCATTATCTACGACAATGACTTTAGAAAATTGCTATGAAACTGCAAATGTTGCTCTTACAAAGGCAAAGGTAGCTTTATGTTTTGTTCCTCAAAAATGTTTGCTTAAATAAAGCCTAAAAATGATTAATGCCAAAACGATTAAAATGTAGTTGCCATACATTTCTTTTCAAAGTGTTAAGCTTTTGAAGAAACAACTGTTAGTGGTGATTCATCTTTAAGATCAATCGTTCAAACAGTATCTCCTCCACCGCCAAAGAAAACGAAAACTGCCAATGAAGATGATAGCAATAATGTTACTACAGCTGCAAGTGCTAATGAATAAAAAATCGTTGCAATTTTTGTTCTTTTAATTGTTAAAAAATTGTTATTTATTTTATTACATCAGAGATAAAATTGTTTAACAAAATAGCAAAAAACAGGGGGAAAAAGATTTAACTCATTTTTTGTTGAAAAAGAAAAACACTTTTAAACATTGTTAATCTTTAAATAATTAATTATTTAATAATACTTTTAATAAAAATATAAAAAGTAACATTTTTACCACAAAAATGACAAAGAAAACAAAAAAAGAAGCAAGCGCGACAACAAAAGAAAACGTCTTTTTTACTTCCTTCATTTTCATCGCTTGACTATGATTGGCTCTATAGCTCAGTTGGTTTGACGTTTGTTTCTCGTACAAGAAAAAAAGAAAAAAGTTCAAGTTCGAATCCTCCTCAAGGAAAAGTGAGGCAAAAAAAAATTGCCTCAAAAAAAAGCCTCACAAAAAAAAGTGAGGCAAAAAAAATTTGCCTCAATTTTCAGTATAAAAAAGAGGCAGAAATAGCAATTTCTGTTAAAAATGCCTCAAACAAAAATTGAAAAGGAAAAAATATAAAATAAATAAATAATGCCCTCTTAAAAAGTTAAATAAGGCATTTCAATAAAAAAGTGATTCTTTTTTTCATTGTAGAGGAAAAATCTTTATTTTTTGTCGTTTTTCTTGAATGAATATAATATTTTTAAAGTCAGCGTTTTATATCAAAAAAAAGGCAGAAACTTAATTTGCAATTATTTTCGAATTAAATGCAAATCTACTTCTTTTATATTGTTGCTAGTCCCAAAAATAAATACAGTTTAATTGACCCAAATTCTTTACTGATAAAGATTCCTCACGTGGTCAGTTTACTTGTTTACTTGAATAAAGCCCTTCATGGATTCAGTTTTACCAGTTTTATTCCCAGCAATGGATTTCACGAATTTGATAATAAAACCAGACAGAAAAGCACTTCCCTTACTAATATCCTTAACGAAATGAACCAGTTTTATGTAAAATGTTATTATCTCAAGCAAGTAATTAAATTGCAGCTAAACCGAGATGGTGTCGAAGACTATGTTGTCGTAAAAATATGACAATACCCCCTCATCATCTTTAAACAGTTAAAAATTATTATAAATTCAATTGTTAACACCTTTTAATCTGCATATACCATATTGCTACAAATAGTATTACATTGGCATAAAATGCTTACTTACAGTTTTAGTGGTGTAAGCATATGCAAATATCGTCCAGTTTAAGTCTTTTAGAAAACAAACCTAACATAATGTTGCACTGTTCGATCCATATGTTTGTAGAATGGCCGTGAAGTATAATATCCACTCCAATAATGATCATCATGATCTGCATATGTAAAGAAATCACCACTCAATGTCTTAATATCTTCTTTCTTAATGCTTCGATGAACAGCTTCAAAATAATCTTCCAGTGTCCCAAATTTAACTTTCATATTCCATTCTGTATTGTTATTCATGAAATTAAAGAGTTTAATATAATTGGTATGATGAGCTTGCCATTCAGAATCCCAGTTCCATCGAAAATCTTCTCCCAAGGGAACGAGGACAACATTAGTTTTAAAAAGTTGTCCCTTTTTTCGATATTGATCTGCTAGGGTTGTTGCTCTTTCTACGATATTTTGATCCGTGATTGCAACAGATTCAGTTCCCAAATATTGGCATCCACCAGTTCCAATTCGACGGAAATCATATTGACAACAAATCTGAAAAACAATTGTGATTAATATGTTTCAGTTTTTTAAAACAACTAATTTTTTAATAACAAAATGAAATTTATCAGTTAAATTTCTTTAATAGAACATCAAAAATTCAAGCCCGTTTTTAAATTTTGCATTATTTGAATACGCGAATACCAATAAAGACAGTTTACACTAAAATGAGTTTTTACAATTACAGAAACTGAAAAAATAAATTAAGAAAAAACTTTATTATTCAGTTATAATTTTTTTGGCTTTTTGCTTCTTATCCTAACTCTGTTTCTGCAGTGTCTTTAAAGATCAGCTTGTCGAGACGAGTCCGATGATATGCCATCCACAAAATTTGACAAAAATTTTTATCTAGGATTCAGAATTCGATTTTTTCAGTTTTAGTAGTGACATATTTAGATTATGTATAACAATGAGACTGGATTCAGTTTTCTATGTTAGTGCCGCCAATGCAGTAGACTACTACTGTCGTTTCCGCTTGCGTTTCAGTTAAAAAATTTTTTTAGTTTTCTAAGCAAACATATTACTTTTGAAATTTTTGGCAGTTGCAGCGACTTTTTGGAGTTAATAGAAGGTAAACAACCTGCAAAAAAGATACCCTTTTTAAAAAATTATATAAATTTTATCTTGATCTGGCACAAAACCAAAACAGTTTAAAACATCACTTAACGACAGTAAAAACCATCAGTTTTTTTTATTTTATAATTGGAATTGAGGGTGAAGGCGGACTCGCAGTTTTAAAATAACCCCTTCGAACCTTTCTTTCGCAGTTTTAAGGTTTATTTTTATTATTGAGGCAATATTTTTCAGATTATTTTGCTTAAAACTTTAATTTTTTTTTGTTGTTCAGTGATGAAAAAATGAAACTTTCCAGTTTTCAAATCATATCCTAAAAATGATTTCCCGCCTTTTTATATTTCGATCGGACAAACGTTTGACAATCTAAATTTTAAGTATTCCAAGCATATAGTTTTAAAAATCAAAAAATTGTTGGATTACGAGCGTGAAAATTAAAGCCCGTTCAAAGAGCTCTATAGAAAACAGTAATTTTATTACTTTTTTGGTCGCATTAGCATAAAATCTCAGATTACAAACAATCAAAGAACGATGGAGTACGGCAGACAGTTTTTATTTTCCTCCTTTTCAGCTTTCGTTTTTGCCAAAATTAAGATTTTAGAAATGGCGGGAAATTCCTTGATTTTTTTTTTCAATCAATTGGGAATAATCAGTTCTTTAATAGAAAACGGATTATTTCAGTTTTTAATTTTCCAAGTTTAAATTTGATTTTTCAGTTTTATCTTATTTATGTCCAACCTTTCGATCTGGTCCACATGTCGATGGAATATCGTAACCGCCAAATGGGAACATATGTGTGAAGACATCTGTTTTATCAGATTTACCAGCCCATAGCTGTCTCCAATGAAATTCCAAATCTTTTGTTTCAGCCAAATACTTTTTCACAGCATAATGAACCCTGTTAATTGCCAGATTTGTAATATTTGCTTGTTTCAATAAATATGACACAGTTGGAGATAGCCCGAACGGATCAATTGACCAATGATTTTTTGGACGAACACCTAAAAACTTTTTTAATGCCAGTCTTTTTTCATGTTTTGTTTATAACAACAAATAGTTTTTTTAAGAATGTTTATTAAATATATATCAGTCAATCATTCTTAAAAAATTGCACTTTTTAAGTTTTTGTGCGTGTTTGGGCATAATACTCATCAAATAACATTATTGGTCATTTCATTTTAGGATATGATGATTGTACATTTTACTCAGTTACATTAAAAACTATTAAAATATTTTCGTAATATTTATATTAGCGTTTTTACGAACAAACAATTTGAGCACAATAAATCTGTATTGCTTCGAGATATATTTAGTAATCAGTTATATAAAAAAGTATATATATTGATTGCGTTCAGTTGAAACACAGCTTTTTGAATAAATAAATACTACGTAACAAGTCAAAATTCCTGATGATATGGAAAATTTGGATTGCAGTTTCAAAATCACAAACAAATTTAAACAGATTTTGGGCAACTAATAAAGAAAATGTCACAACTGAACAGACTTTCAAACATGATTCAAAAATTAGCTGTTAAATGCCAAGAATAAAATTTGAAATCGATAATGCAGTTTAAACAAATAAACTTTTCATTAAGCATTTACGCTTGTGAAGAATACCACAGTTTTGGCTTTTCATAAGCTTTCATTGCATTTTAGAACGGAGCTCTTATAAAGCTCAATGTGACCTAGCAGGAATATAATTTTTTTACATTTTCAAACTTTCTCCGGCGAATGGGACTCAACATTTTTTCCCTAAGTTGTGGCCTTTCTCAAGAAACATTTTTTCATTTAAAAAAGGAATCAGCAGCAAAATACATGTAAAAACTTAAGCACTCCAAAGCCAAACGTAGCCAAATTATGACATCAAAACCGAAATCACAGTTTCAAAAAAACCTTACCAATAGTATTCATTAAAAATTCATGCCCTTCAAACATCTCCGTCACAATAGAATACAAATGAGAATTTGCTTCATCTGTCATAACCCAAGCACCAGTTGGAATTTCTAGTTTTCCATTTTGAATTAACTCTTTCATCTTTCTTCGTTCCTCGACAGAATGCTTCTTCCACCATAGTTCCAAAAAACTCATTTCAGAATATATAAATTTAATGTCATTCCAATCATTCAAATATTTAATAATATTTGTTAGAATTGAGTTTGAATACATTCCATAATATCCTTCAAACGTATACCACCAACCTGAAAAAAATACAAACTTTAGCAGTTTTTAAGTTTTTTTTCCTTTATTAAAGCAGAAATTATTTAATCAAAGTATTGTTAATGATCGTCAGTTTTTGCTTATTTTTTTACAAAGTGCCTCAAAATATCAAAATTTGCTAGAGTTATCGCAAGGTTAAGGCTGTTCAGTTTTTGTGAAAAAAAAATAGAAGTTCGTAAAGTATCAGCTGACAGTTTTATGGCAATTTCCCTAATCTACTAACATGCGTTCAGTTCACATAATAGCAAGGTTTTTAATATTTTTTTTCGTTTTTTAGTGAAAAAAGATTCCAGTCATGAAGATTTAGGTCAAGTCAGTTTCGCCAAAAAAAATTTTTACGTTTTTTGCTATAAATTTTACTTGATAGATATTAATTCTAAAACATTGTTATCACAAAAAACTAACCAGGATCATTATGTGAATGTGGAACAACAAAAACTTCTAGTGGCTCTTCTTGTTTGATTTTCTCAGCATCATATGTGATGTCAAAGCCTTGATACCAAACTCCACCATTTTTGTTATCAAATGGAATAATTTCGTATGCATGTAACATCTAAAAAAATAATAATATATATCACTGTATATAAAGAACCATGAAACATTTGTTTTTATAGAATACTTTTTAGTCATATTAAAAAACTTAACTGTACAAGTCAACCTTTTAAACCAGCAATTATAGCTCAAACAAATTTTACCTCATGTGATAATATATATTCTTATTAACCAAGAAGAACAATACAGTTTTAATTATCGCACGTAATATAAATTGCGTATAGTTTTTTCTTACTTGTTTTATAAAGTCATACTGGTTTTACACCTTATTTTCACTCGCTATTATCTTTCCTAATCCATCTGAATTATTAGTTTTAATTGAAAAAAAAAACTTCAAAAAAATGTAACAAAAATCTGTATCAAGTAAGATAGCGGAATCAACCGTGCAGTTTTATTCATGAAATTCATAGTTTTTGTTAGATTAAAAAAACTCGATCACGCTTTTTTGCACTTTTTTAGGTAACCAATATCCGGATGTCAGTTTTATATCTTTTAAGCATTTCAAATTTATTTCATACAGTTTATTTTCAGTTAGCAATTTTACTAACCTGTATATCACCTTCATTTGAATAAAATAATTTCCTTGCTGGGCATGAATTACCGTCATTATATTGAGAATCCACTTTTTTTTCTTTTTGTTGCTGTTTCTTTGTTTCATCAATTTTTTTTCGAACTACTGCAGCTTTATTTCTTGATGATCGAATTGCTTCTGGTTGTTCTTTATCGTCATCATCGGCGTCTTCGTCTTTAACTACAACATCGTCATCTTCTTTTAAAGTTGGCATAGGTTCTGTAACGAAGAGATTTTTAATACCAGTTTATAAAAAAATGAGAAAAAAATCCTTACTTTTAGCAGCTGCACTGGCAGCATTATTTTGATCAATTTTTAGTTCTTGAATTTGTGATTCAAGTTTTTCAATTTTCGAATGATCACTGCTGACTTCAGCTTTTAAAGATGCAATTAATGATTTCAGCGATGATAGTTCTGGATCAATTTTCTAAAAATTGGCATGACTTAAGGTTGTAAACATGATAGGGCAGTCTGTATTGAAAAAAAAAACGTAATAACTTCCAGAGTTTTATAGCAAAGAAAGAAGAATTTTAACTTTTACCAGTTTGTCAGAGAGTTAACCACTTTTGCAGGAAATTAACTTTAGCGCAAATGAAGAACGTATTTTTTTTCTTCTCAAAAAATGGCATAGAATTAACATCAAGCAGAAAATAAAAATGTTTAATGTCCACTACCTTGACAATGAGCTTATTGCTTTTCACAATTTTTATTCCCTAATTCCAAATACGCTCCTTTTTTTAAACCGATCAACTGCTACACAGTTTTACAAATATTATTATGTAAATTTTTTAGGCAGCATTGTAATGATTCTGTAACACACAGAGAACGCCGCCAAATTCGTAATCTTTTTAAAATCCAAACATCAATAAAAAAACTTACAAATCCATTTGGATTTAAAATATTTGTTCCAGCTCCAGATAATCCATAAATTGTAAAAATTACCAAAGCTCCACAAATAAGCGTTAACCAAATGCATTGTGTAAATGTTGGAGTTGTACTAAAATAATAAAATTTTATGTCCTAAGAATAGTCCGTTTATACTTATAGAAACATAGTAGTAAACTTAAGCATGAAGAAGGGTCAGTTTTAAAAAAAATTTAAAACGACTCCTCATTTTGAGTTATTAGGGTTGTTAAAAATTATAACTTTTTTATTCTTGACGTTAAATAAGCATTGAACAGCAAAATTATTTTCTCAGTTAAATTCAAATTCTTACCTCCTCATTTTCAGTTAATAAATGCAAAAACTTTTTTAATCACCAATAAAAATTAAAACAGCAACATGGAATTTGCCAAAATTAATGAAAGCTCAAAAGCCTGAACAGTTTTTATTAATTAAAGTTGAAATAGCTTGTTAGAATATAGTACAACACGATTAAAAATAGTGATCAAAGATGTGAGAATTCGCTAGCAAGAAATTCGTGAAAGACAAAGCAGTTACAACACAAACATAAACAAAAAAACAATTTTGACAAAAAAATGAAAAAAACATCTGGTATTAAGTTTTCATATGAAAAAGTGCAAAAAGTTCGTGCCAATTTTCTGTGGAAAAATTTAGCCTATAATAAAAAGCACGCTTTAAGAAATGGTCCAGTTTTAAAATAAAAGTATTCAAAATGTGTTTTCATCAGTTCCAGAAAACATAAAAAATTTAAATATTTTTATGTTTTATTTTTATCAACAACAATTTTTTGCTTTAAGTAATAGTATACAACACAATTTACAAGGAAAATTTCAATTTTTATTTTGAAAAATCGTCTACGAATACAGTTACAAAATTTTTTAAAAATTATATCGTTAAAATTGCAAAACATAAAATACTCGCAGTTTTGGTAAAAAAAATTAGAAAATGTCCGTTAGATTCAGTTTTTAAAAGAAATGCAAAAAAAAGCTATTTTAACAGTTCCAACATTTCTAACAAGGGACCGTTCTGAGATGTCACCCTGGGATTTCAACGGCAATAGCGGGAATTGATAGCTCATAGTAAGGGATGGTAACCCGCCAAGTACTAGCTGCCCGTTCGCCATTTCATGATTTTAGCAGCATTTTGCTATTACACAGTAAGTAGCAGGCGATAAATGTCTTAGTAAGTAAATTACGCTTGTGATAATTTTAGATGGTGTATATGCCAAAACATAATATTTCATAAATAATGGTCGTTAAAGCATATCCCAGGAAGAAAATCAATTTTTAACTTTTGATAGCTGCCTATCAGTAGTAAAATGTCCTTTGTACAAAAATAGATCCTTAGCTTCATCAGAAAAATGAGTTCAAAATTAAAGCATTTAACTACATGATCGAAAATATTAGTTTATCAAATCTGATTTTAAAGACTGTATTTTAGTCTCGCATCAAAAAGAATGGGGAAAAACAGGGGACAAGATGTGTTTTGGTAAGCCACAACAGCGTATGAGATTCAGTCTTTTTAAAAAAATATATAATTTTTGGGGCAGTAACTAAGTTTCGTCGTGCTTAATTTTACTATATTTGGTTCTCTTAATTTGTTTTTATTCGCCAGCAACATCTTGTAATATTTATCTCACATTATAATAAGACAAGAAATTAAACTAAAGCTTTTGCCAACTATATGGTAAATATGTGAAACGTTTACACAGTTTCCTCGTTCACCAAATGAAAGGTAAATTAATTGTTTTGAAGTTAGTAAAATAACTAACTAAATTTTTAAATTTTGTAGAGTTTTTAAAAAAATTCAAAAAATTTTTCGTCCGTTTTTTAGATCCAACAAAATTTAAGATATGAACGAATTTTTTTACTCTTAATATTTGTTTTTCTTATCAGCGCCTCCTTTTTAGCTTTGACTAATAGAGTAAGAGCAAAAAATTTATAGCATAAAGAAAATCAATTTTTAGCTTTTGGGGAACAGCCGATTAATACACTTTTAAAATTTTAGAAATTTCTTCATTCAATAAAAGGCAAATATGAGTGACAAACTTAAAATTAGTTACAATAACAACAATTGTGATTTCAAAACTATTCGTGAACACAGTTATTAAACAAAAAAAAATAAAGACAAAGTTCGTTTTGAAACTGAGCTCTACGCGTTCAATCTATTTCACAACGTTGAACTTATTACAGTTTTATCAACAGCTTTGCATAAAATTTGTTTAAAACTATAGAAAAAAAAGTGAACTAAATCAATTTTTTTAGCTTATAAAAGTTTTCGATCAATACTGTCGTAAAAAGTTCCTTGTAAAAGGAAAAATAGACTCACAAATTAAACGGAAAGCTAAAAAACAATGTTTTGCTTTTCTTTTACAAGAATCGTTTATTGTTTAAAAAAACTAAAAAACCAGCGGAAAACGAAAAACATGAACAGTTTCTATGACACAAGTTTTCTAAAATAAAAAGCAGCAAGTATATGAAACAAGAAAAAAAAGAAAAAGAAAAAACGTGGAATAGGAAAAAAAGCATAATAATATGTTTTTAGAGGGAAAAAAAGGAAAAAGAAAAAGATGTCATCAAGAAAAAAGAAATTGTGTGTTTGTACAGTTCAAAAGGTGTGGTAGTAGTTAGAATGGGATGTATTTGCATTAGTTTTGTTCCCTTTTATGATAGCATAGATAATAAAAATGAGAAAAAGCAAATATAATTTTAACATGATTTTTTTTGATTGTTTTTAGTTTAGTTTATATGAGCAACCCATAAAATTGGCCCACACAGTTGATTTCCATAACCTATAGATTACTAAAGTTTTCACAATTTACATAATTCAATTTAACATGTCAAGCAAAATACCGCTGGTTATAAATAGGAAAAAATGAAAAAAATATTTGTGTAATTCAAAAGGTGTGGGCAGTAGTGATCGGATACCGTACGGTATTTTACCGTGTACCGTACCGCGGCCATTTCAGTACCGTGAAAATACAGTGATACCGTACCGTGACAATTTCCAAAACACAGTATTTACGGTTTACCGTGTTTTTCAAAAACGGTACGGTATCCGATCACTAGTGGGCAGTGGTTGCAATGCCGCCTCACCAAGAAGAGGTTACTGAACGACTTAACTCCGGAGTGCTTTCCAGAGCTGTTGACACTGCATATGCATCATGGCAATAGAAATCTAAATCTAATGGAGTTTCAACTGACAATTTCGCAGGCCTTAAATATTATGATTTGCTGGTAACAGCTCGCCGACATTTTTCCGATTTTCAATATCATGACGGAGTAACTGGTACTGCGAAGAATGATGTTGTAGTGAGTTATGCTAAAACGGAAGTGATTAAAAAACTGGTGTATTTTCTGCTTTTTGTGAAGAACAAATAAAACTAAACTTTATCTAACATGATTACATTATAAAATACAAAATGAATTTTTCATTGGTGAAACGCTGGTGTTTGAGCAAATTTGTATTTTGTTAAAAACTGACATGATCTCGGTCATTGCATAAGCTTTTTAATTTTTAGAACGTTGGAAGCAACACAAAATTTTCAAAAAGTTATTGCTGCTGCTGCCAATGCATTATCAGATGCTCCAATTCAAGCTGAAACACCTGTTTACAAAGTTGATGAAATTTACACATTTGATAAACCTCCAACTAAAAAAGTTATTGCAAAAATTGGAAAGTAATTATATTTCTTATAATTGTCTTAACTGTATTGAAATTAACCTTAGTATATTTAAACAAAGTGTTCTACAATCCATTTTTAATTAAGAAACCCTAAATTTTTAATACACTTAAAATTATGTTAAACTGACTGCTTAAAGCATGTTTTGTATCAACTGGTTGACGATGAAATATTATGTTAGGTATTTTTTAGGTAAATTTAAACTGGAAGTCGGTGTTTGTTGAAAGTACGAAAACAAAATTACATACTGCCAACTGTTATGTTATTGAATTGTAGTCAATCTAGCGGTTTAACATATTAGATCTGTTTTGCTTTATCTCTAACAATATCACAATTACATTAAACTGGATAATGGCGTAGCCACCGAAACAAATAAAAGATGCAGAGCTATAAATTGAGAGTACTTCCAAATTTTTTGTATCACTTTTTTGTATAGGTAGAAGTTGTCCATAAAACATGGTTTTTTTATAGCCACGATATTGTCCTACTAGTAAAAAAGGGGGAAATGAATGCGTATTATAAATTTTTTTTACTGTTTTTAACAAGTTTTTGCAATTTGCTTCATTTGATATTTGGGGGTCAATCTATAATAATCCATTTATTTCGATCCGAAATGCTGCAATAAATTTTTCACAAAATTTTGAACTTTGTTTCACTGCAAAAGTGCCCTCATTTGGATTTCAATCTTTTAAATCAGTTACGAAAACTGACCAGAAGATAGCTAGTATTTCTGCAAATTTTAATGTAAATTTAAAGTAAGTACTTCTGTGAAAACTGCCAACAATGTATTACTAGTGAACTGTTTCAGAAGCTTTAAAGTTGATACTCTAGCTCAATTGGCTACTGGTTAGCTATTTTTTATCCATAATTTTTTCCAGTTCCTTTTTATCTCGTTAAAGTGTTAAAAAATCTCATCATTAAACCAAAAATTCTAGCAATGCTGATTTTTAGGCACCCTAATCCCTTCATTCACTGAACTGAGTAATGAACATATGAAAGTTTCTATTAATCCAAGCAATGGATATATTCAAGTAAGTCTTAAAAAGATTTTTTAACTGTCTTCCATCTTGTATAGTGTTTCTTTTCTAGGCTATAAAACTGAAAGCTGATGAACACTCTGATGAAACAAAAATCGATTTAAATTTTATTAAATATGGTGCAGGAGGAAGGCAACCAAGTAAATTTTTTATTTAACTGTAGATGAGTTTATTGAAGCGTTTCGGTACTAAAAAAATTACTATTCTTTTGAAAACTGATTTTTTGTAAGGAATTTGATTTCTTAGCTAATTTTAAAACTGTTTTTCAAATTAAACAGAAAAAAAATTTAAAATTTTATTGAGGAATTCCTTTCGAGCTATAAAAATTAAGCAAAGTGTTTCAAACTAGAAATTTTTGTTTGCTAAAACTTCTATGCTTTATTAAGGAGAAAAAACTGAAAGAATTTGAATGCTAAATTAATGTTTTGCGCCAAGGTGAATAATCAAATTTTAAAAAAAAGTTTAAAGGATTGTCTTTTTACTCATAACTGAAACAATAATTTATTGGCAATGACGCTTCAATCGAAATTGTTTATTACAGCAATTTAGCACAAATTTGGATCTAAATGCTAGACGAAAACTGCTATTTATAAAAGGAAATTGTGCCCCAAAAAACTAGAGAAAATCGTTTTAAACTTTTTTTAGTTCATAATGCTTTTTTTACAATTTTATGCACTACTAAAAATAAAGTGATGATAAGAAAATGTAATAAAGAACGCTAAAAAATGGTAAAACATCATTGTGCCGTTGACATTCAAAAAAAAAAACTGTAAAAAAATAAATTATTCTTATCGTTTAAAAACTGATTTATTTAACATTTGTTTCCCATTTTGGTGAAACAAATGCTGAATAGTAATTTTAACTGTAATAATGAAAAACTGCATAGTATTTTGATCAATTTTATGTCTATGTTTTAAATTTTAATGGTTGTTAAAAAAATCATTTATTAACAGAGCATAAGAAGGTAAATATTTGAATAAAACTGAAAACAAAAAATGCATTTTATGGATTTTTAAAACTGTTTTCTGAAAAATACTCTGAAAAAGATTTGGATTTTTTAAAACCTCAATTAGAAGTCATTATGTCATTTCAACAAATTTAACTACAATTTATCATTTAAAACAAACTGACTAGTTGTATCATTGCATTGTTTTAGTGCAAATCCAACATTTACTCATTCGGTTGATGGTAAATATCACGTGAGATACGCATGTAAGACATCAGTTATTAAAAAAATTTTTCACACCCCTCTTTTTTCTTTCACTTTCATTTTTTTCAAAATATTAGGGGAAAAAGTGACATCGTATTTATGCTGGATTAAATGAGCTTTATGAAAGTTTCTTTCTAAAATTCAGCCTACTTTGTGATGCTTTTTAAGGGGCATAAATGTTTAATGAATACTGCTGCCAAGCTAACTTGTTTAAACTGCATCGGCCTCAGTTTTGTTTTCGGGATTTAGCATTTAACTGAGATTGTCGTAAGTTGTTTGAAACTGTGTGCGGGTATGACATTTTCCTTAAAATCACAAATAAATTTTGTCCAAAATTTATTTGTGATTTTAAAACTGTGAAGACACTTTTTATACTGTCAGAAATTTTGACTTGGTATGTAGTATTTGTTTATTAAAAATTTGGGTTTCATCTGAAAGTACAGAGTAAATATGCTAGTAATGTTTATAACTGACTGCTGAAAATACATATATTAGAAGCGATGCAGATTTATAGGGTACAAATTGCTTGATCATAAAAACGCTAATTTAATTGTTGCATAAACAAAAAGGTTTCTATGGGTTTTAATGTAACCGAGTAATGTAATCCCCTCCTCATATTTAAAAAAGCTGACAGTAATTATTTGATAAGAATTATGTACATACAATGACAAAAACTTAGAAACTGCAACTTCTTCTGCGATCCAAATTTTCCATATCGTCAGAAATTATCAGGTAAAAATGAGGCTTTTTGAAAAATTGGCTTTCAGTTGAGATTGATCAAACTGAGTTACTTTTGGTCATAAAAAACACATGCAAAATTAATAATTGTTTTCGTAACAAATAATACATGATAGTACACTGCAAATTTCTTCTATAATTACGTTTTTTCGGTAGTAGATCTCAACTGATGTTTTATGGTTTATCAAAGCTTAAAAAACTGCCGTGTAAAGCTCCCATGATAGTAATTATAAACTGGTCCATATTCAATTTTCAGATGATTATTTGACGTCACTTTAAAGAAAAACTTCCAATTCAAACACACTTTTATCCATTACCATCGTCTGGTTTTATTGAAGATGACAATAAAAGGATTACTATACTTGGAAGACAAGCTTGCTGGAGTTGCTTCATTTGAACCTGGTAAGTGTTTTTGAGAGTAAAAACTGTTTCAGCTAGAAAAATATGTTGCGTTATAGCATAAAATGTTTCATAATGCTGCCAAAATTTTTGTTTTTGAAAAATTAGTTTGAAAACTGAGTTGTTGTGAGTCTCCTGTTCAATTATTGTTACACGTTGCTATATTGAGTGTAAAACAATTGTACTCAAAATTTTATTAATAAACTGTGAGAAATTTATGATCAGTTATACGGTTTAATGCAGTTGATAAAAATTTAATCACTTCTAAGAAAATCTCAAAAAAAAGATAAGAAAGGCAAATGAGTACAGGTGTATCAATAAAAAAATTAATTCATAAACTGCCATTATTGAATCCTTCATTGAATAAATAAAAAAAAGTGTAAACTTTTTTAGAATGGCTTGATGTAATGCTTGAACGCCGCTTAACAAATGATGATGATTGTGGGTTGAATCAAGGTATTAATGATAACCTTTTAACACAATCAGTCTTTTATTTATCCGTTGAAAAATTTGTTTCATCTCCACAAAAATCTTCTGAAGATACAACAATTGGATATCATTCCCTTCCATCTCAACCAGGGATGGGCGGAAATTTTAATGGAAATTTTACGGAAATCGCCTATAATTTTTAAATTTGTGATTTTAAATTTTCAGCAAATGGTGTTAGCATAATGTGGCACCTAAGCGGTCACTTTTGCCACAATAATATTTTAGATTATCAGACAGTTTTTGTTAAAATATCTATTTCCGTAAAAAAAATTCCGTTTTGCTGACGGAAATGTGTTCTATTTTCTGAAAAAGCTTTGGCTTAAACTTTTTGTTGAAATAACCTATATTCTCACAATAGTGGCAGAAATTCATGTCCCGCAAGGAAATTGTTTTATTCAAATGAAGGTAATATCCAAATAAGCTAATACCATAAAATAAAATGAGAAATCTCTTTATTATAAATTTATTTTCTCTTTATCTTATCCTACACTCAGTTTAGCTGTTCTTTACTGACTGTAGATCAATTCCCAACATAAAAAACAAATTGTTAAAAAATTCAAAAAGTTATGTTATTTTGCTCACGAAATTTTGTATTTCGTAATAAATTGTAGTAAAAACTGTATCAGAAGAACTTTGTTGAAGCTAACAGAATTTAGGTTTTATGTGTTTTATTAAAAAAGATTTGTTTAAGTAATGGAAAACGAATTAGTTTTCCATTACTTAAACAAATCTAATAACAATTTTTAGATGTCACACGCATACGAGATTATTCCATCAGAAAACCATGGTGTTGCTTTTATGGGGACAGTAAATACATATAAGAAGATTAGAAAAAAAGTTATGATGCTTAGAGGTAGTGCCAAAAAACCTGTTGATATAAACAAACAATAAAACTGAAAAAGCAACAACAGAAGGCGAACTTTTGAAACGGCGAGTCCGCCTTCACCCTCAATTCAAGAAACAAAATAAAATTTTTAATGTAAACTGATTAGGAGTGGTAAATGTGTTGAAAACTTTTAAAACTGACACTTTTGATAAACATACACAATTTTTACCAAATGCCAAATAATTTATAAAAGCATTGCACCGGTTTTATATTTAATTGAATGCGGTCAAAAAAAGCACTCACAGAAAATCCAATGGTAGTTTACCCACTGAAAAAAGAACGGCCGTGAGGAATAAGATAATAAAACATTAATGCTTGCATTTTCAACATTTACATTTTTATATCTAACTGGACACCAAATAAGTAAACTGCAAATGTTATGTATGTATCATTTTGTAAACTGTGGGTTTGTTTCTGTTTTTATAATCTGTAGAGCGGCTTCAACGTTCCTTTAAGTGATAAAATTTATACATTTTTTTCATTACCAGTTAAAATATCGTTCATTTTTCAAACAAGGGTTTTAGGGTACAAACAGTAGTTAAGAAAAATAAAACTGCATATCTGGAGACAAAGCCTATAAAAAACGGATGTTCGTTAGAAAAATCTCAGGAAACAAACTATATTTTATAAACTGGCACTGAAAAACCCTTCAGTAAATATGTTATGAAAATGTAAATTGATATTGTAAGTTTTTTAGGTTGGCTTGAAGTAATGCTTGATCGCCGCTTAGCCTGTAGGGATTGCATGTCCAACTGATTCTTCAACTGACGGCTCTTTGACTCTAAAAGCCTACTTTTCACTGTCTCCATCTGAACTTCAATCAATTTCTTTGACAATGTTGTATGAAGGCGAAAAAGCTGAAAACATCCAGCTTGAGCGAATGGAAATTAAATCTATAAAAATTAAATTTTAACTGTAATTCAGTTTTGGGAGGGTCAAGTAATTTCACAGGTTTTCTAAAAATAGTAATCAAAAAATTGTTACAATTATTTTTCTTCAACTATCATAAAAAAAACGATAACGAAATACCGCTGTACAAACAATGAAATAAAATCTCTGGAACAGTTAAGAAAAAATAAAACTGCATATCTCGAGATAAAGCCCATAAAAAACTGATGTTAGAAAACGTATAATCTGTTAACTGGCCATCAAAGTGTTATGTTAATTTGTTTTTGATATTTTTTAATGACAAAATAACATAACTTTTTGAATTTTTTAACAATTTGTTTTTTATGTTGGGAATTGATCTACAGTCAGTAATTTAAGACTTAATTTAGCGCATATAATCACAGTTTACATCAAGCAGTAAAATGTGTCTACATATAAAAGGCTTACTGCGGGTTGTTTTTGATTTCTGAATAACTAGAACAGCATTCTCTAAACTGAGTGTAGGATAAGATAAAGAGAAAATAAATTTATATTTCATTTGAATAAAAATAAAACTGGAACATTTGTCTGGTCATTGGAAAGAAGGATTTGTATGAAATCTATTAGCATTAAACTAGTTTTACTGGAAATTTTTTTTTGTTAACAACTGATATCACCTTATTTACTACCATTTTCAGAGCCGCTGATATTGCGTATGCGTCATGGCAATGGAAAGCTAAATCTGATGGAATAACTGCTGAAACATTTCCTGGACTGAAATATTATGATTTGCTAGTAACCGCTCGTCGACATTTATCAGTTTTTCAACATCATGATGGAGTTACTGGAACAGCAAAAAATGATGTTGTGGTGGATTATGCTAAAAAGTAAGGTTTATTTAACTGGGACAGCGTCTGAGCATTTGCATTAAAATCTTTTAAAATAGTTACAAAAAGCGACCAGAAGGTGGCAAGCATTTCTGCAAATTTCAATGTTAATTTATAGTAAGGTTTTTTTGTATTAACTGCCTGCTGTGTAATAATGGTGAACTGTTTTAGAGGCTTTAAAGTTGATACCCAAGCACAATTGGCTACTGGTAAGTAATTTTTTGATTCATAAAACTGTCAACCAGAGCTTCTTTTTATCTCATTAAAATAATAAACGATCTTATCATTAAACTGTAGCTATCCATTTCGAATGATTTTAGCAATGCTGATTTTTAGGCACGCTAATTCCATCACAAATTCAACTGAGTAATGAACAGATGAAAGTTACTGTTAATCCAAGCAATGGATATATTCAAGTGAGTCTCTTCGAAAAGTTTTTTAACTGACTTTTGGAACAAATTCTTTTAGTCTATAAAACTGAAAGACGATGGAGAATCTGATGAAATAAAAATAGATTTACATTTTATTAAATATGGTGCTCGCGGAAGGCAGCCAAGTAAGCGTAAAAGGACACTTGGTGGAAAAGACACTTGGTGGAAGTTGCGTTTATATGCCAACCTCCATGCATGCTTTTTTCTTGAATGCAGCAAGTGATATAAACGCAACTTCCACCAAGTGTCTTTTCCACCAAGTGTCCCGCGTCCCCAAGTAAGTTCTTTGTTGTTTTATTTAATTGTGGACGAAATTTACTATTCTTTAAAAACTGATTTCTTGCCAGCTCTATAGTTTTTCAACAAATCTTAAAACTGTGTTTATAAGAAAATTATAAAAAACTTATAATAAATTTTTTTTGAGCAGTAAAAACTGAGTACAGTAGCTAAATTTAGAAATGAATGTTTAATTGCATTTTTCAGACTGGAACTCCCGTGAAGCCAACTCCGTCTCTGGTCCATATCTCTTTTTACCCGATGGCCCTGCAGCTCGATTAGGGATTGCTTCAACTCAACTGATCATTGTTAAGGGGTCTTTGAAACAACAAATTTATTCGAAACATGCTACCGTAATCCCTCTGCTACAAACTATTACCCTCAAAAAAGATGATAACTTTGTTGAAATTTAAAATTTGGTGGATATTCGTTCAAATGCTGACTTTGAACTTGGAATGCGTCTTAAAAGAAACGTCAAAGGAGATATCTTCTTTACTGACTTGAATGCTTATCATGTAAGAAGGGAATAACTGAATATCGGTCAAGTTGGATTAAACTGACAGCTTGTAAAAACATTAATATCTGTGTAAAAAAAGAGACATTTTTATTGTATTTAATATAAATATGTGTTTTTATAAGCACTTATATAATTAGAAAAAAAATTTGACTAAAAAAAAGTAAAAATAAACGATTTTTCGCAGTTGGGACTCGAACCCACGCTTTTTTTCTGCGTCAAAAACAAACGCGCTACCAACTGAGCCATAGAACCTTTCAAGAAGAAGGATAAAAAAAGGAACACAAGCTAAAGCGGTGTTCCAACGCGAACTTTAAAGAGGTAAAATATCTATTTTTTGTTTATAAGGGCACGTAATATTTTTTCTGGGGTGTTTCTGACCCTAACTGAACCCCTTAAGACAATTTTTAGGTTTATTGCGAATGATCATCTCTGGTGGTTCCCTTGTGAAATGCTTTGAACATAAGTAAACAAATTTCCAGGGTTGCCTCGTAAAAATACAATCTTTGAAGAATTTTTTTTATTCTGTAGTCAATTATTTTTTATCTTATATATAAAGATAGAAACTGCGTAAACTGCTCTACTGTTTTAAATGCTTATCGCACAAAGCAGAGGGAGAGAGGGAGGTTATCAGACCAGAACAGTGTCTCCAAAGTTCCACTTTTTTTCTCAACTCAAATGGAACGCGTTTCTTCCGTTCCTTTTTAAAATTTCACCCGTTCGTCCGTTCCGTTCCAAAATTTAAAAGAATACGTTTCCGTCCGTTCCGGAACGGGAACGGAACGGAAGAACGGACGTTCTGGAACGGAACGGTGGAGACACTGGATCAGAAGCAGATATGTAAAAACTGTTCTTCATTTGCTACTTGATTAAATTTAAAGTGTTTTACCATGAGCAAGCAAATATCAAAAAACATAAAGTATTCGGCTAGCATTTGCCTTAAAGATGAGCATTTACTAGAAAACTTGTTATATAGAAACTAGTTTTATGTTGTTATATTTAATTGAAAGAGATAAAAGCCAAGGAACTGTCTCTATTTAACTGATTTTTATAAGGCATAAGAATCTTAAAACTGAAATTCACCATTTTGTGATTAGTGTAAGCTGAACTAATTTTTATAACAAGGTAAATAAGAAACTGCACGATATCGTTTAATTGCAAAAAAATGTTCTAGAATAAAAGAAATTCTTTTGGGATCATACTTGATTAAAAATGCTTTTTCTGGTTCAAAAAAAAAAAAAAAAGAAACACGTTTCTCACTGTTTTTTTAAAAATAAACTTTCATGTAAATTTTAAGAGGAGATTTTGAAAAAAAATTGAGTTCTTTCAACAACTTCATTATCATTTATATTAGCGTAGGGAGTGGCTACATTAAAACAAATGAATATTATGTGCAGGAGTTCCTACCCTGAACGTTCAACAACGACAAAAAATGCATTCGTTTGTTCATTTCATGCGCCAGAAAACAAAACTTCAATTCTTCGTCGTTGACTCTATTATCAATTTCATTTGTTAGAACGTAGACACTCTCTTTTAAAGAAAAAATCAAGAAGGAAAAAAACGTAATATTTCTGTTTTGATCAACAATTGTTACTTGATAGTTGTAACATTTACGATTCAAAAATTACAACTGAAGATTGCAATAATTTTTTCACTTTAAAAACGCATGAATTAACATTATCAATTACTAATTTAAAAATGATTAATTGTAAAACTGAAACTTTTTATAAAAATTAAAAACAAAGGATATTATGTTAAAAATTAATAATAATAAACTGGAATATTCTGCTGAGAACTTATTTTTTTGTAGCAAATAAAACTATTTTTTCGTTTCTTTCAAACTTCTTAAAACAGAATAAATATAATTAATTAAAATTATAAACTCATCGATGAATACCTGACATTTTCCGATGATTCGCCGACGACGATTTAAAGAAAAACTTCCAATTCAAGCACATTTATATCCAATGCCATCGTCTGCTTTTATTGAAGATGAAAATCAAAGAATTACATTGCTGAGACGACAAGCTGCTGGTGTAGCTTCGTTGAGCTTGAAGTAATGCTTGATCGCCGGTTGACACATGATGATGATCGTGGACTTAATCAAGGAATCAGTGATAATCTTTTAACACAATCAATCTTTTATTTATCCATCGAAAAATTTGTTTCATCTCCACAGAAGCCTGCTGAAGAAACAACCATTGGATATCATTCTTTGCCATCTCAACATGCATCCTTGAGACTTCACTCCCTTATCATTGTAATGGAATCTGATACACCATCTTCAAAGACAAACTTTTGACTGTTAAAGAAACAACTAACATGTGACGTTTATACTTTATCACTTCGACCTTTGCCTGCTCCAACAGTATATTCTGAACCTGATAAATATGTAGTATCCCCAATAGATTCAGCTGCATTAATTCTTTAAAGATTTGGAGCTGAATATGGGCTATTTTGGAACTTCATGTCCAACTGATTCTTCAACTGATGGTACTTTAACATTAAAAGATTATTTTTCACTGTCCCCAGCAGAACTTCTATCAATTTTTTTAACGATGTTATATGAAGGAGTAAAACCTGAAAAAGTCGAACTAGAACCTATGGAAATTAAATCTTTGAAAATTAAATTTTAACTGTTATCAACTTTCGGGAGGGTCATGTAATTTTGTAGTAATCAATTAATTGTTCCGCTTATCTTTCTTCAGCTGACATAAAAATAACTTTACTGGTATGTCGACTAAAGAACATTAACCACATGAAAAAAGCTGCAATGAATTAGCATTAACATGGATACTAACAATTAAAATTAAATCTTTGCAAAAATGTTGTGGTGTAATATTTGGTTTTTAAGTGAAAGAAACTATACAAGTATAAATATAAAGTATAGATTCAGCTGCAATAGCCTTAGGTTGCAATTCTTGCTAAATTAATTCTTCATCTGATGCAACTTTGATATAAAAAGATTATTTATCTCCATCCAAAATTCAATGCTTTAAGAAGGAAAAACAGCTTGAACAAATGGAAATAAAATCAATCAAACTTAAATTTTAACTGTTATCGATTCTGTAATTTTGTGGGTTTTAAAAAATGTGGAAGTAATCAGTAAAACTAAATTATGGTCTTCGACTATAACTGCTATGAGAAACTGCATCTTGGAGAAAAATCAGTTGCAATAATGAACCAATGTTTTGTGCCAAGGTAAAAAACCAAAAAAAGCGAAAAAAGTTGGATGAGATATTATTTTTACTCCTAACAGAAAGAATTACGCTTTTATTTAATGGCAGTGGCACTTCTATCGGAATTGTTTGTTAAAAAAAAAAAAGAAACACGTTTCTCACTGTTTTTTTAAAAATAAACTTTCATGTAAATTTTAAGAGGAGATTTTGAAAAAAAATTGAGTTCTTTCAACAACTTCATTATCATTTATATTAGCGTAGGGAGTGGCTACATTAAAACAAATGAATATTATGTGCAGGAGTTCCTACCCTGAACATTTCCTGCTGTATGTTTTCGGTTAAGTAGTAATGAATGAAGCTTAATCTTTTTTCTGTTCCTTAAACTGAACCATATTGCTGACTTTGTTAAAAAACGTTTGTTTGAAAAAGCTTTAACTGCAAATAGAGTAAATGCTGAAGCTTGTGAGAATTGATTCTTGTACATTTTATAATGTATTTTTAAAAGTTAGCCATCGTTTTATGAGCTATATTAACTGTGTAAAATTCATGTGAGGCTAAAATACTAAAATTATATCTTTTAAACGGAGTAAGAGAAAGTTGATCATCTCAAGTAAAAAAACTCCGTGTTTGAGCACCTGCGTGTTAGGTCAATTACCTTATTTAATTCTCTATTTTTACATTTTCCTTAAACTGGTACATAATGCAATTAAAACCTTTTAATAAGCTATAGGTGTTAAAATAAATCTCAAAAGAACTAAACCGATATTCAATTGCTTACTTTCATGATCCAAAAAACTGAATGCTTGAATCATTCATTGCCATTCTAGGACCATCACACTATTCAATTCCCTGCCATATGACCGACAAGAACTTGTTTGTATTATTGTTCCTGAAGCAACATTTGGAATTTCAACTGACAACAAAAAAGAAGAAGAAACTGAACAAGAAATTTATCCATTTATTTCAATTCAAAATGCAGCATTAAATTTTTCACAAAATTTTGAACTTTCTTTTATTGCAAAAGTGCCGGCATTTGCATTTAAATCTTTTAAAGTAATTTCGAAAACTGCATAAAATATAGCTAGTATTTCAGCAAATTTTGATGTTAATTTGAAGTAAGGTTTTTTGAAGAAACTGAATCCTGTGTAACAATGGTGAAGTGTTTCAGAGGTTTAAAGTTGATACCCAAGCGCAGTTAGCTACTGGTGAGTGATATTTTTTATTGCATATAACTGTCACTCTATGCTTCATATTATCTCATTAAGATAATTAAAAATCTTATCATTAAACTGCATTTTACTCAATTCCAAAAATTTTAGCAATGATGATTTTTAGGCACGCTAATCCCTTCATTCACTGAACTGAGTAATGAACATATGAAAGTTTCTATTAATCCAAGCAATGGATATATTCAAGTAATTCTTAAAAATTTTTTTAACTGTCTTCCACAGTAATGCTATTTTTTAGTCTATAAAATTGAATGACGATGATACATCTGATGGAACCAAAATTGATTTACATTTTATTAAATATGCACGAGGGCGGCAACCAAGTAAGTTTTTATTGTTTTATTAAACTGCGGACGAGTTTGCTGAACGTTTCGGTACTAATAATTTTCCTATTCTTCAAAAAATGATTTTTTGCCAGCTCTATAGTTTTTTAATAAATCTAAAAACTGTTTTTCATATAGATCTGTCTTTTAAACATAATAATAAAATTTTTAAGATTTATAATGAATTCTTTTTGAGCTAAAAAAATTATAACGCACTTTTTTTCAAAATCGAGTAGGGCTGTTCAATTGCATCTAGCCGGTGGTTTTTTTCGTTCCTTTTTTCATAAACATATGTATTTTTACATGCTTAAAAAGGTCCGACTGTGTCTATGCGGGGGAAAAATCTGATTTAAAAGTTATGTCGAAAAAACAGCTAAAATTTGAGGTTTTTTCGATTTTTCGCTATTCTCAATCTTGTTTCACGAGCTTTATAGAATTGTTACATTCCCAAAAACCCCTCCAAAGTTGTTTTTTGGTTATTAAGATTATATTTGCAAAGTTTCAAGTCCATACGATCATTTTGAAAAAACGAGTTGAACAAGGTTTTGATTTTTGCTCGAATTTGAGAAAAAATGCGTTTTATGTAAAGTGGCTGTAATCTAAAATTTAATGTTCACGAAAACTGTATTTTCAGAGTGGAACTCCCCTGAAGCCCATTCAATCTCTGGTTCATATCTCTTCTTACCAGATGGTCCTGCAGCTCCATTAGGAATTGCTTCTACTCAGCTTCTGATCGGTAAAGAAACTTCAAAACAACAAATTTATGCAAATCATGCTACCCTCTGCTACAAACAATTACCCTCAAAAAAGATGATAATTATGTTGAAATTCAAAATTTGGTAGATATTCGTTCAACTGCTGACTTTGAACTTGGAATGCGTCTTAAAAGCAATGTTAAAGGAGCTAACGTCTTTACTGATTTGAATGCTTATCATGTAAGAAGGGAATAACTGAATATCGGTCAAGTTTAATTAAAATGAATTGTTTGTATTATAAGTAGACAAATATCCAGGATTTCTTCGTAAAAATGCAATCTCTGTGAAATTTTTTTTATTCTGTAATTAATTATTTTTTACTTTATCTGAAAATTTCAAAAAGATAAAAACTGCAAAAATTTCTCTATGGGCTTGAATGCTTATCGAACAAGCCATAGGGAGAAAGGTGAATTTAAATTGTCAATTGTAGGCATTTTTAATTGAACAGTCCCCTAACGTGGTTGAGTTAACTGCGTGAAAGGAGATAATTTCTTTAATGATTTAAATGTTTATCAAGTAAAGGGGGGTGGGATATTTAAGAATTGATCTTTATTTGTCTTGAATATACTGAGTAGATTTCACCAAACGCATGCAAATATACAAAAATAAAAGATATTCAGTTTAGGGTTTCCTTATAGAAGCACAATTAGTGAAAAGGTTCTTAAATGTGATAAATAAGAACTAGCTTTTATTCCTAGTAATTTTAAATTAATTAAAATTAAAATCAAAAAACTTTCTTTATTATTTTGCTTGCTTCTCAAAAAAAAAAGAATTTTAAAACTGAGATTCACCATGTTGTGTTAAGTGTAAGCTGATCTGGTTTTTACAGTAAGTCACCAAAAATCTGAATGTATATAGCTTAAACTAGAAAAACAGAAATTCTTTTGGAATCATACAGGATTAAAATTGCTTTTTTTCTGGTTCAAATGCAGGCGTTTATCATTCTCTTTTAAATGAAAAAAATTTGAAAGATTGAATATTGCAAAAAATTCGAATAAACTCTATTAATTTCTATATTTATATAAATCAAAACTGTACAAAAACTTTTCATTATTTTAGTGCAAATCCAACTTTTACACAACGCATTCGGTTAACGCTTATTTGTGGAGCTTTGGTTATATTCACAATATATGGATTATCTGGTGCTGGAAGAAATATTTTAAATACAAATGGATTTGTAAGTTTTTTTTTGGTTTTTTGAGCGCTGAAAAGATTGCAAAAAAAGAATTATTTCAATTTTGAAATTATTAGAACTATTAAACTATGAATAAACTGATTTTTGAACTTGAAGAATGCTTTTTTAAGAGTTGTAAAAAAATTAAAAAATTATATAACTGCTTAATTGCAATCAAGCAGCAGAAAAACTATTTACTTATAAAATCTTTTTATTTTGGATTTTCTGATCCAATGTTAATCTAGTAAAGAACAACGTTTTTGTAGAAAACCGTTTGTGGAAAACTGCTACCTCTCCCTACCATCTATATCATTATAAAAGTTTGGACTATGTTGTCAGTGCCTACATTTCAATGAGCTTTTAAGTTAAGAAGAAGTATTAAGTTTATTCAAACGGGAGAATTTTTTAATAAAAACTAAATCACGCAAACGTGGAAAAGTAATTTAACCGACTTTATCATGACTGCTGCTTGATAACATCAAAAAATTAAAAAATGTTAAAAAATCTCTGAAAATTCATAAAAAAACTGATTTGATGGATTCACCAAATAAAACAAATTATGAATTTTTCGTTAAACTGCCAAAATCTTTTAGTTTTGTATCTCGATTGAAATTTTTTTAGTTTACTTTTGCGTAATACGCTAAACAAATAATTTTTATGTAATTTGTTTAAACCTGATCGTTAACATGCTAATATAGTCTTTAATACAAATTTCTGTAACATGTTTCAGGGGCTTTGGAAGATATAAATTAGAATTGGGAAATACGTAGACGGGAGGTCGTGTAAATTTAGTACGTCTAACAAAACTTTTACATTTTTTTAAAACTGCCATGGAAAAGTGAAACATAAGAACGATGTAATGTTGTGATTCTTCATATTAAAAAAAAACTGTTTTTACACAGGAACATGATTAAAAAACAAGTTCAGAAAAACAAAATAACTGTAACGTCATGGTTTGGGTTTTTAAATTGTATTCTTTCTATTGTATTATTATTAACAAATGCGATGATATGCCGTTTTGAATTTTAATTTAGTAACTGTTTTCCTCCATTTTTCATTTTTAAGCTTTTGGTAAACTGACTTTATTTATGACAACAAAAAATTAAATTCTTATGTAGTAGTCGTGTAATTGAACGAGTTTTTCCGCCACATTTGATATAAAAAATTAAAATATAAAAACTGTTCCTGATCATCATTTATTTCTAAAAATCTCTTTTATTTCTAATCGTAATAACAAAAAGATGAAAAACAATGAAGCAAAAACATCTATTAAAATAGAATGTAAAAAACCGTAGCAAGAAAAAAAACGAAAGAAATGAAAAATTTAATACACCTTTGGAAAATTTGATAAAACATATATTTTTTGACCCGAAATAAAAACAACCAAACTTAAAAAACATTAATACAAATTTAAACTGTAATATAAGATGGTGATGCATCAATCACTTTTGATCTGCAACTTTTTCCTGTTTAATTGGCATTGAATTCTTTTCTGCCAAAGCTTTGAGAACGTCGATAGTTTCTTTACCAGAATTTATGCCCTTCTTTGATTCTGATGCCCAATAATCATCATAAAATCCAAAGGGTTTTATATGATACAGCAGATTATCCAGGGCATACATTGTTCCTTTATTGACATAATGAAAGGATATCATATAATCGGAGCAGCATTCTTTACCCTGAAAAAAAAACTGAATTATTTGGAGAAGAAAAAGTTTTAAGTTCCATTTATGGTAGCTGGTGAATAGTTTTTGTAAAATTTAACAAAAAACTAAAAATTTGTCAAAGTTTGAACCCCTACGGATGCCTATTAATTGAAATATAGCTTTAGTTCGGTGATTCTAGGTTCGGTTCAAGTTCGGTTATTCTAAGTTCGGTGATTCTAGATTATGCAACATAGCCAAAAAATTTTAAAATACTAGTTAGAAGCTTTTTGAGCCATCAGAAGTTGAACCTTCAGAAAAAAAAGTGGAAAAAGATCTTTAGTTTAAAAATTTAAAATTCGTTTATATTAGAAGTTTATCAAGCATATATTTTTCGAGGAAGCCAATACTTGCAATTTAAAGCGCTCATACATTTGCAGTGATAAGCTTTCTAAAAATTACAAGCTTTGTTATACTAATTCGTTAGCACAATAATGTCTGATAGTAATAGTAAAAAATGGGAAAATGTAGTCATTCTAGCGCTCAGTTCGTTTGTACTCTTTTACGTTAAGTTCCGTTTAATTTTTGTGCCAATAAATGCTACAAAATGCCAGTTAATTTGTATACTTTGAAATATATTGCAGAGGTTATTTTCAGGTTTCAGTTTATTATACACTGATTAAAATAATGAAACATGCCGTTTTAAGCTTAAAACATTTTCTTATTAGAGCAGTAAATCATAAAAATGTCAACGTTGACGGAAAGTAACAAAACAACTATTTTATAACAGCTATGTGGATGCTTACAACATTTTAAACTTTTCTGGCTCTAAAAGTACAATGAACTTTAATGAAGTACCACAGAAGAAGAATACCCTCTATATTTTATTCAGAAAAAAATGGAAGCAACATTTTTAAACATTTCTTAAAATTTCTTTATTGTCAACGTAATTAGCTTATAGTAAAACTTTAAAAAGGGTAAATGTGCTTTTTTTGTTTATTTTAGAGTGAGTAATAAAAACACTTTTGAAATAATTATGTACATAGCTTCATAATTATTAAATTGCACGTAAATTTTTGAATGGCTGCATCAACAATGAGTATATAAGTAGGGTAACAAAAATGGTCAATATTTAAAAAAACTGAATTGTATTAGCAGTAACTCATATACTAACATTAAATATTAAACCTATGTAAAATTTTTGATATATTACATTCGTTTTGCAAGTGAAAGGAACAATTACAGTCATAAATATTTATTTGCAAAAATAAAGGGTTATTCAGACAACTGCGAATTGAAGTTTTAGTTTAAAATTTGCCTATAATAATAAGAAGGCCACAGTTTTAAGTAAAAAAGTGAAACAGTAAAGGATTTCATTTAAAAATTCTTAAAATTGTATTATTTAAAATTGACGAAAAAGCTTTATTAATTTGTTTTTTAACATATTTTATGAGATAAGGAGATAACTACTAACACAGTTAAACTGCATAAATAAAAGTTTCTTGGGACATCAGAAATTAGAAGTCGTAAGCAACGTCAACAGGTAAGATTACATGTCAACAATACAGAGATAATTCTCTATCAAAATAATTCAGATTTCAGTTAAAAAAATTTAAAGTTGTATTTATTAAAAAATGATTCACCATCTGCTGTACTGTGATTAGCAAAAACTTAAAACTTAAAACTATTCAGTTTAAAACAGAGTATACCGATTTTGATTTCAAGCTTTTAAAAAAGAAACAACATATTTCAGTTATTGGATAGTAATAATAAAATTTAAAAAAAAAGCAAATTACTCACATACAGTTTGTTTTTCGTTTTTATTGTAATACCTTAAATCTTCAGTTCATTTTCCTAAAGATTAGATCAAGGAGCTTGCAAATATGCGTCAGTTAATGTTAAGCAGCATACAGTTTTGTTGAAAATGGATTATAACATTATTCAATCTCAGATTTTTTAAAACGTTTCAACAAGCTTGCCGTAGTATTGAACGCAATAACAGAAAATATTATCACTACAAAAAATAATCAGATATCTTAAGCCGCAGAAAAAGATGTCATTTTCAGTATTCTACTAAATACATCAAAACAGAAACAATAAAGTTTAATAAAACATCCCTTGCTTTGTATACTTCAGTTTTATCATTTTTTATAGTCTCGAAGCAGACACTACAACATGATATATCAATTTAATTTTTTTGTTCAAGTGAATCAACACATCATGTTTCAGTTTTTTTTTCATGACATTTTGATTGTAAATTAATTACAGTTTTGATTATTTTTCTTATAAGTTGTTAATTATGCTATTATCACGAGAAATGAGCATACGTCAAACATATGCAACAGTTTTATGATATTCCATATTAAGTGCAAAATTCAGTTATAAAATTATTATGTTTCTTTAATATTTATTTGGTCAGTTGCAGTGAATTATATTTCGTGAAATGGTTAACATTTAAATTTAAAAAAATTAAATATATAAGTTTCCAGCACAACTGGATTATTTGTCAGTATAAGTGAATATACAGTGATATAAATCTTATTTATTATTACACCTGTAACAAACATTTATTAATAAACAATAGATGTTGCCATTTTTTACCATACAGTTTTATTTGCGTATCATGTTAAAATTTTACAGTAGAAAATCGTAAAACTATCAACGCAGTTTCTATTTCTTTCATGTTTACAAACACATGAAAAAGGGTAATAATAACCAAGGACGTCAGGGGGGAGGCAGTTAAAATTTCGAGAGGGAGCACGTGCCACTCATTTGTCATATGTTCAAAATATATTGAAGCTTTTAAAAGTGCATTCAACATCCACTGTCATGAATAATAGAGTAACGCGGAAGAAGAATGTCCTCTAATTTTTATTCAGAAAATGGAAATAAAAATTTTAACAACTTCCTACCATAATTGGCTTATTGTAAAAATTTTGAAAGAAGAACAAATTGCTTTTTTTGTTTAATTTAGAGTGAGTAATAAAGATACTTTTGAAATAATTATGTGAACCTACATAATTACTAAATTGCACGTAAATTGTTAAAGAAAGCATCAACAAAGAGTATATAAGTAAAGTAACAAAAATGGTCAAAATAACAGCAGAAATTACTATCACAGTTATTTAAAAATGGATTACATAATTTATCTAACATTACTCCAGTACATCGTTGTTCTCTTCTCTTCTTTGCTAGCTGTAAAATATTCATCAAAAATTTTATATCATAAATTATTTGTGCATCAAAATATACCAAGGTTGTCTTCCCCTTCGTTATCACTATACTCAGGATATATTTTTATCTGCAATTCTTTCTCTGTCGCAAATAGCTTGTACTTAATAGCTTTTTGGAGACCAGAAATTACAAATTATAATGCATACTTACTGTATTATTCCGGGGCAATTCCATGGATAATGTTTTTTTGTTCATCGTTAATTGAAACTATGATATGTATTGATCGATGTTTGATATTAAAATTTCCAGCAAAATATACGTATAGATATAAGAAGATGCTTATTGGTTTTAGTTTCATTTATCTTTTAACTGGTAAGCAAGCTTGTAAGGGCAAAAGAGATAACGCTTACAAAAGTTCCATCTGTTCCACACATTTTGAGTCCAGACATATTTCACATGTTTCCCCTACTATTCAATAGGATTTCTAACGTTTTTTACGTGCCCTCGTTCACAAATGTCATTTTTGTACATATTGAGTAGCAAACGATATCGCCTGCTACTTTGTACTAAGATCGCTTATTGTTGAGTTATTTTGCAAGCATATGACAGAAAATTTGATATTAAGGCAAATCAGCACCAAATACTTAGGGATTGTCCAGAAATCATGTGACCAAAAAATCGCAATTCTCGAACTCCCTATCCCCTTCCATGACCAAAGATCAAAGCTTTTTTCCGACAACATCAAAGCCGGGTAACCAATTTGACCCCCTCCATTATTTCCTATCGTTAAAAATCTGTAAAACTCAAAAATAAGCAATTCTAGTATATAGTAGCAGGCGATATCTTGTGCTATTTAATCTGTACGAGAATGACATTTGGGAACGAGGGCTGCTAGAAATCGTTAGAAATCCTGTTGAATAGAAGAGGAATGACATGAAATATCTCCGGTCTTAATATGCGTGTGCCCCCTTGTTAGTGACATATTTCGCCAGAAATCAAACCTAGGATCACCAGATCACACATCCGGCTCGCTAACCACTCGACTACATGTATTACAGTCATACATGCTTCTAAAAAATTAACACATATTCCCTTTTTAGGCATTCTAATTGTCATTAAAATATGCAGTTTAATTGAAACATTTCCGCAAACTTCTATTACAACATGCCGCTTTTTTGGTTGCATATTTATTTTACCATCTCCACAACATATTTTTCTGTTGAAAGCTGGATTTGCTTTTCCAAATATTCTCTTTGGAATAGTATTAGGAATTCTCTTTTATAAAACATTTCAAGCCAATGATGGTCAGAAAAACATTAACAAGACAGTTTGCTTGATTATTGGATTAACGACATTTTTTGATCTAATTCCATCATTATTTGGTGAAGTATTTAGAATGGTAAGAGTTTTTAGAAACACGACAAAGTTGTTTTAGCGAAAAATATTGATGTTATCTGGCTAATTTCTGAACACTCATTAATATTTCAGTACTTTGGAAAACCTCTTATTACCTATCTTGGACCTTACGGCAACACATTCTCAGCATGTAATTCAACAATTTGTATAAGAATGTATTCAAAAGCTTTTACAAAAGTAAACTTTAATTCATCAGTTATGATAAGTGAATCATTACATGTCTCACATTCACATTCAGCAAATCGGCAGTTTAAAAAAACTACGAGCTTTTGAACGTGTATTCAAAGCATAAAAATTTCTAATAATCGTTAATTATTGGTATCATTGTTAAATCTGCAGTTTTTATTTTAATCAATGAAGAATGAACTAAAGCACTACCAAAACAACCTCAGCAGTTTTGCTTTTACAATCAAAAAAAAAGTTTTCAGCAAGCAGTTTTGTGTTTATTTTTGTTATATTATAACATTTTAATAAAAAATGCATTATGTGCTCACTTTAACAGTTTTAATCAAAAAGAAATATAAAACCGTTTACAGAGAAACATTAGATTTTTCTACTACAGTTTATTTCATACTTATCGTGTTTTAATTCTTTTAAATCCTTGAATTGCATTTGAAGAACAGCTTTCTTCTTTAGATTTTTTGCGTTTATTTAAGAACTCAATGAAAAAAGTGTGTTAAAAACTAACGAAAGAAAAATTTTTTGAACAAAAATGAATGACAGAATCGTCTTTCCTTTAGCTACTTTATTCATAGAGAAAATTTTAGCGAAATCTATGTTTTGTGTGCTGTTCGTTTTTGACTTTCAGCTAGACTGTTTCTTGAATTTTTTGGAAAACGTTTTATGAATTTATAAAATAGATCATTTTTAATCATAAATTTTTTGTTTTGTAAATTATTTAATATTCATATTAAGCAAGTGTTCAACAAAAAAGCCAATATAAAAAATTTTTATGTTGTGAATTTCAGTTTAACAAGATCCAGAACAGGTATGGTACAGTTACTAACTTTTTTTCTTAATTTTTATGACCCTTACTCATATATAAACTATCATAACTTTGATTTTCGAAGCTCAAAAAGAAAGATCAGTTAATAAAAACATAGTCAAACGGTAACAATCATTTTGAGTGCCACAAAAATTATGATCTTGCATTTTACATTAGCCTCAAAAAAGATTTATTAAAAACCACTCACAAACGAAGTACAGTTTTAAAAACAACAGGTTTTCAGAGTTTAAAAAGAACGGGTAAATGTTATAACTTTTTAAGACAAACAGCTATTAAAGATTTCTCTAATTTTTCTTAAAAAATTCTCTAGATCAATTGATTTACAATTAAATATAATTTTACGAAAAATATGGCACCTAACATATTTTCGTGAAGCCCTAAATACTGTCAACAGATCCAAAATACTCTTTTTATGCAAATTTGTAGATTCGATGAAGTTTATTCAGTTTTTGACAGCACATGAAAAATATAAGCCAGTGAAATTTACATACGTTGTAATTTAATCATTCTTTCTTTTCCGTCATTTATTTTTTGTCAATCAGTCAGTTGCAACTCACCATCTTCATCAACAATGTCATCAAATGAAACACAATCCGCATCTTTAACGTCATCGGAATCATTTCTGGCAAAGAATTTTGAATTAATTATTTATATTTCTGTTGGAATTATTGCTTTACTATTTGTTATAATGTAAGTTTCTTTTTATTTATTTATTTTTGTCAGATGGATTTGGGGCTGTGTCAGTTTTATATTAGTTTTATTTTATGGTTAAGCTATTGGCTTCGTTTTTATGGAGAAGCAGTCAGTTTTAAAGAGATGTGAGTAAATTTAAAGGTGTTTTTTTGTGACAAATCGCTTCATTAAGCTTCTGTGGGCTCATATTCTTCATTTGAACTTAAAATATTTGCAGTGGAGGACACTTCCCAAAAGGCGCCAAATTCGAACTTGACCTCAACCCTACTAAAAATCGATAAAGATCCAGAGTTTTTGTACCTTTGTGCGTAGAAATATATGGATTTTGATAATCTTGGTAATTTTTAAGCTGGTTCGAGGTCAAATTAGAATTTCTCGCCATTTGGCGAAGTGTTCCTAAATGCCAAAATTTTACGTGCAAATGGCACGTCTGTTAATGATGACCCTTTCCTAAAAATACGAGCTTACAGAAAGCAAAAAGAGCGATATGGCGTCAAAAAATTGATTTCAAGTTCACTTGAATCACTTACAGTATGTATAGTGATAACTTTATTCAACGCAGTTTTATAACTCCTAAAAGCATGAAAATCTTCATTAATCCACAGTTCTATTTTAGAATAATAATTATTATATATTTAATATGGAGATCAAAGCAACAAAAAAAGAAGAAGAAAGCTGCTGCAGCTGCTGTAGCTACAAATGAAAAGATGAAAAAGAAGAGAGAAAGTGGCTCAAAAGCATCTGCTGTTGTTGGAGCTGTAGAAGAAAGTCAAGAAAAACCATCGAAAAAGAAACAAAAGCTATCAAAAATAAATGAATCAGAATCTGCTCAACCTTCATCATCTCAGGCACCAATTGCACCTGCTGCAGCAGGTGGTGGTGATCCATGTCCATCAGATTGTGCCAAAGATAAAGAACAAGAAGATGAAGAAACAACAGCAAAAGATTATGAAGAAGAACCACATTTTCAAGAAACTATTGCAGAAAATATTGATCAAAAAAGAAAATTATCAAAATCAAAGAAAAAATACAAGCAGCCAGCAGCAGCAACTACCGTAACCAAAAAACCAACAACTACAAAAACAAATGAAAATGATGATGGTCTTGAAGGAAAAGATACATGTCCTATATGGAAATATTTTGAAAAAGAATGGGAAAGAATGAAAGCTGAAGATCCCGTAGATTCAACACAAAAAACTTTTTCTATTGTAACCCCAACAACAACTATCGATGAAGGAACAACAGGCGAAAATGAAGGAAAAGGAAAGAATGAAAAAGATAAAATGGTTGCAATTTTTAAAGAAATGAAAATGTGAGTTTTGCTTTTTATCGTGTAGAGGATGGATTCAGTTTTATATCAAACGAGAATCTATTATCATGTACCCCTCGGGTCATTGTCTACTGACGTCCTTGTCCAGTTTATCGTTAGAAAGCTTTTCTTTTGTATTTGCACAGTTTTATGACTTTACTCGCCGTATCGATTGCCAATTTTTGTTTTTAAATTATCTTTGACATTTGGTTTTTTGTGCACAGCTATCTTTGCAGGTAAAAATTTTTCTTTGATTCTTCATTATTTATTAGCTATAGTTTTTTATTCATATACGTTTATAAAAAAACATATAAATCATGTTGTTATTATGTTTTAGTAGCCCCTCCTGGTGTCAGTATCATTTTTTTCTTCTTTCCTGTTTTTTAATCTCATGGAAATTTTCATGAAATTTGGTAGAGGTACGTATGTGGTGATGGCTGCTGCAGTTTTTTCTTAAAAATTTTTATTCGTTCATTTCAATGAAAACGAAACTACAGTTTTTTTTAAATTAGTTAAGTATGATATAGAATGGAGATTCATTTTTACAGCTTTAGATATTAGAACCAATAAAATTCCAGCTTTAAAAAACCCTTTTGTTCATGCGTTTTACCTTTTTATTAGCAAAGTTTTTTTAATTTAATTTTGTGAAATTAATGTTCAGTTTTTAAGATCTGATTTTATCAAATTTTTTCTGTAGTTTCAGTTTTAAACTTTGTTAAGCTTATTAGAATATTACAGTAATTGTAATTAGATGTCTATGCACAATGCAGGTTTCATCTATAATAAATTAGGAATTTAGTTATTCCATTATCTTTTACATTCATACTTCTGGCAGTTATGAAACCTGTGTTGTTGTTTTTTCGTCGTTTCTATGCTACAGTTTAATTTCTTGCCGGCAGAAAAATTTTAAACAGAAAATGTGCGTCAGTTATTTTTTAAATTCTTTCAAGATTGAAGTTTTGCTGGCATAGGTTTTGAAAAGCAAAATAGCCCATCAGTTTTTTTATTGTTGACTTCTAGTTCTTTCATTTTTGCATATTTCACCAAGCAAGTTGATGCTCTTCAGTTTCTTTATCCTTTTATTCTTTTCTACAATTCAGATAATTAATTAGGTAAAGTCTCTTTGTATCAACAATTTTTATAAAAGCTTTGTAGCTTACATTTTTGAGAAGTTTTTACAATTTCTAGTTTATTTAATTTAATGCTTTTTATTGACTTTAGTTTTATATTTTGCCATGAGAGATTCAGAATCAACCATATTTTGATGCCGTTGTTTTTAACCCTAAGAGTTTTTTGGCCATTTCTCTTTCAAGTTCTTCAGTTTAAAATATTGTGCACAGCCATAATCAGTCATCTTTCAGTTTACTTTCTAAATTTTTTTTTCTGAAACAAAGTTTGTCAAACAGTTTTATAGCTTCATCTAGCTTTTGTTGTCACTGGTTTCTCTTAAACTATATTCAGTTTTTTGATCCTATTTGATCACCCCTTTCCTAGCTAACTTTTTTATTTTCAACAATAAAGTTTGTATTGCTTTTTTATCTGTGTTTTTAAATGTGACCAGAAGTCTATCCATGTTGACAGTGTTCAGTTTTGCATGTAAACGTAATTATTCCATCTTTAGCCGTTTTTAAATTCGTTTTATTACGTTACAATATTTTGAAGCAGTTTTAAATAGAGAAATTTTAGCAGATTTGGTTTTAATAAAAAATTTTAAAAATGTTTCTTCTTATCTAATACCACGGCTTTTTAATGCACTTCCCTTTTAATTTAGCACTCATCGTGCAAGCTTTGTCTTGCTTTTAAATTAATTTATCTCACCAAAGTTTAATCTAATAGACTACGTGCTATTGTAGCACAGTTACAAAAACTTCAGTCATAAATTTTACTCAGTTTTTTCATCAAATTTTTATTTTGTTAGTTTTTTTATGGATGTGAAGATGTTATAGAATAAGCCGCCTTTAATTAAAAGATTATATTTTTTTTTCTCGGTTCCTGAGGGCCCAGTTTACTTTGAAGATTATGATAGTTGCCATTATAATATTTTATTTTTAATTTTCAGCGTCTGTTAGTAATTTGTTACTATCTTCGTGTTCAGTTTATGACCTCATTTTTTATTATTGCAGAGAATTATACAGTTTAATATATGAATTTTAAAGAGATAACAAGAATTTTTATATCTCGGTTAGACATGGCCCACTTGCAACTTATGCAGGTTTTGGTAACGGCCTGTGATTTTTTACAAGTCAAGAATTCGTTATCTTCTCTCAGTTTTGTTTATTAGTGTTTCATCAATTTAGTTTCTCTCCCATCATATTTTTACTTCAATGATTTTTCAGCAGTTTTAGTACATCAGGTTAACAAAAACCATATGATGATTCAGTTTTGATTTATTTATTTTTTTAAATTTTACTTTCAAGTAGTCTAATTTATTTTTCAGTTAAATTTTTTTTATTTTTTTCTCGGTTCCTAGCGGCACATTTTTATGATTATGGTAATTGCCTTTGTAATATTTTATTTTTTAGTTTTAAACGTTTATTTAAAATATAATGTTGTCTTGGTGTTCAGTTTGTTAAGTTTTTTTAAAAGTTTTTTACGGAAACCATATTATCATCCAACTCTGTTTTTTTTTTGATTTTCACTCCTTTGAAATTGGTCGTCAGCTTTTTCCCCTCATACCCTAGACATCAAAAGTGGACAAACCCTTGCTGTTTTTTCTATTATTGTTTGATAGTTGTTCTATACAATTGCTGACCCATCATCTTTTTTCTTCAATCATTTTTTTAGGATTTATGGTACACCAGTTCAACAAAAACCGGATGAAGACGAAATTTTACTTCTCAAAGCTCCAATTTCTGAAGCAATTACAAAAGCTGAAACATTATCGTAAGTTCTTTTTTTATATGAACGCCTCGTTGTCAGTTTTATGACTATACCTTCGCTTTTTTTTGTTACAGTTTAATAATTAAAAATCATCTTTATAGAAAAACAGCTGAAATAACAGCAGCATTACAAAATTGTATTATTAATTCATCAAGTGGATTATTAGTTGTATCAAACGATGGAAGAAAATGGTTGAATTCTGCTACAACACAACCATATATTCGATTATGGGCTTTTACAAATGAATACAAGTATTTTTTTACTTTTATTGAAAATGGCAACAATGAAAAAGAAACTATGATGAAAGAAAAATTTGAGAAAATGTCAATTCCTGTCTTGTATTGTTATATTTTAAATCAATCTATTCCAAAATTGATCAAAATAATGGCTATGGAAATTATGAGGTAAGTACTATTTTTCGTTATTATCAGTTTTTACTAGTTAACAATAGAATGTAGTATTTCGCTCAGTTTAATAGCGGATTTTCGTTTACAGTGTTATTTAACAATTCTGGCGGTCTTTGTTAAATGGGTTAAAATTTCTCTTTATCAGTTCAGTTTGAGTGTGCCTTTACCAGAGTGCTCCGAGGCTATTAGCATTAGGTGCCGGATTCGAAGATCTTTGCCCGCGCACCTCATTATTTTCAGTTTTTATTAATCTCAATTGGATTACGGTATGCAGTTGCAGTTTTTAGTAAATATAGACATAAAGCTTTTTGAATCTAGTTCTTATTTCAGCTTTTTTCTAACATACTTTAGTTGTAGAAAATATGTTGACATTTTTAAAAGCATATTGTTTCCATTCATTCTCCAGTTTAGTACTAATATCCCATGCTCTTTGATTGTATAGCTCTGTTTTAATTAAATTTTAGTTTAAATAGTTGTTAGCACATAATTAACGTAATAGTCATGGAAATATGGCGTATAAAGGGTAAAATTACTCCAAAAATTATTAATATATAAATGTTGTAATTTGAAAAATTGATATATCAAATATAACCAGTTTTAATATTCATACTAAGTCGATGGCAGTTTACTAGCAGCAGCTCGCATTAGCCCAATAATTTCACTGGTGAAGGCAGGTAAATTTAGTTAAAAGGAAAAAGTTCTTGCGGCAAAATTTCTGGAAAGTGTAGCTTGATTGTTTTTTTTTTCAGTGTTGGATACCGTCATTAGTCGTTTATTTTTTGGCTAGCATTCTTTCATTGTTTCTCTATCTTCTTACAGTATCGTTGAATTTCCTATCAACCAGTTTTTCTTACTTTTTCTTTAAATTTTAAAAGAATTATTCTGCTATCGTAAAGTGACAGTTGTCAATGTTTGTTAAATTGATATTTCAGTTTTTGAGTATGTGGTTCCTCGTGATCCTTTTTTTTGTTTTGATGACTTTTTATGAAACTAAGAATCAAAAGTGCAAGTCAGTTAAAAACTTTCTTCAAATTTATGTATAAGTTAACTTAATCATTTTAAATAACTTCAATTTGTTAAGTGCAAAATTACAATATGTATTTAATAACTATCATTTTCTTCTTCGGCAGTTTACTAGCACAAGATTTTATTAGCCCACAGTGTAGATAATTGTTTGAAAGAAAAATAGATAATAAAACGTATTTTGAATTCATTTGATCACGAAGTCAATTATTTTACCAGCTGACAAATAAAAATTATAATTCCATCCAAATATCATGGAGCAATTGATGGAGTTGCTGCTTTTCTTTCCAGTTTATCTATTACATCACTAACATCTGATTCAAGTTGACAAAAAATTTAAAACGTATTTTTGATTGCTGTTGCAGTGAATCTTGCAATAGGAAAGCAAGCACCAGTAAGTAGTCAGTTTTCTGAAATAATTAAATTTAAGAAGATCTTTTGAAGATGCAGTTTAATATTCATATAAATAATTAGTTTTTTTTTCACGAGAATGAATTTTATGAGTTTCATGAATGAAGCTCTTAATTCAATAAAACACATACACGTTTAAAAAGCTACTTATCCAGTTTTTTGAAGCGTTGTTTGATTCAAAGTAAAGTGTTACTGATAGCGTTCATTGTAGGTTATATTTTTTGATGGCATTGTTTTATTATTTAGCGATAATAACATTAACTTTTTATTCAACCAGTTTCCTCACTTTTTAATTTTATGCAAATTAATTCACGTTTCCATAGTGACAATGTATAACTTTTTGTGGCATCCTAATGGAAGGATCCTTTCTCTCAATTTATGAGTTTATAATTCATTGGGAGCATTTTTATAAGTTTTGATACCCCTTTAAAAGGCTCAAACCCAAAGCGAATGCCAGTTAAAAAATTTTTTTTATTTTTGTTGTAAACCAATTTGAAGGTGTTCAATAACTTTATTAGGCTTTTAATGCAAAATTAAAATATTTGTTCAAATTTGAGGTAAATCAGTTTACTAGCACCCGCTTTCGCTAGCATATGAAACCTACAGGTAAAGGCAGTTATATCTATGTTGTTGACACTGATAGCAGCGTCCTTTGCAGTTTGTACTTTTTTCACAACAATTTTTTTTGATAACATTGTTACATTATCTTGTCGTAATAAAATAATATTTTTGGTCGTGCAGTTTTGTTACCTTTAGATCAATGCAAATGAATTCACTCATACTTCCACAGTTAGAGTTCTACTTTTCAAAAAACTGACATCCCATCATTTTTTGTCAGTTATTAAACCTTATCAATCAGTTTGAAACAATTTTGACAATTATACGTTATCCCATCTAATTTTATTTATTAACTTTAATAACTTTTTCAGAGCAAAATTAAAATGTATGATAAATTCAACGTCAAAAGAATCAATCAAATTTCCACATCCAATTCCAACAATGTTCAAAATTTGTGCTGAAAATCCATCAATTCTTGATAATCCTGAATGGAATAAATTTATTGATTCAAAGAATGAAAATGAAACCAAATAAATCTGTTAATATTGTTTTGTGTTTTATTGTATTTGTGGTAAATATCTGTAATAAATTATTGTTGGAATCATTTGACCATTTTTCATTGATTCGTTTCGTGTTTACTTTTTACCGCAGATTGTTTGGATTTTCGTTTTGTCAGTTAAATTTCTAATTTTGACAGAAAACATAGAACAATGGGGAGAAGAAGAAACAAAAGTTGTTTTATCATCGGTAAAAAATAAATGAAGAAGCAGCGACGGCGACGACAACAATCACTAAAGAAGCACAATGATCATAAAACAAACAATTAAATGCGTCAATTAACTTTTTTTACATATTGATTGATTTTTGAAGCATGACAAGTGTAGATTGTTTTTCTTACGGGCTCACTATTCACTGATTAAAGTTATTTTCTTTCTACAAAAATATTATTTAAAATGGTTATTGCTGTTGGATGTGATATTGAATATGGTATTTCAATACTATATAATTCAGTTTCAAATGCTAAAGATAAATTAAAGTTAATAACCAGTAAGTTTCATTGTAAACTTTTTGATCAATTATTTATCAAGCATTTAAGTTGGTCCGAAAGATGCTAATTTTATAAAAGATTTTTTTCAAGAAATAAAAAGAAAAATTCCTGGAATTATTGATTACTTTTGTGTTTTTATGGATTTTGATTATTCCAATGAATTTCGTAAAAAATTTATTGAAGCTTCAAAAAATCAAACTAATGTTAAAACTGTTCGAATTCTTGGTGTTAAAGAAACAAAACTTTATGGTGCAATTGAACTTTTATCATTTTCACCTGAAGCTGATGAATGCCTTTTAATTTTTGATTGTCGAGATGATAATATTTTATGTCATTCTTGGCGATATAACGATCAACGACAATGGAAATATATCGAAGGACGGAATGTAATAAAAGATTTCAAAGGACATAAAACACCTCCAACAGCAAAAGATTTGCAACGATTAAGATCAAAGTTACAAGAACCTCTAAAGAAGCCATATATTTGCATTTTTCATGAATACGATGTAAATAAAGATGACTTCAAACGTGTATTTACAGGATATAAAAGAATTGAATTTTATAATTTAATGCCCATCCAGCTTCAACGTAATAAAAATTGGGCTAAATGGACGCTGAATTATGCTCGGCATTTGTTTAATGAATATGGATATTCAAAATATAAAAGTGATAAAATTTTTGATAGAAATTTAGTTGTCAAAACAGTGAATGAAATTTATTTTCAAATATTTCGACGCCAAACTTTACCATTCAATAAAACAATTCAGGTGACAATGGATAAAGCTGCAGTTTTAAAGGTAAGAATTATCAATATAAGTTTAAAAATTACAAAATCAAACAACGTTAGAATCAGCTTTTAATAAGCTCGTGTTGTTATGGGTAGTTAGATGAATTTATATACGAAAAAGCTGTCAAACCCATCTTTTTGCCATTAAAAAATGCGCTATAAGCTGACGTCAACAAGAAACACTGAAAAAAAAGTTCGCCCAAATTTGGCGAAAAATAGCCAAATTTGGTCGAACTTTTTAACCAATTTGCCCCCCTAACCATTCTTTTTTTGCCGATTTGTGTGGCGAAAAATAAACCCGATTGTGGCTAAGATTTTGCCAAAAATTAGCCAATTTTTGGCGAATATTTCGCAAAAGTTTTTCGACGAAAATCCCTTGAAAATTTTACGAAAATTCCAAAAACTTCGATTTTGAGTTTCCGGAGTGATACCCCCCGACATATCCAAAATTTAACCCTTTTTGACCCCGCCCATAAAGGGGGGGGGGTCAAAAAAGGGACCGCAAAAATATGCAGTGCGGGCCACAAATGCAGCCCGCAAAAATTCAAATTTCTTTCTACGATTTTCTACGGTTATCCACGGGTTTTTCTGCGATTATTTTTAAAACTTTTTTCCATCTATTTTGTCATTTTTGGGGATTTGATGTGTTGTCTAATCCAAGATTGAGTCAAAGGGAATATTGGGTTGGTCCATAAAAGACATAGATCTGTTCCAAAGGTCCAAATGTACGATTCTTAAAAATTTCATGTAATTTGATCTTCAAAAAATTGTTTAAAATAAAAAAAAAGAAAATTGGAAAAAACCGGGATGAACATTTTGTTAAGGGATCGTCCAGACGTGACGTCACGCAAAAATCCAAAATTCCTTAACCCATCCACCCTTACCGTCACGCTATTGCCTTTGATCTTTGCCGCTTTTTGTATGAAGCGTCACATTTGGTTTACTACCACCCACCCATAAAATGCGTGACGTCACGTCTGGACAATCCCTTACCCCTCGTTATTCTCATGTGCTCTGAGATTTGTATCACTTGTGTGCGAAAGAACGCTTTTAGATTTGCGATGATAATGCCAAAACTGAAACAATACCAGTTGAAAAAGGAAAATTTTCCATAACATTGGATATTGACATAAATGGAATTTATACAATTGCAATAACCAGTATGCAAAAAACACATGAAATAGGCATGCTCAATGATATTCAAAATGAATTCTATTTTATTCCAAAAAAAATATCTGATTACAACACAAATATACAAGCAATTGGAATCGACTTGGGGACAACAGAATGTTGTGTATCCGTCATTAGAAAAAATGGTCCAGATTTTGTTGTTTTAGATAATGTTACCGGGCTACGAACAATGCCATCATATGTTGCTTTTGATGAAAAAGAACCAAAATGTGGTCAAATTGTTATTGATCGAATGAAGCATAAATCTGAATACACGGTATATGATTCAAAACGAATTATTGGAAGAAAAAATGATGAAATTGTTTCGGATCATCTTTGGCCATTTAAACTTCAAGAAATTGCTCATAAAGTGATGTTACAGTTGGAAACATATTTTGGCAAAGATATTAAATCACCTGAAGAAATTTCTTCAACCCTGTTAAATCATATAAAAAGAACAACTGAAATCTATGAAGGGAAAGCATTGACTGAAGCAGTAATAACAATCCCTTCTGTATTCTCCGCGAAACAAAAAGAGGCAACACTGATAGCTGCAGAAATGGCTGGATGGGAAACTATCTACTTTATCCCAGAGCCCATTGCAGCAGCATTTGCATATTTTACAGAAATTGAAATCCCAAATAATTCAAATATTCTAATATGTGATTGCGGGGGTGGAACTACTGATATTTGTGTTGCAAAAGTATCAAATAGTAAAGTAGAAATTTTAAGTTTTGATGGTGATCCATATCTTGGTGGCCGAGACTTTGATAATCTATTGTTTATACATTTTCGTGCTATTTTAAAAGATAAATATTTTTTTGATGTTATGGAAAGCACAAAAAAATATCTATTAAAAAGAAATTGTCAAGATATTAAACATAAACTTTCGGTTGCTGAAGAAGATTGGTAAGTATTGAACTCATAATGTAAAATGCAAAATAGCAATAACTGAAAATTTTAGGCTCGATGTTGACGACTTTGACCCCACCACATATGAAGAAATCAAATTATCAAAGAATGAATTTGAGCAAATGTCTTCAACTCTTGTCATAAAAATCAAAGATGTTATTCTTCGAGCAATTGTAAAGGCAAATATTCCAAAAAATTCTATCAAGTATGTTTTTCAAGTAGGTGGTGGATGTCGAATGCCAATGATCAAGCAGCTATTATTAGATATATTCCCCTATGCAAAGCATGAGTGCAATTTATATCCCGATTGGGTTGTTGCACATGGGGCTGCATTATATGCTTATCATATGAAATCTGAAATTTCTACAACAGTTGAAGAACAACAAGAAAAACCAAAATCATCATGGTTAAATAAAATTTTTAAGCAGTGATTTAATTGTGATTTGAAAAAAAAAGTTATGTTCTAGCATTAGCTTTTCCAATTTTATGTTTTTAAAAACAGAAATTAACTCAAAAATTTGTATTTTGTCAGTTAAGGGAATTTTGTTTCTTTGTTTAAATTGACCACCTAAAAAATCATATTTATATTAATGGCAGTTAAATAAGGTTGTGCCCCTTCTTGTTAATCAGCAAAAGTTCTTGAATTTTTTTAAAACATTGTTATTTTACTAATTGTGACTCGAAGCGTTTGACAATTGGGTCATGAAAATAAGGTTTTAATTGATTCTGGAATACAGTTAAAAGAAATGTTTTATTTAAAGAATATACCAACATACTTTAATTTGAAAAAGGAAACAAAAGGTTTCAGTTTTTGAAATATTGTTATCAATGCTGACAGCTTCAAATGACTAAAACATTTTCAACAAAGTTGCGTGGCTTACATTGTTGCATTTTCTCAAAAAAGTTTTAAATTAAACAACAAACCTGTTATTCAGTTTTATAGCGTTAGAAATTATTATCGTTTAACAGAGATATCAAAACATGTACTAGTTCAACGAATGTTTGCAATGATTTGAAAATTTTGCCGTTTTTTGTAATGTTCTTTTGTTCATTATTCTTACGAAATTTTTAAGGCTAAGAAAAGCATTGATAGATATCAGTTATTGTTGTATATAGCAGCGGCATTTGGTAACAATGCTAAAAATGACAGTTTAAAAGCATATGTAAATAGAATTTTTAATTTAATTAATTTTTTTAAATTTTTTAACCTTTAAAAATAAAGTTTGTTCTTAGAAGCAACAAGAAGAAGCCTTGACAGTTTAATTTGTTATCTGTTTTATATGACAGAATTTCCATATTCATCAAAATCTATTAATGTAAGGTTGCAAAAAAACTTGGAAGCACTACGACAACAACACAACACAGTTTAAAAAAATTAATTTTATCGTTTTAAAGAAACGATGCTTCAAATATATCATTCCTGTTGATCGCAATGCCTGCGAAATGTTGAATCTGGTTTAACATTATCATTTTCATAAGATAAAAAATGTTGTTTAACTATTCAAACTTTGGCACCCAGTTAAGAAATTTATTTGTATCAGAAAAATAAGCAAAAATATTTTAATTCAATAAATTAACATCAGAAGGTTACAGTTTTTAAATTTCATTGTTTTCAACGTTTTAAAATCATAGATGACTGAAACACTTTCAGCAAAGTTGCGTTGCATTGTTGCAGTTTTTTCAAATGAAATTTTTGAAATTGAAAAATACAAATAGATATACTTTTAACAATCATGAAACCTAATGATCAGTTATATAACTTTCAAATAATTTATTGTATAACAGTGATATAAAGGTAGGTGCTAATTCAATAACGATGTAACAGTTTTATAAAATTTTAACGACTTGAGAGAAATCACCGCAGTTCTACAGACGTTCTATCAGTCGTAGTAAACTCATAGTTGTCAATGTTTGTTGTATGATATAATGCCTCTTAATAATGGTGCCAAAAAGAACAGTTAAAATATAAAAAATCAATGTAAAAATTATAGTATTATGGTTAAATTAATTTTAGATTTCATAAAGTGTGTCCCATAAGTTTAAGACCACCATCAGAATTGCGTTTTAAGGGGTTTCCAGCGGTTTGATTGAAAAACCACTTTTACCATCGGATTCAGCATGCTCGAAAACCTATATATCGGCCGAAATATTAAACTTTCGGTTCCTGGAGCTTCTGGTTTCTAGAAAATTCTAATTTTGCACTGTCCCAAAAGTATAAGACCACCCTTGAAAAATTTGCATATGACAATATATGAAGTAACCAGTGTTTGGGGGTTGTTAAACATGCTCATTTAAGCTCATTAGCGAAGAAAACAACGAAAAATATCCATCGGCGTCGATTTGGCGTGGCTTTGAAAATCACGATTTTGCCATTTTTGGCACTTTTTAGGTGCACATAAAATGGCGGAGAAAATGTTTTAAAAAAATCTGAGTATGCCAATTCATAGTCCTATCCTATGTTAACAAGTCCTCAAAGTTTTGTAGCTCCCTCTCTTACACACGGCTCCAGCCCCGGCTTTAAAGTCAGAGTAAAATGCTAAAAATTCAACATTTTGTTCAGAAAAACGCAAAAATGCCCATTTTTGAAGCCGAGGCTGGAGCCGTGTGTAAGAGAGGGAGCTACAAAACTTTGAGGACTTGTTAACATAGGATAGGACTATGAATTGGCATACTCAGATTTTTTTAAAACATTTTCTCCGCCATTTTATGTGCACCTAAAAAGTGCCAAAAATGGCAAAATCGTGATTTTCAAAGCCACGCCAAATCGACGCCGATGGATATTTTTCGTTGTTTTCTTCGCTAATGAGCTTAAATGAGCATGTTTAACAACCCCCAAACACTGGTTACTTCATATATTGTCATATGCAAATTTTTCAAGGGTGGTCTTATACTTTTGGGACAGTGCAAAATTAGAATTTTCTAGAAACCAGAAGCTCCAGGAACCGAAAGTTTAATATTTCGGCCGATATATAGGTTTTCGAGCATGCTGAATCCGATGGTAAAAGTGGTTTTTCAATCAAACCGCTGGAAACCCCTTAAAACGCAATTCTGATGGTGGTCTTAAACTTATGGGACACACTTTATCCTTAAAAACATCACCACAGTGTATTTTTTATCTGCTTGAAATGATATGGCTTCCTTTTTCCACAAATGTTGATCAGTAGTTATCAACATAATATTTCGAAGAAGATGGTTCAGTTATATAACATCAAAAAAAATTTATTGTCTAGCAGAGTTATCAAAGTATGTGCTCGTACACAAACGTTCAATGTAACTATGTAAAGTAATAATGTTATCGCTCCCGGGGGAGTACATTCCTAAGTCTATCTTTTATACTATTCTTCTTTTCTTCTACTCTTCACTCCGCCTTCTATTATCGTCATCAGTCAATCCATGCCTTATGGCGTCACTGTAACATTTTCATAAAATTGCCGTTTATTTGTTCATTATTTTCTTTTTACAGAATTTTTTTGGCTAGACAGTTTAATTTTTTTTGAAACGATGAAATTTCATTTTTCCGCAAAACACTATCCAGTAACAACAATGTAATATTGTAAAAAAACCATGGATTTTGAAGACAACGGCTCAACACAGTTTAAAAAATATAATTTTATCTTTTTAAAAAAACGATGCTTCAAATACATTATTTCTAGTGATCGCAAAGCCTGTAAAATTTTTCTGAATTACACAACAGTTATTATCCTTCTTTTTAATTTTAGCATCCAATTTTTTCTTTTTACAATCTGATTCCTTTTTTACACATTTTTGAAAAAAAGCTAAAATTTGAATTCACGAGCCTTAAATCGTTAGTAACAGTATTACAAACAACATCAAAAAAAAATGATAACTATTTTGTAATACAAACAAGTATATTTGAACATATCAGTTAAAAACAAATATACAAAAATATTTAATTTAAATGCTGTTATATTGCTACATAAAAAGAAAATCAGTTACTTACTATAGCCTTGTTATAGTTATGTCCGCTAACAAAATATTTTGCAATTTTTATGTTGACCCGATGAAGAAACAAGTTTTGCAACAATAACAGAATATAGTGGGGGTGAAATTTGTCCATAAAACAGTTGTTGCTGTAATTATTATCATTAGTCATTGTCGTTTTTCTATTATCATAAGCTAAATGCGGTTTTCATATATTTTTTGGAAAAATAAGGTGACAGCCTAATTGATGAATGATGTTGACAATTTCATAATACGAAAGTAGAGTTAAACTTTTCTATACTGGAATAAAAGATATAGAGTTCAGTAAATTGCAAAAGAACACTAACATTAAAGTACAAAAACTGTTAAAGTAGTACACAGTTTATAAAAAAAATTAACTTTAATTTTTTTTTATTTAACTTTAATCAAAAATCTCTTTTTTTACGAATGAAACACAGAACCAAGATAGATAAGCATTAGATTAAACTTTTTTTAATATACAAAAAGAATAGGATATCAGTTTAATAACCATCAGAAGCAACCAGTTGAAACGGATCTCCATTTCTTGCTAAAAACAGAATTTCGATAGAAAATTTCATATCAATGCATTGTTTTAAATTTTACTATCAAGGAAAAAATGTTTTAAGCTGTCCATCCCATTTGTCCATAAAACTGCTGCTATTAGTCCTTTTTGTTTCCACAAGCTTTAATTTTCACTGATATTTTTAAAGCAACAGTTTTATAAAAAAGAAAATATTTATGGCTTTAAAGTTCACGATTATTAATTGTGTAACAGTTTTATAGTAATTATTTTTTAATAATATTCATTATTCCCGAAAATAAAATGTGCACTAGTCTTTTTTCGTTTCCTTCTTTATTGTTGTCGTTTTATTCAGTTTTCATATTTTATGGCTAAATGCTTACAATTTTATTCCACGTTTTCGACCATCTTTATGGAGATAATAAGAATTGTACAGTTTTATTAAAGAAAATACTTATCACTGTTTAAAATCTGTTCTACAATATGTAAAAAAGAACAACTGTAAAATCAGTTACAAGCACCACGGGGATAGTGAATAATCAGTTTAAAATATTTTTTATTAACACACACTGAACAGCTATACTTCCTCAAATATCATGTATCCATAAAACAGCTGTTATTATATTATATTTCATTTTTGTTTCCAATTCTCTTTTGTTGCTACACACTCTATTCAATATTCGTATTTTGTTGCAATAAAGTCAGCAGTTTTATTTCACGTTCCTAACCACCATCAAGCTTAGCAATACAATGTTAACGATGAAACCAGCTTTATATTAAAAAGAATTTTCATAAAGCAGCTATTTTTAAGTTTAAATTTTCAAGTCTGTAGTACTCTTTTCAACAAAAAACTATTTATTGGCTGAATAAAATAACCAGAGTTTTTTTTATTATGATAAGAACTAAAAGTAACTTACAAACGCACCCTTAACAATTGAAAACAGTTTCAAAAAATAATTTCTTTCAAGCTAATAATTTCAATTTTTCACACCAGCCAGCTATTATCATTAGTAGTTCCTTTTCGTATAAACAACGCAGTTTAAATAAATTTTTAGATAATTAATAATTACCATAAATTGTGTTTCATGATAGAGGGAATATTAATCAGTTACAAGCTTACCAACAACACAATCTGTCAGTTAAAAAAAGTTTTCGATTTCTTGAAGAAATAAAGTTTTTATATTTAATGTCACGCTGACCAGCTTGAAGCTGAAATGTCTCAAAAGTTATGTTTCCTTAAAACAGCTGTTTAAATTATTTTTTGCTTCTCGTTTTCTTTTGTTGCTACAAACTTTCTTCATAATTTTTAAATCTATTGCAAAAAGACCTGCAGTTTTATTCCACGCTGCCCATTATCATCAAGTTTAACAGTTTTATTTTAAAAGGAAATTACACAAAGTAGTTTTAAATATGTGGTATGTAACAAAAAATGATTTTTTGAATGAACGAAAGATAATTTTCCTTTTTTAAGCAACAATGGAGGTCAGCTTAAAAATACAATTTTTTCTCCTTCAAGATAAATGCTTTCAAATAAAAGTAATAACTTTTATGCCTTTATCAGTGTTTGTCCCCAAAGTAGCCGTTATTATTCTTTTTGCGTTTCCTTTATTGATGTTGTTTTATTCAGTTTTCATACTTTTTGGCTAAAAGTTTTATTCCACGTTTCCAACCACCTTTATAGGGGATTTTAATAATTTTAACTGTTTTATATAATATAAGAAGTTAAGGCGAAATTTTAGATATCCTAAAACTACCATACAGGTCAGTTACAAGCATACCAAAGAACAAATTTCATCAGTTAAAAGAAGTTTGCAACAGAAAACGACTTTTCGGATAAACAAAAAATAATTTTATCTTTTTTGAGCAATAATGGAGAAAAGTTTAAAAATATTTTTATCTCCTTCAACACAAAAATTCTATATTGAACAGTTATTATCCCTTTATTAGTTTTTGTCCCTAAAAAAGCTGCAATTAGTCTTTTTGTTTCCTTCTTTTTTGTTGCCACGATTTAGTCTTCATATTTTATGGCAAAAAGCTTGCAGTTTTAATTCCACGTTTTCAGGCACCTTCATTTGTACCAGTTTTATATATAAAAAAAAGAAATATAAAACACAGTTTAATATCTGTATTACAGATTCTGTAAAATCAGTTACAAGCCAAGCGTTAATAGTAAATGTCATTTTAAATTATTCTCTCTTTTTTTCATGCTGACCATTTACTATGCCTAAAAATAACGTATGTCCGTAGAACAGCTGTTATTATTATTAGTCTTTTTCGTTCCTGGCTTTTTTGTTGCCCTAGGCTCTATTCATCATTCATATATTTATGGCAAAAAAAAAGAAAGCAAGATAGCCTTTCAACAAAAGCAGCAGCAACAAAAAGTTAAACAAGCATAACTATGATGAATGAAGGAATATACGTTTCAGTTTCCTCCCTCTCTCTTCTCTATGTCCCTTTTGTTTTTCATTCCCAACAAAAAACCAGATATGAAAAAAATGTTTTTCATCCTTTATTTAGCTTTTTTTGTGTTTCCAATTCATTTCCCTCACTTGACTCCTTTTTTTTCTTTTTAAATTGTGCGCATTCAATTTTTTTGCCTGGTCTTTTGTTTTCAACTTTCCTTTTTGTTTCTCCCATCAAAAAACAGTGGAGGTATAGAAACGCAGGCAGGAGAGACGAGGTAGAAAAAAAAGAAGATGAACGATGAATAAAAAAGGTCTGGCGGCTGGTTCAATTCATTTTTTTAGAATGTGTCAATTGCTGTCTTTTATTTTTAAGGGATGTTAAAGTACTACTACTGCCAGTCAGTTTTCACTTCTTTTTTGTTTTGTTTTTGATCGTTCGTTCAAAACTGATTTCATAAAAACCTGTAAAAAATAAAAGAGAGGAAAATGTAGAAAGTGATAGAAAAAACGTGTTTTTATTAAACTTAAAAGATCTAAAAATTTTACTCAAAAATGTATTGGGAACAGTTTTTAAGCTATTTCTAACTAATACCACTTCTATGCCAGTTTATATTTCTTTTATTTTTCGATATTATCAACTATTGTAATTCAGTTTATAGATTTATTTTATTAGATTTTCCAAAAGTTTTTGTTGATTAAAATACTTTGACACATTTTATTCGTTGGAATGCCATGTCAGTTTTTACTTCTTTTTTTTGTCGTTTTTGCTTTTGATCATTTTAATGTTATTTAAAATTTTTCTGTCTTTAAATTCATGTAAACTTAAAATAAGAGGGAAAGAGAAGGTGATAGTAAAATGATGTATGTTTTTTCTTATGAGATCCAAAAAACTATATTTGGAAAATTTATAAATCAATCTAAAGATGGTTGAACCTGAATTTCTTCTGTAATAACAATTTTAAAAAGTCAGTTTTTGATTATTTTATTTTTATACCAGGTTTTTGCTATAACGAACTCATGTTATTCAGTTTATTTTTTCTATAGGGTTTTCACCAATTTTTGTGGATTGACAAACTGTAATACATTTTATGATTTTGAATACCATAGTACATGTACTGCTTGCTGTTTTTTTTGTTTATTAGACATGATTTGTTTTAATATTTTTACGCTTCCAATGGATTCATTTTTCAGTTTTAAATTTATTTTATTAGATCTTTAACAATTTTTGTGGACTGATAATAAACATATTAAACTTTTTTATCTTTAAAAAATTCAGTTTTTTCATAGAATAATTTAAGATGTCGCTTCTGCGTTTGTGTTTAAATTTTTGTTGATAGTTACAAGATTTCTCGCAATCCATTAAAACAACATTTAGCGAAATCAAACCATGGTAGTTTTCATAATTTATTGCGTTTAAAATTGTCATATCATCTTTTTTACTATTGTTCTTATATCCCCCATTAACGGTAAAGCCTGTCCTGTTTAAAATTTTAATCTAGAAATAACTCTCAATTTTATACCGAATTTAAGGTATACGCAGTTTATCTCACTAAACTAGGTTTATACTTTGCTATCAAAAGACTTCACACTTTTTATTATTAAAGCTTTACTTTTTTAAAATTTATTTTAACGCAAAATATAATTATAAAAACCGAATTTTTTTTTAAGTTTTTATTCTGCCAGCAATGTAATATTGTTTTTAAGTAAAAAAGAAATTTTCAAAAGCTTCTGTTTTAATCATTTGTCGAGCATGATGTACAGTTTACATTTCAACGATAATTATTTTGTCACCGCTTTAAAGATTTTATTATTCCTTCTTCTTCAGAATTTTGATTTAGTTATAAATTAATACAATGTTCGTATTTGATGTTGTTGTGATTATACGTATTTTTGAATCATCTCTTCATCCGATGTGCATTTTTTTTCTAACTTAAGAAGTATCATCGATTAATTCTTAAGTTAGATCAGTTTTTTGCACTTTAATTTTAAAGTAAAAAATAATAGATGTTGACAAAGAAGCAAGTTAAAAATCAAAATTCTAGTTGAAAACCATGTTGCAGTTCTTCGGCATGTTAGTGGAAATCAATCAGGTTTTCTGTTAACGTTTTTACACAAGTTTTTTTTTATCTTTTTGAATAAGTATGTTTCAGTTTAAATATGATTTTATTAGATTTTTTAAACATTTTATTGATATTATTGATTATTCCTGTAAAATTTGATGAATTAATTGCTTCTTACTACAGTTTTTGTTTATAAGCCTTTGATATATTGCTTAAATTTAACTTTGTTTGTCATATTGATTTATCAACAGTTCTTTGAAACTTTTTTACCCAGTTCAAACAGAAATAAAACTAACATCGTTATTGCTGAACTTTACACAGTTTTTGAAATCATTGGTTTAAACGAAAACCTTGCCGTTTATTAGTTTTCTAACATTTCAAGGGAAGTTAAAGAGGGTCAGTTTAGCATCTTTTTTATCTAAATCATTGCAGTTTCAATTCATTTAATCAGATTTAATTCAGCATTCTTGTGGATAAATAGAATAAATTTTTTAAGCATTGATAAATTCAATAATTAACTTCAGCATGCAGTTTTTTCCCACAAAACAATTTTAGATTTGGTTTTTATAATACGTTTCTTATTGGATTGTGATGTTCCAAATAAAGACAGTTTTTTAAAATCCCTATTTAAATAGATCAGGAAAAATATATAAAGTAGAAGTCATAAATTTTTAAAACGTATTATTTATTTTTCTTATTGACTGATGTTTACCGTCCGCCCAGTTTTCTAGATAAATTGTGATTAAAAAGCAGAATGATTTTTTTAAAACTTTGTTCCATAAGTTTATGCAGTTTTTCCACAAATTTTGTTCTCATTTAGCTATGAGCATTAACAACCACTGTTTTTTATTAAATCCTTATTACCAATATTCAGTATTAAGTAGTAGGCATACTAACTTTCAACGTATAATTTATTTTATCTATTTTTTGCTGTTTTCAACGCATCAGGTGTTCACAGTTTTCGAAATAAATAGTTTATGCCAAAAGCTTTACAGTTTTTGTTGTTTACCTTACATTCTATAGAAAACAAATTTAGTTTTACTATTATATTTATAAAAGCTTCTTACTTGAGTTTTTATGTTGGATTCCCTAGAGCACAGTTTATTTTAATTAAATGTTACATACTTTTTTGCAATCAAATACTACCAGGCAGTCAAGCCCGTATTTAAGGGATGCTTTCGAGAATTTCTTTTAGTCTTTTGCCGACAGCGGCAAAATATCAAAGGTTTTCCCCCTCCGAAACTGATTTTGCCCCCCTCGCAAAATTTTTTTTCCGTCTACGGCCTGCAGGCAGTTAAACCTTTTTTTAACCATTTCTAGCGTAAATATGAACTTTGGAATTATTGTTTATGTCGCAGTTTTAAATAATAATAAAAAATAAAAAATTTATTCAATATTTTGAAACATTTTAAGCTAAAGCATTTAACTTGTGTAATTGATCAGTTCATTATTTCCAGGATACTTATTTTCCTTTCAGTTTTAAAAATTTAATTTTTTCTTATGCTTTAATTTAAAATAAAAAATTATAACGAACAGTTAATTTAATAAAATAAAAATTAAACATTTATGAAACATTTTTAATATTTTTAAACTGGCCCCTTAATCAGCTATTTTTATATCTTGCATTAGCTTTTTTAGGTATTTATCACGTTTGTAAATATTGCTTTCTCAGTTCTTTCGATATTTTGCTTACATCTTAGGAAAACATAATATCAACTTCCGTTAAAAAATTATAATTCATTAATATTGCTTATTAACCATCAATCGTCATGATATACAGTTTATCTTAGGTTAATTACTATTATTATTATTTGTTTACCGTTTCCCAATTGATTCAGAGTTGGGGCCTCATTTATGCCTTAGTACTCGTCCTGCAGTGTGATGATTAGGGGCAAAATATCAGCCGTCATATTTTCGATCTTTGACTTTAAAAAATATATGGATATAGCTGATAAATAGCTATTTTTTTTCAAAATTTTGATGACAATTATTTTTAAGAGGTTTAATAGCAAAGATCCCTTAAATAATACTTTAATAATACAATTATAACAGTAGAAATGTATTTTTTAAGCACAATTTTGGATATTTTTAATAGCTAAAATAGATATCATTTGCTACTTATTAGCTATATCCATATTACTATTAAATCCACCGATCGAGGATTCAGCAGTTGATATTTTGCCCTTAACTATCCCAGACGAAAATTTAAACTTAACAACTTAATCAACTGGGGACTTCTCCAATGAAGACAAGATAACATCAATCTATTCAGTTTCAATATTTTATTCAAAAATATTGTTTTTCAGTTTATTATTAGTATGACATTTGTTTTATTCAGTTTATCTTAATTATATACTACTATTATTTCCTTCGACATTTTTACCAAAAACAAATTTTTAAAAATTTATATGACTGTTCTAAATTTGTTTCAACCATAACTGTCAATATATAAGTTGATAAACAACTCCAAAAATTTTTATTGCAGATGGTAGTTTTATGTCATCACTTGAATCTAATACACAGTTTTCTAATAACTTTCATTTTGTAGTTCCATTATTGTAATATTCACAACATAAACCTTACGTTCTTGTGCGGTTTCTCAGGTTACATTAAAGTTCGTAGTCACAAAAATAAAGTAGTTTAATAGTATTTAAAAGGCAAAAGTTATTGATTCAAATTATGAATCAAATTTATGTTTGGTTTACGCAGTTTATCGAAAAAAATATTCGTTCACTTTAACGGAGCGTTCACACTTCTGTTAGCGCATTCATCGGTAAACAATGGCAAAAATATTCTTTTGATGTGGAAAGCAAACAAGTTCAGTTATGTAGCTAAATTAAATCATCTTTGTATTTAAAATGCTTTTGTTGCACGTCTTTAAAATCATCTTTTTATGGATGCAAATTATTAATACTTACCAGTTTTTTTGTATTTCACCAGTTTTTAATTATTGTAAAACATTTCTTCCTTTTCCAAAAACAAATCTGTCAAATCCAGTTTTAATTTTAATGACATTTATATTTCTAAATACGTTTTTACCATTGAGTGAAATTCATTCATTTTGATCTGCAGTGAAGTGAAATTATGTTAATGTTAACAAGGAATTATTAGTTTTTTGTTTTACGTTTATTTTTAAAATTTTTCTGTCCTGAAAAGCTAGTACATATGATAGAAGCCCAGTCATCAAGTAGTTTTTGACCATGTATTAATTTGAGCAGCAGTTTAAAATCAATTTTATTTGTGTAAAACCATGCTAAGAAATGCTTCCATTTAATTTATTTGCTTTTATCGATTAAAATTATGGTATACGAAAATCAAACATAAAAAAGTTTTTTATTTTGTTTATTTTAAAAGCAAAAACATTCGTCGAATTTGAAGGAACGTCATTTCTATTTATTGATAACAGAATTATTTTTGTTTGCTAAACAAAGAGACAAACTATTAGCCCCCCCCCCCCCCCCCCCTGTCTATCGTAACTTTCCTTTTTCATTCTCCAGTTTTATTAAAATTTGTTTATATTAATAATTTACCTCTTTACCAGTAATTGATTTATTTGGCTTAAAACTGCAAAAGCTCTCAATTATTAATTGTTATTTTGTCGACAAAAAGCATTAAACACTTATCACTGTTTTCTTTAATGACCAGTTAAATTTTTATCACGATTTTTTTTTAATTTTGATAGCTAAAAAGCATGTTGATCCCAGTTTATAGCTTTTCTGTATTTTTTTACCATTTTTCTTTAAAACCATATGCCATACTAGTGAGTTAATTTTATTATCAGTCATTTTTAAGAAGCAAAAGCTTTCTTCATATCAGTTTCTTAAAACGTTTGGATTTTGTTCCACCTTTTTTATTCTTTGCGACTGCTCTTATCCAGTTTTTATTACAAAAATATTGCTTTCACATCTTACATTTATCTTGTTGCTTTAAAAAAAATAATATTCTTAAAACATCCTATGAAATTAGAATACCATTTCTAAATTATCATCAATATATTTAATAATTTCAGTTTTTTTAGGAAAAAAATAAATTATTAGTTTTAACAATGCTTTAAAAGTTACAAAAATTATAGCCATATTTTTACTGCTTTCATTTTTTCTTTGTTTGACGTTTTTGCAGAATACTTTTTTAGCTATCGAAATCATACCAGCATACCTACCTTTTCAGTTATTCATGTAAGAAATAAATGTTTTTGTTTTATTAGAAAAAGCGTTGATTGGCGGGTTTTAATATTTTTAGTTTTGAACCAATTTCTTTATTTGTCTGACAACGGCAACCTCTTATCGTGCACATGCAGTTTATATTTGTTTTTTTAAGTCAAATTTAAACTGCATTTAAAAAAAACAAAATGCAGTTTAAATTTTCTTGTCATACGTAGCAGTTGTGGTAGTAGTCATACGTACGACAAGGAAATTGTTAACACAATAGTTTACATAATAATCTCTACCATTCTTGTCTTTCAGTTTTGAGAAAATAAATTTGGAAATTGTTAGCTTTTCAACTGAAGACTATTTGTATTAATACGTTTTCATGCTAATATGTCTGATTAAACTTAAGCCACAACTTGGGAAGGGGAAAAGAACGACGCTCTAGTTGAGAAAAGTTTGCACAAAAAATGCACATTAGACGTTAAGATTAAGCGAAATTCGGCCCCATGCAACCAATGGCAAAAACCACATGTTGTCAGTGCAATTTATGGTTTTCCCGCCCCTGACTTTTTACCCTCAAGTTAAAGCTCTACACATAATTATTCAGTTTTAATTTTTAAGAGTATATGCTTTTGGGTCAGTTCTAACAAAAATCAACAAAAATGCCAGTTTAAATAATGTTATATTTTAAAACCCATATAACTTCAAGTAAAGAATTATCGGTCTTAAAAGTGGTCATTTTTGACAGTATATCATAACATATAGCAAAATGGTGATGCTATCAATTTTTGCTTTCCATTTTTTTATCCCAAAATTTTGTCAAAAAAATCCGTCAATAACATGTTCATTCAGTTAAAATTTTTCTTTTCTGATTTCATGTTAAATGAAATTAAACTAAATTTTCATTGGATTAATCATCCCTTTTCTGTTCAATGGGTAATTAAAAGGCACGATATATCAGTTTTTCCTACAACAGTTTTGTTATTACATATTATTCTTGTAGATCTTTATAACAAAAAATTTACCTTTTTTATTGTTTCAATTTACAAAAGTGCAGTTGCTTGCATTTTTAACTAAAAAGTTTAAGAAAGAATTTTACCTTTCAGTTTTTAATAATTCCTCAACACCAGACACGAAAACACTCAGTTTAAAATATACTAAAACATAAGAAAAAGCAGCAGAACTTACTTTACTTTATTCTTTTTTGTGGGAGGAACAAATGGGATTCGGGTTAAATTCAGTCACCTTTTTTTATTTTATAAATAGAGAATTTATGTCGGGCCAGTTTTTTTCACAGTTGCTTTTTTTCTAATATTCTGTAGGTTGCCTTAGTGGATGTTGAAAGTGTATAACTGAATGCTTCCCATAATTCAACAGTAATCAGTTTTCACCGAAAGATCAGTTTAAAACCCAAAAAAATTGTCATAATATATTATAAAAATTCTTTCGATAATTGTCGTCAGTTTTTATTTTAATGAAAATATGTAATACACTGATTTTTTTATTTTTGAACGCGTAATAATTCATTTACATCATAAACAAAAGAAAATCCATAGAAAAATTTTAAAGTAAAAAAGAAATAACTATTGTCAATTTACTCTAAAGGTTACGCAGTTTAAAAGCTAATATACTAGACCAAAACCACAAACAGAAAAAAATTAATTTGAAGAAATTAAAGCATCAAAAATTCCTTTTTTTATTCAACTTTTCTTTTTGCGGGAGAAATGAAATAGCTTTGATTCCATTCCATCACCTTTTTTTCAATTCGATGGGAGAAAAAAACGAGAGATAGAAAAAGCAGAGGAAAGAAACATCTTTTTTGAAACATGATTTTTTTAGCATCAAAAAGTTGCAGCTGCCGATAGGGGAGAGAGAAGCAAAGAAAATAGTACGCGGGAGAACCACAACCACATCAGCAATAGTGAAAATAGCGATAGCGATTGAAATAAGCAACAGCAACAAAAAAGCTATGTTAGGGCAACGACGCAGAAAAAAAGAAGAAATATATAGGGACAAAATGCTTTCTCTCCCCTCTCTTTTTTGGGTTGATGCGGCTTTGATTCTTTCTTTTATTTTTTTTTATTCAATTGTTTGCTTTTGATTGAAAAAAAAAACAGAATAAAATGAAAAATGAAACGATTTTTTTTATGTTTCGTATTATCTTTTTTCTCTTTCTTTTTATGTTTAGCTTTTTTTAAACAAAAGATGAAAATCAGAAATTTAAGCTTACAATTTGAAACAATTAGTAGACCTCTTTTATATTATTTGAGTATTTGTTCACCTATTTTTGGTCATAATTTTTGTTTGTACAATGTTTCTGATTGGTAGAAGCAGTTTTTGTTGGATATTTTTGCTTCGTGGAATTTTTTTCTATTGTTTTTTGCCAACTACTTTTACATATTTAACTCTTGTAAATACAGTTCAAAGACAAAAACTTGTTTTAAATAATTAATGATTAAACTTTTTATATAATAATGCTCTCTGATCTCCAGTTAAATTCCCCGTATCGGCCCCTAATCCATTCTCAGTTACAGTAAATTACTAAATCTGTATTTTTAAATTCAGTTCTATAACTAATACAAGGTGTTCAAAAAAAATTTGTCACTTCTAGAATTTTAAACGCTCTGTGGTCCCACCACAAAGGTGATACGGATGTGATACTGCACTGTTAGAAAGCCTAGGGGTGAAGTATCAACCTCCACACCTTGGTTTCTCTCCATCTGCAATCCTCTTGAAATTTGCATGGGGTCCTAATGAAGGGAGTGGGAATTTTTTTTTGAACACCCTGTATTCATATGATCAATTTTTTTATACTCCACCGATGTGATTACATTTCTAAGTATATCTATTCCTAGCAAGGATTAAACACATTCTGTAGTAGAATTGCTCAGTTAAAATATTAAAGTTTTCATTATCGTTTTTGACCCCGGCTAAATCTGCTTTTTTTAAATTTAAGCTTACAATCTAAAAGAATTAAAGTCATTTGACTGGTTTTTTGAGTTCTGTTTGTTCATCTATTTTTTCAATATTTGTTTGTACAATGTTTCTGATTTATAAAGACATTATAAATTTTTGTTGGAATTGCCTAATTTTTCTTTCGTGGAATTTATTCGTTTCTTTTTTTGTTATTCACCCAATAACATATGCTTAAAGTTTAAAAACAGAAGTTTTAACCAAGGGGATATGCAGTTTCAAATATAGCTACTTCATGTACTCCAGTTTAAATACCTCACAAAGACCTCTGTGTCACTAAAAACACAGATTTAGATGCCTGCTAAATTTGTGTTTTTATATTTAAAATTTTTTTACCAATAAAGAATAATCAAACTAATAATAATAATTTTTATATTATTATCAGCTTTATTGAAGTTACAGTTAATAGGCTCTTATTTTTGGGTATTATTTGTTAACCTATTTTTTACACAATATTTATTTAATTGATGTATGGAATTGTTTTATTTCGCAGATTTTTTGTTCAATTTTTTGCCAGCTACCTAATAACATTTTTAATTCTTTGATTTTGATATGAACACTGTTTTAAGCAAATTCAAGTTGATTCCTATTGAAGATTAAATATATTAGATCTATTTTTAATCTCTTCAATTATAGTTAAAGTATTCCCAGATGGTCTTTATCCCATTCTTGTTCATAATGTGTTTTTCATGCTCAAATTTTATTAAAGAATAGATTAATTAAAGCTTAACCGCGTGAAAATGCAGTTAACAGACCCCTATTTTTGAGAATTATTTGTTCACCTGTTTTTTTTCATGATTTTTGTCTGTTCAACGCTTCTAATTCATTTAGACAACATTTATTTTTGTTTGCCTTTTTCAGTTTTTAATTCTTTGATTTTTTTGACATTTTTTGCCAACTACCCATTCCTACGTTCTAGTCTTATTAGTTTATTATTAAAGTAATTTCACTTCCAAGTATACAAATACCCAAGAATGTGAGTAGGCATAAAGCGCGTATCTCGCTTATATTTCCCAAAATCTGAAGATGTTTTCTCGGCAGAGGCAAAAAATTGAAATTTTGTATTTTCAGAATAATCCTGAGTCAACCAGTTAAAATACTCACAAATTACTACAACTTTGATTAATATTTCGAATGCTTAATAAATTCAGTTTTTGATTCTAATATTTATCTCAGATTCTCATATTTTAATAAGTTACTGAAAATTGATACATCCCAGTTTTTAACCATTTACATATTTAACGTATTTCTACTTTGTTGTAAACCCGCATGATTTTCTCATAAACGTTTTTTATTACAACTGCTTCTTTATTCATATCGGAATGTATCATGTGTGGATGTGTTTAACGTTAAACAGTTTTTGAAAAGTAACATAGTAAAGTTTAATTCAGTGTAGTTAATTCTAATTTGATAATTTTTCAAATCAACAACATTACAACATTTACAACATTTTCTTGTTTTGCTTCTCTTAAAATTTTGTAAATCAAGGCATTATAGCTGGTATTATCTAAATATTTTTAAATGTAACAGTTTTCTTATTTTCTTCTCTGATAATTAGTTTTTTATACACCCGATCCCAATATGTTTCCTATATGCAGTTTTATTCGTGTTCTGTTATTGTTTCACAATTTTATCTAATTTTTAACAATTTAATTTTCAGCTCTCTCACTCTTCTTCCTTCTTCCTTTCCATATCATTATCAGACAATGTACAGATGACTCCATTGAGGCGAACCAATTTTATATATTTTTTATATGGATTCGTTTTTGCATCATTCCTATTTTTTATTCAATCCACATACGTCACAGATTCCAATTCAAGGCATGTTAAAATAATAAATCAATTAAAGAGGGGATCAAAAGAGCTACTAAATCCCGGAAAATCGGAGGCCAAAAGGAGTGAAGAGAATACGCTGTTGGAGGAGCAAGAAAAAGCTCGGGAAGATAATGAAGACGATGAAGATGAACATAATCAAAATGAGAGAATGTTTCAACATGAACATGGTAAGTTGAATATCTAGATTTGCCAAGATGCAGTATTAAAATCTGGCATATCAGTTTACCTAAAAATTGTAAATTTAACGTTAGCAGTTAATCAGTTTATATCAGTTTATAAATTTGAAAAGGATCAGTTTAATTCAACTTTTTTTCAAAATGTTGCAGAACGATTAGAACAGCTAACTCTTTTTTCTTTGGCCGGCCGCATTTCTCATTCCTGATCACGACCCAGGTTTTTTACTTTTTTTTGCAAAATTATAGAACCATAAGGGGAAATTTTTAACAAACACTTATATCTTCCTAAAAAGCGTAACAAGACAGTTTAAAGGAGAAGCGTCATTTTGCGCATTTTTTCTCTTTCGCAATAATATTGCGAAATTGCAAATTAGTGAAAATCAGGGATTTTCGCGTGGAGACCACTCTACTGTAAATTCTTTTTTTCTTTTTTGTTCTTTTGCAAAAAAGCAAAGGAAAAAATTGAGAAATCATATTTTTGCAGTATTTTTTTATTTTTTTTGTTGCTATTAATGCAAGTTAATGTTACATTTTTTAGACAATAATAGAGTCACTTCATGTTTTCACATAATTTGAACAACAACATTAATAAAAAATTGACGACAATATAATTTGCTCTACCTGGTTTTGTTCGAAAAAATAATGCATTAGAAAAATCTTTTTCATTGTAATATTACAGTAACAATCACTTATTGAAAAATGTTTTTCACCATTTGTCTAGTAAAATACAGTTTTAAATCTACTTTTGAACAAAATACCATTGTAAATTTATTCATATGGTTTGTTAATGTTTTTTACAGGTTGCTTGAATTGCACAAGAAACACCATATCACAGCCATGTTTTTTCTAAAAAAGGCACTCCATTTTTTCAAACAAAATGATAAAATACAGTTATTTAATTCATTGATTCACATGTTTTTAGTTTTTGTTACCGATCAAAACAATGTTCTTATAGATGTCTTGTTTATTAATTTTCTAAAAAACAACATTTTGTCGTCATAAAATGAAGAACAAAGATGAAGTGCCGACTGTTTGAGGGTGTAAAAAAGCTGCATTACATTCATTATCGTTTGTTGTTTTAACCTTTTGTTTTTTAAATCATTCTTTTTAAAAAAGTCTCTACTTGTTCTATTAAAGTAATTTTGTTCAAATATTGAAATCGCAGCTTTAAATGTAGTACAGGGGACAAACATATAGTGTAACAGATTTTAAAAAAAAAAAGCGTCATCGGCAGTGTTCATTGAAGCCCTTATTTTTCAAATTTTATCCATAGGGCTATTTAAAAAATGTAATTTGTATGCTAATTGCTTGATTTGTTAAACATACTTTGAACGCTTACATTAACTTGCATTAATAGCAACAAAAAAAATAAAAAAATACTGCAAAAATATGATTTCTCAATTTTTTCCTTTGCTTTTTTGCAAAAGAACAAAAAAGAAAAAAAGAATTTACAGTAGAGTGGTCTCCACGCGAAAATCCCTGATTTTCACTAATTTGCAATTTCGCAATATTATTGCGAAAGAGAAAAAATGCGCAAAATGACGCTTCTCCTTTAAAGATAGAGAAATTATAAAACAAAAGGTTTGTTTTCTCGCAAAAAACACCATACATTTGCACAGCGACAGCTGGATCGCTTGCAACAAAAGTTGTGCGCAACATTTTTTTTGTGTGGCGCGTAATCGTTAATTGGCCATTTTAAAGCCTTGTAAATTGTCATATACTGTTTCCGACCACTTTTTATATCAAATTTTTTCAGGTGAAAGTGAAGTCTCACAAGCTTTAAAACAATCTGTTCGGGTGTTGTGCTGGATAATGACCGGTTTAAATAATACAGAATCTCGTGCCATTCACGTTAATGCAACATGGGCTCCAAGATGTAATAAATATGTTTTTATCTCCAGCAAACCTGTACGTTCTTTTTAATAGGATATTCTTTTGAATATCATGTCAGTTTAATACATAAAAATTAATTTTTTTTAGGGATATGGTTTACCAACAGTTGATTTGAATGTTACAGAAGGAAGAAATTATCTTTGGGCAAAAACAAAGGCAGCGTTTCAATGGATTTATGAGGTATGTTTCAAAATTTTAAGTTCTTTAACCATATGAGTAAGAACCATCACAGTTTATACTAAAAGGACAAAGTAATGTTTTTTGCAATCAGGAGTTCAGCTTTAACAAATTTGCACCATATAAAACAAAAATTTTTACAGCTGTTAAAGATGATGGTACCACAGCTTTAACAGTTTAATTTTATAGAAAACATACATAATTAATCAGCTTATTATGTAAAACTGTACATATGACTCTTTGTGTTGCAAAACATTTAATTTCCTTTTAACACCATCCATTCAGACTTTGCAAGCTTTTGATTTTTTGTAATACAGTTAGACTGATGGGATCTAAAAAACTTACAGTTTTGTTTAAGTAAAAACACCATATATTCATTACAGCTAAGCTTTAAAAATTTTTTTAGAATTAGTTTACTATTTAAAATTTATTTTTGTTACGATTCAAATTTAAAAACTTAGAAATGAGATTCATCGGGTAGGATTCATTTTTCCGAACTTTCAGTTTAATAAAGTGATCTGAAGATTTTACCACCAACGTTTCGTATGTTATATCAATATATACAGATTTTGCTTATTCATTGTTCACATACATACTGAAATTTGTGACTATTAATAAGTATAATTAACAGTTATATCAAAAAACTTTAAAGCTGCCATCAGTCAAATCAATACAAATTTTAAATTTCATTTAGCTTTTTTTGTACAATATAACTTTTATATAAAAGGAATTTAGACGGAATTCCTATCTGAAGCTGCAGTTTATACTCTATAAATTTTATACTTTTATAGAATGAAATCGACAATTATGATTGGTTTATGAAAGCTGATGATGATACATATGTGATTGTAGAAAATTTAAGATTTATGTTACTTGCATATTCCCCTGATGAACCAGTATATTTTGGGTGCAAATTTAAGCCCTTTACTAAACAAGGATATATGAGTGGTGGATCTGGATATGTTTTAAGCAGGTTTGTTTTAATTGTTTAATCTAAGGAGGACTTAAAATTGGCAAAAATTTGAAAATAATTTCCTTCTCCCTTCCACATTACAATTTGCAGTTATAATAATTTTCAATTTTTAGTTAAACAAATAATGCAGTTTTTTTAAATCTTTCATATTTATTAGCTTAATAAAACATTGCAAAAAACAGTCTCTGTCATTTTAAATTTTTGAAGAATTTTTTATATCTGCCGTACATCATCAAGCAGTTTTCACTAAATTTTTAATTTTTATACACATCACTTCAGTTAATTCCTTGAAAAATCATTTTTCAGAGAAGCAGTTAAGCGATTTGTAACTGAAGCAATCCCAGATCCAAAAAAGTGTAAAGAAAAGGGAACTGGAGCAGAAGATGCAGAAATTGGAAAATGCCTTGAAAATGTTAATGTTATTGCTGGGGATTCTAGAGATTCCCAGGTATCACTCAACATCAACATAATGGAATCAGTTAAAATAAATAAATATAATTTTAGGGTCGACATCGGATGCTCCCATTTTCCCCGTTATCCCATTTACAAGCAGGTGGAAATAAAACTATGCCAAATTGGTTTTACAAATATATGTTTTATCCATATGAACAGGTTAGTGCTTTGTTATGAATCTCAGAGATACAGGTATAAGTTTTTAAGCTGGTAGTTTCAAAGTACCTACATTTTGAGTAGTTGATATAAAATATTTCTCAGTTTAAAAATTCTTTACAAAATTCTTTGCTTCACAAAAATGTTATTGAAACCAACGCCACCTTTCAGTTTTTTCAGTAAACTTATTCAAATTTGATTTCATAGTAATTATTAATTAATAAAATTCATACCGATGATATTCACTGTGGCACGGCGCGGTAATATGCAAATTTGCAAAACTTTGGAGCAAGATCCCTCTGTGGAATTCAAAAATTCCTCGAAAAACTCTAATTGAATCGATAGAGAATTTTAAGGAGAATTTTTTCAATTAGAGTTTTTCAAGGAATTTTTAAATTCCACAGAGGGATCTTGCTCCAAAGTTTTGCAAATTTGCATATTACCGCGCCGTGCTGTGGCAGTTAACAAAAAATTTTAAACTATCATGAGCTATACTTATAAGTATTTAATGTTTTCGTTACCAAATATTGCGCTTTTTTCTTTTAAAAACATGCTGTAAATCAAATTATCAGTTTTAGCAGCAATTAAAAATAGCGTTATGTAACAAGCATTTTTTTATAGGGTAAAGAATGCTGCTCCGATTATATGATATCATTTCATTATGTCAATAAGGGAACAATGTATGCGCTGGATAATCTGCTGTATCACATAAAACCCTTTGGATTTTATGATGATTATTGGGCATCTGAATCAAAGAAGGGCATAAATTCTGGTAAAGAAACTATTGACGTTCTCAAAGCTTTAGCAGAAAAAAATTCAATGCCAATTAAGCAAGAAAAAGTTGCAGATCAAAAGTGATTTTCGCTTTTACAGTTTTAGAGAGTGTTATTTTGTATTAATGTTTTTTAAGTTTGGTTGTTTTATTTCGGGTCAAAAAAGTATATGTTTTATGTTTTATCATTTTTTCCAAAGTTGTATTAAAAGTTTCAATACTTTCGATGTTTTTCTTGCTACGGTTTTTTACATTCCATTTTTATAAAAATATTTGCTTTGTTTTTCATCTTTTTGTTATTACTGTTAGAAATAAAAGAGATTTTTGGGAAAAAAGTGAAGACCGGGAACAGTTTTACACTTAAAATTTGTAGTCAAGAAATTTCGGGGAAAAACTTGTTCAGTTAAACAACTACTACTTTGACAAGGAAAAAAGAATTTACTTTAGTGGAGAAGCCACTTTATCAAAAGAATTATGAATTAGTCGTGAAGGATGACAGTTACCAAATTTACACTAAAAACAGTGTATTAAAAATCATAGTACAATAGAAAGATAACAATTCTTGAATAAATTTTCCACTTTCTTTTTTATTCTTCTTTTTTTCGGTCTAAAAGTCCAACACATGCTGCATCAGTATTTTTATTTTTCGTTACTTTTTTTTACAAGTTCCTTTGGAAAACAGTTTTCTAAAATATGAAGAATCACAACATTACATCATTCTTATATTTCAATTTTCCTTGGCATTCGAACAAAAATTTAATGGTTATGTTAGACATAATAAATTTACATGACATCCTGTTCAGCTATTCATCAATTCAGTTTAAATATTTTCTTCTAATTTATATCTCTTTAAGCCCCGAAAACTTGTTGCAGAATTTTTGACTGCAGAACATATATTAACATTGTCAACGTTCATTTTTCACAAAGTTCATAAAAATCATTTATTTCACGTATCAAGGAAAAGTAAAATAGAGAAATTTAAAAATTCATTATATAACATCTAAACCATGCTTGATAACAACTTTTTGACAAACAGCTAGTAATATTATTGGTCAGTTCATTTTTATTATTTCTTTTTGAACACATATTCCTGCTGTTAAATGGAAAAACAGTTTTTTAAAAAATGACTAATTGCATTGTTTTTACATTTAAGATTTTGCATTGCAGAAATTTTTGTATTATATTACCTTTAAAGAAAGCTATTCAACGCCCTATTCCTTCTTCATCAATCAAAATCACGAATGTGTTTTTTCTTAAAGTTGTCCTAATTTCTTTCTTACCTAATAAAGAACATTTTATAGCAAAAGCTATATATTATCAGTTTTTACGCTACCCAAAATAGCGCTTTTGTTTCAGAAGTTGGAAGACTTTTTTATAAAAAATTAAATAGCGAAGAAAACCTTTTCGTCAGTTTTTATAGCGCTTCACAATAGTAGGTGTTTTTACAATTTATGTGTTTTAAATATTACAATGTTTCTTTGCGTCTATTAATTGTTTTATTAGTTGATAATAAAACAAAAATGTGGATGTTGTAAATAAAGTTAAACAAATCTGTTAACCCACAACTTTTAAAAATCTTCTACTTTCAACATTCTTACAAAACAGTTTTTGCTTACTTTTTTCAGAAGTTTTGTAGTTTAAAAATTAGCTTATTAATGTTAATTAACAGTTTTAAATTCATCTGCGGACTCATGCGCAGTTTAAAAAAACAACAAGAAAGGCAAGTAGGCAGTTTTTAAAAATAAATATATCCTTGTACAGGGTGATTTTTTTAAGTCTGACCCATGTTTACTGCTGTCAAATTCGTCCCAGAAGGTTCCAAAGAGTGCCATAAACTAGGAATGTTACATACAAAGGCGAGCATCTTTTGCACATAAAATTTTGGCATTTTGGGAACAAAACGCCAAATGGTACCAAATTCAAATTTGACCTCGTACCAGCTCAAACCTGGCATAGATTATCAAAATCTAGACATTTTTACACCCAATGGTCGAAAAATTAGCTTTCCAGCTTCAAAAATGACAAAATGGCAGCCTTTTGAAAAGTTGCAGTTGTTGTTAGAAAAAGATAAGAAAATTTAGAAGTATTTTTCCTGTTTCAGATTAAATTTTCAAATGGCTGCCGTTTTGTCATTTTTGAAGCTAGAAGGCTAATTTTTTGACCACCGGGTGTGAAAATGTCTAGATTTTGATAATCTATGCCAGGTTTGAGCTGGTACGAGGTCAAATTTGAATTTGGCACCATTTGGCGTTTTGTTCCCAAATGCCACAATTTTATGTGCAAAAGATGCTCCCCTTTGTGTGTAACATTCCTAGTTTATGGCACTCTTTGGAACCTTCTTTGACAAAGAAAGAATCAATACCCGTTGATTGGAGTCAGTTTCTAAATAATAACATTTTCAGGTGAAAGTGAAGTCTCACAGGCTTTAAAACAATGAATTCGGGTGTTGTGCTGGATAATGACCGGGTTAGACAATACAGAATCTCGTGCCATTCACGTTAATGCAACATGGGCTCCAAGATGTAATAAATATGTTTTTATTATCAGTAAACCAGTAAGATTTTTTTAATATGATATCTGACTGAAATTGCTGCCAGTTTTATACAAAAATTACAAATTTTACTGCTCTCAGTTTAACTCGAATAAATACTTTCTAGGGATATGGTTTGCCAACAGTTGATTTAAATGTTACAGAAGGAAGAAACTATCTTTGGGCAAAAAACAAAAGCAGCTTTTCAATGGATTTATGAGGTTTGTGTTTTTCGATTTTAACTTATTTTAACCAACATGAACACACTTGCCAGTTTATAAAAAACAAAGTATTTTTTCCCGCAGGCTATATCAGAATTCAGTTTTAACAAATTTAAAAATTTAATTTGTTTTTCGCTTTGCATTCATTAAGAAGCAAATTTTTTAATAGCAATGAATAATGGGGATAAAATTGTTACAGTTTTTCATAGCTAAACAAAGATGTATAATAAGCATATCCAATATTCCGTTCGCATTTAAATTTTCATTAAAAATCATCCAAAACGTCAGTTTACTTTCGATTTCTGTAATGCTCTTGATATGACGGTAGCTAGATATTACTCAAAGTCAATTGTCACCGTTTATATTGATACAGTTTGTTCAATTAATTTAATGTTTATAAAAGTTTTTTGGCGAAAGAACACTGTACAATACTATTCAGTTTACTATAGCTTTTTTGTTAGTACAGCTATTATCATGCTACTATAATAGCCATATACTTTAAGCTCATAAGCTTAAAATTAAACTTGAAAGAATTTATTACAGTTTTGACCACTCAAATCCAACTCACAGTTTTAAAAAAAATAATTTAATAATACTTTTTTGTTCAGTTTAATTCAACAATTCAATGCACATAAATTCAGTTTTAAAAAGCTTTGCAGATTGTTTTAAAATGTAATATTAATATTTTCCTTATTCCATGTTCATGACAAGAAAAATGAAGCTTTCAGTTTTTTCGTAAAACTTGTACGTATTTTATTCAATATAATTATGATGTATTTTGAGACAAAAGTAGTAGCAAATGCAGTCGAACAAAAAAATATTTTTGATCCTGAGCATTTTTTAGTATTTTCTTCTTGCCAAAAACATGCTTTTTTTGTTTCGATTCTTGCGAAATTCTTTTTAACCAATCATTAAAAAAACTCTTTAATCAGTTAAAGTGCTTCTGAAGAGTGAGTAAAGTTACAGTTTTTGTGAACTAATAAAATTTAAATGTTTTTTGACGCAACTATTTCTGAGAATTCTGGTTTTGTAATCCATTATACTAAAATCATAGCACACTTATTGTTGGGCTCAAGAGAACTTCCAAATTTTATAACAAAGTTGCTTTTAAAGTATCAGTTATCGCTCATTTAAATGAAAAAGCTTTTAAATTTAACTAATTAGCTGTCTACAAAAAGCAGTTTATAAATTTCTTTATTAAAATTTACAAGCTCCTGCAAAAGAAGGATTCCAAATAAGCATCACAGTTTTTAACAATATTATTTTAAATCACTTTTTGCTGGAAATGATTATTAAAATTGTTTTATTAAGCGACAGTTTGTTCTTTCCCAAAAAAAAGTTCGCGCCAGCAAAGAAATTAGCATTACATAATTTTTTACCATTTTATTACAACTATTTTTAGCATCGATATTTCGTGCTGATTAAATGGTTATCTCGTTTTGCTGTTTCTGACAAACTTTCAGTTATTTGTTAAATTTTAAAAATAATATTCATCAGCTTTTTTCCACTATAAATGGAACTTAAAAACTTTTCTTCTCCAAATAATTCAGTTTTTTTGTAGGGTAAAGAATGCTGCTCCGATTATATGATATCCTTCCATTATGTCAATAAAGGAACAATGTATGCCCTGGATAATCTGCTGTATCACATAAAACCCTTTGGATTTTATGATGATTATTGGGCATCTGAATCCAAGAAGGGCATAAATTCTGGAAAGGAAACTATTGACGTGCTGAAAGCTTTAGCAGAAAAGAATTCAATGCCAATAAAGCAGGAAAAAGTTGCAGATCAAAAGTGATTTGTGTGCTACAATTCTGTGATATACAGTCTCGTACAACAGTTTAATTCTGTGTTAATGTTTTTTAAGTTTGGTTGTTTTAATTTCGGGTCAAAAATATATATGTTTTATCAATTCTTCCAAAGGTGTGTTAAATTTTTCAATTCTTTCGTTCTTTTTTTGCGGTTTTTTACATTCCATTTTTATAAAAATATTTGCTTTGTTTTTCATCTTTTTGTCGTTACTGTTAGAAATAAAAGAGATTTTTAGAAATAAAGGAAGATCGAAGAACAGTTTTTTATTTTTTAGTTTTTGTGAAGAAGGTTGGGGAAAAACCTGGGTCAATTAAATGACAACTACTTTGACAAAGAAAAAGCTTTTACTTTTTTGCTGTCATACATAAATACTTTTACAATAAACTTAAAAATCAATGGAAGAAGGCAGTTACTAAATAAAAAAACAGCAAAGCATGGCATTTGTTAATCATAATTCATTAAAAAGATAACAGTTATTTAATAGATTTTCCACTTTCTTTTTTTCTTTTTCGTTCAGTTTATTTTATTTTTCATAAGTTGTGTTTCATACAAATTTATTTGAGAAAACAGTATTTTAAAATACGAAGATTCATAACATTACATCATTCTTACATTCCTTTTTTTCACGGCAGTTTTAAAAAAATTAGTTGTTATGTTCGACTTAATAAATCTACACGACATCTTGTGCAGGTATTTGACAATTTAGTTTATGTCTTTTCTTCTAATTTCTATCTTGAAAGGCCCCTAAAACATATATATATATATTTATTCACAAGGAATATTACCCCATGGCATAAACCAGGTGGATGAAATACAATTAGAAAAAAGATTTTAAAATACAATTTAAAACAAGTAAAAGTAATAAAACAAAAAGAAGAAAAATATTTGGTGGACATCGTATTGGAATTCTTGCATAAAAATTTAACGACTAATTTTCAATCAAGCATAAAAGTTTATTTTCAATCAAAGTTTTCGATAAAAATTGATTCACGTTTTTCTGTTTCGAAAAATGCTTATTCACTGTTAAGAAAGGCCAGCAAAAAAAACTATTTATTTTTTTTTTAACATTCAATTTTCCTGATCAGTTTTTAAAAAATCGATTTTTATTCACAGTTTCTTCTTTCTGTTCCAAAAATGTTCACCACAAATTCTATTGTAATTTTATCAAGCTTTTCTCATGCTCGTTTAACAAAATTTGCAGCATTATTACACAAATCCCCTGAAATAGATGTCAAAGAAATCAGCGTAAAAATTATTAAACTTGGAAAACCTGAACTTTCTGAAGCTATTAAAGGTTTTGGACATTTTATTATTGTTTGTCGAGAAGTTACTTATGATCTACAAATGACTATGAAAGACATTGTTGAAAACGAAAGAAATGGACCAATGGGTAATATTTTTACTTTTGAAGAAATTGACAAGACTATTGCTGAACCTGATACGTTTGGTACATCAATTTTTCGCCGAATTGGTGACAGAAATTAATAAATATACAGTTTGATTTTGCTTCTGTTAAATATTGCAATAAGAAGTTATAAAAATAAATTTTATTACTTGAAATTAGTTTTTCAAATATTATTTCAAAAGTATTTTCTATCAGCAAATACGCAATACCAGTTTTTAGTAAATTTCAAGTGTAACTTTGAAAATTATCTTATTGTTATACACTTTAAATTCGAAATTTGTAATAGGAAGTTTTTGATCAACAATAATTATACTTTAGTTGGTGTATTTTGGAAGTAACAAATGGCCCTTGTATTTTTAGCCTTTTTATTTTTCAACTTTTAGCCAAACAGTTATTCCAAGCACTTGAAGAACTTCATCAGTTTGAAAATGATTTGAAGCACAAATCAAATTGCATACAGATCAAATGGTTTAGTAGTCTGTTACAGCTGAACAATAGAATTTAATAACCTTTTTTTTAACATCTGTGCATGTTCCTGCAGTTTTTTACCTGACTGCATAGCATCTCATGCAAACAGTTTACTTCAAATTATCCTTACTCGTATATGCTTGCTTATCTCGAAAAGCTAATGCGTAACGCAATATTCTTGGTACTAAAATTTGTTGTAGTATTGGCAGTTGATGATTAAAAGTTTTATTAAGAGTACTTTATAAAACGTTTTGTGATAAAAAAATAAAATAAAATTTGAGTTTTAACATTTGTAAAAACTCATCTCAACAGTTTTTAATTGCATTAAAATATAAAGGTGCGACAAACTGTCCGCAACATGTTGATGCACAGTGACAGGTGTTAAAATTTTCCTCATTGTAACAATAAGTTAAATGAAAGCTTTATTATCTCGTACTAAAAAGGTCAATGTTGTAACCAGTGTGTTGTCGTTTTTTTTTTTTTTATTTTAATGAAATAAAAAAAACAAACACGACAACACAATGTACAGTTCAAAATTATCTGTTTTTGTAACATTACAATTAGTTTATATATGCTTTTTTACTTCCCCTTACAACTAAAGTCAAACACATGAATGCAGTTTGTTATTAGCACTTTATGAAATCATTTTTATCACCACCACATACACGACCAGTTTAATCCTTTAGCTTATATTCTGTCAACTCATTATTTATTCAAAAATAAAAAACTTTATTCTTCTTCAGTAAAAACAGTTTTTTTCATTCTAACACTACAACGCAACTTACAGTTCGAAAGTATCTGTAACATGAGAATTATTTTACATATTACTTTTATACTTCCCTGGTGTAAACTAAAAATAAGCATTAGAATGTAGTTTTTTTTAAAACATTTTTGTTCAAACTGATATAGCAAGAGTTTGGCAGTCAATGTCTTTCTCTTTTTTTTACTGTTAGCGCCAGTTTTGGCACAGAGTTACTCACTGCTCTCTTTCAGTTATTTTATTTTGTTGTTTATTTTTCTGTCAGAGCTCAGTCTGATTAACATCGCTATTTTTTAAAAATTTGATTTCTGCAGCTATTTTAATTGTTGTTTTATATTTAATAAAAGTGTTTAATAATAATTAAAGTGTTTGAGAAACAGCTGGTAGCTGAATTGATAGTTTTTGGTGGGTTTATTTGTAATCTTTTTTGGGTAGCTCAACGGTTTGTATCAAATTCGTCTTATCCATATGCTTCGTCATCTTTCTCCAAAATTAGACCGAGATCAACCACTTAACTTCAACCAGTTTAATTAATTTTTTTGCTTATGTTCAATTAGCTTCTAGTTTGTGAAACAAAAATACTAACTTTTGACCCTAAAATTTGTCGCTGAAATTTGCTTATTATACCTTTTTCGTTTGGCCCTCAGTTTTGAAGTTTATTTTTTGCGGAATCATTTTCTATTTCCTATTCCTACCAATAAGAATAATGATAATGGTATCGTGACGACTGACCCCATGACATCTGTTCCCATCGTGACAACTGATCCCTAGATAAAATGTATTACATATTTCTGAAAATCTGATACATTTTCAATTTTAAAAGTTTTAACAACATTCTAAATTCTTATCAGCATATATGTAAAATATATTTTTTAAATAAGTGTGAATTCATACTTATTACTACTGGTTTTTTATTTTTTTGTATTTGCTTTATGCCGAATCAAACTTATTTTCGATGATATATTTGGTAATGCTTTTGTTGATGAAGTCGTAGGTACAATCTGAAACTTGCTTCATGCATAATTTATAGGACTGAAATCTATTGTTACCCGTTTTGACTTTATTGACATTCAGGAAGTAATATTTCCCTTAAAAGTTGAAGCAATCCCAGATCCAAAAAAATGTAAAGAAAAAGGAACAGGTGCAGAAGATGCAGAAATTGGAAAATGCTTGGAAAATGTTAATGTTATTGCTGGTGATTCTAGAGTTTCTCAGGTATTACACACCAACACCTTCATCAAAATTCTCAGTTTAAAAAATCGTTATAGAAATTGATTTAATTCTTCAAATTTTGATAAGCTTTCATTCCTAATTACTGTTTCATAAATCACTATCAAAAAAGTAACACTACACACGCTTTTTTAACATTCCAAAAGAATATTAATCAGTTTATAAAAATTCATGTTGAATTAGTTAAATATTAAGGTTTTAAGATGACACTTACTTAGTTTCTTGTTATTTTTTGAAAAAATGAAAACAAAAGAGTTTCGAAATCAAACACATAGATTCAGTTTCAAAAAGCTTTGTAGATTGATTTGAAAATGTAATATTAATACTTCTCTGGTGTCATGTTGTTGACAAGGAAATAGAAGTTTGAAGCTTCCAGTTTTTTCGTAAACTTGTACTTTTTCTTTATTATAATGATGCTTACATGGCAGTTTTTGAGTTATTAAAACACAAGTAGCAGCAAATGCAGTATAAAAAGACATTTTATGATCTTGAACTTTCATTTTTTGTGCTACCTTCTGTGGCATTACAGTTTTTGTGAATTTAAAAAATTTAAATGCTTTTCTCTCAACAGTTTTTGCGAATTTTAGTTTTGCAGGTCATTTAACTAAAAAAATATGGCACACACTTTATAGTCCGCAAGAAAATTTGCACATTTTATAAAAGCAGTTTCCGCTCGTATAAATATAAAAGCTTTTATTGCTGGAGATTCCAGAGATTCTCAGGTATCACTCACTATCTTTTTTAGTCACCTTTTCCTTGAAAAAGATCTTAATGTACTTGAATTTTTCATATCTTTAATTTATAGAGATTTTAACCTCGCTTTGTTCCAGTTTTTGTTAAACCTTATAATTAGAATACATCAGGTTTCTGAAGATTTCATGTATAAATCTCAGTTTAATATGTTTTATTCTCCAGTAAACTAATTCCTATATGGTAAAGAAAATTGCCAGCATTATGTTAAATATAAATTATAGCAAAAAAATTTATCACAGTTATTGCAGTTATAATAATACGAAATTAAATGACAGTTTGTTCTTTCTCAGAAAAAAGGATAGAAGTCGCATCAGTTAAAAGATTAATATTACCTAATTATTTATTCTGATAATAATACCATTATCGGCATCTACATTTCGTGCTGATAAAACAGCTATCAATAGCCTCACTTTGCCGATTTTGACAAATTTTTAGTTTTTTGTTAAATTTTACAAAAACTATTCACCAGCTACCATAAATGGAACTTAAAACTTTTTCTTCTCCAAATAATTCAGTTTTTTTTTCAGGGTAAAGAATGCTGCTCCGATTATATGATATCCTTTCATTATGTCAATAAAGGAACAATGTATGCCCTGGATAATCTGCTGTATCATATAAAACCCTTTGGATTTTATGATGATTATTGGGCATCTGAATCAAAGAAGGGCATAAATTCTGGTAAAGAAACTATTGACGTGCTAAAAGCGTTAGCAGAAAAGAACTCCATGCCAATAAAGCAGGAAAAAGTTGCAGATCAAAAGTGATTTTCGCTTTTACAGTTTTATAGAGTGTTATTTTGTATTAATGTTTTTTAAGTTTGGTTGTTTTTATTTCGGGTCAAAAAGAATACATGTTTTATGAATTCTTCCAAAGGTGTATTAATTTTCCAATTTTTTCTTGTTTTGGTTTTTTACATTCCATTATTATAAAAATTTTTGCTTTGTTTTAGTTAGTTTATTGTTGTTGAATAAAATAGGAAACTATAAAGTTGTTTTTTTCAAAGTTTTCAAATGAAATTTTTTTAATAAAAAAAATGGATGATAAGACGTATCAGTCATTTTAAAATCACTCTAATAATGGAAATCAACTTATTAAACAGTTTAAACAGATCTAAAGTAAGAAGCAAATTGATGATAAAGTTACCTTTGTAGAAAAATCTTCATCCTACTCTATTATCTATCAATTTAACAATAGGTTACACTATTAACTTTGAAAAACCCTCAATGACCACAAAAAAAGAAGCTTTTAAGTGTTACAAGAGCATAGCCTAAATTTTAAGAGTTGGTACTTGACTTTCTAGCTTGGAGAATGTTTTCAACAAAAATGGTCAGTTATAATAATGTTACCGAATAATTTCGTCCCAAATAAAAATGGAAATACAATACATGGCAGTTTTATTTTATTATTGGAAACAAAACAAGGAAACCAGTTTTATTTTATAAAAAAATCGTAGTTGCAAATTTAGCAATTTTCATTCAATGTTGCAGTTTGTATTAATAAAAAATATATGTTTTATCAATTTTTCCAAAGGTGTATTAATTTTTTCAATTCTTTCGTTTGTTTTTCTTGCTACGGTTTTTGACATTCCATTTTTATAAAATGTTAGCTTTGTTTTCATAGTTTTGTTATTACTGTTAAAAATAAAAGAGATTTAGAAAAAAAATAAAGATTGGAGAACAGTTTTTAACTTTTAATTTACGGTAAAAAAAACTGTCCAGTTAAACGACTACTATTTTGACAAGAAAAAGGATTTACTTTTAGTTTGGCATAAATAAAGCCACTTTACCAAAAGCTTATTAATTAATCATAAAGGAAGACTGTTCTTAGATGAATTTTTCAACTGTTTACGTTTTTTTTGACAATTCAAAAATGTCATTTGGCAAATAACAAATATTTAGCTATTTCAGTTTACATTATTTTTCTTAACTTGTTTTTTCCACTTGTTGGTTTGGAAAACAGTTTTTTTTTAATATGAAAAATCACAACATTGCATCATTCTCGCATTTCATTTTTTCATGGCAGTTTTAAAAAAATTAATAGTTTTGCTAGATTTAATCTGCACGACAACTTGTTCCGGTATTCTTCAATTGTCATTTTAAATCTTTTATGTTTGATTTATATCTTATCTTGCAAAGCCCCTAAAGCTTGTCGCAGTAGTTTGACTTCATGTCAACGTTCATTTTTATTACAACGAATACACTGGTTAGTTTAAGTATAGTGTTATTTCTCTTGTTTTACAGTATTGCTTCAGTTCATATAAACATTATTTACTGGTAACTCTTGCTGAACATCAGTTTCAATAATACTTTCTTATTACTATAATGACATTGTTTTTGTAATTAAGCTGAAATAGTTCAGTCAGTTTTAAAATAATAATTTCTTTGAAAATCAAAGATTAATTTAAATAGCAAAAAACAGCTTCAAATTTTACCTTATTGTTTTTTCTGAAATGCAAGAATATAATTTTGATAAACCACACATAATAATATCCCTGTTATTTCAGTTTATTTCATAAAACATGGTAGGATGGCATCATTCTTACGCTTATTATTTAGCATTGCTAACCGAGAAATTTTTTGATAAAATAACAGTTGAAAAAGCCATTCAACACAAAGTTTAAATAATTCCAAAACCAGTTTTACCTTTTTATTTGTATCAATGAAGATTTGTTAAGCGTTTTTGATCTATAAGCGAAATAAAAAAAATTAAAGCTATCAACAACCAATACATGCTTTTAAAAGAACAGAAAAACGATGTTGCTTATGATCTTTATTTAAGAGGCATCTTAACAAGCTCAGTTTAAAGCAAAAAATTCGTGTTTATTTGTATCTCCAAGAACTTTTTAAAATTTCAGTCCAAGTGATGACAAATAATTATGTTAAAAATATGAAAAGACTGCAGTAATTTCTTTTTCTTTTAAACATCTCGTAAACGAAAATCAGTTAATTAGTAAAATATTAATCAATTACAGTTCATAGAATTCTCCAACAAAGAATTTAATAACTTTTCCTCAAAATGAGCGAAATCATTTTTATTCTGGTTGTTCGAGTCGAACAACAAGATTTCCCATGAAGATCCATAAAAAAATGCTTCTAAAAGATGTTGAACTTTTTTGTGTTTTAAAAAAGTAGTTTTTTTCAGCGTGTTTTAGTAAAATTTTTAATCAATAAAAATTACTGAAGAAGGTACCTCTCAGTTTTATTACAACATAAAAGTTGGTAAAAATCGTTTTGAAATTCTTGTATGCATTGCAAATTAATGATTAATATTCAACCAATCAAAAAAGTTTATTTTTTGCCAAAGCTTTTGATCAGAAATGAATCACATTTTTTGTATCGTTTTTATAATATTTAATTGTCTTTTTCAGATTTAAATTCAAGAATATACAATTTGGATAAACTATGATTAATAAATTAATTTCAATTTATTTCCAACATGGTAGGATGGCATCATTCTTACGACTACTGAATCGTTATAAAAATGCAGTTTTGATAGAGAAATTTTTGAGTTAATAAAGTCATCCGACTATCTTCAAAAACCAGTTTTACTTTTATATTTATTTATATCAATGCAAATTTGTTAAAAGGTTTAGATCCCTAACCCTAACTAAAAATTAATTAAAGATGTCAACAAGGAAACAGTGTTTGCTTTTGGACGATAAAAATTTTTGAAGCTACTGGTTAACATTCAAATGATAGTCATAATGATAACAACATTTATTTGAATTAAAACTTAGTTTTTATTTTTATTACCTGTAATTTTAAAAAGCCGTCCAGTTATGTTAAAAAATATGGATCAGCTGCACTCCGTTTTTATGAATTATCTGCAATTAAAATTCAGTTGTTTTAGTAAATAAAAAGATGATATAAAATCAAAAACGTTTATTTTGAAATGAGTGAGAACAGTTGTATTCTGGTTGTAGTATTTACATTTTAAAAAAGAGTCAGCGGAACGAAATTTAATTTTCTGAAGCAAATAAAATTCCCAGTTATTATTTAATTATTTAAGTTTTTATTCAGATGAAGAGAATAAAGAAGGCTATAAAATCTATAGTACAGATTTTCATAAAGTGTGAGTTACATCAGTTGATCACTTCTTATGTCAGTTAAAAATGCTTATAATTAATGGAAAAGAAATTGATGGCATTATTATTTTTTTCCAAACGGTTTTTGTATTGTTTACAAATATATTACAGTTAATTTTTTATAGAACGAAACTGATATTATCGTAGCCAGTTTTGCATGGCTTCTGGCCTTTATTACTTATTAATAGGCAGTTTGTTATAGCCCTTGTGAATTCTCTTATCTTTACAGTTCATTTTTAACTGTATTTTGCTGCTTCAAAAAGCTCTTGAACTTTTTTAAAATGGCTGTTCAAGGAGGATCGGAATAATGAAAACACAACAGATGTGGAAAATCGATCTCAATTTTATTACAACAAAGATAAATCCAATGAAAATCGTATTGGGATACTTATTTTTGTCGCAATTTAAATTATTTTTATTAAAAAGTTGTGATACGCGGAACTACGAAAAAATAGAGATAGTTTTTGTTATCATTAAAAATTAAATATTTTAAATTAATTTTTCATAAAATATACCATAGATTAGCAGTTTAACACCATTGGAAGTAACCTTTTTTTAAAATCTAAGACAAGTAAAGCAAACAATGGGGAAAAATTTAATAAACGAAGTGGTATTGCAGTTTCTCGTACATTTCGTTTTTTTTAAAATTGTATCATTTTTTTAATCGCTCATTTTATGCTGTGCTGTTGTATTGTAATGATTCATATTTTTTATTTCATTTTTTAAATAGTAGAAAAGAAAAGCACTTGTTGTTTTTTTTTCTCCTTAAAAATCAATTTTTATTAGCAGTTTCTTCTTTCTGTTACAAAAATGTTCACCACAGATTCTATTGTAATTTTGTCGAGCTTTTCTCACGCTCGTTTAACAAAATTTGCAGCTTTATTACACAAATCCCCTGAAATTGATGCTAAAGAAGTAACTGTTAAAATTATTAAACTTGGAAAACCTGAAATTCTTGAAGCGATTAAAGGGTATGGACATTTTATTATTGTTTGTCGAGAAGCTACGGATGGTTTGCAAATGACTGTGAAAGAAATTATTGAAGAAGAAAGAAATGAATTAATGGGAAATATTTTTACCTTTGAAGAAATTGACAAGGCTATTGCGGAACCAGATACCTTTGGTTCATCGATTTGTCGCCGAATTGGAAAACAGTGATGATAAGCATTGTTAAAGAAAATTTTGTTTCTAAGAAATGTTGTAATAAAAAATTATAAAACTAATAAATTTTGTATTAAAAATTTGTGAATATGTCTTTTTATGCAAAAAAATAAAAAAAAAGACATATTCACAAATTAAATGACAATATGAATGTGTTCATCCACGGTAGATGCATGCGAAATTTGTAATGGATCAGTTTATGATCCACAATAATTAAACTTTAGAAGTTACTTTGAAAAGGACAGTTTTTAACCCTTTTTTACATTTTGGAAGTAACAAACGATCCTTGTAGTTTTTGCCATTTTCTTCCATTTTTGATCAAACAGTCATTCCTAGGAATTTCCTAACACTTGATGAACTTCATCAGTTTTAAAAATGATTTGAAGCACAAACCAAATTACATACAGATCAAATGGTTTAGTAGTCTGTTACACTTGAACAATATAATTTAATAACTTTTTGTTTAACACCTGTACATGTTCCTGCAGTTTTTTACCAGACTGCATTGCATAAACACCTCTTGCAAACAGCTTACCTCAAATTATACTAACTCGTGTTTGCTTACCTATCTCGAAAGGCTATTTCGAAACGCAATATTCTTGGTACTTAAAATTGTTGTAGAACTGATAATAACTGATTATTATAAAGTAATACAAAGCTCATTTTTTAAAAAACCTGTAATAAATAAATCAAATAAATTTTGAGTTTTAAAGTTTTTAAAAATTCAACAACAGTTTTTTAATTGCCTTTTAAAAACTACAAAAATGCGGTAAACTATCCGCAACAATCTGATGGACAGTGACAGTTGTTTTTGTTAAAATTTATCACTACAAACAACAAGTTAAATGAAAGCTTTAATACCACATTCTGAAAAGGTCAATGTTATATCACATGGTACAGTTTTTAACGAATTACAATAAAAAGAATCACCATTACTTTTAATATGGCAGTTTATCACACGCTATCCATTTTTAAACATTTCATAAGCAAGTCATAGTTTGTCGCTACTTTTTTCTGCGATTATATTTATGATAACAGTGTAAAAAAACTTTGAAACTGAAAACCTATCATCGTGTATCCAGTTAATTTGCTATTTAATTTAAAAGGAAAGAACTTTATTTTTCTTTGAACAAATTTCTAATCAGTTTTTTTTTCTTAATCGACAATACAATGTACAGTTCAAAATTATCTGTTTTTGTAACATTATAACTAGTTTACATTTGCTTTTTTACTTCCCCTAACTTTTTTAGTCAATTTGTTTATAAGTAACCTCCTGAAAAACAGTTTTTATTATTATTATGAATGAAATTTTTTGCAGTAACCTTATATAGACATCAGTTCAAAAAAAAAGAAATAAACAGAGATAAAAATAATATATTGGCCACTAAACAAAAAAACGTCACAGCCAGTTAACAAATTTCAGTATAATTAAGAACTTTAAAGCGAACGAATCAATGATTTATTGTCAAATATTTTATAACCAATGAACCGAGCCTGCATGCAAATATACAGAAACATTTTTCAAAAAGACCGCACAGTTTTCAAAATTAATGCAGTTTGTACTTTGATCAATGCCGCTTCACGTCTATAAAAATTTCAGTTTATTTAAACATATAGAGCTATCAAAACAAAACGATATGTATGCGTTAAAACGAGTTTTCTTTTCAAACAATCCATACTTTGTATGACTAAAACTGTAAAGAAAAACAGTTCAATTAAAATTTTTTTATAATTTTCTTCATTTTATATACCGTAATACGAAATCTTGCACTCACAAAAAGTAATAATACCTTGATTAAGCGATAAGTTTTTTCCAAATAAATTCAAAAGAACTCACAGTTTCAACTCATATAAATGATAAAAGTGTTGCTTTCATTAATTCTGCTTCAAATTGATTGAATTTAAGTTTAGTTACGTTTAGCTCCAGAAGAGATCTGCATTTTAACGAGCTCTTTCAAGCAAACAGTTTTTAGTTAAAAAATTAAACTTAAAAATTTTAGTTTTAAGAATGGTATAACAGTTGATTTATTAATAAAAATAAATGTTTTATAGAAGATTATTTTTCCAAAATAAAGATCAGTTTAAAGCAACAAATAAACGGATATAAAGATATATGTAGCAGCAAAAATAGATATAAAAATTAAATATTGACAAATATACAGAAAACCATCAAATACGTACAAAGAAGTTGAGTTTAATTAGAATCTTCAAAGCTTAAATGAATATTTTGAGGGTCGACGAGTTGTTTCAGTAAACGATAAAAATCTCCTGAACATGTTTCTTTGAGATCGGTGACAATGCTGCGACAATATTTTCGTTTGTACTCTTCACAAATATCATACAAATCTATTTCAGATCGAGATACAAGAATTCGAATAATTGTTGAGGGTTCACATCGTGCACTAACAATCGCTTCATGAAGTTTTTCAGCAAAATATAATTGAACATTTCGAGCAATTTTTACTAAAAATGAAATAATTTTATGATATGTTCAGTTTCTGGAAATAAATTAGTTTGTTATAAATTATATAACTTATAATCAATTTTTATCATTTTAAGGGTCAGTTAAAATTGTTTTCATTTAAACATATTTATATAATCAGTAAGAATTTTGAAAATCGTCTAGTAAAAAGGCGGGGCGGCAAATGCACGAACATGGGGGTTACGAAGTGATAATCAGTTAAAAAGATAATTTACTAAAATTGTTTTTTAGAAGAAAAGCTTTGTTTGTAAATTTTTTGCAGCACAGTATTTTTCTATAAAGCGTTTTGCTTTTGGTATAAAAAAGCTCTTAAAATTAAATCGTATGCTTATCAACACATTTTAAAAATTACTAAAGAGAATACATAAATCTTCAATTATCGCGACCTAAACTTATCTTTAAGCGGTATCCAGTAGATGGTCCACGCAGAAACCTTATAACAAAGCGACAAACTTGACAGTTGAAAATATTTATAGACCTTAAAATCTCTTTAATATCAGTTAGTCATTAAGTAAAGTCGATGCATTTGTTAACTTTGGTGTTGCTATATTAAAGATTTAAAAAATTAGATTTTCATTTGGACACATCACCTAATTCTAATTAAAAGGCTAATAGACCAAACAAATGATGTCACCGGATTAATTCAAAATTTTTCAAACAAATAACATTTCTAGACAAGCAGCATTGCCAGTGGCATCTTCAGCGTTAACACGTTTTGCATTTTTCATAATTTCTATTCATTCCATTCTAATAGGAACAATTTTTAATAAATTACTAACAGAAAAACAGTTTTAATAGTGCCCAAAGTAAAAAGAATCAGTTTTTAATATTAAAATGTAAAAACAAAATTATGTTTTAGAAAATATACATAGAATATATGAAACAATTATAAAGTGAGCAAAAAAAATTTTAAAAACGCACTTTTAGAAAGGATTATATGAAGGACAGCGTGCTCCATTCATCTTAGGCAATTATTATTTTTAAATGGCTATTCACTATTTATGTGATTTTTAAAAACTATTGTATTTCCTTAAATCAGTTTTTTATGTATGAGCAATGACAAAACAATTTGTTCACAACTCAACTTTCAAACCACTACAAAGATAGACAGTTTTTAAGGTAAACAAATTATTAATGGATGCAGTGGAATATGTCAAATGTAATATTGTCCAAAAACAAAAAGAATCAGTTTTTGAAAAGCTATGTTTGCGAATTGATAAATTTTATTTATCTATCACAGTTTCAAAAAAAACTTACCAAAAAGTAGAATCATATGTCGAATATCCGAATGCATGTTGACACTTTTTCGAACAGCTGTTTCAAAATCTCGAACTTTTGGAGAATCAGAATCTGCAGAAGCTCGCATAGCATGTTGATCATATCGATCAAAGAATGACCGGAGTTGAATTAAGCTTTGATTTAGGAATATTTTTTCAAACAGTTCATAATTTCTTCCAAGTTCTTCAACGCCATTCTCGGGCTGAAAATATTGATTATGATGATTTACAGATTCTAATCTCTCAAGATGGAATATCCAGTTTTTATTAAGTTTAAAGCCAACCCAGTATGATGGTCAGTTTTAAAAATATTTTAGTAAACTGTTAAAGAAAGTTAATTTAGAATTTAGTTTTTAGTGAATTAAACTTTGATTTAAAAATATCTTTTCAAACAGTTCATAATTTCTTCCAAGTTCTTCAACACCATTCTCGGGCTAAAAAAACCGTAAGAATGATTTACAGTTTTTATTCTGTTAAGAATGGCCGAGGGAGCATTCAGTTTTATTAAAGTTTTAACCTAATTCAATACAAAAATAATCCAGTTTTTTTAAAAAAAATTTTTGTAGTTTGTTAAGCAAACATTTATCATAACTCTGTTTTAGCTTTCTTATGAAGTGCAAAAGCTGTAGCAACTCGATTTTCAGTTTTTAACGTTTTCAAAAACAGACAAAGTGGTATTTCATTTTATAATTTTTTTGTTTAATAAAGTAATTACAATTCAGTTATAAATATTTTTCAATTAATCTTGCAACAAACCTTTGTAATAATCTCAATCATATGATCAACATAATCCAAGTCAACAGCTGTGCTATCAGGATCCCGTGGACGAAGAAGCAAATCTTTCAACATTTGTCCAAAAAGTCCTTCAACTTTCACGTTCAAATCTCGTTCAAGTGAAATTCGATATTCCGTGTAATAGGTGTCACGGATAACTTTTAATTGCTGAAAATGGCTGACATGATTGCTCAGTTTAAATAAATTTAGAGAAAACGAAAGTCGGACGTAGTGATCCAGTTTTAAAATACTAAAAAGAAAACTTACAGATGAGGTAGAAGTTATTGCAATTTCAACTGCAATGGGACGATTTGACGTACGACTCTAAAATGAGATTTGCGTTTAAACAGCTAGTAATATAACTACATTCAATTAGGCATCAAACGTATGCAGTGTATTAAAATTGTCCAATTTGGTTCGTAAAAACTTTTGGTTCTTTAAATTAGTTCTTGTTATCAGTCTTAAAAAATGCCTCATTTTTTTACATCTATCAGTTTTAACTTTAAAAATACTACTATTGCAAACGTTTATAGTCGATAGAATTCAAGTGTCCAGTTTGACTAAATAAAAACTTGACTCTCATATAATTAACCCATCCAGCAACTTACCGAAATAGCATAATGCAACATTTTCGTTGAATATAAATGTGCTGGTTGAAGTAGAGCTAAAGTACAATCCAAAAAGAATCCACCCAAAACTTCTTCCACGTCATCCACCAAAATTCGATCATATTGTCCTTCATAGGCAGCAGCAATCTTTTGTCGTTGAAAATTATCATGTCGTAACAAAACTTGAATAAGAACTTTATCATCGCATTCTAAAAAGTGGATTGAAATTTAAGGAATGTCAGTTTTAAAAAGCAGTTGGTCATGAAAGTGAACTTAGAATTTTATCGATTTACTCTATCATTTTAAGAATTGAGCATTCTATTAACCGTAGCTGTATAAAAACAAATGGAAACAGTTTAAAAAATTGATATGCAAACAACAGTTGATGTTTGTTATTTTAAGAGTTTTTTCAAAACTTTGTTGTTAACAGCAATTTTTTAATGAGAACTTTATGATTGCATTATATTAAGTGGAAGGAAGACGATGTCATCCAGTTTTTAATTTTACTTGAAACTCTGAATTTATCATGGGCCGTTAACAAAAATGTCCAGAATGTTTTCACTTTTTAAGAAATTTAGAGAAAAGAGCCATTTTTTAGGCCTTATAATTTTTATTAAAAGTATTTAGAAGTCTGCTCTATTAACAACGCACTTTACAAATATCAATATTAAGTTCAAAAACAGCAATTTGTTTTAATTCTTTTGCACAAATAAATTCAATAATCAGTTTTTAATCAACTGCTGATCATTGCCAAACAATTTTTTTCTATTACAAAATGACTTTGATTAATAACATCCAGTTACTCGTTTTTCTATCTTATTAACGAAAATTAAATAAAGAAATAACTTACGAATACCAGCTCCTAAAGCTTGTCGCAAAGATTTGGATGCTTCTTCTGGATGAAAGTCTTCATCATCTGGACCATTGATAGTTCCATGAAATTCTTCACACTAAAATAATACATTTATCAGTTTACTTTTTCTTCTAATTACAGTTTTGTAAAAAAAAATAAAAGAAACTATGCACATACTAATATTATTTTAAGTATTCACTTTGACTTCAACCATAACAGATAGCTTTTTTCTAATTTTTAAAGTCCTCAATAGCTTTGTAAATAATGTTTTTAACTAAAAAATATTATTTACAAAACTAGTAATAAAATAAGTGAGTGCTACAGTACTTATGTAGGGTTTGATCTGATGACTTACATGATCCGTTTAACTTTTGTGCATTTCGTTTTTAAAGCTTTACTCCTTACTCACTTTTTTCTTCTATAATTTTATCAGCGTTTGAACTGCTCTTCTTCTTCGTCAGTTTGTTTACATATACGAAAAATACCATTCCTTAACTCAGTTAATTTAAAATTTTTAAAAAGATGTCATTAAAGAATTTCCAGTTTTAACCGATGTTAATTGAAAAATGAATTCGTAATCTTTGTTAGTTTACTCTAATTTTTTAGTTTTACGCGCCGTCAACCGTTTTTCTTCGTGCCAGTGACATTTAACACTCAAAACAATGCTATCGTGATGTTATTAAATATTTTACAAAATCCTATACTTTTAATTCATAAAGCTTAGTTCATAACCTCCTAGTTAATATATTGACCCAATAATTTAATTCATGTTGAACAAATTAAAGCTCTAAGAACTTAGTTATAACCAATATTAAATTAGAAATATGCCTCTACTTTTTTGACTGTTTACGTTTTATCAGTGACATTCCGTATGTCACTGCTCCATAGTTAACGAAACAAAAAAAAATATTCAAACCTGTGATTCATAAAGCCGATAAACAACAGGCATATTTAAACGTTGAAGTCTCTTTCGATGCCCGTCAAGTTCAGGCTTTTCACCTTCAGATAATTGTCGCTGTTTCAGTTTTGGATTTGGGCCAGTAGCAGCAGCAATGACAGGGATTTCACCTGATGCAACTGATACAGCACGTGAAATACGATGTTGTCGTCCAGTTGTCGTGGTTGATGAGCCAAGTTTTTTATTGCGTTGCTGTGTTGTTGTGGATGACTAAAAAAATATAAGAAATAAAAAATGTGGCCAAGAATGAATTAATGAATTTTTAAAAGATGTTATGTTTTTTTCTTTGCCAGCTTTTTTAATAATTTTAGCTTTTTTTAAAAAAAATAAGACGGGAGGTGGCATCTTCTTCTTCTTAAATTATTAAATAGTATGTCACCAGGTGTAAGTGCATTCATGTATGTGTAATGTTTATCTTCGTTAAACATATGCCAGGAGACCAAACTTTGAGAAAGAAAGGGGATTAAGAAATAAAAGGATATCCGAAAAGGATGATAGAAATAAGCATTTTGAGTATGGAAATTTCTGGTTTTTGTGGTGAAGAATTGCTCTCCACCACAAAGAAATCGAAGAGAGAGAGAGAGAGAATAAAAAGCAACGTTTATCGAAGACGGAAAAATAAAAGAAAAGAACAACGAAGAACAAAAACAATGAGACAAAAAGAGTATTTATAGACTTTTTATGAGAATGAAGATGAGCTTTATGCAAATTATTAAACTTGCGGATTCCTCCGCAACAGTTTTTCCTCTACAGTTTAATAATTCCTTAGTGCTGTAGACATTTTTTATTCCTTATTTTTTTACAGTTTTATCCTACAAACCATCCTTGTATTGTCCATTAGATTTTACAAAAAAACAGATTATGACGTAAAAATATGCAACACCTTATTCATTACTAGCATCAATATTTGTATTTTTTACAATTTAATTTTTTTAAGCGACACAGTTTTACCTAATTTTCTAAATTATATATTAGTACATGAAAAATTCAAGGCAGTTAGTTTGTTATTTACAGTTTGTTAAAATTGATTTAATATTTTACTATCCGATAACTTGGAAGACAGTTTTAATTGACTTCTATGGAACTTTTTTTACGCCATATAGATAATAAGTAAGTGATTTTAAAGTTGAATCATTGAAACGTAAAGCAGGTTATTTTAAAAATAAGGTATTGAAATTCTGTATGCAGTTTATTCTCGCTTTTTTAAAATTTACGTTGCTATCATAAAACACGCGAAAAACAAAATTCCCAACAGAACAGTACACATTTTTTTAAGCTGAATTAGTTTTTTTATAAGTCTACAACTTTTTACAAAATGAATTTCTTTATAAATTTTTAAGTTTCATGGTAGTTTAAAAAATCTGCAATTTTTGCTCGCTTTTTTACAGTCTACTTTCTAATTATACAAATCGATTTAAATACAGATATTTTGAATTGCTTGAAACAGAAAAATTTGATGAAATAACGTGCAATCTTTCTTGCAAGCATCAGTTGTTATTGTAAAAAAATAATCAAATGTATAGTCTGTTACAATAGCTCATCACAGTTATTACCTTTTTTTCTGAACATATATGTGCATGTGTATGTGGTTGACTTACGATACAGTTTTCAAAAATTATGTAATTTTTCGTGGTTGTGGAAACTAACAAACCCACTGCGGCACTTCTTCAATTTACTTCTCCCTTCATTAAAAAATTTAATTTTTTTTCATTTTCAAGCCGCAATATACAACCGCTCAACATTCCAACCACTTAACCCAATAAATTAATTTTTACGTGTTTTATATAAATTTTTCTTGGCGCAGATGGAGGGAGTGTTTTGTTGAACCCGCTACGAATTCAACAAAACAATTTGCATGAAAAGCAGTCAACATGTAGGTTTTTCTTGTTATAATTCCTCCAACAGCAAGTTTCTATATTTAAACAAATATATCATGAAAGACAGTTTTTCTTCTCTCAACATTTTGCCTACTTACTTTAATCTAATCACACCTCAATGCAGTAAAAAAAATTTGAACGAAAGAAAAAAATGACGTAAAAATTAATAATCTTTTAATCATTAATACCTCATTTGTATTTTTGTGACATTAAAAATATAATCTTCAACGCAAATTTTGTTATTTTTTTATCAGTTTTTGATATTGTTTTTTTTTAAATTAATTTAATTTAATATTTTTTATCCGCATCGGCAATTAAGCCATCTAATCTTTTTCTTAACAGTTTTTTTGATTGCTATTGAACTTATTCTGAACAGTTTGAACATTTTTTGTTTTATTCATCCAACAGCCTAACTTTTTACCCTATATTAAATTAGTTGCGCTTGATTGATATCCCAGAAGCAGTTAATAACCATTTCAATATTATTATTAAACAGAGAATTATATTTTGTGCTCTACTATGCACTTATTTAGCTAAAATTTGTTGTTTTAGTATTTTGTTTTTATGCCTACTTACTTCAGTTTAATCGCACTTCAAAACAGTCAAAAATAATTTGAACAAAAACTAGTGTCTTTTTTATTCATTAATGCCTTATTTGTATTTTTGTGACGTTAAAAATGTAATACTTTTTAGCAAAGGTCAGTTTTTAAGATGGTATGCAAGTTGTACACATTATTTTATCAGTTAATAAAAATTAATGTTGCCGATGGCCAGTAAAAATTACAGAATATCAACTTTTTTTAATGCAATTGTTTTGCTGCATTTGTTTATAATGCAGTTAAAGTTTTTTTTGGCTTCAAAGCAAGAATTAGTTTTAAGCTAAAAGGTGACAGATTTTCAGCATCAACAACTCCTAACTATTTTAATTTCTTCAAAAAATTCCTCAGTTTTTTATTTTCTTTCCACCTACTTACGTCAATCTTATTTTTTCTACATATTTTATTTATTTTTATACTATACTCATATTAATTTTGCTTGTTTGTCAGGTAATTTACCAAAAAACTTTATGTTAACAGTTAATAACCGTGTAGGAACTTGGGGTTACGAAGTGAACATATAGCTGATAGTTGGAGAGAAAGATATTAGTTTGTATACATATAATGTTGATTAACTAATAATAAATATAGAACCAAGCATTTATTTATAATAGAGCATAATAGATTAGACAATTTCACATAAGAAAAGATGAGAGAAACAACAACAGAAATGAACACTTTTGAATGGACAGCCATTCCTTTTATAGCAAACTAGAGGGAGGAAGAGTTGACATTAAGTAACACAATGCCAAGCCCTTGTACAATACAAAAGAGAGAGGGAAATATAGCTAAACCCCAACATGCCCCTTCCCCCATGAAATAACGTCCCCGTTATTTGTAGTTGGAGATACGAGATTTTCTTTTAGACGAACATATTACCAAGCAACTTGTTTCTTTTTCCAGAGAAGCATAGAAAATAAGCATTAAAACCACGATCATGATCATATATCAAGCACCTGAATAATACCAATCAGCCTCTGGATCCACCAGCAATGAGTATACTGCAACAGACATCAAGCACCTTCCATGCATAAACAGATGAGCAGCCGGACTAAGCAACCATATTATCGCCTTGAATATACCACGAACAAACAAACAAGCAACACCATAAGTATCCCATATACATAAAATATGATGAGCAACACAATATACGAGCTTCATACGCCTGGTATTCCATTATACCGATGTGCATCCATAGCAACACCTCGATGAGCCGCAACCAAAAACCACCCACAAAATTAATAACTCACATTTATACCATCCATAATCAAGAAACAGAGATTAACAGCATATGCTTTTCCAACTATTTATAGCATTTTTCTTCCATTGATCATCTTTGTTGTGGTCCATATATACAACAAACAGCTTGATTGGTTCTTCTGGTTCTCCATCCATTAATATACACATCCATTAATACAAGAATAAGATCTTTCTTCCATCCATCAAGCATATATATTCTGTAGATTTGTCTGCAACCAAAAATACCTCCGCTTTTCATCCATACTTTCTTTACCACCAAAAAAGATGCATTGAACATATCCAAAGTCGAAAGATGAATGCCCAGTTCTTTAGTTCGTTTCGTCGAGCATGTAGTAGTTGTAAACAGCATACAGCAGAGGCAAGACGACGGTGTGGAGCCCTCCATGTAGGAACTTGGGGTTACGAAGTGAACATATAGCTGATAGTTGGAGAGAAAGATATTAGTTTGTATACATATAATGTTGATTAACTAATAATAAATATAGAACCAAGCATTTATTTATAATGGAGCATAATAGATTAGACAATTTCACATAAGAAAAGATGAGAGAAACAACAACAGAAATGAACACTTTTGAATGGACAGCCATTCCTTTTATAGCAAACTAGAGGGAGGAAGAGTTGACATTAAGTAACACAATGCCAAGCCCTTGTACAATACAAAAGAGAGAGGGAAATATAGCTAAACCCCAACAACCGTTTCATTATTAAACAAGGAATTATATGTTTTACAATAAAAGCATTAATTTTGTTTTTATTTTACTTTACTCCCCCATGGCACATTTTTAAAGTATCTTTTTTATACATTTTTTTGAAGAATAGTAGTTATTAAAATTTAATAGCACAAAATGAAACAAATGTAGTATTAAATAAGTAAAAGATTAAAAAAACATAAAACCATGTGCTCTTTTTTTATGAGTTAAATACTCTATTATGCATTCATTTGGCTTATGTTTTTTGTGACAGCTTTTTGCCTTTATTAAAAATGCCAATGAAACATGCGATTTTGTTCTTAGGAATTCATATGGTTATTGATATATTGCTTGACACCCATGCCACACCTGGTAGCAATTAAAAAAAAAGTGCAAATTAAGCGTATCTGTTATAGATACTGCTTTTTTTTGGATATTTTTTTGAAAAAAAAGCAAAACATCGTTTAAATAGCATTAAGAACACATAGAAGTTAAAACAGATAAATGTAAAAAAAATTAACAAATATCCGAAGAGTTCGTTCAGTTTTTTAACAACTGAACGAATTATAAAAAGTTTTTATATGAAAAATCTGTTTTACCGAGAACCTTAAAAATTAACATTTGTAGCTTTTTTGTAACTAAAATTTCATGACGTAAATTTTCTCAACAGTTTATACATTGGAAATTTAATGCTTTAAATTTTAATCTTTAAGTCATTAAACATTTTTTAAATAACAAACAGTTAAAAATTTCATGTTTAAAAATGGAGAAACTCAATTTTATGTTCTCTTATAAAAGTGCAAATTTTTCCACCACCTATACCAAACATATATGCAGTTTACCTCTTGTTTTTTATAACGAATTTTAAAATTATCAGTTTTGAAACAAGCATGCCGATGCAAAAGAGCTGTACAGATAGTTTTATAATCTTGAAAGGCGTCCAAACAGTTTAAACGGAGGGTTTAATCAATATTTTTATAGGCCTATATTCGATTGTCAAGTTTTATTTTTGTTTTTTAAGGAATACTACAATATTACAGCGTAAAAGCCTGATGTTGTTTCCCATTTTTATTTATTAACAGATTATGCCCACCCCGAAAATTTTTTCTGTCTACGGCCTTGACAGAGATTATTATAAAGTGATCGACTTACTGGCAGTTTGAGTCTTACAAAAAGAATGCAGTTTATAATTTTAAACATTTTTTGCTAGAGGTCAGTAAAATATAACATAAAATTTAACGTATTTTTTCAAGTTAAGTTAAATGTTTTGAGTACCTAATTCACTTACAGTTTAAGCTATTTTCTGTGGTATCTTCTGCTCAGTTTTGATCAAAATTAAAATAATTAAGCAAAAGAATTTACTAGATACAATTCACAAATTGCAAATTAATACCTACTAAAAATTGCATATGTTGTGCTTCTGTGACAGTTGCATCTCCTTAGTTTCTTTAAATCAAAAATATCAGACAAAAAAACTTACGAGAAATCCATTAGAATTATTAACAATATTTTCTTTTGAGCCATCTGTCATGTCTTCTTCCGGTGGATGAACATCAACACTGATGGGACCTTTGAGAATTGTCTTCGTCGTTGTTGTATTACTGCTTACTCCTATTTTTGAGTTGCTTGTGCCACTTTTTCCTTTCCCCTTTCCTTTTCCACTGCTTTTTATTTCCAAAGACTCCACCTTCGGCAGCATTGTATCATTAATTGATGGCATTTGTGTTCTTATTGTGGTTGAAAATAATAGCTGCTTTGAGTATGAAGAGTAAATAATGAAGAAATTCTTTTTTTACTAAAAAACATTCAATTTTTTACACACATTTTTATTACACATTTAAAAAAGAAAGGAAATACGTGTTTTAAAAGATTAAAAGCGAACGCAAAGCAAAAATTATAGATTTGTAATTTTCTTAGAAACATAGCGATTAAAGCTTAAAATTTGTTTTAAAGTTTGTAAAATGTTAAGGGATTAAAGGGACCAAAAAAATCTTTAAAATATTATAAAAAATTTTATTGAAAACTCCAGTTTTATAAAGAATAACGGTGTATCTTGACGATATAAGTTACAAATTACTTGTCGAATCTTATTATGTGCCAGTTTTGTTTTATAATACATATAAATTCTAGTTTTGTCGTTCTTATAAAGAAGATTGCAGTTTTTTTTTAAATAATTGTTTCCAGTAGAGCTATCTAACGAAAGAAAGAGAATTTTAGAATAAGCATCGACAGCAAGTAATAAGCATCTCAAATGAGTTGAGGAAAAATTTCGGATTGAAAAAAAGTATATCATAATCAATCGCAGTCAATTCGCAATACTAAACAAATGTTCATTTATGCACAACAATTTTTTATTCATTATAGCAGTTTTAAATTTCAAAAAAAACGAAAAATGCAATGAATTAACGTTGTTGTCAATTTCTTTCATGTTTCATCTGCAACAGTTTAATAATTGCTAACATTTTTTTACAAAAATGCAGCTTTTTATCAGAAGCAACTGTTGAATTAATCAAACAATTTTCAAAATTAATCAAAATCAAAATGCAGAAAAGAATGTTCATCTAACCAAAAAATTTGTGACAGTTAATTTTTCGTTAGCTTCTTGCATGTACGACATCCAGTTTTGTATTAAAACCGAAATGATTGAATAATTTTTGCCACGAAATAAAGTACAGTAAAGCGAAATAATTACAAATCTTACATACACACAAGTCTTAAAATTCTCAACAACATGATCATAGCAGTTAAATTTCTCTTTTCAACTACCAATACAATAAAGTAATGCACTTTTTTTGTTGTCTTTTATTCTAAGAAATCAACTAAACTTTTTTTCGTACTTAAAATCCTTACAAAATGTTACTTTTGATACACTTACTTTAATGCTTTTTCAGTACATTTAAAATATTTAAAAGAATCAGCGCAGGTTTTGTATCTTTAGAAAGGATTTTTTATATACCCAACAATGTGTTACAAAGTAAACCATTAATTTAACGATAATGCGCTTACCCGAATACCACTAAAAGACAGTTTTTATACTAGTAATTATTTGCTCAAAAATTTGTCGTATCCGTCTTATTTGGATGAAAGTTTAAATTATAAAAAAATGCTGTTGGAAATTTTTAAAGCAATTTCTTCTATGAACTAATGGAAAAACTCATTCCTGATACCAAGTTTGCAGTTAATTTTAAGGAAGGAGGGTTTTGCACAGATTTTAAATTAAAAAAAAGTAATAATTGAAAATATTTTTCAACCGATTAAATGACCATTACAATAAGTTAAAAAGATGAAAGATTGAGAGATATTACTACAAATACAATTTGAACTACAAATATTTTGACGGCACCACAATGTTATAGCAAAAATGTGTAACCAAGTAAATTATTTTAATAATAATTATAATTTGAGAATAATGCGTTTACTCAACTTTTCACAAAAAGACAATTTTTCGTACACGTAATAATTTACTCATAAAATTCAGTTAGTTTTAGAATGCATGAATGCAGTAATAAAAAAACTTATTGATTTATACGTGAGTAATTAAAGAATAGTAAATAGAGTTAGAAAATTGGTGACATGATGGATGGGACAGTTTAATGTAGTAAATTAAAATAAAAGATCAACATGTTGTAAACAGTTTAATAAAAAAAGATTTAACCTTTAATAAAACAAAAATACTTAACATAAGCATTTAAAACTATTTAAAAACTTTAGCAAAAAGCATTTCAAAAATTTTCTCAGCTTAAAATATTTAATTTTAAAAAAAATTGTCAAAAGTTAAATTAGAATGTTTAGTTAACAAAAAATATAAGCATTTACAAATATTTTATAACTTTAACAAGAAACATTTCACAGAAACAACAAATTTTGTAAACAACTTTTTCTCAATCTTTTAGCAGCAATAAATAAAAGTGCCACCCCGAAAAAAAACATTTTTTATGATTAATTATTTAAAAGCATTCAACAAATTTATCTCTCAAGAAATTGTTTTTTTTAGCTTTTTTGTTACTGAGAAATCCGATCCAATTTTAACGATATTAAAACATAAATAGAGCTGCAGGAATTTGGAACCTTTTAGTTTAAGCTAAATCTGTCAAATATTACAGTTTAATACACAAAATACATACAAATTTCAAACTATTTTAAGATTTTTGCAAATAACATTTCAAAGAAACAACAAAATTTGTAAACAACTGTTTTTCACACTTTTTCTTAGCAGTAATAAATAAAAGTGCCACCCCGAATTTAAAACATTTTTATGATTAATTATTTAAATAATGATATGTATTCATTCGACTAAATTGAGATTTGCAAGTCGTTAAATATTTTTGATCATTTTTTTCAACAAAATTTTTCTATCACAAAACATTTTTGACACCTTTTTTTATTTCAGTGTAAAACAAAAACAGAAAAACGAGAAACAGCGAAACACAGTTTATATAAGCAGTCCTGTCACCTTCTTCTTTACTTAACAGTGCAAAATAAAAACAGCAAAAATTAGAAAAACAAAGATGAACAATACTATTTTTTCAATATTGTTGGCAGCTATTTTAAAAAAGAAAATTCGAGATTATTAAGGAATGGCTTCTTCTTCTTCTGTTTTCTTCACTTTAAGCCGCTTTTCATAAGGCATTAACACTTTGATGATGACTCGTTGATACTGAGACACTGCTAATGGCAAAGAAGAAAAAAGAAGATTTAAAATATTATTTTTTTCTATACTAATTTTTTAACTAAAGTAAAAGAGATAATCCCTTTTTTGACGTAAATAATCTCATGCTCTTTTTTTACTGTGAGGTCACAGGAAACAACAACAAATTTATTATCTTTCTTTTTGAATTTGAATAATGGCATGTTCAAAATGTAAATGTTATTAGTAAAATTATAAATGATAAACCAACGTGATCCAGTTATTACGATACTGAAATATAGAAAAGTTGGAAGAAATTTTCAAGCAAAATTATTTTTCATCGTGTAAATGTATTGCAGTTCAAAACAAAGTTAGAAAAAGTAAAGATTGTCCTCAAACTATTTTCAGATAGTCATACAATCACTACATTATGTGATTCAGCTTTAACAACAACAAAAAAATTCTAAAATGTGGAAACAGAATCAGTTTAATAATAAAAAATGTTTTCTTAACAGAATTGTCAACCTGAATTATTTTATATGTACAGTTTTAATTCGACAGTGCCAGTCAAATATAAAACAATAAGTCTTCTAATCGTACAAACTTCAAAACGCAGTTATCTATTTGTGTTTTTAAACTTTTACATTGCAACAGTCGAATTCAGTTTATTCATATTTCGTAAGTTATTTATCAGCCTCAAAAAAAAACAGATAAACTTTTCTTGAAAAACCAGGCATTTTTATTAAAAATAGAGAAAAAACAACTGTTTTTGTTTTTTTCAAACTCCATTAATAAATCGCAGTATACAGTATTCCATTGTTATATCTTTATGCTTCTTTTTTTACCACAGTAATATTATTTGACAGTACAAAGTGATTGTTATAACCTTACAAAAGATATTTTGTTAAAAACAAGTACCACTGGTTAGAACTAATCTGAAATGCTTGGTGTTGTCAGTTTTTATAAAAAAATATAAGAAGCTAAAGCACGTATCGCAGTTAATATGTAGTAATCTGATATATGTTTTTTTGAGGTCACAAGAAACAACAAATTTTTTATTTCTTTTTCTTTATATAATAAATTTTTTAGCTTCCAAAAATGATATATTTTGTTAATGCAAAGTTCCAGTTTTTAATAAGTGATATGAGCCTCCAAATACACTGAAAAAAAAATAATGACGAGAGAACCCTCACCGTTCTCTCGTCATTATTATATATGCTTCAAAAACAGTGATGCCAAGGTGATGGCATCATCACTTCAAAAACCAATTAATAACACAGTTTAAATAAAATGAAAAACGTTAAAAAATTTACCGTTTAAAATACTTACTTATTAAATTTAGAAACTATTAATTTACACCGTGACAAATATAGCGGCAAAACATTGACGTGCAACAATGTTAATGTGTTGTAAAAACAAAGGAAAAAGCAAGTAATACAGTTGTAACTATGCACAAAATGGGGCAGTTTAACAAAAATACAATTTATATTTAAAAAATTTCGCGTCTTTCCAGTTTAAAGTTTGCTAATAGCTTGACATACAATCTCTTTTGAGGTCACAAAAAAATACAGTTCAATTTTAGTAGTCTACCCTGTTTTTTAATGATTCATCACATCACACCAGTTTTTATGAGCAAGAAGTAAGAAAAGGTCAGTGTTGCATGAACACACCTGAAAATAGTCAAACAGACGTTTGTCATTAAAATTTCTCGATTTTTGAGTTACGGCAAAGATCAACTTGTCATGATCTCAGTTGCAGAAACATCTAATTGAACAGACAACACAGTTTTTAGGAATTTAAGCCTTCACATGAATAAATACACAGTTTTTAAAAAAATAGCAGTAAGATTTCATTCAGCATTTAAGCCGGAAAAATTTTTATTACTTTTTATGTCATTCAAAATGTCCAAGTCGGAACAGTTTGCGTTATTATTTTTAACGTTTTTATGGCGTTTTATGTAAAAAACTGAGTTAAATGATAATTAACTTTCATATCTTATTTATGAAGATTTACAAATGTTAATTTTTGTTACCTGATACTTTTCATAAAATTCATGAAAGATAATATTAAACCTATTTTAAAAACAAATATTTCAGCTCAAACACCTCTCAATAAAGTTTAAAAACATAATTTAAAATTAATAGGATTAAAAAAATTGCATTTTTAAACATCTACTATTTTATTCAGTAAGAAAGCCGCTGCTGCCAGTTTATATCAAAGTTTTAAGGAAGTTTTTCTACCTTGTTTACATTACATAATATAATTACTAAACCAATTTAGTCTTAAATCAAAAAAGCCACAACTGCAAAATGTTGGCAGTTCAATGAATGGCACATTGACAGTTAATACTATGTTTTCTTAACACTGATTTCTCTAGTTGAACGCTGCCTTTTGCTATTAACCAATTTTCTTTGTAAGATTATTACACGCTTTTAATAGTGTAAAATAGGCAAAAAACTATTTTTTTCCATACCCATTCTGTTGGCAATTTTTAATTTCTGTTAAATTTACAAAAAATTAAATACCATTGTTATACTCTTTTTTTACCCTGGTAAAAACCAGTTTATTTTTTTTTATAAAAAGATGGTTTACAGTTTTCTTTTAATCTGGCATTTAAGCTTACTTCAGGTTCAGTAAAAAAATTAGGTGTACTAATTAGTTCATTACAGTTATGTTATCTTTTTTTTTATAAAATATTTCACAGTTTATTTGTTATCATTAAACGCTTTTTATTATATTTAAAAACATAAAATAATCAAAAAATCTCACTAAAAAAGAATTTAATTATAAAAAATACTTCTGGTGGTAATGGATTGCAGTTAATAAAATTGTTCACCATTACATGTAACAATAGGTTTCTCACCTTTGCTTGAATCTTCATTATTTAAAAACACAACTTTTTCAGCAAAAAAGTAACACATATTCCATTCTTATCCAAATAAATGACAGTTAAAAAATATCCACCAACCCCATAAATTGGGGGTTGTTGAAGTTTCAGGAGATAGTATATCATGCACAGTTTTCAATGATTTTAACTAAAAAAAGATGAGTTAATTGGCTGCAGTTTTACTCTTGCAAAGATTTGACGAAATTTTAAAGTTAACAAAAATCCTGCAGCGCTTCTGAGGCTTGCATACGATATTCTAAATAGCAAGAATGGAATTCAGTTTTAAACCATCTTTAAGTGTTTTTACAGTTTATGTTCAGGGAAAATTGTTATGATGACACATAACCGTTTTCATTAAGGCTAAAATAGTTCAATCAAAAAACTTACAAACAATGGATGTTATAAATTGCCAGTTATCTATAGATGAAGTTGTTGAAATACCTTCCGTATATGATAGAAGCATATTCAAATCAGTTAAAGATATTCATCTCATCGTTAAACATGTCAGTTTAAGTAGAATCATCAAAGCTTAAATGAATATTTTGGGGGTCGACGAGTTGTTTTAACAAACGATGAAAATCTCCTGAGCATGTTTCTTTTAGATCTGTGACAATGCTGCGACAATATTTTCGTTTATATTCTTCACAAATATCATATAAATCAATTTCAGATCGAGATACAAGAATTCGAATAATTGTTGAGGGTTCACATCGTGCACTAACAATCGCTTCATGAAGCTTTTCAGCGAAATATAGTTGAACATTTCGAGCAATTTTTACTGAAAAATGGATAGAATTTCATTAATGATTCAGTTTTAATAAGTAAATAAAAAAATGTCAGGCGGATAAAAACGATAAAAGTTACATATAAAAATATATCGAAGAACAGTTTTTTGTATAAATGACTTTGCTACATCCTTTGCAATTAAAGACTTTCCCAAAAATTTTTCATTTGCGCTTTTTGATAAAAACAAAAGCTTCGAAAATTGTATACTGCCAAATATGCTAGTGCTATACGCAAGTGCGTTAGGCAATTGAAAAATATATCAAAAGAAATATATCGAGCTTCAACTATCGCTTCATACAGTTTTTCAACAAAATATAGTAGTAAATTTCAAACGATTTTTGATAAGCTTTTTCAAAAATGCAGTTTTTAATTTGTTTCGTATGTAGACGATCAGGAAACTACGATTAAATTGTGCTTTAAGAATATCAGTTTTAGATATGAATAGTGTTATTATTAGTAAGTCACATGCGATGCTACATTTCCTTACACCACTTTATTTTTTTGTAATAAATATAAAAATTTAAACCATGCTTCAGCGCCCTTAAAGTAAATGCAGTTTTAAAAATAAATTTAAAAAAGTAAAATAACACCAAACTGTTGCTTCATAAAGTTCTATTTTTATTACAAAAACGTAATTTTAATTCCATGTGTTCTAATTAATTAATTATATAAATAAATCCGTAACAATTTAACAGTTTTGTTAAAGTATCCTCATTTCTGGCAAGTTTACATCATCAGTTTAAAATTTTATTGTTACGGAAACAACTAATATCGAGATTTCATTATAAAATGATATATGATTATACAAATTAGATGATATTAAATTCAGTTATAAATCTTAATATTTACATAAATGCAGTTACTTCACTGATTCCCATTTTTTTGCTGGTGTAACAACGAAAAGTTTTGTTTTTCAGAGAAGCCTAAAATTGAGCTTGGGGTTTATATTAAAAACCTTGTTCATACATGTACTGTTCATGCTAATACAAACAGTTTAAGCTAATCTAGGTTTTTGTTCAATAATTATATCAGTTTTGGAACTGCTAATTCATTCTCAGTTCATTTACATAGGCAAAGAAATGTGTACTCCAATTACCTAAAAATTTAATAAAAGAAGGTGTTCAAGATTTCAGTTTTAAAATTTTAATTATGAAATGAACCCCTTTTGTTTCAACCTATAACGTTTTAGCTCTGAGCATGAAAACGTCAGCTTTTGTATATTGCTTTGTCTAATACCAGCTAAATTACAGAATGACAATGATTACCCTCACGCAGTTATAAAATCTTTAAGAAACCTTGATTCATAAAATCGATGAATAATGGGCAAACGTAAAGAAAATTCACGAATACAGTTTTACCGATATGAATTATGAAATGACCACCTTTCCCTTTATCTGATCTTTGAGCATGAAAAACACCTCTCTTTGTTTCCATATTTTCTTTCTCAAATACCAGCTGAACTACACATCAACCTGATTATCAACCGACAGTTAATAAATTCAAAAAAAAACCTAGATTCATAAAAAGGATAAATAATTATAATTGGTGTATTTATTTAAACGTTTTCGATAATCTAAAATGTTGTCGTCCAGTTGTTGTCGTTGTTGTGTTGATGATGATGACTAAAAAATATAAGAAATAATAAATGTGGTGAGAAGGAATTAATGTATTTTAAAGATGTTACGTTTTTTCTTTGCCAGCTTTTTTAATAACTTTAGCTTCTTTTAAAAAAAATAAGATAGGAGGTGGCATCTTCTTCTTCTTAAATTATTAAATAGTATGTCACCAGGTGTAAGTGCATTTATGCGCATGTGTAATGTTTATCTTCGTTAAAATAATGCCTGGAGACCAAACTTTGAAAAAGAAAAGTCCGAAAAGGATGTCGAAAAGTGGTATTATTGGAGATTGGGTGTTTAAAGTTTTATAGCTTATAGTTACTTAAAATACCGTTCACTGCTATTATTGTACGGTATTTTTCCTTGCCACCCCGAAAAAGTTTGTTACGCGAAATTTGGCGCTTCAAATTCTTTCAAAAATTATCAAGCTTTTATAGCAAAAATATGAAGCTGTCACACTTTAAATATTTTTAGCAAGTAAATTTTCATTTAATTTTAATAATTATTTCGTATTTTGCATTGTAAAACGACAAGAAATAAACTAACAGTTTTAATGATACTTTCTCAAAAAAGCAATTATAAAGTGAAGCAGTGATAGTCACGGAAAAAAATTGTTTAAATTCACTTTTCAGTTAAATGATAGTAGAACTTACTTCAGTTTCAAAAAAAAATATTGTTGAGTTATAACCACAAAATATTTTGTTTTACTAATTTAAGCACACCATATTTGTTTTAAAAAAAACGGTTTCAATAGCATTTTTTAAACTCGCGAAAAACGATAAAAAGCTTGCGGGTTGGATATGAAAATGGAGTCAAACCATATTAGATTTTGTAGTTGAGCGATTTTAGAATCCGTATGGGGTCATTAAAGTCAGATTAATTCATGTTTCGAAAGTTGCTTATCAACTTGTTTCAAATTTTTACCGCTACGGGTGACTGTTGTGTCTATATAACTCAGTTTTTCTCAAAATCGAGTATGCTTGTTCAACTCGATTTTTTTAAAATGATCGTATCGACATGAAACTTTCAGGAATATGTTATATGGACCCAAAAACATGAAAAAAATTGGTTTCAGGTCAATACCGTATCCCACACCTGAGATACCGTAACCCAGGTACAGTATACTGGGAAAAATCGAAAATGTCGGATATCACCAATTTTTATGTTTGGAATCGATTAAGGGACTCGAAATGAGTCTAAAATTAAAATTTCACAATATTTGGACATCTGCAACTAAAATGGCGTCAACTTTAAATTTCAAAAAATTTTCATGTATAGTAAAAAAATTTATTTTTCAATTGGGCCCCTCATAGGAATATCCTTAAAAGATGCACAATTATATGAGGTTAAATTTGGTATATGGCTCATTTTATCAAAACCGGGGGAACACTGTTTTTCCTGCAAAATACTGCAAAAAACAACATCTCCAGCATCATGTCGCAGGTATAACTCACCTTATATGCAAGATATTGACCTAATTTGTTTTTTATGATGAAATACTATGTTATTAGAGCATATTGGATGATTTTGGGAATTTTCGGATATCAGCGGGCGATACGGCGTCCACATGAAATCAAAAAAATTAGCAACATGGATATGAAAGGAAAAGTGCCTAAAAATGTCGATTTTTCTTAAAGAATTAATGTAAATATGCTTTAATAATGTTGAGCACATCTAAAAATGCCAAAATAACGCATTCAATATTAAACATGGGTCATTATTAATTTTTGGGGATCCACTGATTATTAGCTATTTTTAGGTTATTTTCAATGTATTACCAAATGATGAAAAATGGAAGATATCAACATTATTTGACATTTGGGATAAAATAATGCATGTCTAAAATTATTAGGGTCACTTTCAATCCATGGTGCTTTAAGTTTTAATTTGGCAGCCACTTAATCACTAGTATATTTTTCATTAAAAAATCACTAAACAATTTACTTTTCTCTTACAGAATTTCGTTAAAAATTTTAATTTTCGTGTTTCTTTATACATCAAAACTATTTTAAGATAATCCTAGGTCATACACAAAATTAGTATCAACGAACACTTGATTAATAATTTTGAATTTTAGTGCTGGGGTAAAATTACCTCAAAATTGTGAATGATGCCAAGACGGTCATTATTCTTGACCTCAAAAAATGATCACTCAACTTTTTAAAAAAAAGGGGTATTCCAATGTTTTTTATTGATCAAAAACAATACAAAAAATAGCAAAAATGAAAAATTTAAACAATCTAAAAAGCCCGCGGGCCGAGATTTCAAGCCCGGCCCAGCAAAGTTTAAGCCCTCGTCGATGCTTAGTTGAAATATAAAAATCTCAGGAAATCAAATAAAATAAATCCCAATTCCAATTCAATCTTAAATTTGTTGGTTCTAATTGCTTCTCGTGTAAAAAAAGAAAACAAAGAAACTTTTATTCAAATTTTTATAAAAGACCACAAAACATATGAAAAGGTTTTGAAAAAAAGACATACAAAAAAAGGTACATGAAAAAAATGATAATAACAAAACATCATTATTTACAAAACAATAAAAGGCGAATCGCTTATTCGTTCAAAGACAAGACAACCAGAGATTATTTATCATTGGATTCTGGATTCTCATCAGCATCTTCCATACGTCCATGTTCAACATCAGCATTAACATGATGTTGTAAAGCAAGATATTTTTGACGATATACAAAAGCTCCAGTACCAAATGCACCATTTGTCAAAGTAGCAATTGCATTCCAAGTAAGAGAAATACTTTCCCACATTTTGCCCATCCATGATTCGTCGCAGGATTGTTGTTGAAGAAGATGAGAATTTTGTTGTTGCTGACTTTGTTGTTGTTGTTGTTGCTGCTGCTGTTGAAGATAAACTTGTTGTTGAAGGCCCAAAATTTGACATTTCATATTATTTTTGGATACTTGTTCTTCATTTTCTTTAGCTTTTTTAAGTTCACAATCAACTGCTTCTTTCAGAATATCATGCAAAAATTGACGATCAGCAGGATCTAACGTGGAATAAATATTATTTAAAGTTCTTTTAGCTGTTGCAGAAATACAAGGAATCGTATTTTTAATTAAATCCGTATCAAGTAGAACCACCTGAGCAATAAGAAGAAAAACAAAAACAATTTTCATTTTTGAACAGCTAACTTTGGTTTACGAAAATGAACAAAGTGAAGGAATTTTATTACAGTTTTTCAGTTTAAGTTTTTACTTTGCAGACAGTTTGACCTATTCTTCTCGACAGGTTGTATCAATGCTTTAAAATTGCTAGATGCATTTTCAATCAATCAAAGGCATTGCTTAATAATTGTGAATAGAAACCAAACAAAAAGAAAAATGAGAAAAAATTGATTTTTTTCGACCTAAAAAAACCCGATAAAGCAAAAATAATATCACTTCGAAACAATTAAATTTCATAATAAGTTGATCCTGAAAAACTGAATGGAGTACATAGAACGCTCTACCAGCAATTTTTAAAAAATAAAACGTTACAGCTTTGTTTAGATACTTGAAACGTAGTGTTAAAGGATTATATTTAAAACGTAGTGTTAAAGGATTATATAGGTAAAGCTTGAAAAAGATCTATTTTTAGAGGTGCCAAGCCTTCAAGATTTTCTCGTAGAGAGCGTTTTTAAACTCTGCATTATAAATTTTTTGTATTAAAACATGTTTACAAAACTTAAAAATAAACAGTTCTAATATTTTTTAATTTCGCTATCAAAAACAACTGATATTTCATGAATAAAAACAAGTTTTACAATACAAATAAGACAGCAAAGAAAAACGTCAAAAAGAAGCTATTTTGTACATACGTGAGTACTTTTTTTTGGTTGCTTAATTCATCCAAAATACAAATTTTATACTCTTTTTAAGTTTTTAAGCCATTTTGAATCATATTTGACACAATTTGCCAAACAAAAAAGTCATAACTTGAACATATGCATATTGCTAATTTTTAAGATTTCATATAGACCCCATATCACTCGCTGATATCCAAAAATGCTCAAAATCACCCAGCATACTCTAATAGCATAGTATTTCATCCCAAAAGTTAATTTATGCCAATATCTTGCATATAACGTAAGTTATACCTGCGACATGATCCTAGAGATGTTGTTTTCAGCAGTTTTTCGCAGGAAAAACCATGTTCCCCCGGTTTTGATAAAATGAGCCATATACCAAATTTAACCTCATATAATTGTACATCTTTTAAGGATATTGCTATGAGGGGCCCAATTGAAAAATAAATTTTTTTTTTTAAATCTGGCTTTTTCGTTTCCGTGTGTTCAGCTGAAGCTTCGATTTCTTGTTTAGGCTCTTCGGGTTTTGCTTCTTCAACTGGTCTTGGATGTTTGGCAATTAATTCTGAAAGCGGCTTTGGTGCAGTAGGAATGGGATTTCTAGAAGGAATTGTTGGGAGCTCAATACCCGGCTCTTTTTTCTCTTCTGCTTTTTCACCTTGTTTATTTTCGATTGCTTTTTCTGCTGCTGCCTTTTTATCAAGTAAATCTTGTAAAACGGTAATATCTGGAGCTATTGGCACTGGGTTTCGATCAATGAGGCTCTGTGGAGTGGGCAATGTTCGTTCAACAATGTCAGAAAATTGACCCTCCATCAAAACTGGCTTAGGATAAATTTTTTCAGGATCATTTGGATGAAAGCCTGTTTTTGGTATCCATTGCAAAGCTGCATCCTTTTGTGGTGCTTCTTTTCTAAAAACCGATTCAAAATCTTCCGGATCCGTTTTTTGTTTTTTAGTTTCTGTTTTTGACAGTTCTGTTTTACTTTCATCTTTAGTCGCATCAGGTTTTGTTACAATTGCATCAGCTATGACTGCTTTTGGTTTACCTTCTGGTACTTCTTTTGGCTGTTCAGATGTTTCTTCAACTGTTTCGCCTTCTTCGGCGTCTCCTCCTGCTTTATCTTCGGCCTCTCCTGCTTCTTCTTCCTCGACTACTTCTTCACCATTTTGATTAACCTTTTTTCGCTTTTTTAATCCCATCATTTTATTCAAAACATCTTTCCCTCGTTTTACACGTCTCGCAGGAAACAATTCAGCAATGATATTGTCAAGGTTAGCGACAGAGTGATAAAATCCAGGCTTAACAACAGAATAGTGACCATTTTGATAATAAATTGTAATTTCTTCATTTGAAAGAGACCATTTTTGTTCTAAACTAAACTCACGCAAACCGCAATACCAGTTATTCCCCTGTAGTTCTAAAGGTGTATCTAATCTGAGCTCAAGTTTATTATCCCTCCCCAAAGTAAATTTTTTTCGAATGTATTCCATTTTTACGAGAGCAAATTAATTATCCAACCGATTAGTAAAGATAATTTTTATTCAAATGAATTATAGAAAATTTTCATCCTTTTATACTTTTTTAGAATGTGCGTCCGTGTATCCGTTGCATGTGATTCTGTAAAACCACTTGAGATTTTCGCAAAACCACTTGAGATTTTTTAAAAACCACTTGAGATTTTTTAAAAACCACTTGAGATTTTGTGAAAAACACGTATTTTCCTTTGATCTTTGCCGACAATCCGCGTGCGTGCGCGCGTTGCGTGTGTGTGTGAGTTATGGGCGTGGCCTATTTTATCTCTCCATTTAGATGTAACACTAAAATATGTATGTGTGTCACGCTTTTTCTTTGCGGGAAAAGTATAAATACTCGTGAAATTTTGATTGCGTCATTCACACGTTTCAAAACGTCTACAGTACAGTCGGTTTTTAATTTTTCTCTGATTAAATTAAAATCATGCAAATCGATAAAGATAGCTCTGAACAAATCCCAAATAATTTAGATCTTTTTTCTTCTAAACCTGTTAACATTGCGTTTCAGCAAACAAATGTTGTCGAGTATAATCCTGTAAACTCATCAGGAACTTGGCCTTCGCGTTTTACTATTAATTCTGGTAGCTCTTATCTTAACCTAGCACATTGCTATCTTCAAACAAACTTCTCCCTTTTAAAAAAAGTAGATAAAGTTGTTGACGGCAAAACTGTCAGCACCGCCGCTCCAGTAACTGCTGCGGACAAAATAAGTTTTATTCAAGGTTTCGGTGCTACGACTATCAAAAATTTAAAAGTTGTCTTCAATGGCCGTCAAGTTTACAACTCTAACGATCTTTACGCTTATGATGCATATTTTCGACGTCGATTAGGTATTGAAAAACCTCGCCGCGAAGATGATTTGCAGCTTACAGGTTATTTTGAAGATGCCGAAGATAGTCAAATTTCTGGTGTAGGATTTGATAAACGCCGCAGATTCTTTGAAAAATCAGGAGAATTCTATACAGTTACTCAGCTTGACGCAGATATTTTCCACCAAAATAGACTTTTGCTCAATAATATAAAAATTGATATCGAAGTTACACCGCATAATACACCCTTTTTTATGATTGCTCAAGATAAAACAATGTATATAGGAAAAATTACTGCGCATAAGCTTTACATAAAACATCATCATCTTATGCCCTCATTAGATGCAATGCTTAACGCAAAATTATATGAAGGTAATTTTGCAAAATATCCTTATACACGTAGTTTAGTTAAAAATTTCTTCATCGGTGGAGGTCGACATGAATATACATCGACTTTATTTACTGACTATGTCCCAAAACGAGTCTTTGTCGCACTCGTTGATGATTTTGCATTTAATGGAAGTGGTACAACTTCACCTTTTGAATTTAAGTCTCATGGCTTGGATAGAATCCAAATCAACGTTAATAGTAAAATTGTTCCTCCTAATCCCTATGAACTAGGAAAAGGAGATTACGCGCGCGCTTTCAAAGATCTTATCGATATCACTGATAATACAGGAATAACTTATGAAAAATTCCTAACTCATTCTTGCATTTTTGGCTTTGATTTGCAACATTATCACAGTGACAAAGCAAATAATCCACAAGAAATGGGAACAACAGCGCTTTCATTGAAATTTGCTGCTCCCGTTGGTAAAAATGGAATACAAGCAATTGTTTTTGCTGAATTTGATTCACTTTTATCTTTTGATTTTGCACGCAATTTTACCACTGCTCTCCCAGTTTAATCCTATTTTTTGTTTATTTTTTTATATTTTGACGCTATTTGTGTAAGTTTATCGTTTTGTCATGATTTTAATTTATCTTTTTTTCATAAAATCTTAATAATTTTGTACAATTTAGATAAATGAAACTTATTGCTATCCCAATTGATCGTTATAATAATATGGTTCGACGACTAAAAGACGAAGATTCAAGCTCAAAAGTTGATAAAGATCTGAAAAAAGATGTAGCGGCAACCATAAAAGCACAAGAAATTCAAGAATTAATGTCTCGAAAGCAAGAATATAAGGAAGCTCATGAAGAAATACCAAAGAATTTAGATAAAAAACTCCCTCAAACAGCAGTAACACTACTTCCGCCACCTGAAAAAAGAAAGAAATCAACCAAAACCATCAAAGAAAAGCCGCCAAAACCTAAGAAAGTTGTTGTGAAGAAGGCAAAAACCTTGAAAACTCAACCAATTTTACCAAAACATATCACTTATGCAAGCAATCAACCATCAAAAACCTTCCAACAATCGAAATTTATCGATGATTAAGCATAAATAATTAAAAATATTCACCTTTTATTGTAGTTTGCACAATAAAAAAACCACGCACCGTCTCATAATTTTTGTAAAAGTGTAATTTCTCTTTGTAATTTGTTAAATAAATCGAGAAAATACCATATAAATGTGTCATTTCTAAGCAAAACAAGTGAAAAAATAGCGTTTTTTCTCTGACTCTCTAACCATATTTGATAGAAAAGTGGCGTCGTGGCTACAATTTACCCCGTTATTGTCAAGATAACTGCTAGAAACTTTATTTTTTTAGATTTTTTAGTTTTTTACCCAGATTAAAATTTGAATCTTTTATTCAGAAATGGTGGAAACCACTCGTTCTCATTTTCATCCTGTTGCAGCAGAGTTTCCAACACAGATTCACCCGCTAATGGCTATATTTATGAGTTACTTTTTTAGAACTAATAAAAGCACTAGTCGTCATAACAGTGAATACGGGAAAAGGGTTAACCCGATGATATGGAAACTTTTATGCTTTATCCATCCTGAATATGCAAAAGATAAAAAGTGGCGGCGAGTTTTTCCTCCACAATTAAGAAAAGGAGAGTTAATCAAGAAAGTGACAAAAAGAGACGGGACAATTATGTCACCGGAAGAACAGATAGGTTATTTTATTGACATGGCAACTAAAAAAGGACAAGCGGTTTGTTGTTATTTACTCGAAAATAAACACTCTGTGACTCCTCATGGGAAAGAAAGTCCTGAATCGCTCAATTTAGCTATTATTAAAAAAGAAAATGGAAAATATATAGCAACTTCAATTTCAAAAGGGAATCGGATTAAATGGTCGAAACTTAACTAAAAGTTGTTTTGCCCTTGTATTTGCTAACCATAAACGTTAATCCCCTTTTTTTGTATTGTTTTTTACTTATTGTAATTGTGCTAATAAAATTTTTGAATACAACTGATAAGGACTGATAACAACATTGCCTGAGGGCATATGTGATAAAACATTGAAACAAATACATATTTGATTAATCCTTGCTCGGTATAAGCGAAAAAGCGAAAAAAATTTACTGATAAGAATTAGTGATAAGAGTGATAAGGATTGATAAGAAAATAAAAACATTGATAAAACATGATATGAAAAAGTGAAAATTTTACTTTACTGATAAAAAAGTGATAAGATCATTGCCTGAGGGCATAACTGATAAGCCGTTTATATCTTGGCTTTAGCTTGTTAGCTCTAATCCTATTTGACCTTGAAAAATATATTTTGAAAATTTGATGATTTTGTGTTACTGATAACGATCACTGATAAGCTGTCTCGAAACCCACGATGACACCCCAGAATCTCAGAATCCTCAAGTGACAGACGCGAAATCTACGGTATACACTTAAAAGTCTTTAATAAGTGTGTTTTACCAAAACGGGGGTTACGGTAGCTCAAACGACGAAAAAGTCATTGCATTACTACTGAAAGTTTTAAAGAAGTTTATCTCCCTCGTTTACATTACATTATATAATTTGTAAATCAATTGAATCTTAATGCAAAAAAACCAATGACGCGTTTTTTTGCCAGTTAAATTTATGCCATACTTAAAGTTACTACTATGTTTTCTTAACGCAGAATTCTCTTGTAGAACACTGCCGTTTGTTATTTAACAATTTTCTTTTAAAATTATTACACACCCTAAATAGAGTAAAATAACCAAAAAAGTATTATTACCTTATCGATTCTGTTTGCAGTTTTTAATTTCTATTAAATTTACAAAAAGTAAACTTTTTGTCACAACATTTCCAAAACTTTTATCTTATAAGTTTTTACTGTTTTTTTTACCATAGGAATTATGGTTTTACAATAAATTTCAGTTACAAAACATGTTACTGAAATTTATTCCTATTTTCTTCGCTTTTCTTTACGATACCTCAGCGAAAACCCTTACGATACACGATACGTAGGGTGTGAGATTCACACCCTTTCACACCATTTGCCCCCCTTTGTTTGATGATATTAACTAAAAACTTGACAGATTTTAAAAAAGTTTAAAATAAACAATTTAGTTATATGACCACTAAAAAACTTCTGTTTACTCACTCCAACTCGGAGTCTATGTTTGAAAAAAAGCAGAATAATGATGATATTTAAAAAAATAGTATTATAGAATTTAAGACACAAATTTTAAGTGCCAGTAGTTAATAAAGAATTTCAGTTTTTTTGTGATAGATTTCTACAATAGATGTCGAAAATAGAAAAAGTACATTAGTTTAATAAAAAAAAATATTTTGATTTCATTTAAACTTTAAATAATTATTTGAGCATTCTGTTTACATTTAATAGTTATAAAATTCAATTTCCACAGTAAAAATTTTAATTCAATGTTGCAGTTTAAAATTTTACAAATCGTGATAAACTTCTTTTAATAGAACTAACAAATATCAGGTTGTTCGATAAGTCCGTGCCGCGATATTTCTTATTGTATTTTTTTTTTTTTGCAATGGGTAGGCCCATGACTTGGGCATCTGGTGATAATATAATATTGAGGTCACCGTAGATACTGTAGGTATACGGTAGAAATTTCTCGAACAAATTTGGATTTTCGATAAAAACGAGCTGTAATTAAACGGGAAAAAGCTGAAAACGACTGGATATGATGTTTAAGGACTATCTACATCATATACAATAACTTTCAAATGAAATTTTGCCTCAGGGCATTATGCAAATTTTCGAGGTCGAGAAATTTGCATATTTTCTAAAATTGAAAAAAATGGCAGAAAGATGTTGTAGACCGTTAGGGAAGTCCCATTCAGTTGTTTTTGGTTGATATAAATGCATTTGAAGGATTCTACAGTATGCCAAAAGTATCGCCTGCTACTCAATGTTATTCTTTGCTATAAAAGAACGTTAGAGAGCCATAATTTCGGCCAAAATTGATTGTGGGGGACTTGCCAGGCCATTTCCAACATCTTTCTGCCATTTTTTTCAATTTTAGAAAATATGCAAATTTCTCGACCTCGGAAATTTGCATAATGCCCTGAGGCAAAATTTCATTTGAAAGTTGTTGTATATGATGTAGATAGTCCTTAAACATCATATCCAGTCGTTTTCAGCTTTTTCCCGTTTAATTACAGCTCGTTTTTATCGAAAATCCAAATTTGTTCGAGAAATTTCTACCGTATACCTACAGTATCTACGGTGACCTCAATATTATATTATCACCAGATGCCCAAGTCATGGGCCTACCCATTGCAAAAGACCTCATTTTGATTGCTCTTCTACTATTAAAAATACAACAACAAATATCGCGGCACGGACTTATCGAACAACCTGATATAAATGAGAACCGAAAACTTTTATGTACCGAAAAAAATCTGCCTATTAGTTTATATTGTTTAAAAAATAGTAAAAGAATTTTTAAATTTATTATATAAGTGATACCTGCAAAGATTTGCAAGCAACAAAAAGAATGGCAGTTTAGAGTAAGCTTGGAACACTATGGAATAGTTTGAAACAAGATTTACCTTCATTATTTAACAATTAGCAGAAAAACAGTTTTAAGTTTTAGCTCACATTTTTAAAAAATTGAGTTTATATTTATTTAAATATCGGATTACTCATTCAAAAAACTTTATCAAAAAAAACTGTGATAATTGCTCTTCAGTTTTTTGCTATATTATTATTAGGGCTTTCAGTTTATTTAGCTGCACATGAACTTATAATGTTGTTATGGGATTTTACCGGTGCTGTTTTATGAAAATTAGGACAACAATAGTGTTTTGCTTTGTGTTTAGATTGTCGAAATTTAAGGTCAAAAAATCTGAATTTTTAATACTTTACTCATTTTTTTCTTTGATCCTTGGCGCTATATAGTGAATTTGATTTTTCTTACCCTCCTTTTTCAGTAAAAATCAACACTTTTTGATGATTTTAACTGAAAAATCGATGCTAAAATGGCAGCAGTTTTAATTTAGCAATAGATTCAATGAATGTGCGTTCGATAGCACCTCCGGGAACAATAAAAAACCGTAAAAGAATTCATGCCCTTTCGGGCTTTGTAGTAGCGTATTTTTTTGTGATTAATCAGGGATAATTTATTATTTTATGCACTAAGGAAATCCGCCCGGAGACAAACTCACTCATTCGCCTCCAGTAATAATTTAAATAATTTTGATCAAGCAGTTATATAATTTTAAAAGAACTTCCATTTTACAATTTTAATTGCTTGAAATTAGGATGTTAAAATTTTTTAACACAACCATCACTCAAAAAGGTTGTCAGTTTTAAATGAATAAGAGTAATAAAATGTTTTTGTCCATTTATTGTCATTTAATGGTTTGCTTAAATGGTTAAGACTGTTCAAACAAAAGTTATATAGTTAAATTTCTAAATTGTATTCCTTTATTAAAGTAAGAATATTCCGAAATCTCGCTATTCCAGTTTTAATGTAAACTTTCTACATCAGAAAATACTTTTGTTTTAGAAAGTTTTTTTAACATGATGGGATCCAGTTTATTTAGCTACACAAAACCTTAAAAATATTTTTTCTGAAATTTGTTAGTTTCTGTAAATTGAAAACAAAAAACATCATGCAGTTAACCAGATATTAAAGTTTAAAGCACGCATCATATATGCAGTTTTTTCCTTATTTATTTTTGTTTATAAACATAATAATAAAAAATCATAAAGTAATTTTTTTTTATTTTGATTCTGTTGGCAGTTTTGAATTTCCGATAAATTTACAAAAAGTTAAATGTCATTCTTATACTCTTTTTTTTATATTGTGATTAAATCCAGTTTATTTTTTTAAAAAAGATGGTTTACAGTTTTCTCTTAGTCTGGCATTAAAGCTTACTTCAGTAAATTAGATTACAAAAATTTTTTTATAACTATGTTAATTCTTTCGTTCCAGTTATGTTAACAGAAAGTATTACGTTTATTGTTTCCAGTTTTGAATTCACAAAGTATAAGATAAAACAATTGTTATAATGTGATGGTTATAAGTTTATTTAATTGCACTTGGATTTCAAAATAATTTTGTTGAAACTTGGCATGGGATCCAGTTTTCTGAAGTTCAAATGGCGAAAAAAGTGATGCCGACAGTTTAAAAGACATAAGTTTAACCATTGATTACAATCATCATCAAGTACAATCAGTTATTTAAATTTTACTTTTATCATCTTTTAAAAAATAGTCTCATAGTACCCTAATGCCCCCCTCTTAAATACGGGCTTGGAATTTATGGTAGTAATGAATTGCAGTTAATAAAAGTATTCACCACTTCATGTGACAATAATTTTTACACCCTTAACTTTAACTTTTTCAGCAAAAAAGTAAACCTTACTCCAATCTTAAAGAATTTTAACATTAGGACAGTTGAAAGATTCTACCATCAGTTTCATGAATTGGGGATTGTTGAAGTTCCCAAAGTAGTCCATCATATACAGTTTTTGATTTTCTTAACTAAAAAATGATGAGTTAATTTGCTGCAGTTTTACTTTAGCAAAGACATGACGAAAATTTAAAGTTATCAAAAGCCTCCAGAACTTCTGAAGCTTGCATCCAATGTTCTTGAAAGCAGAATTCAGTTTTAAACTATCACTAAGTGTTTTTACAGTTTATGTTTAGAAAAAACTGTTATGATGACACATATCAGTTTTTCAAAAGGTTAAAATAGTTTAATAAAACAACTTACAAACAATAGATCTTATATGTTGCCAGTTATCTATAGATGAAGTTGTTGTAATACTTTCCATATATGATAACGGCACATTCAAATCACTTAAAGCTTTGCCATATCATGGTTTCAACGAGTCAGTTTAATTAGAATCTTCAAAGCTTAAATGGACATTTTGTGGATCGACAAGTTGTTTCAGTAAACGATAAAAATCTCCTGAACAAGTTTCTTTCAGATCTGTGACAATGCTGCGGCAATATATTCGTTTGTACTCTTCACAAATATCATACAAATCAATTTCAGATCGAGATACAAGAATTCGAATAATTGTTGATGGTTCACATCGTGCACTAACAATCGCTTCATGAAGTTTTTCAGCAAAATATAACTGAACATTTCGAGCAATTTTTACTAAAAAATGGATAAAATAGAACAAGTGCATTACCCAGTTTTAAAAATTATCAAAAGAAATATGTCCAGCTCCTTCTATGACTTCATATAGGTTTTCAACAAAATATAGTAATGAGTTTTTCTACGATTGTTACTAAAAATTAAAGCAGTTTATGTCAAATATGCAGTTTCTTATATGTTTTGATATGTAGACAATCAGGAAATAACGATAAAATTTGAAGGTATTCAAAGAAAATACAGTTTTAGATATGAATATTGTTATTAGTAAGTAACATGCAGTGCGCCAAGCTACCTTTTTTTTGCCCCTTAATTTTTTTGTAGTAAAAATGCTTCAAAAACATAAACCATGTTTCTGCGCCCTTTAAGAAATGCAGTTTTAAAATTAGGTTTAAAAAAAGAAAAATAAGCAAGAAATATTGCTTCATGCAATTTTCTTAAGTCATTTTTATTAAAAAAACAATATTTCAGTTCTCGTTAATTTCCTTGGATTTATTTTAAATCAACTAGCCAATTTATTTAAACTAAATCCTAATCAGTTTAACAATTTTGTTAAGGTATTCTTCTTTCTGGCAAGTTTACCTCCTTTGGTGATCGTTCACATCTTCAGTTTGAAACTTTATAAAAAAAACAAACTCCAAGAATGCAAACGATGTGGAAATCAGTTTAAAGTCTTAATATTTAAATAAAATTAATTCTTCCTGAAGTACAGTTACTTCATTGATTCCCCTAACCGTAGACGTCCCCAACTCATGCCTGAGTTGAGACCCCATATTTTGCCTAAATACTCGTCATAGTAAGGGATAGACAAAATATCAGCGGCAGAATTCCACTCCCTGGGATTTAATAGCTAAATGAATATAGCTAATAAATAGCAGACGATATCTATTTTTTTTTTATAAAATCAATTTCACAGCTTAAAAATGGTGTTTTCTAAGCCCAAAATAATCAAATCCAGCCAGTTAAAACCTCCTCCCCCCACCTACCAAAATAGCATAATGTAACATTTTCGTCGAATAAAGATGTGCCGGTTGAAGTAGAGCCAAAGTACAATCCAAAAAGAAGCCACCCAAAACTTTTTCCACGTCATCTACCAAAATTCGATCATATTGTCCTTCGTAAGCAGCAGCAATCTTTTGTCGTTGAAAATTATCATGTCGTAGCAAAACTTGAATAAGAACTTTATCATCACATTCTAAAAAGTGGATTGAAATTTAAGGAATGTCAGTTTTCAATAAGAAAGTCATAATTGAAATTCAACAGTTTTGTAATAAAATAACTATACAATCCGTTACAGTTTTTTTGTTTTTGAGAAATAAAAAATAATAGAAACGCAAATTGTTTTGCGAAGACAGTTTACTCATAAGTGTTTTTCAAATATAACGGTTTTAATGACTCAAAATTTTGAACTAACAATTTTCTTCAAACAACAACAAATGGCTGAACAGTTTTTAAATTTAATAATGCAAAAATAAACTGAATTAATATTACGATTTCCAGTTTTAAACTATTTTTGAGTATTTAAAAGGGAAGACCTACGATTTTTATGCCGCCCATAAAAGAACTTCTACCTTATCAAAGATTTGTACCAAATTGGCTAAACAGTTTACAAATATACGAATAATATATATGTATTCAGGAAAAACAATTTTTGAACAACCACCAGCAGTTTTTTTATCATGAACCCACTTTTATAGTTAGCTTAATTTAAATTTTGTTATTCTAAAGATGAAAATCTCGTGCTCAGTTTCTCAAAAAAAAGATGTAATTACTGCAGTTTTTAAAATAAATTTAAAAAAGTAAAATAATACCAAACTGTTGCTTCATGAAATTCTCTTAGGTTGTTTATATCGAAAAAAGCTCATTGTAAACAATATTTCAGTTCTCATTAATTCCATTTTTTTCACATAGCCAGTTTATTAATATAAATCCTTATCAATTAGAAGATTTTGTAAAAGTATCTTCTTTTCTGGTAAGTTAATCTCCTCCGGCGATCATTAACATCTTCAGTTTAAAACTTTATTTTTATAAAAAAGCAAACTCAAAGAATGCAAATGAAGTGAAAACCAGTTTAAAATCTTATTATTTAAATAATAATTAATTCATTCTAAAGTGCAGTTACTTTATTGATTCCCCTTAAAGTTTTTTGTTGGTGTAACAGCAAAAAGATGAACCTAACTACGGAGTTTAAAACAGATCTTAATAAAACGAAAATGTTAAAATCTCAAATGTATTTGCTGCTGTCAAGGGTATTAAAAGTTATCACTTTTAATACCCTTAATACGTAATATCATATGTCGAATATCAGAATGCATATTAACACTTTTTCGAACAGCTGTTTCAAAATCTCGTACTTTCGGTGAATCGGAATCTGCGGAAGCACGCATAGCATGCTGATCATATCGATCAAAGAATGATCGAAGTTGAATTAAAACGTATTCTATGAATTTTTTTAAAACGGCTGGCACAGCTAAAATTGTTTTCTCCAGAAACGATACCTAGGTTTTCGACCATGCTTAACAAGCTCAAATCCAAAATTTTAGGGCTTTAACTCAACCTTAACCCTGATCTTTTGGTCTCAAAACGAAAGTATCATGGGTTTTTCACATGGATGCCATATATTCATTTTATTTAAAGTTGCTAATATTCTTCCACCTATATAGGTTTTCGAGGTCGGGGAATCCGAATTTCGCATTTTCGAACGAAATTTTTCGCTGCGAGACCCATTTTTTGCACTACGGCACTTTTTGTGCCGTCATAACTTTTCGGCAAGGGGCCAGCTGGCCGAGTGAGTATCACCATCGGATTCAGCGCCCTTTTTTACCCCAGGGGGGTTAAGAATGGTAAAAAAACCGGTGGAGGAAAAACGGGTTTACTATTGTTGAACACAGAGCATGATGAATTACCGTTATTTTCGTTATTTTACCATGTTATCAAGCATTTAAAAATGTTTAAACATATTTTTTTGATCCCAAAATAATACTATAATTATTAATAATCATTTTTGAGCATTTGTAGAGAAAAAAAATTTTTTTATTTTTTTTGTCATTTTTTGAGCACAGGGGGACCAAGGCAAATTTTTCGCAGTACTCCATGTTCAACAATAGTAAACCCGTTTTTCCTCCTACTCACTCGGCCAGCTGGGCTATTGCCGAAAAGTTATGACGGCACGAAAAGTGCCGTAGTGCAAAAAATGGGTCTTGCAGCGAAAATTTTCGTTCGAAAATGCGAAATTCGGATTCCCCGACCTCGAAAACTAATATAGGTGAAAGAATATTAGCAACTTTAAAAAAATGAATATATGGCATCCATGTGAAAAACCCATGATACTTTCGTTTCGGGACCAAAAAATCAGGGTTAAGGTTGAGTAAAAGGCCTAAAATTTTGGATTTGAGCTTGTTAAGCATGGTCGAAAACCTAGATATCATTTCTGGGTCGATACGGGAATGTCATTTTGCTGTGCCAGAAAATGGCAAAATCTTTAAAAAAATTCATAGAATACGTTTTAAGCTTTGATTGAGGAATATCTCTTCGAATAGTTCGTAGTTTCGTCCAAGTTCTTCAACGCCATTCTCGGGCTAAAAAATATTGATTATGATGATTTACAGTTTCTAATCTCTCAAAATGGAATAAAAATTGTCTAACCTGTGATTCATACAGCCGATAGACAACAGGCATATTTAAACGTTGAAGTCGCTTTCGATGCCCGTCAAGTTCAGGCTTTTCACCTTCAGATAATTGTCGTTGTTTCAGTTTTGGATTTGGGCCAGTAGCAGCAGCAATGACTGGAATTTCCCCAGATGCTGCTGACACAGCACGGGAAATACGATGTTGTCGTCCACTAGTTGTCGTGGTTGAGGAGCCAAGTTTTTTATTGCGTTGCTGTGTTGTTGACTAAAAAATAAGAGATATAATAAATGTGGGGAAGAGTAATTAATGAATTTCAAAGATGTTATGTTTTTTCTTTGCCAGCTTTTTTAATAACTTTATCTCTTTAAAAAAATAAGATGGGAGGTGGCACCTTCATCTTCTTCTTAAATAATTAAATCGTATGTCACCAGGTGTAAGTGCATTTATGTGTAATGCTTAAAAACATGCCAGGAGACCAAACTTTGAAAAAAAAGGGGATTAAAGAATTATATTAATATCCGAAAAGAAAGTTAGAAAAAACATTTTTACTATGAAATCATCAGTTTCATAGTAAAAATGTTATTCATACAGTTCACGATTTCATTATTGGACATTGCTGCACAGTTATTTATTTTACAAGCAAGCATAATTATTTAAAAACAAATTCACGGTTTTTGACACTATTAGAATTAATAGCTTTTTGTTCTAAATAAATATTAAATTTTTGTTTCTGTGATGAACCCTACAGTTTTTATAGTTTTATTTGGTAACATCTGATACTTGCAGTCACTTTTGAATAAGATACAATCATGTACGGCAATTGGTTTAACAGTTTTTTTAAGATAACTTACATGTAGTAAAATAAAAACAATCACAAATGCCCTAACTAATTACGCTTTTAATCAGCCTTTAATCCCCACAAAGCATTGTTTAAGGTTTCTAAGAAATTGCCAACTTTTATATTTTGTGCTTATTTTTCCCATACTTTAACAAAAAGAAAAAATGGAACAAAATCATTATTTATGAAAAACCCACCATGTGCAACACTTACTTAAATAGTATTTTGAAGGGATCCAACAATTTACTCTTACCAGTTTCAATTTTTTTCATTTGAACATTGAGGCGTTTAAAACTTATTCAAAACGATGATTTATGAAAAAGCCACAACAAGCAGCAATTTCAAAAAATTGCTGCTGCTACGACCTTTACACCAAAGCTCGTCAGTTAAAACCCCCAACTCAACGAAATAGCATAATTTAGCATTTTTGTTGAACACAAATCGTTGAAAATTATCATGTCGTAACAAAATTTGAATGAAAACTTTATCATCGCATTCTAAAAGCTTATATGTTATTGAAGGAAAATCAGTTTTCAATAAGAATGTTGTAATTGGGAACCTACAGTTTTTGTAATAAACTAACCACAACTTGTTTCAGTTTGAATAAAAAATAATAGAAACGCAAAATTTATTGCGAAGGCAGTTTACTCTTTTTTTTGAAAGATAACAGTTTTAATGGCTCAAAATTTGATAAAGTAAAGAAATAAGTTTTTTTCGAACTAAGACGTATGGCTAAACAGTTTTTAACTGCCAAATTTCTTGTTAATAGTTTTAAACAAAATAGCCTTTGCTTTTCATGCTCAAATTTATGAAATATATTTGTACCCCATCGTCAAAGCAGTTAGAATGTACATAACGACTGTCGATATAAAGTTCATCACATCATAATGTCCCAATTCTGTTGGGAGAAGAAACAGTTTGATAGAAATATAAATGTATTTAAATTATTTGTAGCGATCGCCAGATCGCTACAAAATAATTTACCTGAATTTTTTTTACAAACATCGCGACAAAAAAATTTTGTTTAGTTATAACCACAAGCTTAAAAATCCGATATTAGCAGAAGGTAACACATGGACAGTTTTAATAATTAATTGATCGGTAAAATGATATCAAAATAATAATGTAAGAATTTCACAGTTTATCGAAGACAAACAGTTAATCATGTACAATCAGTTATTTCAATTTTACTTTTATCAGCTCTATCACTTTAAAAAATAGTTTTATTAATTGTTACAGAGTTTTATAAAAACAAATGATACTTTATTTACTATCTTTCAGAGTTTATTAATATATTCAAAGACTTAAAAATTAAAAAAAGTCACTAATAATGTTCTTTCAGTTAAAAAAAAAATAACACATATTCCAGTCTTGAAGGGTTTCCAAATTAATGCTAGATGAAAGATATCCAACAACACTTCCAAAAATTAATTGTTGCTGACAGCTATAACTTAAACAATTAGGGTGATTGTAGCTATAAAAAAATGAGTTAGTTTTATAATAGCAAAAATTTGCAAGCTTTAAGGAATGTCTTGCATCCAAAATTCTTACAAAATAGTTGGAAAATTCATGTGTGCAGTTTTTTTAATTAAAATAATCTATAACGTATTTCAGATATTTGTTTTTATATATCAGTTACTTGCACAACTTTTACAAACTTGATTTTTAATAAGTTAATTGTACGGAAGCAATTGTGAAAAAAAGGTTGTTTGTTTTATATGCATTGATAAATCGTTTTTAAAATTAAATCATCCAGTTTTACTTCTAAACTCACTAACATCCAAGATAATTTCAATCATATGATCAACGTTATCTAATTCAACAGCTGTGGAATCAGGATCTCGTGGAAGAAGAAGTAAATCTTTCAACATTTGTCCAAAAAGCCCTTCAACTTTTACATTCAAATCTCGTTCAAGTGAAATTCGATATTCCGTGTAGTAGGTGTCTCGAATTACTTTCAGTTGCTGAAAATGGCGGATATAATTTTTTGATTTAAAATAATTTTTAGAAAACAAAATTCAACATGAAATTCAGTTAAACAAAACTTGTAGAAAACGAAAGTCGGACGTAGTGATCCAGTTTAAAAATATTAAATAAAAAACTTACAGATGAGGTAGAAGTAATAGCGATTTCAACAGCAATTAGACGATTTGATGGTCGACTCTAAAAATGGATATAAGAGAATTTGTTATACAAAACAGTCCTGGTGAAGTTGCAGTTTTTATTCATATCTTAAAAAAAGACACGACATTTTAATAGAATTAACAATAACCAAAATACGCAGTTCCTTGATCTTATTTTTAGTTATGCAGTAAAGTAATTATAAAAGTGATTAGGTTTTACTCGAATCTTACTTTACTTTGTTTTGACAGTTTTAATTTCTACATACAGATTTGTCAAAAATATGCCAATATTATTACAACAAATAATAAATTTTCAGTGATAAGTAAAAAACTAATGACACTAAACATTATTTCAGATTAACATTCCGACTATTGTTAAACAAGGATGGAAAAACCAACAGTTTTTTTAAGTTGTGTTAAAATCCAAAACAAAGCAATATTTCCTTCTTTAACTAAACCGTACGTTACTCGAAAAGACACTATCCCCGCTTAATTCTTACATTCGTCAGTTAACCTTACTAAAACATTAAAAATTAAAGTTAGTTTTGCCTCATTGTATGGACACACACATTTGTGTCAGTTTAGCAGGGAATTTATTAGTTCATTTTAACATAAGTTACATCGAATACACTCTAATTTTAAAAATCCTCATTGACTGAAATAGCTCAATATCCGAGAATTTATTTTAACTACAAATAACAATGTTTCAGTTATAATGAAACTCGATAGTTAAGCTGGCAAAAAATTCTGTTATTATGAGATGAAAAACCAAATCGATATCCAGTTTTAAACCCCCTAACTTACCGAGATAGCATAATGCAACATTTTCGTTGAATAAAGATGTGCCGGTTGAAGTAACGCCAAAGTACAATCCAAAAAGAATCCACCCAAAACTTCAGCAGAAAAAACATGTGTCCTTATTGAGTTAAATACTCTATTCTGCATTCCAAAAGTTAAGTCAGTTTCTTGCCATTATTAAAAATGAAACATGAGATTCAGCTTATATGTATTTAAGTGGCACTGAATTATTTCTTCACGAAAATGGCATAACGGGTGACAGTTAACACAATTGAAATAAACAAAAATGTGAATTAAGCATAGTATGGATTCTTATGGTACAGTTTCTGTTAATGTCTCCAAGAAACATTATTTTAAGCGTGGGAGTTTTAGATATGATGACACTCAGTTTTATGTTCACTAAAAAGGCTCCATTAATGCTATTTTACAGTTTAACTTCTTTTTTTTTAAATACACACTTCTATTCATTTCACAATTCTCTTTTTACTACTTAAAATAAAATCAAAAAACAAGATGCAGTTTAAAAATTTTTCTATTCCAAAATGTGACTCTTTTTTTAGTGTTAGTTTGTCATCATTGAATTATGTGCTTTATTCAGTTAAACCGCATTTTTAGAAAACGTACTAAAAAATTTAGAGGTCCAATGTAGGTGGTATAAAGATAGTTCCAGATTATATTTTGAACTATTTAAAAAATTCTGTTTAATTATTAGCTAAAACATGCTGTTTAAAATAAAACTATCTTCATTATACAATTAAATCCAGTTAATAAATAGAAAAAGTGAATTTATTTTTGTCATTTTCGGAATGAATAATATTAAAATGCAAATACCCTGGATAAATCCGTAATTAATTATGCGATCTTAGACAAATTAAAGCTTTACACTAGACAAATTGCTACTCAAGAGACTCAGTTTTAACCAATATTTTAAAATTGAAATGAACCCCTACTTTTTCGAACTGATCATGTTTTATCAGTTAGCTATAGAAAAACTAATTTTAAGTCTCGTATTTTGTCATGTAAAAGTTCAATTACACATTCCATATGTTAATGTCAAACAGTTAACAAAAAACAGTAAAATGCCAAACCTGTGATTTATAAAGCCGATAAACAACAGGCATATTTAAACGTTGAAGTCTTTTTCGATGCCCGTCAAGTTCAGGCTTTTCACCTTCAGATAATTGTCGTTGTTTCAGTTTTGGATTCGGGCCAGCGGCAACAGCAATGACTGGAATTTCCCCGGATGCAGCTGACACAGCACGTGAAATACGATGTTGTCGTCCAGTTGTTGTCGTTGTCGAGGAGCCAAGTTTTTTATTGCGTTGATGTGTTGTTGATGATGACTAAAAAATATAAGAAATAATAAAAGTGGGGAGAAAGAATTAATGAATTTTAAAAATGTTATGTTTTTTCTTTGCCAGGTTTTTTAATAACTTTAGCTTCTTTTAAAAAAAATCAGATGTGAGAACTTTACACTGTTAACCTAAAACACGTGAAAAACATTTTCAACAGAACAGTACACATTTTTTTAGCAAAATCAGTTTTCTAATAATGCTATAACGTTTACTTTTTTCTTTTGTGCTTATTTTTCCTCGTTCTTGCAGTGTGTAAAAGTTTTATGTGCGAACGAAGGATCAAATACCACAGTTACAAAACAAGTGTTTTCAAAAAATGATTAATGCCAATGCTTTCAACATTGAGATATTAGAATTACAAAGTCAGTTTAATTGCATAATAACGATAGTTTAAATATTATATCCGTTTATTTCAATGCAGTTAAAAGTTAATTTGAATTGCTTAAAACAAAATAATTTGATGCGGCAAATCCTTTAATTAACAATAACTCATACTTTTTTGTCAGCATCAGTTGTCACTTTAAAGGAGGCGGACGGTTTAATACTTTTTTTGAACCTCCCGCTTTTTGCATTCCCTGAATTTTTCTCGGTTTTAAAACGAAAATAGCCTTTTTCATCGGCAAAATGATGATTTTAAATTTCCCGCTTCAGGGAATGCAAAGCGCGGGACGTTCGAAAAAAGTATCAAACCGTCCGCCTCCTTTAAAATACAAACAATCAACTTTAAGGTCTGCTGCAACAGCTAATCTCAGTTATTAGTTTTTTTTCTGAACATATATGTAAAATCTGTTGACTTAAGACACAGTTTTCAAAAATTATGTAATTTTTGTGGTTGTCAAAATTAACAAGTCCACTGCGGTACTTCATCAGTTTATTCCCCTTTTATTAAAAATTTACATTTTTTTCATTCTGACGCCGCAATACACAACCACTCAACATCCCAACCACCGAGCCCAAGAAATTTTTTTTTCTACCTGTATTTTATGTAAATTTTTTCTTGTTAATTGGAAGGAGTGTTTTGCTAAACCCCTCTACCAGTTCAACAAAACAATTTGTTTAAAAAGCATTCAACATGTTATTATTTCTTGTTACAATTCCTTCAACACCAAATCTCAATGCAGTTAAAAAAATTTGAACTAAAACAATTTAATAATTCTTCAATCATTAATGCCTCATTTGTAATTTTGTGACGCTGAAAAATAACCTTCAACCCAGTTTTTATTATTTTTCTACAAAACTTTTTATCAGTCTTTGATATCACACGTGGGCAGGTACTAGGGACAAAAAAATTTTTTTTTACGCGTGCCATTTTTTGTCTTGGTCCCCCCTGTTGATTTTCTTACCATAATTTTTTTTCAAAATTTTCTTTTTTACCTTGGTACCCCCTTTGAAAAATTTAGGTGTTTGATTGTTTTAACAGAGCATGCTATGTTGTTGCTTCAATATTATAAAACGGCGCCGCAGGCAACTTTTCGAATTTAAGGGTATGCTTAAGCACAAACATATCGATTTGCTGGAATTTTCAGCAACGTTAGAATATTTATTTTTAGACTCAAATTTTCACAAAAGTGATTAGTAACAAGAATCGATTTCAATATTAAGACCAATCGGCGCGTTAGCGCCGAAAAAATTTTTTGAGGCATGTTTACCAGCACATACAGAGTGCTAAGTTTAAAAGTTAAAAAAATTTTGAGCATATTATAATATCATTTTTATTTTAAAAAATTAGAGGTTCTAATCCAAGAAAGTTGCGCTATTTTTGATAAGCTAAAACATGGTTTTAAAACACTATACGACTGCTAAATTACCACTCGTAATTAACCATTCGTAAACATGTAATGCAACAAAATTCCGATATTAGCGTCAACCTGCAGTCCTTATTCTTTATTTCTTCTTACGTTAGCGTTCTTTCGGTTTGAATTTTTTTATTTTTTCTTTTCTTCCTCTCTTTTTTTCCTTTTTTTCTTCCTTTTCTCCTCTTTTTTACGCGTGCTCCTCATTTTCCTCTTACGCGTGACGCGTGCTAACTAGGGACAAATCCCTAGTAATCCCTAGTCGTGCCCACGTGTGTCAATTTGATATTGTTTTTTTAATTAATTTGAATTAATATTTTTGACAAGGGTCGAACCCGCTAAAGCGGGTTCTTGTTAACAAAGGAATAAACATAGGGATTTACAAAACTTTTTACAAACGTTTACAAATGTTTAATCAATTTTTTACATCAGCAATTCATTTAGCATCATCCTCAATCAATCATTATTTTTCGCATTTTTATGCAAATCTTCTTCACCTTTTGATTCTAATTTTATTCATTTCATCTAAATTCACATCCTTTTTATTTAAATTGTTATACTTAAAGATCTAAAAGGTTTTATCTTACATCAACATTAATTTTTTCATAGCTATGGGCTTTCTTCGACGACCTGCGGTCGTCGAAGAAAGCCATCATATTTATTTCATTCCACAGATTTTCAAAACTCATGACCACATGTAGACGTCAGTACTTTTACAAAGGGCGACCTGCGGTCATGTTTTAGTATAACTTTAACATCATTTTCAGCAAATTTTACTCCATCTTTTTAATTTTGATTATACAAATCTTTTTCATTTTTCTTTCGTAGCATTCTTTTTTCATTATTCATTTCCTTTCATTTTCACTAACATTTTTTTTATTCCCCAAAAATTAACATAAGTTTCTTCATTCTCCTTTGGATCTCATCTTTAAAGGCCCTAATCATTACTTTCCGGGCGCCTCCGGAAGACGGCACTATTCAATTCATTATCCTCATCACGTTTACAACATTTTAATACCAAACAACATATGTCAAAAGCAAAAGCAAAAAGCAACTCTTATCAAAAAGTTCTAACTATAAATTTTAATAACAGTGCCGTTTTTATCTTCCACAAAGATGTGAATAGCTAAGGTTGTTTATGAAAAGGAGATCCTAGATAGGACTGAAAAGTGTAGACTGTTATAAACCTTTTTGCCTGAATGGGATCCTAGAGTTGAATATTAGGCAATCCTCTTGAACTTTTTGATAAGAGTTGCTTTTTGCTTTTGCTTTTGACATATGTTGTTTGGTATTAAAATGTTGTAAACGTGATGAGGATAATGAATTGATTGAACAATTTTTTGTTGTATATAGCTTTGTTACTACTTTTCTTGCCCCACAATTATAACCTATTTTTCTTTAAGCTATTTGTTTGGGATGAAAAGGCTGTAAAACTGTTTTTAGCATTTTAGTTTTTCTAAATAAAGGACAGTTACAAACGTCAAAACCTTAAAAACATATGTTTTGTAGTTTAAAAATTTATTTTCAATAAAATATCAACTTTTAAGAAAAACTATTAAAGCACCTGATGTAGGCAGTAGTTGAAAAAGTACTATTATATGGAATGAAAAAAAGTTTTATCGTATGCAGATGCTACCCAGAGATATTATAGCAGCTTCAAAAGATATCGAACCCCAAGATTTATTTCACAAAATTTATTTAAAAAGAGGTCTTTTTTAATAGAAATCTGCTTCCAAAAAAGGAAAAAAATTGAAGCAGCTGAAGTAAATTGCAGTTAAAATTCTATTATTATTTATCTATCACAGTTTGAAAAAAACTCACCAAAGAGTAGTATCATATGTCGAATATCAGAATGCATATTAACACTTTTTCGAACAGTTGTTTCAAAATCTCGTATTTTTGGTGAATCAGAATCTGCAGAACCACGCATAGCATGTTGATCATATCGATCAAAGAAGGAACGAAGTTGAATTATTAAATTTGTTGAAAATTCAGTCCCAAAATTAGATCGAAAAGTAGATATTTGCTATTACAAGCAGAGTTGTGAAGGGACAAACCGAAAATTAAGGATGTGAAGTTATTCGAAAAATTATGCTCCGACCAGGAATCGAACCTGAGTCTTCAGCTTGCCGGGCTGACACCTTACCATTAGACCATCGGGGCTACGAACATTGCTTCACATTTTCGGGGGAAGCAATGTTTTTAGGAATATTTTTTCAAATAGTTCTTCAACACCATTCTCGGGCTAAAAAAAAGAAATGAATGGCGATCTTGTTTTTAATCTTTCAAAATTGTCAATTCAGTTTTTATTAAACATAAACCCAAAAACGAAATAATGTTCATCCAGTTTTAAAAAAGTTTTTAGCCAACGTTTAATAAAACTCAGTGTTTATTGAGTATAGAAAATAAAGCAGCTGCTCTATCAGTTTTAAAAAATCCCTTTATTAATTTTTCAACGAACCTTTGTAATAATTTCATTCATATGATCAACGTAATCCAAATCGACTGCCGTGCTATAAGGATCCTGTGGTCGCAGAAGTAAATCTTTTAACATTTGTCCAAAAAGACCTTCAACTTTTACATTTAAATCTCGTTCAAGTGAAATTCGATATTCCGTGTAATAGGTGTCCCGAATAACTTTTAATTGCTAAATATGCCTGATTTAATTTTTTTAATTTAAAAAAAATAGTTCTAAAACTAAGGAGAAAAAAATTGAACTCAAGATTCAGTTAAACAAAAATTATAGAAATACAAAAAAAGAACAAAACAATCCAGTTTTAAAAAAATTAAGAAAAAAAACTTACAGATGCGATAGAAGTAATAGCAATTGGGCGATTTGATGTTCGGCTTGCAATTAGACAGTTTGTTATACAAAAGTATTTTCATTCAAGCAAACTTTTAGTTCTTCTTTTTAAAAATTTCCGCAGCTAACGAAAATTGTTATAAAACTTGAAGTTAATAATTTAAACAGTAAAAATGTGATATCATACTTTTTAATAAAATAAACATTTTAGGGAATGGAGATATTACGAGATTTTGTTGAAAGCCTCAGTTTTAATTTGTTTTGTCTTAAAATAAGTTGTCGGTAACGGCGCTCTATTACTTTAAAAAACAATAAATATTGCAGTTTGTAATTATTAAATTTTCATCGAAAGCAATTAATATTTTTGTTCTTACATTTTCTAATTCTTCACTCATAATTCACAAATATGTATTAAATATATAATAAAATTGTCTAGTTTGTAAATCAATCCACAAAATCCAGCCAGTTTTATTATATAGCCAAAAACTTACATTAAATCTTAGATCACAACGTGGTATATAAAAAAATACTGTTTAAAATTCTCAGTACAATGATAAGAGCAAATCCTTAAAAATGTTATAAAGTTGACCCATCCAGTTTAAAAACCCTGTGGTTAAGTTTATGGTTCAATGTTTCTATCATAGTTATATAACTATAACCTAAAAAATCCAACCTTCCATTGTCAGTTAAACTCTAGTGTATATTAGCGTTCAGTTTGCTTAGAGATAATATTCTACAGCCGTCCGACAAACACAGACATTTTAAAAAACTCCAACTCACCGAAATAGCATAACGCAGCATTTTCGTGGAATACAAATGTGCCGGTTGAAGTAGAGCTAAAGTACAATCCAAAAAGAAGCCACCCAAAACTTCTTCCACATCATCAACCAAAATTCGATCATATTGTCCTTCATAGGCAGCAGCAATCTTCTGCCGTTGAAAATTTTCATGTCGTAGCAAAACTTGAATGAGAACTTTGTCATCGCATTCTAAAAAATGGAATAAGAGTTGAAGACAGAAGAGTTTTTTTTTTAATTAAAAGAGAAATTAAAAATTTTTCAACATGGAAATCAACACACAGTTTTCTTCAACCGGCTAAAAATGGCTAAACAGTTTTTTACTCCAAAATTATTTACTTTTGTTCATAAAAACTGGATTACTTGCAATCAGTTTATGCTACATGTATTTTGTCCCAGTTTAACATAGAACATTATAACTGTCAATTTGCAGTTTTCAAAAGCTTCAATCTTTAAATAGACTTGAATATTGAGGAACAAAATTGTTAAAATCTTGTAATCACGAAACGCGTTTTGAAAATGTCAGTTTTATTGTTAATTGAAAAATTTTTTATTAAAATCTCTTGTGTAAAATATGGCAGCATTTACTGATTTTTTAAAATCAAGCTATTCAACTTTATCAACACAGTTATTTAAAAACAAATCACCCAAAAGTTATTAAAGCAGTTTATAAAACGCTTAGTTTCCAAAGTATGCTTCAAAATGTTCAAAATTTAGTTTCTATCATCAAAAGAATGCAACAGTTTTCGTAATATTTAAAATGCTGACACAACTTAGCTGGAGTTGGGGGCTTCTGTGGTTAGACAAACGCGTCTGCAGTTTGATTGATATGAAAAAGAATAAAGTAATTTGTTGTTTTCCACTACTTCTAGATGTAGAACAGTTTTATAATAACTAAAAATTTTATGCCTACTGTTTTAACTGACAGTTTTAAATTCTTACAAAAACGAGGGAAATAAAAATTTAACTTTGATAAATGAGTGACAAAAGCAACAAGCTGTTTTTCTTGTTGATAGCTTTCAAAAAAACCGTTAATGTTAATAAAGCATTGTTTTAAAATAATTTTCAGTATTTTTTGTAAAAACAATCATTTAGCATTTTGTTTTTGTAAAAGATTTTGGCAACATTTTTTTAATCAATTCAATGAAATTCTACTAGTGCAGGTAATATAACAGTTAAAAGTAAAAAAATTTAAAAGCGTTGCTAAATTTTATGCAAAAATAATTTTTGAAGACATGTTTGCTGATCTTAAGTTTGATACAATCAGTTTTTAAAACCTATAAATACTTGGTTCAAGCACGCTTCTTTTTTTTTGAAATGTGACAGTTACATTCAGTCAACCAGACTTTAAAAAATAATTTTAATAAAAAAATATTGCTACACATTTCAAAGGCCAATTCACAGATACAAATCAAAAAATTTTCAGCAACAAAATCTTGCCAGTTAAATTTCTTTTTAAGAGCCAATAAAATAAAGTAGTGCACTTTTGTTATTCTGATATTTTCTCTTAAAGTTGTTAAACTTTAATTTATTTTGTAAACCGTATTATATTGTATCTCTAGAATTGTAAATTTATATTGTAATACCTTGCTTTATGTATTGATATTATTTTATTGTATTTACTTTCTTTATTGTATGTTATTATATTTATATCGATATGCTCTTGGCATGTATAAAAATAAAATAAAATAAAATTCTTTAGTGTTGTAAGAAACTTTTTTTCGTACTTAAAATCCTTACAAAATGTTACCTTTAATACACTACTTTTAATAATTTTTCAGTACATTTAAAACATTTAAATGAATCTGCGCAGATTTTGTATCATCTGAAAAGATTTTCTTTACATATTCAACAATGTGTACAAAAGTAAACTATTAATTTGAGAATAATGCACTTACGTGAATTATCACTAAAAGGTAGTTTTTTAAAAGAGATGCAGTTTACTCAAAATATTCAAGTAGTCAATTGTGGGAGACATAACCGGACCCAGTTTAATCACAAAAATAAAAATAAAGGATCTACAAGAAAATTGCAGTTTAATAAAAAAAATTTCGAACAAAAATAAAGTTGCAAAGAATTCAAGATTTCAAATAAACTGCATTACAAATATTCAGATAGTAGCAGTGATAAAGCGGAAAATGCTGTAACAGCTTTTTCATCTTGGAAACAGTTTGTTCAATATAATAAATATAAAAGTTTAGTTTCAGTTTTTTATTTTGCTAACCTGGCACTGCCTCTGAGAAAAACAGATTAAGAGCGAACTATGCCAGTTTAATTAGAAAACTTAGTTCATAGAAGAACATAAGCATTTAAAACTGTTTTAAAACTTTAGCGAGAAACATATTAGAAAAAACAAAAATTTGTAAACACCTTTTTTTCTCACTTTTTTCTTCGCAGCAATAAATAAAAGTGCCACAAACATTTTTTATGATTAATTATTTAAAAACATTCCAACAAATTTATCTATCATAAAACATTTCTTAACACCTTTTTTTATTTCAGTGTAAAACAAAAACTGCAAATTTTAAAGAAAAAATGTTATGTATATGTCAAAAAATTAGAACCATTCAACAATTGACTCATTTGCTTTTCTTTAATTATACCATGAGCTTGGCAGTTAAAATAAAATTTGAACTTGTCAATATAAAAAAAAAGCGACTCAAAGCCTAAGGAAAGCTTAGAAAACGGAAATTATTTCACTATGCATTAAACTTAAAAAATGTTTTTGTCTAACATTATATCAAATTAGAGCTAAAGTGAAGATATTCGAAAAATTTTATTGTTAAAAACATCGAATTTAATATACAATGTTCTTTCCGTAAATGCATCTGAATAGGGAGTTGCAACCGCTTTCAATTGATTACAAATAATGTCTCAAAAAATTAATAAATTTAATTTCTTCAGTTGTGAAACTATTTTTGGATGATTGCTTAATACAAGAAAATACTTTATTTATTTATTTATCAGTTTAACTAGTATTAGATTATCCTTATTTGGCTTAAATATTGCAGTAGTCACAAAAAGAGAACTGTCTATTACCATTTTTGAATTACATTAAAAGCTTACAATTTTTAGTTCAAATTGTAAATGTCTTTTTTTATGAAAGTAAGGATTTGAATCCATCACTTAACGCACCACAAAATAAAAAAATTTTTCAAATCTTATAACTACTTTAAAATTAATTAATCAACGTTGAAACTTCTCTTTTTTATTTAACATGCTTGTTATAATTATAGTTTTTGTTGCGCAGTTAATTAAAAAAATTACAAATGTTATGATCAGTTTTGTAGAATAATATATCATGACAAACAGAAACAATATTAGAAACTACAAAAGTTGTCCACAAATGGGCTGTTTTTGCAAAAATCTGCACGAAAATGAGAAGTCAACAGTTTAGAAAACACACCTATTGAACTTATCAGTTAATGTCGGCAATCAGTTTGGTTTTGTTGTGAAAAAACAATTTGATCGGGTAGTGTTTATTTAGCAATTCAAAAGATTCTTTGCACAGTGCTGGCGGTCGGCCGAAATTTTCCGGTCTTTCGGTCCGGTCGCCCTGACCGAGACCGATTTCGTCCGGTCCACTATTAGTACACTGTTAACATTTTTACAGTTAGTGATGATTATTTAGTTTTAAAACAAAAATCAACAGACTTTTGAAAGCAATTTGTTCCGCTTTAATCAGTTTTTCGTTTCTCTGATAATTTGTTTTTTTTTTCTATCATAAAACACAAGAAATCTTTGAAATCACCAATTTCACCTTTTCCGCTGGGCGTGAATTGTTATTGTCCTACTCGTCCTGGATATTCTGGATCTCCACATCCACCAACCGAACTGCTGAAGGTGTTGCCATGGTCCATTCCTTTTCAATTTATCGAAGATAAATGTTTAAAAACTGAAAACCTGTCTCATCAAGTCAGTTTTTTTCATATTTTTATAACAATTGTTTAAAAAGCATTTGAATTAAATTTTTTGTTGTATTTTTCCACCGAATTTATTTATCACCGCACAAGGCATTATCACAAATATAAAAAAAACCTAATTATAAGAATTACTAGTGGTTGTCGTCTATTGCAGTTAATAAAATTGTTCACCATTACATGTGACAATAGTTTTTACACCTTTGCTAGAATCTTCATTATTTAAAAGCATAACTTTTTCAGCAAAAAAGTAGCACATATTCCAGTCTTGAAGAATTTCCAAATTAATGACAGCTGAGAGATAGCCACCATCACTACCAAAAACGAGGGGTTGTTGAAGTTCGGGGCTCAGTTGGTTGTAAACACTTTTTGATGATTTTAACTAAAAAAATGGATATTGCACACAGTTTTAATTTAGTATTAGATTTAATGAAAGTTTTAGATTAATAGAAGCTTGTAGCGCTCTGTAATATTTTTGAAAAGAATTAGCAAGAGCTCAGTTTTTAATTTTTTTTCACATAAAGTTTTTAGATACTGTTTGTCATAAAATATAGCGACCTATCAAATAATGTCTTTGCACTTTTTGAAATTTACAGTATTTGCAAAAATAAGAATGCAGTTTTTTAAAAACTGTTAAATTATATTAAATTAGTTAACCTTAAAATTTACTAATATCTTATAGTAAACTGCTCGCAGTTTAGAAATTGAGATTAAAACCAAAGTTTTGACTATTTTGCATTAGCATAATTTTCTATAGTTAAAAACAGCTCTTAGTAGCAAGACAGTTTTTGCTTTCAATTTATTACACGTTCTTGATAGTGTAAAAAACTAAAAAATATTATAAAAAACGACATTCCATAAACACTTTTTAATTTCTATTTAATTTACAAAAAGTTAAATGTCAATGGTATAGTCTTTTCTCATACCATCTTATTTTTCAGTTTAATATAATATAATATTGTCCAAAATCACGGTTCTTACATGTAATAAATGGCTAGTTAGTTTATCTCGCTAAATGGTCATGATTAAAGTAACAATATTTGACATAAAGAAACAGTTTGAACTTTTATTATATTTTTAGAGGTAGACGCTGTCAGTTTATGTTAACGTTCTATGAAAACTTGCGCACATTAACCGCAGAGCGCTTCAGATCAATACCCTCTATGGTAAGCAGCTTGCAAAATGGTTAAGTTAGTTAAATCTCAAGATATGAATTTTGCGGCCAGTGTAATATTAAAAAAAGGTTTTTTAACATAAAAAATCATGTTTAAAAGCATTGCATACATTTGCAGTTTAAAATCAGATATTCATACAAACTAATGTTAACTATAATTTTTTATGGCTCTATCAAATATATCTCAATGCTTTACTCGGTCTTCAAAGTCATGGGAAATATTCAATATAGGCTAAAAAATTTCTAAACAATTTGTTTGTTTTACCATCATAAAGTAATTCACTTTTTAGTAGTGTAGTTCACAATTTAACTTCTTCTTAAACACAACTACTTAATGTTACATTTCAAAAAATAAATTTCTAACTACATGTCTCAAGTTCACGCTACAGTTAAAAAACGTTTGAACAAACCTTTGAAAGCAAATTTTCACGTTCAATTTCAACCAACTTTTCAGCTCTTTTAAAATTTGTTTCTTGTGTCATAAAATACAGGACATCCTTAGAAACATCAATTTCACGTTTTCCACGATTCATGAATTGCATTTGTCCAGGTGGTCCTGGATATCCTGGATCTCCAGGTTCACCAATTAAACCTTGCAGCGGAACTGTTGACGTAGTTGACATGCATGCCTAAAATAATCAAAACCGTACGTTCTCGTCAGTTAAAAAATAGCATACCATAGTTAATGCAGTAAATTCAGCAGCAGAAAGTAAAAGAAATAGTTGGCTGAACATGGTGATACAGCACAGTTAAAGTGAAAATAAAATGCAAGGGTTTTCAGTTTTAAAAGTGCTTTTATACCTTTTAGGCCAATGAAGACAGCAGTTTATTCTTTTGTTACTTTTTCTATTTTAGAATAGATTAAAAAAGCGTTGATTAAATTTTTCACAAGGCGTATGAACATTACAGTTTTAATTTAAAAGTATTAAACATAGAAGGAATAAAAGACGCAAAACCGTTCAGTTTTTATTGCAGTTTTGTCAAAAAAAAACAACAATGAAAAAAGTCAGCAAACAAAAATTTGGTTAAAAAAATGAGAGTTGGTCAGCTTTTTTGCGTTTTTTAGTTTTCTCAAAAAGAAAACTATTATATTTAGAAGTAAGAATTGGCTATTTTTGAGATGCGTTGATGAAATAAATTTTTGTGCAGCGTCTGTCCAAGTTTTCGGACATTTTTCAAAAATGAAGAGGATGGCACTTAAACACTTTTGCCATTAATGTGTCCGATTTTTATTCCAATGTAAAGAATATGTCAGTTAAAAACATATTTTAGCTCTATTTGTGTGTTTCGTTAATTAAAAATTTCTGTGACTTTTATCACAAGATCACAGAAACAACTCATATAAAAACGAAAAAATTTTTTAGATAAATAATAAGAATATAGTTTTTTGGTAAATACCAAGACATTAATGAAACCTTTAATCTGATACAATACATGTATAAGCAAAAAGGGGTTGGCATTGAAAGCTTCACAATTTAAAATTGATATGAGTTGTGAGTTAAATAAGAAGTAGATTAAAAATAAACTACGTCTTTCTCAGTTTATTTATTTACATTTTTTAGTTTTCCACAAAAATCGTTTTTTGGAAATATCAGTTAAAGATATTTAACAAAAGTATTTTGCTTGTGCGCGCGTTTTGTTAATTAAAAACGTTTATTAATTCAATCCCAACAATAATCAAGCAACTTATATAAAAAACAAAAAAATCTGAGCTCAGTTTTTTAGTGAAATTTTTTTTATACTTTTTAATACCAATACATTCTTTATAGACATCAAAGTGAAAGATTAATGAATCAGTTTAATGTTATATTGAACTACAGTTATAAAGATTACGTCTTGCTCAGTTCTTTTTTTGTGTTTTTTAGTTGTCTATTTTTTGCAAAATACTGAAAATGTCACAAAACATTGGATAAATTTATAAACAATATGCGTTTTGCTCAGTAACGATGTTTGTGATCTTGATTCCAACAGTTAAAAAACTAATTATAAAAAAAAAACTAAAGAATTATTCTAAAAATTATGTACTCAAATGTTCTGACACACATCTCAAGCCAGTTTTCTTGCAAATCTTTTTAACTTCCATATCTCAAAAAATTCATTAATTAACGACTAAGTGAAGTTCTATAATCAAAAAAAAACTGTTGTTGTGGTTGAACGATTCACTTAAAAGTTATAAGACTTGATTTATACATGCTTAAATAAATTATACGTTTTTCTCAGTTTTTTAGTTTTTCATAAAAAATCAAATGGTGAAAATTCAGTTATCCAGCACGGCTTTAGCTATATTTCTAAAACATGAGCATCTTATCATAAAAAATTTTTTATGGAAAAAATGTCTCTCGATTTAATCCAAACAGTAGCAAAGAAAACTTGCATCGTGCAGCACCGCCAATTTTAGTCATTGAAGAAATAATCAAGTAAAAAAAAACAATCAAGAGGCAAAAAATGTTCAAACACGTCAGTTTAAACTTTTTTAAAAAACAGAAAGCATTAATCTCATAAAAAACAATTTAATTAAACCATAATAATATTCAGTTTAATGGTCGAGAAAACAAAAATGATACATGTAGAGCTGAATAAGATTTATCCGAACAACTGATTTACGATCAATTTATTCCAAAGTTCTTTAAATTCGTTTCAGCAAAGTTTTTTGCATGGTGCGTCCGACATAGGCAGTTAAAATCACTGAAAAAATTATCGAACAAAAGAAAAAAAAACAATCACAGAGCAAAACAAATTGTACAAAAACACAAAAATTATCACAAAAAAAACTACAAAATGATAAAATAACACCACAATTTAATTTTCCCAAAAAAGAATTCAGTTTATTGGTTCGAGATAACAAATTCGATGAAGGCTGGCAGTTAAGAGTTATCAAATGCAAATTTATAAAAACACTAATTATTGGTTGTCAAACGGCAGCACAGCTACTTTAATAAGATTTAGATTTACATTCATGCAATGAGCGTGAATTAAAACCCATCATCAAAGCTTTAACAAGAATGATTGAAAGCTCCACAGTTAAACATAACAAATAAAAACTAAAAAGCTGACAAGCATTTTAAGAAATTTAAATTTCTCATAAGTTCTGCATCGGAATAATTTTGACCATCAATATCAAGCCCGTATTTAGGGGGGGGGGGCTTTGGGGGCCTGTGCCCCCCCCCCCCCCCCGAAATTAACAAATTTCTTTGATGTTTTGCCGACGCGTGCCAAAAAGCGGCAAAAGATCAAAGGCGTGCCTTCCCCGAAATTTTTTTCTGTCTACGGCCTTGATCAATATGAGATATTAGATGAGCACAGTTTACGTATTAAATTAAACACCATTATTACCTTGTGTTTTTGTTTTATGCTAAAGTACAGTGAACAAAACGTTGATTAAATTTAATTTAAATTAGTTGAATGCTAAAAATATTTACCACCTTTCTCAAATATGCACATTTTTTCATGGCGAAAAACCACAAGTTTAATGTAATGGGCGTGCAGTTTATTATGATAAGCTATGGAAAATTAATTTATTTTTTTAAACAAAAAGAAATTCATCAATGTACACAACTGATAAGTTAAACATTGCAACTCCCAAGTCGTTTACAGTTTTAGCAAAAAAAAGGTACTTCGAGAGCGTTGAAAATACAGTAACGACATCTATTTTTGAGTTTAAAGAATAAACAGACATTGATATCGTATGCAGTTTGCATAAAATCTTAAAACTGCATTGGTTATTTTCGTAAAATGCTAGATGCAAAAAAAAACTATAATAAATAGACAAAAATCAATTTAAATCAGTTTAATACACACAATGTTAACCGCCTGTTTAAGTATACCATGCAGACAAATCATCAGTTTTAGTTTTCTCATTACAGTTACAATTCAACAGATAATGCAAAGAAAAATAGATAAAGACAAATTACAAACAAAGAAAAAATGTCAGCACCTAACTAATTCAATTTTGAATGAAAACATTGCACAATTTGTTTGTCGTCATATTCCCTTTCTTCCAGCTGTTATAACAAGTTACCGCAACAAAATTTTATTTTCTTGAATACTTCAATTATATCAAAGCTTATTTTGGATATGAAAAATGTTTAGAGAAATCAAGTGCAACTCAGTTTCCTCAACAAAAAAGATCTTTAATAGGGTGGTCAAATCTCCCGGGTGAAATGAAAATCGGGGGAAATCCTTGGGGATCACCCGGGTGATCACCGGGGATTTCACCCATAATCACCCGATTTTAATTTTTCGTTTTCAATACATTTTAAACAAAAATTGGTTTAACCTCATTTTAAAAGTATTGGCAGACGCTGCATCTTCTTAGTAGCCTGTAAAAGCTAATTTTTATTATAAAATGCAATTTTTGATTTGTTTCTGTTAAAAATTAGATGATTTTATTGATACTTAATTAAAATAATTACTCCTAAACAGCAGAAACAAGAAAACTGCGTTATTTGTGTCCATTTTTATCGTTTTTTTGCAAATATTTTTACCAAAACTAGTCTGCATAAGCTTTTCTATCAAGAATTCTTCCGGTGATTATGGGAGATCACCCGGCAAAAACCGGGGGATTTCCCCGGTGATCACCCGATGGTGATCACCCGGGGGAAATGGGTGATCACCATTTGACCACCCTAATCTTTAAAACAACAGAAAATGATTCATAATAGTTTTACTATAACGAACATTGATACAACACGAACACAAAGCCGACAGTTTACAAAAAGTTTTAAAAATTTAGCGACATTATTAAATGTATTCATATTTAACGCCTGTGGTACATACACACATTGTATGAAAGAGCCTATAGGTATTTACAAAAAAGAAAATACTAGGAATATAAACTAATAAGTTTAAATAATTGCTTAACACTCTTTACAATTCTCCAATCAGTTTTATTATACTACAAAAAAAAAGAGTTTACAGTTGTCATAAAATTAAAGCATTTCTTAAACTAAATTATGTTAGAGTTATGGCTAAAAAACACATGTTTATATTGTTATGAGTTATTTAGTGGCCAGATGAGGCCAGTTTACAAAAGATTATATAACACTATAAACAGTACACTACATATTTCTATTTAGCGCTTAAAGCTCAAGCTAAAACTAATAATCACAAATGATGAAAAAGTACCCACTTTTCAATTTACTAATGCAAAAAAGCACTTACTTGTGTGCCAGTTATCGCAATATCTTTTTCAGCTCTAAAAAACCAACCTTAGCAGCAGTTAATTTTTCGTGCATAATTACAGTATACGTGCTTAGAATAGCGATGGTGATCAGGGATGGGCGGAATTCCGTTTCCGTTTCCGTAAAACACGGAATTCCGTCTTTTTTTTGACTTCCGTTTCCGTTTCCGTTTCCGTAAAAAAAGGGGCGGAATTCCGTAATTTGATATTTTTTTAAATTTGATTTGTTGACTGGAAAAAAGTTTGTACCTCCACCTCCAGTTAAAGTAAAGAAAGAAAAAAAAGCGGTCAAATGATGCGTCAAACGATAATGGATGAACGTATGCTTTTACTTTATATTCATGTATCTTTTATGTATATACTGTTTTTGCTGCTATTCCAAAAATAAGCGATCCTAAATCAAGAAAAATTTGTCAAGCTATTATGAAGCTTTTAGCTGCTGCTTTACCAATCAGCCTCTTCGATTTTCGTTACTTAATACGTCTACTTGATTCTCGGTATCACTTAAGAACAAGAAAATACTTTGGTGAAAGAATGTTAACCGAATGCTATGATAATGTTAAAAAAAATCGAAAAAGAATTGTATCGATGAAGAAGATTTGGATGAATTTTCAAAAAGTGATTGGAAAACAATAAAAATTGTTCGAGATTCTTTAAGTGTATTTTGTGAAGTACGACCATGATTCAAGGTCGAGATGCTTCTATTAGTTTGATCAAAAAATATTACAAAATCTACTGGTCATAAAGAACTTAATGGAGAACTATTAGCAAATTTATTTTTAAAGAACCAGCAATTCCATTCAAAGCATCAGCAGCGAATTCCTGGAAACTAAATGAAAGACGCTTCGGTCATATTGCTGCATTATTTAAAAAATATGGAACTGCTCCAGCAACAAGTGCAGAAATTGAAAGATTGTTTAGTCTTGCTGGAAACATCGTTACTGATCTTCGAAAACGTCTTATTGATGAAAATGTTGAAAGCATTCTATTCTTTAATGCAAATTTGCTAATGTTAGATGATTAATTATTGTTGTTTTTTTTGTTTTTCAAATGTTATTGTTTTACTTGCTGTTATTTACAAAATTGTTATTAGACTATAAAAACAAAATTTTTTCCGTTTCCGTTTCCGTAAAATACGGAATTCCGTCTTTTTTTGGCTTCCGTTTCCGTTTCCGTTTTCCGTAAAAAAGTTTTCTTCCGTTCCGTATTCCGTTTCCGTAAACAAAACTGATTTCCGCCCATCCCTGATGGTGATGAGAACAGGAGCAGATGCCCAATTTTTCTTCAAGGGACGCATAAACCGTTCACAGTTTAATTAATTAAACAATGGACAATTGAATCGTTGTTTAGCTAAAAAGCAGTAGCATTCTTCTCGTCAGTTTCACCATTAATTATTAAATTTATGCAACTAATATCAAACATGTTTCAGTTTTATTTATAGTAACGGATTATTTAATTTATGACATTTTATAAAAACAATTGTCAGTTATAAATAATACTCGCTCTGACTCTATTATTCTATCAAAAAAAATTTAGATACATTTTAGATACTGTAGGTGGAGTTGTCCTATAGTTAGAAATTAGCTCAAGCCACAATAACTTCACATTTAGTTCAATAAAAAAACGACACCACCGCAGTCAAAAATTTAATTTTAGCTTTGGAGAACTATTGTTAAATAATTAAAATTAAGTCGAGATAATATGATAATATTTTAAAATTCATTTAATTTTTCAACTGAAACTGATGCTTACAGTTTACACACCGTAGGATTCATCTCGTTTGTTGCAGTAACATTATAATGCCTAAATAAATGGTGAAGAAAATATCAGAAATACGAATAAATATATAACAGTACAGTAGGAAGAGTAATAATATCGCTATTATAGAAAAACACAATTATTTTTCAATAACTTCTATTAAAGATAGAACATAGACTGTGGAACAAAAGATAGCAGGTGTATAACACTATATTATTTTGCAAGGTCCAGTTTCATCAAAAATATGTCAACCAATATATATTCAAATCAAATGTTTAAAAAACATGACAAAACAACAACTGCTCTGATTATCCCTGTTTGAAATGCAGCAAATTACAGTATAAATCAATAATTTTCTTTTTCAACAGCACAAAACAAAAACAATAAAGCAAAAAAATATATGTAAAGAGTCTAACAAGAAAGTAAAAAAATACCATTTATTTTGTTGACGACCAAGAGGATGTGAATGGCATTAGAAGCATAAATCTGGAGAAGTTTCGTTTGACTGAAAACTGTTTTTTAGATAGTTGAAGCAAAAAAAATGTATTTAACAAAAAACTTACTTTTTTACCATCTTTGGGAACAGTTGCAATGACATTGCTAGGTGTTGGAGGAGCACTTGATAAATCCATTGATTCTTCATCCGTTGTGGTTGTTGTTTGAGTATTTGTAGATGACATTGTATCAGTATTTTGAGAACTTGCTGGAAGAGCTGGTACTTGTGCTGCAGATTGTAAATGAGCAATAATTGCAATAAGCGTTTGATTCTCTTTTACTTTAGCTTCAAGCTTGGCTTTCAGTTCTTCTTTTTCTTTATTGGTTCCAGTAACAAAACTCAAGAATTTTGCTTTCATCGAATCATATGCTTGCTGCTTTTGCATTTGAGTTGTTTCATTTGCTCGAAATTGTGATGTTAAATTGATACATTGATGTCTAGCATTTTCTAGCTGATTTTCTAAGCTTTGAATTCGACGTTTTGGTGCTTGATACAAAACGAGTTCAGCTTCCAAATCTTGAATATATCTTTCATCGGGCCTGTCTAACAAAAACCTCTTTCCTTTCCTTTCCTTTCTTCATTTCTTTCCATTTTTCGCGTTAAGAATGTTTTTTCTATAATAATTTCTTTGTTTCTCTAGAAAAAATTTTTTCTTTTTCAAATTTTTTTTGTTTGAAAACAATAGAAAAAACATTCTTAGCGCGAAAAATGAAGAAAGGAAAGGAAAGGAAAGGAAAGAGATTTTTGTTAGACAGGCCCATCATCATGTACAATTTTTCGATATTGAAGAACTTGAGTTTCAAGTTTTTTAATTTTTTCTTTTGCTGCTTCAAGATAAGCTTCTCGTAGATCATCTTCTTCATCGCCTTCTTCTTCTTCATCAAGGTCAGCATCTTCCACAATAAATTGTTCATATTCTTTTTGATTCATTGAAATATTAGGGAATGATAAGAGCTTTGGTGGATCATTAAATGTTTCGATATCAACATCTTCATCAAAGCTTCGAGCAGCTTCTTTTTGCATCAAAAAATTTCGTTTAATTTCAATTCTTTCTTGTTCCTTTTTTAAAGATTCATTTTGTTGTTGAAACATTGAAATTTTATTCTTGATTTCTTCAATTTTATCCTAAAAGTTTTTTAACATTATTAACTTTAAAAAAAGGAAAAAGATAAAAACTTACAGTATCATATAGATCTTCATCGCTATCATTTAATTTATATTCTGGTGATGAGGACGACATTTTTGAGAAAATATTTGAAAGTTTCTTTTCTGCTTCTTTGCTAAAAATGAAAAATGGTTAAAATATGGTTTGTCGCTCTATTGGTTGCAATGCAGAATGGAAACTTTATTGCATTTAGGTCATTTGCCCTGGCATAAAAAGCAAAAAAGTGAGTAAAATTAGTAAAGGAAAAAAATCAATAAACGCATTTTTTGTAAAAAAAAATTGTTGTAACTGAAGAAATAGCACGATATTTGCAAAAGCGACGCGTGAAAAGCAATATTTCAAACTGTAAACAATTTCGCAGTTTTTTAACGTAATGAAAAAGATAGCTATTGCGTTGACTTTCCCATAGTGTTTAAAATAAGTAAAACTAACAATTGTGAATAAGAAAAAATGTACGAATTTCAATCACAAAAAATATATATTTTACAAAAGATTACGGTAGTTTCTTTGGTAGAATATATAATGAGAAAAAACTGATCTTTTTTGCGTGTTTAAATTTAAAACGAATTTGATTTGGGCAAAAAAATTTAAAGATGATTTGATTAAAACTGTGAATCATATGATACTATCAGCTAAGCTGCGATATTAATACGCACACTAATGCTTTTATTAAACTATCTGCTTACAAATAAATTTTTAATTGCTATTAACAAAACTGTACCACGACAAACTGATAAAAAAATAGTTCAAAGCATTTATTTTTGAATTATTTTAAACTCATATATTAACTGACGTCAAGATTACGGTAACTTTTTAAACTGCAGATGAAGCCATAATTACGTAAACGAAATAACATTTATAATTATTTAATAGTTTTAAAAACTGATATATTTGTCTACTGATTATTAAAAATGCAAAACACTAACATTTATTTTAAATTAGTAAAGAGGGGATAGTAAAACTGTATATTTATGAGAAGTTTATAATTTATTGACAAAAACGTTTGTCATGTCTTTTATGATTTGAGATTTTTTTGTAAACTGCATTATCACGTTGATAATGAACTCTTACGCATAAATTTTTGGAAATCCATATATGTATTAGCACAAAGATTACGGTAACTTTTTAAACTGCATTGGTACGATAACGAGAATCACATAAATTAAAATAACATATTAAAAAAAACTGATTTTACTGTTACCATCTTTTTCAGTATGCTTTAAGGCATTCCAAATAAATTAATTTAAAAAAAGTTTAAAGTAAAACAAAGCCCAAAAAATTCTAATTTCTGTAAAAAAATAAAAAAGTTAAACTGTCCACTATTTTTGAGAAATCATACTCTTCATTTGTGGCTTTAAAAACTGGTTGATTGATCAATTTGATATAAAGCTATAATAATATGTTTTTGATTCGTTAAAAACTGTAGTATTTGAATGCCGAGTTATATAATATAATATAGTTATATTTATTAAAAAAGTATTTTAATTTTAAGCAAAGCTAATCTTTTGTGTACGAAAAAAATAAGCACACATCCTACATCAGAAAATTCTTGAAGCGATAATCTCTTTGTGTTGATAATAGAAAGAGAAACAAAGAGCTCTCACATGAACGGCAAAAAGAAGAACTTTTTCTGTTTTTTTTGCTGACCATCAACCACCACCACAACAACACAAGAAAAAAAAGCAACACGATCTTTCAATTCAATTTGGATTGTTATTATTCATCCAACCAACGGAAAACGTGATTCATCTCTATTCTATTTCTTTGTAATTCGTATCATCAACAACAACAACACTGTTTTTGCTGTAAATTAAAGAAACAACAGCACAAAAAGTTTATTCGAATGATTTTATATATTATTATTATATCTTTTAACTGAAATGCTCCCAAACACTAGCAGCAATAACTTTGAATCTTCAACATTCGACGATTTAACAGAATTTTGTGGATTTAATTTAAGTGGTGAAACATTTTTCTCAAAATATGTTTATCATGGAAAATGGAAAACTTTAACACCTTGTGGAGAATTTGTTTTTATTACTGTTGAGCAATTGATTCTGCTGTTTTTAAGTATTGTACATGTTTTTGCATTGGTAAGGATTTTTAACTGTAAGAGAGTTTGTATCTAAAAGCAGCACAAAACTGAGATGATTTAATGCAAGGTTCTTTAAATCGGTATAATCTAGCATCCTATATATAAAAATTTGGCCGAGAATGTTCCCAATTCAAACCGGAAGTGATCCCTAATGTTTTGCTTATATACTCGTTTAGATGTGGGATAATTAGGAACACAATATTAGTTGCCGTAACCTCGATCTCTGGATTTAATAGGTATATGGATTTCTATTTTTGTTATGAAATATCTAAGTTCTGCATTTTGGAAACTTTCTAACCACATCAAATACATAAACATTTATCTAGAAGTATTGTTAAACTGGCTTAAAGCATAGTACATGACTATGCTTTAAGCCTGTTGTTCAATCATATTAAATTTAATTATAAAAATTCTTTATAAAATAAGCTAAAAATGTTTTTTGTCTTTGGTTGTTGTTTTTCGTTTTTAACTGTAAAAACCCCCTAACTGTAGAATTTATTTAAAGCTGCTTTATATAAAAACAGAACTGATTGTAGTTTACATAGCTTTCGCTATACCATGTTTATGTAAATTGTAAAACTAACTAATAAAGTACTCTAAAACTGCGTTGTCGTTAGTTTAATTTTTTCTGTATCTTAAACTGAGTTTGTTGCTAGTAGTTGGTACAGCTTAATTTTTTTATCTAAAACTTTAAAAGTAAACTGAATGATGTCGTTATATGATTTATATGCCTACCTTTAAAGCAATTAAATTATATTATTAATATTGTTTTTATATCTAAAAGTTTAAAACTGATTTTTTCAAAGTTGTTGCATTAAAATTTGCAAATGTTTTACCGTAGGCATCACAAATACTTTTGCTTTGGTATGTTTGTTTTTAAACAAACATACCAAAGCTTTTTAATTGATGTTAGAGATATTTATCTCAAAGTAGGTGCCATTGCTATTACTTGGAATACGCTTAGTGCTTTAAAGCGATTAAATTAAATTATAAATGTTTCTATGGAGTAGTTAAACTGAATTATTTTTGTTTAGCATCCTCTATTAGCATTATTTCACCTTAAGCATTACCACAGATGTTTTGCTTTAGTGCTTTTATCTACAGTATACTCCCTCTCCCACTTTTATCGCTTTCGCTTCCATTATGAGACTGGAATCCGCTTGAGGTTGATACAAGTTAAATCCTTTTTTTGTGTACAAGTATTGTAAAATTGAATTGTGTTTATAGAATTAGTGATCGGTAATTTGATCCAAAACAGCTAACTTGCATGGAATTTCTATAAGCAAATTGGTAATATATATGTTTTCGGTATATATTTAAACTTAATTATAAGATCTTTGTATAATGTTGTCTTAAACTGGCTCTATGTGGAATATATCTTTTACAGTATATTTTTCTCAAAATACTGATCAAATTTGGTAAATACAGAATTTTCGATAAATTTTTTATTTAAACTGCAGTACAGTATTTGATAATATGTTTTGTAGTTGTTAGTTGAATATGTTTGTAAAAGCTATTAGGTTCAACTGAGATTTGGATCAAAAAGTTGCTTTAAAAATTGTATATTAAGTATTGTTGAAACTGATAATAGCCAATCTTTTAAATGCATTTGCTTTTTCTATTGATAACTGTATCTGCATTAGGATTATCAATTCATATTATTAGCTTAAAACTGTGTTCTCCTGCATTTGCTTTTTTTATATTGTATCTAAAAATAGATTCAACTATTTATTTTTAACTGAGCGATTGGATAGACATGCTATAAAAACTTTATATTAAATTTTACAAAACTGTTGACCAACGTGTTTATCAGAGCTGTGCGATACCGATATTTCGATACCGATACCTCAAATAATTTTGACCGATACCGATACTTTTTTGAAAAAAACCGATACCGATACCAGAAAAAATTCGACCGATACCGAATACCGATACCCGATATCGATACCGATATTTCCGATACGATACCGAGTATCGCACAGCTCTGGTGTTTATGCATTGTTTGATATTTATTCTAGCGTAAAACTGTCGTCAGCTTGCTTTCGTTATTAAATTGTATCATTTAATATTTTTCGTTTTTCAGAGACATGCTCCACCACTTCCATCAAAACCTATTCGATCAATTGTATGCTTCAAGATTTTTACTGCTTTGATCTCATCTTTGATTGTATGTGTTTTAATTGCGTTATCCTTCATTACATCCTATCATACGCGAGATGTATTTATTATTGAATATTCAATTCTTGCTATTGTATGGTTTGCATATAGTTTAATATGGATTAATTCAATACAAAATAATTTGTAAGTTTTTTTTATTTAAAACTGTTTGTATAATTACACGATTGTTTTAGATGGACTCGTCCATTTTGGTTAAATCTTACATACAGTATTACCTCGAAATCTTTCTTCATGATTACAGTTCTTCGATGGCTTGTATATGGTCCAACTGATCCTCGAACATATTTATTGTTTATTATTGATGCCGCACATATCTTAAATTATATTTTTAATATTATTGAATGGAAAATTGCGAAGTAAGTATTTTGCTTGATATTTGTTCAAAAACTGAATACTTTTCATTCTTCATTTTTAGGAATCTCAATACTTTTCAACAACTTCAAGAAGATACTATCCCACTCACAGAAACAGCAGATGAAGATGCAAATATATTTTCACGGTTATTCTTTTGTTGGGTAAATCCACTGATTAAAAAAGGATACGATGGTCAACTTAAAACTATCAATGATCTCTTCCCTCTACCACCATCACTAAAAGTTGAAACAATTGATCAAGAATTTGTTGAATCTGCACCTAGCTATTATACAGATGCAGCACCATTTTCACTTCCAAAATCGTTATTTAATGCTTTTGGATTACAGTATCTTTCATTGGGGCTACTAAGATTTGCTGGTGATTGCTTTTCATTTGCTGGACCGATATTGTTGCATTATTTGGTTACTGAATTGGAAGATGGTGATCAAAAGGTATGTAAACTCGAGCATCTTTTTGTAAACGCTCTTTTTTATTTACTTTTCCGTTAGCGACGGGTAGTTTCTAAAGCTACAACGGCAAGCTACAAATAGTAGTAGCTTCAATGCGATAGATTAAAAGATGGGATTACTGTAGAGAGTTAATGGATTATGTTGGCAAATCGTTAGTTTTGATTTTTACAAGCTCATATTTTCAGAAAAGGGTCACCAATGACAGAAGCAACTTTTGCAACTGGAATTTTGGCATTTTAGAACACTTCGCCAAATGGCGCCAAATTCAAATTTAACATGGCACCGGCCAAAAAATGAAGCAGATTATGAAAATTCAGACATTTCTACAGCGATTGGTCTTAAAATCAACCATTTAGCTTCAGAATATATCAAATGGCAGCTATCACTGTAGAACTGTTTGATATTTCAAAAAATCCGTACTACGGTTAAATTTGAATTTGGCGCCATTTGACGAAGTGTTCCAAAATGCCAAAATTCCAGGTGCAAAAGTTTCTGCTGCCAGTGATGACCCTTTTCTGAAAATATGAGCTCGCAGAAAGCAAAATGTGCAACGTGGGATTAATAATTGTTCGCCATTTTTATTTCGATCATACTGTAGAATTGAAATTTGATAAAAACTATTATTTATTTGTTTAAAATTTTAATATATTATGTAACTGTGTTTTACTTTATCATCCGTTTTTTAGGATTGGGGATATTATTTTGCAACTTTAATGCTTGTTACATCATTTCTATCAGCACTTTGCGATTTTAACTTCAACTTTTACGTCAATAAAGTCTCCCTTCGAGTTCGATGTGCAACCGTACTCTCACTCTACGACAAACTTCTACAAGTTCCAATCTGTCGGCTAGCAAAATTCTCTTCTGGTCAACTGATAAATTTTATGTCAACTGATGTTGATCGAATTGTTAATTTTTTCAATTCCTTTCATGCTCTATGGTCATTAATCTTCAAGCTTACTGTAGCTTTATATTTACTATATCGAGAAGTTGGGCTTGCGTTTTTATCTGGTTTTGCTGCAGCATTACTTATGGTTCCACTAAATTTATATATTACATTTAAAATTGGTTCAATGTCTGGTAAAATGATGGCATATAAAGATCAAAGAATGAGGGTATGTTTTTTTAAGCTTGTATAAAAGTTGTGCTTTTGTTTACATATTTGTTTGAGTTTTTTATCATAAGTTCTTTTGATTGCGTAATGCAACTGCATTTTTTCAAAAAAATCTTGTTTTTTTAAATTTTTAAACGGTTTTAACTGATCTGGAATTTTAGAAGATAAGTTCTTAAGTTATTAAAAAAACTGGAATTTGATCTTTGTGCGTAGACATGATTCTATGAAAAATGCAATGCTTTTAAGTTTGTATAATACATGCTTAGTATTTGTTTTAACACATATCCATGTTGCGATAATTTTGTTAAAAGAATAACGAATTAAAACAATTCTTTATTGATAAATGCGCTTTTTGGCTTTCAACCTTTTAATTCTAATTTTTTCTTATGCTTGGCGTATCCGTAGTTTTGTATTTAGCTGACTTCTTTAACTGTATGGATCAAACTTTTAGTTGTTTATGATTTTCTTCCATCTCGAAATCTTTTGCTCTTTTAGCTTTGTTGTTCTAAACTGAGGTTTTCCAGTGCCATTCTTTTAATTTTCGTACCTATTCTTAAGAAGTTTTATCTTTAAACTATTAGAATGATATGCTTTTATTGTTTTATTGAAGATTAAACTGGATACTTGTATTCTATTGTGTCTTTTTCATATGTGCTTGTATTTGAGTATGATCTTATGAATGAAGTATTCGATGCAAAATAGGTATTTATTATTTTATTTTAAATTTTGTGTTACGCTGGCATTGTCGAACTGTAAAAAAATAGTTTTGTGAAAGCATACAATTTGTCATTTCTCAATGTTTGTTGTTTGATTACTATAACTGTCATCATGTCTTTCATGATTTGTAGATAACATGGATTAGATAATAAAGTTAAATCGATTATTTTTGTTTTTCAAATAAGCTAGAATTTTTGTTAACTGTCTTTATGCAAATACTAACATACTGTAATCAAATGTCTGTTTACTTGCATAATAAAACTGCCACCAATTCCACCAACTGTCTTTTCCCCTGTCATATGTTGTAGCGAGATGCTATTAATTATAGTTCTTTCAAACTGTTTAATTTTTCGCAAAACAGAATAATCACTAAAATTTAAAAATTATATGTTATAACTGACGTTGATTAATCTTTGTTGTTTTTTAGCTAATCACTGAAACGATGCGTGCAATCCGAACTGTAAAGCTATCAAATTGGGAACGATATTTTGAAAATAGAATTGAACATATTCGATCAAAAGAACTCAAGTATTTATCACGACGAAAATATTTGGATGCTGTTTGTGTTTATCTTTGGGCATCGGCTCCTGTTCTCATCACAATCGCTATTCTAAGCACGTATACTGTAATTATGCATGAAAAATTAACTGCTGCAAAGGTTGGTGTTTTTATAAACTGAATATATATTTGCAAATTGTTTTTATTAAACTGAAATACGCGTTCTTCTTTTTCAGGTATTTACAAGTTTATCGTTGATTAATATTTTAATTATGCCATTAAATGCGCTGCCATGGGTGTTGTTGGCGCTCGTGGAAGCATATGTCTCAGTAAAAAGATTTAAAGGATTTTTTGATTTACAAAATATTGATATGCATGGTTTATATGCTTTGATAGAAGGTGATGGAAAGATGCTACAAATTGATAAATCTACTTTTTCATGGTCTGATTCAACATCACATAGTGTTAAAGATATCGCGATAACTGGTACACAAGTAAGTGTTGTTTTTGATGTTCTAAAATTTAAACTGGTGCTGGTTCATTCTGCAGATTTGCATATTTGAACATTCTTGTAATTTAGTAACTGGTTGAAGTTAAATTTTAACTAATAATTTTTGAGTCTATGGCATAAATTTAAAACTTGGTGAAATAAATGATTCATTACTCTTAAATGTTTTTTGGACTCAAAATAAGCCTAATCTAACAACTTTATTACTGTAGCTAGCCAAAGAATGTTTTTAGAATTTTATGTAAACTGGCTTCATCTGGCCACTAAATAACTCAAAATAGAGTAAACGTGTGTTTTATAGCCATAACTTTAACATAATTCAGTTTAAGAAATGCTTTTTTTGGCAACTGTAAACTCTTTTTTTTGTAGTAAAATAAAACTGTTTAACGATTAGTTTGTCCTGTGAGATGTGCTTTAAATTTAATTGGTTTTTATTATAAACTTTAAAAAACTGCTTTGTGAAATTTATCTGATTACTGTGTAAAAAAGAATTGGGTGATTGAAATTATTTTATTTTTGTAATTTATAAAAATTTCTTGATAAAAGTGACTTGTACTGTTCTTGTATGAGCAATTTTCATGCCCAAAATTGGTTTTAATAAATTTTAAAACTGTTCAAAGATGCTTCCTATTGTTTCAGTAAATGCAAACTGATGAACGCCAGTTGATAATTACTTAAGTTTTTGATCCGTTTTCATTAAGTTTTAAAAATAACTGTTTGTATATAGCGACAGATAAAGTGTGTTATGTAATCACCAAAAATTGTGTTCAAACTGCTATTTGAGGACATTTTTGTGAACTGTTATAACAGTGTCTATTTTTCTTTTGTAGTTTGTATTGAAAGCTCTGTTGTTGCAAGCATTAACTGTGTTTCGTTAAGTTTAAAAATTTATAAACTGAGCTGTAATGTTTTCTATAAAAAAAACTATAAATCAGCTTTCTACAAAACCGAAGAAAATCTTAATTAATTTTATATTCTCTAAAAAAACTGATTTTTTAATTCATCTTGGTTTTTCAGGGTTCAATCATTGGCGTAATTGGTCCAGTTGGAGCAGGAAAATCAACACTATTATTTGGAATTTTGGGTGAAACAGAAATTGATGGCTCAGATTCGACATCCTTCTTGGAAAAAGGTGTAATTCGAATTCCACAAAAATGTATTAATGAAGGTTTTGCATATGTTGGACATGAATGTTGGCTTCGACGTGGATCTGTAAAAGAAAATATTTTATGTGGAAGTCCATTTCAAGCAAATTTATATAATGCTGTGATTCGTGCAACGGCATTAGAACATGATATTGAAAAAATGCCGAATAAAGATGAATATCAAATTGGTGATGATGGTACAACATTAAGTGGTGGACAAAGGGCAAGGCTGGCATTGGCCAGAGCACTGTATCAGGTTAGTGTTTTATTAGTTTTTAACTGGTCGAGGAAGTTGAATAGCATTCTTCAAGAATAAAATTTATAACTGGGAATTTTTTTTCTTTTGGGTATGAAACTGTAATGTAGTTGTTCAGCATTACAGCGTTTATACTGTAGCTTTATCCCATTTTTACCATTGTATGTGATTGTCATTAGTGTTTAGTTTTTATTTTTTAAAATGTATTGTAAACTGATTTTTGGTTTGACAATAATCTAACAGTGATTATTACTTTAAATGAATGAAATATATGTGTTATTCGAAAACAAAAATTGCTATTTAAATTATATGTCGTCTTAGTGAAAACTGGAGCTTTAAATAATCTCTTCTTCGTTACACTGCTTTGTAAATTAACTGTATCTACTTCTGTAAAGTAGATAGATAAACTGAAATTCAGCATGGTGTCTTTTTTTTGCTACAAAAATATCATCAAAAATTTGAAAGCAAAAATACTTGATAGAGCTTGAAAGCATTTTGCCAATGTATCTTTTTAAAATGCGACAAAAGCATCAACTCAAGTTAGCAGGACCCTTGAGCGCGTTAAGCTCTTAAAAAACGGTACTGTATTTTTTATGCAACATGTGCCATCTATGATGCTAAATTCACCCCTTTTGCATATGTGACATCCTTGTTATTTGAGATTTTTATAACTGACCTTCTTGTTGTCTGGAAAATTATCCATACGTTTCTTGTCTGCCGTATCTGATTTTAAGATTTTAACACCTGTTTTAGTTTGCGAAAACTACTATTTATTTATTTATTATATTATTAATTTGTTGTTGTCGCTGCTTTTTACGCAAGTTTTAAAATTAACTGCAATTATTTAAATAAAGTTTTTTATAGATAAACTGACATTAAAACTCCTATTTATTTTTTAAAAACTGATGCCAACAAAATTTTTTGTTGAAGTTAGCCTTCTTTCTTTTTGCCACTTCAACACATTGCTTAATAGCAAACTGTAGCACCTTCTCGAACATTTACTGCATTATAAATTAAGATTAGAAAAGATTCTTCCGCTATTGTTGCTTCTCCTGCTTTTTCTATTAACTGATTGTCTGTTATTGTAGTTTTTTGTTTACAATTTTGTAACTGCATCTCGTATTTTTCTTGAGAAATTGCCTCTTCCCCATTTGCCCTCTTTACTGTATATAATTCATATAATTTTTAGGATTCCGATGTCTATCTTCTCGATGATCCATTCTCATCACTGGATGTAAAAGTTGGAAAATTTATATGGGAGAATTGTATTGAAAAATTCTTGAAACAACGTGGTAAACTAGTGATAATTGCAACACATCATACAGAATATCTTTCAAAAGCTGATGAGCTGCTCTGCTTAAATATTGATGGTAGAATTGTAAAATCTGGTGAACCATCTGAAGTGTTGAAGTCAGCAGAAGTAACACCGTATTTATCAATTCCATCTACTACAATAACTGCAAGAACAGAAGATATTTTATCAAGTGATGACAGCGAAAATCCAATACTTTTTGATTCAATTGAACCAGTTATTGTAGCAGAAGAAGAATCTCGTGCAGGAACTGTTAAACTAGGAGTGTATTGGTCATATCTTCGTGCAACGGGTTATATTCTATCGATTGCAATTGCATCTTCAATAGTTATTATGCAAGTTTCAAAGAATCTTTCTGATGCATGGCTTTCAAAATGGACTGTTAATTCTACAACAAATAGCGATAATAATAATTCACTGCTTGGAGAAGAAGCTATGTGCCATAAAGATTTATCATATCCTCTGGGGGAAAGAGCTCCTATTCCAATATTACAAGATGAAGAATGGAATCGTACTAAATATTTTTTAATGGTTTATGTAATTCTTGCAGCTGTAAATACTTTGATAACGCTGGTTCGAGCATTCTTATTTGCATATGGTGGAATTATTTCTGCACGAAAGCTTCATCAAAGATTGTTGAAAGTTGTTTTAAATGTAAGTTTTTTTTAAACTGTTGCGGATGGCACAGTGGTTGCTTTTTGTTTATTTTTCAAAAACTGTTCATCTGAATAGAGTCTTGTAAAAATGACTATTGTCTATTTTGTTAGGCTGTTACGGTAACCAGAAATTCTGAAAAACTGAGACACCATTCGTTGCTTTAATTATAAATAAAAAAACTTTAAAACGGACTTTTATTGCTAAGCCATTCATGTGTTAGCTGCACATTTTAATAAGTTGAAAAAATTGATTTGCTCGTCGTCGCTGTAATTGTAAATAAAAAAACTTTTAAACTGATTTCCTTTGCTAGACCTTTCCTTAATTTTTAGCAGTTACATTAATTTAAAATTTGTAATACCAAGTTTTTTGAATGTAAAAAGTTTTTAATTTCAAAAATTGAAATACAGTTTTTTGTTCTAAATAACTGAGGTGGAAGTTGAATGCAGTGTTTGATCTTTTTAAAAAGGTTTGCTTTTAACTGATACTTGTGTTTGTGGTTGTTAGGATGCTTTTACAGTTATGATATCTTTGTCGTATTTTGTCAATGACTGCAATTACTTCGCTTTCAATTCACAATAAGAAAAGAGTGAAATATAAAACATTAAAACTGACTGGTATTGCCAATTTTTTAAAATTGGAAAATTTTACAAATGGGTGCCTGAAAAATTTTGTTTACTTTTTAAAAACTGATTAAGATTTTGTTTCAGTCGTTAATGACACTGCTAGATTTTCTTAATATTACGCGAAGTTTTGAATAAATTGTCTTTCTTTGTCGGCTTTTTTTTACTGTAATTTTTTTCTGTTGGTAAAATAAGCTCAACGTTTTGTAATTTTCTTATTCATTTACAATGCATTTTTGGCAATAACTGCATGTACATGGCTCCAATTTCTTGAATTTGTAAAATCCAAAATCATTTTTTATTTTGTTGTAGGCATTTTCCAAATCTGTCAATTATGTTACTGATTTATAGAAAGATGAATTATCAACAAAGAAACTGCATTTCTTTTTATACGCCTCTCCGTAATTTACGGTATTGCGAATTTTTTTTATTATTTTTTGGTTACTGTAGCTCCATATTTTTGAATATGGTTCTTTATAAGTTTAATGCGTTTATAAATATTTTTTGTTTAATAACTGACACGAGGTTGAGAATAAGGTTTTTTTAGTGTAGTTTTAATACCATAACTTTTGAGAGATATATCTATAAATTTCGACAAAATCGTTTTAAAGTTATAAAATCTTGTTACTGCTCTTTTCAAAACTGTTATCGTTCGCTTTTGTCCTTTTTTGAGAGTGGTTTTAACTGGGAGCAACTAGATAATCTTTTAACATTTTAATATATTTCTCTAAACTTTAAAACTTAACATTTGTTGTTATACAGTAACCTTTTAGAAAATAAATTTTTAGTTTTTTTGTGATAATATAAAGTTAATAAATTTTTAAAAAACTGCCTTGTCGAAATTCTTTTGCTACTATATTCTACCAATTCCAAGCTTTTTTAATGTGTATTCTTTTTTTAGTCAAAACTTGGTTGGTGGGATGAAACTCCATGGGGACGTGTTGTGAATCGACTATGCTCAGATATATATACAATTGATGATTCTCTACCATTTCAACTGAATATTTGTTTGGCATCATTGGTGAATTTAATTGGAGCTTTAATTCTTACATCTGTGGCGCTACCATTTTTAATTCCATTTGTTATTGCCTTATTTATTGTTTATTATTTTATACAAGTAAGTTTTTGGTTTTTTATTATTGTTTTGGAGGATAGTAACTGATAATAAGTAGGTAAACTATATACGAATAACTGCTGAAGACATTAGCTTGTTTTTAATAGCCTTCTTAATTTTTGCTTCAAACTGGATAGTAGTGCATACTGGTTACCTTGTTGCTTTTACTAAAAAACTATTTAAATATTTGTTGTGTTGGGGATAATAACTGAGCATGATTAGACAATGTCGATCAGAACGTGAGGATAATGAAGTTATTTTGAACTATGGTTTTAGTTTGGAAGAAATTAACTGCAGGAGTTTTAGCAAAAGCAAAACCTATCAAAAATTTAACCTGATTTTCTTCTATCGTTATCATCACTGATTTAATCCGTTATCTTCTTAATTTTTGTAATTTCGGCGGAATTGTGAGTAATAATTTTAATGGGGGAAATGAACTGACAGAATCAAAGCTACGTTACGCACACGTGGGCAAGTGGTAGGAATTGGTAGGAAATTCCTACATGATGTGGCGCGTGGCGCAGGCAAAATAGGTTATGTGGCGCAGAAAATCGGCGAAATGTGGAGCAAAAAGTTGAGGAAAACGGGAAAAATAGAAAAAAAAAGAGAGAGAAAAGGAAATGATAGAAAAAAAGACAAGAGAGGAATGCTAAAAGCGATGTGTGGTGGCCTTATTTTAATGTCCCGAAATTCATGGAAAAAATGATAGATGGTGTTGGCAAAAATTGTTACGTGGCGCTGACAAAATAATGATGACAGTCTCTAGCCAACTCCGTTAGTGTCGGAAGCTTTTCGTTTCAAGTGGCGCCGGAAATATAAAGTTTGAACAAAAAATTATAAATATTCCACTAAATCTTTCCAAAGTTTTTTTAAACTACATACTTTATTTGAAAGCTTACAATTTTACTATAACATGCTGTATTCAAAAAATTTGACGCGCCGTTTAATTAGCTATCCTACATTATTTTACTTTTGGAGAATAACCGTTATTTTCGTTGTGTATGATATATTATACAACATTTTTAAAACATGCTTTATTTGCCATCCGTGGCTTCCACAACTTTTTTTCGGCGCTGACGCGCCATTTAATATGCCAATTTTTAGTCTATTAGCCTTGTTCTTCAAAAATTTGTTTTATTAAACAAAAGAAATAGCTTAATTCCTCGCCAAAGGAGTGTCGAATTTCCTTAAATTCTAATCTTAAAAAGGATCTTAAAAAACGCAGAAAACAAAAACAAAATTTTGAAAAAAAATGCACGTGGTACCCCCTGTGATAAAAATATGTGGCGCAAAAAAAATTTTTTGTTCCTACCACCTTGCCCACGTGTGAGGCTACGTTAATCGCAACAAGCTGTTGAAGATATTGTTTTGGAATTTGTTTTTAATAGCCTTCTTATTTTTTGCTTCAAACTGTGTTTGGGCATATAATTTGACTTTTGTCTTAAAACTGCTTTAATTTTCGTGATGTTTAAAAAATGCTAAAATTTTTGTACTTTTTTCTTATAAACTGTAAAAATGTAACTAACAGCATTTTTACCCTGCTAAGTGGTAATGCCTATTTTTTGTCTTAACTCTTTCATAACTGTACTAGCATTTTTGGTAGAACTGTTTTCTCTTATAAGCTTTTTTAAATTTACAATTTTTTATATTATAAGGCACTAGCATTAAATCGTTACTAAAAATAAGGACAGTTATTGAGAACATTTTCTCAGGGAAATCTATGTGACTAAAACTGGGACTATTTCTTGCATTTTCGATTTTTTTAAACTAATCATTTTATTTTTCAGCGATATTATCGATATACAACATGTGAAGTTAAACGTCTGACATCGCTTTCCCTTTCACCGCTCTACTCTCATATTACTGATACTGTAACTGGAATAGTAACAATTCGAGCACATCGTTTTGTAGAAAGATTTTCAACAATTCTCAATGAAAGACTTGGAGCTAATATTCGTGCACAATTTTCATCACTTGCTGCATCACAATGGTTATCTGTTCGGCTGCAACTACTTGGAGTTGTAATGATATCTCTCATTGCATTTATGTCTGTTATTGAAATTCGTCTACATTATGTTGAAACTGGTCTTATTGGTCTTGCAATTACATATGCTTTGTCAATGAATAACTTGCTTAATTCACTACTCTGTTCATTTATTGATACTGAAAAAGAATTGGTTGCCGTTGAAAGGGTATCAGATTATATTGAAGATGTTCCTCTGGAAGATACAAATCAACAGCAAGAAGATGTTGATAAATTTTTGGTAAGTATTAGTATTTTTTGGATTAAACTGAATATCCATATAGCGGTTTTTCACATGAATTTTTAAACTGAAACATAAACTGTGTCAATTTCAGTACTGTCGAACAATAAAAGGACAAATTAATTTTGCATCTGTTTCACTACGATATGGACCTGGGCTTCCATGGGCATTGAAAAATATTACATTTACAATTGATCCTGGACAAAGAGTTGCAATTATTGGAAGAACTGGTGCTGGAAAATCTTCTATCTTTCAGGTAAGAATTAACTGGAGGTTGGCATGTTGTGGGTTTAATGCGAATTAGTTTAACAGTAAAAAGCTTTTTTAATTGTTTCTTTAAAAACTTGCTATCACAGCGACGTGGTTATGTATAGAAGGGGATAACAAATAAATTAAAAACTGTAATAAAAGTTATTGTTAAGAATAGTTTTCAAAAAAAAACTGTGCTTTTGAATTTTAGCAGACATGTTGCAGTTGTTGGAAAAACTGTGCATCGGCAGCGTTAACCTTTTAGGTAAAAGTATGCTGGTGTTCGGGGATACTGTTACGTTTGTTAAACACTTGAAACAAATTTGAATATTTCTGTTAGAAACTTATTAAATTTTTTTCATTGATTTACTCAAGTGTATTAGAAATCTTGAACTCTGTAGCAAACGTTTTAAAAATTACTTCAATATGATTATTAAACTAAGATTGTTTTTGCGATTAAACTGAGTTAGTTACTTTGTTACTGGCAGAGTTGCGGTGAAAAATCTTCATTTCTTAAGAAAGGAACAATACAATTAAACCGAGCTTTAATTATATTGGGCGCTGTGTATTGGAGAAACCTCTGCATCTGATGTCGGGGTTACCTTTTTTTTTGGGAAACACTTGATAAATTTTTTGTGAAATTAGAAACTAATTTTTATTTACCATGATGTATTGTAAACATTAGTTGAAATCTGAAGAGCGGCTAAAACATGTGTAATTGAAGTTCTAAATTTTTGTATTACAGTAGAATTTTTTTCTAATTTAACGGAGATCATTTGTTTCTGATTAGTGTTAAAAACTGGCAGTGAAAAGTCTTTATATTCTAGGCAAAAATTAAGTAAAAAAATTAAAAACTAGAATAGCATTTAAATTAATACACAGCAAACAATTATCATAAACTTAAAGAGTTGCTTTTAAAATAGATTAACTGGAAGCATCTGCATTTACTTTTGGAATAATTTTAAAGCAATAAAACTGAACATCTGTATTCAGTTTTAAAAGCATTTTTTCATACAAAAATAAACAAAAACACTATTACACTATACTTAATACATCTCTTTTTTTAGGCTCTTCTTCGTGCACATCCAATTGAAACTGGAAAGATTTTTATTGATTCAACGATCGATCTTGGAAAGCTTGAGTTGAAAGCTGTTCGATCAATTTTTGGTATTGTTACTCAAAGTCCTTTCATCTTTTCTGGAACTGTTCGAGAAAATTTTTGTGTTAACTGCGCTGTTTCGGATGCAGAAATTTTGGATATTGTTGCTAAAGCTGGATTAAGTAAGTTTTTTTGGGGAGTATAAACTGACTTGAGTTTTGTCGGATAATCTTCTTTGGTTTTAAAACTGAGTTCATCATTCTCTCTCTTTTTCAGGTGACTGGTTGAATCGAGTTGGTGGTCTTGATGCTGAAATAGCCGAATCTGGAGCAAACTTTTCATTTGGTGAAAAACAAATTATATGTTTATGTCGACTAATCCTTTCAAAACCAAAGATCGTGCTTATCGATGAAGCGACAGCACATTTGGATGAAAAAACTCATATAATTTTGAATAATCTTCTTCGACAAACTCTTCCTACAACTACCGTAATCTCAATCATGCATCGACTATCTGGTCTTAAAAACTATGATACAATTATTGAAATGGTTGATGGTGGAATACATCGTCGTGGACCACCTGATATGTTTGCAAATTATCATCATCCCTCGTCGAGAGATGAAGCAACTTCGTCGACTTTGTTATCTCGACCAATAAACTGAGTACTTTGTGAAGATTAAACTGTTTAAAGATTGGGGTCTTTCTTTGTTATACTTTTTTGTGATAATTTTTGTATTTTTGAAAATTTTATTTTGCCGGGTGATTATTTCTTTTTGTTACTTCACAACTTTCTTGATTTTGTATTGTTTGAAATAAAGTCTTATAGCTTAAACTAAATATGCCAGATTTAATTGAAGCAATTCAAATGTTTTGAAAAAGAAACATAGTGATAAATAACAAACTGATAAGTTTTCATTTTTCTAACTTGGGTGGCATTTCTTTTAAGCAGACTTAAAAAATGAAAGTCATTTTAATACAGGGTGTCCAAAAAAAATTGGCGGAGGCGCTGCCATTTGAGAATGAGAGGGGCAGTAAACCTAATGATATGTGGGATAGTATGACCCTATGGTAGGCTGTTTATTACCGTAATCTCATCTCTCGAAAACTTTCGTGTCGGGAGTTACAGCGCCGCCAAGTTAAAAAAGTGTCGTTTTTCGACCTGTTGCGCGTGCAGAATAAACAAAAGAATGGAAAGGTGTTTTTTAAAACTTTTAGGGGGGTTTTTTAGGCCATAGGCCCTAGTCGTCCATAGGCTATAGTTTGGGGCTGGCAGCCTTTTGGTTCGAGTACACCAGCGATTTTAAAATGTCGTTGCGCAAAATTTTCGATTTTATAGCAACTTTGAGCAGCTGGTGTAGTCCAGAGAGGGGGTATTAGGGGGTAATATTTGTTTACAATAAACTTCAGACACATTGTGACCTTCCTGCAAAGTTTGGGCTGAATCTGAGAATTTCGATTTTTAAGCTGCTATAATTGCTATATGTAAGTAGCAGGCGATGAAAATCATATCTATGTTAAACGCTTTTAATAGAGTCATGAACGCTTAAAATGTATTTCATATGTGTTTTTATAGCATAATTTACAATATTATAGCAAAAAACCGCATTTTAAAATTTTTGGTTTAACGTCATCGTCTGCTACTTAATCAGTAATAGCTATTTTGAGCTATCGAAAAAAATTCGATATCTCAGATTTCAAAGTTTGGGGGTGGAATCGACCACAATATGTCTGAAGTTTATTATAAACAAATATTACCCCCTAATACCCCCTCCCTGGACTACACCAGCTGCTCAAAGTTGCTATAAAATCGAAAATTTTGCGCAACGACATTTTAAAATCGCTGGTGTACTCGAACCAAAAGGCTGCCAGCCCCAAACTATAGCCTATGGACGACTAGGGCCTATGGCCTAAAAAACCCCCCTAAAAGTTTTAAAAAACACCTTTCCATTCTTTTGTTTATTCTGCACGCGCAACAGGTCGAAAAACGACACTTTTTTAACTTGGCGGCGCTGTAACTCCCGACACGAAAGTTTTCGAGAGATGAGATTACGGTAATAAACAGCCTACCATAGGGTCATACTATCCCACATATCATTAGGTTTACTGCCCCTCTCATTCTCAAATGGCAGCGCCTCCGCCAATTTTTTTTGGACACCCTGTAAATATAAACTGTGTTAGTACGTTTTTGTTTTATAACTTTAACTGGCTCCAAGGTACATCATTTGTATACTTCATCACGACAACTTTCTTAATTTTGTATTGTTTGAAATAAATTTTTAAAGTCTTGACTGAAGCATCATAACATTTCTATTGTAAACAAGTAAAACAAAAAAAATTACATAATTGTTGAAAAAACATGTATTCAAGGAAATACGGTATGAATAAAAAATCAGAAATAAAAACTTTTTTTTCAACAAATCATAAATAATCCACTAATTTAGCAGAAAGGTATTACCTACGTTAAAAAACATTTACTTGACTGTTAGAAACCCCGTTGAACTTGATTTTAATAAATAGAAATTTTAAAAAAGCTTCTCGTAAAGGATCACACATAAGAATTAAAAATATTGGTCGAAAAAGATTTCCAATATCCATTATCCAAATCGCTAAAATAAAAGGCGTATCATCGTTGCTTCTTCTTCCAATAATTGTTCGAATTACCGTGATCGTCTAAAAAAAGAGATAATAAACATTATGCTAATTTTTCTTTTTCTGTCTTTTTTGTTATATCAAACAAACTATACCATTATGCAAATTTTTCTAATATTAATAAAACTTTTATTTGTATACTTACTCTGACAGTCGTCAACGCAACATCAACAAGAAAATCCCAAATTGTAATAATTAATAATTTCTTTTCTTTTGCCATTGCGCTTTTACTATTTTGGCTCAGATTAATAATGTCCTTAGATTTTATCAAACTAATTATTGTTCCCAAATTTAAAAAGAACGTCAAAAAAGCTGTCAATAAAATTTCAGATGTAACAATAATCGTTTGAATGTGCGCTGGAATCCATTTACTTCTCATGACATATGCTATTGCTTCATCCGTAAGAAAGAGAATGATATTACCAAAGAGATAATCCCCAACTAATAAAATCGGAAGTACAAAACTGATTAATAAAAAGTATTTTCCATATTTTTTCCAGATCTAAAAATACAATCTTATTTATTTGGTTTTTAATATTATTTCCGGAATAAAAGAAGCAATAAAAATCCACAAAAATTATTATGCAAATTTTACGTGCCATTATTTTACTTACACCTTCATGCCTGAATGGCATCGTTAAACAGGTTAATCGATTTGCGGCACTTGAAAAGATTAAATATCGTCGAACAAGGATGGAATAAAAATATAAAAATGATAAAATATTAAAAATATAGCCTGCTTCTTTAGCCATATAAAATCGATATGTTAATGGACAAGCTGGTAATTTTATGAAAATCCAAACAACCACATACTGTATGATATCCTAAAAAATTAAAGCTATTATATTCCAACTAATAAAAGATATAAAGGAGACTTACCACAAAACCCAGTGCTGTTGAAAGAATAAAAAAATATGAATTATATAATTTACTTCTTTTTGATGGAGTCAAAAATTGAATCATAACAAAAACGTATAGCGGAAACAAGAAAATGCCATACGATACTTGAATAATTAGCTGCGGCAAAGTATACGGCATTTCTTTTCAATTTAAATTTTTAACAGACATTTGAATTTTTTTTTGTAACCCAAAATTTTTAAATTCTTAAAAGCAATAACAAACGTGGCAATAAAACTAAAAATTAAAAAAAACACATAAAGGTTGGATAATCACTTTTTTGCTGCAATGTTACAGAAATGTTTGCTGTAGGCAGTTAATAAAAAAATAACGTGTTTTTTTAAAAGCATGTTAATAACTTCAGTTAAAGAAACATGGTTTTTTAAGTATTTAAGAAGCACTACCGCTACTTGTTAAACCTCTCGCTACCGCTACCTGCACTACCGTTTCTATTAGCTTTAAAAAGTCAAATTTTTTGATAAAATAGTGATAAATAAACCAAATTTTATTAAAAGTCCAATTTGAACCAACAATAAAAACAAAATAGAAGCTTTTAGCTAAAATGTTTGTCTGTTTCTTCCCATATTTTACCAATAATTCTTCGAAATAACCAAAATTTTGAATGATTTTATGAAAAAACAAGCTATTTATTGGTAGCGCTACTTTTTGGATCGCTACCGCTGACTACCATCGCTACTTTCAACCGCTACCGCTACTTTTCGCTTACCTTTTAAGGTAGAGGTAGCGATAGCGATAAGTGGTAGCGGGAACACACTGAATTTGACGCCCTTGTTGATAGTGTAATTAAAGATGAAACTTTAAAATGCCTTATTTTATACAATGTTCAAGATGCTGAAAAATTGAAGCTTTTGGAAAAATGCTTCTATTATAGATAATAAATCTGTTTTGATTCTATATTGTTTTTTTGTGTTCAAATTTTTGATGTATTTTTTCCAGGCAGTTTTTACGGCGTGTGCAGTGTAAAAAAAACTATGTTTCTTCTTTTGCTGGATAACTGTAATCATCTCGTTGATTAGTATTTATTTATTGATCTCGCATATTTTTGGTTACATTTTATTACAAAAACCTGCATTGATTGTTTTCAGTTCAATTTTTTTGCTTTTTTATAGCCAAGCATGACCTCTATCCAATAAAACTCCCCATTCTCTATTGCAACCGATAGAGCCACAAAAAAAATATTTTTAATCATTTTTTATTTTTAGCAAACCAGCAGAAATCTTTCAAATATTTTTTTTTAAAAATGTCATCCTCATCACCAGAATATAAATTAAATGATAGTGATGAAGATCTTTATGATATGGTAAGTTTTTATCTTTATTTTATTTTTCATAGTTGATAATATATAATGCTTTTTTAGGATAAAATTCATGAAATCAAGAATGAAATTTCAATGTTTCAGCAACAAAATGAATCATTAAAGAAGAAACAAGAAAAGCTTGATGAAATTGAACGAAATTTTTTGATGCAGCAAAAACATGGTATTAAAAGTTTCGATGAAGATGTTGACGTCGAGAAATTTAATGATCCACCAAAGCTCTTATCATTCCCTAATATTTCAATGAATCAAAAAGAATATGAACAATTTATTGTGGAAGATGCTGACCTTGATGAAGAAGAAGGAGAAGATGAAGAAGACGAATATTCACAAGCAGCATATCTTGAAGCAGCAAAAGAAAAAATTAAAAAACTTGAAACACAAGTTCTTCAATATCGAAAAATTGTACATGAAGATGAACGATATATTCAAGATTTGGAAGCTGAACTAGAGCTATATCAAGCACCAAAACGTCGAATTCAAAGCTTAGAAAATCAATTAGAAAATGCTAGACATCAATGTATCAATTTAACATCACAATTTCGTGCAAATGAAACAACACAAATGCAAAAGCAGCAAGCATATGATTCAATGAAAGAAAAGTTTTTGAATTTTGTTACTGGAACCAATAAAGAAAAAGAGGAACTGAAAATAAAGTTAGAAGCAAAAGAAAAAGAGAATCAAACGCTTATTGCAATTATTGCTCACTTACAAGCTGCAACTCAAACACCAATTATTCCAGCAGGTTCTCAAAATACTGATACAATGTCATCAACAAATACTCATACAACCACAACTGATGAATTAATGGATTTAACAAGTGCTCCTCCAACACCTGGCAATGTCATTGCAACTGTTCCCAAAGATGGTAAAAAAGTAAGTTTTCTGTAACATATTTTTCTTGCATCAGCTATCTAAAAAACAGTTTTCAGTCAAACGAAAGTTCTCCAGATTTATGCTTTTAATGCCATTCACATCCTCTTGGTCATCAACCAAATGACCAATTTTATTTATTTTCTTGTTACATGTTTTACATGTTTATTTTTTTGTTTTGTAAATAAAAAAATTCCTGATTGTCATTTATCAAATATCAAAAATGTATACTGTCATTTTTATGTAACAGTAATTTTAAAAATAACAGTTCTTTTTGTATTACGTTCTTCTCGGTTTACCTGGCTACATTAACGTATAAGAAGCTAATACATTTTTGTAACAGTTTAGAAGTTGCAAATTGTTCAACATTTTTTAATGCCAGTTTTATTCCAACAAACTCAAAAAAAAATGCAGTTTTAACTATCGTTAAAGTGCAAATAAAAATTTGGTTCTCAATACGGTAATGTTTGTGTCATCTCTTTAAAAACAATTGAGTTTCCATATTATTATCAGTGGTGTCGTTTATTAACAAAATTCAAGGATACAGTATAACGTTATTAAATATTTTTTCTTAAAAATTACACCTAAAAAAATCTTATTTTGTACTTCTTTTTTGATGAAGTAAAAACAAATAACAGTTTATTTTATCTGCATGTGTTTCTGTCGCGACGAATCGCGAAGGAAGAAAGAAATGATAGAAATTAACATATCTCTTTTGTATAGCAACCTCATTTTCTCTATATATACTTTGTTTGTATTGTATTTGTTGTCGTTTGCATCATTCTCCATCCTCATGTGAGGTCGTCAATAAATATCTCTCTCTTGTTATACTTTCGTCGTAACAGTTTCTAACTAACAATCTTCTATTTTAGAACGATTATCTTTTTCTGTGAGATTCAATATCTAAATGAAATATCAATTTATTAATCCATCAAGTGACAACAGCTCAAATAAACGTTTTACACAAATACAACAAAATGTACTGCCACCATCACCACCAGTTTATCACTAAAGTTTGAGCGTTTTTGCCAGGATGAACTCAGTTTTAAAAATTTTATGACAAAAAACAAAACAGAATAAACCTTTAGAAAAAATAATTAACAACTTTTTTTCTAGTTAACAAGAAACAGCATATATAAGATACCAAAATGAGAGAGATCAAACGATTACACAGTTTAATCCAGATTTGCAAAAAAACCTGTTGAGCAGTTTAATTTCCCTTGAACAATGCGACAAATAAATTATAGTTATTTACAAAGAAATAAAATTTTATTCAAAGTCAGTTTATGCTGATTCAATTTTCTCAACAAATATTTATTGGAAAGTTTAAAAGAAATGAGCTTTTGTTGTAATTAATTGGATCCATAATATCCCTTGTACAGTGTCAAAGAGCTTCTACACTGCTCCACAAAAGTTTACGGACACCCTAAAATAAGGTGATTCTGTAACTTCTGCAAGTTGGATCGTTCCAAATGTTTCAGATTCGAATTCAGCATGTTCGAAAACCTATATTTCCGTAAAATAATGCCGAAATTACAAAATTTACGAATTGTTTTAACAAAAGTATGAAAAATTGCTTCCACAAAAGTTTACGGACACCCTAGAAAAATTTGCATACGGTCAGATATGAAGTAACCAGTGTTTGGGGGTTGTTAAACATGCTCTATTAAGCTCATTTGCGAAGAAAACAACTAAAAATATTCATTGGTGCCGATTTGGCGTGGCTTTGAAAATCGCATTTTTGGCTATTTTTCAGGTGCCGTTCTAGCAGCGGAGAATATGTTTTAAAGGAAACCAAACATGCCATTTTGTAGTCCTATTCATGCTTAATAAGTCCACAAAATTTCACAGCTCGATCTCTAACACGCGCTTCCAGTTCCGGCTTCAAAGATTCCGATTTTTGATGTTTTTTTGTTTTTTTTCAAGAAATTTAGCATTTTTTGGCTAAGAAATATACATTGTCTCATTTAAAGTACAAAAAACGTGCTCTAATACAAGTTGTGAAATAATTTTAGTTTAACACTGTATGTAATTTCATGTGGTATGTAAGCGTTTATGCCAAAACTAGAAATATTAATTCAGTTTTACAAACATCAAATTTTCAACCTCTACCACAAATTTGCTTATTTTTCATTTTTTTCCAGTAATCTTTTTTTTATTTACAGTTTTTGGAATAACTTAACTTAATAGCATTTAAAAAGAATACTTTAATAAAAAACTGTTTATTAGATCTTTTTTGGTCATAGTTTCATTTTAGTTTAACAACTTTAAGATATTGGTAAATCAAAAGAACAGCTAATATTTGTAATTTATTGTACAATCATATGCCCAGTAATCGACAGTTTTGTAATTCATAATCATTGAGAATCTTTTTCAAGAATTAGCATTGTTTTAAATATGTCATTTTGTGGTTGATTTGTTTTTTGAATTTTCCGTTGTGCTGTTAATTTGATGCAACAAAAATTAAAAGTTTTTATATAATGCCTGCCTTATCAGTTTTGATTAGAAGAAAAAATGCATCATAAAAATTATTTTTTAAAAACCATTATTAATACAATTAATTTAATTAACTGGTAGAAAACAGTTTGAAGTTTATGCAAGCGCATGATAACAGAACATACCAGTCTCATATTTTAATTTAGCGACATCAGCAATCCTGCAAAAAATGATTTATTTATTTATTTATTTAATCACTTCTTTGTGAAGTGCAGAGAAAAATACAAGTATAACAGTAAAATAAAGGATATGTACAATAGAAAAAATAAATAAAAGTAAAGTAAATAGTACAATAAAAAATAAAAACAAAACAATGAAAGTAAGGGTGTTTTTGTTTTAGATTTTTATTATTTGAAAAGAGAAATTAAAATAAAGTATTTATAAAGTAATTTATGGTAATTTTATTGAATGGTAGGTTGTTGGCACTGGGTGGATAAATGAAAGTGGCCAAGGACTAGTACGAGCAAAAAGGCAATGAGGACTCATATGTCGTAGCTTGGTTTAAGTCCACCTCACCACAGTGTTGCCCCAGTATAAATATATATTACCGTAAAAAATTTTTGATAATATATTTTAAAATTTTCTTTTCAAAAATAGATGCCGAAAAAAGGAAGAGAGAGGGGGATACATAAAAATACAATAAAAACAATCAAAAAACAAGTTACGTTATTTTTAGTATTGATGAAAAGTCAATTGTTTTGAGATAAGTTAATAGTGTTGTTTTTGATGAATATTTTTGAAGATTGATTTGAAAGTGGTTTAAAATTGAAGCAATTCTTGATGAAAAATGGTAGTTGTAATATTTTGAATTTGAAGGGATATTTGATTTTGATATATAAACACCACCAAATCTTGTTTCCATAGCAATGTTGTGATGAAAATCAAGATCAAGTTCTTCATTCTTGTGTTTAACGAACATTTCCCATGCAATTAGAATTTGAGCAAATAATCTTCTTTTCTCCAAGGTTTCCATTCCATACAGTAAGCGTGTCTCTTGATAATCTAAAATCTGATCAAAATTAGTATTAGGATTATTTCGCAAAAAAACTCTTTTTGTAAACGTTTTTTGTATTGCTTCTAAATCATCGGCAACATTTTTTCGAGGAATATTAAAAAGTGGTGAACCATATTCATAATTTGGTCGAATATAAATATTAAATATTTTTACGAGAATTTCTGGATCGTTTGTAATCACTTTTTTCAAAATTGAATGCATCTTTTTGTTGGTGGTTGAATACATGGTATCAATATGATGAGACATTGACAAATCATTATAAATGTAGATACCCAGATCACGAGTTACTTCTTTTGTAACAATGCCAATATTGTTTATGGAATAATTTGCAGCTGGATTTGGCTTGCCAAATTGCACATGAACAGTTTTTGATCCATTGATTGATAAAGATTTGGCAGTGCACCAGTCATATAAACCATTTAAAACATTTTGTAATAAATGTGAATCAAATTCATTAGAGAAATAAGAGTACAGTAATTTAAGATCATCGGCAAATTTGAAATGTTTTAAAAAATCAAATCCATTTAAGAAATCACTAATTTGAGCAAATACAATGATGAATAATATAGCAGAAAGAACACATCCTTGGCCTACTCCAGAAGTGACTTCAGCTGATTCTGATTTGTATCCATTTATTTTAACCTGAAATTTTCTTTGAGTTAAAAATATAATTATTAAATTTAACAGTTTTCCGTTAATCTTAGCCTTTCTTAACCCATAAACAATTTCAGTAAAGGTGAGCTTGTCAAAGGCTTTTTCCATATCCAAATATATGACATCGACAGTTTTTCCTTTGGCTGCTTCTTTAACAATGAATTCTTGAAAAAGAATCATTTGAGTTGTTGTTGACATTCCAGCTCTGAAACCAAATTGTTCTTTTGGTAAATAATTGATCTTTTCCAAATGAGGATAAAGCTTTTCTGCAATGACTCTTTCCATCGTTTTATAGGCATCACTGGTTCCTGAAATAGGTCTGAAATCTGAGATTAGAGAAGGATTAGGAATTTTAGGAATCGGGGTAACGTGCGCTAATAGAAATTCATCAGGCACTTCCCCTTTATCCAAAATATAATTAAAAAGGATCGAAAATGGAAGAGCTAAAGACCTGGCACATTTTTTAAGTATTATTCCAGGAATTCCATCAGGTCCAGACATGTTTTTGCTTGAGCATTTTAAAAGCTGCTTTTTAACATTCTCTTTTGTAAATTCCACAAAATTTAATTCTTCTTCAGAAACATCATCTGTCGGGCAAAAAATAAAATTTGAATTTGGATTCATAACAGAAGTGAATTGTTCCATAAATCCATCTCCTTTTTCTTGATCTGATAATAAAATTTTATCATTTTTAACAATAGCAGGAATAGGTTGATGTTTGGTCTTCAACAATGGAGTAACATATGAAAATAGGTTGTTTTGTTTGGACAAAAATTTTTTCTGTTGATTTTTGACCCATCTTCGGTGCATTTTCTGCAATTCTTTTCCAATTTTATTACTTTGCTTAGTTTTTGATGGATCTTTTATAAGTAATAAATAATGATTTAACATCTACGCAACATATAATTTCAGTGATGATCTTCAGTTGAAACGAATAAAGTTTATTCAAGTGTCTCACAAAAGTGTTTTGCAATTTCATTTAACAGATGACTGCTGATCTTTAGTTACGCACACTATCACTAATCCTCAGCCAGTTTAATATTATGCATGCTGCAAACCAAAGTGATGTCCATTCGTTAAAAAGATTGACAAATGAGGAAGAGGAGGTTAATAGACAATAATCACAGTTTAAGAAAGCCATTTACATGGGACAGTTTAAAACGTATACAAATACACGATTAATGCATGTGGAAATAATTGATAAATGGATTACAGTTAATTAAATATTTTTTTACACGCTGTAATAAAAAGCATTTCCACTCCAAAACAGTTTTATTCCAATTAATTTAAAAAAAAATGCGACATTGAAGCTGTTAGCAAATTACTAACCAAAAATAATGTTGCAGTTAAAAAAGTTTTTATGATCATTGACCTTTACTTACATTGATAAGTGCATATATAAACCCATCTGAATGCCAGTTTATGATATTTCTTATGTAAGGCTGCAACATCGTTAAAAAAAAGCTGTCAGTTCGTTTTTTTTAATTTTGTAAAAACTATAAAAAGCCAGAAATTTGTTAGTTTAAAATGTCGGATAAGCTATTGCCGGCAATTTTCTTCGTTTTAATTGTCGATACCATGTCAGTTAGAAAGAATAAATTTACATATAAAAAAAACTTTATTCATGATAACTTTCATCTAAGTAACATCTGATACAGTTTTTAACATTTTATATTATTCTTAGTTAATTGCACAAAAGGAAAATATAAGATGAGGATAAGAAAAAAGTTCTGGGCAGGACTCAAAAAATGAACTTTTTTTCAACGGTTGGAAACTTCAAAGGATAAGGACAGTTTAAATAAATAAAGCAACAAGTGTCAGTTGCTTTAAGGATAAATATTTTTTATAAGGACATCTTTTAATGCAACAAATTTAAAAGTTTGCTATGAGCAAAAAGAAATCCCTTTAATTAATGACAATTTTTTTTGATCCGTTTTTTTTCTATTGATTACGAAGAAGAATAGACTGAAAGCAGTTAACACAAAAATCTGATGTTTTTAAAGCTGCACTGAGAAAAAGCCGTGACGAATTCATCACCCGCGCATCACTGTCAGTGACAAAAAAACCCTCACCGGTGATGCATCCGTCACAAAACCGTCATTATCAGTGATGAATTCTTCACAGATGCATTACCGGTGAGATTTATTTCGTCACGGCTTTTTCAGAGCTTTTTTTCTAGTTAATAAAAACATTACATGTATTAAAAAGACAACAAACAAAAATCTTAGCTCAGTTAAAGTTAAATTTGCAGTTGAATATGTGAAACAGTTAAATGTCACTTGAAACAATAAAACTAATACATTTTACTTTTTAAATAACATTTTATTTCAATTAGTTATTTTTAGCAATATGTTTTTAATATTTAATAACAGTTTTAAAAAAGCGCTTTTGTAAAAACGATTTGGGACAAGCTGATACAGTTTTTAAGCACTTTGATTAATTAAGCGAAACTTGTCGCAATGTTTAAACCTGTAAAAATCAGATTAAAAAAATGTAACTCAAGAAGTACTACTTACAGAAATGGACATTCTTTTATATAAAATCAATTCGACGTGACAAAAATTATAACTTTTTCCGAATACAATTATACTGTTTTCACTTTTCACTACTTTTATGCATTTTTTGTGCTTTAAGTTTTTCCAAAAAAAGCCAAATAAGAACCTTGTTGTCAGTTTAACTCAATTGCTTAATTTAAAAATTAAATACTATTTGGCTATTGCATTGTAATGCTTATTGCATAACCATGGCTATAACTTTTATAAAATATTGCAACACAGAACCTAATTCTGGACAATTTTAGATTAACACAAATATTTTTTGTCTAGAAACAAAACAATTATTTTAAAATTTTAGCTACAAAAATTGTTTTCGTCGCAGTTTTGGAATAAAAAAAAATTGATGAGTTAGAGTTTTATAACAAGTAATAAACAAGTAAAGCATAATATTTATTCAAGAAGAATATTTCCTCAAGAATGTGCAACATTTTTACAGTTCAATGAAAAATTTTACTAACTAATAGAATTTCGTGCAAAAAAACTGAGCAAGGCAGTTTTTTTTGCGTGTCGCTCGAGTCCAACGCTTCCGTCAATCCCGTTTTTTTTGCGCGAAATTCCGTCTACCAATAACTATGCTACTCTGTGTAATGTCGCGGCGTAAATGTCGCGGTTTAAATGTCGCGGCTTAAATGTCGCGGCGTAAATGTCTTCGGCTTAATAGGTATTAAAAATGAGGTAGTACCGATTTGACCTCATTTTAATACCTATTCCGCGAGCTTTTTATCCATTTCCGCGAACTTAAAAAAGTTCGCGGCTTTATAAGCTTGAGTCCTGCACAATTTAGCTCAGTTGAAATCCAATTTGCAGTAGAATATTTAAAACAGTTGAATGTCACTTGAAACAATAACACAATTATGTTTTAATTTTAAAATAAAATTTTATTCCAAGTGACTTAATTCAGTATTTTTAACAATTAGTTTTTAATATTTAACAATTTTTAATGCTGAAAAATTAAAAGTTTTTTGAGGACAACAAGCTGTTTGTAACCGCTCTGAATTTTTATCCCCTTTTTTGTCATTGTTTTTGAAAACTTACTGGTGGGCAGTTAAATACGAAAATTCGTTTAAACCACATTAATTTTGTAGTTACAGTTTTTGGATACATTCTTATGCTTATTAATTGATTTTGTGTATAGTCAGATTAAATGAGTATAACTCAAAAAGTATCACTTACAAAAATGGACAAACTTTTTTTATAAAGTCATCTTAAATGTAACTGAAATTAAAAGATTTTCAGAGCAAAATTTGATCGTTTTTACTTTATTGCTTTTATCACTTTTTTGTTGCTTTATGTCTTTTCCAAAGAAAAGCAAATATCCTTGTTGACAGTTTAACACATGCATTTGCATAACTTAATAATAAAACACTCCTCTACAATTGCAATTATCAATTATATTGTGACGTTTATTTATTAAGAATCGTTTTAAGTAACAATACAAAACCTATTTCTGGACAGTTTTAGATTAACACAAAAAGTTTGGTCTAGAAACAAAAGAATTATTTTAAAATTTTAGCTACGAGACTTGTCTTGGTAGCAGTTTAGGATTAATAAAACAAAGACTTCATTTTTTTAGAAAAAAGAAATTTATTAAAATTTTTATAGATACAATGGGTTGTAAAAACTTCATTCCATTTTCACCGCTTTTTGCCGTTTTTTGCCGCTTTTTTAATTAAACGATTTCTAGATATCCAAAATTCATGAAATCTTCAGGAATAGTACATATGGACCTAGGGAAGAGATCTATAGCACTTCTGGACCCCTATGTACCCTCTTGCCCTCAGGGCAACCCCGACAGTACCCTCAAACCCCAAAAAATGACATAATAAATAGAAATGAATGTTAGGTTTTTATGATAAGTATATAAAACAATTTCAACAAATAATGTGGTGAATTTAACATGTATTATGACCTTGAATAAAAACGCCTATCTTTAAACCAGGGAAACACCTCTTAAAAATGGTCGGGGAGTATTGACATAAACATGAAAAATGATCAGCTCATCAAGGCGCTTCAAATGATATATAAATCGTCGAAAAAAAATTTATGCAAATTTTTTGGCACCAGGATTACTGTAGCTCCGCACCGGTGCACCAAAAATGAAAAATGACTTCAGATTCGAGTTTCTCGACCCCAAAATGCTATATATACCAAAAATTGGCCAAATCTGAGAAAAAAAATTTTTTTCAAATCCGTTTAAAAACCATCATTAATACAACTGCAGTTTTGTATGTCTATATCCTGCCTTTCTTTACCTCAGTGTTCTTTGACTTTTTTTGTAACAATCTAAAATAAAATTTTGTTGATTGCGATCAGTTTCCTTGAATGCTTTTTTTTAGGTTAATTAAAAGTACTGCGCACACAACAGTTTTAATCCTCTAATTTGCTAAAGTTCCAAAGTCTCCAGTTTTTTTTGTGCTTGTGATTCAAATAACAGTTACCTTGAAAAAAAAGGGAAATTATAGTCTGTACATCATTGATCATTACAGTGTCATCATTGTAATAATATAGTTGCCATTTATATTTACTTAAGCAGTTGGCAATTGCAGCTATATAAAAAGTTTATGAATACGAAGTACACTGTTTGCGTAAACAGTTTTTCTAAACTATTTATATTTCTCATTAGCAAAAAAGTGCGAAAAAAAATCAGGGAATGCTAATCAAAAAATTATTTCAGGGGAATTGCCCCCTGAAAATTTTACAGTGAAATTAAAATTAAGCGGTCACAGATGGATCAGTTTCTTACAATTTTAAATAATAATTTCCATAAAATACTTCACAACTATTTCATTGTTATAAAATTTCAATTTCTAAAACTACCAGGAATAAAAGAAGATCAATACATTCTCCAGTTTAATTCAAGACAAGTGGGGTTAAGTGATGACTATAGCATTACAAATACATTTTAATGAAAACGATGTCATGCTTAAAATTTGTTCAAAAGTATTTCACAGAAAGACAAAAGAGTTTTCTAAAAATAATTATGAGTCATAAATCCCTGCACTCACTCAAACCCCTGAAGTTCAGTTTTTCGTTGATTTCCTTTTGGATTTTAAAACTTCAGTTTCTTTTTATGTTTAAAAATCTTGGATGCTTTAAAAATTCAATACAATTTAAATAATCAATGTTTTATATTTTAAGGATTGTCTTTTTTAGAGGAAATTTTTTTGCTGATGTACAAGATGTGATTTTTCTTTTCAGAAAAGTAAACAAAGTTTTGCGATATTCCTCAATTGGCTATCAGTTTATTTTCCATTGATTACTTTTAGAATTTAACTCTGTCAGCCCAGATGATAGAAAAACCAGGCCGGCCAGCCGATATATTTTTGGCCTGCGGCCGGCCGCTCTTTTATTTTTGTTAAAGAAATGAGCTCCAAAATCAGTTTTTGAGTCTGGTTAAAATCGACTTTTGCACCGTTTCTTTAATAGAATTATGTGTTTTTAGCCTTTTTGGGTATACAATTTCGTTTATTTTTATCAAAAATTTCGTCGATCATTGAAAAAACACATATTTAAGTTTTTAAAAATTTTTTGAAAAATATGCGGCCAGCCGCGGCCGCGGCCGGCTGAAAAAATTTTGGCCGCAGGCCGGCCGGGCCGACGAATTTTCGGCCGCTTTTCTCAGGCCTGAGAAAAGCTTACAGTTTTTGTTAATTTTTTTGGAGAAAGCAATTAGATAAATTTTGCAGTTTTGCGATCTTTTTACGAACTAAATAAGTAGTTAACAAGAAGAGAACACATAAAACAAATTTACAGACCTAAAATGAAAAAAAAAGAAAATAAATACAATTTTAAAGTTTAATGAAAAAAAAACACAGTGGAGTTAAAATTTTATGAAAAATAATAACAGCCCTTTTTTTAATTAAAAAAAAAACAGCTTGAACGAGATGTTAAACAAATTACCGCAAATTTATTATAATAAAACGGAGATTCCTCAATTGTTTCAGTTTTTTAAATAAAAAGTTGAAACCAATAACTGCTTAATTTGAATTCGTGCAAAACATGAAGCATCAAAGTAAGCTGAAAAGTACCCAATAAAGTTTTTAATACCTTCTTTTAATTTTAAATAAAGGAATGTATTCATCATCTTTCTCTACATAAAAATCACAAAAAGGTTCTTTAACAAAAGAAAGATAAACACTTTTTTTATTGCACAATTGTTTTTGCTGCAGCAAAAATTATTGGTTTTTTCTTATAATGCCTACGTTAAGTCAGTTAATTCGAATTTTAATTCATAGTCGCACTTAGACCGACAGTTTGAAGACTATCAAAAATTAAAAAAAATGTCACTTTTAGCAGCTTGAAAGCCGAAATCGCTAGACTAAAAAAACTATGAAGAAAAAGGTCGGACTAGTTTTTAAAAGTTTCAAACGGCATTCATTTAATTTGCCATGATTCCTTCTCAATCATTGACAAATATGTATAAAATGACCTACAAGAAGCTGCAGTAAAAAAAGAACAGTTTCACTTTTAGTTAATTTCAAGACATATGAGATTGAATAATTAAAAGGGATTTACAATAACAGTTTAAAAATGATGTTTTTATTAAAAAAAATTGAGCATACACAGAAAGGGGTAACTAGAGTTGCAGTTTTGGTTTTTTTTATATCTGATCCATCAAAAATTTAAACAGTCATAATTATTTTGGTGAAATCTATGTATTTCTTATTCCATAGCCACTGTTTGAAAACTATTAAATATCAAAGAACAATGCCTCTCTCCAGTTTAATTCACTGAAACGACATGTGAGATCAATGACGAAAAAAGGCTTACAAATACAAATCTTACAAAATTTAAATGAAATGAAAACATCTGTTAAACTTTTTAACATCTATTAGATATTGTGAGAACGCTGAATATGGCAGTTTTATGTATGTTCAAGTTACATCACAAATCAGTTTAATCAAGAATAGAATGAATTATATTTACAAGTAATTTAAATTTTTTTTGCGCGAAATTCATTGTAAAACATAATTCATATCTTTAGCTACATTATGCATAATCAAACAGTTTTGATTAAATATTGTTTTTATCAAAATTTTGCTCCATTATGCAAACTCTATTACCAGAAGAATTTTCGGTATAAAAAACAGCTTAAATGACACCAGTTACTTTTTGTTACTTGTGGATAAAAAAATAAAAATAGTTTTATTAAAAATAACTTTTTTTTATGATAACTTGAATGCAACATGGCTCCTACATTTTTTTTTAAAAGGGCACAAAAGCATATACTCGGGCGAAATCAAATTTACACCTGAAAGTGAACCTGGCAGTTAGATAAAAGTAAAATTAGTTTTTTATGAAGATCTTCTTTGATGTAGCAAAAATTAAGTTTTATTATGGACAAGTGACACTCCTGTGGTGGTCGACGTCAGTTTTATTTGATCCTTTTTTTCTTTAAAACTTATAAACAGGAAGATCAGTTTATTTTAAAATTAAAAAATGCATTCGATTTTCATTTTTATGCTTTTTAGTTAAGCAAGAGTTCCCGCAAAGCCAAATTGAGCAAACATACATTTATAAAAAGTATCAATTACAAAAAAAGGATAAACTTCTTTTTATATTAAGGTCATCTTTGATGCGGCAAAAGGTTAATGTTTATATAGGGACAAAGCTGCTACTGCTACCTTTGATTGCCAACAGTTTTATTTGTTTTGATTCGCTTTTTTCATTGCTCATTGTTTTTTTGAAAGAAAATAAAAAAAACACAGCATGGGGGGTGCTTCGTACATCACTGTTAAAAGCTTAGTTTTCTTAATATTTTCACGATGTGAATCCTTATCAGTTAAAAAATTTTTAAAAAAAACATCATTTGTACATTTAATTGCAGTTTATAATTTAAATGCTTTCACTGGAAATACTTAAAATTTTGGAAGCACATACTAAAAGATTTATCAAATTTACAGTTTCTGTGAAAAAATAACTTTTATTAAACGTTCAAAAATCCTTTTGGAACAATTCAATATTGATTAAAAGTAAAATACAGTTTGACGTTTATGCAAGCGTATGATGACAAAACCTACCAGTTTATTTCTTTAATTTAACAATATCAGAAAGTAGTTAATTTCTTATATTCCTACGTTTTAAAGTTTTCGACGAGTTTGATTTTCATTTGTTCTCAATTGCCAATTAGCTGTTATAGCTGTTAAAAGGTACACACACTTTACCACAGTTTAAAAGAAACCTTATCACAACAACCTACTTTTTTCATAATTTTTTCATTCTTACAAATACAATCCATTTATTATCCTTTTTTTGTTAGATAATAATTTTCATGTGCTGTATATGCATAATAAAGATATTTCCTTGTTTTTGAGAGGTTGAAGAGGGTTTTTAGCTTCTGGTTGATGATGCTATACAAAGAAGAAAAGAGGTAAGTTTGGTCAATACAGGTTAGTTTAGTCATTCTTTTTATATACCACGAACTAATCTTACTATTTTTAGATAAATGCTCCTGGCTTTTTCTTCGCATTGATTGTGCTTCTTCTTACATCTTCCGGCCATGACAACCCGTGTTGATAGATTTTTGTTCTCACGCCTTTTAACACATACATTATTACAGATGCTATCGATTCAGCTTGACGTGCATAATAGGCCTATAGTACCGCATATGACCCGTTGCAGATTAGTTGATCACAAAACATCTACATTTTTGTGCTACATCACTGTTTTTTAGAGAAACGTTTTTACATATTTCCTTCTGCATTTGCACCTTTATACCATTGAATACCACATTCTTGAAATTGTTACAGTGTTTCGAACTATAAAAATAGGTTCCTTTTCTATCCTAATGATTCTTTAGTGTAATATTAATGAACACATCATTGATACGATAACAGTATTACACCTTGTTGCATTTGCAGAAGAAATATACCTTCGTCAACAGTATGATTGTTATTTGTAGCAAATTTATTAACACAGTAGTTCTTATTAATGTACGACAATCTTTGTTTTCGTCTCAGTTACTAAAATTTTTAAAATTACTGATGGCTATTTTAAATAAATAATTGTTATACACAAAATTGTTATTCCAACAATACCAGTTTATTAACGAAATGTTTTCACCAAAATTGAATACAGTTTTTTAAGAAATACAGTGGAATTAAAACTTTCAATAAAAAATAATTAACAACTTTCTAATTAATAAAAACATCATTTACGAGGTATATAAAAGACAACTGGCACAATTTAGCTCAGTTAAAATCCATTTTGCAGTAGAATATTTAAAACAGTTGAATGTCACTTGAAACAATAACACAATTATGTTTTAATTTTAAAATAAAATTTTATTCCAAGTGACTTAAGACTTATTCAGTTTTTTTAACAATTAGTTTTTAATATTCAATAACAGTTTTAAAAGAAAGTAAAAATTAGCTTCTGTAAAAACGATTTGGGTCATGCTGATGCAGTTTTTAAACATTTCGATCAATTAGGCGAAACTTGTCGTAATGTTTATACCTGTGAAAACTGAGAATATTATGCTTTTTATATTAATAGAAAAACATACAAAAAAAGCTCGAAATAGGGGCTGTCCCGATATTACGTAATCCAAAAATCGGAGTTTTTTGACCCCCCTCCATCCATCACGTAATCAAACATCAAAGCTTTTTGCCGACAAAGTCAAAGCGGTGTAATAATTCGTAACCCCCCACCCATCACTTGGATTACGTAATATCGGGACAGCCCCATATCACTTACAACGCTAGAGGACAAACTTCGCATTTTTATGATGCCATTTTTAATGTTGAAAAATTAAAAGTTTTTTAAGGACAAAAAGCTGTCTGAAATCGGTCTGAATTTTTATCCCCTTTTTTGTCATTGATTTTGGAAACCTACTGGTGGGCAGTTAAATACAAAAATTTGCTTGGACTATGTTAATTTTGAAGTTACAATTTTTACCTAGACGTTTCCATCAAACCAGTTTAGTCAAAAACAAAATTAATTACTTTTGCACGAAATTCATTATATAACACAGTTCATATCTTTAACTATAATAAATAATCAGTTTCATAAAATGTAATTTTTATCAAAACTTTGCCCCTTTATGCAAAAACGAACGATTAGCTAAAGTAAATTCAGTTTTAACTTTTTATGTACGAATGCCTTTTCAAAATAGTGTTTTATGTTTTGAAAATATTCGAAGTGAAAATTACTCTGCAGTTTTATAAAAAATTTCTTTATGTTATTTAACATTTCTGTGAATTAAAACGATTTCTGCGGTATTGCAGTTTTAGGTAAATTTCAATAATTCAAGACAACATAGAAGAATATAGCAATTACAATAAGGAAAAAAAATTTAATTATGTGCCCATTGATTTTCAGGTTTTTCGGTGATTTTTTGAGTTCAACCTGTGTAATTTCTGGATGATTATCAGATTAAATAAATAATGCTATTAATATGTATCAGTTACAAAACAAAGAATCAACTTTTATCTATTCAGCTGTGATACAACAAAAAATTAAAAGTTTTTTTATAATGTCTACGTTAATTCAATCCAGTTAATAATTTTTTAAGAAATGTAACAATATTTATAGTTTTAATATTTTAATCATTATCTGAAGTTGTTGAAGGCTGCCCAAATAACGTACAAAGCAGTTCAAGCCCGTATTTAAGAGGAGGCTTCAGCCGCCCTGAAATCGACAAAACTCTTTGATCTTTTGCCGCCGCTTTGTAAAAGGCGGCAAAAGATCAAAAGTGAGCCCCCCCTCGAAATGTTTCAGCCCCCTCCAAAAATAAATCCTGGATACGGGCTTGAAGCAGTTTATCAAACATTTATTGAAAATGATTTTTGTAAACCTATGTACTATGGGAAACAGTTTAATCAGAAAATAATGCTGGCAAATATGCATCAGTTACAAAAAAAGGATATACTTTTATTTATTATGATCAATTTCAAAACATAAAAGTTTTTAGAGGAAAAAGGATAAGCCATTATTCAATGCTAGTTTTGATCTATTTTTGGCTGTAGTTTATTAGAAGAAAGAAAGTTGAAAAGATTATGATGACAGTTTAACACAAAAAATTAAAAATTTCTTCTTTAAAACCCAAGATGAACAATTCAAAAAATATTGTAAATTTTATTATTTAATGTTACACAGATTTTTCAACCTATGGGACATCACTGAGAAAAAGCAGTGTCGAAAAAAACCTCACCGGTGATGAAGCTGTGACGAATTCATCACTAATAGTGACGATATCATCGCCGGTGAGGGTTTTTTCGTCACTGGCAGTGATGTAAAAATGATGAATGCGTCACGGTTTTTTCTCACTTTGTCAGTGATTAAATGGACTCGCTTTTTTAAATATTATGTTTAATTATGAGAAAAAATGTTTCATCAAAAAATAACTTTAATGCAGTATGGCTCATACAGTATTTTTCTACAAAATTTAAAAGACACATAAACGTTTTTTTAAAAAAAGCAGAAAACTCGCGCAAAGTCCGATTAAATGCATATCAGTTAAAAAAAAGGAATAAGCTTTGTTTTATTATTATGGTCATCTGTGGTGCGACAAAAATTAAAAAAAGATGCTACATGCTTTGACTGCCGCGAGTTTTGTTTGTCTTGACCTGGTTTTTTAATTGCTCACAAGGGACCGTTACGAGATGTCATCTATGGATTTCTTCGAAGGATTTAGCTTGGAGCTTAGGTTAATTATGATATGTGATTAACGCATTCAGTTGAAACAGTCATTCTTAACACCGCAGTTCATTTTTTTTTCAAGTCAATCAAACACGGTTTTTTGTTTAATTTAGAATTCTTGATGCGAATAGCTGCCAGTTTGTTAACCTGTGTGAACATAAGCGGAAACCAAATGACGGTCAGTATAAAATATTACATGGTATATATCGATCACGGTTTAATGTATATTTGTGGTGTTACATAAAAAGTATTTTTAGAATTAAAATTTTTGAAATTTATAAAATGCAATAACAAAGAGAAAACAATTATTTAAATGTGAAAATATAGATAGGATGCAACTCTTTTCAGTTTAGCATCAGTATTTTGTCTGTAACAGAATCCATATCAGTTATTTATTTTCAATCATTTTTTTCTCACATTACAGTTATAACAAAGCAAAATACGTATAAAAATTCCGGCATTTTATGGAGACAGTTTTTTGTTACCCAAAATATTGTTCCCAAAACATCTGACAGCGAGAAGATGGATCCTACAGTTATATTATAACATCTTTTAAACGTTTTTAAGCCATTTTTAAACAGAATTCATTTTATGAAATTATTGACAAAATTCTTTAGTAGCATTTATTTGTTGTCCACTAACGCAACACCGTTTTTTGGACATGATTCTTGCAGGGCTGTCATTTCGCTGCGCGGAAACTTAACGCGCATCGCTTGCGGTTTATTATTCATGTAAAAAAATGATGCATTAAACTAATTGAATAAGCATCTTAAACAGTTATTAACATTTTCTTTTAATTTTTTATAAAGGTCTGAATTCAACGTTTTGCTCAAATTTATTTTTTCAAAAGATGAAAAGCTATTACAAAAGAAGGATAAACACATTTTTTATTGCAATATCGTTTTTGACAAAGCAAAAATTAAACGTTTTTTTTTTAATAATACCTTACTTAAACTAGTATTTGGTTCATTAAGAAATACATATAGCAATATTTGTAATTAAAATGTTTTAGGCGTTATCTAAAATCAAGCAATCCAAAACAAAATTAACCACCAATACACACAAAGCAGTTAATAAAATATTTAATAAAAATGATTTTTTAAAACTAAGTGCTATTCAAACCAAGATGAAACAAGCAGTTTAAGACACTTAGAAAAAGCGGAAAATCAGTTAATTTTTTTGTTATTTTGCTATATTAGCGGGGCTTTAACTTTAAGTGTTCCTTTTATGAAGCCATTTTTGTTTCGAATCCTAATCCATAATCATAAGCCCCAATTTGAAGACCATCAGAGAAGTAAGAAATATCACTTTAAGCAACTTCAAAGCCAAAATCTATGTTGGAACAGTTTATTAAAAATTTAAATAATTATTATTGTAAAATGCTTCGAACTACTTGATAGTTATTATTCTTAATTTCAAAGATAATCAGGGAGATTTTAATTAAAAGAACAACAAGCCTTCTCCAATTTAATTCTATAATAATATAAATGTGACAACCAACGAGCAGCCCAGTTACACTGAAAAAAAAATTCGCTAAATTGTGGCGAAAATCTGCTTGTTATTAATTACCCATCAGTCTTTATCTCAACAGAAGAAGGTAAGTGAAAAGCCATGGTCCAAAATGGTGCCAGACAGCGCAAGAAGCGCTCTCTCGTTAGAGAAAAAATAAATGGCAAAAATTATGCCAAATTTGCAACGATTTTTTTCAGTGTAACACTTAAAAGTGATAAAAACAAACAAACAATAATTGAATTGAACTGTTTAAAACACTCGTAAAAAGTAGTAAATCGTTAAATTTTTTATTACTATTTTATTATTACGGAACCAGTTTTGTTTCAAATTCTAATCCATAGTCAAACTTGAAGGGCCAGTTTGAAGACCATCAAAAATAAAAGTAAAAAACGTCACATTTACAATAAAGGTGCGGCAGCTAAGATAGAAAATATAAAAATTAGCTATGAACAGTTAATCTTCTTTCGGTCAAAAAAGGGTACACTATATAATGCGAGAAATATCATGTGGATAAAGAGGGATAAGTTAAGGGATAAAACCAGGTTAAAACATAAAAAGATTAGGTGATGGTGGGACAACATTTGTGATTGCAGTTTAAAACAAGAAATGCCTTTTGGAACAGTTTAAATATATTCAATTTAAAAATATGTCAGTTTATTAAATAAATCTTTCAAAGTCAGTTAAAAACATAAATTTTTGAAAATAAGCAGCAACAGAATAGTTTGGAACCAGTTTAGAAGCTTTTCAACCGCGGGATAAGAAAATAACATGTTAACTTTAATTTCAGTAAAAAATAAATCTTTTATAGAAAATTAAAAAAAATTCGTGAACTGTTTAATATTTATGAAAACCCATGAAGAAAACATATTCCAGTTTATTTTTTAAACTAAAAATGAAAAAAATTACTGAATTTATCGTAAATGATTACAAATAATATGATAATTGGCAGTAGAAGTAAAAGAATCAATTTAAATTTATATATACGTCTAAGAAAATTGATATCCATATCATTTTGTTTTTAACGATTGAGTAGAATGTGCCAGTTAAGTCCATAGCAAAAAAAGTGTGTGGCTAAAACATTGGGAATTTATTGATAGAAATGGATTTTCTGTAGCAGTTTAAAATAATGCCGAAAATACGATTCAACAGTTTTGGACATTTACAGAACGGCGGTAAAAGTGGTTAACAATTTCATTTAAAAATTTAGTAAACAGCTGTAATTATTGTTTTGTTGAAAACAGTTTTTTTTAACTTCTAATTCATCTGAATCCAATATAAGAACTGTATCAGTTTTTACAACAAGAACTCCCAGTATACTGTCTTCTAATAATCCATTATCAATTTTGGATCCTCAGTTTGAAGAAATATCAAAGTAAAAACTGCATTATTAAATAAATCTTTTATAAACTCCACATCCTGGATACACTAAGAAAAAATAGTGATGAAAACAACTTCACAAGTGACACATGCGTCATCAACAGGGATGCAACTGATAATATCAAAGAAGATCCTCAGTGTAGGGCTTGCGCAGTTTTTGTAAAAATTTAAATAAATATTATCATTAAATGCTCTAGTGTTACCACTTTGCTGTTACTGATAAAAATATTAGATATGAAAAAGTTGGAAAACAGTTAACACGGTTGCCGGTTATTTTGATTCCTGGTCGAGGCATAACTTTTCGAATATCTTCACTACCTTATTTTTGGTATATCCCTTCACAACTCTGCTTGTTTTACGCAATAACTACTTTTCGATCTAATTCTCTGGGACTGATTTACAACAAAAATATAATAAATAAATATCATTTTACTAATCATTGTGTGACACAAAGTTCAAATTAATGCTATATATACATTGAAGTTGCAGTTCTCAGATATACTTTTTAAATGAGCAATGTAATACACAAATATTGATAGTTCTTCAACCATCACTAGTTTATATTGTTTTTGCCAAAAAGAAAGTCAGTTTTAAAAACACATGAGCAGTTAAATACCCATTGAGGAACGTGACAAATAATTTTTAGCTATTCACAAAAAATATAATTTTATTCAAGGTCAGTTAATGCTGAATTTATTTTCTGAACAAACCTCTTTTTGATCAGTTTAAAAGAAATGAGCTTTTGTTATAATAAATTGAATCATGATATCCCAGTTGCAGTGTCAAAAAATTTCTATCAATTAAGGCAAAATTTCGCCCAATGTTTAAATATAAAGAAAATTGAAAGCATTAAAGTATTACAGTTTACACGAATGCAAAATTGAATGAAGCTCACAGGAGAAGTCCCTAACTTATGACGGAGTTGAGCTCCCATATTTTGCCTAAATACTCGTCATAGTAAGGGATAGCTAGAGAAAAAATATTAGCTGCCGAATCCACGGTCTGTGGATTTAATAGCTAAACGAATATAGCTAATAAGTAGCAGACGATATCTATTTTTGCTATAAAATATTCAAAATTCTGCATAATGAATACTTCTCAAATATTTTAGATGTATTATTCATGGATTATTTAAGCTATCTTTGCTATTACATTTCTTTAAAATCATCAAAACCAAAATTGCTATAGCAAAAATAGCTATCGTCAGCTATTTATTAGCTATATCTATATATCTATGAAATCCACAGATCGAGGATTCAGCAGCTGACATTTGGTCCCTTGCTATCCCTTACTATGATGAGTATTTAGGCAAAATATGGGAGCTCAACTCCGTCATGAGTTGGGGACCTCTCCTGTCAAAGTATCATTAAACTTCTTTTTTTAATGTCATAATTTAAAGTTCTTTCGGTAAAAAAAGCTGTATATCAATTCAGTTTTGATCCTTTTTTTCTATAATTCACTATTTTGTTTTTACTAAACAGTTGAATTTAAAAAAACATATTATAAGTTTTGTAGTCGCAGATTTTAAATACACTATTCAGTTTTAGTTCAATACTAATTAAGCACCGTAATGTTAACAGTTTTTAAAGTTATTAAACTAGTAAAACTATGTTATGTAAATGACACAGCTGCGGTTTTGATATTATCAGTTTTTCAAAGATTTATTTAATAATTATAAATGTTTTGCACCTTTTAAATAATCAATATGATTAAAAGATGTCAGTTTAACAAATGATTATTGAAAAATAAAATCTTACATGATTTTTCTTAAATATCAAACTAATTTCCCAAGTTAATTAAATAGAATTTCGGACACAATTCCTTCAAAAATACAACAGATACTATTTATAACCAATGAAATTTTCTTTGATACGGCAAAAATGCAAAAGCTTTTTTAATTTATGAACTCCAACTATTAAAAATTAAATTGACAAAAAAGGAATTATAGTTTAAAATGTTTTATGCTATTAATGTTGGCGATATTTTATATGAGTGCAAAACTTGCTGACTTGATTTATGTAATACACAAGTACATACAATCATCACAGTTTATTTTTTTTGGTTATGTTTATAAACAGTTTTACAAAATATTGTTTAGATGTAGTTCAGTTGTTTAATATAAAGAATTCTTGTTGCACTTTTATACGTAATACTTTGAACAGTTGCCAGTTTATCAAAAATTGTTAAAAAAAATGGTAGCATTTAACATATTTGCCGTTTTATGCTAATTGCATTTTGATGTGTATAAATTTGAATTGTCTTAGTTGCATTAGTTGTTGGCGTTGCGCGCTTCAATGACATTGCTCTCTCTCTGTTTTTTCCTTTTTGATTTTCTCCTGTCTCTTTTTCATTAGCAATCAACCAGAGCTATAAAGAGGTTGTGTCGAGCCGCTGTGCTATTAATAAATACTAATCTAATTAATTAAACTTATACTGGACTAATAGAAGACAAATAGTTCATAACACATTTAAAAACACTTGTTAACGTAATTATGTGCACAAAAATCACAGCCATATCCATATGCCAGTTTTTTTGTTTAGCTTTTAATGAATAAAAAGAATCATCACTGTTTTTTTTTCTATCATTAAAATGTCAGGTACAATTTAGCTTTGAAATTATCTATAGACAACAGCTTTTTTTCTGGTTAATAAAAACATTAATGTACTCATATCATTAAAATAAGAAGTATCTATTAAAAAGACACCAGGCAACAATCTTAGCTCAGTTAAAATCAAATTTGCAGTTGAATATGTGAAACAGTACTAATACATTTTAGTTTTTAAATAAAATTTTATTTCAATTTATACGAAAATCATTCAGTTATTTTTTAGCAATATCTTTTTAATATTTAATAACAGTTTTAAAAATGAGCTTTTGTAAAAACGATTTGGGACATGCTGATACACTTTTTAAGCACTTCGATCAATTAGGCGAAACTTGTCGCAATGTTTATACCGGTAAAAACTGAGAATATTATGCAGTTTATATTAATGGAAAAACGAACAAATAAAGCTCGAATTATCACATACAACATTAGCGGACAAACTTCGTTTTTTTATGATGTCAATTTTAATGCGAAAAGTTAGAAGTTTTTTGAGGACAAAAAGCTGTCTGTAATCGCTCTGAATTTGTATCCCCTTTTTTGTCATTGATTTTGGAAATCTACTGGTGGGCTGCTAAATACAAAAATTCGCTTAAACAAAATTAATTCTGGAGTTGCATTTTTAGACACATTTTTATGATAATTAATTGAATAAAACAACGTTTTCGTACCAAAAAATGCTACACTGAAAAAAAAATTCGCAACTTGTTTAGTGAAAAAAATTGGCGACGCTTTTTTCTCTAGTTTTTGGCAACTTTGTGATCAGTTTTTTGCCAAAATCATGTGAATAATGTAATAGCAATTAACGTATTCGGCGAAATTTTTACCTTTTATTTTTTCTATGACGAGAGAGCGCCTCTTGCGCTGTCTGGCGGCATTTTGGACCATGGCTTTTTACTTACCTGCTTCTGTTGACATAAAGACTGATGGGGAATAAAACCGGCAAGCTTTTGCGGACTGCATTTGTGGCCCGCACCGCATATATTTGCGGTCCCATTTTTGAACCCTCCGGGGCGGGTTTAAAAAGGGGTTAAATTTTGGATATGTCGGGGTATCACACCAGAAACTCAAAATCGAAATTTTTGAAATTTTCGTAAAATTTTCTAGGAATTTTCATCGAAAAACTTTTGCGAAATTTTGGCAACTATATTGCAAAATATTCGCCATTTGTTTTTGGCAAAAAAAGTCTAGTCGGCGCCGGGGCATCGCCAACTTTTTCACCCAAAAAGCGTTAACTTTCGCCACTTTTTAGCGAATTTTTTTTTCAGTGTAGTTTACAAGAAGCTACTCGAACCTCTTGAATATTCAGTTAAACAACGATTTTTGTTAATTATAGTTTTACTTGACTTAATTATAATATTATTTTACAGTTTCAATTATAGTATTATTGTGACGCTTGTTGATTAAGAATCGTTTTAGATAACATTTTGCAACATAGAATCTAATTTTGGACAGTTTTAGATTAATAAAAAAAGTTTTGTCTAAAAACAAAACAATTATTTTAAGCAATAGTTGTTTTCGTAGCAGTTTGGGATATTGAACGGCAGGCTGAGCCGGTCCGGTCCGAAATTTCGGACGTCCGGGCCGATCGGCCCAGACCGAATAGGCCGGTCCGACGACTTCAGTCCGACAAGTCCGTGCCGACTTTTTTCTTGGGCCGACATATTTTTGATTGTTTCATTATCAAATTTTTAAATCAATTTAGACAAGGAAAATTTATCTTTTCCCTTTACTTCAAGGTGGCATAATCATTTATCAATGTTATCCATTCAATTAAAACTTTGGCTTTTAAATAAACCAATTTCTTCCCACATTTTATTTATAGTCCGGTCCGAAAAATATTGGGGCCGACTTTCGGTCCGACAAGTCCGGGCCGACAGATTTTTAGGGCCGACTCGTCGGGCCGAAGATTTTTTTTTTTGAGCTATGAGTTTTGATTATTTTAACTATTTTTAACGTTGAGCCAACATACAGGGGCATCGATAAATCAGTTTATATTTTCATTTTATGACCTAGTCTGGATTTGCCGAGTCAAAATGTGCCAAAAAACGACGTTTTTGGCTATTTTCGTTTTTGGCCAAGTACAACCTCAAAATACCTCAAAATAACCCCAAATATGATTTTTTTGTGTTATTTTAGTGTTATTTACCTAATTTTAAAATCCCGCCCGTACAGTACATTTTTGGCCCAAAAATAGCCCGTGAAGAAGAAGCATCATTTACAAAATAGGATAGACTTCTTTCATAAAGTCATGTTTAAAGTGACAGAAATTAAAAGGTTTTTTAAGGAGAAACCAAATCTTCTACAAGTGAAGCCAGTTTATTTTGATCTGCTTTTTTCTGCAGTTCACTGCTTTTTTAAAGAACGAAAAATCTATGGTGACAGTTAAACACAAAAATTTGCTGAAATCATAATAAGACGTTGATGAAATCGAATAACAACAGGTTTAAAAAAAGATAAACACTTTTATATACAATTATGTGATATTAAGTGTCATAGAAGTTTACTTCACGTTAAAAGGATTTGTTTTCTTAATATTGCCAAAATCTTAATCAACATCAGTTAAAAAAATTTTTAAAAATAATATTTGGCATATTTTACAATCACAGTTTATAGCTTAAATTCTTTCACTAAAAACAGTTTAAAAGTTATGGAAGCACAAAATGAAATATTTAAGAAATTTAACAGTTTCAATAAAAAAACAATTTTTTTTTTATTGCAGCAAAGTATAAAAGCTGAGATTTTTTCGATCAATACAGTTTTGATAGTTGAACCTGCAGTTTTAAGATCATTGAAAATCGAAGTAAGCACAAATTCAGAGTCATCACAAAGTTGTCAAAAATCAGATTTTTAAGAACTTCAATAAAACTATTCTTTAACCGTGCACAATTTGAAGATAATCAAAAAGCAAAATAAAAAGCACCGCTTTTGCATTAATATAATTTAGATAAAGAAAAAAGAAAATTTAAGTTTTTTTTCCATGGGAGTGATCAAAAAGTCTGTATCTGCCCCTATGATGCTGTGTTCATATTCAGTTTTATAAAAAAGTCTTTTGAACTAGTCAGTTTTTTTAGATGGAAACATATGAACATGCACTTATTATTGTTAGATGTTTTACATATAAAAGGAACAAATAAGCATACAATTTTGTCATTTTGTTTTAATGAAAACTCGTAGATATATAAAAAATATAACAGATATAGTTAACTTCTTATATTCCTGCGTTTTAAAGTCTTTGATGATGTATGAGTTTGATTTTCATCTGATCTGTTCTCAATCGGCAATTAGCTGTTAAAATGAACACAAACTTTATCACAGTTTAAAAGAAACATTATCACAACAAGCTACTTTGTTCATTCTTATTTCCATGTCCGTGGCAATTTTTTTTATTCTTACAAAATGAAAAACACTTCTTCCTGCTGTGGATAAAAAATAAAGTTTTGTTATTTAATGTTACGCAAGTTATTTATTTATTTATTTAATACCTTTTATCTGTCACGAAGAACGAAAGGGGACACATTACAACACCAAAAATTAGATAAACAAAGTGAGAATAGTTCATGAGATTTTTTATTAGAGAATTTCGTGAGATCATCCATCCATCTTGTAGGTGGTCTTCCAATTAGTCTTTTAGCATTTGGCATCCATTCAGTTAGTATTCGATTCCAGCGATCTTCAGGAAGTAACATGAGCTTTTTGAGATAATTCCATTTTCTTTCACGAGCACATTGGACAATATCTTTCAGTTGTGTTCTTTCACTGAGCCATTCACGAGAATTTCGATCAATCAGCCTAACATTGAGCATTCTTCTTTCCATTCTTCGTTGAGCTACAGCAAGTCTTGTTTCTTCAGTTTTTGTCAAACACCACGTTTCACATCCATAGAGAATAGCAGGAAATATGCACTGATGGAAATATCTTCTTTTCAAGTTTGCAGATACCCTTCTTGAGACAAGCAATTTCTTAGCTTTATTAAAAGAATTCCATTAGTGCAAGTTATTCCAGTTTGTAAATACATTTTTATTTGCTTTGATCATCTTTTGCTTTACTGCTCACTGCATTTTTAGAAAGGAACCAGTTAAACACATAAATTTGCTGTTTTTAATTTAAAACAATGTCTTCCAAGCTGTATCTTTTAGAAACATTGTGGTATAATCATTTGTTATACAAATATTCGCGCAAAGTCAAATTTTAATTTAATTTTTAAAAAAAAGCAATAGATGAAAAACAATTTGGGTCAAGTGGCAAAAAGGACACCAATTATTATTTTATTAGATTTTTAATCAGTCGATTTTGACGAATCCAGTTTTTTTTAGACTTTTAATCTGAAGTCAATTTTATGACCACACTTTAAAACACCATTACAAAAGATTGTAGTAGAAAATGTCGTTTTTTCACCCTCAGGCAAGAAATTGTAAACGATAAAAAACGTTCAAGTTCATATCGACTCAGTTTTTTAAACATTTCAATAAAAACATTTAAATTAAATTCTCTATTACTACTTCTCAGTTACAGATGAAAGTTTATATAATAAGCCATAGGGAATCTGCAGTGATGAATAAGAATAACGATACTTTTCCCAGTTTAATTTAAAAGCAAAGGGGGTGGGAGTATGTGATGATAAAAGATTTAAAACAATTTAAAATAGAAAATTTAATTAAACAGATTGAAAAATATGAAAAAAATGTGTAAGTGAAAATACCAGTTAAGGTTTTACGTTTAATATTATTTTAGCACAATTTTAAAAGCTTTTAACTCTTTTTGGAATCCAGTTTTGTAGTCAAATTTGAAGCCGCAGTTTGTCACTATCAAAGATCAAAGTAAAAGATGTCCATTTTTATCAACAGAGCTGGACAAAAAAAATTAATCTTGCAACTTCACAGTTATTAAATTTAAATTTCAAAAATTATCAGGAATAAAGAAAGAGCAATACATTCTCCAGTTTAATACAACAATAAGACAAGTGGAATTAAGTGATAAAAGAATCATTCTCTTCTAGTTCCACCAAAAGAATTGATCTCCCAAAGTGATTTATGTAATGAGATCATTTAAATCGTACCAGTTTAAAAACAAAACAGAAAAGAGGAGTTGTGCATTAGGAGTTTTGTTATTTATCTCATCATTTTTTGTAAGAATAATGGTAATTTTAGCAATGTATGATTTTATGATTATATGTGTACAGTTAAATTCCCAATGCATTAATGAAAGTAGTTTTAAAAATGTTGCACTGTCTGCAGAAGTTTTTTAGGAAATACTGTAAGAAAAAGCATTACATTCAAAATCCAAGCGGTTACGTTCCAGTGAGCAGAAACAATAAGAACTGCACAACCGCACGCCGGGAAAACACGATTCTTAACACGAAAGAATTGCTTTATGCTTTTAAGTGACATTACGCCAAACGAAATTGCAAGCTGATATATTTATTTTTAATTATTTTTACACGTTATATTAAATTAATATTTTTTTCTCATGAAAATCTCCATTTAAAATGCTACAAAATGATACCAGAAACAATTTACATATAACAAATTTTACCACATTTAAGTACTATAGCAACTTTGAATGAGGTTCCCGAAGCCATTCACTGGTCGATTTGGCTGACAGGAGAGGTCCCCAAGTGACGCCGGAGTTGAGGCCCCATATTTTGCCTAAATACTCGTCATAGTAAGGGATAGCTAGGGGCAAAATATTTTTTCCGAAATCCTCAATCTGTGGATTTAATAGATATATGGATATAGCTGATAAATAGCAGGCGATAGCTATTTTTGTTATAAACTTTTAATGTCGATGATTTTAAAGCACTATAATAAATAGAAAAACGTAATTAATTAGCTGGTAATGCATGTAAAGTAGCTAGAAAGTTTTCAGAATGCAAATTTTTAGATATTTTATAGCAAAAATAGCTATCGCCTGCTATTTATTAGCTACACTGAAAAAAAAATTCGCTAAAAAGTTGCGAAAGTTTGATAATTCTTGGTGAAAAAATTGGTGATGCCCCGGCGCCGACTAGACTTTTTTCGCCAAAAATTAAGGCTAATGTTTCACGAAATTTGTTGCCCAAAATACGCAACATTTCGGTGATATTTTAGCGATAAAATTTGTAAACGAATGCGAATTTTTGGCGAAATTGTGGTTATCTAGGGCTTAAAAATTACGGTAGAAAAAACTTCCGGCGTACTGTATCCCCCTCGTTCCCCCATATTCTTCCCTTTCATTGTTTGTCCCCACAATAAAGTAATGCAAATAGTAATACACATTTTATAAAAAACGTAACAACAATAAACACTACAAAAAAAGGCAACAACAATATAAAAAAATTATAAACATTACATTGACGAGGATTTCATTACTCCAGAGATCATTGACGAGGGGTTGATGTTGTCGATGGTTATCGGCTTTTCTGACCAAATTGACGAATTGATTGAGAAGTTTATGGGAAATTTGAATCAATATCATCTCTTCTTCTATTGACAGTTGTTCCTGTACTTTTTCTTCCACAGCTGTAAAATAAAGTGCTATTAGTAAATGTTATAAGACAAACAAAAAACAAACTTAGAATTGTAGCAGCATTCAATATACCGACGAAAAGCATTCCTTCATTTGATGAGAAGCAACCATTCCACGTTCGAAAGCTGGATCATTCCATAATTGTCGAAACCATGTAGAGCGAACTGCGCTAGAAAGAAGGATATATATGTTAAAACGTTGTAAAGTAAAGCATGCCTTTGTGGTTGTCGAAGTATATGCTGCTGCTATTCCATCCATTGAAGAAGAAAGGTTATGATGAGGTAATCGACGAAGCTGGCTGAACAACTGCAGGTGTATTGACTGATAAAGAAGAGATATCGGAGCAGCAGTTGCAAACGGAGTTGCAGCATTTGATGAGGCTAAAAATGAGACAAGTAGTAATGATAATAGTAGTAACGATGAAAGTTATTATTATTAATCTGAAAAAGACATGGACAAAAAAGCGTGAGTAAAAAACAACATTATTTTACTGTTAATCACATTTACCAGTAACAGCTATAAGAAATATTAAAAATAATTAGTGGTAAAAAAAGAATAATAGTAAATAATAACAATAGTAGATATTTAAAAAGTGATATAATTAGAGAGAGCTTATACAAATATTGTTATTAAAAATAGAGGAAGCAAAAATAAACACGCGTAAAAAGGGTTATTTTCATTTTACCACTAACCACAATTACAAGTAAAAGTGATTAATCGGCATTAATAATAAATAATAGTAATAATGTTTAACAATAAATAATAAAAATTATTATTATTAAAAAAATAATTAAAAAATGAGAGAGCAAAAAAAGACGCGCGTAAAAAATGGAAGAGACTGGCTGCTGTAAAAAAAGCCCGCGCCAAAAAAGGAACGACACACAGCAGCAGCAGCTGCGTTGACTGCGTGTTAGATTTTTTGTGGGGTGCGTAGAATGTTCGTTTGTATTCGAAAATGTTTGTTCTTTTTTGAAAGTTTTTTTCTTCTCTGCTGTTGATTATTGATCTTTTTTTTTATTATTATATTTTATACATTGATGATTTCGTACTATCAACCTATTATGTCTGCTAATGATAAAAAAAGATTATCTCGTGATAATGGTGATGATGCTCGTCTACCGCTGCAGTTCGTATGTTTTTTTCTTTAAGACTGAATATAATTATTCATATTTTAGAATGTTTCTCCGTCAACAATATGAAGATGGTAATCCTCGTCAATCAGCAAGTGCACCGAAGTCTATGCATCCTGCTGCAATTATGGTTGAACTATCTACTACAGCTATCGGAGAGCTAACAGCACCACCTCCATTTGCTCCCAATCAACCTTCAACTTTATCATCGACAAATGTTAGGGTTAATCGTTTATCAAGTATATCATGTGAGTTTTTTTTCAAGGGAGATTGGGGCTTTGCGGGATCTCTATAACATTGAGCCTGGGGAGGAAGTATTAGACATGTAGTAAAAATAATGGGATAGAAGGCGAGTCAAGCGTATTGGCAATTATAAAAAAACCGCACATCCCGACGCCATTGTTTATTTTTTTGGTTTTTTAGTCATAGTTTATCGACATAAATAAATCATACATATTTTTTTCAGGTGCATCAACTAATAATACTCGTTTCTTCGACAAAACCGGATTTGAAACATGGATCTTCAAATGTATCTGCTGGAGATAGATGACTACAAAGTGAAGATGATAATCCTCGTCAACCAGTTATCTTACCTGAAGATGTTCCACCTTATGCCGTTACTGCTGAATGAGAAGATGAATCTGCTGTTAAAAATCCAACAACTCCATCACCGTCAACTCGTCTGCTAAGTACTCGTCAATAATATTTCAACTGTCTGTTCGTTTGTTTTTGTTTGTATTTTTTCATTTGTTAAATAAATATTCATCGTCATTTTACTGTATTTTTGGGGGGATCATTTAAAGCAGGGAATTGGCTTTGTAAAGGTATAACATATCAAATCCAAAGTTTTAGTTTCCTTTTAAAGAACTACAAAGTATAACTACTCATTTTTGTAATAACTACACTTTAATTATAGCAGTTTTTCAAGATACTGTAGCTATTATAATCACATGTATAATTGCTAAGATTTAAATCTTATTATTTCATTTGCCATCTGTAAAAAAAGCAAAAAATAATTTTCCTAATTTAATATTTGGCTAATTTTTTCACCATTTTTTCAAGATTTCAGCCCAAAATTCACAACAAAGTTGCCAAAAATTAGCAAAAAAAAAGTCGCCAATTTCGTTCACAAAACAAGTTGCGAATTTTTTTTTCAGTGTATATCCATATATCTAAGAAATCCACAGATCGAGGATTTCGGAAAAAATATTTTGCCCCTAGCTATCCCTTACTATGACGAGTATTTAGGCAAAATATGGGGCCTCAACTCCGGCGTCACTTGGGGACCTCTCCTGTGAGACTTTCAGGGTAGCTACTACTGGACCTGAAAAATATATTTACGGGAGGATTTTCATTTTTGTACACTTTTACCAATTTTTCTCAATGGTCAAACATATATATACATCCATTTTTAGTCCGTCGTCGTTGTGGTTGTTACCAGCATCATCATCATCGACGTCTATCGTTGCTGGTAGTAGTAGTAGATGCTGCTGCTATTGTTGCGGTTCAAAAATCTATCTGTATAAAAACGCTTGGTTGGCAGTTCAGCCGAGGTCGTCGTCGTTTATTCGTTCATTTTTTTTTCTCTCCTTTTCTTATTTATTATTTTCGGGCCATATAATTTTAGCAAGCTTGATAACACTATGTCAGTAAAACACAAAAAAAATTTATTGCTTTTGACGTTTAAATAAACTTTACAGTTTTAGTGCAATACTAGCAGTATTTCAACTTTTATACTAGCTTGCAATGATATGCAAATGTTACAGCTGCGGGTCCAGATATTATCAGTTTTTAAAGATTAATTTATTAATTTAGAAAAGTTTAGCAGATTTTAGATATATGAAACGGCTGAAAGATGTCAGTTTAACAAATTATTATTAAAAAAGTCTTACATGATTTTTCTCAGTTATTAAAATTATTCAACAAATTAATTAAATAAAATTTCAGACACAAATGCTTTAAAAAAAACACCAAATACTCGTTAATGAAAACATCTTTGATGAGGCATAAAGTAAAAGTTATTATATTTATAAATTGCAAGTATTAAAAATGAAATTAACTTAAAAAGAATTCCAGTTTAAAAAATTTTTGTTATAAATGAAGCATTTATATGGCAATATTGTGCAAAACTTGCTTACTTGATCTATGTAATACACTAGTATGTACAGTCATTGCAGTTTATTTTTTACAATTAGTTTTACAAAATGTTGTTTAGATTTAGTTCAACTGTTTATACAAATTTAGTTTTGGGGATATAATGAAGCAGGGATTCGACAGGAAAAAAAAACGTCTCAGTTTTATAAATAGATGAACTGAATTTAAAATATTTACATCTTCAACTACACAATGTGACAGTTTTACAAAATATAGTTTTACAAGAAATTTTTTGCTGATTTAAAAATATTTATTGAAAATTATTTATCATTGATATCGAAGAATACAGTTAAAATATTGGGTTTTCCGATAAGTCCGTTCCGCTGGTTCTTCTTACGCCATTTTTTTAGTTTTTGATAAAATTTTATAATTTCTTCTTTAACGGGTGCCTATGGAGGTTAGTTATCATACTTCAAATGCATTTTTATATATCTATGAATCTGACGGATTTTTGGGGGATATACTGGGATTAACGCGGATTTCAGCATATTTTGCAGATAAAAATCACGAAATTGTGAACAGTTAAACACAAAAGTTCTAATAATTATTAAAAATAAACTTTTCAGTTGCATGTTACAAATGTATCACAAACTGATTCCCCTTCCCTTAAACAAGGTTTTATAAATGTTTTCTTAATTTTTGTAACTTTTACAATTCTCTATATTGCAATTTTATACTGCACAGCCACAAAACAACAATGTCTTCAATTTCAAATTGTAAAAGATGTGATTTTGCTTTGCTGGAAAGTAAACAACATTCTGCGATACTCCCTCATTGCGTGTCAGATTTTTTTCCGTTGATTATTTTTAGAATTTAAATCTGTCATGCTAGGAAGACTTATTTTCTTTGAAACAACAATTAGATAAATTATGCAGTTTAAATAATACGACGCTAAATAAAAATTGCAAGTTTTTTAATTAAGAGATAATTTTTGATAGAGCAAAAATTAAAAGTTTTGAATCAGTTAATATTTTTATTTAGAAATGTAGCAATTTCTGTAGTTTAAACATTTTATGCGTTATCTAAAGCTGTTGAAGGCAATCCAAAACAAATGTAACAATGATTCATCCGCCGCAGTTAATCAAATAAGTATTATAAATGATTTTTTAAAACTATGTGCTATTCAAAACAGTGTATTAATTTAAACAAAAAGCTTGCTCATAATCAGAGCAAATAAATAATGTCAGCAATATGTTCCAGTTACAAAAAAAGGATAAACGTTTATTTATCAATTTTGCGGCAAAATATAAAGAAATAAAATATATCATTGTGGTTGCCAGCTTTTATTTATTTTGATCTGTTAATTTTTTCTGATAGAAGAAAGAAAAGCGATAGTCATGACAGTTAAACACAAAAATGTTTTAAAAACCCATTCTGTGAGAAAAAAAATGTCGTAGTTTTCACAACCTCTGGTACGTTAAATGGACCCAGTTTTGTAAATATTATTTTTATTTATGAGAAAAAAGATAAAAATTACTTTATCAAAAATAAGTTTGTTTCTAATAACTTAAATGCGACATGGCTACACAGTTTAAATTCAAAAAAGCGTATTCTCGTGTAAAATTAAATTACACCGCAAAATAAACATGACAATTACATTAAAGTAAATTTTATTTTTTGTTAAGGTCATCTTTGATGTGGCAAAGCTTAAAAGTTTTTTTATGGACAAATGACAATCCTGTCGTGGTCAGCGTCGGTAGTTTTATTTGATCCGTTTTTTTCTGTTGTTCATTGTTCTTTAATTTATTACAAAACGTTCGGAAACAGATTTTATTTGTATAGCTAAATTCCTTTTATATTATTGAAAGCATTTTTAAAATGGTGCATTGACTGTTGTCAGTTTTTTTAAGAAATACTATAATAAAAAGGGTTTCATTAAAAACAACTTTGCTTATGATAAATTAAATGCGACATGGCTCCTGCAGTTTTTCTCTACAAAATGAGAAAATTACCGAAAAAATACGCCACAGCACAATGTGCTCCAAGCAGGACTCGAACCTGCGACCCTCTGATTTCCGGTCAGATGCTCTACCAACTGAGCTATTTGCACAAAGGACAATGTAAAATGCAGTTTATATTTTCAACTTCATAATCGAACAGTTTTATATCATACAAATTTGCTTTTTTTTGCGATCCATCCACCACTTGATGCAGTTTTTAAAAATTCCATTAATTTTAATTAACGCTTAAAAGCAGAAAATTCGCGCATAGTTCGATTAAACACAAATAAACCTTATAAAGAAGTATCAGTTACAAATAATGAAGCTAAAACTTCTTTTTTTAAGGTCATCTTTAATGCGGTAAAAGTTAAAAGTTTTTATAGGGACAAAAAGCTGCTACCTTTGATCGCCGACAGTTTTATTTGCTTTGAGCCGCTTTTTTTTTTTTTTTTTTTTTTAGGTATGAATTCGACCTTTTCAATGCGCCTAACAGGAGAGGTCCCTAGTTGAAGCCGGAATTGAAGCCCCATATTTTGTCAAAATACTCGTCATAGTGAGGGATAGTAAGGGACAAAATATTTTTTTCGGAATCCTCGATCTGTGGATTTAATAGATATATGGATATAGCTAATAAATAGCAGATAATAGCAATTTTTGTTAAACAATTTTGATGTCAATGATTTTGAATAGGTGTAATAGCAAGAATAACTTAAATTATCCATTAATAATGCGTTTATAATATTTGAAAAGTATTCATTATGCAGAATTTTAGATATTTTATAGCAAAAATAGATATCATCTGCTATTTATTAGCTATATCCATATATCTAAGAAATCCACAGATCGAGGATTCCGAAAAAAAATATTTTGTCTCTAACTATCCCTTACTATGACGAGTATTTAAGCAAAATATGGGGCTTCAACTCCGGCGTCAACTGGGGACCTCTCCTGTAAGGCCTGAGGGCCTAAGCCCTAAGGCCTAAGACTAAGCCTAACGCTCGGCCTTCGGCCTCGCGAGCTCATCCTGAGCTTACCTAAGAAACATACAGGGCTGAGGTAGGGTAATTTTCATAAATATCCGCTTAATGTCCATTTTTTTGAATAATTTCGGGGAAACGTCTTTCGGGGAAATGGTTTTCGGGGAAACGTCTGAATACCAATATAAAAATGGGCTTTGGGCAGTAAATTCGGTCACAAAGGTTTAAACTTTAATGCGAGAAATAACATATGGAAAAAAGGGATAAGCATGGGATAAAACAAAGTTAAAACATGGGAGGATTAGATGAGGATGACTCAATTGCAGTTTATAACTTTAATTATTCCAATGACGGTAACAGTTTAAAAATTATAGAAGTTTAAAAAAGCTAATGAAGAAAACAATTCGGGACATTTACAAAAAATGTGGCAAAAAAATACCAATCATCGTTTCGTCATATTTTTAAACAGTCGACTTTGAAGAATCCAGTTTTTTATACTTCTAATCTGGAGTCAATTTCGGGACCGAATTTTTATAACCATCAAAAAATATTAAAGCAAGAAATGTCGTTTCTTCACTCTTAAGCAAGAAATCGTAAACGATACAAGAATAACACCCGATACAGTTTTTTAAACATTCCTTAAATTTTAATTAAATGCTTTAAAGCAGAAAGCTCGCGCAAAGTCAGTACTAGACTGACAATGATAGTTTTTTAAAACAGTAGTTCGATAAAGGAGTTCGGGACTTTCATAAAAATGCAAATTGTTAACAGTTAATTTTTAAGTTATTTTGCTATATTAGCAGGGTTTTAAAGAATGAATATTATTTTAAAGAATCCAGTTTCGAATCCTAATCCATAATCAATCTTGAACCCAGAGTTTGAAGACCATGATAAATGTTAATTTTAGTAACACCAAAGCCGAAATCAGCAGACCCGAAAAAACTTTGAACATCTCAATAAAGACACTCATTAATCATTTCATTTGTTATATTTTCCTTGATGATACAAAATTATAGATATAGTTTACCTGTTTAATACAAAGAATTATTTTTGCAGTTTTGTATCTGTACTATTTTCAGCAATTGCCAGTTTATCGAAAATTGTTGAAAGAACTAGTATACTATAGCATGTAACATATTTGCCCTTTAATGCTAATTGTATGCACTTCAAACCACTTTTTATTAACGTAGTTGTGGGCACAAAAATCATAGTGATGCCCTTATGTCAGTTTTTTGCTTAGCTTTTCATGAATAAAATTATCATTTTGTCAAGAATAGCATTTAAATAAAAATTTAAGAAAAGTAAAAATGTCCTTTTGCTAAGATCATGCTGATACAGTTTTTAAGAATATCGATAAATTAACCAACAATTCGATCAATTTTAAAATCTAGAAAAAAGTCAGTAATATGCAGTTTATATTATTGCAATAAATAAAAAAAGTACAAAATATCACTTACAATACTTGGGGAGAAACACCATTTTTTATAATGTTATCTATGATACAGAAAATTCAAAAGATTACGGACAGCTTTTTTTTTTCGCTCTGAGTTTTTATTCCCTTTTTTCCGATTATTATTATTGGAATCCTACTGGTGGACAGTTAAATACAAAAAATTTGCTTGGACTATATTAATTTTGAGTTACAGTTTTTAGAGGCATTATTACTAATTTATTTTGCGCATAATCAAATTAAATAAATGTAACTCAAAAAGTATCACTTGCAAAAATGGACAAACTTTTTTTTATACTGATATGACAGAAATTAATAGTGTTATCGAGCAAAATACGATTGTGTTGACTTTTTTTTTATTGCTTTATGTTTTTTCCAAAAAAAGACGAATATCCTTGCTGACAGTTTAACACATACATCTGCATAATTTAATAATAAAATACCACTTTACAATTGCAATTATCAGTTATATTGTTGCAGTTTTAACCTTTTATGTACGAATTCCTTATTTTACAGTTTTATAAAAAAAATTATGTTACTTTATGTTCTGTGAATTAAAATGAACTGTGCGGTATTGCAGTGTTAAACAAATTTTATAATCCATGAAGACATACATGAAAATAGCAATTACATTAAAAATAGTTTTTTTTGCTATGTACCGATAGATTTTCAGTTTTTTGAGTCAACCTGAGAGGTTTTTAGATGATAATCAGGTTAAATAAATAATGCTATTAAAGGAGGCGACGGTTACATACCACAGTGATATCAAGCGCTATGAAGAACGAAATGCCAACGGTTGTTCGGGGGCGGAGCTTGATGTCAGAACTCAAGTTCTAGCGGATATTATGACAAGATTTTGCAAAATACAATAAAGACGGCATCAAGAAACATATTCCACGTTACAGAATGTGTTTAAATAGTTTTTTAAAGAAGTTGCTAGCTATTGAAAAAATGATGAAATTTTGACAGCTTAACTTCGATAGCTCCTAACTTTGACTTACTTTTATAAAATGTTACAACTTTGCACAAAATTGTAGCTAAGATATAGGAAAATAATATGTGCTTCATCATTTGTATTTAAGCAGTAATTTAAAAAAGTTGCTAGCTAATTACTTAAGCTCCGCCCCCAACGGCCGTCTGCATGTTGCAAAAAAATCACTGTGATACGTACTTTTTTTCAAATCTTACGAAAATATTTGTTTTTTCCGCAAAAAAAGGGAAGAATGAAAAACTTATATTCTGCTGTTTCATTTACCTTAATAAAGCATAAAAAAGTTATTTTAAAGCAGTTTACGTTGCTATTGATAAAATTTATCAGATATACAGAATGGCAATATATAACAGTAAAAAAACACATTTAAAATTATTATAAAGCTAAACTTTTTTAAAATCATGCTATTTTCATTTGAACGGTTTAATTCTTCAGATAATGCTGCAGTTTTTTCAATTACAGTAATTCAAAACCGGCTTTAAAAAATGTTTAAAGTTGCAAAAAATATTCAAGGGAATATTATTGTTTTCATTAATATGCTCTCATACTAATCTACTAACCAGTTAACCAGTTAACCAAATTATTCAGCTAATACCTTTTAAATTAATTTGTTAAAATTTTAAATAAAAAAAGAGAATCGAATGCTACAGTTAATTACCGATAAAACTGTCACAAATTCTGCGGCTTTTATGATATCTTCAAGAATGTTAAAATTTATTTATTTTTTATTTTTATGATATATCAATGACATAAGTTACTGTAATTATGTGCCTATAATGTTCCAGTTATAAGAACTATAATTAGTCAAACCACAGTGTAAAAAAAGTTTCAGCAAAGTTTATATCATTTTGTTCAGACAAATTATTACCAACAAAAAAAAGCGTGAGAGATTTAAACAATGGATTAGAAGGACAGTTTAAAAATGACACAAATAATATCTTAAGTTGCAAAAAAAAGTTGTGTTTGCATTAATAAAAAAAACTAGGTGCAATCTTCTGTGTTAAAAAGTAATCTTGAATTTTCACAAGATTTATCTCGTTTAGTCATCAAATGGCAACATTTAAATTTTTATGCAACCATGCTAGAGTTTTTCAGCAATTGCAAATCAATTTTTGAATTCGATGTAAAAAGTATTAATTTTTGATAACTTCTATCCTTATATGATTTATTGGAATGCAGTTTATGTTTTTCGACAATCAATTTAAAAATTGTAAGCTAACAGCTTAACAACCTACCAATGCTCATGAATATGCAGTTAAACAACGATTTCTGCTAATTGAATGACATTTGCTGGTCAATTTTTAATTTTAACATAATTGGTAAATTGAAAGACAGTTATGCTGGGTAATTTAATGTACAAAAAAGCATAGACTTTGACTGTTTTTTAAATAATATTGTGATTCTTTTCATACAGTTAACAGGAAAGCTATTGCAGTAAAATACATTAACAAACTTTAGGAATGTCAATTTACTGCATCGCCTTCCCACTTGTCAAAAAACTAGCAGCTTGTAAAAAAAAGATCATGAATTTTACCTTAATAAAAATTTTAATCATTACTATGTTCTTACCAGTTTCTAGAAATAAAAAAATATGACCTTTCAGTGTTATTTATAAAATTTCTTTAAAAAAAACGATTATTTCTCACAGGAGAGGTCCCCAAGTGACGCCGGAGTTGAGGCCCCATATTTTGCCTAAATACTCGTCATAGTAAGGGATAGCTAGGGGCAAAATATTTTTTCCGAAATCCTCGATCTGTGGATTTCTTAGATATATGGATATAGCTAATAAATAGCAGATAATAGATATTTTTGCTATAAAATATCTAAAAATTTGCATTTTGAAAACTTTCTAGCTACTTTAAATGCATTACCGGCTAATTAATTACGTTTTTCTATTTATTATAGTGCTTTAAAATCATCGACATTAAAAGTTTATAACAAAAATAGCTATCGCCTGCTATTTATTAGCTATATCCATATATCTAAGAAATCCACAGATCGAGGATTTCGGAAAAAATATTTTGCCCCTAGCTATCCCTTACTATGACGAGTATTTAGGCAAAATATCAAAATATGGGGCCTCAACTCCGGCGTCACTTGGGGACCTCTCCTGTAAATGATTTTAAAAAATGAAGTTAAAAACTCGAATGACAGTTTTTTGAATAAATGAATATTTTGCTTTAAGATAGCTTTAAATTTTTAAGAGTTATTATCATATGCGATCAAGTAAACTTGGTCATTTGAACTTGTTAGTGATTGAGCATTTTAGCACCGATTGTTTTCCATTACCAAAGAAGAATTCAGTTTTTATAAGTTAACCGTTGGTGGAAGTTTAACAAAGAAAACTTTTTATTTAAAAATTACATTATTGTTTCATGCCATGCAGTTAATGTACAATAATTTATTCAAATCTTGTTCAAAGTTAAATAATAAAACTAACCCCTCAAGAGAATCAGCTACAAAGTTTTATTCAATTCCCCAGATGAATGATGCCATAAATACCGTGAATTTGATTATTTAATGCTACTTAATATTTCATTTACAGGTTGTTAACAACGATACATTAATGTCCCCAGTTTTGTAACCACCATGTTAAATGATTTTAACTTAAATTAAAATATATTAAAAAAATAATTTGAAAATACAAATCTGCGTTTTTTTTATTAAAACAACTTGATTCGTGATCCATCTATCACCTAATGCAATTTATAAAAATTTTATTATTTTTAATTAAACGCTTTAAAACAAAAAACCCGCGCAAAATCTGACTAAATGCAAATAAAACTTCTAACGAAGTATCAGTTACAACAAAAGGATAAACTTCTTTTTTATAAAACCATCTTTGATGCGGCAAAAAATAAAAGTAGGGACAAAAAGCTGTCACTTCAACCTTTTATGGGCGTCAGTTTTATTTGTTTTAATCTGTTTTTTATTGCTCACTTTTTAAATTTAAAGAAATGAATAAACTATTGACGATTAAACACATAAATTGGTTTATTTAAATATTAGAGTAGCATTTTTTCGTTGCAGTTTTTATAAACATTCTTATTTCAATGAGAAAAAAAATAAAGAAGGTTAAGCTTTAATGCGAGACATACCATATGGATAAAGGGGGTAATCAACGATGTTTAAACTGGGGAGGATTAAATAATGATAAGACAAAACTTGTAATTGCAGTTTATAATTCCTTTATAAATACTTTATTTTAATTTCTCTTTTCAAAAAATTAAAATCTAAAACAAAATCACCCTTATCTTCATTGTTTTGTTTTTATTTTTTATTGTACTATTTACTGTACTTTTAAAAACATCACATGGAGAATCAGTTTATTTTTTTAGTTTTTCGTGTTAGCAAATTTATTCAAACCGCTTAAAAAACCATGAAAAACGGCAAATTTATTAATGATCTTTAGTTGCAAGCAAATGGAAATAGTCAGTTTAATTTTTGTAAGCTCTCAAGAGAAAAGGTATGCAGTTAAATATAATAGATGAATACGATGTTTCAGTTAAGCTACCGAAAGAAATAACCAAGATTAAGATATTGAGAAAGAAATAATTGGTAATACCACATTGACAATACAGAAAAAAAATCAAGCAGTTTAGGACACTTAGAAAAAGCGGTAAATCGTTATTAGTTAACTTTTAGTTATTATGCTAATTCAGCAGAGTTTTGAACAATAAATATTTTTTCTATGAGTGCAGTTTTGTTTTAAATTCTAATCCATAATGATAATTGGACTCACAGTTTGAAGATCATAAAAAATCAAAATAAAAAAATGTCAGTTTTAGCAACTCCAAAGCCAAAATCGGGATACCCAAAAAAAACTTTGAAAACCAGTTTTTTGAATATTTCAATGAAAACACTCATTAAACATGTATACAATTGCAGCGTGAAAAAGCAATTTGGGGCAATTAGAAAACAAGTGGCAAAAAAGACACCAATTTTATCAAAACAGTCAATTTTAATGGATCCAATTGTTTTATTTTTCTAATGTGGAGTCAAAGACCATAAAAAAAGATAAAAATAAGAAATGTCGTTTTATTACACCCTCAAGCAAGGAATCGTAAACGATACAAAACGTCAATAATAAAAATAGCTCAGTTTTTAAACATTTCTATAAAAGCATTTATTAAACTCTCTGGTACTGCTTCTCAGTTACAGTTCAAAATAAACAACAGGAAGCTGCAGTGATAAAAATAGCAATACATTTCTCAGTTCAGTTTTATATTACGTTACTCGGGATAACTTTACAATTATAGTTTAAGATAGAACTATTTATTTAACAGTTTGAAAAAAAAATGAAGTTGAAGACTATCTCCGTTTTGATTGTGTTCAAAGCTAAAGTCAAATTCAACAAAAAAAATTTTTTAAAAATTTAAACACTTTACATCTACTCCACAGTTTCAAAAATTACCAGGAAGAACATACAGTAATTAAAAGAACGATAGTGCCTTCTCCAATGCAATTCATAAAATATATAAATCTTATTAAGTGATAAAAATTGGCATAGAAGCACAGTTTAAAACAAAAATTGAGTCCAACTGTTTGAAACATTTACAAAAAAAAGTGTCAAATGAGTTGTCAGTTAATTTTTCATTGCTAGTTTTAGCAGAATTCTAAGCAGTCAAGGTTGTTGTAATGTGCCAAGTTATTTCATCCAGAGTTCGATTTGAATCACAGGCAAAGAAATCCAAGCAATCCTATTAAGCTCAAAACATTTTTACGTTGCGTTGAAAAACAGAAGGGCAACATATAACAGTTATATTAATAGATTAAAATCAGCGTAAAGTTAAACTTTTTTAAAATCAAGTTTTTCCATTTGGAAATTCTTCAACCAGTTTGATTCACAGATGATGATACAATTTCTTCAACTACAGTAATTCAAAACCGGCTTTAAGAAATGTTTAAAGTTGCAAAAAACTTCAAGGAAATATTTTTATTTTTAGTAATATCCTCTCATGTCTACTAATCTACTAACCAGTTAACCAAATTATTCAAAGCTAGCTAATACCGCTTAAATTTAATTATTAAAATTTTAAATAAAGAAAGAGAATCTAACGATACAGTTCATTTAAGTTAATTACTCATAAAACTATCACACTTTCTGCTGTTTTTATCTGCAAGAATGTGAAAATTTAGTTTACTATTATTCTTATATCAATGACATACTATAATTATGTGCCTATAATGATCCAGTTATAAAAATTTTAAATGGTCAAATAAGAGTGTAAAACTAATTTCAGCAAAATTTTCATTATTTTGTTTAGACAAATTATTTGGAGAGATGCCAGTTATTTATTTAAAAAAGAGCGTGAGAGATTTAAACAATGGATTAGAAGGTCAGTTTAAAGATGACACAAATAATATCTCAAGCTGCAAAAAAAAGTTGTGTTTGCATTAAAACGTATTCTATGAAACCCAATTTTCGCCCCTCGGCATTTTTACCATTTTCCACCCCATTGGGGTAAAAAAGGGCGCTGAATTCGATGGTGATACTCACTCGCCCAGCTGGGTACTTGCCGAAAAGTTACGACGGCACAAAAAGTGCCGTAGTGTACAAAATGGGTCTTGCAGCGAAAATTTTCGTTCGAAAAGTCGAAATTCGGATTCCCCGACCTCGAAAACCTATATAGGTGAAAGAATATTAGCAATTTTAAAGAAAATAGATATATGGCATCGATTTGAAAAAAAATTAATACTTTCGTTTCAGGACCAAAAAGTCAGGGTTAAGGTTGAGTTAAAGCGCTAATATTTTGGATTTGAGCTTGTTAAGCATGGTCGAAAACCTAGGTATCACTTTTGGGGCGATACGGGAAGGTCATTTTGCAGTGCCAGATATTGGCCAAAACTTTAAAAAAATTCACAGAATACGTTTTAATAAGAAAAATTAGGTGCAGTTGTCCATGTTAAAGATATTTTTGAATTTCAGTAAGGTTTATCTCGTTTAATCACTTAATGGTAGCTCAAAAACTCTGTTTTTGATGCGATATAAAAAGTATTAATTTTGAAAACTTTAACCTTTACATGACTTATTGCAATACAGTTTATTTTTCTCAACCATCAATTTAAAACCTCAAATTTAAAAATGAAAAAACAGTCATATTATACTTTTTGAGCGAATTGTATTATTTTTCTTTAAATGTAATAAATTCAAACATTGTCCATGTATTTTATGTAAAAAATAAATATGATGAACAGTTTTTTTGAATATTTTATAGTAAAAGCTTCCCCATAAAAAATATTCATTATACAAATTGAGCCTTTTTTATGACTTTTTTAATTCTGGTATTTATTATGCCCAGAAGATTGAGAAGGCAGTTATTTAAAAATATAAGTAAGTAGTTTTTACATTTGCCGTCAAGCCCGTATTTAATTTGACGAAACTCCTTGATCTTTTGTCACCGTTTTGTAAAAGACGGCAACAAATTAAAGGTCAGCCCCCTCAAAATGTTTCAGCCCACTCCGAAAACAAATCCTGGATACGGGCTTGTTTGCAGTTACTAGAATGTTCATAATTTTATGTCGGACGTAAGATCGAAACAATACAAACTAATTCAGTTTTATACCATTAATATTTTCAAGCTTAACTTTATAAAATTATACTTGCAGAAGCAGTTAAAACATCAATATGTTTATTTTTAATTAATAAAAAAAATCTCAACGATACAGTTTACAGAAACAATATTATGCATCAAAGATGTGCAACAGTTTTCGCATAGTCATATCAAATAACTATGCTCAATAAAGATGCCCAATACAAACCGTTTACGCTATTTTTGGATATTGGTAGCGCTCCCATTCCGTTTCTTTGCAGCAGTTAATCCCATTCCGTTTCTTTTGCAGCAGTTAATAGACACTGATGATGACGACGATGAAGATAATGAAGAACCTCCAGTACTTGCAACAGCAGGAAGTCCAGCTGAATCAGAAGAGCAAATTAAGCCACTTGAAAGTGATTCAGATTGAATGATGAAGAAGAATAATGGATTGAATTTGTTTTTTTTATTTATATTTTGACATTTGAATTTCCTTTTTTTTATTGAATAAAGACCTTTTTTGGAGGATGGTTTAAACTTTTTAAAAAAAAAGGGAACTGCATTAATGGGGAAAAAGGGGGCGGCGTTTATGTGTGATGATCGCGGCGACAGTGATAAATGAGAGAAGTGATATATGTTCTCTCTCTTGTTTGAGGCAGTTGCACTTTGGTCCATTTCTTTTTATTTTGGCTATGAAATACATATCGGTTTTGGTGGTGGAATTAATTCTTTTTGGATTAGCATTTGCAAATGTTCAAAATGATTTGATATCCGTTATTCAATTAATCCCTCAAAACAATGCAAAGCTTTTATCACTTATTTCCCTTTTCGAAGAAGGCCAAGTTTGTCATCGTCTTTTTTTTTGAATTTTGCTTTCATAAAAAAAAATTTTTAGCTTGATTTTTGGCGTGCCCCATCAAAGATCGGCGAAACTGTTGATATAATGGTTGATTCAAAACAACGAAAATTTTTGGAAGCCTTTGCATCAAAATATGAAATTCCCTTTAAAGTTATCGTAAATGATTTGAATAAATTAATTGCTGAAAAAGAAGGTGATAATAAAGATTCATGGTCTTCAAGGGCGTTGAAAAGGCTAAATGGTGGCCGAAGGGATTTGGGTGATATTGCAGATAATCGAAAAGATGATTTTGGTCTTTCAATGAAAGAATATCATTCATATGCGGATATTGTTGCATGGATGTTTCGAATTGAATCACGACTTGGACCTGGACATGCAAAAGTTTTTTCAATCGGTCGAACTGTTGAAGGCCGAGAAACGTATGGAATTAAGGTAGGTAGAGAATTACAGATATGTTTCTTTAAATTTCAACCTCAAATGTTAAATAACTTCCTTTTTGCAACTTTTTGAAACACCCATAAATTTATGTGCATAAAATGTTTAGGCCTATGCTATAGGCGAATGAAAATGAAAAAAAATAATTTAGTGGAACGACGACCCTTTTTATATTTTGTTGTAAAAATGGACAAAAGTCAACTAAAAGATGGCCAAATCATTTTTTTTTGACAACGTTAAAAAATCTTTGCCACTGGCCTTGACGCAAAAGTTGATGTACTTTTTTTTAAAAATTTGATAATTTAAAAAAGAGTTAAAAGAGCTTTTTTGCTGCTAATTTCTTTTGTTTTTATCTTTGATACATTTTATATGGCCGACCAATTATCATTGATCTTAAAATTTTAGCAGCGAATTTGTGGTTTCTGCTTTTTCTTTTTAAACACATTTTTTTAAAAAACAGCAGAAGAGAATATAAAAGCGAAGGATAATTAAATAAAAGATAAATGAACGTTTTAAAGAAGAAGCATTACGTAAAAATAATTACATACATAAATTATGTATTTCTTTTCTTTCCACTTTTTTTTTCTTCTTTTTTTAGTTTACCTCCACAAATCCGGTTACTCCTTCTTCCTCTTCTTCTTCTTTTGGTGGTTCATCGAAGCGGGTCGTCTGGATTGATGGTTTGTTTCTTCTTCTTTTTTATGATATCTTTAATAGTAGGGTTTGTAAAAAAAGTCAAAGTAAAAAAGTTAGTATGATCGATTAATTTTGTCATGTCCTCATCATCACGTTATATCAATGCTGTTGATGATGAAGATGTTACATTAAATCAATTTATTTAAAGGTTAATTTTAAAAAAAAAATATTCTTAGACATGTTTTTATTGAAAAAGGACAAAATCAAATGAAAAAGAAAGTTGTAAAAGGTAAATACTGATGTCCTTGAAACACAATTTTGTTAATTAAACAAATACCCCTGCATTTTTGAAACATTGAAATATAAATAAAACAAATTAAAATTTCTTTTAATTAATGAAAGAAAAATTTTTTAGGAGGAATTCATGCCAGAGAATGGACGTCCATCCACACAAGTGTTTACACAATTTTTAATGTAATAATTTAATCTATTTTGAAAGAATATAATCTTTTTTTGATTTTTAAGTTTGCAAATGGAATCCTACAAAATGATACAAAATTAATGAGAATCTTTGAAAATGTCGAAATTGTTGTTTTTCCAGTTTTAAATCCAGATGGATATGAATATACAAGATCCGATCCAAGAAATGCTCTTGTACGAATGTGGCGTAAATCTCGTTCCCATGAAAGATGTGCCACAAATCGAATCGGGGAAAAAATATGTTGTAAAGGTTTGAATTTTGAGAAACGGTTTTTTTAAATATCAATATAACATTAATTTAAGGAACTGATTTAAATCGAAATTTCGCATACAAATTTGCTGAAACTGGTACCTCCTATCATCCATGCTCAGAAATTTATCATGGTGCGGGGCCATTCAGTGAACCAGAATCTAGGTACATATATTTCTCTATAATTGACAGCAACTATCTGTTTCAGAAATGTAAGAGATGCAATAATTAATTCAGAATTAACCGGAAGAATTGATGCATATATCACTTTACACGCATATTCACAACTTTTCATTTATCCATTTTCAAATCGAAAACGGCATTATCCAGAAGATGTAGCAGAATTAAAAAAAGTTGCACAAAAAGCCGTGTCTGCAATTTCACGATTATTTGGAACACATTATTTGATTGGAACTGGGCCAGAAATTATATGTAAGAGTTTAAATTGTTATTAATTTTTTAAAAAATGTTTAAAACGGTATTTTTGTATTAAAATACTGAAATAGACAACATACAACGCACTTTTTTTCAAAATCGAGTAGGGCTGTTCAATTGCACCTAGCCGGTGGTTTTTTTCGTTCCTTTTTTCATAAACATATGTATATTAACATGCTTAAAAAGGTCCGACTGTGTCTATGCGGGTGAAAAATCAGCTTTAACAGTTATCTCAAAAAAAAACAGCTAAAATTTGAAGTTTTTTCGATTTTTCGCTATTTTCAATCTTGTCCCACGAGCTTTATAGAAGTTTAACATTCTCAAAAACCCTTCCAAAGTTGTTTTTTGGTTGTTAAGATTATATTTGCAAAGTTTCAAGTCCATACGATCATTTTGAAAAAATCGAGTTGAACAAGGTTTTGATTTTTGCTCGATTTTGAGAAAAAATGCGTTATATATAAAAATCATTAAAAAAAATTTCAAATGCAGTAATTTTGTTTTCAAAAACATAATGAGAGAATTTTAGACGCATATGCCGGTGGTTCATCGGATTGGGCAAAAGAGACAGCAAAAATTAAATACAGCTACACCATCGAATTAAGACCTTCCTATTACTGTGAGTATTATTTTTAACATCTTTTCCAGTTCCTTTTATTTATAAAACATAAATAAGCTGATGATAGCCGTTTCAGCATGGAACGGATTTGTACTCGATAAAACACTGCTAATTCCAACAGCTCGAGAAACCTTTGATGGAATTATGGTTGTTTTGGAGACAGTAGCTTCAGAAGCAAGAAATAAATCAGCTGGAGTTGCTCAATCTTCAACTATTCCCCCACCAGCTACACCCCCGTCACCCACATTTGTTCAACCACAAATGACAAGGCCAACAACTTTAGCACCAACAAGAATGCCAATACACCCTCAAAGACAACCCCAACAGCAACAGTTTTCTTCTTCATGTCGAGATTCTGTAGAAGACTGTAATCGATGGTTAAATCATTCCCCACTTTTATGTTCAACTTCAAGACTTTCAATGAAACGACAATGCGCGAAAACTTGTAATCTTTGCTAAAAAAAGACACTTTTTGTAACATTTTTACGGGTGAATTTCTTTATGTTTAAAATTTCGATAAAACGTTTTTAATTTTTGAATTGATTTATGATACAAAAAAAACACAAAACACTGCTGACCTTGTCTTTTGAAGGTTATCCCCCTTTCTTCTAATTGTTAATATAATTACTACAAGTGCATGATAAAAACCCTGCCAAAAAAGTTTTTTTTGCGCTGATTCTTTTTTAATTAGAAAAATATTTATGATGTGATAAGAAACGTTAAAACGGGTATTGGATATGATATAAAAAAAGTAGTGATTTAAAAGTGGTAAAGAGTTGTCAGTTTAATTTTCGTTACTTGTTTTACCACAATTTTATAGAAGCTGTTAATGTAGTTTTAATGAATTCAATTTTTTAATCCGGAGTTAATTTTGAATCACAGTCAAAGAAATCAAAGCAACAGATGCTTCTTATCAACTTCAAAAAAAAGATTAAGCTTCTCAATGTTTTTAGCTGACAAGTTTCTAAAAAATATTGATCTGTCAGTTTACAAATGAATTTAAACTTTTTTTAAATCATGCTTATTCCATTTGGATGTTCTTCAACCAGCTTAACAGATCGTGCATCAGTTTCTTCAATTACAGTAATTTAAAACTGGCTTTAAAATATGTTCAAAAAAAACAGAATCTATTAAAATTTAAATATAAAGAGTTTAACTTCAGCTGATTTTCTTCTTTTTCTTTCATCAGTGTTTCGGCCCATTACTCTAAAGTTGCAAAAAATATTCAAGGAAATATTATTGTTTACAGTTAAATCCTCTCATACTAATCTGCAAACCAGTTAACCAAACTATTCAAAACAAAAATACCCTTTAAATTTAATTATTAAAATTTTAAATAAAGAAAGAGAATCTAACGATACAGTTCATTTAAGTTAGTTATCGGTAAAACTATCATACGTTCTGTCGCTTCTGTCTACAAGAATGTAAAATTTTATTTCACCTTTATGTCTGTATCAATCAGTGACATATGATCTCGTAATTTTGTTTTTATAATGATCCAGTTATAAAAATCTATAATTGGTCAAATCACAATTTTTTTGGAAAATTTATTTGGAGTGATACCAGTCGTTTATTACAAAAAAATAGCGTGGACAGGTGAATTAGAAAGACAGTTTAAAAATGACTCAAATAATATCTCAAATTACAAAAAGAAGTTGTGTTTGCATTAATAAAAATAACTAGGTGCAGTTTTCTATGTTAATAAGTACTCTTGAATTTCTACAAGATTTACTTCGTTTAGTCCCTTAGTGGTAACATTTAATTTTTTGTGAAACTATAACTGGTTAGAGTTTTTCAGCAATTACAGCGATGTAAATAGTATTAATTTTGATAACTTTAATCCTTATATGACTTATTGGAATGCAGTTTTTTTTTCCAACATTTAATTTAAAACTCCGATTTTAAAAATGAAAATCTTGTAAAACTTTTTGAGGGAATTGCATTATTTATCTTTTAACCATAATAAATTCAAACAATGTCCATGTTTTTTAAGTAAAAAATAAATATGATGAACAGTTTTTGTCGAATATTTTATAGTAAAAGACTCCCTATAAAACCCATTCATTACTGCAACTTCAAACCAGATACAGTTTTGACTTTTTCAATTTTTTTTGCCCTGAAGATTCAAAAGCCAGTTATTAAAAGATAAAAGTAAATTATAATTTATACATTTGGAGTTATTAAAATGTTCATATATCTTTATTCACACGGAATATTCCCCCAAGGCCGAAACCTTGGCAGGCCGGAACCTGGAGGCCAGAACCTTGAAGGCCGTAATTTCATGTCGGATGTAAGAGAAGTTTAGATCCTGCTAAATAAAAACTAATTCACTTTTATAACCATCATTTTTTCAAGCTTAACTTTACTTCCAGAAACTGTTAAAACACCAATAGAATTTCCACAATTCAGTTTACAGAAGCATTCTTATGCATCTAAGGTGAGCCACGGTTTTTGTCAAGTTATATCAAATAGTAATCCTCGATAAAGATGTCAAATAGAAACAGTTTACGCTATAATGAGTGTATTATAGCGTAAACTGTTTGAGTGTACTTCTCGCTTTGCATGCGAGAAGTCTGGGGTTCGATTCCCCATACCTCCACCATATAATGAGTGTATTATTCAGGGGTTGTCAGACATTGGTATACGATATTCAATCTTTATTGATAACATATATTAATATAAAAGAAGGGGAATGAGTCGTCCTGATCCGGCAGCATGTTCTTGTGTCAGGAGAGGGGAGAGAAGAAGTGAGTCTTTTGCAGGTTGATCCGATGATATTTATATTCTTCTCTGGCGGATGTTAAAGAGGGAGGAGCGTCTCTTATCATCTCAGGCAAAGCCTGAGATGTCTGTCCCATCGGATATTGCGGTATATAATGCCCACACATTGATCCGAGGGTGTGAGGGATGTGAATGTTCTGTGGCAGACAAATAAGTGCCATTACAACGCTATTTTTGGATATTGGTAACGCTCCCATTCCGTTTCTTTGCAGCAGTTAATCATTACCCTTTACTTCCATCTAAAAAACATTAACTTTGACAGTGCTTATGTAAACTTATTTGAATGTCAGTTATTTATTTTTCTTCATGTAAAATTGCAACAGTTTATCCGTTTAATTTTAGATCTTTTCTTCAAATTAAAAAAGGTATCAGTTTGATTTATTTTAGTCTTGTAAAAACTGTTGGAAGCCAGAAGTGTGTCAGTTTTAAATATTGTGTAAACAAGTTTTAGTTTTGTTTGTTACACCATTTTTTATCAATTATTTAAATTTAAAAAATGGTGTAACATGTACAAGAAGCATAGACTTTTTTTATTGTCAGTTATTTATCCAAAACATTTACCTTAAAATAAATAGCAATTACATGACTCGTAAGGATTATTCTGTTTATACCAAATATACTATTTTATATTTTTATAGGAAAAGGATATTACAGTTTAATGCATGTCTTGATGCTTTAAAAAACACATGCAATGGAAGACAACAACAATCACTTTTTGGCATAATTATGTATTTCAGTTTTTTGTTGATTTTTTTGAATTTAAATGTGTCAATTTTTTTTTCAAAAATACACTCCAAACAATAATACAGTTTATTGAAATATTTTATTGCGTTCTAAATAAACAATTTTTTCCGCAAAGTCAAATTAAGCAAACACAAAGTTTCAAAAGTGCCAAAACAGAATTAATTGATGAGGCAAAAAATAAAATTTATAAATCTAATCCCAACATTTCATTGATGACATAAATACTGTTAATTTTATTATTTGATGTTACAAAAATTTCACAACACCGCAAATGAATACAGTTTTGTAAATAATAAGTTGAATCGATGTGACCGCAGTTTTTTAAGTATGTTCAAAAACCTGGTGACTTAGGTGCATGAAGGCTACCAACAACCAAAAGATGCAGTTTTTATACTTTGATTTTTAATTAATTGCGTTTTTATACTTTGATTTTTAATTAATTGCTTACAAGTAAAATTTTGCTGAAAATCAAATTAAATAAAAAATTAAGCTATTATGTATCATTTACTTTTTTTACAAGGTCATCTTTGATGCGGCAAAAATAAAAATTTTTATAGGGACGAAAAGCTGTAGCTATCTTTAATGGACGTCAGTTGTATTTGTTTGAATCTGTTTTTTCATAGCTCATTTATTTTAAATGAATAAACGGTTGACAATTAAACACATAAATTGGTTCATTTAAATATTAAAATAGCATTTTTCAGTGCAGTTTTTATGAACATCTTTATTTCAATGAATTAAGCAAGAATTTCCGCATAGTGAAATTAATAGAAAATAAAGCACAAAAAGATGTATCAGTTACAAAAAAAAGGATAAACTTCTTTTTATATTAATGGTACATATTTTTATACTTTTAATTAAAAAAAAAGAACAGTCTCTGACATAACAGTTTTAGAAAGATTCATATTTTTCGGCTTTAATGCGGCAAAAATTAAAAGTTTTTATAAGGACAAAAAGCTGCTACTGCAACTTTTGATCGCGTTTGTTTGTTTTGATCCGCTTTTTTTAGGCTTTTGTTCACTACTTTTTGAAAGAACATTATACATACAACGGTAACATGCAGTTAAACACAAAGAAAAAGATAATTTTATTAATTAAGACAAAACTTGCCGCAAAGTCAAAATGCGCAAGCAAAAAAGCCAAAAGCACCAGTTAAAAAATAGAACAAATTTATTTAGTCATTAATAAAGCTAAAAACACAATTTATTTTTCTAATCCCATTTCAAAAATGCCATAAATACCGTAAATTTAGTTATTTGATGCTATGTAGATTTTCATGCATTGAAATTATTTTTGCATATAAATTAAGCAAAAGTTCCCGCAAAGCCAAATTAAGCAAACACACAACTATAAAAAGTATCAATTACAAACGATGAGGATAAACTTTTTAGATTAAGGTCATCTTTGATGCGGCAAAAATTAAAAGTTTTTTAAAAAGACAAAGCTACTACCTTTGATCGCTTTTATTTGTTCTGATCCGTTTTTTTTATTGCTCACTGTTTTTTTGAAAGAAAGACAAAAAAAACACAGCATGGGGGAGTGCTTCTCAAAATAAAATACAGTGATGGAATGGATGCGCAGGCAGTGTTGGCGACGAGTGACGACAACTAAGAAAAAAAGTTACCGTCTCAAATTGCAATAGTTTTGTTTGCATACAATAATAAAGGTGCGGCAGTTAAGATAGAAAATACAAAAATTGGCTTTAGACAATTAATCTTCTTTTGGTCAAAAAAGAGTAAACTTTTAGTGCGAGAAATAACATATGGATAAAGAGGGATAAGCAAAGGGATAACACAAGGTTAAAACATGGAAAGATTAGGTGATGGTGGGAAAAATCTTATGATAACAGTTTAAATCAAAAAATGTCTTTTAAAGCAGTTTAAATATATTCAATTTAAAAATATGTCAGTTTATTAATTACATTTATCAAAGTCAGTTAAAAACATAAATTTTTACAAAATGAACAGCTGCACGATTCTTTAGAATCAGTTTAAAATCTTTACTACCACGGGATAACAAAATATCAGTTTAACTTTAAAAGTTTTTTATTTGAATAAGAAATACATTTTTGATCAACAATATATATAAGAATTATGTGAATAGTTTAATATCAAGAAGAAAATATATTCCAGTATATTTTTTATATTTGACATAAAAAAATTAATGAATTTATCATGAATGTTTACAGATAAAATGATGATCTGCAGTAACAGTGAAGGAAGCAGTTTAAATTTATAAAAGCTTCTAAGAAAAATGATGTGCAGTTTGTTTTTAACAATTTAATAAAATGTTTCAGTTAAGTAGATAACGAAAAAGTGGGATTCGAACATTTGGATTCTATTGACAGAAATGGATTTTAAACAATTCGTTCAAAAATAAGAGATGATTAAACAGTTTTGGAAATTAACAAAATGGCGGTAAAGGCGTCACCCATTTTATTTGGTTTGTTTTTGAAAACAGTTTTATTTGACTTCAAATTCATCCAAATCCATTTTTCGAGATGTATCTGTTTTTATTTGACTATGCTGTCTTCTAATCCATAATCAAATTTGAAACCTCACTGTGAAGATCATCAAAAATATCAAAGTAATAGTTGCCGCGTCTTGTTTAACTCCAAAACCGCAACTTCGCACAGTTTTTTTAAAAATTTAAAAAATATTATCATTAAATGCAGTATTACCACTTTGCTGTTACTGATAAAAGTTTGTAATATAATCAATAGAAAGCTACGGTGAAAAAAAGAACTAGAATAATACCTGCATCAGTTTAATTCTATAATAAGATAAATGAGATCAAGTGATCCAAATGGAATGAGAGATGCAGTTTTAAAAAAGAAATTTTAATTAAACAATAGGGAAGATTTATAAAAAGAGAAGTAAATGAAGTATCAGTTAATTTACCATATCTAGTTTTAGCGAAATTTGGAGCGTTAAAATTTTTTTAATGAATCAAGTTTTTTAATTCCTTGATATATTGGAACGCAGTTTGGAAGATCGCCAAAAGTCAAAGCAAAAAACGCCGCTTTTTTACCAACCTCAAACTCGAAGCTGAAGCTGGCCCATTTCCATATGATCAACAATAATAACGATTTCTAATCTTCTGTCAAAGTTTGATTGTAAAACTTGGACCCGCAGTTTAAAAATTATCATAAATCAACTCAGTTTTTATCAACTTCATTTTCGGGCACAGATTGGATGAATTTCTTAAAAATTTAAATAATATTTTTCATAAAATGCTTCACTACGACTACAGTGATTAAAAGAGCTCCAGTTCAATAATAATAAGACAAAGGAGCAAGGTTTACAAATGCAGTTTAAAATAAAAGTTAAAGTTAAATAAAAAAAGGCTGGGACATTTTCAAAATGGTGTTAATTCAGTTATTAGTTAATTTTTCATTACTAGTTTTAGCAGAATTTCAAGCAGCTAATGTTATTTTAATGAATTCCGGAGTTGATGTTAATTTATGAGCTCGCAGTTGTGAAAATCATCATTTAAAAATGCCGGTTTTTTAGAACCTCAAATCTAACTCTATTTTCATGTGTTCACCAATACAATGGCTCAGTTTTACAAAAAAAAAATTTAATCAACTTAATCGTCCGCTCAAGGGGCTGATGTACAGTTAAAAATAATATTTGTAAAAATTATCATATCAATTTTGATAGGGTAACACATACCAATATTCAGTTTAATTCTAGCAAAGCCTCCTCCAGTTTCACCACAACAGTTAATCTTACCAGTGACAAACGAACCAATAAAACTTTCAGTCACGCCTCTTTTTCAGCTTCACCTTTTTCTCCTTTACGAACACAGTTAGCTACCGTTTTCTTTTTTTTCTTCTTCTTTCACTCACTCACCTTTCTTTTCTTTGCTTACATCCACTTAAAATCTATCTTCCCCCCGCCGCTCAAGTATATCGCTCAACAATATTTTCTTCTTTTTCTTTCATATATTTTTTTCTATCTTATATTGTTTCACTTTTTTTCTAAAAAGCTAAAAAAGCAAAAATATCTTCTTCATCTCTGAGTACTTTTCATACTTTACTTTCAAGTGTTATGTTAACAGTAGGCTTTCCCTTCACAAAACTCTTCTTTTTTTCAAATCACTTCTCTTCTTCATCTCTTATCCCATTCACTTTTTTATTTCAAGTTTGTTGTTGTCTTAAACACTTTAATCTCCACCTCTTTAAGCTACTACTATAGAGCTCTTTTGTCTTTATCCCTTCCCCCTTAACTTTTTTTCGAGAGAAAATTTTTTTAACTTTTTTCAATTCTTTTTTTTGTAAGGAAAAAAACGTAAAGATTATAATTGATTCTTATAAGATCTAAGAGAGCTATGAAAAATGAGTGTGGCACTCAAGTATGCCAATCAAGTAGTCTTCCGTTTGAGACTCCCTCTCGTGTTCAGAAACTTGTTAACTTCTTTCATCACTTCTGAAGATACTCGATTAACTGATAGGTTCTTGTTATGGAGTGTTTTGTGTTCTTCATCATCATCATCTTAGAATGAAAATTTGAAAAGGGAAGAAAAAAACTTCAAAAGAAAAAAGGAAGAAGTTAAAGTGCCTGTTTAGAGATAATCTCTCCTCACGGAAAATGTTGTTGTTGTAGTAATGAGTGACTCTTCAAGGAAGTGTCACTTTTGGAGTTGATGGGAGTTCTTGTTGTTGATGAGGGTGATGATGAAGAAGGTTGATGGATAATTGAGATTATGTTGTTGAAGGATCAAAAACATTGATCTTGAAATTCAACAACTTCTTCATCATCCACTATCATCAAGAACATCAACAACAACTTGATCTCAAGGGCATGTAAAAGGAAATGAGAGAGGAAAGAAAACTTGAAATTAGAAGGATTCTTCAAGGGTTAAGTTAAGGGTCATTTAATTAACTAATTAATAGATACTTCAAATTATTGCATGCATTTATAAGTTTTTGGCAGTTGGTTTTAAACCTTTTTAGAAATAGAATTTCTAAGATATCAAAATATCAGCAATCAGTTTTAATATTGAGTACAATTTTTTAAAAAAGTGCTATTTTGGAGTGGTTGATGAGTTTAAAGTGATATTTGAGATGTTGTTGTTAGATCAAAAACATTTCCTATGATCTTGAAATTCAACAACTCCACCATCAAAATCAACAACAGTTTGATCTCAAGGGCATGTAAAAGGGAACGAGAGAGGGGAAAACTTAAAAATAGAAGGGTCATTAAGTTAATTAATTACGTGTTTATTTCAAACACTTACTAGTTTCTGTATCCGATATCTCTTGGCAGTTTATTTTAAACCTTTCTTGAAAACAGCGTTTTTAACAGTAAGCTTTTAGCTATCAGTTTTTTTAACTTGGTTTAAGTGACTCTTCAAGTAACTGTCATTTTGGAGTTGATGAAAGGGGGATAATGAGGAAGGTGATCAAAAACATAGATCTTTCTTGAAATTCAACAACTTAATCAATATCAAGAGCAAGAACTTGATCTCAAGGGCATGTAAAAAAGAAAATCTTGAAATTAGAAGAGTTTTTCATAGATTAATTGAGAGGTCATTTAATTCTCTAACTTATTAATAATTAAAAGATATGCATGTTTTTTATGAGCCTTTGTGAATGTTGGTTTTGTGGCAGTTTATTTTAAATTTTTTTTAAAAACAGCGTTTGTAAAAAATATTCATTCATATTTAACAATCAGTTTAACTCCAATATCAATTATCAGGTCGTTCCAAAAGTTTTGTCCGTTGGTTTTTCGTCTGGCAATTGTGACTGGAGAGTCCAAAAAATCTGAAATTTTGCATGGAGGTAGCCATGGGTCTTGGTCAAAGGGTGGTATATCGGTTTTGGGGGTATCTGGAATTTTCATGGAATTCTGAGGGATTTTCGTGTCGAAACCACGATTTTTGAGGTTTTTCGTGGAACGAGCTCTATAAAATGAGAATTTGAAGCTTAAATGAGCCGATATGGCCTGTGAGGGTAGGCAAGACACTGCCCTAACTGAATTTATAGGTTTTGGAATTTTCACGAACCTTCTAGAAGCTTCCCGAATTTTTAAGCAACAGCTACTGTAAGTTAATGGATTTTTGCGTATTTTCAGGTAAATTTTTTAAAAATTAATTGGAATTGTGTCAGAAATGTTTAAAAAGTATAATCTAATCACTTTTCCGTCGATTGGTATCATTTGGGGTCATTAGAAGTCATTTAAAATGATTTTATACCGTCATGAAAGGGGTACTGTAGACCTTCTGCTTCTGAAGCTCCTAAAAAATGAGTTTTACGTTATTTAGGAGCTTCAGAAGCAGAAGGTCTACAGTACCCCTTTCATGACGGTATAAAATCATTTTAAATAACTTGCAAAGACCCCAAATGATACCAATCGACGGAAAAATGATTAAATTATGCTTTTTAAGCATTATTGACCCAATTTCTAATTTTTTTTTAATAAAATTTACCTCAAAATACGCAAAATCCCATTAACTTACGGTAACCGCTGTTTAAAAATTCGGGAAGCTTCTAGAAGGTTCGTGAAAATTCCAAAACTTATAAATTCAGTTAGGGCAGTGTCTTGGCTACCCTCACAGGCCATATCGGCTCATTTAAGCTTCAAATTCTCATTTTATAGAGCTCGTTCCACGAAAAACCTCAAAAATCGTGGTTTCGACACGTAAATCCCTCAGAATTCCATGAAAATTCCAGATACCCCCAAAACCGATATACCACCCTTTGACCAAGACCCATGGCTACCTCCATGCAAAATTTCAGATTTTTTGGACTCTCCAGTCACAATTGCCAGACGAAAAACCAACGGACAAAACTTTTGGAACTACCTGATACAATTAAAGAAATGTGGGGTCTTTTTTTAATTTTTCATGTTTTTTCTTATGAAATCTTTTCAAATGACAGTTTATTCTAGACTTTCTTAAAAACTAACTTTTTTACAAGAATTATACAAGAATCAGTTTCACTAACTTATTATCATGGAAGTGTGATTTTGGAACTGATGAGTTCTTGATGAAGGGGGATAATTGAGATAAAGAGTTCAACAACTTTTTCATTAACACCAACAACTCATTCAATATAGCACGAGAGAAATTTGAAGCTAGAAAAGTCCGTCATAGGTTAAATAAGGATTATTAAATGTATTAATTTAAACTTGAAATTATTGCGTCTTTTGAAATAAAATTAAATAATAGCGATTATGTGATACTTGGCAGTTAATGTATAAAATTTAAAAAAATAGGCATTATCTAAAAACTAGAATCAAGCTTGAATTTTACTACTTTTTTGTCAAATATTGACATTGTACAGTTATCACAAACTTCTTGAATAAGAATTTTTGACTCATTGAACAACAGTTAAGAAACTCCTAATACAGTAATGGGTTTAAAGATCATTATTTTTATTTTAGAGTTCTAAATTTTTTGCTTACATACATTGTAGCATAACCAAGAATGATCTTGAAGCAGTTTAGTAAATTATAATCTTTAATAGCAATGCACGTGAAATTTTTATTGCTTATTACAAAATCAGTTTTGCCGTGTTTTCTTAATTTTTTGATATGATTACTTTGGGGTAGTCAGTTTAAAAAGTCACTGTAAAGCTAATTTTTTAGAGAATGTTCACTGCTGTAAATGCAGCATTTGCGTCTGCATTAGCAGCCTCTGCAGCTGGCAACAACAACAGCAATAATACAAGCACAACTACAGTACCCTCATCCTCTACAAATGTTTCATCTGGCCTAAATAATAATGGTTTAGAATCAAAGTAAGTTTTTACATTTTTACACTTGTATAAACATGGTATGAGACCACAGTTAGAATTTTTAAAAGAGTACTGTTGTTGTTTAGTGTCATTATAGTTACGAGCTTTCGATAGGATTACATATCAGTTTTTGTAAATAAAACCTTATATAAAAATTTAGTTATCTAATAACTTTGCACATGCAATTTTTTATAGTTAAATTTTCATTAAATTTAAAATAAAACCGTATCAAAGAAAATACAGTTTACATATTATTATTTTTTTGATAATAATGAATTTAAAACCCGCGTTTTACTGGGACTCTTGAAAATTTGAAACAGATTTTACTTTCTTCTACTATTAAAAATGCAATAGTTTAATTGAGAAGTGTTGAAATGAAGCATTTCCGTTATTATTTTTAAGCCTGTTTGACTCAAAGAAGAAAGAATACTAAAGCACTTGTTGCTTTTATTCTTGACGAGAAAAAAGATACAATTTTATTTTTAAAAAAAGCAAACAAACCAAAGGAATCTTTCTTTCTTTGCCCCCGAAAAAGGTTCAAGTGGTTCAAGCACGAGCGCGCACACCTTTTTTGGGTTGAAATATATCAAATTTCTGGGCTTGGTTTTTTTTGCAAAATAATGTTGCTTCTATTGGTACAGAAACATCAGTTTTCATATCATAAAAAATTAGGGATAATTCATGCATATGAAATTATTTTAATTTCTACTTCACCAAAAATTGGTGTACTTCTTCTTTTATAATTATTAAAAAATTCTAAATAACTAACAAAATCACTTCAATGGATGCAGTTTTATTAATAAAAAATTAGTTGCTATTAAATTTGGAGTTGAGTCATTACCATGATTTTTTCAGATCAGATTTTAAACAAGAAATAATTGATTCCCAAAATGGGCTGTATAATCCATCAACAAATACAAATTGGGCCGAGCATTTACCACTTCTTGGAGGTTAGTTTTTTGTATGACAATTTTTTCAAAGGCATTAATACTCTTAGTTACTTACGTTGTTGAAATTTATCAATTAGTAGTTATTTCTGATATTGACATTCACAGTTTTTATTTAAAAATCTTTTCTTTGCGAGATTAATAAATCTTTTTATCTTGAAATATGTATCTCTATTGTCAGTTACATACCCTAATCAAAAATACTAGGATACACCCTAGACAGTAATGGAAATCCAAATCAAAGCAGTCATGCTGCAGCAGTTAATGCGTATATGTACGACCAAAATTCAGCATTTAATGCAGCAGTTGGAAATAATTATTTACCTGCTCAATACGGATATGGTATGTTACCATCTGATCCATTTGTGGCTGTTGCAGCTGCTGGAAGGAATGACCAACTGCTTACAATGATGTCAGGGCAATCAACAATCAATGGTGGAATTCCAGCAGATGGAAATGAAAAAGATATTGATCAAGATAAAAATGGGTAAGTTTTTGGGAAATTAAAATCAATTTTTAAAACCAGTTGTTTTATTGGAGCCAGTTTTAATCATACTAATTAACTAGATCCTTATATGCTAGACAGTTAAACATTATACTATTTTTTTCAGATCCCCTAAAGGTTCAATGGATGAAATGATTGAGATGGAAGAGGAGGAAGGACAAGTGGGACCAGACGGAAAAAGAAAAAAGCGTAAAAGACGGGTGCTATTTACAAAAGCTCAAACATTTGCACTAGAAAGAAGGTTTCGAAGTCAAAAATATTTATCTGCCCCAGAACGGGAACAACTTGCCCAGACAATTAATTTAACTGCAACACAAGTCAAAATATGGTTTCAAGTAAGTTACACTCGTTATTAAAGAAGATGGCAGTTTTAAGAATATAGTTTCTTCCTAAGTAAGTGTCGTAATGAAAAATAGAAAATTGCAATTTTTATTAACACACTGCGTGGCATCCTATAAGCACCAGTATACTAGAAATAGAATAATAGTGAAACTTCTTTAGTTAAAAAATTAGCTACCTTTGAAAAGGAAAAAGCGTCAATATCAGGGATGTCAGTTTGCAAAAAACTTTGTGTCAACAAAAACAATTTAAAAGCATATCATCCCAAATCAAATGAATGCAATGTTGCTTTATGTTATCACACAGCCGTAAAAAATATGTATTGAAACATTTCATAGATAACAGTTTTTCTTCATTAAATCTTCTGCTTTTTGAAACTGCATCATTAAAACAGTTAAGGCATCAAAACGCAACTATCAAAATTTCGGTCACATCAGTTAAAGCAAAAGTTTGAAAAAAAACCCTAATAAATAGAGATTGTCAGTTTTAAAAAATTTGTATCTCTACAAAACCTTTTCTGTCAGTTAATTACAAAGATAAAAAACAAATAGTTGTAATTTTGAAAAAAAAGGCTAAAAACTACCATGATTTCAGCTTCTTTTTAAATTAGATTTCTTTACTTAATTAGTTAACATAAAAGAAAAAGACAAAGCAGTTTTACCAAAAAAACGGACAAAATAAGATAATCATAACTCGAAAAGAGAAAACAAATCTGTTGTTTTGTTGAGCGTCCTTATGTTCTCAACTCAAATGAACTTTAGTTTACAAAATATAAATCAATATAGTTTTTATGTGTCACAAGTTGCTCATTTGAAATTTAGTTAAAGTTGTAAATTAGTTAAAATTTCGATAACATACAACAAGAACATTCAATTTTCATAAAACTCTAAATCACCATCTTTTAATTTGCTTGTTTTAAGATATTGCAAAGTTTTTTTAAATTTAAAAGCTAGTATATTTAGTTAAAAAATAATAAAGCGGTAGTTTAAAAGCTTTCAAACGTACAATCACTACACAGTTTATTTTTTCAATAAAATTTTTTAGAATTCTTTTTTACCACAAAACTAAAGGTTTCTTTTCGAATCAGTTTGTTAAAATAAACGTACTTAAAAAAAAGGAAATTCTATAATACAGTTTTATACTCCAAAATTTATTAGCATAGGATAGAAAGTAAATTTAAATGTCATCCATAACAGATTATCACGTTACAGTTTATTAAAGTATTCCCTTTTTCAGAATCATCGATACAAAACGAAAAAAACTCAACAAGATCGTGGACTATCTGGGAATATTCTTGGTGCTGCAACTGATACAGCTGCCGCAGCTGCAGCACTATCAGCCAGAAGAATGCCAATGTTACTTGGAGATGCCAGAAGCAGAGCAGCTGCAGGAGATTTTAATCTTTCATCAACAATGCCCATGGCAGCATTCGGTTCAAATGGATACCTTCCTGCTACAGCTGGTACCATGGCCGCTGCAGCAGCTACTGGCCTTCATTCAACGGCAACAACAAATTTTAATCCATATTATTCTAGTGGTGGTTGGGGGTGGTCTTAAAACTCATCTTTTGCATTCAGTTTTTTGTTGTTTATATCATTTAAAAATGTTGCTCAAATTTTTAAAAGGGATTTTAATAAAAATGTGATAATTGTTGCTTTATTAATTCAATCAGTTTAAACAGATTGTTCTTGTGTTTTTCGTTTTTATAAAAGTTGTTTTTTTATCTATAACAGTTAAACACAGAAAAGATAATTCTAAATAATGATATATAATACAAATTATGCCTCCATCACAGTTATTAAATACATATTCAAAAGTGTTGTCAATTTAAGGCCAAATTACATTTAAAACCTTAAAAATGTGGAACCAGTTTAAAAATTTCTAAACGTAGTTAATGATGAGCTACTTACAGTAAATGCATGTAATGTGTGTTGGCATAAAATGTATACCAACGCAAAACACAAATTTCTTTAACATGATTTAATTTAATTCACGCAGTTATTCAATGAATGAAAGCTTGTAATTACTCCTGTGTCAATTGGTACAACAGTTTTATCTATAATGTGTAATGAATTCCTATTCCAAGAATCAACCCCTCTCCGGGTTATGCGCGCGAATTATGAAGATTTTTAGGGCATTAACAATTATCATAATTTTAAATTTACAAAGAGTTCTATTAAAATAGTTCAATTAAACGAAAAACTTTTTGTTTGTTTACAGTTTATATATGTTTTACTTTTTTGATACAAACTTTCAAATTGATTCAGTTTCATAAAAAATGCAATTTCTACCGATAAATGTGCAGCTTACTACTGTTCATCAGGGATAAGAACTGCCGGCGGCCGGCGGCACGGCCGGCCGATATTTTCAAAAAGGCGGCCTTTTTTTCACCTTATGCGGCCGAAAAAAAATTTTTTGGCATTTTTTTTCGCTTTATGCGGCCGCAAATGTCTCGCCGCGCGGCCGGCGGTTTTTTTTGCCGCTTCTCATGTTCATTGCTTTTGAATCAGATTTTAAACAAAAAATATTAGATTCAGAAAATGAACATTTGCAACAGTTTTTTTTTGTTGCAAATTTTCGAGAACCCAGTTTTCAAAAGCAATTTATAAATTAGCTAAAAGTAGACTAAGCTTGACGCTTATCAGTTTTTTTATCGAAATTCTTTATTTTTATGATAAGGATGATGCTCAACCAGTTTAATAAATAGCTTTTTTCCTACGCCCACAGTTTTTGTCTACCATGAAAATTACTCCTCAATATAGGTTTCAACTACCAAAACATTTTTCAGATTTTTATGAATTTTTCAAATGCTTACAACCAATTTTTTTGGATGACTCTTCTATGAAGAGTTATTTCGGAGTTATTGATATGAAACGATATTTTAGAGTTGATGATGAGTTCCCGTTGATAGTGATGAAGTTGATTAAAGCGGATGGTGAGAAGTATCAAGCCCGTATTTAAGGGGGGGGGGGGGGGCATTAGGGTACCTGTGCCCCCTGACATTAACAAATTTCTTTGCTGTTTTGCCGGCGCGTGCATAAAGCGGCAAAAGATCAAAGGCGTGCCTTCCCCGAAAATTTTTTTTGTCTACGGCCTTGAGAAGGATGATGATCAGTATTAAAAGCAACAACATGACTTCAAAGGCATGTAAAAGGGGATGAGAAAGCGAAAAATTGAAATTAAAAGGGTCTTTAAATGTGTTAAATGAGGGGTCATTTAACTAACTAACTAATTGATACTTTGAAAAATTTTTGAATTTTTGTTCAGTTTGAAAATATGGCAGTGCCATATGAAAAAATTTGTTTTTTAAAAAATGATACAAACTCACAGTTTTACTATTAACTGATTCATCATGATGGGGATGATGGGAGTTCTTGTTGATGGTAATGAAGTTGACGAAAAGCGGTTTTAAGATAGTAATCAAGAACATAGATCTTTAAATTCATCATTATCGACAAAAACAGTTTGATTTATGAAATAATTTGTTCTCAAAACTTTTGCGTGTTTTTTATTTAAACTTTTCGTGAAAGTGAAGTTCGTAACAGTTTGTTATAAAAGATTAAAAAATTAGGCATTTCTTGAAAGTTTAAACCAAGCTCGAATTTCTTTAATCTTTAACCGAATATTATATTTTCATCATAACCCTTTACATTTCAAGATTCCTTTTCTACGAAAACCTTCTTTAAAGTTCTCTACTATTTAATACTGAAAATAGTTAAGAAATTCTCAATAAAGTATTATTAATAAAAATAACAGCTAATTGACACTCTGTTTTAAAAACTTTTTTTGTTTTAAAGTTGTTGCTTAAGATTTTCCACCTTAAATACTTGGCAGTTTATTAAAAATTAAATTCTTGATAGCTTGTCTTACAAATTTTAGAAAAGATCGTGTCAGACGCGCCAGTTTAAAAAGTCGTGTTACAGTTTAAAAAATTAAGAAAAACAACAAATTCTGCATATAGCTTCGAACTACGAGTTAATTAAAAAAATATTTTTTAAAATAGTTCTGACAAGTTTGTTAATTGTTTATTCGTTAAAACCAAGAATATTGTCACAGTTTTTTAGTCTGCAAAACTATTTTTTTTTGATTTCATGAAACAAAAGTTTATTTAATGTCTGGAAGGAATGATCAGCTGCTGACAATGATGTCAGGGCAATCCACAATTAATGGTGAAATTCTAGTGGATGGGAATGAAAAAGATATTGATCAAGATAAAAATGGGTAGGTGGTTTTAACTACTCATAAAATACAAAAAATCTAACAACAGTTTAAGCTACTTTACAATTTGTCAGCAGTCATTGAGAGAATATTAGCATCTCAGAAACTTTTCTTTTTTTCTATTTAAAGGACTACAATGATAGTTTGTTTAAAGTGATATCTCTCTATACGAAAAATATATAGAGTTTCCAGTAATAACCATAAATTTTCATTATATTGGAAAAAACAGTTGTCTCTTTTGATAAGCCAAAATACTCCCTGTACAAGATGTACGTGTGCAGTTATTAGATAAAATTTAAGTGGTAATATAAAATACACAGGGTTTCTTAAAAATTAACTCATGCTTAGGGTTGCGGGCGCGCCCGAAAATCCGAAAAAGCCGGGCGCGCCTGGGCGCATGCGCCCGTAACATAAAATTTTCAAAACACAAACTTTTAACCAAAAAAAATTTTGAATTAATTATTGAGACTTTTAAGGGCATAAACAATACATGTTTGTATGATTTCTCGATTTAGTAACGATTTCTGAACAAAAAATGAAAAATTACTTTACTACCGTAACACATGGATACTGTATTAATAAAAAAAATTAAGTTAAAAGTTGTTAAATAACGCAATTACTGGTTTTGGAGAATGCTAATGCAAAATTTTTTTATTTCTCAAAAATTTACTTCGGGCGCAAAAACGGGCGCGCCTGGGCGCGCCCAGGCGCAAAAGACCGGGCGCATGCGCCCGCGCCAACCCTACTCATGCTATCTTAAATTTGATCAGTTTTTTCAAAATAATTTTGTTCATAATTTAAACAAAAATAATTTAAAATGATCTCGTTTTTCAGACAAAATTTACTACAGCTATACCAATAGTAGAAAAATTTCTCACAAATAACTCCTTCAGATGTTCTTCAAGAGGATATCAGATAATGCACAAAAATAATAGTTCTTTACCTTTTATTTTAGAGGATTTTTAAATACCTAACAATATAATGTAATTAAGCCACGACAGTTAAATTTTTCAGTTTATAAAATTTTTGCTTCAATTTTCGACAGAATAGTAGCATCTTAGTAACACGCCGTTTTCATATAAAATTATTTTAAGAATTACCATGGCAGTATTTTTAAGTAATATCATTTGTTACAAATAAAGATGTTACCAGTTTTTTACAAAAGTTATATTGCTGTCGGAAACAGCAGTTTTTTTGAATAATTAAAACACCAATAAGCTTCCCGCTCATTAACAGAAACAGTTATTAGATAAAATTAAAGCAGTCATATAACATATGCAGTTTTTCCCAAAAGCAAACTTTCTGACATCTAAAATTACAGAGTTTTTTAAATAAAAGCTATTTACAATATGAGGTAAATCTTAAATTTAAGATCAATGGCAGTTTACGATAATATAGCTGCAGCTAAATAACGCTTAAATTTTTAAAATACCTATTCAACAATTAAACGTACAATAGAAATCATTTTTAAAATCAGTTAACGGGTATAGTAAAAACGGAGCATGCACAAACTAACACAAATATTTCGACGTCACTTAGGTTGTGACAGTTAAGAAAAATTTTAAAAAACCCTTTACATTTAGTGATTTGATTAATGGAAATTTTCAGTTTTCTTATTTTAAAACAAGCAAAAAAGACTATGATCCAACTCAGTTTAATACACAAATAAATTTATAGATCCCCAAAAGGTTCAATGGATGAAATGATTGAAATGGAAGAGGAAGAGGGACAAGTGGGATCAGATGGAAAAAGAAAAAAGCATAAAAGACGGGTGTTATTTACAAAAGCTCAAACATTTGCATTAGAAAGAAGGTTTCGAAGTCAAAAATATTTATCTGCACCTGAACGGGAACAACTTGCTCAGATAATTAATTTAACTGCAACACAAGTCAAAATATGGTTTCAAGTAAGTTACTCTCGTTATTGAAAAAGAAGGTTTTTTTTTGAAAATTCATTTCTTTCCGAAAACAATAATCTACAATAAAAAAGTTGCAGTTTTTGTTGGTATAACGCATAGCAGCTGATAAGCACATGTATGCTAAAATAATGACTAATGGTTGAATAAAAACAAATAAAAATACTAGCTTTATCTAACAAACTTTTTTTGAAAAGAGTACTCAGTTTGCAAAAGATTCTCTAAGGTAAAATTAGTTAAGCGATAACAGTTAAAAAACGTACATGTTAGTTTTTTTTTAAAATCAAATCTTCAAAAAAATAAGTACAATATAGTTTAATTCTATTAATCAGTAATAAATCTTTAGCCATTCAAAATTAATGCACTTAATTGTTCGTTAAAAACAATTTAACTTTCATTAGATTTTCTTTTATTTAATATTGCACGATCATAAATATTTAAACACAGGAACGCTACCTTCAAGTTTTTCAAATCTTTTAATTTTAACACTTTTTGTTCCTGATGCACTTTTTGTTATTTGTGTTTTAAGAAGCAAAAAAAATTAGAAAAGAAGTCGTTAAGAAATTCAATAATCTCCTTTTCAGTTTACTTACCAAACGCCGAAAGCTAAGTTATGCAGTTTCAATAAAACTGTTTTTAATTTAAAATCTAACTCTCAATATGAAAAGCCTAAAAAAACATAGTATAGTCGTCACAGATTGCCCCTACATTTTTTATTGAATTTAAACATTATTACTACTTTATCAAGGCAACTCAGTTTTTAAACAACTCTTATAAACATCTTTTACTTTGCTTGTTTTTAAATATGGCGAAGCTGTAACATCAAAGACAATTTGATGAAAACGTAAAAACAATATTTTATTAGAAAATAAGGTGACGGCCATTTTGATGATGCAAAGCTTTGGTAGAATCATGTTTCTTATGCTACGCTAATTATTAAATCAGTTTATTTCATTAAAAAAATTTTATTTAAGTGGCAGTTTTTGTTATTCGTTTAAAAATTTTTATGTGAAGCCATAACTCAGTTTGCTAAAACTCCAAAACCTGATTTTGCAATTTTAACAGCTTTTTTAGCCTCATGTAGGTAAGTTTTCAGTTTAAAAAACAAAAGAGCAACAACTTAGTTTTTTACACACTTGAGGTTTTATTTCAGTTTTACATTAAAAAAAAATCTTGGCAACAGAAATACATTATTATTGTTTTTAAATAACTCCAAATTCTCAACTTTATATTTTATTTGTTTCTAAATTTGGCAAAACCCTTTTACCATGGACAGTTTGAGTAAGATTAGAAAGCTGTGTTATATGTAAAAATTCGGCAACGGCAGTTTGAGTGCGGGAAAAGCTTTTATGAGAACCATCGATTTCCGTCAATATTATCTCAAATTCAGTTTAGTGCAAAACAAAGCTTATTAAATCATTTTTTACCATAAATACGCGTATTCTCATTCCAGTTTATTACCATAAATTTCTTTTTAAAACCAGCTCTACAAATATTAAAAAAGAAAATAACGAAGCTCTATGAAAAATTTTTAGACTTACGACAGAAAATAAATTTAAATGTGATTCACAATAGCCTTAATTACAATTTATTATATCATTCGCTTTTTTAGAATCATCGATACAAGACGAAAAAAACTCAACAAGATCGTGGACTATCTGGGAATATTCTTGGTGCTGCAACAGACACCGCTGCCGCAGCTGCAGCATTATCAGCAAGAAGAATGCCAATGTTACTTGGAGATGCCAGGAGCAGAGCAGCAGCAGGAGACTTCAATCTGTCATCAACAATGCCAATGGCAGCCTTCGGTTCAAATGGATACCTTCCTGCTACAGCCGGAACAATGGCCGCTGCTGCAGCAACTGGCTTGCATTCAACGGGAACAACAAATTTTAATCCATATTATTCTAGTGGTGGTTGGGGGTGGTCTTAAACTTATCTTTTGCATTCAGTTTTATGTTATTTATCGTTATAAATGTTGCTCAAATTTATAGAAGGGATTTTAATAAATGTAATAATCATTGTTTTTTTAATTCAGTCAGTTTAAACTGATTTTTTATGTGTCCTTTGTCTTAAAAAAAGTCGCTTTTTGTCTGTAGCAGACAAACACAGAAAAGACAGTTTAAAAGTATTGGTATAAACTGCAAATTATGTTTTCATCACAGTTATAAAAGACGTATTCAAAAGTTTTGGTAATTTAACGCCGAATTTCATTTGTAACCTTAGACACTTGGTATCAGTTAAAACATTTTAAAACTTTTTTAATGTTTTTTTTACAGTAATACGTGTAATATATGTTGTTATGTAAAGCAAACAACCGCGAAACACAAATTTCTTTAGAACGATTTGATTTAATTTAGGCAGTATCTCATTGAAAAAGCGATTGTAGTTTATTCTGTTTCAGTTTTTGCGACAATTATATCTACAATATGTAATTCCTATTCTAAGAATCAAACCCTCGTCCAGTTTGAAAGTTATTTTAAACAAGTATGCATGCGCGTAAATTATGAGGCTTGTTAAGGCATCAACAACTATCATAATTTGAAATCTACAAAGACTTCTATTACAACAGTATAGTTCAGTTAAACGAAACAGTTTTGGTTGGTTTACAGTTTATATATGTTTTACTTTTCTGATACAAATTTTCAAATTGCCCAAGTTTCATAAAAAATGCAATTATTACCAATAAATGTGCAGCTTACCATTGTTCAATGTTTTTAAATCAGATTTTAAACAAGAAATATTTGACTCCCAAAATAAACATTTGTCACTTGGCTGGTTATAACAGTTTTTTCTCTGCATATTTTCGAGAATGCAGTTTTCAAAAACAATTAATAAAATTGAATAGCGCTAAAAATGTTGTTGCAACAAAAGAACACTTTAATTTCTGATGCAACTTTCTCGAATCAGTTAAAGCTACAAAACATAACATTTTCATCGATAGCCCATATATACGCCAAAAGTGTTGGTATTGACATTATAAACAATTTTTTTAAGATAAGCAGTTTTTGAAGTTATAGGCGATTTAGTAGCTTATCATTTAAAGAAAACATTTTTTGTGTCTTTTTTGTATAACGGTTAAATTAAATTGCTGCAGTTAATGTTGAAGTGACATTAAAATAAAACAAATTTCAGCTTTGTTGCTATTAATATGAACTGTTCTATTGCAGTTTTTTAACCAAGTTTAACACTGCTATAATGGATGTTTCAGTTTTATTAAAGTAGAAAAAAAAGTAAAACTAAAGCTGCAGTTTAAAAAAGCATTTTATTCATAAACCCAGTTTACGTTAAATATTCAAAAAATATTAGTGAAAACAGTATTCAGTTTAATGCAAAGATTTTAAAGAATTTAAATGCGAATTTTTTGGAAACTGTGAACAAAAACAAATATTTTGTCGTGACTGGGGTCAACAGATAAGAAAAATTTTTAAAAAACATTTCATTTGGTGCTTTGATTAATGGAAATTATCAGTTTTATTATATAATACAAGCTAAAAAGACTTTGATCCAACTCAGTTTAATAATGTCTAATTTTTAGATCTCCAAAATGTTCAATGGATGAAATGAATGAAATAGAAGAGTAGGAAGGACAAGTGGGGCCAGATGGAAAAAGAAAAAAGCGTAAAAGACGGGTGCTATTTACAAAGGCTCAAACATTTGCATTAGAAAGAAGGTTTCGAAGTCAAAAATATTTATCTGCCCCAGAACGGGAACAACTTGCCCAGACAATTAATTTAACTGCAACACAAGTAAAAATATGGTTTCAAGTAAGTTATTCTTATTATGAAAGAATATGACAGTTTTAAAAATATATTTCTTCAAAACCGTGTGTTCAAATGGAAGCTGCAGTTTTTAATGAAGTAATTAGCAGATAAGCACAAGTATACTAAAAATTAAGTATTGTATAAATAATTGTAATCAATTGAACAATATAAATCCTAGCTATCTTTGAATAACAAAAAAATTAAAATACCCAGTTTGTAACAAATTCTGTTAAACAAAATCAGATAAAAACATAAGTTTTCCTTCAAATAAAATCCCCGCAAAAAATAAGTACGATATAATTTAAATGTACTTATTGGCAATTTCTTAGCTGTTAAAAAATTAATGCAGCTCACGTGTTCGTTAAGAAAAGTTTTTTTTTTCATTAAACTGTTTGTTATTTAGTACTGCACAATCATAAAAGTCAAGAATAAGAACGCTACCATCAACTTTTTGGACAAATCAGTTAAAGCAAGAATTACATCTTTCATAATTTTAAATTTTAACAACTTATTGTTGCTATGTTGTTGTTTTTATTGTTAATGTAATCACTTGGAGAACTATTACAGTTTTTATTTTATTGCCGTAATAATTAAATAGTTTTAAAAATTTTTTGTATCTATCTGCTAAAAGACAAATTTTTTGTAACGTTATAATTTAATTATTTAAACTGGTTTCTTATTCCCCCTAAATTTTATTAGTATTTTTTTAAAACTGAGCTAAATAAAAGATCTGCTATTTAAAAAAAGTGGAAGAAAAATATTAGAACATAAAAATTAATTTTTGTATAAACTGGGTTGACGGGGAATGACGGAAACAACATTTAGGACTTTGGACTTTCGAAAAATTGGTCATTTTGTGCCTTTTTTAAGTAGTATGCATTTTTTAAATATATGGGAGCAAATGGACTTTTTTTAAACTTACATTCTTCTTTGTGTTAATCTTAAGAAGCAAAAAATTGGAAAAGAAACTTGATCTTCAACAGTTATACGATAATTACTTCGTCAGTTTTTTATTTAACGGCCGCAGCTGCAGCTACTGGCCTTCATTCAGCAGCAACAACAAACTTTAATCCATATTATTCTAGTGGTGGTTGGGGGTGGTCTTTAAAACGATTTCCATTAATTCAGCCAGTTATTCAATGAATGAAAGCTTGTATTTAATTCTGTTTCAGTTTTTGCGACAATTTTATTTACCATGTGTAATGAATTCCTATTCCAAGAAACAATCCCTCTTCCAGTTACGTATTCTAATGAATTTTTGTCGGTTATCAGTTTATGGCATGATTTATTTTCAATCCTCTTAAAAATGACGTTTTTACCCACATATATCCAAGAAGCAAGTTTTTATTTACAAATCAATGACTTTTATCAATTGACAATTTACTTTATGCCATACAAGAACAGTTTCTTCAGTTTTGATTCCAACCATTAATTAAACCGAAGCAGTGACTTTTCAAAAAAGGAAGTGTCATTTTAGAGTTGATGATGAGTTCTTGTTGATAATGATGGAGTTGATGAAGGGGAATAGTAAGAAGAATGATGATCAATATCAATATCAACAGCAACAACTTAACTTCAATGGCATGTAAAAGAGAATGCGAAAGGAAAAAATCTTGAGAGTTCTTCATAGATTAAGTGAGAGCCATTCAAAATAAAATCAAAATGATTTAATCAATTAGATTCTACTCAAAATTATTACTTGTTTTATATTTTTTACTATATTTAAAGCTCGTGGCAGTTTATTTCAAAAAAAAGTAGCGTATTTTTTTAAATTAATAAACCTTTCAGTTTAAGAACGACGGTTACAGTTTTTAGTTTTTAGAAAATGTTTACTGCTGTAAATGCAACATCTGCATCTGCCCTAGCAGCATCGGCAGCTGGCAGCAATAACAGCAGTAATACAAGCACAACTACAGTACCCTCATCCTCGACAAATGTCTTATCTGGTTAATAATAACAATGGTTTAGAATCAAAGTAAGTTTTAACACTTTTTTCGTTTTTTTTTGGTTTAAAAAAACTGTTTATTTGTAAAAAATAATGTTAGCCCAATTTTCATATCACTTAAAATACGTTGCTTGCTTCAAAAAAAGTGTCAGTTTTTGTAGCAATTTTATCTATAATAGAGTTCGCTTTCTTTATTCTCTTTGTCTAGGCAGTTTTAAAGTCCTTTTTAAACAGACAAAAGTCTGCAGACAGTTTTGATTGTACTTACACCTCAGTGTTAGTCTCCCGTTTCGTAAACTCAAACAACATAAAAAACACAAAAAACAAATTTTTATTAAGAAAGACGTTTTTACAAACATATAGAAATCATTAACTCCTTTTACACAATATTGTATCACTATTCCATAACTTTTAAAAAAATACATTCTTCATTTAGCATTTGCACGCACCTTTAGGCAATCCAGTTTAAAAAATTAAAAAAAAACAACTTTAGCTTACTAAAAGCGTTTAATTGTTTTAAGATACAACTTTTAAATTTCTTTTTTAAAAAAAAACTGTAATTTAGAATCAATTAAACATATTCCAATTTTATTATCGCTTGCAATAGTATCTTAATAAGTGTCGATTTGAAGCATTTCCTTTTCTTATTTCAAAAACTTTATTTTATCAGAAAAAGAAGTAGAAGATGCACTTGTTGCTTTTACTCTTGTCGAAAAACGAAAAAAATACAATTTTATTTTACAATAAAAGAAGCAAACAAAAGAAGCTGCATCAAAGGAATCCTTTTGCCCCCAAAAATGGTTCAAGTACGCGGGTACGCACCTTTGACAGTATGTAGTATAATGGCCCTAATTTAACTCAGAACAGTTATTTTATCGAAACTGTTTTCCTTTTTTGCAAAAAGTTTTACCTTCCTTAAGTAACATCTTAAACAGCAACGCAAATCATATTTAGACCTACACATAATTTAAATAACGCTCATCCTGCAACAGTTAGTTATGAAATGAATTAGAGATATTATCAGTTATTTATCAAATTCGTTTTTGTCATGAAAAAGATGACTTTCCTCCAGTTCAAAAGATAATTTTTTTACAAAGCCCACCTAACCCAAAACTGACGTTTATTTCAGTCGAACTTTGAACCACAAGTTAATAAAATAAATTTTTTTTAGTTTTTCAGAGTTTGGTAATTGCTTACTCGTTAAAACTAACAATACTGTCACAGTTTTTAGGCTGCAAAACTTCTTTGTGATTTTATGAAACAATGGTTGTTTAATGTCAATCCTTTATATAAAAATGGTTTGTGTGGTTGAGAAGAACCCTATTATAATAGTGCTGCCAGTTATATACTCTAATCAAACATAATTCGTTTATTCCTTTTCAGTTTATTAAATAATATTCATAATTTGGGATCTTTGAATAAAAACAAATCATCTGGACTTTAGAAAGTGACAGTTTACTTAAAGTCATATCTTAACAGTTTTTGTTTAAAAATCGTTTAGATGCGTAAAAAAAGAACTTCCAGTTTTTTAAATTTGTTTTTGGTTAACGTTTCATGATCAACACTTTGATATCCTAGTCAAAAATACCTTTTTTAGGCTATACCCTTGACAGTAACGGGAATCCAATCCAAAGTAGCCATGCTGCTGCAGTCAATGCATATATGTATGATCAGAATTCGGCATTTAATGCAGCAGTTGGAAATAATTATTTACCTGCCCAATATGGATATGGCATGTTACTATCAGATCCAATGGTGGTTGTTGCAGCTGCAGGAAGGAATGACCAGTTGCTTACAATGATGTCAGGGCAATCAACAATCAATGGTGGAATTCCAGCAGATGGAAATGAAAAAGATATTGATCAAGATAAAAATGGGTAAGTTTTTACTTGAAAGTAAAAGCTATTTATAACAAATAAAATGGATATGCCAGTTTTTCATTTAATTCTATAACAAAAATATGAAAAGTATCGGTTTCAGTTTTTTAAAAGTAGCATTAATCAAAAGAGATAACATGTCATCAGTTTTTATAAATAATCAATTTACTCCATGCTTTAGGTTTTCCAGCGGTTATTAAATAAGAATTTAAGCGATGAAATATTTAGTTTTTAGCAAAAATTAAAGTTTGGGCATTCAAAGTAAATATTTTGACGTGAAGGCGGTTGTGTCAGTTAAAAAATATTCTAAAAAACCTTTACATTTAGCGCTTTGATTAATGGAAATTTTCAGTTTTCTATATAACATAAGCTTAATAGAATATGATCCAACTCAGTTTAACATTACACATACCTTTTTCAGATCCCCAAAAGTTTCAATGGATGAAATGATTGAAATGCAAGAGGAGGAAGGACAAGTGGGACCAGATGGAAAAAGAAAAAAGCGTAAAAGACGGGTGCTATTTACAAAAGCTCAAACATTTGCATTAGAAAGAAGGTTTCGAAGCCAAAAATATTTATCTGCACCTGAACGGGAACAACTCGCCCAGACAATTAATTTAACTGCAACACAAGTCAAAATATGATTTCACGTAAGTTTTTGTCACTCAAGATGATGGCACCGTTTTAAAAACATATTTCCTCTCACACAAAAGATTAATGACAGTTCTAAGGTATTTTCTTTCAATAGGCGACCATCAACATAAAAGATCAGTTTACGTTAGTATTAATTTCGATAACATAGCAATTTTGCTAATAATTGAATAACAAACACTGAAATTTCAGTTTTTTGTTCACTTGCCAATTGCAATCTATGGAAAACCAAAGGTCATACATGGGCAGGGGGTGCAATAGGGTGCAATAATTGCACCCTGGAGTCCGCAGTCAGCAAAGGTTTTGAGTTGGAGTCCGCAAATTAGACCCCGCAAAAAATAAAAAAGGAAGAAAAAAAGAGAAAAGGGAAAGAAAAAGGAGGAAGAAAGGAGTGGAAAGCTATAGTTCTATTATTGCGGACTCCGATAGAACTATAGCTTTTTTGGATTCCGTCTTGAGCCAAAATCAAAGCGGACTCCGCAAATTGGATTCCGCAAAAAAATAAAAAAGGAAGAGAAAAAAAGAGAGAAAGAACTAAGCTGTGCGTATTTGTATATTAAGTTTGATTTGTTATTAACAATGCAGACTCTTACTTTTACTTTATTATTACCAGTTCAAACTCAGACTCCAAAAACTGGATTCCGCAAAAAAATAATGCGGATTCCAAAAATTGTTGAAATAGGGAAAAATAAGAGAAGGTGTAAAGTGTGTCTCATAAGTTTAAGACCACTTTAAAATTAGCTGTATTTTCGTTATTTTTGGGTCTTTTTTAAAACCCTTTGGTATTTGGAAAGCAAAATCAATTTGCTTGTTGACCTATTTCGGCGTTTTGGTTAATTTCGATTTTCGGTGGTTTCGCAGCGAAAATACCAAAATGGCCTAAAATCGAAATTTCGATATACGGTAGGTAGAAATATGAAATTCAACAGAATGTTAACTCCTGATGCATAGAATCTCTCCACCAAATTTCAGAATTTTTGGATAAGCCATTTCCAAAATTCAGCCACTCAAAGTTGTCAAAAATGGCAATTTTTTTCGATTTTTATCAATTTTTGCCATTTTTTGACCATTTTTGACAACTTTGAGTGGCTGAATTTTGGAAATGGTTTATCCAAAAATTCTGAAATTTGGTGGAGAGATTCTATGCATCAGGAGCTAACATTCTGTTGAATTTCATATTTCTACCTACCGTATATCGAAATTTCGATTTTAGGCCATTTTGGTATTTTCGCTGCGAAACCACCGAAAATCGAAATTAACCAAAACGCCGAAATAGGTCAACAAGCAAATTGATTTTGCTTTCCAAATACCAAAGGGTTTTAAAAAAGACCCAAAAACAACGAAAATACAGCTAATTTTAAAGTGGTCTTAAACTTATGAGACACACTTTATATGGATCCATTAAAATTTCTTTAAAGTTTGATTTTAATTTTTGCAAATCAGCAATAGTGGGGCATTTGTTCCATCCTTTGAATTCTTTTACTATACTATTTTCCTCTACAAATTTCCATTTTTGTTCTTGATTAAATTTCCAAAAATAAAAAAAGATCCCCTCTTCTCGACAATCAAAAATTAAAAGTATGTCATCATTTTCAGGTGCAAATGATAAATTATCGATTGCACCAAAAAGTATTGTTTCTATTATACCAATAATTCTAATATTCTTGACATTACTGTAATTACTTGAAATTTCAACAAATTTCTTGCGAAATTCATTTTTATACTGATGATCCATTTGAACACATAAACAATCTATTGTTCCATATATTTTTATTTCTTGAAAAAATTGTTCAATTTCATTATAATCATCAGAGCTAACTTAAATATTTAATTTGAGATTACCAATATTTTTTAATGGGAAACTTACGGCTTTTTAACTCCAAATTATCTGCGCTATTTGGAAAAGTATAATTATACAATACCGATTTACCCGTAGGAATACTACATCCGACAGCTTTTACCATTTTTAACAACACTCTATTAAATTAACACTTTGCACGGTCTTATCATTACATAAACAATGATCTTCTAAGAAAAAAAAGTTTCAACGTTTTGCTTTTGTTCCCAAAATCAATAAATTTTTGATAAAAATGCTTTATTGTTGATTAGCAGAGAGAAAGAAAACTGTTGAAAATTTTTTTAAGAATAACTCACGACATGCACCTAATTAAAAACCGAAAACAATAATCATTTTTTGCAGCGGGAAAAGGTAAGCACATATATTAGGTATAGGTTATCCAATATATGTGCTTATATAATAATAAGATTGACTCGTTTTGTTTAAAAACATGTTTTACGGGATTCCCCATCCATTTAATTTAATTGCTCATTTATGTGTTTAAATTATTTACAATACCTTTAATCACGATAACTTTATTATATCATTTATTACTGTCATAAAATTACAACTTGCTACCGTTATTTTACAAATAAAATATTAGCAAATATTTTATATTCAACAGAAAAGCTAAACAAAAAAATGGCTACAGTATATTGATAATAAATTAATTTACCGCTTAACCATAAATTAATTATTATTACTGAAATATCATTTCAATAAACCTAAAACATGCAAATGATTGTTAAAAACGAATCATGTTTAGTTTTACCACAAACTACTTTTCTCTTACAAAATTTCAGCATAAATTTTTATCTATTATACATTGCTATTCTAACACGTTTTGGTCGGTCACTGATTAAATTCAGCATATTAAAGTATACATTACTAAAAGCTAAAAATTGTTTTAACCTCTTCAACCTATTTTGTTTAAACCAAAATCGATTAATGTTTTTTTTGCTAATGACCAACGAAGATCTTGTTAGTTGGCCAAGACGAGAGAAAATCTTTCTACTTTTTTTGTTTCGAACGCATTGTCTCCTCTCTCTTTTTTATGCACGCAACATGCGTTACTTTGTGCGTCTTGCTTTCTCTTCCCTCAAAAGTGCTGCTGTTGCTTTCGCAATTTTTTTTTCATCGATGTTGCTGTTTTTCTCTTCCGCGCGTTTTATTATTTTATTGATATATATTTTTTTGTTATTTTTTATTAATATTTCTCGTCATTTTCCTATATCTAACATTAGTAATATGCTGTTACACTCTATCTATATCTTTATTTAGTTTTTACAGCTTAAATATTGCAAAAAAAGATATCGTGCTGTTTATTCTTCATCTACTCGTTTAATTACTGTTATTTTTTAGTAATATTTCTGGTTATATATGTATATTAAACATTAATAACATCCTAATACGCTTTATCTTCGTCGCTATTTAGTTACTAGGGTTAAAAAAGTAAAAAAATAGCTTTGTATGCTGCTGCTTTTGTAAATTTTTGTTTCCATCGATGTTGCTGCTAGTTTTTTCTTCTCTCCTCCACGCATTGTATTATTTAATGAATTTGTTGGTAACATTTCTAGTGATTTTTTCCATATTTAACATTAATAACATCCTTTTATATACATGATCTTTATCGCGGCTTATTAGAGTTGAGTTGATGCCCCATATTTTGCCCAAATACTTGTCTTGTTATGGGACAACGACATAGTTCATCCTGGTATTTAATAGATAAATGAATATACTTAAAAGAAGCATAATTGCAAGGCTAATTTAAATAATGCATGAATAATACATTTATAACATTCGTAAGATCCGGTCGTCTGCTGTTAGTTCGCGCGTTGTGTTTTACTGTTATTTTTTCTTTTATCTAACATTAATATCCTACTTTTAAATCTTATCTTAATCGTTTTATAGTTTTTAGGGTTAAAAATATACCGCAAAAATGGCAGAAGCAGGATCATCAAGAAAGCGTGCTCGTGTCTTGAAAGAAGATGATTTGGCAAATGTTGAATTTGAAACATCTGAAGAAGTTGAAGTTATTCCAACATTTGATAAAATGGGACTTCGTGAACCATTGATTCGTGGTATTTATTCTTATGGTAAGGATATATTCGACACTTTGTGTTTGTATATATAACAATGTTATTTTATAGGATTTGAAAAACCATCAGCAATTCAACAACGTGCTATTCGACAAATTATTAAAGGTCGTGATATTATTGCACAGTAAGTTTCTTGCATACTAATGTTAGAAAGGCAACTTGGGGTTGCTTAGTGTGCTGCAATTTCTTAAAAATATCCCTTAGAAATTTTTTATATTTTGTTGAGTCTCCATGTTGTGCTTATATACTCGTCTAGCTACCAGCACCGCCGTAACTTGGATAGCTTTTCGGTGGTTTATATGGTAGGAGAGATAACAAAGTGTATCAAATTTCCATTCTTCAAGTTCAACTGATACAAATAATAGTTTATCATATCTAAAAGATTTAAATGTTGTTATATAAAGCTACAATAATCGCTTCAAAGCATAGAAGCTGCATATACATCATTGCTTGGTATTGTACTATAACAATAACTAAAAAATTAAATATCGGTTAACAAGAACTCAAATTGGATCAAGCATGAATCTTGCAATCATTCCAAGAACTTCGTGTGGAAGTGTTGAAGATAGTAAAACAACTTGTGCACCAGGTGGAAGATATCGATAAATATGATAGAGTTGTTCTTTAAAACCTTTTGTTAACATTTCATCAGCTTCATCAAGAACAAGCATTTTAATAGAACGAGTACGAAGATTTCGTCGACGAATCATATCTAAAAAAGATAAATGTATTATACAATAGTGATATGATAAATGATCTAATATGTGCTGAAGTATAGTAGCAGTTGTATTTACGGCACTTTTATGTTTGCTAAGCGAGTATATATGCGCAAGATTGAGGAAAAATTACAGTTATTAACGAGACTGCTTTACCCCTACCAAGTTGCCACACTGCTGCTTAAACTTCCCATTTTTAAACTTATCTTTCTTTTTTTAGAGCTCAATCTGGTACTGGTAAAACTGCAACCTTTAGTATTGGTGTTCTTCAATCTATCAATACACAAAATCGTGAAACACAAGCCTTGATTCTTTCACCTACTCGTGAATTGGCAGTACAAATTCAAAAAGTTATTCTTGCACTTGGTGATTATATGAATGTTCAATGTCATGCATGTATTGGTGGAACAAATGTTGGTGAAGATATTCGTAAACTTGATTATGGTCAACATGTTGTATCTGGTACACCTGGAAGAGTTTTTGGTGAGTATATTTATATGAAATTATTAGCTGCTACAAGATATAGTCGATAAGTTAATAGGAATATTAAGCTGAAAGAATCGTATTCAACTAGTTAACATTATGTTCCCATAGGAGCAATTAATTGTATTGTAAATGTGCAGCTTTCTCGCGCTTCTTAATTTTTACATAACTATTAGCTCCTCTTTTAGTTTGGTTACAAGCCAACTTTAATTTGTTCAAGCTTGATATATATTTTTTAAAGATAAACTAAGTCGCCTTTTTTCTTCTTTAATTCAGCCTTCTTTGCTGTTTTAGGGTTAACAAGAGGCAATATCATAATATGCTCATTGTCATAGTACTCTCTTTATTAATTTGTTGATAAGAGAACCTCCAAACAATGAGACATTGAACCAGCTCATGTGGTTAGCGCGTCGGATGATCGACCTAGGGAATCCAGGTTCGAGTCCTGGCAGAGTTTACTGCTGAAAAACTTGCAGTTATCGCATTCAACGTTAGTAAGTATTAGATCATGCACATCTTAAGTTTTATAAGAGACAAACTCAAAAGCGGTGACTTGTTCTGTAACAGAACTTAGCATTACTACTACAGCAAATATTACATTATTTATCGTTTCACTACTGTATAATAATATATTTATCTTTTTTTAGATATGATTCGTCGACGAAATCTTCGTACGCGTTCTATTAAAATGCTTGTTCTTGATGAAGCTGATGAAATGCTTACAAAAGGTTTTAAAGAACAACTCTATGATATTTATCGATATCTTCCACCTGGTGCACAAGTTGTCTTGCTATCTGCTACACTTCCACATGAAGTTCTTGAAATGACTGCTAAATTCATGTCTGATCCTATTCGAGTTCTTGTCAAACGGTATGTGATTTTCTTGGTTGTTTTTATATCACAGTACTCCCGCAAAGATTGGATTTGTTGTCTTTTTGAATTTTTTTTTTGAGAGTATGATATTAACTGAAACATATCTACTAGCAAACTTTCTGTGTTTTACTATCACACCTCCAAATGGTTTATAGCCAACATCAAATTCCGTGAAATGTTTGTAGCATTTTGCGGGTCGCAGTTTGGCAATAGAATTTTGCTTATGAAATTTGTTGATCAGTTTTATTATACTGATTACCACCAGACGTAAGCTTACATTTAATGGCCGCATAAGTGACTGATCGACGCCGTCTAGTTACTTTAAAAACGTTTATGCTCATTTAGCATTGATCGGCCTCTGACCTAATCTCTTTCTTTCACCTCATGGGTTGTGGTTTACGCAGTGGATTGTTACCACACACATCCATGAGATATCTGGTAAATCCGTTCACAAATACTCTAAAATAACAAATCTTGATCTTAATTTTTTGCGGGAATACTGTAGCTATATGTTATATATTATAAAAACTAATATTAAAATTTTTTAGTGATGAAATAACCCTTGAAGGAATTAAGCAATTCTTTGTATCTGTTGAACGAGAAGAATGGAAATTTGATACACTTTGTGATCTCTATGATACTCTTACAATTACACAAGCAGTACTCTTTTGTAATACTCGACGAAAGGTTGATTGGTTAGCAGAAAAGTTACGAGAAGCAAATTTTACTGTATGTGCAATGCATGCTGATATGGAACAAAAAGAACGTGATGAAATTATGAAACAATTTCGTGAAGGACAATCTCGTGTTTTAATTTCAACAGATGTTTGGGCTCGTGGTTTAGATGTTCCACAAGTTTCATTGGTTATTAATTATGATTTACCAAATAATCGTGAATTATATATTCATCGAATTGGTCGCTCTGGACGTTATGGACGAAAAGGTGTTGCAATTAATTTTGTTAAATCTGATGATATTCGTATTTTGCGTGATATTGAACAATATTATTCAACACAAATTGATGAAATGCCTATGAATGTTGGTGAACTGGTTTAAGAAGGAAAAAGAAAAGAAATGACGGAATTTTATTTATCTGCTTTGAGTTTGTTTTTTGTATCCTATTTTTTTGATTGAATTGTAACACTATTATATTTGTCGTTTTTACTATTACAATTGTATGAGTTGTTTCTCTGTTGAATTGCATCATTGTTTTTTATACATTAATACAATATTTGTTTCTTGATTTTTTCGTTGATAAAATGTTTTTGTAATTATTATTGTAGTTGTTTTTGATCATCAAAAGAGTAATCGCGAATTACATATTCAACGCATTAACGATAGGAAAAACTGTATAGCATAAAAAATTGATTGCTTTTACAGTATCTGGGCAAGAACTATTAATATATATTACTGTATATTATCGGATTAAACTAACAAAAATATATTTTCATTTGAAGAAGAAAAGAGGGGATCAGTGTTCAAGATTTTGATCCGGTTGTTGTTGCTCATTCTGTTCAAAGGTTGCAGAAAGATAATGCCACCAATAAATAATTTTTAACAGTTTAATTTATCACTCATTCTTTCATTGCCATTTCAACAACACTTTTTTTTGATGCAATAACTTTTATGATTCGTTTTGTGTAAAAAAATAGTTTTCCAAAAAGTCAAAAAACCAACTTTGTGGAGTGCCTAAAAAACTTTTTTTTTATCTATTTTTCTATTTTCCCAAGCTTTCGATAAACTGTTAAAAGTCAAAGGTTTTTTTCAACTCTTTTTGATAAATTTTTGACATTCTTTCATTGTTTTATATCACAAAAGTAAAAAAAATCAAATATATCAGTTCACAGACGAACTCTTCCGCAGTCTTCCAACAGGGAGGAAGTCTTCGGAAGACTGTTTGCCTATATTCCTCGCTGTTGGAAGACTGCAGGAAGACTGTTGGAATTTTATTCTTTTTTTGACCGTTTTTTAACTATTAATACTTTTTTTTATGTAAAAAAGCGTTTAAGCTTATTTTAAGCAATTTTAAGGTAATTAATAAAAAAAATAAAATAAATATTATGTTTGATATTTGTTGTCTTTGAGTTGATACCTGAAACACCTGTAAGATTAGTATTAGTAAAGATCGCCCTAGCCTGAACTCGAACCTACGCTTACTTGCACGCTAACTTAGAACTCAACCGCTGCGCTACGCTGCCTAACAAAAAGTATGTTACTAAATTGAAGACTAGAAAATGGAAAAATTATCGCTGCTGCGTTACTCTATTTATACAATGTTGTAATTACAGAGTTTATATTTCTGTTTTATTTTAAATACAAAAAGAATTATTGAAAACAATTTGTTTTAAAATCCGTTTTAATATTGTGGATTAATATTTTTTGTTGCATATTACATTTTAGTTTAGCTTTTTTAGATAGTTTTTCGACGTTGTTATTAACACGTTGGGAAAACGATAAAATTAGCACGACAGTTTTTTAAGTAACATAACGCCAAAAATGGTTTTTAACGATTTTCTTTTACTTCTATTAAGTTTATACACAAACAAAAGTGCAAATTTAAATTATATTATTAATCAGTGAAAAAAATGCTATTCAACTATACCAAAAACATGTGGCTTAAATATCGGCTTTCGTGAGTTACTAACTGCACCTAAAACTAAAACCTTAGTTTTGAAGCCGGGGCCTATTGAATCTCTCTGAAACTTTAAGGAACCATTAATCAGGTCCTGAAAATCATATATACGAGCCAGATTTTTAATCTATGCGGCGAAAAAATTTTGTTTGCTAAAATAGTACAAAAATCATTATCTACAGCATCATTATTTAGTTAAACATTACTAAATATTTTATGAATTAATTTTTGGTGACCTCTACCATTAAATATAGTCCCATGGGAATATACCGGATGAGTTTTCACCAGGTTGCAACAAATCTGGAGATGTAGGATCAGCTCAAACTCGAATGTTTTAACAACAAATCATAAAACACTAAAAATGACTCTATTTTACTCAAACAAATCATCCATTGTCAAGGTGAAGATCGAGAATATTCCAGAATGTTAATTTTTATATATTTATACTCCAAAAGCACTTAATAACCACATTTAACTATATTTATGTTAACATATTGCATCACAGAAAAATCTTAGCACGAAAATATTTTTCGTTGTTTGTGTCAAGTTGTTTAACGTTGTATACGTATATTTCTTTAAATTGACGGTAAATCTCTAGTTTTGATGCAAATTATCTGAAATTTATCCTGAATATTCTCACATCATAATATTTGATAGCCCAAGTCATCGGAAACTGATTCTTAAAAAAATGGCTGCGTTCTGATCAATAAATGATGCAGTACGCGGTTTTGGCTGACAAATCAGTTTGACCGCATAAATTTAAAATCTGGCTCGTAAATATTTTTTTCAGATCCAGATTGATGTTCCTTCCAAGTTTCAGAAAGATTCAATAGGCACCGGCTTCAAAACTAAGGTTTTTCGTGTTTTTTTCGTGGTTGACAACTTTGTTTTGCAAAAATTTCAATAAAATTATTTTTGTTGAAAAACATTTTTAGGTGTATTAAATAGCCCTTTTCCTATAGATTCTTATAGAAAAAATAGTTTTTGGCCATCAACATTTGTGCGCCCGTGCGCATCGTTTGTCCATCGTTTTCCCAGCGTGTTATTAACTATGCAGTAGTAATCAATAGTATTTAAAAATACGTATTAACTGTATTTAAGCTAATGACAAAAAGATAACAAACAGCGTCATATATATGTTATAGTCGTTATTTTTGAGGATTGACAAAATAAACAATCTTAAAAGCTAAAATTGTTATAGTTATGTGCTTATTTCTATGTTGATGCAGCATAACTACTTTGTTACAGCTTTTAATATATCAACAATGGATGATTCTTATCCATTTTTTCTACATATTCTAGCGCTGAGGGCATTAAGGCATTTTTAAAGCAAATAAATTATTGAGTTAAGCAATATTTGTATTGATTGTAATCCATATCATGATTATTGCTAATTGAACAGTATCCAAATTCAGTAATATTCGAGGTAAAACTAAACCTGCTGATTACTTTAAGCTTAACATCTTCATAAAAATAATGTGGCAGTTCGAAACTAAAATTAACAAGCTTTATAGCTCTATACTCAAAACCACTAAAAACCCATGCATTTACTTAATTTGGGTAAATTATATATGGTTCCATCAAATTTTTCATATGTTTTTACCCTAAAAGAAATAAAACAATTATTTGGTACCACACAAAAAATAGAGCTATAATAAGATACAAATTAAGCTATAATCTCACAAAAAAGTTTTCGCTGTTGGAAGACTGTTGGAAGACTGTAGGAAGACTTTCGCTGTTGGAAGACTATCACACTGTTAAACATTCTTCCTCATTGTTGGAAGACTGTTGGAATACTGCATGAATCCTTGACTTTGCCATTTTTTCGCTCTTCGCTGTTGGAATACTTCCTCCCTGTTGGAAGACTGTTGGAAGACTGCGGAAGAGTTCGTCTGTGTTGCAAATAAAGGCGCGGCGGATTAATGCAAGAAAAATAATGCTTTTTTGATTAAGCCTTATCACTGTAGAATTAAGTTCAGAAGAACAACAACAATATATATACGCATCTTGAAAAACAAAGAGAGAAGAAGACATTTTAATCCAAAATGAAAGCTACAGTAACCCTTTTGTTGTGTTTATTCTTCTCCACATCTGCATTTCCGTTGTTCCCAGATATTTTTGATACTGATGCTCCAAGTATTGTTAAATTAAAGCAAAGTTTGTTGAAATGTAATAAAAAAAAGAGAATTTATTATTTCAGATTTGCAAAAAAGTAATTTGCAGAAAATTTTTGCAAGCAATAAAAATGTGAAACAAATGAATTTCAAGAGTCAACCAAGTCAATAGTCCTACTTCAGCTACTTATACATTCACTCTTCTCCCACCACAAAGATATAAAATTGTATTAAAGTCTAACGTACCTGGTGCAGATATTTTAAATTTATTTAATGTAAGTTACTTGCTGCTATTAAAGTTTATATAAACCTCATATAGGCATATACATATATGTCAACAGAAATTGGAGCTATAACTTATCAATTTCCTGATAATTCTGCTGTTCACAGCGATTTTCCATCATATGAATTTCCTGTAAATGGTACAGTTGTTACTGTTGTATCTACAAATTATCTTGATTATCCTGGTACCTTAAAAACTTTGACTTTCTTCACTGATGAAAACTTTATAAGCAGTTTTCAACTTGATATTCGTTTTGGTTGCCGTTATCTCTATTACACAAATGGATTTCATTGCAATGCTGAAGGCTTTTATTATATCAACTAGCGGTGACCCACCCCTTCGGGGTGGTCCACCCAATATTTACAAATTGGTGCAGAAATATGCACGCATTTACTACTTTTTCATAAACTGTTATTCCAGCAAGATTGCGCAGTCGCTTTGCTCAAATCACAGTTTTTTCTGCATACCCCACGTAGCATGATAGGCGCCAGTAATGACTTTGCAGCGCCTATCTTAGTAATAGTCGAATTCAGGTTCTTTCTTAGTTATAATTAAATTTTTGCAGCATCCTCCATAAAAATATTTTAAAAGTATCTTATGGCAAGTCACATTATTCCTTTGAACATGTTTCTAAAAACCCTCACAAATGCAAAAAAAAGATCCTAAAATATCCTGATCCTAACTACAGTCCTCTGCCCTTTGTTTCAACACTAATAGATATAATAGATGCCAATTCACTTGTTTGTTACTCCTTCCAAAAGCATTGCCTTTGCTTTATGCAAATATCACCTTTGCATTCTTTTTTTTTGTGATTGTGAATGAATAATAAAATGTTACGGAAAACAGAAAACGGAAAACGTTACATTCTCCTTTTAGTTGGAGGAAATTTATGGTGTAGATTTTTATGGTGCCAAATTTACTAGACTTCATCAAATGGTTTGTGAAATTCCATATCCTTGAAGTTTAAACTGAAAGAAAAAGTTTATTTTTAATTAAAAAATTTTATAATATTTTTAAAATCAACAGACAATGTCGACACATACTTTAAATATCGAATTTTTGCAATTTAAATAAACATAAGCCAGTAACACCATATGCATAATTTAAAAATCAACAATCATAAAACAAAAAAAAGTACAGAGAATGACTTTCAACGCGGTAGATATATCCCACGGGAGATAATGACCACAAAGGGAGGGGGATATATAAATAAATATATATAGAGAGAAAATTATACAAGAAAGTAAAATTTACTTATTGCAGCATACATTTGAAAAAATAAAATATAAAAAATTGAATCATTGATGTAAAAGAATATTGTTGTTGTTGAAGGAATTACATACAAAATGAAACTTTTATTAGACATAGAACATATTCTTTCTTCTTCTTCTTTATTTTCCACCTGCCCAGATGACAATGATAATGACAAGAAGAACGACAATAGCACACATTATAATGATCCTAAAAAAATGAATGAAGGCATTATAAAGGTTACGGTAAAAGGATAAGCTTACATTTTAATATTTTTCCCCCAATATTTTCGTTTCAATGTTGCTGCAGATTTTTCAAAATGTGAAGCACCTTCCTGAAAAAGAAAGAAATGATTTATTAAAAGTTTATCAAGTACAATTACACAGCTAACTCAGGAAACAACTTTAAATTTTTGTATTTTTGAGTTTTGTTTAAAACCATTTGTTACTAGATTTATGTATCAGTTAAGTTAGTAGATAAACAGGTAAAAAGAAAGAGGAGTAACAGCCAAAATCGTTTTACAAGGACGCACAGACGAACTCTTCCGCAGTCTTCCAACAGTCTTCCAACAGGGAGGAAGTCTTCGGAAGACTGTTTGCCTATATTCCTCGCTGTTGGAAGACTGCAGGAAGACTGTTGGAATTTTATTCTTTTTTTGACCGTTTTTTAACTATTAATACTTTTTTTTATGTAAAAAAGCGTTTAAGCTTATTTTAAGCAATTTTAAGGTAATTAATAAAAAAAATAAAATAAATATTATGTTTGATATTTGTTGTCTTTGAGTTGATACCTGAAACACCTGTAAGATTAGTATTAGTAAAGATCGCCCTAGCCTGAACTCGAACCTACGCTTACTTGCACGCTAACTTAGAACTCAACCGCTGCGCTACGCTGCCTAACAAAAAGTATGTTACTAAATTGAAGACTAGAAAATGGAAAAATTATCGCTGCTGCGTTACTCTATTTATACAATGTTGTAATTACAGAGTTTATATTTCTGTTTTATTTTAAATACAAAAAGAATTATTGAAAACAATTTGTTTTAAAATCCGTTTTAAAGCTTTTTTAGATAGTTTTTCGACGTTGTTATTAACTATGCAGTAGTAATCAATAGTATTTAAAAATACGTATTAACTGTATTTAAGCTAATGACAAAAAGATAACAAACAGCGTCATATCAGGGCCGAAAATTGGTCAAAAGTAAGGGAGTGGAACTCCTTTATCAGGGGATGGAACTTTCTCATTTTATCTAGTATGACATTTAAATTTTCACTTGAAACTTAGAATAAAGGGGGTGGAACTTCCCCCAGTTCCACCCTGCTATTTTCGGCCCTGCGTCATATATATGTTGTAGTCGTTATTTTTGAGGATTAACAAAATAAACAATCTTAAAAGCTAAGCTTGTTATAGTTATGTACTTATTTCTATGTTGATGCAGCATAACTACTTTGTTACAGCTTTTAATATATCAACAATGGATGATTCTTATCCATTTTTTCTACATATTCTAGCGCTGAGGGCATTAAGGCATTTTTAAAGCAAATAAGTTATTGAGTTAAGCAATATTTGTATTGATTGTAATCCATATCATGATTATTGCTAATTGAACAGTATCCAAATTCAGTAATATTCGAGGTAAAACTAAACCTGCTGATTACTTTAAGCTTAACATCTTCATAAAAATAATGTGGCAGTTCAAAACCACTAAAAACCCATGCATTTACTTAATTTGGGTAAATTATATATGGTTCCATCAAATTTTTCATATGTTTTTACCCTAAAAGCAATAAAACAATTATTTGGTACCACACAAAAAATAGAACTATAAAAAGATACAAATTAAGCTATAATCTCACAAAAAAGTTTTCGCTGTTGGAAGACTGTTGGAAGACTGTAGGAAGACTTTCGCTGTTGGAAGACTGTCACACTGTTAAACATTCTTCCTCACTGTTGGAAGACTGTTGGAATACTGCATGAATCCTTGACTTTGTTATTTTTTCGCTCTTCGCTGTTGGAATACTTCCTCCCTGTTGGAAGACTGTTGGAAGATTGCGGAAGAGTTCGTCTGTGCGCCACATCTATTTAAGCTCGAAATATATTTAATAAATCTATTTCATCTCTCCTTCAAGCAAAGTTCCATCAATATAGCAAACACAAAAATTCCAACATAGCTTATGTATAAACGTGTTAGTGCTCATTCATCTACACATTTCCTCTCATCTCTCCCATTCAACATACCTGAAGAGCATCAGCACGATCATCAAGTTGTGAAAGATTTTATTCACGTCCTAATACTTTTTCAACATTTACTAAAAACATTATTATATTGCATTCAAACAAGGGACAAGACTTATTACACAACCCAATATATTAGATTCTATTAATACAAAAATATATACCTTTCATAATTCCAACAACTTCATCAACTTGTGCTTGATTTTTTTGTAAGCGTTTATTTGATGTTCGTGGACCACCTTGTCCAGGAGCACCAGGTTGTCCATCAGTATTTTTAAACGAAACGCTTACTAAAGACCAAAATCAAACTTTTATTCAAACCCTTTAATTCCAAATCCGTCAAATCACAAAAACTTACTTTCTTTTGCTTTTAAAGCACTTTGTCGAGTTTTAAGCATTTTACATCGAGCTCGTAGAAGAGCTGTATTATCCGTTACAGCCATTGTTTGTTTAGTAGTAATAATTTAAAATAATAAGTAAAAAAAGATATAAATTTAATATTTGTTGATTAAAATTGAAATCAGAAAGAATATCTGATATTGCAGCTTTTTCTTCAACTTTGAACAAGTTTACGTTGATATTTGGCATTATGTTTCTAATGAAAACTAGAAAATTGATGCATGAATTTTTTTTTGATTCAAACAATTTTTGTTGTTACAGTAAAACACTTGTGTGTTACATTTAGTTATTATTATTACTACAAAACTGTATTATAAAACTGTCACAAATTTATTTATTCCAGAATCAACTATGTGTAGGCGCAGCTAGCAGCAATTTTAAACTGAAATGATTAAAAATCTTTTTTATGATTAAATAACAACAAATCATATATGGCAATTCTTTCTTGCTGCTGCTGCAACAACATGAATCAAATATCTTTTTGCAAATGTACACACAACAATGCGAAAATGTGGAAAACTAATTAAATCTTTGAAAGCTCAAATGGAATCTGATTAAAGCCTTCGAGAAGATGAACATAAACATTTACAATGTATCATTCAATTGCATACAGTATATTTAAAAGAAGTTTGTAGAATTATTGCACAGTTACGGTTCGTTCATTTGCTGTTACTATTTGTATTATTAATGTTAACTATTTTAGAGAAATTCATTTAAAGAAAACACAAAATCTATAACGAATATGTCGGCTTGCAAATCTCGTGGATTTATATGAATCAAATCTTTCAGCAATTAAGATAAAAGAAGCAAGAATTCGCCGCGTTAAAGCTTTGGAAGAAGAATTTGAGCGTGAAGCTGGTGGTGGTGGTAAAGATGGCGAAGGATGGGAGAAGATGGATGGTGATGAAAAGCTGCCGCTTATTCCAAAAGAAAATGATCAAGATGAAAAAGCAAAGAAGAAAGCTTTCCTCGAAAATGAGCTACCAAAAGTTAGAAATAATGGAATTAGACAAAGTAAGGATTTTTTGTTGTTAGATAAGATTGTTGCAGTAGTATTAGACATAATTATATATATGTTAGTTGGTGATAAGGTATTGCTGTAGAAGCTATTGTATATACTGTGATAAAATGCCGGTGCGGTTACTAGAACTTCACATGCTTCATTTGCTTGCAAAACTGTTCAAGCATGTAAAGTTACAGTATTTGTCCATTGTGGAAGGGATATTCTACTTGTATTAATCCATTGTCAAGATATTGTATATGCTCTACTTCTATTAACTCCCATCTTTTTCAGGAAATATCAAGCATGAACCAATGTCACAATTTGAACAAGAACTTCATTTTGAATCTACAGCAGCTCCATCAGAACATGGCTTAACAGAATTAAGCAAGGAAGAACAAGCACAATTGCTAGCAGAAAATGAAGAACTTTTTATTTGTTTTGCTTGAAGAAATAAAGAAATAGAAAAAATTGAATAACAAATGGCAGAAATTAAAAAGCTTCAAGATACTTTGTTTTTGCTGATAGAATTTTTGGATGTTTGATAAGAGATTAATAAAAAGTTTCTTTTGCAATTTGTGTATTTCAAGCATATTGTAATTAAGTTGAAAATTATTAAATTCTAATTAGCTTTATCATGCGTTAGTTATTCTGTTTATTTTTTGTTACATACAGTTTTGTTATTTAATAGTCGAAATTTACACATGAACATTGATAAGTGATAATGTTGTTAAAGATAATTATTGTCAAAAGGGAATGATATTTGATGGTGAATCAACGTAACAGATACTGTAGTTATAAAAGAGTCACAATTATAATGCAATGTTTATAATTTAAAAAATTTCCAGTTAAATGTGTTATAAAATCTTGAAGGATACTCAAGGCCGTAGACAGAAAAAATTTTCGGGGAAGGCACGCCTTTGATCTTTTGCCTCTTCTGGCACGCGTCGGCAAAAGATCAAAAGAATTTTGTGAATTTCGGAGGGGGCACAGGCCCCCAAAGCCCCCCCTTAAATACGGACTTGAGGATACTGTACTTTTTAGCAGTGCTAGCCATTTTTTCTGCAAAAAATATTGATCAAATGAGAGATAAACGTAAATACTTTTTTTTGATAATTTTTAAGTTAATATATGCATCAATTTACTGATAAAATATATCTGTCTTTTTCTATGTATGTTTTTAACAAGCAAATGATACAAATTTTTTGTTGCTGCTTTTTGTGTTTTTTTTTCAAATTGACTGCAGCGAGAGAGTGAGTACCTCTTTACTTCTTTTACGTGCTCTAAAATTTGTTGTTTGTTCTCTTTTTTTGTTGATATTTATTGTTTGTTTTTGGAGCATTGAAAAAATGCATCAAATTTGATCAAATACTATTTTCTAGTTTTCCCATTGTCCTCTCTGGCAGTAAAAAAAAAAAAACAGATGCACAGCGCATCATCTGTTGCTTTTTTCGAGAAAGAGAAAAACATGTGACAAAAAAGATTTAAGCACTTTGGTGAATGTAAAAATTATTATTTTGGTATCAATGTATAGAGAAAAGTTCAAAATTACCGTTTTTCATAAATATGGACAAAAATAATAATTTTAGTGATTTTTTATGCCCCCAGGAAAAATGCAAATTTTTGGCATTTTTGATAGCCAGCCATATAAAAACCCTTCGATGAAATTTTTTTAAAACTTCTGTAAATTTAGCTTATACCTATAGGTACATTATCCTTTTTACCCCATAAAAAGTTCTATTGTATTTCTGGTTTTATAAAAGCTTATGCAAATTTCTTTACCAAAAATTTGCATATAGCGCCGTTTTCACGCCAAAAAATTGAAATGAGGGGCTAAATCAAAAACGTAGCCGCAAGGAATTGTTACTAGAACCCCATAGAACATATTTTTTTAAGTTTCATATTTTTACAAAATTTGAATATCAAGTTCTATTCATTTGAACAAAATAGTGTAAAATCAACAGGGGGAGTACGTGAAGAAAAAAACAAAAAAAATAAATTTTTAAAAAGTCGATTTTTTAGGCTAAAACGAAGGAATAACATGGCTACTTATTTAAAAATGTGGAAAAAGCTTAAAAACTGACATTTGTCACTATTTTTGTTGATTTATGCTATTTTTTGTTATGGACTTAGGCATTAAAAAGCTCTTGAAAATAGCATTTGTAGATATATTCGTTAAATATATTGTGAAGTTTCACAGTTAAAATATAATAATTTTAGTTTTTGGTTATTAGTTTAGTTGCAGTTAAGTTATAACATGACAACATGACTGTTATGTGTAAAAAAAGAGAAAATACAAATTACAAATTTGGCAAGAACAATATTTTTCCATTTTTTTCAGATTTAAAAAAATAGATTCACTCTCGCGCAGGAATTGTCTTTTTGTGACATAATTACAATGCGAACTACAGATTTTGGTAAAAATAAAGTTTACATTACTTGAAACACCTTGCAATTTATTTTTGACTAGTGCAAAGTGTTTCTGCTTTACAATTTTTGTTTTAAACCCAATAATTCAGCTTAATTTTGCCTCATGTTTACTGTATGCAATGGCTGAATTAACGAAAAAATATTTTAGCTTTAGGTGATCGGTTGGCAGTTTAAAATAAATTGAAGTTTAATACCGCATGAGTCTACAGAAAAAATAATAATATTTTATGGTATACAGAACAACTCTACTCAAATAGTTGGCATCAAGCTACATACAGTTTTCACATTTACAATATTTTTTCTTCTGTTGGATACAACAGAAGTTGGCAGTTTGTAAGATAAATACATGAAAAATGTAGTTAGTATTGAGCCTATTCTAGTCCTTAATATCCTACCAGCTATTTTTTTGAACCCAGTTTTTCGTTTTTCTCATGGAATTGTCAGTTATTATTCGAGAAAAAACATAAGGTTCAAATTAAAACTTACCAAGCATCCAAACATCCATCGCTTTGATATTCGTGGAAGATTTTTTAAAATATTTCCAAACTAAAAATGTTGCTTATTTCTTTCCCAGTTTTATAAATAAAAAATAGAAGCTTACTTGAAATGTTAACGCCAGCAGCGAACTAACACCAACCCTTGTCCTTGCTGGAAGGGCTTTCGGTTCCATGCAAAAAGTGACCCATGAAACTAAAAGAAAATAAAGATTAAAAACTACTAGGAAAAATGTCAGTTATTTTATCACACAAAATATGTATGAAGAAAATTTTTAAGATTAAATCATCCAGTCCAGTTTTTAATTTCATGGTACACTTGGTTATTCAGTTTTTTCACATTTAAATAAAAAGTAGGGATATCTTTTTTCAATTTTAAAAAAAGTTAGCTTACAAGGGACCATTTTGAGATGTTACTCTCAGATTTTTTCATCATAGTGGGGAATCAACAGCTCATAGCAAGGTATGAAAAACCCCCAAGGGATTTTTGCATGTTCGCTATTTTATGATTTTTATGGCATTTTGCCATTACACTATAAGTAGCAGACGATGAACGTCTTAGTACATAAGTTACTTTTGGGATGATTTTTGATGGTAGTAAATGCCAAAATACAGTTTTTCATAAACAACTAATTATATTCCATGCCATTACGTCCATCTAAAACCATTACAGACAAAATTTATATAGTTTTTTACATTGTGAAACATTTTCACAATGTAAAAAACTGCGTAATGCTGAACAAATATAATACAAAATTTATGCAAAATAGCATTTTCATTTTGCAACACAACAGTTTTTATAAAAAGAAAAATTATAGGAAATCAAAAAAAATAGTTGGAATTAATAAAAAAGATTGTTCTTGTTTTTTCCGGCCTAACAAGGGACCATTTGTTACTCTCAGATTTGTCCCTGAACCAATAACTCTGATTCGTAAAATTCAACTACCTGATTTTGATTTGATGTTCTCTGTAAAAAGGAGAACATCAACATCAGTTTTAACTCAGCTCTCATAAAATATTTCAGCTTTCAAATCATAGCTAGCTAGTTTGAAGAACTCAAAGAACAGCTTTTAAATGCCAGAAAAAGAAGCCAAGTCAAAAGCGTAATCTTAGTGTTATCAAACTTTTATTTAATCGCTAAAAATCTGACAGATTTTTTAATATACACCACCGAATGTACATTCAGTTTAATAAAAACACATACCAATAATTGTTAAACATGTTGGAACATATGCTTGTAAAATATAAAATCCACATCTTCGTTTAAATGTAAATTCTGCTTGTAGCTGATCCCAATATCCCTAAAATTCAAACAGTTATACTGTTATATTATTTAAAATTTAACATTAGGATAAAACATATTTTCTTTCTTCGTTTCCCATCAAACCAAATCAAAATCAGGTAGTTGAATTTTACGAATCAGAGTTATTGGTTCAGGCATCCAATGCAAAGTTACTTCTTCGCTGTTATGACTGTACGATTCAAAGAGTAGCGTACTACAAAAATTTTGTAATAATTTAGTTAAACAATTTAATTAAATTCATAAAAAATGTTTGAAAATTAAAACTTTGTAAATTAGAAAATATGGCACATTTCCTTTCAGTTTAATTTAATAATACCATATTCAAATGCAGTTAAAATACACCTAAAAATTATCTTTATCAATTAATAGAAAACCATTTGCTGAAACATTATCCGTACTTTTGAACATATCAGTTTTATCTTTAAAGTTAATAGAAACATATATTTTTTTCTTGCTATAGATTGAAACATCTTTTTTAACCAAATAAAACTGGTAGTTTTAATCTCTAAAACCAAAAAAACCACAAAAATTAGAAACTTTTTTAAAAGTTCATTTAGCATTAGTTTAAACTAATTTATTCATCCATGTCCTTATATGCCATCAGTTTAAATATAAATTATTCTAAAGTTTACACATTAGCAATCACGCAATATTTGGAGGCAGCTATCATGCGTCAATATTTGGTACACATGCCACAGTACGGTGCTTTAAATTGGTGTGCAGGTAAATGACTCTTAACGTGACTTATACTTCGATCTCTACCAAGAACAGATTAATAACAACGAAAAAAATAAAACAAAATGCAACTGTTTTTAACACTTTTTTAAAGAGTTTTTTAAAAAGTCTTGAAAAAAATAATTACATTATACTATTTTCTAATTTTACCAACATGTCTATGATTCACCTGTGGCTTTTATTAAAAAAGGTACCACCTTTCAGATGTAAATCCTGAATCTTACTCTGTTAACTTTTTTTTCTTAAATTAACTTAATTAAAAAATCATTTCCATTGTGAACCAGTTTATAAACAATAAAAATGAAGAGATGGAAGCGTATTATAAAAACATGTGTTATTTTGCGTGTGGGTTGAAGTCTAATACCACTTTATTTTACAAAAATATGTTACATTTTGGGGTATACAGAGAGCCTCTGCTCTAATATTTGGCATCAAGCAGCCTACAGTTTACACATTTACAACATTTTTTCTTCTGTGGATGGAACAGAAGTTGGCAGTTTGCAAGATAAATACATGAGCCAATATTGTGCCAATCATAATCCTTATTTTCCTGTCAATTATTTTTTTAAACCTAGTATTTACTATTACTCATGGGATACTGCGTCTCTTAAAGCGATACACGGGAAATACCTGTGTTTCCCCGTGTATCGCTTTAACATATGACACACGGGGAAGATTTTTTAAAATGTTTCCAAACCATACATTCTCTTTCTGCAGTTTTCTACAAATAAAATTTTAAACTTTAGCGCCAGCAATGAGCTAACATCAACAGTTGTCCTTGTCGCTAGCGCTCCATGCAAAAACTGAACCATGAAACTAAAAGAAAAAAAACTTTGGATATCAATTTAATTTTATGATGAATAAAGAAGAAAGTAAACACCAGTAGTTTACGACAACGCAGTTTGATAACTTCTTCATTTATAATGAATTTAACAAATCAAGTAAAAAATACCCATCTTATCGAAAGAAAACTTCAGTTTAAAATAAAAAAAGTTTTTTGACGCTGCGTCTCCTAATCACTATTTGTAAAAAAAAATTTGATGTTAACAACAACCTTCCACCGGCACCAGTTTTTATAATTATAATTTAAAGTTTCAAAAGGTAATTCAGTTTTTTGCATCTCAATCCAAAAAAAGCAATTTTAAATTAGCCCAAAAAGAGAACAAAAAATTTGCTCGTTAGCATTTATTATCATTATATATTTTTTTCATGTTGCAAATTAAAAACACTTTTTTGAAAAAATTCTTCAATTTTAAAAAACTGCATGCTACAGTTTTTTCCAATAACATGCAGTTTTTTACACGATTATATTAAACATTATAATGTTTTCTACTGTGATTAATTATAACCCGGGTTCCATATCGTTTTTTCGTCATCGCATTTCAAAAAAAAAACAATATTTTTATTTCTAAATAGTCCAAAACACTGTAAATAAATCTTACTGTGCCTCATATGAATTTGTGACTGTTGAACATTCAGTTTACTTTATTTTATTTGTAAATCTCTAGCCAGCCTTTTTACACTTCATGTTATTTGAAAATAAGAAAACGAGTCTAACTGAAGGCCTGGGCAGCTGATTTTGCACTGGGCACAATGTCTTGCCAACATGATGCAGTGTACTCCCGCTTCTGCGTCCGCTTCCGCTCCCGCTTCTCGTAATGGAAGCGGAGCGGAAGCGATTGAAAATGGAAGCGCTTCTTTTGTTATTGATAAAATGTTAAAATACCTTAAAAATGTTGCAATTTTTTTTCTCAAAAATTTACTGTTAAAAAAATTGTTCAGAAATGGATGTCAATGCACATCTTTCTTCTTTTTTTTCTCTACTTACTTTAAAAAATCAATTTTTCTTTTTATAATAACAAATTTCTTTAAAAAATAGCAAGAAGCGAAACGGAAGTGGTTTAACTTGGAAGCACTCTTGGAAGCGCTTCGGAAGCGGAAGCGATTGCGAGAAGAGGAGAAGCGAAGCGGGAGCGGAAGCGATTCATTTGAAGAAGCGGAAGCGGAGCGGAAGCGATAAAAGTGGGAGCGGGAGTACACTGCTTGCCATCATTCAGTTTATACTTCCCTTTTAAAAGTCACATCAACACATACATTAATTTATTGAACCACATAATAATTTTACATTAGGATAAAACATGTTTAATGATTGTAGGATTCAAAGAGCAATGTACTATAAGATGTTGTTGTCAGAAAAATTTCAGTTAGGAAATTATTTACTAATAAACACGAGGAAAAGAGGTTGATTTGAGATTTAAAGAAATAGTTTCTGTTTCTTGCTTCATCGGAATAAATTAAAAACAAAAAGTAACAACTTATGGTAGAAAACCTTAAAACATTTTTATTATTGTTACTGTTCAGTTTATGATTTTGAATTTTTTTTTGATCAAAAAAAAACAGTTACAACTTACCATCTCCTTATATCAAATGGAAATAGTCGAAATCCATTTTCATCTAGTTCACATAGCGCTTTAACTGATAACCGATAATTTATCCACGATGCAGTATGCGTACATTATCGCCATTTTAAAATTAATTGTATATGGCAAGCAGTTTGAACAAAAAAGGTTTTAACTGAAAGAAGTCGAAAACCATCTTGCAGTTAAAAAAAGAATTTTGTATTTAAATTACCCTAATTGCCACAAATATGACAGTTAATAAAAAAAAATTAAAAAAGTTACACGCCTTTGCAAAAATAATAAAGGTAACAATTACTAAAATTTTGTATTCAAAGATTTAAACAAATGTTTTTCATAAAGACAATTTAGCTTAATTTAATTTTTTTTAATATTTTGATTAAATTGAAAAATATGAACAGTTTAAAAAAGAAACAGTTTTTTTTGAAATCATGATGCTATAAGTTATTTTGAAATACGCTACCAGTTTTGTGTAAAATGCTTTTTCAAACATGTTCAGTTCAAATGGACTACATTTTTATAATCAGCATTACAAGTTTTCAGTTTAAATATTTTAGAATAATTGCTACAAAAAATTTGATATAGTTTTTAAAAGTTTTGTTTGACTTTTAATGCGAAATACCGCTTTGACAGTTAATAATTATCATCAATCACGGCAGACCCGTCTAATAGAAAAAAGGAAAGTGAAAGAAAAAAACAAGGTGTGAAAATTTTTCATTCACAATTTTTTTTCCTTTGTTCTTTTTTTACTGAGACTCATTTTTTCATTTTTCTTCATTCTTTTTCCTTTGTTCTTTTTCGGTTTTTCTATTGTTCTTCTATTATCTTTTTGAGCTTAATCTTAAAAAGCTAATATCTTTTTTTAAAATTTATTATTTAAAAAAGTGCCGAGCTAAAGTCAAGATAAGATCCAGATATATTGATCTATCTAATAATCACAAAAAAAGATAACGTATAAGCCGAGATCTAGGGCTGTGAAAAAGAGCAAAAGAACAAAGAAAACAAGGTGCGAAGAAATTTTTTTTCACACCTCTTTTTTTCTTTCACTTTCCTTTCAGGGCTGCCGTGCAATGTTGTTAATCGAAATTTAGTTTAAACTTAATAAAAAACAAATTATGTTTTTTCTCTGTTCTGATTTTAATTTTTGATTTTTTTGTAATAAATGTGATTGCCGTTTGCAAACGCGTTTGATCATCATAAACAGTTTTTATTAACGATAGGAAAAACAATAAGGTTATAAGAAAATGATTGTTTTAATAGTATCTGGGCAAGAAATTTAAATAATTAAATTTTTTACAGTTTTATAAAATATAAAAAATTAACAGAAATGTATTTTATTGAAGAAGGGGATCAGTGTTCAAGATTTTGACCCGGTTGTTGTTGATCATTCTGTTCAAAGGTTGCAGAAAGATAATACCACCAATAACATAGCTGAAAAATTATAAAAAATTAATTACGTTTCTTTACTATACAGTTTTTATCTTCTTTTTTTCTAAAAAATAAAATAAACAATAAGTAAATTTGTTTTTTGCAGTTTTAAAAATTTTTTGCTCAAAGTCATAAATTTGTTGATTTTAATTCGTAAGCTGTTTTTTTGCACACCCAAAATTTTTATTGTTACTTAATAAATTTGTATCACAAGCAAACATGTAATTATTCCAAGGCTACCATATTAATACTTGGTTCTCAGTTTTCTCATTTAAAGCTAGTCAACCAGATTTTCTCACCGTAGAGGTCCCCAAGTGACTCCAGAGTTGAGGCCCCATATTTTGCCCAAATACTCGTCATAGTAAGGGATAGTTAGGGACAAAATATCAGCGGCTAAATCCTCGTCCCTGGGATTTAATAGATATATGGCTATAGCTAATAAATAGTAGACAATAGCTGTTTTTGTTAAACAATTTCGATGCCAATGTTTTTAAAGAGGTATAATAGCAAGGGTATCTTAAATAATCCATTAACAATACATTTAAAATATTTGAAAATTATTCATTATGCAGAATTTTGGATATTTTATAGCAAAAATAGATATCGTCTGCTATTTATTAGCTATAGCCATATATCTATTAAATCCCAGGGACGAGGATTTAGCCGCTGATATTTTGTCCCTAACTATCCCTTACTATGACGAGTATTTGGGCAAAATATGGGGCCTCAACTCTGGAGTCACTTGGGGACCTCTACGGTCAGTTAAAAAAAGTAGGTTAACAATTTTAAGCACATACATTGCTGGTCAAAAAGCTCTCAAAATGTCTTAAATTGATTTTACGTGAAAAAACTAGGGTTCTCGAATGGTGATCACCCGTTATCACCCGATGTTTTTTTAAAATCAATTTTTGTGCATGTTTCTTTGGTTGTGAAATATGTAGCGACATATGACCTAATATGCAACCATCCAAATGCAGCTTTAATGGTGAAATTGAGTAAGACAAAAGTTCTTAGGCAAAAAACAAATATATGTAACAAAAGAATTTTCTAAAAGATTTTTTTGAAATCGGGGGATTTCGGGTGATCACCCGATTTTAAAATCACCTGGGTGATTCTACAACCCTAGAAAAAATAGCTTTACGTCCGAAATTTTGTATCACTTTATTTTTTTAAATCTTCCCTAAACTACTTTATTTAAAAAAATATACATTTATTCACTTTCAGACTAACGATGATCCAGTTTCAAAAAAAAACTAAATTTCTTCAAAATGTTATTACTTTACAACTTGTTCTTACATCAAAAGCTAAGTTACAAAATAGAATTATAATATTTTAGATAGTAATATACGTATATTAGCTTATTCGCTTAACAAGCGGTATACATGACTTTTGTTGTACACCTTATCAAAAAAGTATACTTTTTTCCTGCAGTTCAAATAGAAATTTAGCTATACTGTTATATTTCAATGTCATAAAATGCTAAAATTAATAAGCGGTCGTAATTAATATACTTGATGTATAATGACGTATTCAGTTAGTTGTAACAATAAAATAGAGTTATTACCTTCCTGGTATTAATAAAAAATCTATATTATAGCTTTTTCGTGAAAAACAAGAGAAACATGCACAGTTTAAATTAGATTTTACTTAAGTTTAGAAAATTTTTGGTATGCTTTAGCGATCCTCGAAAACCAGTTTAAAACAACAATATAATCCCGATCCTTTTTACAGTTGAATTTTAATAAAAAAAGCCAAAAACTTACATTAAACATCGTAAATGCCAGAGGGAACATAACAATTGAAAGTTTATCGATCGATTCAGGAGCTATTGAAAAGCTGAAACTTCGTTTCTTTGGTTTCATATACGTTGGAATCAGGGGTTGATGACCATTTATTTGTTCAAAAGTAAGTGGCTGCTGTGAAATGAACGTTCCCATTTCATATATTCCACCATTGCCATTCCCTGGAGGTGGGGATGGATTTGTTCGAATTCTTGCCACCCCTGCTGGTGGAGGTGAGGGGGAAGAACCACCTCGAAGAAGAATAGAATTTTCTCTATTAACAGTTGAACGACGAGATGTACGATCATGGCAAAGGATAGAGCCTTTATCGGAACGACATGAACCATTTGTATATGCATGAGTTTTGCTGAAGCAGCGAGATGATGCACCAGATGAATATAAACCCGTCAGTGAAGTGGATGAAGGTTGCGGTGTGAGAGATTCTTTTGGAGTTGTTGAGGAAGAAGAAGCTTTGCATCGAGTTATATAACATACAAATGCCAATTCAACCATTGTTCCAAATACGAATGTGATGCAGCCTAAATAATTAAAATTTAGTAGAAATGCAACACAGTTTTATTAAAAAAGCTTTTATTTTAAACATTATGATCTATATCTTTATTTGAAAAAACTTACAGTTTTTATCTATTTTAAATGGTCAGGGGGTCGTAAGCTACATAATTCAGTTAACATTTGATTAATGTCGTATCTTTTTACATCTCACAATAGCTAAATTAGCTTTAATACAAAAATATTCTTCTTAGCTAAAAGTAATCAATTTGCATTTTAAATATAACATATTCGAACAGTAGTAGTGAGTGTGAGGCTTTAACGTGATTTTAGCCCCCGTTTTTGGTGGCATACTGTAGCTTTCTTTCCCCCGTTTTTGTTTGATTGACAGATGCCCCGTTTTCGCTGTTTTATTCACTCTTTGCGTTTTGTCCCCTTTTTTAAAGGTTACTGTAGTCAAATTTTTTTATTCATTTTTTAGGCCAAATTATCGATTAATTATTGATTATATTTTAGATTGTATATTTCCAAAATTAAAACATAAGGAAAATAAAAAGCTGCACAATTCATTGGAGTTGGCAGAAAAATAAAATAAACGAGATTGCTAAGAAATATTATCACTAATTGATAATTATTGTACTGATAAGTAATAATTTTACTAACTATTTAGTATTATTAATTTTACTAATAATTTTTAAACGAAAAAATCTATCCTAAAAATTAAATCCTAATAAAAAATAAAATCAACCGCCACTCAACATTGCCTTTTCTTCAACTGACTTGCTTTGACTCTGTCACGGTGCCTCTCTCATATGACCTTGAAAATGCTACCGGAAAAATTGGCGGGAAAAAATTACCGGAAAAATTGGCGGGAAAATTTTTGGCAAGAAGCCAACTTACAGTAATCTTTCGACAAAAAAAACTGTAAATTTTTAGAGGCCGGACACCTTTTGCCACAGGCAAAAGGTGCCGACCGCGCTTAACCTCTTTTTTAAATGTTATTCTTCTGATTTAAAGGTTTTTTATTTTAAAGGTTTACAATCTCGCTTATTCATCTTTTATAAATTCCCATTTAGAAAAACCACTTGGTACAGCAACTTTTTTTGATTCCACAACCTTTTTCTCTCTAGGTTTTCTCTTTTTCTTGAGTACTGGAAGGACAACATTAGAATAGGGTATTTGTCGTTTTCTTGAATTAGTTGGAGGTGGCAATATAGTAATTGCTTTCTGTGGAATTTGTTTATCTAAAGTTTTTGGGATAGTTTCTTTTTGTTCTTTATATTCTTGAACACGCTGAATGTGTTCTTGAGTTTCTTGATTCTTAACTAAGGCATCTGTTGTCTGTTTTAAAGTGCCCATAGATTTGTACTTTTTTTCTGTGTCCAATAGATCAGTGTATCTCCCAACGGGAATACCAGCAAATTTTTGAAAACTCATTTTCTAAAAAAGAAAAATCTTTATTAGTTCATTCTACAACTTTTACAAAAATATATAAACACGTAAAGTAAAAACACGAAAAAAGCAATTAATAAACACGCAAAATTAAATAGGTAAAGCAGTTGTAAGGTTTCGGGCATAGTCAAACGCCATTAATGATTCAAATTCAGCAAAAATAATGGCTTGGATTCCTTTAACAGGTACAGGTTTTGAAAAATTAATTGTTAAGCCAGTAGTTCCCAATTGTTGCAATTCGCTAGCGTTTTTCATAGGATAAGATTGAAAATCAAAAGCATAAATACAAGTGTGGTTAAGATATTCTTCATAAGAGAGACCAGTGTTTTCAGTTATATCAACAAGATCTTTGAAACAACGAATAAATTCTTTTTTTGATAAATCGTAAGGGTAAGCTGGGATAAGTTTAGCATTAGCGCTAAGATGAATATTTTGAATATTAAACGGTTTGAATTCAAATGGAGAAGAAGTTGTTGAACCAGCAAAAGCATCTGCGTTAACAAGCGCAACGAAAACGCGTTTTGGAATATAATCAGTAAACAAAGTTGTTTTGTAATCAAATTTCCCTTCGGAAATATGATGGTTAGTAATAAAACTCCTAGTATAAGGATATTTTGCAAGATTCCCATCTTTTAAACTTTCTTGAATATCTTTGTCCAATTGTGGTAAAACATGATGTTGTTTTAGATAAAGTTTGTATCCGGTAATTTTGAACAAATATTGAGTTTTATCTTGGATAATCAAGATAAAATCCATATCATGGGGTGTTATTTCGATATCAATTCTCATTTCATTAAGCAAAAGCTTCTTTTGTTTGAAAAAATCAACGTCAAGATTAGCAATAGCATGAAATTCTTTGTTTCCAACAAAGTTTTTTCTACGATTTTCAAAACCAACACCAGAAATTTGACTTTCTTCATCGTCTTCTGTAAATCCTGCAAGTTCCAAATCATCAAAATTGCGTGAACATTCAATTCCGAGTCTCCGTCTAATATAAGCATTGTAAGCATACAAATCATTGGAATTGTAAATTTGACGTCCATTGAAGGAAACTTTGACATTTTTAAAAGCTGTTGCTCCAAAAGCATTGATAAGGCTAACTTTATCATCTTCAGTAACGCTAACATATTTCGACATATCTTTACCATCGACTTTTGCTACTTCTTTTTTAGTAAGTTGGAATGTTGTTTGTAGATAACAGTGCGAAAGATCAACATAAGTTGAACCAGTATTAATTGAAAATCGAATTGGCCGTATTTCAGGAGGATTTATTGGAGAATATTCAACAATATTGGTGTTTTGAAATGCAACACTAACTTCTTTGGATGAAAAAAGATCCAAAGGTAAGGGAATTTTAGGCTTACTGTTAGGATCAGTTTGTTTCAAAGAGTCAGTTTTATCCATGTTTATTAAAACCCGACTGATACTGAGCTCGACAAATTATAACAATGAGCACATTACAAGAGTTATTTCTGCTCTATTTATACTCTGTGTCCGCATGCTTTGCCTGATTATCAGGGAAAGTGTATGGTCCCGAGTGGAAAATGTGGTGTAATAGAGGCTTTTACACGCTCTTGAACGGAAAATATGTGTTTTGACATGGTCCCGTATGGAAAATATGTTGTAACAGTGACTTTTTACATGGTCCCGAACGGAAAATATGCGTTAACGTTGCTTTTTGCGTTAGTGGCACATGGAAAATGTGTGTTTTTACATGGTCCCAAACGGAAAATATGATGTAATAGTGGTCTTTTTCAAAGGCTTTACTAAATATATATCCATGCCGAAAAATTTTAGTATTATGTTTTCTTGTATACCGCGAGCGGTCGTGTTATGGAATATATCACACAGAAATTTATTTTGAATAAAGGTAATAAAATTAATATAAGACTTGATAATCCATTGGAATTACCTGGTAATGAATGGTTTTGTGGATTAAAGGAATTCAGCCTTGAGCCAAAATGGTCATTAGCAGAAGATGAAGTTATTGTAAATTTTCAAGATGGTACAAATGTTGCTGTAAAACCTATAAATACTCATGCTGCAGCTAATATCGACACCATACTTGAAGAATTATTTCCAAAAAGAAGAGGAAAACGAAGTCCAAAAGGTAAAGATTTGCTAGGAGATATTACAGGAACCAATAGAAAGAAAGCCAAATTGGCTGAAGAAACTAAAGCTGAGGAAGAACCCATAAAGGAAGAACCAAAGCAAGTCGAAACCAAGACGGAAGAACCAAAGAAGGAAGAATCAAAGAAAGAAGAAGAACCCAAGAAAGAAGAAGCTAAGAAGGAGGAATCTAAAATAGAAGAACCCAAAAAAGAAGATTCTAAAAAAGAAGAAGCCAAAAAAGAAGATTCTAAAAAAGAAGAACACCAGAAATCCAAAACAGAAGAAAAGAAAGAAGATTCCAATACAAAGGAATCAAAAAAAGAGGAAACTAAAGTTGGTACGGATTTCGTTGTTGACGACAGCAAGCTTGTTTTAAATTATGAAAAAGGGCATTATCCAGAAAAAGGTGAAGCACAAAAATTGGTGGATGAAAAACACAGAAAACCCGATCTTGTTTCAACTTTGACTGGAACACATGCAAAACAAGAACAAAAACAGCAAGAACTTGCAGCTCAAGAACCACGAGCTGAAGCTCAATTTTTGGATGGCGCTGTAATGCAAAAATATAAAGAAGAGCAAAAGCTAAAGGAAGGGCAAAAAATAGAAATTCCTCCTAAAAATCCAGTACCAACAGTTGTTGATGTAACGGCATTACAGGACTTGAATGATAAATATATTGCTTTGAAAAAAGCGAAAGAGGAACATAAAAAAGCGAAAGAAGAACAAAAGTCTGATGATTCTGTACAAAAACCAGAGGAACAAAAAATAGAAATTCCTTCTAAATATCCTGTACCAGCAGTTGTCGATGTAACGGCATTACAAGACTTGACTGATAAATACAATGCTTTGAAAAAAGCGAAAGAAGAAAAAGCAGTTGATCAAGAAAAACAAAGCGATATCACAATGTCTGAAAAAACGCAAACAACAGATTTTGAGATTAAAGAAGATCAGAAAAACACTATTACAGTGTCAGATGAAACAGAAAGTAAACTATCAAAAGAAATTGGTATTGAAAATTACGAGAATAATCTCGCTGGTTTAAAATCAATTGCTTTTACAAAAATAAATAACCGTTATACTGTAACATTTGATACAAACCACATTCGTTCTTTAAAACTGAGTCACGGCTTTGCTCAAACAATTGGTTATACTCAAACAACTACAGTTTTAAACAATCAATTTGCAAGCGATCCTCCTGCAGTTAACCCATATTATAGTCATGTTTGCGTTTTTATGCATGGAATTCTTCGACCACTTAATAAGAACCACGATGCTGAACTGGCCGTTGTTCCAGTTGAAAAAGGCAAAAATGTGTATTCATTCTATCCACAACCGCTATACTTGAAGGTCGAAAAGACTTTCATTGATACAATTACTTTAGAATTTAGAGATTTTCTTGATAATCCCATTGTTTGTGACCATGCAAATGGTCATTTTGTACTTCAATTTGTAAAAACTCGTCAATAAATCGTTTTATCTTACGTGTTCTGTTTGAAAATTACTTGTTTGGTAGCAATAACCATACTTTGTAAAAGTTAAAAAATTTAGATGGCTTTAATACTTAACGAACATTTAAACTATGGTAAAATCCCAAATGAATTACGTCATCAAAGAAATGATCTCTTTAAATATTACAATACACAGTTTGAACCTTTAATTCTTATAAGAGAATGGCGAAATATTGATCTCAATGGTGTTTTTGTTCAAACTTTTCACGTAAAACTTATTGATGCAGAGATTGTCGAGCTTGCAAATTCAGAACGAAGAGCTGTTATTGAATGTTATACAAAAAAAGGAAGAAATATGGTAGTTTGTCCACGTTATTTTGTCCGTGATAATCACAGTGGAAACATTTACTTACCTCAAGATTGTCAAATTTTTTCTCCTTGTTAATAAAAGATGAATAAGCGAGATTGTAAACCTTTAAAATAAAAAACCTTTAAATCAGAAGAATAACATTTAAAAAAGAGGTTAAGCGCGGTCGGCACCTTTTGCCTGTGGCAAAAGGTGTCCGGCCTCTAAAAATTTACAGTTTTTTTTGTCGAAAGATTACTGTAAGTTGGCTTCTTGCCAAAAATTTTCCCGCCAATTTTTCCGGTAATTTTTTCCCGCCAATTTTTCCGGTAGCATTTTCAAGGTCATATGAGAGAGGCACCGTGACAGAGTCAAAGCAAGTCAGTTGAAGAAAAGGCAATGTTGAGTGGCGGTTGATTTTATTTTTTATTAGGATTTAATTTTTAGGATAGATTTTTTCGTTTAAAAATTATTAGTAAAATTAATAATACTAAATAGTTAGTAAAATTATTACTTATCAGTACAATAATTATCAATTAGTGATAATATTTCTTAGCAATCTCGTTTATTTTATTTTTCTGCCAACTCCAATGAATTGTGCAGCTTTTTATTTTCCTTATGTTTTAATTTTGGAAATATACAATCTAAAATATAATCAATAATTAATCGATAATTTGGCCTAAAAAATGAATAAAAAAATTTGACTACAGTAACCTTTAAAAAAGGGGACAAAACGCAAAGAGTGAATAAAACAGCGAAAACGGGGCATCTGTCAATCAAACAAAAACGGGGGAAAGAAAGCTACAGTATGCCACCAAAAACGGGGGCTAAAATCACGTTAAAGCCTCACACTCACTACTAACAGTTAATGTTTCTAAATTGACAGAAAAACTGTTTGTGCTCTCTGGGTGATCTTGGTGACAATTTTGAAGATAAATGCATAGTACTCATTCTTACTTTCCGTTTTCCTACTTTTTCATTTTCTACCCAAACTTTTTAATTTTTCTCATGGTAATTTTTTTTTCATGTTTTTTAATAACATAATAATAAATTTCATATAACTTTTTGTACTCCCTTTTTATAGTTTTTAAAATTTTACTGTAATTTTTAGTTTTTCCTATGGAAGTTTGGTGTTCAGTTATTATTTCTCCTCGAAATGTCAGTAAATTAAATTAAGACTTACCAAGCATCCATACATCCATCGCTTTAACATAAGATACACGTGGAAGATTTTTGAGAATATTTCCAAACTAAAAATGTTTTTCATTCCCCTCAGTTTTCATTAAATTAAACTTACTTGGAATGTTAGCGCCAGCAATGAACTAACACCAACAGTTGTCCTTGCCGGAAGAGCTTTGGGTTCCATGCAAAAACTGACCCATGAAACTAAAAAATTTTTCCGATTAATTATGATTCAAGTCAGTTTCTTTTTTAAAATATAAATTAATTAGAGCTGTGAATGAAAATGGGCGAGTTTTATATAGTATCTTTGATAAGTACAGCAAACATTCAGTTATTATAATTAATCGTCCGAACAAAATTTGCAAACAGACCACCCAATTGTTCAGTTTTAATTTTTTAAGTAACAAAAGGTAATTCAGTTTTTGGCATCTGGATTGAAAGCAAAGATGCACTTTTCAGTTATTTTGAAATTAATGTGCATCAAATCCCGAAATGCAACATTTGCGATATTCACCCTATGGCTGTTTATTGCTCCAGTTCAGTAAATAAACTTACCAATAATTGTTAAATATGTTGGAACATATGCTTGTAAAATATAAAAACCATATCTTCGTTTAAATGTAAATTCTGCTTGCAGCTGATCCCAATATCCCTAAAATCCACATGTTGTACCACCACCAGCAGTTTAATTATTAAAGCTTACATTAGGATAAAACATATTTTCTTTCCTTGTTTCCCACCGAACCAAATCAAAATCAGGAAGTTGAATTTTTCGTACAAGTGTTATTGGTTCATGCATCCAATGCAAAGTTACTTCTTCGCTGTTATGACTGTACGATTCAAAGAGTAATGTGCTATAAAATGTTGAGAATAAAAATTCAGTTAAAAATAAATTATTAATACTGTAAAAAGTAAGCACTCAAAATTATTTATCATAGCATAGAAACAGCTCGTTTCAACAATTTATAGTTACAGCTTAACAAAAAATCGAAAAGAAAATTGTCATTTTAACAAAACTTAATAAAATGTTTTTTGTTGATTTAAAAAAATAAATAAAATGTTATAGTCAAATAAACATGGCATTTGTTTCGAAACAGTTAAGTTGTGTACAAAAAATTAAATAGTGTTTGTTGTGTCATGTTAATGCTTTACTTTTCACACAAACCAAATAGTAAAAAGGAAATCAGTTTAAACTTACCATCTTCTCGTATCAAATGGAAATAACCGAAATCCACTTTCATCTAGTTCACATGGTGCTTTTACTGATAGTCGATAATTTACCCATACTGTGCCATTCTAAAAAATGTAAACTTTTGCAACTGTTAAAACAAAGAAATTAAATATTCATGGTATAAATGCTACACATAGCATCATTATATATTTAAAAAAATAAATTGCATATTTAAACAGCCATGACAAATATGGCAGTTAATAAAATATTTTAAAACCTTTTACACGTCATTTTTTAATTGAGTATAGTTAAAAAATAAATCAAAAACGGTTTATTTTTTATTCAATACTAGTGGAAAACAGTTAAAACTTTTTTAAAGTCGCAACATTTAAAATTTACAGAATAAATGGAACTCCAAAGCATTAACAGTTCTTAAAATAAATATTTGATCGATTCAACAGTTAAAAAATTAAATTAAACTCTTAAGGTTCCGTTTAAATTATATCTTCAATCCGAAAGCAAAAGTAAAAATGGAACGGAAAATTAAAAAAATTTCAGTTTAAAATTTTTTCTTAAGTTTCTAATAGAGCACTAGGTTTTTAAATATTGAAAAAAATTTTCTCCCCCAGCGTCATTTCTCACAATTTCATTGAAAACAGTTTTCCTTAATTAAATAAATGCCTATGACAAGTATTTTTTAAACAAATTAAAAATAATTATGACAGTTTTATAATTTTTTTATAAAAACTACAAACTACGCTCCAGTTAAGAATAAATTAAAAAAATAGAATGCTGTTGTGCTTTCATCAAGATGTCAGTTAAAGCTTTGTTTTAGAAATAAGCAATTAAACATTTAGAAAAATAGATGCTCTCCAGAAACATCCAACAGTTTTCTAAAACTTTTAGCTTTTAATGTCTACTTTTACTTGACTAAATAAATATGCATAACGAAAACTTACATCATATAAAATAAACATAATATTATCAGTTGGTGATGAATGCACAACTGCTCGCTTACTGTTTACCAAACACCTGCAAAACATGGTATAAAACATTTTGATCCAGTTTATTTTTAACATACGTATTCGGAGTCCACACAGTATGCAAAACTTTTGGTTCCATAGTAATATTTCCAATGCATTGCGAATGATTAAGGAATGATAGCTGCGGGTCATGCCATAGCTGGGAGAAAAGGATGTCGATTTCAAAGTCTGATGTTATTTCATTTAAACTGCCGATGTCCTGAAAGTTATATGATGTAATTTCATTCAAGCTGCTAGTATCTTTTTTACACGATATTAGCCGTTTAAATGAAAATAACATTAGATTTCTCTTAGCCCAAAATTTGATGTAATTTCATTCAAGATTCCAAAATTTTGAAATTTATAAGTTAATATGGGTTATAAAATAATAAGAAGTTAAATTTTACGACAAATGTAAATTACAATTTAGAATCCATTTTTGAATCAAACAGACAATTGTGTTATTGGCAAAACTATATTACTAATTATTGAGTCGTGGATGAATGACAATAGCTACATTTAATTTTGATTTTATGAATCACCCAACAAAAAAGCACCGACATAACCTCCAATTAATTTTCAAGAAATATTTATTTTTGCTTTTTGCTATGATTATAAGTAAATAAACAACTTTTAGTGAAATATTTCACAAATATATAAGAATATTTTCTCGTAAAACAGTTATGTAATCTCAATTTTTCAAAATTACGTAGTTAACAACTATTCACTAACAGTTTCCACTAGCATCTAATTTAGCTTTATTCATTTTCTCAAAACATCCGAAAACAGGCTTCAGCTTTAAATTAAAAAAATGCAATATTTGCAACACCGCCATTAATGCACTATTTATCTCCTTCAATGCTGGTAAGGTTCCAAACAAAAAAAAAACAAAAGCTTCGTTGATTACAGTTAAGCCCTAAAAGTTCAAATCAATTGGTTTACTTAACCAACAATGTATTTTTACCAGTTTACGTTACCCTTTTCAAAACAACCGATTGAAATCTTGCAAAAAAATTTCAATACCTGCCGCAGTTATTACAGATTCTTAAAGTAAAAAAATTATTAAGTTTAATTATGTGAAATTGAAAAATGAACAATTACTTCGAGCCAGTTTATTAATGATATTGTGTTTATTACTACCAGTTTTAAAGAAAAGTAATCCTATCATATTATGTGAATAAGAGTCAGTTTAGAATCAAAAAAACACTTTTAAGTTTTTTGCTTTATATTATTTCAAAGTAGCATTTGATTGTTTGTCATGCTACTACCAAGGCTTACACACTGTTTACTAATGGATGATAACGAAACACTTTTTTTTGAAACAAAAAAAAATGCCTTTCATTTTTTACCTTTCGGTTTTCAGTTATATTTTTTACCAAAGAACCCCCAAACATTTTCTCCTTCAAAAATCTTTCACAAGCTGCAAAATATCATAGTTTTGCTTTCCCCCAGTTTTCTATAGAAAACTTACTTGTACATGCATTTCAATATTAACATGGACACTATCCTCTGCATCTGGTAATAACTTTGTATAATTTGACATGATAGATTGAACAATTTTTCCTTCATTCCATTGACCCTCAGGGCATCGACGTCGTCGTCCATCAGCAATCTGAAACATTACATTACTTTAATAGTTTTAGCTCTTCTGACGTATTTCTTCTGTCTCTTTCTTCTTCTTTTCTTTTCACATTGGCTTTTGCATTTTTTGTTCTGCTGCCATGCTTTTAAACAATATTTATTCAATTATTTTATTTCTTATAAGAAACACAAAAAATGTTGTACTTCCTATTTTTGGTACACGTTTTTTTATGTGCCAAAAATGTTTCAAAAAAGCAGTTTTGCTAAAAAAAGAAAGCACAAAAGTCAAAATATCTGTCAGTTATAAATTTTATGCAAAAAATTTAGTTCCGTCAGATCTTTTGCACAAAGTAGTCATTGTTTTGCCAGTTACAATGTTTTAGTTTTAACCCATAAAAAAGCATTTATAGAAGACAAGCATCTTTCAGTTAAATAAACATTAACTAAATGCGACGTCTAGTGCCATAGTTTTCAAGAAGCCTACTTTGGGTATGACAACAAGATGCAGTTTTTACAAAAAAAAATCAAAAGAACGTCAGCGAACGTTTTTTGCAGTTAAAAAAATAATTTGTGCAATTTACAAAATAATCGATATTCACAAATTATTGGCAGTTTAATTTTTTGTGTTATTAAATTCAAAACATTTTTACTCTGCTTAGTTAAAGAATCGAATCATCAAGATTGCGCCTAGTCCAGCAGTTAAAAAACTTATAAGAATATGAGAAACGTAAAATTAATGTAATTCAGTTAGAGAACCATCAAGGTTAAACCTAATATATGACAGTTAAACAATCAATACGGATGCTTAAAGCACAAAATCGCCATAATTCAATTCAAATGGTTTTGTAGCATTAAAACGGCTATAAGCAACCCTAAAAAATGCACCACTTCACAAAGTTACAGCTGCATTTCTCAGCTTTTGATTTTTTTACCATATTTATTTTAGTCAAGTTATTTCTACGATTGCATAGCTCAATAACAAAAAGAATGATAAAGAAATTTTGTAACAAACAACTACCAGTTTTTTTAGTATTTAATTTTATGCAAAATTTAGTTCCTTTGGTCTTTTTCAGAACATTTTTATTCCACTTACAATTGGTCAGTTTAAATCCATATAACAAAACATTTATAGAAGACAATCATCTTGCAGTTAAATAAACATTTAAGAATTCAAGGACAATTCGTGTTAAAAAAGAGCCTATTTAAGACATAGCTTGGTTGAAAAGGCAGTTTTTATAAAAACAACAAAACCCAGAAATCAAAAGAACGTCAGCGGACAACTTTTGAGAGAAATAATCGATCTGTTGAAATCATAGACAGTTTAATTTTTTGTTATCTAATTCATTCTAAACTTTTAAAGCAAGTTTACGCAGTCAACCATAAAGGTTTTAAGTAATACACTAGTTAAGCTATGTGAAACAAAAATCTCCGTATTTCCGGAGTTTCAAAAATAAACGACTTGGCTGGGCAGTTTAATTTTTGGCTATTTTTTCTAAATTCTACGCAATTGATCCTCTTCAGTTAAAGAACCATCAAGATTGTGCTTGGTACAGTTAAATTAATAAAAATATGTGAAATGTAAAATTATTTTAATTCAGTTTACGAACCAACAATGCTGAATTAAATATGTTAGTCAAACCATTTACACGAATGTGTGAAATACCAAATCTACTCAATTCTGTTTACGCTGTTTCTATAGCTAACATATGTCTATAAGTAACCCTAAAAATTACAGCTCTTTTCAAAGTCCCTGGCACATTTTTTTTCAGTTTTAAATTTTTTACCACATTTGTTTTACGCAAGTCATTGTATAGCTCAATAACAGAAATCAAGGATGTGACAAAGAAATCACAAACGATTAGCTCTCTATCAGTTTTATTTAGTACTACGTTTTTATGCAGTACTCATTTTTTACTGATTTTTTTCATTCTGTTCAGTTTTAATGTTCTAGTTTAAATATCTCTTACAAAGCATTCCTAAATTACTACCATCTTGCAGTTAAAGAAACAATAAGAATATGAACAGATCGCACAATTAAAATAGCCCGTATGTAACATCTTATGAAACAGAAACGTTCAGTTTATATTATCGAAAAAGCGCAAATGCCAAATGAACAACTATACATATCCTTTATTTTACTGTTATATTTGTATTTTTCTCTGCACTGCCCAAAGAAGTGATTAAATAAATAAAATAAAAAATAAAATAAGTTTTTCTGATGTTTTTTAAAGGAAAAAACATAGTTGAGGCACACAAATTCTGAACAGTTTAAATTTTAAAAGTCAAATTTTAACCAAAACTTTAAAACAATATTAAACAACTGTTATCCATTAGCAAAAACACGACGTGTTCATCAGTTAAAGAATCAACAAGTTCGTGACTGATACACATTTTAAGCCAGTTTACATTGTTCTTCTGTAGTAAAATTTTTGCTTTGCAGACTTTGAACAGCTTTTAGATTTTTTAATAATCCGCATTATTAATAATCCCAACACAATGCTGTGATTTACAGTTAACTGCGAAAAAATTAAAATAATTCATGATTTCGCTTTTGAAAAAAAGAAAACAGGACTTTTTTCTAATTTAATTATTAAAATTTAAATGCAAAGAGCGTGAAAAATTGTTGCAGAAAAAGCTTTGTGGCAGCAATATACAAACAGTTTGAGGTTTTTTGAAATAATTTGCGAATTTGCGAAAGCAGTTCAATCCTTAAAGATATATGAATCCACAGTATAAAACACGTTTATTTATTTCTAATTCTTAGCCAAAGATGATATGCAGTTGTTTCTCCATTAGTTTTAGCTTATACTATTATTGCTGTAATACGGTTAATAAATTCCATCGACAAATGACTTCTTTGGCAGCGTAAAAATAGCAATTACAGTTTACTCTACTGATGTGTATAAATTTCAATTGTCTTAGTTGCATTGGTTGTTGGCGTTGCGCGCTTCAATGACACTGCTCTCTCTCTGTTTTTTCCTTGTTGATTTTCTCATGTCTTTTTTTCATTAGTGATCAACCAGAGCTATAAGAAGGTTGTGTCGAGCCGCTGTGCTACTAATAAATACTAATATTATTAATTAAACTTATACTGGACTAATAGAAGCAAATTACTACTATCTACTTATACGTTATACAAAACATATTAATTAATTTTTGAGTACCCTTTAAAAAGGCATACAACAGTTTAAAAGCACTGCATTACACAGTCGAACACCCCTATCTTAAAAAAACCTACAAACCTGCATATAAAAACTAAAATTAATAAAATAAATAAGTGTTGAAAGTGCTAATTTCATAATTATCTAATATCATCAAATTTCCTCCTGCTTCACTGTGCTTTGTCATAGATGAAATAATTTTAGTCTCATTGCTTTTTAATGGTTTTTTAACAAATAGTTTGTTTTTCTGAAAATGAAACATCGTAAAGTCAGAAGTGTCAGTTTCGTAAAATCAAAATACATAAATCACAGTTTATATCTCACGCAACACGAAAAGTACATAATAAAGAAAAATCGAAAATCAAGCTCCGAGTTTACAAAAAAACAAATAAAAAATTTTGGCATAAAAATGATTGGCTAGCTTGAGTATACGCAAATAAAGGTAATCTTAAGCAAATACATGACCTTTTTAACACAGTATACTTTAAGAATTTAAGCAAATGAAGATGAGTAAGTGCAATAAAAATGATGATAAAAATTAATAAAAAAATATATGATGAATGCAATTAAAATAGTACAAAATACAAGTCCGTTTTAAAATAATCACAATTAAGCATGTAATAATTACATCGTAAAGCACTACAGTTTTTAACAAATAAAAAAAATAAATATCTTCACAAAAAGAACAGTTTAAAACACATTTATATATATGTAGTGGCAATTTTCTCAAAAAAATGTAACATAAAAGTTTAAGAACTCTGGTTACAAAAACCGAATTAAATGCAAATTAATTTTCCCTTTGGCAAAAACAAAACTAAAAGATTATAAGCGTCTATCAACCAAAAGTAAAAGCAGAAAAAAAAACACATGTAAGAAAGAATTTCTTTAGTTTTTTTCGGTCTGTTAGTTTGGCATTTTTAAGTTAGAAGAAAAAACATAAAATAAGAATTCGAAGGTAACGCCCTTAAGAAAATAAGAGTAGAAAAAAGAAGAAGAAGCAAAGTTGACAGAAGGTTGAAGATTGAAAAGATGACGATAGAAATTCTAAAGAGCAGAAGCGTCATCACCAAACTTGGGTGTAAAGTTTTGAGGGTGGCTTAGAAGAAATAATGGATATTCAGTTTAATGTGCAGATATAATCGTGAACTTTTTATAAACAAACTTTAATAATTAGCATGTAAGAACATGTTGCAGCAGTTTAAAATACACAATATTCAAATTTTAGTTAGGAAATAAATGACAATCAAAATTTTCTTGACCCTAGAAAAAATTTTTTTTGTCTTAGATTTGACTAGAATTTTGCCCTGAAGATAATTTGGGAACGCCATAACATCAACCCTCAAGTCGCGCAGTTTCTAAACTAAAAAGCCTGCATCTAAAGGACACTTTTTGTTGCAAAATGCAAGCAGCGACAATTAACTCTTCGAAGAATAAGCCAGGTAAAAGAAAGTTGAAGGATAATGATATAAATCCTAAAGAGCCACAGTTTTATCGTCAAAATTGAGTATAAAATTTTTGAGGATAGCCGCTGAAACTACTCCATACAGTTTTGAATGATAGACAAAAGTTAAAAGTTTTTTGCAGTTTTAAACTCTTAAAAGGCTCTTTTTAATCACGAAATAAAATTTAATAAAAAATGAGACTATAATTACGATTACCTATTAGCTCTAGTCAGTTAAGCTAAAGCAGTTGCATCAGAAAAGGCGGTATTATGCAACATAACAATTATCGATTTAATACCCCTATAACCATAAGAAATAAAAAGTTGACAGAGGGTTGAATATTGAAGGAACTCAGTTTTCTAAACGAGATTGGAATATTGACCGTTTTTTAAAAAAACGTTTTATCGAATATATCATTTAATAACACATAATCGTTACGAAGAAAGGCGACATGATATTCAGCTCAGTTTCTTGACAGTTTTTATCAAGTATGCCACTTTAATTAAACTATGAAAACAGACATGCCAAAGCAATTTTTAACTCACAAGGTACATTTCTTTATCACGGCATGTACTAAACACAGTACCATGAGAATTACCCGAATTCGAACTTGCTATTCCAGTTTTTTAAACTGCAACAGCGCTTCTGTTTTCGTGGAAATTTGCAAAAGGTAGCAGTTATCTTTTGTATTACTTAAAAAAATTTGCAACACCTTCAAAAACAGATATTAAAGAGTTTAATAACAGTTTCCCGAAAATTAGTATTTATATAGAAAACTAAATATTAAGTAGCTTTACCCTAAAAATATTTATATGAATCAGACTACGAACAAATTAAATTATAACCAAAATAGAACAAAAAAAGCTCTAAAAATTGTAATCTCATAAAATGATGCAAAAAATTTATGGTCATACAGTTAGATTTAAGTTAAAGATTAGATTTATTTTCATAAAAAATACGTAAAAGAAATTTTCACAATTTGAGTTTTTATTGATAAAAAATGATTTTGAATTTTAAGTGTCAAAAGTAGTGAGCAAGTGAGCTAAAATTTTAAAGTTTCAAAATATTAAAAGGAACAGCAGAAGCCAGTTACAAAAAAAAATTATTAAACATTTGTTATTATTCGTTCACAGAGATAAAAAAAGAGCTCCTACAGTAATAAGGCGAAGAAGGTTTGAAGATTAACAATCAGTTTTCTAAATCTAAAATGTCACGAAATTCTCAGTTGTCAAAATGTTTTATAATGGCTTTGATAAACCGTTATGCTTGTGAACAACAACATCACGAACAAAAAAGCCGCTGTTATCATATATAATAAAAACGGTGTTAAAAGCTTTTTAATGTAATGACCATCAGCAATAACATCCCAATCAGTGACTAAAATAAACGATAGTCGGTAAGAGATAAAGCATTTTAACACTTTTCTTTAGCTTTGATTATAAGTTAATTAGCCGCTAAAAAAAAGCTACAAAAAGAAACCGCAAAAGATAAACGATGAAAGGAATTTACGAAGAAAAAAACAGATTAAAAACTTTTCATTAAAAACAAATATTTTAAATGTCCAAAAATTAAGTGCCAGCCGTTTAAGAAAAAACAAAAAAAAGTTATTTTCTTTTGAAGCAAAAAAACATCACAAAGCTTTGAAAAGCCCAAAGGCAATAAGTGTCGAAAAAAAAAGAAAGTGTTCAAAAAAATTGAGATGAAGAAAAAAACACGGAAAGTTTTGTTAAGAAAAAACGATGAAAGAAGTAATTTGAAACTTTATTTTTTTGGAAGGAATAAAGCTAACTAGAATAAAAAAGGAAACGCCAAAGGTAAGAATGATATGCTTAGTTACATGTCGGCTGCTAGTTTTTTCGTGTTTGTTGCAATTTTTTAAGGCAAAGAAAAGGAAAGGAAAAGTTTTTGGGGATGAAGAGAAATACATGAAGTCCGTATGTGCCAAAAGCTTATTTTTGGCAAATAATCAGACAAGAAGGAAAAACATTTTTTTGACAAAAATTGAAAGAAACAAAACACAAAAATTAGTTTATAAAAAAGGTTTTCCTCTTTGCTCAAGGGCTACAATTGAATTAAGCTGAATTACAAGAAAGACAAGGGTTAAAAATCATGCACAAAGTTTAGCCAATGCAGTTTTCTTGGTATCTCCTATTCGACAGTTATGTTTAATTAAAGTTTCTTGCATATTCACCTGTATAAGTGGTATTATCAATTTAGCCAACGGAAAAAAAAGTCGCAGTTTTAAAGTCTCTAATGTATCACAGTTAAATTTCAAAAACTAACAACGCCACTAGTTATTAATGCATAAAAAATTTCGATCAGCAATCCGCACCGAATTTGGTATCAGTTTTTCGTCAGCAACCGTTAAATAAATCAAATTATCTTTCGAACACGCTGATTAACAGTTTTCATAACAAATTTACTCAAGAATTATGTACTATTGAATTAAGTTGAATCACTAGAATAAAAAAGGTTAAAATTCATGAGCAAAGAGCATATGCCCAATATAGTTATCTAGGTATCAGATTTGTATGCAGTTATTTTAATAACTCTTTTCTGCCTAATTGAAAAATATTAATTTAGAAATATAAAATCAAGAACTACAGCAAATCAGTTTAAACAAACAACTCACTTTACTGAATCCTAGTTTTTCTTCTGTCTTTAACAATATGATACGAACTGCAATGCTTGTAAACAAAACCTAGATAAAGACACTTAAATGCATTGTTATCAGTTTTCGCAAAACCTTTTGGTACTCAGTTTTAAATTTTATGAATCAACGCGTTGCCAGTTTTGTACATTTTTAGTAACGTATTTTTACACAAGAATTAGCAAATATTTTTTAAGAATACTTTCACCATTACAAAAATGACTTTCTTCTTTTTTCAATAAAACCTCTACATCTTAAGATCTTATCCAGTTTAATATATAAAGTATGAGGTGATTATCGAATATCATGACTCAAAAGAATTTCAGTATGCCTATTAACATAGCCTGTAATAATGATTTTCTAATCAGAATACTTTTTTTTTGTTGACTGCAATTGTTCTAACACAACAGTTTTAGTAAAAAATTTATATCTTGTTTTACAATATAAAAGCTACATTTGAAATAAGTTTAATTTCTAGTATGGATAGGAGTTATGTTAATTTTAATCAATAAAAAAGCTTCCACAGTCTCACAAAAAGCACTAGCTTTATCAACAACAATAAACATTTCACTAACCAACTATAGAATTATCAAAAAGTTAAAAGTTAAAAGTTTCATGTGGATAACTAGCCACTGCCTTAACCACTACCCATGAGGTGGAAGACGGAATTAAACTCGGGGACCGGCCGAGGACGGACGCGCGTAATCATTTTTAAACTGGCCTTGCAGGCGACTCGAACCAGCGGGGAGCTTACAGTTCTTGGGTGAGTCATGGGCGCCCTAGACCACTCGACTATGCGGCCGACAAAGGTATTAAAAAAGTGGACAGTTATGTTTTTTAAATTGGAATAACAGTTTTTCGTTAAATAGAGTAAATTATTAAAATATCTCTCGAATTTTGAACTAAACAGTTTATATTATAAATGTTTATGTTTTTGACAAATTATGCAAAAAAAGTTGATTTAAATGGCTCAGTTTGTACTTGTTATCATATTATAGCTCATTTTTATACTTATATAATTCTAGTGCTTAACAGTTCAGTTTCACATAAAAAAGACGCGTTGTGTGTTTTCTCAATTTTATTATGTTTGAACAAAATTTCAATCTGCTGCTTTAAATCCAGTTATATCTTACAAATAACTATTTTGCTAGAAAGGTGCAATAATCAGTCCTATTTTTTAATTGTATGTTTTTCAGTTCCAAATTCATCGGGGAAAACTTATATACCCGAAAAGTTCAAATAGTTGCCTATGATGTATTTTATAGTTACATTTCCTGTTTATTAGAAAGAGTTAGGCAGAGATTACTGATTTTTTCTCCGGTAAAACAAAATTTTCAATTTTATTTCAAAGAAAAAATTTGAAATCACAAGCATCCTTAAATTTTTTTCACTGTTATATTAGCTGAATTAAAGAATAACAAGGCATAGATTAATAAATTAAAACATATAAATACTGCCAAAAACGAACAAAAAACAATTACAATACTATGAATTTTATCTCCTATTCTTTATGATCAATCAGTTTTATTTCGACAAAAGTTTTGCAACAAAAAGATGCAAGTGTCATTCAATGTGTTTTATTTTTTTGCAGTTCCAATTCCATTAGCTAAATTTCAAGAACATTAACAAGGAAGAAGAAGCAAGAGGGACATGAGTCAAAATTAAGCTAATGGCAAAAGTGTCAAAATTTCTTCTTTCCAGTTTTTCAAGAAAGTGCCTTCTCTTCTTTAGCTATTTTAACACTTAAAAATAAAATGTCGTTCTTCGATGGCACTCTCTTTATTTATTTTCTTGTGTTTTTTGCAGAAATTAAAAAAGAAAAAAGGAGACAGAAGAAGTTGTTTTTAAGTGGTTCGGGTGGTGGATGGGATGGGCATTTGAACTTGTCAATTTTCGACGTTGTTTTTTTGATTCTCAAAGGGATAAAAATTCATTTTCTTAAATTTGAGTTCGAAATAGATAGAGGGGAGAGAGACAATTAAACTTTTATGGAATCAAAAATGGATTCCCCGATTCACATTAGAAAAAGTACTTGACTGGCATAATTTTAAAGTTGAATTCAGTTTTTTTCCCTCCCCATAGGCATTTCAACCCATTTGATTCTATCGTAGCGCAGCAAAAATCTCATTAAATAAAATTAAAACAAACATAGAAAAGCATTTAAAAAAACAGTAGTATTTAAGATGTTTTTTTAAGAACACAGTTTAACGCAAAAACAAAACGGAAATTGTGTTTGCAGAAAAGTCGCGGGAAAAAGCAAACAAAAAAGGGGCCACCCATCAAAATTGTTTTTTTAATGATTGCAATCTTGTTTAAAAAGGAACACCGCGCTGTGGAGTGATTTGTAAGCAAATAGACTTCGAATGTTATGAAACAGAAAAGAAGACAGTTAACCACGCAAAAAAACAATGCTTTACCGAAAAACAATATCAAAAAAAAGGAAAACAATTCTTTTTAACAGAAATGCAGTTAAAAACAACGATTTTGCAGTTTTTCTATCATTATAACTCAAATACAAGAGAGATTTTGTTTGTAGCAAAAAAGTAGTGGAAAGAGCAAACAACAAAAAAGAGGGCGAGCAAAAAGGCTTACAGTTTTTTTTGTACAAATGAACGGCATAAGCAAAAAGTTCTATAAAAAATTAAAAATAGTAGTTGAATATAATATATATGTTGTTAAAATTTACAACATTTTAGAACAATAAAGCATAAAAAATTGCTGAATAAGCATTTTCTTTTCACGACTTTAAGATTCTAATGCTATTTTTGGTACAGTTTAAATAATAACACGATAATTAATTATTAAAATCATCAATTTCATTACATTATGATTTAAAAAGGTAAATTTTTAGAAAAATATTAAACTTTTTAGTTATGACCAGTAATCATCAACTACAGTTTAATAAAATAAAATACCAAAAGACAGCAGAAGTGCAGTTTTAAACAGTATACTGTCAATATTAACTTTAATTTTTTATAAAAAGAAACATTTATCGAAAAAATTTATGACCTCTATCAAAAATAAAATTGTTGATTTGGAAACAGTTTAAAAATATTAAAAATGAAGTAAAAAATGGAAGTAAGATTGTCTCCAAGCTTTGACATATCGCTAATTTGAACAAATAAGAGAAAAGAAAAAATGGTACTTGGAATACAGTTTTTTAAAACTAAATTTGCAAATAATGATCTTTTTTTTTAAGAAAACCACAGTACTCGTTTTTATTTAAGCACTCACTTTTCAGTTTAACATAAGCATAAAAAAGAAGATGTGTTAAGAGAAGTTATTACCCTGATAACCATCGAGATTATTAAATATCAAAAACGATTATATAATAAGAAATCGCAACTTTGTAAGGCAATTTTCTTTAAAGTTATGTTACTAACAAAACAAGACGCTTTAACACGTGTAAAAGCGAAAAGCAGTTTTTTAAAAAATAACCATAATTTGTCAAACAGAGTTCAATGATGGCAGTTTAAAATAATAAGAATGCGTGAAACAAAAAATGGTTTTGTAGATGTTGCTTAACAAATAGGCAACCTTGTAGCAATATTAAAACATTTAAGAAAATGTTAGATGCAGAAACGATAGTAATAACAAGATACTCTGGTTATATTCTACCTAAATGGTTTTTAATTAAAATATTTTGTTAATCTTATGAGTTGAGCGCAGTTCAGTGTTGTCAGTCTGAAATATAAAATGTTTCTGGAAAACAGTGAAAATAAAAATTTGTCTAAATCATCATTAATTTGTTCTAATTTTATATTGAAGTCCAGATTTGCTTGTAGATAAATAAAAATGTTTTAGACACCCAATCCTCAATGACAATTTTTGACTATTAAAATAAAATGATTGCAATAAAAAAAAACAGGTTATAAGTCGACATTAAATTTTTACAGATCATTATAATATGCTATTTTTAGTTTAGTTTTTAATTCACAGTGATAAGTATAAATGAATAACAGCATGTCGTAACCATAAAAGAACTAAAAATATGATACCTATTTGCAGTTTATTAAAAAAATAATTCCCAAAAATTATGCATAAAATAACACGTACAGTTCATCCAAGACATTTTAATCTTATAATTATAGGAATATGTGGAAAACAAATCACTACAAGAAGAGACTTCTTCTGTATGATTTTTTCGTCAGTTAAATATAACAAGAGTATGTGGCAAAAACAGAAACAGCTAAAAATCTTTCATAAACAACAGCCTTCGCAGTTTTACATTAGAAACAATAATAGCTTGTAGTTTCTAATGTTTCAAAAGCCAATGAAAAATGATAACAGTTTTTGGCGAGTTAAATAAAAAATTGCAAAAATAGTTACAAGATAATAGTATTTTTAAATTTTTAAAAATACCATGCATCACTACCAGTGACGAAAAAACCCTAACCGGTGATGAATCCATCACTAAAGCGTCACTATCAGTGATAAATTCATCACAGATGCATCACCGGTGAGGTTTTTTTCGTCACGGCTTTTTCTCCGTGTGGCCGACGTTAGTTTATAAAAAAAATACTGTTGCTTGTATTTTTGAGTTCTGACTCTCTCTACTGTAGAACACCAAGAATAGATTAAAATCAAATATGCAATAAAAGAATTAGCTTAACGATTGCATACACTTGTATAACTCTATCTGAATTATAATGCTATAGAAAATCGTTACAGTTTAATAAAAAAAAGAGTCTACAAAAAATTATGTTCATAGAAGTTGAACAATCTTTTGAAGAAGTCAGCGTAAAACTAAAAAAAATAAGTGAGAAAGAAGCCACTACAAAGAAAAGAACTTTCCTACAACACCTAAATCAGTTCATTAAAAAAGCCATCAAGAAACATAAAAAAAATTTTCATTCATGCACATTCCCATTTAGTTTTCATGTTACTTCTCAATATTCTTATTTTATTCTTTTTATAGCCAAAATTTTTATTTAAATTAAAAGAAGCTTGTAAATTGAATTTGTATCGGATGCTTTTTTTGACACATTTTTATTTTGGAGTGGGGGTTCTTTTCTTTCACTTTCATAAAAAAGAAACACTTTTTACGCAAATAAATGAATTGAAAAAGAATGAGACAGAGAGAAAAAAGATTCTTTTGCAGTTCTGTTTTTTATTTTTTAAAAAGTGAAACCCTTTTTTGCAGGGTTTTAAGAACACAGAGATTAAAAAGCGATTGCAAGAAAAAAAGTAAAAGTAATTAATTTTCAGCTGCTTAATAAAGGATCAGTTTTTTTAAATTAAAAATAGTTACAAATCATGGATTATATTGTGCCAGAGAGGGACATTGATTTGTAGATAAGATAACTTACAATAAGCAATACAGTTTTACAAAAATATATAAAAATTAATCTAAATAAACTAAACAAGAATGATCTGATCAGAGAAATTTCACGAATAAATTTCATTTTTTTTATAAAAATGCTACAAAAGCTTTAGGTGCGCTGAAATGCTTCCAGTACTTTATGCTGACAAAACATCAAAATGATGCAGTTGCTAATAAACAAATTTTTACTTTAAGTAATTAACAGTAGCATCACTTATTCCAGTTTGCATTATTCAAAAATATATTTCAATTTTCAGTTGCAAAAAAAGAATGCATGATTCAGTTAAGTTCGAAAAAACATCGAAAAAGAACAAAAAGATGGTCATTCACAAAAAAGAATTGGATTTATGGCCGAGTTGATAGACACAGTTTTACTAAGAGAGATAAATAAAATAATAAACTTACTGGAACACACAGTTAAACGTTAATTACAATATCACGTAAGCAAGTTTTAATCAAAACAATAGCAAAAGATGCTTACTATGCAGTTGAGTTAAAGCTAAGAAATAACAATAATGCAGAAATACGCGTTTATATCATATAAATTATAAGGATCGTGTCAAAAAACGTCAGTTTTATCAAATAAAATTACATTTTTTTAGTAACAGTATTTTACGCGTTAAAAAAGCTTATAAATTCAATAAAACAAGCGTTATAGTAGCACACTTAAGCATAAATAAAAAAAATATATAAGAAACAACAATAAAAAATGTTAAAACCTTTTTTCCATGAAATGCAAACAATAATAATAAGAATAATAGGGGGTATCTTAGAAACGAATAATGAATAAAAAAGCAGAAAGAAAAGAATGGAATATAAAAAAGAGTGAAACTAAAGGTTGCATAAAAAATAATATTAAAATGTACTTTAATGGGTAAAATTATAGTTTCAATAAAGGCAATGAACTGAAAGTTTTTAATAAAGAATGCAAACGGCTTAGAAAATCAAGCAATTGATACAGTTTATTTAAAAAAAGTTTTACATCACAAACACATATAGCTCAAAAACTAAAATACTAAAACAGCCAGTTTATATAAAAATTTACATAAGACGTTTATTGTGGCTTATTAAGTAGTTTCGTTTATTTAGAATAATCAAAAGGGCTATTCATCTACATTTTAAAAAAAAAACTGTAAGGCAAGAGCAATCAGATAAACAAATCAGTTAATAAATAAAAAAAGAAAGAAAATATGAAATATAAAAAAAGTGAAAATAGTATTCAGTTGTGTAAAGCCGTTTTTAAAAATTTTAACACACACATCATGCATTCAGTTTTTTGAAAAAAAGCTATTTTTTACGTGTGTCAGTGCTTTTATATTTCCACAAAAGATATCCTTTTTGCCTTCGTTTCATTCATTATCGCAAAATTTTAGTGTCAAAATATGTCTTAAATGTTCTTACAAATCCTACAACACTGTAACAAAATGTTCGCAGTTAAAAATAGTTTTAATTAGAGTAACGCTACTTTTACAAATCCCCAGTGCTATCAGTTTTACTGCATCATATAACATTATTTCACAATTTAATTTTAACTAATAGATTTTAGTCAACTGTAAAGCAATATCATTATTTCAATACATGAGGCCAAAGAAGCCAGTTTCCCTATAAAAAAAACTTTTTTACAACAAAAAAGCAGTTTACCGCCAAAAGATTTACTTCGATTCAGTTTACCCAAATTGGTATCACCTTTCGCTATTTAAGATTTCCAAAAGGTAAACAAATGCGTTTTCGGTGCATAAATATCATAATAAATGGTAAAGTAATGATGTTTATAAATCACGTGATCGTATCAGTTTTCCCATAAAAAACGTATGAGCAACTCAGTTATTTTCAATTCCTATAGTTTTTAAGTTGAAGAAACTAATTTGTGCATCTTTTGAAAAGCATTATCGTCAGTAAGAAAATACCTTAAATTCAACATTAAAAAAATCTTTTTAGTCTTGTATGCAAATTTATGTTCTACTACATAACTATGCCATAAATGCCAACATTACATACAACACTCATTTTTCTAAGGGAACACTCACAATTTAATTTTACATACTACAAAGTTTTTTATAATAATGTCAAAGTAGACCACCACCGCCAAAAAATACTTTTGTTGCTATTAAAAACTATTTACAAATCTGACATCTTTTCATTGTCATTCATTCTATTTTTTGCTGGTTTTTTTCTACCAATTTTTCCTTATGCTAGTTTTTTTTTATTTGTTGCATAATTATCGTCTTTTTTCTTTTAGCTTTTCAAGTTTAGAATTTTAAAAAGGCTGAAAGTCAGCAGGAGTGAAAACACGGAAACATCGCAAAAAAAAGAGGGCAATGTTTTTTTTAAAATTTCATATAAATGTTTTTAAATAGCTAAATTGCAGCAACAGAAGAAACATTTTTTGTGCATTTAATGGGAGAAAAAAGTTTAAATAAGCAAAAGAACATTGCTGCAAAGTTTTTGAAGTCAAGGAGACGAATTTACCAAAAAATGTTTCTAATTATGGAATGTCAATTTAATCCAGTTTTATTTAAAATTTTCGGCGCTCATGATATTGTTATAAGGATATAAGTTTAGCACATAAATCTAACATGAATTTTATACAGAATAATTAAAAAATTACAAGAAATGCTTAAAGTTAGCATAAAGCAGTTAAAAATATGAAGCAATATCTTGTAGCGTTTTCACATCCTCATTTTTGCAATGAAATTGTCAGTTAAAGAAAATTTATATTAACCCGATAAAAAAATCAATAACAGTTTAATTACTTGACATGCAAATGGCAACATTAGGGTAAGCTTACGATTTTAAACTCAAAAGCTTTCATAGAAAAAATTTTTGAATAATGAACCATCAGTTTTAACCTTCTATAATAGTTTTTAAAGAACATAACATCAAAATTTAGAGCGGAAATTAGAACGACTAAAAACAAGGAAAAGTAATATAATTCAAAATTTATTCTCCTAATTAATGAATTATTTCTTTCAACAGTTTTTCATTAAATTTTGTTACCAAAGTTATCGCATTTACCAATAATTAACCTTTTACTCTATCAAAATTTAAAATGTGTTAATGAGCCTGTCCTATCATCGTCATTGTAAAAAAATCAGTTTCTGTTTTTGCAAAACATTACAAAACATCATAGATAAACATTCTAAAATTTCTGTTGCTCATAAAAATTATGCTCCAATAAATATGGCACTTTAATGAGAGCTTCCAATGTCAGTTATAAAAAAGTTTTAATATCCACTGAGAAAAAAGACATTGGCGCTAAACATGCAGTTTTACCAATAAAGTGATTTTAATAAAGAAAAAAAAGCGGATTTACAGTTTTGTGCGTCAAAACAGTTTTGCAAAATGGAAATATAAAAGTCAGTTTAAAAAAAGTCTTCAAGCAAATTATCTCTATGTATTAGATACAGGTCATAGCATTTCTAAACAATACAAAAACTAGTAAGAATGATTGAGAAAAAGACAAATAAATTACGTTCTAACGCTTCCATCAAGATGGCCAGTGTAAAATAAATATAAAAAATGTTCTTTAAAATTCAGATTATCAGTTTAAAAAGCCATTTAGAATCTTAATAATACTGACGGGTAAACATTTTAACTTTAAAAAATCATGTTTATAAAACATCACATCTAACAAATCAAAAACTCTTGACAGTTATATCACGAAAGATAATTTAGCACTATGCAAGTATCAAAACATCGCTTCTTCGATCAGAAATATCAATCCTTTGCTCGAAAAACAGTAATCATTCAGTTAATACAGATATTGGACAGAAAAATAAAAAATATTATAGACAAGCTTAAACAATTATGACAGAATACTTAGTAATCAATTAATTAAACACAAAAATTACCATAATCTCCGCATATGTTTTAGTGTTAAAGATTTCAGGATAACAGATTTAAAAAAGTGTATCTTGCTCTTCCTAAAATCTTTCAAGGCTCCAAAACAGTATATTTCCAAAAAAAATAATTAAAAATTTATGCTGATAATTACATAGCTAACAAGGGAACGTTTCCAAGTGCCATCCTGGGAATTCTTAGGTAATATGTGGATTCGATAGCTTATAGTAAGGGATGAAAAACCCCCAAGTACTAGCTGCCCTTTCGCCATTTTATGGATTTTACAGCGTTTTGAAATTACACAGTAAGTAGTAGGCGATGAATGTCTTAATCTATAAATTACGTTTGTGATGATTTTAGATGATTGTGAACGCTTAAAATATGACTGATTATTTATGAAATGTTATGTTTTGCCATATTCAACCATCTAAAATCATCACAAACGTAATTTATAGATTAAGACATTCATCGCCTACTACTTACTGTGTAATTTCAAAACGCAGTAAAATCCATAAAATGGCGAAAGGGCAGCTAGAACTTGGGGGTTTTTCATCCCTTACTATAAGCTATCGAACCCACATATTACCTAAGAATTCCCAGGATGGCACTTGGAAACGTTCCCTTGTAAGCTTTAGAAGAGTCAATCTTCTACAAAGATGAAGTAATTCCTCAGTGTTTTATCTTACCCAAAAAAAGAATTTAAACAATCAAGAAAAAAGATATCAAAAAACAATATGTAGTTTTGCACAAAAAATAAAAACACATAAGACATTATAAAAAGTTTCCTTTAATCCTTTAAGACCCCTTCTTCTGCAACTACATTAAAGCAACAAGCAAAAATAGAATTAAGCAAAAAAATAAACCACAAAAAACAAAAAATGCTTTTCAATTGTTCAAAAAACGAAGAGAGGGACATAAATTTGGCACCAACAAACAAAGCAACAAAAAAATGAGTGAAATAAAAATTAAAAGACGGAGAATAAAAAGCAACAGCAAAAAATAGAAAAAAAGTTAAAAGTTTGACATTTTTGACGAAACAGAAAGATGAAATGTAATTGAAATCAACAAGAAGGAACCCCTCAAAAACACAAAACAATGAGTTGTAAAAAACCCAAATTCTTTCAATTCTGCCAATCAAAAAGATATGAGAGATAAAAGGGCAAAATTATAATTGTTTATGAGAAAACGTTTGTTTGCTTCTCAATGGAACCTCAGTTTTAAATAAAATCCTTTTAGAATAAGGAAATAAAAAAGGTTTAAAATAAATATCTCTGAAAGATTTGCAGAAAGAACTGGTTCAACTTACAGTTTTTTTGTTGAGTTTTTTACAGTGAAATATTTAGTGTTTGTACAAAGCAGTTAAAGATAAGCTATAATAAAACAAGTTATCATAAAAGCAAAAACAAAAGTATGAAAAATGCAATGGCAGCTTTTCATTGCTAAAGTATAAATACTCAATTTAAATTTTTAATTAAATTTCACAACTAACCGTAGACCTTTCAATCATCTCCGCATTGAGTTGGGAACGTCTACATTGATAAGTGCACCATAGCAAACACATTTGTTATTAAAAAAAGATATTTTTTAATTATGAGATCCACCATGTGTGAAAAAAATATCATTACAAAAATCGCGAATTTCCTTCAAGCTACTACGAAACAATTACGAACATAAACGAGTGAGAGACTTTGAGCTAAATAAAAACTCTTTTATTCAAGTAAGGTAGATGTTGCGAAAAATGAGAATGACATTGCTCTAGACAGTTTAAAAAGGACGTTATGATAATATTATTTACCACACTTATTAATTGTAAAATATCAATGATAAACTTTAAAAAAAAACGAGATCTAAAAATGGAAGATGCAACATGCCGAGAGATTACAATTACCAGCTTTTAAATGGGTTTTACATCAAACAATGGTAAACGTTCTTGCTAACCTACCAGCAATTGCTTGATAATCGCTGAAAAAACAGTTTATCGGAAAGAAATTTCGCTTTTGCAAAAAAATCCGAAACGATTTTCGTACAATGGCAAAAAAAAGAATTAAAAAAAATTATAAGTTTATAGAAAAGGGAGCCCAAATAACCCCTTAAAAATAAAAATTTATAGTGAAAATAATCAATTTCTTGGGCTCCCTTTTTTTATGAGCTTTGAGAGGTAAAGTTTAGAAGGCATTTTATTAAAATAAATGACATAACAATGAACATTATAATAATCAGTTTTTCATTCATTAAACTATTAAAATGGCAGACTTTAGTATCTGCCTCTTGAAATTTATCGTCAATACAACCTCTATGCCAGTTTATTAATTTAATGCCAAAAATACTTTTTTTAAAAACTGATCAAATGTCATTTTTAGACTTCAAAATCACAAATTGTAAAGTTTGTAATAAGACAAAATAGACAAAAACAGTTCAAAAACATAACGATAAAAAATTGACAACTAGGAGGTCTAATAATGCATGAAAAAAACCTGAAGGAAATAAATCAATTAAGTTTATCTTTTTTTTTGAAATATTTAAAGCTAACGCAAAAATAACGCGGCAGCCATAAGAAAAAGATTAAAAGAGACATTCTAATGAACTTTTAACCATTACATTATTTACGACATGAAAAGAAAAAGGAGTAATTTGTGACAATTGACTGAACAAATGTTTTTGAGGCAAAAAAACAAGCAAGCAGCAACCAAAAGAATATGAGGCGGCAAAGAGACAAATGACTTCTTTTTTTTCTATAGCATTTCAACGCCTTTCAAGAAATATGTTAAAAAAATGATTATCCGTTTTTTATGTTTTACTTTTTGATGCTGCCGATAAAGATGTTAAAACACATTATTATCTGTCATTTTAAACAGATGTAAGTTTTTTGATGTGATTTATGGTAGAAGTTGTGACATTCGAAATCTTCATTCCAATTTTAGAAAGTAAATATTTTATAGATCAAAAAAATCAAATAACTATGATACCTGTATTTCTAAAAAATTTCTCCATTTTCGTTTTTAGAGGCAATCTTTTTTTTAGCAAAAATTGAAAAAATTCCAGTTATTATTTTTTAATTTAAAATCTCTAATGTAAAACAAGTATTCAGTTTAAAGTTTTTAATTTTTTTGTAATCGTTTGCATGTGATCTTGATCTTGAAATTCCATGTTTCCAGAAAGTTTTCCAGTTAAACTGTTTTTAAAATGAAATTTTTAAAGACACGCAGTTACCTTAATTTCAAAGGTATTTTAAACTTCACCCTACATTCAAACAATTAAAAATGCCTAAGGCTCACGCAGTTTAAATTAAAATTTATACCAAGTAGCTCATTCCGTGCAGTTTGAACAAAATAGTCATTAATGGGAATCAGTTAAGCATTATTATTCTCTTACTAATAGTTTTGCAAATTTTTCTTCGGTTTTCAATAAGATACCAAAATAGACAAATGAACGAAAAAAAACCGTGGTTCTCTAAGTACAGATAAAAAAGAAATGTATCAAAAAAAGTAAAGATTCAAAATTGACTTCTGATAAATAGTATCCAACGATAAAACGTCTGACAAAAGCTAAATAAAATGTTAATAAAGAAATTTATTTTAAAATCCATTATTTTACAAAAGACAAATGAGAGTAATTAATCATCTCAAAATCATGGCATAGAATGGAACCTTTATCTGAACGACATGAACCATTTGTGTATGCATGTGTTTTGCTGAAGCAGCGAGAAGATGCACCAGATGAATATAAACCCGTTAGAGAAGTGGATGATGGCTGGGGTGTGAGAGATTCTTTTGGGGTTGTTGAGGAAGAAGAAGCTTTGCATCGAGTTATGTAACATACAAATACCAGTTCAACCATTGCACAATTTAGCCTAAAACATTAAAAGTTCATTTTAACAAAAATTCTGAAATTTAGAAAGAACTATAAACAGTTTTATAGTTAATGCGGTTTTTGAATTTTAACAAAATTTAAATACTCAAACGAGGCCCTTCGCAATTGTTTTGAACCATCAGTGTGTTGCCGCTAAAAAAAGGAAGCACAAAAAATTTATCAGTTAAGTTTTATCCAAAAAATTTAGTTCCTTGTAATCTTTTGTCCAATATAATGGTTGTTTTGCCAGTTACAATGGTTTAGTTTTAGCACATAAAAAAGCATTTATAAAGAAGACAAGCATTTTGCAGTTAAAGAGGCATAAAGAAAGGTAACTGCATGTGTAATCATTTAAAAAAAGCTTATTGTGAATATGGTGTTTTCTACTGGCAGTTTATATTAAAAAAGAAACCACATAAATCAAAGAGTTGACAAAATAATCGATCAATTTTAGGCAGTTTAATTTTTTACTCTTAGATCCAAAACAATTTTTTAAAGCAGTTTTACTTACTCATCAGTTAAAGAACCTTCAAGATTGCACTTAAATGCAACAGATAAACAAATAACTCGTAGAATTTATTAAACTCACAAGTCAGTTAACAATGTTTTGTAGCTATTATACGACTATATGCATCTCTACAAAAGTGTCATTTTTAAAATTTTTTACTATATTTGTTTTACGTTAGTCTACCTCAATAACAAAAAGGAAGGATTTGGTAAAGAAATTTTGTTCATACAGTAATATCAGTTTTATTTATTAATAAGTTTTTATGTACAATATTCAATTCTTACTGAAAAATAGCAATTTCAAATCAAAATTGCTAGTTTTTTTGTATTAGTTTTAGTAGAATAGTATCTAAGCTTTCAGAAGAATCTAAAGATTTATTCGAATGTTAAATCCAACAAAAGTTCTCAGTTTTCGTTAAACATTCCACCTTCCAGTAACACGATGTTACTGGAAAAAAATAAAAAAATCAAATTTTCAAATTAGACAATTATCCTGCAATTAAAGAATCACTACATGTCCCCCGAGTATTTGTCAACATTTCAAGCTTTACACCAACAATTTGAAATGCAGTTTACTTTTTAGTGCTATACCATTCATGCCTTTCTGTTACACCTTTAATGTGCAATTCAATACGGCATTTTTTAATTTTCGAATAAATTTTATCATTAGATATTGTCTTAACTCATGTCCCATAAAAAAAAGAGATAATTCATAATTTCTCTTTGAAAAAAAAATGAAAAAAGGCTCTGTTTTTACTTTTTTAATATTAAAAAAATTCAACTGGAATGAACGTGCAAATTATCAACAACCAAAATATTTATGACATAATTTGATAGCCATTCTTAAATATCATAAATAAGCCCTAAAATATTCAACGAGCAGTTAAACGACGAGATGGTGAATTTCGAATTATTACCTTAAAAATTACACATTAAGGTATCCACAGTATGAAAGATATTTTTAACTAGTGCTTTATTAATATAAATAAATTCATATCCAGCTCGACGCCTTTTTCACACATGATTGCAGTTTTTATATGAAAAACCAATTGTTGGATGTATAACACAGTTTTCAAATATACTTATCATTGAAGAAAAATGCAATGTTTAAAAGAATGGTTTAGTTATTACAATGCAGTTAAATTCTAGTACAGGGTGTCCAAAAAAAAGTGCGCCGACCTTATAATTTCAAAACGGCAAGACCTAAAATCCTAATGATATGTGGGATAGTAAGACCCTATGGTGGGTCAATTATTACCGTAATCTCAGGTCTCGCAAGTTTTCGCTTCGGGAGATACAGCCCCGCCAAGTTTAAAAAGTGCCATTTTTCGACCCATATTGTGACATTCCTGCAAACTTTCGGCCAAATCTGAGAATTTTGATTTTTAAGCAGCCATAATTGCTATTTGTAAGTAGCAGGCGATGAAAATCATATCTATTTTAAACATACTTTATAGAGTCAGGAACGCTTAAAAAGTATTTCATATGTGTACTCTAAAAAACAGAAGTGTAAGGGTGCAAATTTTTAAGGATAATCAACAAGATGGAATGAAGCTCAGTTTTCTGAACGAGATAGAAATATTGACCGTGTTTTTAAATAAAAGTTTTATCGAATATGTCATTTCATAATCAACCTATTAACTTTATAAGATAGTAATTATGTTAACAGAGAATTGTTACGGAAAATAATATTCAGCTCAGTTTCATGACAGCATTTATCGAATATGCCATTTTTATAATTCAACCAAATAGTTAACAAAACCGATTAAATATCACAAAAAAATATGTGAATGCAGTTTTAAATTGTCAAAATACATTTCGTTATCGCAGTATACACTAAACATAGTGCCAATAGAATTACCTGTGATCAATTTTATACTTTCAGTTTTTAAATTAAAACAACCGCTTCTCTATTTTCAGATATCCCATTATTACTCCTCTAAATTTGCAATAGTTTTGAAAAACAAGGTTTGTTGTTTTAAAACAACGGTATTATGCATTCATTTTAAAATTGCATATAATTTAACTATTTGGTTATTCGGAAAGTTCGAGCCGCTGGTTTTTGCTTTGCCATTTTTTTAGTTTTTGATGAAAATTCTTATTTTCTTCTTTGAAAGGTGCCTGTGGGGGTTAGTTATCATGCCTCAAAAGCATTTTTAGGTACCTTTAACTCTAGCGGATTTTTGGGGGATATACCGGAATTAACTTGGATTTCAGCAAATTTTGCATGAAAAGTCAACAAAAATTTTTTTTAAATATGTAAATTTTAGCCTAGAAATGAAGAGCAGGATGTCGAAAAGTCTATCCAAAAATGTTTTTTAATGTTCAAAATGACGGATCCGCTTTATGCAAATTTTTTCTACCTTGGCAAAATTAAGAGCTGATAATATTGCACAAAAGGCCATTATTATAACATTATAAAATATCTACCTTGCACAAATGTTTAAAGACTAAATGCCAGTTTTTTAAAAATAGTACTTTTAAAGAAAGACAGAAAAACTAAATATTGAGCATAAAGGCAGTATGATTCAGGCTACAAAGAAATTGAATTATAACCAAATAAATAAAAAGTAGAATGAAAAAAGCTCTAAAAATTGTAACCTAATAAATAAAAGTAAAGAATAGACAGAAAGCATGTCAGTTATGTTTTTAAAAATCAAAAGTTATAACAAAATTCAGTTTCATTAAAAAAGTGAAAACATATGCTCACATATACTTACCTGTGAGCTTATTGGTTAAAAGCTACGCAGTTTATTGCATTTATTGATATAAAAAAATCATTACAACTTTAAAGTGTCAAAAGAAAGAAATAAGCTAGAGTTTCAAAATTGCAAAAATAATTTTGTTGAAAATGCACAATTTGGAGCGAGTTAAAAAGATATTAGACTTTAGTCATTATATAATCACAAAGATGATAAAAATAGCTTCTACAGTATTTAAAAAGCGAAACAATTCAACTCAGTTTTATAACACAAAAAAATTCTAAAAATGGGGTATCACTCAAAAATTTGCAATTATCAAAAAGCATTACAAAGAGCTAAGATAAAAATAGAAACAACACCAACAACGGGAACAGCAGCAGTGACTAAAGTAAACGCCAAGAAATATTATCCATTATACAAAAATAATAGTAAAAATACTAAAATTAAAAAAGCACAGTTTTATTAACAAATTTGATAACAAACTGTTATCAAAAACTTATATTTTCCAAATTCCCGTGGACAAACAGTTTTTTAAAAAAAATTTGTGATAAGCTTACAATTACCGCGCAGTGACAAAATATTTAAAGAAAAAAATTCTCAAAACGTTTTGTGTTAAAAGTATAGATAAAGAAGCAGTAAGAGATGGACTATAAGATAATAAACAACTGAGAGCATGTGATGTTAAAAGCTTTTTAATCATTGTGATAAAAATAAATATTTTCGTCAAAGAATAATAACATTAATTAGTTTTATCAGAGAGAATATCCCAACTGTTTTCTTCTTATAACATTCAATTTTGTAAAAAATAGTTAGTTTTAGTCAGCTCTTTATTTAATCAGCAACTTGTCAAATAACTCAACTGATAAGAATGATAATGTAATGTTATAAAAACCTCCAGTTTTAAATAATACTTAAAAATGTGAAGTTAAAAGCTTTTTAATGTAATGAGCATCAACATTAACAATCAAATCAGTGATGGAAATAAATGATAGTCGGCAAAAGCTACAGCATTTTAACACTTTTCATTAGCTTTGATTTTACGTTAATGAGCCACTAAATAATAGTTACAAAAAAGAAACCGCAAAAGATTAAAGATGAATGGAATTTTACGAAAAAAGAGATTTTGAAGTTTTCATCAAAAAACAAATATTTTAAATGCCCAAAAATTAAGTGCCAGCCGTTTAAAAAAAACAAAAAAAGTTATTTTTGTCTTTTTGAAGGAAGCAAAAAACACATTTATTTCACTACACCACAAGACAGTTTTCTCTAAAAAATATAACATAAAAGTTTAGGAACTCTGGTTACAAAAAACGAATTAAATGCAAATTAATTTTCCCTATGGCAAAAAATAAACTAAAAGATTATAAGCGTCTATCAACCAAAAGTAAAAACAGAAAAAAACACATGTAAGAAAGAATTTTCTTTAGTTTTTTCGGTCTGTTAGTTTGGCATTTTTTAAGTTAGAATAAAAAACATAAAGAAAGAAGAAGAAAGTAACGCCCTTAAGAAAATAAGAACAGTAAAAAAAAGAAGCAAAGTTGACAGAAGGTTGAAGATTGAAGGGATGACGATAGAAATTCTAAAGAGTAAAAGCGTCATCATCAAAAATTGGGTGTAAAGTTTTGAGGATATTTGCAGTGAAAAAATGGATATTCAATATAAGAAGCCAATGGAATTATGTCATTTATCGCGGTTTTTACAGAAAACCATTCAACTCAGTTTTAAAAAATAGACAAGAATGAACAGTGTTTTTAAGCAAGTTTTTGAGATTACATCATTGGTTAGGTAAAATATCAGGTTTTTAGACTAACTTAAATACGTAAGTAATCTATAATTTATAGTATAAAGAATAACGTACCAAAATAGTTTCAAGATTTATTCTTATCAAATTTGTAAACTTTAGTAAGTTTAATTGTCAAGCAAAAGTAATTGCAAAAGAAAAGGTCAACCGTTATTCCTTTAATAAAAAAATATTAACTGAAGGATGAAGATTAAAGGATGACCACAGAAATTTTAGACAACTTAAGCATTACCAAAAAGTTGTAAAATATTGAGGATAATCGAGAAGAAAGTTTAACATTCAGTTTTCTGCACCACATTTCAATAATCACAGTTTTTTAAAGCGAAACTTTTATCGTAATATTAATTATGTCATCAAAGAATTAATGCGAAATAAAATGATTAATTCTTTGAATATAAAACTCAGTCTAAAGACAGTTTTTATCGAATAATCCACTTTAAATTGAATATAGTTCACAAAACTTTGAAAGCATCATGGAAACATTTCATTTCAGTTTCAACCTTTTAAAATGCATTTCTTTATTACAGTGCACAGCATCAAAAGATTTATCCCTGGAAGATTTTGTTACTACAATTTTTAACCTAAAGCAACCGCTTCTCAAGGACAGTTTTTACTGCAAAGAGCGGCAGATATCCCATTATTTCTTCTCTAAATTTGCAACACTTTCAAAAACAATACTTATTGTTTTAAAACAATGGTATTATGCATTTATTTTAAAACTGAATATAATTTAATTAGTATCACACAAAAGGCAGTTATTATAGCATTATATATATCTAGTTTAAAAAACCACAATAACCTTACACAAATATTTGAAAACATAATGTCTGTTTTTCAAAATTATTACTTTTTAAAAAAAATAGAAAAACCAAATATTAGGTATAAAGGCAGTATGATTCAGACTACAAACAAATTGAATTATAACCTGATAAATAAAATAAATAAAAAATGAAATGAAAAAAGCGCTAAAAATTGTAACCTAATAAATTAAAGTAAAAAAGGAGATAGAAATATTGGCACTAAAATGAATTCAGTTTCATATAAAAAGTGAAAAAAATATGCTCTCAGAATTCACAATTAATTGTATACTTACCTCTGAACATATTGGTTAAGGCTAAGCAGTTTCAGCATTTTATGATATAAAAAATCCTTTCATATTTAAAGTGTCAAAAGTAGCGATCAGAAAGAAACGAGCTAGAGTTTTTAAATTGCAAAAATACTTTCGTTAAAAGCGAAATATTAATCAGTTTAAAAAAGAATAATATTAGACTTTAGTCATTATTTAACCACAAAGAGGACAAAAAGAGCGGTTGCAATAATAAACAGAAAGTCAACACAGTGATAAGGGAGTGTCTCAGTCAAGCAAAAAACCCCGACGGATGGTCTCAACACGAAAACGCTTCAGAAGTAGAATCTTGAAATTTCAAAAATAGCATCTTTTTTCTCAAAATGCCTGTGGACAAACAGTTTTACAAAAATGTTAGTTTTCGTTATTAGAATACAGCTATCGTCGCAATGACAAAAAAATCAAAAGAAAATCCACATACTCTTTAAAAGCTTACAAGGGAACGTTTTCAAGTGTAATCCGCCGATTTTAACGGCAATAGCGGGGATCGACAACTCATAGTAAGGGATGAAAAACCCCCAAGGGATTTTTGCTGCTTTAACAATTTCTGGATTTCATAGCATTTTGCTATTACACAGTAAGTAGCAGGCGATGAACGTCTTAGTAAATAAATTTCGTCTGTGATGATTTTAGATGGTTGAAAATGCTAAAACATAATATTTCATAAATAACTAGTCATATTCCAAGCATTTACAACCATCTAAAATCATCACAGACGAAATTCATTTACTAAGACGTTCATCGCCTGCTACTTACTGTGTAATAGCAAAATGCTATGAAATCCACAAAATGCTAAAGCAGCAAAAATCCCTTGGGGGTTTTTCATCCCTTACTATGAGTTGTCGATCCCCGCCATTGCCGTTAAAATCGGCGGATTACACTTGGAAACGTTCCCTTGTTAGATAAAGCAACAGTGATAAATATAATATAAAAAAATAGACACGTTATTATGAAATGCTAAAAACTTTTTCTATATGCTGACAAATAAAACAAACAACTCTGTAATAATAATAAACATTTTTCATCAATCTTTCTCAGTTTCATTTTAAATAATACGCGATATTCGGATTGTTTCTTACTTTATACTATTTCTGCTCTCAGTTTTTGTAAATGAATAGCAGGTCTTTCTCAACCCTTTTTCACTTTATCAGTTAAAATGGCAAGTGACTAAAGTGAAAAAACAAAAAAATTGAGAACGTTTTAAGTTTTCTAAAAAAATGTTATGGAAAATGTAATTAATGAAACAACAATTTCAAACATATTAAAAATGTGATGCTAAAAGCTTTTTTATGTAATGAGCTGCATTAGAATTCAAATCAGTGATTAAAATGAATGATAGTCGGTAAAAGATAAAGTATTTTAACACTTTTCGTTGGCTTTGATTTTAAGTTAATTTGCCGCTAAATAATAGCTACAAAAAAGAAACCGCAAAAGATAAAAGATGAAAAGGAATTTACGAAACAAAAAAAGAGATTTAAAAGTTTTCATCAAAAACAGAATTTGGATTGGCCAAAAATTAAGTGTCAGCCGTTTAAGAAAAACAAGGATTTTCTTTTGAAGCAAAAAAACAACAACACAATGCTTTGAAAAGGCCAAAGGCAATAAGTGTCGAAAAAAAAAGAAAGTGTTCAAAAAATTGAGATGAAGAAAAAAAACACGGAAATTTTTGTTAAGAAAAAGCGATAAAGAAAATGAAAGAAGTAATTTGAAACTTTATTTTTTTGGAAGGAACAAAACTAACTAGAAGAAAAAGAAGGGAAACACCAAAGGTAAGAATGATATGCTTAGTTATCGTTGGCTGCTACTTTCGCATTTGTTGCAATTTTTAAGCCAAGGATGGAAGAGGAAGAAAAGTTTTAGGGATGCAAAGAGAAATATATGAAGTCCGTATGTGCCAAAAGCTTATTTTTGGCAAATAATTTTTTTTGGGGCATAGAAGGAAAAAAAATTTTGACAAAAATTGAAAGAAACAAAACACAAAAATTAGTTTATAAAAAAAGGTTTTCCTCGTTGCTCAAGAGCTACAATTGAATTAAGTTGGATTACAAGAATGAAAGAGGTTAAAAATCATACAAAAAGTTTGGCCGACACAGTTTTCTCGGTATCTCCTATATGACAGTTTTGTTCAATTAAAATTTCTTGCATATTTTTTTTGTAGAAATAATAAAATTTAATTACAATTTAAATTTCAAATCTAACAACATAGCAGTTACAGAGTTATAAAAAATTTCCACCTGTAAAGGGTGTCTAATTGGGACATCAGTTTTTCGCTATCAGAAACAAAATTGTTAATTTAGGAACACTTTTAAAATATGAAATATAAAGTAAACTAAAAAATGGAAGTAAAATTGTCTCCAAGCTTTGACATATCGCTAATATGTTTGAACAAATAAGAGATGGTACTTGGAATAAAGTTTTTCAAAACAAAATTTGCAAATAAAGATTTTTTTTTTAAGAAAAAGGGCTGTCCAGATATTACGTACTGCAGTTGTTGGGTGGGTAGGGTTAGTCAATTATAACGCCGCTTTGATTTTTTCGGCAGAAAGCTTTGATGTGCCAAAAAAATATTATTTCAAAAATATTGAATCAAAAAAAAGCACAATACTAGATTTTCAATTCTTTCTGTGTATTTAACGGTGCGATATTAGCTGCAATCCTTGCAAATCCAAACCTAGATAAAAACACTTAAATGTTATTTTCTTAGACACACCGTGTTATCAGTTTTTGTTCGCATCTCATAAAACCTTTTGCTATATATGATCAAGCCCGTATTTAAGGGGGGGCATTAGGGTACCTGTGCCCCCCTGAAATTGACAAATTTCTTTGATGTTTTGCCGACGCGTGCCAAAAGCGGCAAAAGATCAAAGGCGTGCCCTTCCCCGAAAAAAATTTCTGTCTACGTCCTTGTATATGATGCAGATGAACAGTTTTTATAACAAAATTATATTTGACGAAAACAAAATGAGTTTTTTTTACTCCTATGCTACAATTGAATTAAGCTGAATTACATGAATGGGAAGATTAAATATATGGCAACGAGCATATGGCCAATACAGTTTTCCTGGTGTATAGCTTTTGACAGTTATTTTAATAAATCTTTTCAAAACATATATTTTGAGAATAATATTTGCTTTACAATTATAATAAAGAAGTAAAAGTAGAAGTAGAGAATTTTATAAAATAGCATCACTTTAATGTATTACAATTTTTTTTCAGTATTTAACAGTTTAATATCAGTTGTATTATAGATATAAAAAAAGCCAAATGGCTTTAGTTGCTTCTGAACAAAAATTAAAAAAGAATTAGATTCAGTTTTGCTTGCATTTGTTTATACAGTCTTTCAGTTTCTAATTCTAGCCCTCGACCTGATGCCAGTTTTGTATTACCGAAAATTATGTTTAAGTTAAATGTTGAAATTTGAATACACACTTGGTCAGTTGTATAGAAATACCATGGCTCTAATCCGCATCAGTTTGCTTTTGGTCCTCACTGGTACCAAAGGCATAAATACAAAAGAAAGAACTTAAAAGCGATTTTTTATAAAAGAGGGACTTCACTTCGGATTTCAAAAAATTTTTTCTTCAAGTTTGAAGGCTAATTCCTTGCCTTTATACTAAATCGAGGTCGTAGATCACGAATCTGAAGTCGGTTTTGGTCTCCGGTGCAGCTGCACCGAGATACGGCACCTCTTGCTCCAGAGGGTGCCAAAAATGACTGGTGTTATGAAATGCCACATATGGCATATCAACGTGTTCGCCTTAACCCCCTGAGTCATAATATAAAAGAAATTATCGTTTAAAGTTTTTTTGAACTCAAGTTATTGGCTTAGTATATAGGCAAGGAATTAGCCTTCAAACTTGAAAAAAAGTTTTTTTGAAATCCGGAAAAATAGCATAAAAGTCCGTTTCTTACAAAAAATCGCTTTTAATTGCTTTTAAAAGACATTGTTGTTCTCAGTTTTTTTTGCATAAATATTTAGCTATATGGACGGTTTCTCAAACTCACTTATAAAGTAAACAGCGTGGTAAACAGTTTTATCATCTTTGTCAATTTTCAGCCGATATATGAACAAATATGGCGTGCAAACAGTTTTGAGCGTTTTTAGTAGCGCAGTTTTACACAAAAATTATCAAATAATTTTAAAAGCACTTTTACCAGCATAACAAACTGAATCACATAAAATTTCAATAAAAAAATAAAAATTACGAAAAATGTCTAGTGAGTTTTATAATTACCATGAATTTAATGGATTTCAGTTTGCTTTTCAACTTTTAACAAGTTTATATCAGTCATAACCATGTACCATAAACATATAAACATAATAAGACGCTTAATTGTCTTTAAATTAAAGGTTTACTTTTGCAGTTCCCTTTTAAGGGTTAAATGCAGAAAACGTGGAGAAACTAGTTAAAAAATTATACACCACTTTTATACCAAAGCCTTTTTTGCAAGAGCTACAGTTTTTCTGCAGTTTTAATCTTATATAGCCAAATTGCAGACTAATAAAACAAAAACTGAAAAAATCAATGTTGGATCTCTACAGTTTTATACTTAAATCAACATTAGCATGAAGGGGAGAGGGTATTGATTAGTTAAAACGTATAGACATCATGAAAAAATTTACACAGTTATTTACCTATCTACGTTCATAAGCTCTTTGCAGTTTTTGTTACGACGAAAACATAACAAGAGAGATATTTATTGACGACTTCACATGATGGTGGAGAATGATACAAACGACAAACAAAAACAATACAAACAAAGCTTTTATAGAGAAAATGAGGTTAGATATAAGAGAGATATATGTTAATTTCTACCATTTCTTTCTTCATTCACGATCTTCGTGACATTCCCCAGCGACGAGAAGATAAGACCACGACTTTGAACTGATGAGAGAAGAGAGAGATCAAGATCAAGATATTCGGTTATTCGGCTTTGAAGAGAGAGATCAATACCACGAGCATATGAGTTTGCGCTTCCATAAGCGACTTTGTGTTGCTTTTCATTGAGATGAAGCACCATATTCCTTTTGCACCACCTTTTGCCATTTATTGGTTAATGATGATGACAAGTGAAAGCTCCAATGACCTATTTTTGGATGCTATTTCAGCTTTGCCCTTCACATCATTATCTCCAACATTCTATCGGCTGTGGTTAAAGGTCGGTTTTATTCATTTTCCGTTGATTAGCATTGTATTGGGTTTTTTATCTTTTTTCATAAAATAAACCATAAACATAAACAGTTGTGCGCCATATCAGTTATTATTGATGGTAGCCAAATAAATTCGCATTTGCTCCAATTTGATTTATTGATATATTGCTGGCGTGCTCCCATGGGCTAATTTGATGTTTCTCGCAGAGATCTTCCCCAGCCACGAATAATAAAGACTCACCGGACCATAAATTTTGATTGGTGCCACAAAAATATATAGTAAGGTTCTCCGGACCATAATAATTGTTTGATTCATCATATCAGAATTATATTTGATGCTACATATCCATATATTTCTTACCACGAACTTTGTTGTATTTCTTGTTATAATACCACGATCACACATTGATGAGATTGAAACTTCTTCCATCATTTTGTTGATGACCATGATACCCTGCCACGCGGGACTGTTGATTTGGTCGATGCACCATTTTGTTACGACGAAAACATAACAAGAGAGATATTTATTGACGACTTCACATGATGGTGGAGAATGATACAAACGACAAACAAAAACAATACAAACAAAGCTTTTATAGAGAAAATGAGGTTAGATATAAGAGAGATATATGTTAATTTCTACCATTTCTTTCTTCATTCACGATCTTCGTGACAGTTTTAGTTATTCTGGAAATTCAGATGGAAACAGTTACTTTTACTGAAGGTTATTAGTTTGGCACCTAACAGTTAAATCTCAAATAAAAAACTTTTTTTTGCAACAAACCAAATGTAAGTGTCACTCAATGCTTTTTTGCAGTTCCAATTCCATTAGCTAAATTTCAAGAAGAAGAACAAGGAAGAAGAAGAAAAGGGGGACATGAGTCAAAATTAAGCTAATGGCAAAAGTGTCAAAATTTCTTCTTTCTATCCAGTTTTTCAAGAAAATGCCTTCTCTTTCCTTCTTCAGCTATTTTAACACTTAAAAATAAAAAAATGTTGTTCTTCGATGGCACTCTCTTTATTTATTTTGTGTTTTTTTTTGCAGAAATTAAAAAAGAAAAAAGAAGACGGAAGGAGTTGTTTTTAAGTGGTTGTTCGGGTGGTGGAGGATGGGCATTTGAACTTGTCAATTTTCGATGTTGTTTGTTTTTTTGATTCTCAAAGGGATAGATAAAAGTCATTTTCTTATATTTTTCAGTTTAAAGAAATAGACGGGGAGAGACAATTAAACTTTTATGGAATCAAAAATGGATTCCCCGATTCACATTAAAAATAGAAGAAAGTATTTGACGGCACCAAGAGGGCTGGCGGACAAAGTTTTTCTGCCACCCCTCTGGGCATTCCAATCCATTTGATTATATCACAGTGCAACGAAGAAAACTCATTAAATAAAATTAAAACAAACATAGAAATCGAAAAACATTTAAAAAAAACATTTTAGATGTTTAAAAAAAACAGTTTAACTAAAAAACAAAACGGAAATGGTGTTTGCAAAAGAAAGAGCCGTGGGAAGTGCAAACAACAAAAAAGAGGACCACCAAAATTGTTTTTTTTTATGATTGCAATCTTCTTTACGGAACACCGCGCTGTGGAGTGATTTGTAAGCAAATAGATTTCAAACGTTATAAAATAGAACAAGGGTTTACTTCAAAAAAATTAATATCAAAAGTTACCATCGACTGTGCTACATTTTGGCTGTTTTAACATGAAGAAGATTATTTAGTAAAAAGAAAAAATCTTCTTAAAGTTTCAGTTTAAATAAGTAAAAAAAGGTAATAATCAAAACAAAATGAATTTCCCTCACTTCCTTTGCAAAAAAGAACTCGTTGATATTGAACTCAGTTTTTGGCATTTCTGCCATTTAATTCCATCATAACGCAATAAAGAAACAAAACAAAAAATACAAATGCAGTTAAAAACAACGATTTTGCAGCTTTTTTTATGACCATTAAAATTAAAGAGTTAAAGAATATTTTTGAGTTCCGACTCTTCACTGTAGAAAAACAAGCATAGATTAAAAGCAAATATTCTATAAATGGATTACCAAAACGGCTGCATAGAGTGGTGTAATTCTATCCGAATTATAATGCTATAGCAAAACATTACAGTTTAATAAAAAAAAGTCTACAAAAAATTATGTTCATAGAAGTTGAACAATTAAGAAGTCAATGTAAAACTAAAAAAATAAGTAAGAAAGAAACCACTACAAAGAAAAGAACTTTCCTACAACACCTAAATCAGTTCATTAAAAAAGCAATCAAGAAACATAAAAAAAATTTTTCATTCCCAGTCAGTTTTTATATTCCTTATCTTTATTCTTTTTTTTATTCTTTTTGTAGCCAAAATTTTTTCAAATTAAAAGAACCTTGTAAATTAAATTTGTATCGGATGCTTTTTTTGACACATTTTTATTTTTTGGAGAGGGGGGTTCTTTTCTCGCTTTTATAAAAAAGAAACACTTTTAAAAAAAAATGAATTGAAAACGAAGCAAGAAAGAAGGAAGAAAACCGTTGGGGTTTAAAAGATTCTTTTGCAGTTCTTTTTTTTAAAGAAATGAAACCTTTTCTTTTGCAGGGTTTTAAAAATACAGAGATTATAAAGATTGCAAGAAAAAAAGTAAAAGTAATTAATTTTCAGTTGCTTTATGAAGGGACAGTTTTTAAAAAAATTAAAAATAGTTACGAATCACAGATTTCATTGTGACAGGAAGAGACATTTGATTTGTGGACTAACAATGATCAACACAGTTTTATAAAAACATAAAAAATTGATATGAATGAAATGAACAAGAATGATCTGATTAGAGAAACTTCATGAATAGGTTTCAATTTGTTTCACAAAAATGCTAAAAAAGCTTTAGGAGCGCTGAAAGGCATGCAGTACTTTATGTTGCCTAAATATCAAGATGTTGCAGTTTCCAATAAACACACTTTTACTCTAATTGAAACATTTAGTTATACACCTTTTGTTGCAGTTTTCATAAAAATAGTTGCAAAAAGAACGCTTCACTCTATCAGCTTTTAAATTATGGAAATATCAGGCATCGAAAAAAAAACAAAAATGTGTTACTCATTAATTTGCAAAATAGCATTTTAACGAAATAAATAGTTTTTTAAAAAGAAAAAACAAATTAAGAAACAGATAAAAAGGCACAGTTAAAAGTTTATTTTAATATCACGTTAGAATATTTTTAGTCAAGACCATTATGGCAAAAGATTTAAATGCATATTATGCAGTTAAAGTTAAAAGTTTAAAGTTAAAAGTTTCATGTGGATAACTAGCCACTGCCTTAACCACTACCCATGAGGTGGAAGACGGAATTGAGCTCGGGGACCGACCGAGGACGGACGCGCATAATCATTTTTAAACTGGCTTGCAGGCGACTCGAACCAGCGGGGAGCTTACAGTTCTTGGGTGAGTCATGGGCGCCCTAGCCCTAGACCAGTCGACTATGCGGCCGACAAAAAGTTAAATAATAACAAGGATTAATTTGGATTATTTGCGCATTAAAAAACTTATAAATTCAATAAAACAAGCGTTATAGTGGCACAATTAAGCATAAATAAAAAAAAATGTTAGAAATAACAATAAAAATATCTTTAAGCTTTTTCCATGAAAATAAAAAACAAATAATAATAATAGGGGGTATCTTAGAAACGAATAATGGATGAAAAAAAAGGAAAAAAGATGTGAAACTAAAGGTTGTATAAAAAATAATACTAAAATGTACTTTAATGGATACAATTATAATTTCAAAAGAGTCAATGAAATGAAATTTTTTAATAAAGAATAAAGTGGCTTAACCTTAGCAAAAGAATTATAATTAATAAATACAGTTTATTTAAAATAACAAAATGTTTTACTCTAAAAACACGCATAACTAAAAAATTGAAATATGACAATATTAATGGTCAACATGCAGTTAGAAAACAACTTTCATTGTCAACCACAACACCTCGCTTAATCAGGTTCCAAACTTGTTTTCCAGTTTTTAAAAAAAATTAAGGACTTTATATATAACTATACCACAACACCAACATATATTACCATTATTCCGAGTTTTACTGTTTTTCTACTGTTCACCCCAAAGGTAGACCACCACCAAAATAATTTATTTTATCCATTAAAAACTATATATAAATCTGACATCTTTCCGCCATTCTTATTCTTTTGCTACTTTTGCTTCCGTATTTTTTTATCGGCAACCTTTTTTATATGTTGCATAATTATCGTCTTTTTTCTATCAGCTTTTCAGTTTATTCAAGTTTAGAATTTTAAAAAGGCTAGAAGTCAGCAGGAGTGAAAACAAGGAAACATCAAAAAAGAAAAAAAAAGATGGCAATGTTTTTTTTAAATTTCTTATAAATGTTTTTAAATAGCTAAATTGCAGCAACTACAGAAACATTAAAATGGGAGACAAAAAAGTTTTAAGTTTAAATAAGCAAAAGCACATTACTGCTAAATTTGTGAAGTCAAGGGGACAACTTTACCAAAGAAATGTTTCTAATTATTGAATGTTTTTTAATCCAGTTTTGTCTTAAGACTTTTGATTCTTGCACTTAATGGTAGTTATTATTTCTATTTGTTAGATACAGGTCATAGCATTTCTATGCAAAACAAAATTTTTAGTAATAATGGGATTAATGACTAACATAAAGACACATCCATGAAAAAGGTTTCGGCCGATTCTCATCAAGAAGGACAGTTTAAGATAAATAAAAAAAATTTCTTCAAAAATTAGATTATCAGTTTAAAAAGCCATTCAGAATCTAAACAACACAGCTTGGTAAATATTTTAATTTAAAATAAATGATGTCGTATGATTTTATTAAAGTTACAAACTTAAATGAAAAAAAAAGAATAAAAAAACTCCACACAGTTATAACACAAAAAATAATTTAGCACTATACAACTATTAGATCACGCTTATTCGAACAAAATATATCAATACTGAAATTGATTAGCAAATAAAAAATATTATAGGCAAACTTATACAATTATGACAAAATATTATTCGATTGATTAAACACAAAAACTACCACAATCTTCGTATACGGTTTACTTAAAGATTAAAAAAAGTTTAATTTGCTCTTTCTAAACCTTTCAAGGCTACAAAACAGTTAATTTTGAAAAAATAACTAAAATTTATGCAGATAATTACAGTTATGCTCTAAACATGTCAACCTTCGACAAAGCTGAAAGCATGCCTCAGTGTTTTATAAAACAAAAAAAGAATCAGTTTCTTAAAAGAACAAGAATGTTATGTAGTTTTGCACAACTTTGGAAATTTTCTAAAAAAATAAAAGACAGTTTAAAAAGTTTCCTATAATCCTTCAAGACCCCTTCTTCTGCAACTATATAAAAGCAACAAGCATAGCAGTTTTTTGAAGAAAAAAAGAATTAAAAAAAGTAAACCACAAATAACAAAAAAATGCTTTTCAGTTGTTCAAAAAACGAAAAGAGGGACATAAAGTTGGCATCAACAAGCAAACAACAAAAAAGTGAGTGAAATAAAAATTAAAAGAGGGGAATAAAAAGGCAACAAGTTAAAAGCTTGACATCTTTGACGAAAAAAAATGTAATTGAAATCAGCAAGAAGAAAGCCATCAAAAAGACAAAAAAATTTTGTCAAAAACAACAAATTTTTTCAGTCATGCCAATAAAAAAAGATAGAATAAAAGGGCAAAATTATAATTGTTTAAGAAAATAATTTGTTAACTCTCATTAATAAATTAATGCACCAGTTTTAAATAAAATCCGTTCAAAATAAAAAAATAAAAAAGATTGAAAATAAATAGCTGAGATAAATAAATAAATGCAGAAACTGTTTGTTTAACAGTTTTTCAATCCAAAAAATATCTACATAATTAAATTTAAACTTATCAAAAAAATGAAAAGAAAATAAACGAACGTCAGCTATTAGATAGTGTTAAAAAGATACGTTTGCACAGCGAACTGAAAACCACAGTCATTGTTGACTTTTTGGCAAAGCGTCAAAATGAAATTTTTTAAAAAAACAGCTATTTTGTTTTTAGCTGAAAATATTTTTTGGATTATTATATCAACATAATTTTTTTTCTAGGGTAAAAAACACTGAAAAAACTGATTCTGCCATATAAAATATATGAAAAATGGATGATTTTAAGGGTTTTTTGGAGGTGTTGAAAAATGACCTACTTTTCTAGACTTAATAACACAAAATCTGGCCCATCGATTTTTCCACCAATATTCCTAAAATGTTCAGCAGGGTCGATTTAGTACTGTGACGGTTCACATTTTTGCAATTTTCTGACCGTTTTAAAAATCCGTCACTTTTTGTATAAAGTACGGTAAAGTAGTACTACAACATCATTTATTTTTAATATATTCTTCCAATAATGGTCAACATGGCTTCTAATCAACTTAATTTTATCATATATATGGATTACAAACAGTACAAACACTGCTCAACTCAATATATTCACTACAAAAGTAATATAGTTCATCAATATCTCCAGCATGGGAATACATGGGAAAATGGACAAAAATCATCAAATATTGTTATCTGAAATGCTGGAATAGATTAATTATGGTGAAAAAACACAAAAGTAAGTGCTAAATATATAATATAAACTAATTAAGCTCTTTTAGATCATTATTTGTTAATCATCAAAGTCGCATATATACTGTGGTTCTTGAATCTTTTAAACTTAAGCTTTTATTTGTTTCTAAAATATCATAAGCACTTACTTTTGTGTTTTTTCACCATAATTAATCTATTCCTTTAATTAATCCATTTTTCATATATTTTATATGGCAGAATCAGTTTTTTCAGTATTTTTTACCCTAGAAAAAAAATTATGTTAATATCGTAAGCCAAAAAATATTTTCAGCTAAAAGCAAAACAGCTATTTTTAAAAATTTTTTAGTTTGACGCTTTGCCAAAAAGTCAACAGTCAGTTCGCTGTGCGTTTGTGAGTTCTTAAATTCTGGTGGCCAACTTCACCATAACATGCAGTGTTGTGGTACTAACAAATAATTTTTTTAAACAATCGTGCCAAGATCAGAAAAAAGCTTCAGTTTAAACAGATTTTTTTAAAAATCCATTAGCCCTTGTGCTTACTAGTTTGTAATATTTTAAAAGCACATCTAAATTATTTTGTGAAAGTCAAACTAGTATCTGTTAAAAATCAAAATTTTTTGCGAGCTGACGAACCACCACAACAGTTTTATTGAAGTTGATTAAATTAGCAGTAAAATATTTAGCATATAAAATCGGATATGTTTTTTAGTTAAGACATTTTCCAGTGAAAGAAAGTTGAACAATCAAAAGGTTTATTCAGCAAACACAAAAGTTTAACAAAAGTAGTAAATTTTTGTGAATGAACAAGAAAAGATTGATGTTGCTTTTTGTTTCCACTTATGGCAGTTTATTAATTATTTCGTAAAACAGGATCGAGAATCAGATTTGAATTTTTGTGAAAACAGTAAAACATATTGTCAGTTAAAATTTTGATATAGTATTTCAAAAAACAGTTCAATACGTTGTTTTATTTAAAAAATTCAGAGTTTAGCTTTACCAAAAAAAGTATGCATGACACTAGTTTTTCAAATTTTAGCGGAGAGAACATGAAAATCCAATTATTCAAAGAGCATTTTATAGAAAAAAAATGAAGATAATTATCGGCAGTTTGATAGAAATTTGTGATTGATTTCGAGCTCGTACAAGACAGTTAGAAAAAGCTATGATAAAAGTAGTTTCCATAAAAACAAAGACAACCTATGGAAAAAGCCTATGTAGAAGACTCTGTACGAGATATCAAAAAAAAGAATTTCAAAATACAAAATACATGATGGTTCCACAGTTTATAAATTTCTTAGATGAAATCAAAATAAATATTTAAGACATTTTATTTATAAACGTTAAATATAAAAATTAGCAAAAAACAACAATTTTTTGAAGTTTTTCTATAGAACTGTAAAAGAAATGAATTTTTTTTCGATATTATGATTTTAAGCAAATTTTTACGTTTTATAGACAAATTAGTAGTAGATTAGAAAGTAATCGCATAACTCAATACTGGTCTGGCGTGATCAATTTAACGCTGTTTTGTCATAAAATTAAAAAACAAATTCATTGAAAATTATTATGGAGTAATGACTTTCCAGATACCATTTCAGTCAAAAAATTTATAGTAAAAAGATTAGATGGAGAATAGATACCAATGATATTAACAGCTAAAGATTCTGATAGAAAAGCGAAAACGTTCAAAATTAAAGACACATGCAAAAATTTAGTTTGCAGAAAGTTCATATAAATTAGTTTCCCGAGATTATTGAAATGGAGTCCTTTGTGTTGTCAATTTTCGAACCATGATATGGTCAGTCTAAAAATAATTTTTTATACAAAGAGCCAAAAGTTTTAGATACCGAAAGTCAGTTTAAAGCAACGATCTAGATAAAAGACAGTTAAAAGTATAACGATAAAAAATCCACAACAAGGAGGTCCATCATGCATGAAAAAAATGGAAAGAAATAAATCAATTAAGTTTATCTTCTTTTTTGAAAGATTTAAAGCTAAAGCAAAAAAATGCGGCAGCCAAGAAGAAAGATTAAAAGAGACATTTAAATGAACTTTTAACCATTACATTATTTACGACATGAAAAGAAAATGAAATAATTTGTGACAATTGACTGAACAAATGTTTTTGAGGCAAAAAAACAAGCAAGCAGCAACCAAAAGAATATGAGGCGGCAAAGAGACAAATGACTTGCTTCTTTTTTTCTTTAGCATTTCAACGCCTTTCAAGAAATATGTTAAAAAAATGATTATCCGTTTTTTATGTTTTACTTTTTGATGCTGCCGATAAAGATGTTAAAACACATTATTGTCTGTCATTTTTAACAGATGTAAGTTTTTTGATGTGATTTATGGTAGAAGTTGTGACATTCGAAATCTTCATTCCAATTTTAGAAAGTAAATATTTTATAGATCAAAATAATCAAATAACTATGATACCTGAATTTCTAAAAAATTTCCCCATTTTCGTTTTTAGAGGCAATCTTTTTTAGCAAAAATTGAAAAAAGTCCAGTTATTATTTTTTAATTTAAAATCTCTAATGTAAAACAAGTATTCAGTTTAAAGTTTTTAATTTTTTTGTAATCGTTTGCGCTCTTTTGCATGTGATCTTAGTCTTGGAATTCCATGTTTCCAGAAAGTTTTCCAGTTAAACAGTTTTTAAAAAGAAATTTTTAAAGACACGCAGTTACCTTAATTTCGAAGGTATTTTAAACTTCACCCTACATTCAAACAATTAAAAATGCCTAAGGCTCACGCAGTTTAAATTAAAAATTATATCAAGTAGCTCATTCCGTGCAATTTGAAAAAAAAGAGTCATTAATGGGAATCAGTTAAGCATTATTATTCACTTACTATTGGTTTTGCAAATTTTTCTTCGGTTTTCAATAAGATACCAAAATAGACAAATGAACCAAAAAAACCATGGTTCTCTAAGTACGGATAAAAAAGAAATGTATCAAAAAAAGTAAAGATTCAAAATTGACTTCTGATAAATAGTATCCAACGATAAAACGTCTGACAAAAGCTAAATAAAATGTTAATAAAAAAATTTATTTTAAAATCCATTATTTTACAAAAGACAAGTGAGAGTCAACAATATTCTGTAAAAAGAATAAAATTTTCTCGATTAACAGTTGATCGACGAGATGTTCGATCATGGCATTAAAGTTGTTGAGGAAGAAGAAGCTTTGCAAAGAGTTAATAATAACATACAAATGTCAGTTCCACCATTATTCCAAGCACGATTTAGCCTAAAATATTAAAAGTTCATTTTGACGATAATTCTGTAATTTTGAAGAACTATAATCAGTTTTATAATTAATGCGGTTTTTGAAGCATTTTAACAAAATTTATATGCTCAAACGAGGCCCTTCGCAACCATCAGCCTGTTGCCGCTAAAAAAAGAAAGCACAAAAGTCAAAAAATTTTTCAGTTAAGTAAAAAAATTTTCAGTTAACAAGGGAACGTTTCGAAGTGCCATCCTGGGATTTCTTAGGTAATATGTGGATTTGATAGCTTATAGTAAGGGATGAAAAACCCCCAAGTACTAGCTGCCCTTTCGCCATTTTAGGGATTTAACAGCGTTTTGAAATTATACAGTAAGTAGCAGGCGATGAATGTCGTAGTCTATAAATTACATTTGTGATAATTTTAGACGGTTGTAACAGCATAAAGTATGATTAATTATCTATGAAAAACTATGTTTTGCCATATTCAACCATCTAAAGTCATCACAAACGTAATTTATAGACTAAGACGTTCATCGCCTGCTACTTACTGTATAATTTCGAAACGCTGTTAAATCCCTAAAATGGCGAAAGGGCAGCTAGTACTTGGGGGTTTTTCATCCCTTACTATAAGCTATCGAATCCACATATTACCTAAGAAATCCCAGGATGGCACTTTGAAACGTTCCCTTGTAAGTGTTATGCAAAAAATTTAGTTCCTTCTGATCTTTTACGCAACATAAAGATTTGTTTGCCAGTTACAATGGTTTAGTTTTAACTCATTAAAGCAGTTTTGCGCAATTCTTACTCTTCAGTTAAAGAACCTTCAAGATTGCACTTAAATGCAACAGATAAATCAATAACTCGTAGAATTTATTAAACTCACAAGTCAGTTAACAATGGTTTTGTAGCTATTATAGGGCTATATGCATCTCTACAAAAGTGTCATTTTTTAAATTTTTTACTATATTTGTTATACGTTAGTCTACCTCAATTACAAAAAGGAAGGATTTGATAAAGAAGTTTTGTTCATACTGTAAGCTCAGTTTTATTTATTAATAAGTTTTTATGTACAATATTCAATTCTTACTGAAAAATAGCAATTTCAAATCAAAATTGCTAGTTTTTTTGTATTAGTTTTAGTAGAATAGTATCTAAGCTTTCAGAAGAATCTAAAGATTTATTCGAATGTTAAATCCAACAAAAGTTCTCAGTTTTCGTTAAACATTCCACCTTCCAGTAACACGATGTTACTGGAAAAAAATAAAAAAATCAAATTTTCAAATTAGACAATTATCCTGCAATTAAAGAATCACTACATGTCCCCCGAGTATAAGAGTCGTCAAATTGTCAACATTTCAAGCTTTACACCAACAATTTGAAATGCAGTTTACTTTTTAGTGCTATACCATTCATGCCTTTCTGTTACACCTTTAATGTGCAATTCAATACGGCATTTTTTAATTTTCGAATAAATTTTATCATTAGATATTGTCTTAACTCATGTCCCATAAAAAAAAGAGATAATTCATAATTTCTCTTTGAAAAAAAAATGAAAAAAGGCTCTGTTTTTACTTTTTTAATATTAAAAAAATTCAACTGGAATGAACGTGCAAATTATCAACAACCAAAATATTTATGACATAATTTGATAGCCATTCTTAAATATCATAAATAAGCCCTAAAATATTCAACGAGCAGTTAAACGACGAGATGGTGAATTTCAAATTATTACCTTAAAAATTACACATTAAGGTATCCACAGTATGAAAGATATTTTTAACTAGTGCTTTATTAATATAACTAAATTTATATCCAGCTCGACGCCTTTTTCACACATGATTGCAGATTTTAATTAAAGATTTTCTTGTGAACTGATGTCATGCTAAAGAACAGCAAACGCATACCCCCGAAAAAAATGAGTGAATAGTGTCAGTTAGTTTAATAGTTTAAGAATGAATGAACTTCTTTAGGTTAACACCACGAAATTCTCTTACCAATTTTTGGGTGTACAGGGTGGTCTTTTATTTTTGCCCCTCGTATGTTTGACGAGAAATCGCTCTCTTTAACTTCTGGAAGCTCATATTTGGTGGGAAGGGTCACCACTGAGGGGAGCATCTTTTGCATATAAAATTTTGGCATTTGGGAACACAACGCCAAATGGCGCCAAATTCAAATTTGACCTCGAACCAGCTCGAACTTAGCATATATTATGAAAATCTAGACTCTCCTACACACAATGGTCGAAAAATCAAGTCTCTAGCTTCAAAAATGACAAAATGGCAGCCATTTGAAAATTTAATCTAAACTGGGAAAAAATATAAAAAATTTTTTTGAATTTCTTTAGCAAAAGTTGATTTTTCAAACGGCTGCCATTTGGTCATTTTTGAAGCTAGAGACTTGATTTTTCGACCATTGTATGTAGGAGAGTCTAGATTTTCATAATATATGCTAAGTTCGAGCTGGTTCGAGGTCAAATTTGAATTTGGCGCCATTTGGCGTTGTGTTCCCAAATGCCAAACTTTTATATGCAAAAGATGCTCCCCTCAGTGGTGACCCTTCCCACCAAATATGAGCTTCCAGAAGTTAAAGAGAGCGATTTCTCGTCAAAAATACGAGGGGCAAAAATAAAAGACCACCCTGTATATCACAGTTTTTAAATGTATCTATCATTGAAGAAAAATGCAATGTTTAAAAGAATGGTTTAGTTATTACTATGCTTTTAAATTTTAGTAATGAAACTGTTTTAAAAAATCTTCCACAAACCTGTATAAAAATAGTAAAAATGAAAACAAATAAGTAGAGACGGGCGGGGAACACCTTAAAATAAGTGTTGAAAGTGCTAATTTCATAATTATTTAATATCATCAAGTTTTCTCCTGCTTCACTGTGCTTTGTCATAGATGAAATACTTTTAGTCTCATTGCTTTTTAAAAAAGTAATTTCAAATAACAATTTGTTATCTGAAAATGAAACGGAATGAAGTAAAAAATATCAGTTTCGTAAAATTTGAATACATAAATCACAACTAATATTTAGCGCAACACGAAAAGCACGTAACAAAAAAATGAAAGAAAGCCAGGTCCCAGTTTAGAAAAACAGTTAAAAATTTTGGCATAAAAAATGATAAGCTAGCTTGAGTTAACACAAATAAAAGTAAACTTAAGCAAATCCATGACACTTTTAATACGATTTAGTCCAAAAGTAAAATAAATGAAGATCAGCGATTGCAGTTAAATAGATACCGTATAACTAGCAAACTTCTGATACGAGGAACTGTCAGTGAAGATAACAGCGAATGTTGTTTTAAAGATTTATGCAAATAGGTAGAATGAGTGCGATAAAAATGTTTTAAAACTAAAATAGATTTTAAAATAACCAAAGTCAAGAATTGATGGATCAGTTTAGAAACAACTAGAAATAAATAGAGTTTAAACAAAATATAGGTTAAAACACATTTAAATACACTACAAGACAGTTTTCTCTAAAAAATATAACATAAAAGTTTAGGAACTCTGGTTACAAAAAACGAATTAAATGCAAATTAATTTTCCCTATGGCAAAATTTAACTAAAAGATTATTAGCGTCTACACAACATAAAGCAAAACAATACATGTAAGAAAGAATTTCTTTAGTTTTTTTCGGTCTGTTATCAGGTTGTTCGATAAGTCCGTGCCGCGGTATTTGTTGTTGTATTTTTAATAGTAGAAGTGCAATCAAAATGAGGTCTTTTGTAATTGGTAGGCCCATGACTTGGGCCTCTGACGATAATAAAATATTGGGGTCACCATGGATACTGTAGGTATACGGTAGAAATTTCTCGAACAAATTTGGATTTTCGATAAAAATGAGCTGTAATTAAACGGGAAAAAGCTCGAAATGACTGGATATGACGTTTAAGGACTGTCTACATCATATCCAACAACTTTCAGATGGAATATTGCCTCAGGGCATTATGCAAATTTTCGAGGTCGGAAAATTTGCATATTTTCCAAAATTGAAAAAAATGGCAGGAAGGGGTTCGAAATGGTCCAGTAAGTCCCCCACAATCAAGTTTGGTCGAAATTATGGCTTTAACTCATTTTTTTATGGCAAGTTAAACCATCGCCTGCTACTCAATGTTATTGTTCGCTATTAAAAAACGTTCTAGAGCTATAATTTCGACCAAACTTGATTGTGGGGGACTTACTGGACCATTTCGAACCCCTTCCTGCCATTTTTTTCAATTTTGGAAAATATGCAAATTTTCCGACCTCATAAATTTGCATAATGCCCTGAGGCAATATTCCATCTGAAAATTGTTGGATATGATGTAGACAGTCCTTAAACGTCATATCCAGTCATTTCGAGCTTTTTCCCGTTTAATTACAGCTCATTTTTATCGAAAATCCAAATTTGTTCGAGAAATTTCTACCGTTTACCTACAGTATCCATGGCGACCCCAATATTTTATTATCGTCAGAGGCCCAAGTCATGGGCCTACCAATTACAAAAGACCTCATTTTGATTGCACTTCTACTATTAAAAATACAACAACAAATATCGCGGCACGGACTTATCGAACAACCTGATAATTTATAAATAAATAAATAAATTACGCGCAGGCCATCACCACAGTTTCAACACTTATTTTTTATCGAAAAATGGCAATTTTAAACAAAAGATACTAAACAAAGCTATGAAGATAATCTTAAAGACCACGTGAGGCTGCAGTTTTAAACGCACAAAACCCTTTTCTTAATCACGGCATAAAAATATATAAAAAATGAGACCGCTAATAGTGAATTGAGTTTTTAAGCTAAGGCAGTTATTATGCAACAGTTATCGATAAAAAGATCCTGCAACAATAAGAAGAAAAATATTGACAGAAGACTGAAGGGATGGCGATAGATAGAAACTCTAAAAAACAGAAGTGTAAGGGTGCAAATTTTTAAGGATAATCAACAAGATGAAATGAAGCTCAGTTTTCTGAACGAGATAGAAATATTGACCGTGTTTTTAAATAAAAGTTTTATCGAATATATCATTTCATAATCAACCTATTAACTTTATGAGATAGTAATTAGGTTAACAGAGAATTGTTACGGAAAATAATATTCAGCTTAGTTTCATGACAGCATTTATCGAATATGCCATTTTTATAATTCAACCAAATAGTTAACAAAACCGATTAAATATCACAAAAAAATATGTGAATGCAGTTTTAAATTGTCAAAATACATTTCGTTATCGCAGTATACACTAAACATAGTGCCAATAGAATTACCTGTGATCAATTTTATACTTTCAGTTTTTAAATTAAAACTACCGCTTCTCGAAAAACTGTTTTCAGATATCCCATTATTACTCCTCTAAATTTGCAATAGTTTTCAAAAACAAGGTTTGTTGTTTTAAAACAACGGTATTATGCATTCATTTTAAAATTGCATATAATTTAACTATTTGGTTATTCGGAAAGTTCGTGCCGCTGGTTTTTGCTTTGCCATTTTTTTAGTTTTTGATGAAAATTCTTAATTTCTTCTTTGAAAGGTGCCTGTGGGGGTTAGTTATCATGCCTCTTTAGGTACCATTAACTCAGCAGTAAGATATGGAATATAAGATAATAAACAACTGAGAGCATGTGATGTTAAAAGCTTTTTAATCATTGTGATAAAAATAAAGATTTTCGTCAAAGAATAATAACATTAATCAGTATTATCAGAGAGAATATCCCAACTGTTTTCTTCTTATAATATTCAATTTTGTAAAAAATAGTTAGTTTTAGTCAGCTCTTTATTTAATCAGCAACTTGTCAAACAACTCAACTGATAAGAATGATAACGTAATGTTATAAAAACCTCCAGTTTAAAATAATACTTAAAAATGTGAAGTTAAAAGCTTTTTAATGTAATGAGCATCAACATTAACATTCAAATCAGTGATGGAAATAAATGATAGTCGGCAAAAGCTACAGCATTTTAACACTTTTCATTAGCTTTGATTTTACGTTAATGAGCCACTAAATAATAGTTACAAAAAAGAAACCGCAAAAGATTAAAGATGAATGGAATTTTACGAAAAAAGAGATTTAGAAGTTTTTTGCTTAATAAAAATTTATTGCTTACTTATATTTAGAAATATTATCAATATCAAAAACCAAGAAACGTTCACAATTTTTGCAGACATCAGAAGCCTTAATGAATCACAGTTTAACTTCAACGTCTAGCAACACAACCAGTTATATGTATTAAAATAAGCTCGACCAATAATGGGTGCCTAATCTGGATATCAGTTTATTGTTAATAACAGTTGAATTAATTAAAGTATTTTACGATCAAGCTGATGAACAATTTTAATATACTATATGTTCTTGACGAAAACAAAATGACTTTTTTTACTCAAAAGTTACTATTGAATAAAGCTAAATTATATGAATGGGAAGGTTAAATTCATAGCAAAGAACATATGGCTAATACAGTTTCCATAGTATATCATTCTTGGCAGTTATTTTAATAAATTTTTTCTGTTACAAGAAATCTATTTATTTAACAAATATAACAATGGTGTTGTACCAGGCAGTTTAAAATGGCATCACCTTAATGTACTTCTATTATTATTTAGTATTTAACAGTTTAATACCAGTTGCAACATTTATGCACCAAACATTAGTATACAAAACGGCATTTAATGCAATGTTTCTAACTAACAAAAAGGATTCAGTTATGCTCGCCTTCGCCTATACAATCTTTCAGTTTAAAATTCTATCCCTCATCCTAATGCCAGTATTGTATCAACGATTACCAAAAATTTTATTTAAGTTAAAACTTAAAATTGGAAAGCATACTTGCACAGTTTTATAAAAATACCATGGCTTTAATGCGCTTCAGTTTGCTTTTTTACATATAACAAGATCCATCACGACGTACCACAAGCAAAAACATAAAAGAAAGGCCTTTATTACTTTAAACAAGACAGTGATTATTTACAGTTTTATTCGCATATGTATTAAAAGCAATCACTCACTTATAAAAATTTACAGCGTGGTAATCAGTTTTATACAATTTTTAATCTTTGGCAATTTTCAAAAGAATTTCTAGCGGCATAACAAACATGAGTATTTTTTACTCACGTTTGTTATGCCTAGAAGAATTAAACAGTTACATCACAACCTTGTGAAATGCTTGACAGTTTCATTCATTTTCTGTTTACTTGTTGCTTACTGAAGAATATTCGTTTTATCTTACGCTCCACATTATACACAACTTTTATACCAAGGTTTTTTGCAAGAACATTACTTTTTCTGCTGTTTCAATTTAAATAGCCAAGTTGCAGGCTAATATGATTGAATCTGCAGGGGGTATTGATTAACAAACAAGTATGAAAAAATCTACACAGTTACCTATCTATCTACGTTCATAAGCTTTTCACAGTTTGAATAATTCTGGAAATTAAATGGAAACAGTTATATTTATTAAAAGTTATTAGTTTTGCACTTAGCAGTTAAATCTCAAAAAATTAATTTACAAAAAAATGCAAGTGTCAATCAACGTACATATGTTTTTTGCAGTTCCAATTCATTAGCTACATTTCAAGAACACTAACAAGGGAGAAGAAAAAAGGGGGACATGAGTCAAAATTAAGCTAATGGCAAAAGTGTCAAAATTTCTTCTTTCTATCCAGTTTTTCAAGAAAATGCCTTCTCTTCTCTTGTTCAGCTATTTTAACACTTAAAAATAAAACGTTGTTCTTTGATGGCACTCTCTTTATTTATTTATTTTTTGTGTTTTTTGCAGAAATTAAAAAAGAAAAAAAAGACGGAGGAAGCTGTTTTTAAGTGGTTGTTTGGGTGGTGCATGGGATGGGCATTTGAACAAGTCAATTTTCGACGTTGTTTTTTTGATTCTTAGAGGGATAAAAAGTCATTTTAAAAAAATGCTCAGTTCGAAATAGATAGTGGGGAGAGAGACAATTAAACTTTTATGGAATCAAAAATGGATTACCCGATTCACATTTAAAAAAGTACTTGAAGGCAACAAGTAACTGGTGAACACAGTTTTTCACCTCCTCCGGGCATCCCACCCCATTTGATTCTATCGTAGCACAACGAAGAAAACTCATTAAATAAAATTAAAACAAACACAAAAAAAACTTAAAAATAGAGAAAAACATTTAAAAATAAAACAGTTTTTCAGTTGTTTTTTTACTAACAGTTTTACTACAATTAAACGGAAATGGGGTTTGCAAGAAAATGTCGTGGGAAGAGCAAACAACAAAAAAAGAGGACCACCAAAATTGTTTTTTTGTGATGACTGCAATAAAAAAAAACTGCATTTTAGAGGGTAAGAAATAATACTTGTAGTTAAAAAAAATTGGAGCACGATATTAAACTGTAAAAAAGTTAATAAAATTTTTATTAAAATTAATGCAGTTATTTATTAATAATAGTTAATGGTACTATAGAAATATAAATCATGCATTTTTCTATATGGAGTGTCAGTTACCGGTAGCATTTGTTTGATATCAAGAAAAATAAAAATTTATTAATTGCAAAAAAGATGCAAATTTTGTGTGAAAAAAATTGAAAAAAAGTAATCTCGAAAACGTAGAACAAGAATTACGGTCCATGATGATATTCAACAAAAGTGAAACATGCAAATAAATGCGCAAAAACAAAGATAGCAAAACAAGGTTTAAAAAAACACTGAACAGTACGTGATATAAATCACACGAATACAGTTTTTCCTCGTTATAGCAAAAAAAAGATTGAATCTGTTTAATATGAAAGTATCTTCAAATATGAAAGAAAGAAAAATTCAGTTTATTTAAAACAGATTCTAACTAAAGTAAAAATGCCAAAAAAAATTTTATTCAACTGCCTCATCGCAGCATTCTCGGTCACAGTCATAATTTATTTGGACAGCAACTCTTAAAATTTTAAAAATGTTACAGATCGCAGCCCTTTTTCAAAGTACAAGAAGAAGGATAAAGATGAAAAACAGTTTAATCAAAAAAGAGAGGTTACAAACAACTGTGCTAATAGTTTCTCAGCCATTTTCAAATAATCCATTAAGAAATGGATAATTAACCTCAGTTTATTAAAAAGGCATGCAAAATTTTCATTTATACTTTCGCAGTCAGTTTTCATATTTCTTATCTATATTCTTTTTTTTATTCTTTTTATAGCCAATATTTATTTAAATTAAAAGATGCTTGTAAATTAAATTTGTATCGGATGCTTTTTTTGACACATTTTTTATTTTGGAGAGGGGGGTTTTTTTCTCTCACTTTCATAAAAAAGAAACACTTTTTACGTAAATAAATGAATTGAAAACGAAGCAAGAAAGAAAAAGAAAACCGGTGGGGTTTAAAAGATTCTTTTACAATTCTTTTTTTTTGTTTTATAAAGAAATGAAACCTTTTCTTTTGCAGGGTTTTAAGATGACAGAGATTATAAAGATTGCAAGAAAAAACGTAAAAGTAATTAATTTTCAGTTGCTATAAGAAAGAACAGTTTTAAAAATTAAAAATAGTTACAAATCACGAATTTTGTTGTGCCAGGAAGGAACAGGTATTTGTGGACAATAAACAATGCAATTTTACAAAAATATAAGAAATTGATCTAAATGAACAAGAATGGTCCGTTTAGATAAATTAAATGAATAGGTTTAAACACAAAGGCACCAAAAGTTTGAGGGGCAGTAAAAATGCCTACAGTGTACTGACAAAAACATTAAGGTGATGCAGTTTCTAATAAACAAATTTTTTCTATAATCGAAATAATTAAACCTCATGACCACCTAATGCAGTTTCATCATATAATATTAATTACCAGTTTATATAAAAAAATTTTCTCTCTTTTAGCATTAAAATCTAAAAATAATAGGCACTGAAAAAGAACACAAATGTGGTAATTGATTAATTTACAGAAAAGTATCTGACTTATTGCAGACAAGAAAGAGGCAGTTTCATTTAAATGTAACTAAAAAAGATGGGAGCGCACAGTTTAAGACTTATTACAATATCACATTAGAAAATATTTAACCAAAGTAATAGCTGGAGTTTTAAATGTTTATGCAGTTAAAATAAAAATTAAATGATAAGAGTAATACAGATATATAAACTACACGGATCACAGACTTCAACATCATCTATTTTTTCAGATATAAAACTATTATTTGAATAAACTGCTCTAAAAATAATTCAATAAAGCAATATTTATGGTAGTACAGTTATGCCTAAAGTTAAAGCTTTTAGATAAAAATGATGTGCTAACAGGAGAGGTCCCCAAGTGACGCCGGAGTTGAGGCCCCATATTTTGCCTAAATACTCGTCATAGTAAGGGATAGCTAGGGGCAAAATATTTTTTCCGAAATCCTCGATCTGTGGATTTCTTAGATATATGGATATAGCTAATAAATAGCAAGCGATAGCTATTTTTGTTATAAACTTTTAATGTCGATGATTTTAAAGCACTATAATAAATAGAAAAACGTAATTAATTAGCTGGTAATGCATTTAAAGTAGCTAGAAAGTTTTCAGAATGCAAATTTTTAGATATTTTATAGCAAAAATAGATATCGTCTGCTACTAACTAGCTATAACCATATATCTATGGAATCCACAGATTGAGGATTTCGGAAAAAATATTTTGCCCCTAGCTATCCCTTACTATGACGAGTATTTAGGCAAAATATGGGGCCTCAACTCCGGCGTCACTTGGGGACCTCTCCTGTAAGCGAAGACAGAAATTTTCACAGAGCATTGTGCCGTGCAATACTTTACGTTTCCATTAGTTTCAATAAAGTTGATTCCTGGGTTTATTAAAAAAATGAAAACACCATTCAAAAATACTTGAAGCAGTTTAGCCAAATTATTTATAAACTAGAAAAAATTTTATACATTTGAATTGAAAAAAAGTAGTATTGAAATTACATAAAATCAGTGTACTTTTCTTTCATTGATGATATAACAGTCATAGTTTGATAAAGATAAAATAATAAAAAAATTAGTAGAAAACAGCACGACTGATCCCAGTTTAAAATTAATTTCGATATTTTTTTTAAGCAATAGTAAAATATTTAATGAGTGCGTTATCATGCAGTTTACGTTAAAAAAATTCGATCAAGCAACTTTAATGGTAGTAGTGCAGTTAACAAGCTAAAATAGAAAAAAAAATATATAAAACAACAATAAAAACATTTTTGAGCTTTTTCCATGAAATGCAAACAACAATAATAATAATAGGGGGTATCTTAGAAACTAATAATGAATGAAAAGTAAGAAGAAAAGAATTGAGTATAAAAAAGTGAAAATAACAGTTATCCAAGAAATATAAAATGTACTTTAATGGATACAATTATAGTTTAAAAAAAGGTAATGAATTGTAAGTTTTTAATAAAGAACAAAATAACTTAACAAATCAAGAAAAAGAAATGGATACAGTTTATTTAAAAGAACTACAGTTTTGTATATTAATAGAAATTATTTAAAAAGGGATAGTAATTGAAACAGCCAGCTTAAATACAATCTCGAGCAGTTATTTAATTAAAAAACTGCTACAATGCTGTGTATAAAAAGTTAAATAAAACGTTTATTGTGCTCTATAAATTGTTAACAGTTTCAAGTGTTTTCTTTGTTTAAAATAATCACAGCGCTCTTTATCTGAATTTTCAAAAAACATGGGCACAGACCAGTTAAGGCCCTCAATTTAAACATATTATGGCAATTATGTGTATAGCATTTGAAAAATATAACCCACACATCACGTATTCAGTTTTTCAAAAGTTTTTGCAAATCCAATATCGAAATGTTTTTTTAAAGTAACGTTATTCTTACACCATAACAGCGTCATCACTTTAACTACATCGTATAACATTGTTTTACAGTTTAATTTTAACTAATAAATTTTTCTATAAGCAATATCTATGTCATAGAGATCACAAAAATCCAGTTTCCCTATAAAGAAAACAATTTTTGCAACAACAAAGCAACTTACCCCCCAAAAAGATTTATTTTGATCCGCCTTACCCAAAATTAGTATCACACACGTGTAAGCTTGCGCTATTTACAATTTCTAAAAAGTAAACAAATGCGTTTTTGGTGCATAAATATTACAAGCAGTGGTAAAGAAATGCAGTTTTTAAACCACGTGAACTTCACAATTCAGTTTTTCACTAAAAAATATATGAATTTTTATTTTCTGTAGTTATAGTTTTTAAGTTTTTGCGCTAATAAAGTCAATAAATTTGTCCATGTTTTGAAAAGCATTATCGTCAGTTAAAAAATACCTCAAATTCAGTAATGAAAAAATCTTTTTTAGTCTTAGCAAGTATATGTTCTATTACATAACTATGCCACAACAGTAAATGCCAACATTACATAAAAACATTCATTATTCTAAGGCAAAATCTCACCATACAGTTAGACTACAAATTATTTTATGATAATGTCAAAGTAGACCACCGCCAAAAAAAGTTATTTTAGCTATTAAAAACTATTTATAAATATTTATAAATCCAATTGCGATTCATTCTATTTTTTGCTGTTTTTTTTCTGCCACTTTTTCCTTATGCCAGTTTTCTTACTTGCTGCATAATTATGGTCTTTTTTCTATCAGCTTTTCAGTTTATTCAAGTTTAGAATTTTAAAAAGGCTAGAAGTCAGCAGGAGTGAAAACAAGGAAACATCAAAAAAAAGATGGCAATGTTTTTTTTTAAAATTTCTCATAAATGTTTTTAAATAGCTAAATTTCAGCAACAGGAGAAATACTCTTTTTTTGCATTTAAGGGGAGAAAAAAAGTTTTAAGATTACATACGTAAAAAAGACGTCGCTGCAAAATTGTGAAGTCAAAAATAAAGATTTATTTGTTTAACAATTTGTTCATTCTTATATATAGACAATCAATTTGGACATATATGTTCCCGTTGAATAAAGCCAGTTTTGTAAATTTTGTTGAAACACTGTAATCAAATAATCATAAAAATACCTTACCATGACGAGTATTTGGGCAAAAGATGGGGCCTCAATTCCGGCGTCACCTGAATACCTCTATGATAAGATTAAATGAGCAAAAAAACATAGCTGCAAAAAATGTGAAGTCAACAGTGTTCTGCTTGCGCCCCGATTTTTTTACTTCAAGTCAAGGGCAAAAATAATTCAAAAAATATTTTACAAAGTTGGCAATTATAATAATAATACAGTTTTATATTTTGCTACTGCAATTTGTAGAATGTGCAGTTAATATTGTTATAAAGGGTCAGTTTAATGTATAAAGCTAAGGCTATTATTATACAGTGCAATGTATTTATAGCTTAAAATGAAGCTTACAGTTGTTCATGGATATCTACCTCGTTTAAAAACATAAATCAGCATCTGACAAAAAACCATTAAAATAAGTAAATGCAGGAAAAGTCAGTTATTGATTTTACAAAATATTAACGGAAATCTTAGCTAAACAATCAAAGCTTTCTGATAGTCAATTAAGCAATGTTGCCTAAAACTTGGCACATTAACAAAATATTACAGTGATAAAAGTTAAAATTTCTGTGTCTAAAATAAAACTGCAAGAAAGTAAAGCTAGAACAACTGAAATCAGCTATTTATAAAGTCATAAACTTTGGTCAGTTTTGCTTTATATATTTTTCCCTGAAATCAATATTCAGTTAATTTATGCCATGGTGAATAAAATTATATATGAATTAATGAACAAGTTTGAAAAGGATAAAAAAATCATTTACAGATTTATGCGTCAAAAGCTATGTAGAACCGTAATTTCAAACACCATTTAAAATATATAAAAATTGCCGAACAAATTATGCAGTTAAATTGTTTCTACAAATGCATAATTCAGTACTTGCATAGTTACTCTAAACAACCGTTGCCATTAAAAAAAATTGTAATGGTATAGAAAAATTTAATCGTTAAGCCAATGATCGTTCTATTAAAAGAATACCTTAATATTTTATAAAAGAGAAAATTTTAATAAATGCAGAGGAAAAAATCAGTAAACTAAAAAAACACGAATTTTATTTGGTTTTATAAAATTTAAAAATTGTAAAAAATTAAAAAAAAAAACAAAAGACATGTTAAAAAGTTTCTTATAATCCTTCAAGACGTTTCTTTTTGCAAAAGCAACAAGTTCTGAAGCTGAATTCAGTTTTTTGAAGAAAAAAGAATTAAGCGATTAAAAATAAACCACAAAAAACAAAAAAATGCTTTTCAATTGTTTGAAAAACGAGGGACATAAAGTTGGCATCAGCAAACAAGCAACAAAAAAATGAGTGAATAAAAAGGCAACAGCAAAGAAAACAATAAGGCACATAAGGTGAAAAATATTTTTAAAAAATTTTGGCTTTATTTTTAATTATTCAAAAAAAGCGTGTAAGCGACTAAAAAAGGATGGTAAAAAAATAGAAATTTTAAATGTTTTACTCTATAATCTAGTGGCATGCAGTGATCAATAGCATTACAATAAGGTCAGTTTTTAATTTCACATAATGCATCTCAAGGGAAAAAAAGAAGACAATAGGGCAACCCTATGACAGATTTTACTATTTGCCAAAACTAGTTATAAAAAATGATTATGGTCTATAAAAATAAAATTTTTAAGACCCATTTCGTCATTTTTTTTCAGTTCAACAACAAAGCCGTAACTTTCTGAAGCAGTTAAAAATTTGCAACTAAAGAGTAAAAAAAAGTAAATGATTTGTACATATGATAATAGCAGTTACCAACGTTATAGATTATATATCAAACAAGAAGAATTGAAAAAGAAGACAGCTTAAAAATAAATTTATAATAATAATTTATTTCATGTTCTAACACATGACAAACAAAAGAAAAAATACAAATGAAAAAAGGAAAAACAATGAAAAATTTACATATTTGTACAAAAAAGAAAAAATACAGAAAAATTTTTACATTGAAAAAAATAAATTAAGTAAAAAAATAAAAATGTACAACAAAAGTTTTTCAATAATTTTTTTGATAAATTACAATAAAGACATATTTAAATTTTTAATGCCACAATGCCTCGCTTGAAAAGTTTGGGATGGGTGTATTGTATATTCCGTGGTAATTTTAAGTATTTTGAAGCTGTTCTATCATAAATGTAAAGAAATTTTTTTTGATATTTTTTTTGGAAGTTGGGAGTTCTATTTTTTTAGTTGATCCTCTTGTGATGGAATCTCGAACTGATAGAGAGTTTTTTGATGGAAGTTGTACTATCCCAAATCTTGAAGACAGTTTAAAAAAATCGTGAACGGAGAAAAAAACAATGGTAAAAAAAACAACGGTAAAAAAGACAAAAGACAACCGGAAAAAAAAACAATGGTAAAAAAAACAATGGTAAAAAAAACAATAAGTAATAACAACTGCAATACTTCACTGCTATGCTTTGGCAATGTATTACTCAACATATCATTCACTGCGTGTTATAAAAGTATAAAGCTTTTGATGTGAAATTGAGTTACGCAGCGAAATTATGTCCCTCGTTTTTTTGGCTCAAACACTTAAATGAAATTAGTATTACAAATTTGTTTCTTGCTTTAACAAAAATATTATTTCTAAATTACTTCTAAAATGGATGGTGAAGATATAAATACCTATGAGATTGGTGATACAATTCAAGTTTCCAATGAAACATATAAAAAACCTGTTGCACAAGTAGGTGGATATGAATTCAAATGGTCACATGAAGCTAAAAGCACTGGTTTTCATTATTGGCGATGTATAAAGTAAGTTTTATTATTATAATTACTGTTTAAAAAAATTCGTTTTTTAGTCATGGCAGAAAAAATTTTGCAAAATGTGCAGCAGTTATTTATACAGATGATAAAACTTCAGGTTCTACAATATTGGAAATAAAAAATGGACATAATCATGCTGGAAATGCGAAGGCAGTTGAAAGACGGCGAAATAGAAACAATGGGAGAGAAATTGCTATTTCAAATCTTCATCTTCCAACTCGTCGTGTTGTTGCTCAAGTTTTGTTGAATTCTGTTTTGTTGATTTTATTATTTTTTATATAAAGTTACTTTTATATCCGGTTGTTTTTTTTACCATTGCTTTTTTTACCATTGTTTTTTTCTCCGGTTGTCTTTTTTACCATTGTTTTTTGTTTTTGTCTTTTTTACCGTTGTTTTTTTTACCATTGTTTTTTTCTCCTAGTGCCAAAAAAATAACTAAAAATTTGATAGATCAGAATAATCAAATAACTACCGGTATTGCTAAAAACTTTTCCCATTTTCGTTATATAAAAGAATGTGATCTTTTTTAGCAACAATGCAAAAAGGTACTCAGTTTTTAATATTCAATTTAAAATCACTAAAATAAATCAAGTATTCAGTTTAAGTTCTGTATTCAATTGCTCTCTTTAGTGTATAATCTAAATTTTGCAATGCTTTTTGAAGTTTTTCCAGTTTAACTCTTTTTGAAAAGAAATTGTTTAAACGACCAGTTAGCTAAATTTCACCCTACATTGAAACAATATAAATGACACTCGCAGTGTACACTAAAACTTCAATAAAGTGGCTCATATTGCGCATTTTTTAAATAACATCATTAATGGACGTCAGTTTAACATTATTCTTTTAACAATGGTTTTGCAAATTTTTCTTCGGTTTTGAAAATTAAGCCAAATTAACAACTGAACCAAAAAAATCGGGGTTTTTAGAGTATTAATAAAAAAAAATGTATCAAAAAAATAAAGATGGAAAATTGACTGTTGATAAATAGTATTCACCGATAAGACGTTTGACAAAAACTTCATAAAATGTTAATAAAGAAATTTATTTTAAAAATGCATTACTTTATAAAAAACAAAAAAGAGTAAATAAAATTCTGTAAGAAAAATATAATTTTAACAATTAACAGTTGAACGACGAGATGGTCGATCATGGCAAAGGATGGAACCTTTATCCGATCGACATGAACTATTTGTATATGCACTTATCGAACAACCTGATATATGCATGAGTTTTGCTAAAGCACCGGGATGATGCACCAGATGAATATAAACCCGTCAGAGAAGTGGATGATGGTTGGGGTGTGAGAGATTCTATTGTTCGCTATACGAATAAGTTTTTTTCTGTCTACGGCCTCATAACTAAAATTTAATTTGTAGTAAATCATATTATTTAGTTTATCCTAACAGCAATTTTTTAAAGATCGTTCATTTGATAAAATAGTTTATCATAGGTATTTTTTTGTAAAAAATTAGATATTTTTTTTTAGTTCAACGATAAAAACAAGAACTAGGAAAATAAAAAAAGACGTAGTAGTGATGTCGTTTTTGAATTCGTCGCAGTTTAGACTTAAAATGCCAGCAATGCCAGTTTAAAAGACAGTTAAAAGTTTAGTAAAGAATAAAATTTTATAAATCAAATTTCATTTCAAACTGCCGACACCTACAGTTTTACATGCAATATCTTTAATAGTATTTTAATTAATTTTGTTTGCGATATAAGGATTTTCTCCGTCGACAAAATCATCGACAGATCCCTGTTTTACTATTTAAACCTTTTCTTCACAACAGCAAAGTAAATCCCTGTTAAAAATGTATTTTGACAGAATATGCACTGAATGAATGTATCTTGAATGTGATCGCTTGCACTAATTTTTACAAATTTTAATAAGCTAACAAAAACAAATGATTTCCAGTTTTAAATAAAAAAATGTAATACTTTCTAAACAAACACCAAGAAAAAAAAGCAGTTTGTTAACATTCGTAAAGCATTTGCTTCAGTTTTCGCTTTAAAAGTATGATATAAAAAATATACACTTGGGCTATTCAGTTTTTCTCGTAACATTTTAGCGGCAGCTAAATCATTAAGCTTGTCAAAAATCTCATCAATTTTTTGTAAAGAATTCCTGTATGCAGTTAAAAAACAAATGTAATTGTCAACCAGAACACCTCGCTTACCACCCCCCTATTTATTCACCAGTCAGCTTCCAACTTGTTTTTCAATTTTTAGACTTTAAATAACTATACCGTAACACCAGTTTCTCAACAACGTATAGCCCTTGTGTTACCAGTTTTACTACAAAATTGTTTTTCCATTGTTCACTTCAAAGGTAGACCACCACCAAAAAAGCAGTTTTATTCTATTAACAACTATTTATAAGTTGAAATTTTTAAAGGTTATCAACCAGAAGGTACGGAGCTCAGTTTTCTAAGCGAGATTAAAATGGTTACAGTTTTTTTAGCAAAATTTTATCGAGTATCTCATTTAATAATCAGAATATAAGCTTTCATTTCAGCGCTAGCAGAATTACCAGTGGTCGATTATGTTTTTACAGTGTTTAACAGCTCAATCAGAAAACCGTTTTCGCTGCAGTATGTAGAATCATCATTGACCCCATCATTACCCCTTTATACACCTTCCAAAACAATGCCTATTGTTTTATCGCAACGTGCATTTATTTTAAAATTGCACATAATGTTAACATTTATGGGCAAAGAGCACAGCTTTTTTGGCATATCGTTTTTGGCAGTTATTTTTATAATTTTTTTGCGGGTATTAGAAAAATATTAATTTAAAAATATAAAATCAAGAACTATGAGTGATCAGTTTATTTAAAAGCCATTATTTTAATGCGAAAAAAATAAATTGCAATGGCTCAGTTTATACTTGTTTATTTTAGTTATCATATATATTTTTATACTTATCTCAACAATATATATACTTCTGTATGAAAGACATTCATCTTCACTCAGTTATCATAAATGCCGGCTTTAGCAGTCAAATGTACAGTTTTTGCAACAAATTCATATGATTTCTAAAAAATAATTGTTTTAATCTAAAAGAAGACTGGTATTAAATTATCAGTTTTTGTTCACACGTAAAAAAAATATTAACTCAGTTTTAAATACTAGAAATCAACAATGAATTCAGTTCTATTTTTTATTATCTATTTTTGGGCAAACATTAGGATACTGTATTTAAGAATTTTCCAGTTTTCAATAAATGACCAAATGTTTTACAAATTTTTCTGCATGCAAAATATTTTGTTTTGTTTCAGTTTAATCGTTAAATTGACATCTGTTGAAACCCGTTGCCTCAGTTTAATACACAAAAAATTAATTTTTAATAATATAAACTTTTTATTTACAAAAAATCAAATTCATCGTGCATTTTAAGAAAAAATTCATCCATTTAGTTTAGAACATTTCGATTAATTTATTGTCTATTCAGTTTTAGCTGTAACACGATCTTTAATAAAAGAATCAAAACGATCTACAAAAAAAAAACAACTGCAAATAATTTCTACATGAGTGTCAGTTTCGGTTATAAAAAACTATCTGTTAGGGGTCAAAGATTAAAAGACTAAAACGTTTGTCTTTTTGAAAGAAAAGACGAACAGATCCCGCCTTAGCTTTATTTTATTTTGTTTTGATTTTTGTAAGAAAAGAATGTTTATAAAAGCCTTAAGCTTTTCACCTTTTCGAATCAGTCTCTATCAGTTTCTATCAGTTTATCATTTTTTATCCGTTTGTGTTTCTTTGCTCTTTTTTATATTTTTGTCAAATAAAATATTATTTTAAAATCGAGACCTAAGCTTCCAAAGTTATACAACTAAACATTTAAAGTATAACATTGGTGATCTCGGGGTTCGAGTGCCATCGTAAACGAAGGCCCCAGCTCCCATTCCTGGTGAACTGGTGAATTAAAATAAAATAGATTTGGCCAAAAAGATTAGCCCTCTAAGCACATAGAGGAGGTGTTCAGGGGACTGTGCTAATCCCTGAGGATCCTGTATGCAATAGCAGTGATCATATTTGAATTTGAATTGAAAATGGCCGCTAAATTTGGATATAGTGAAGATGATATGGAAATGTCGAGGAAAATGATCGAAGATAATTATCGTATGAAGTTAATGGAAATGAAAGATGTTTTGGAAAGCGAGATTAAAAGCTTGGATTTGAATATTGATATTAATGAATTGATGATGAAAATGTCAGCAAAGATGCAGATTTTTAAAGCTGTTCAATTAAAACTGATGGAAAATGTTGTTTTGGATAAAAATGTTCTTCAAAAGCTTGGTAAGCCAAAAATTTTACTTGAAAAAGATGAGATTGAAAACGAATCAAATGCTGATTCTGCTTATGTTGAATCTGGGAGATTTTCTTCGAAAATCCCTGTGAATTATGATAGCAAAATTGCACAAGTTTATCCCAGTATTGGTGATGAAACTGCTGTAAAAAGCTTAAATGCTGAAAGAAAAGGCAAAAGTTGTAGTTCAAAATTTGATGAAAATGAAGTTGGATTTGAACAACAAAAAGAAGATGAAAATTGCAAATGTGATAAAATTTTGAAAGTTTTGGATTTCCGTGAACGTAAGCTATTTTCTGTTGATCTTGCCCCACTTGAAAGTTCTTATGACTTTCATGAAATGCTTAGCCGACTTGATCCTCCATCTACAGTACATAGTTCTGTTCCCTTCAAAAAGGCGACGACTGCTACTGGCAAGGAAAAGAGAGATTTGAGCGCTGAAAAAGCAAGCAAAGTTAGTGAAAAAGATAACGAAACTATTGTCAAAAATGGTGGAAAATATGAAACAACTAATTCATTAACGTTGATTTTGCAACAACTTGGATATCGTAAACCCAAAAAAGCTGGAACTTCAAAATTACGTGTTGATACATTCAATAATGAATATGTTTTGGAATCATTTACCGGAAGCCCCACAATTTCATTTGCAAGCTGGTTGAAAAAATTTGAATATTCATTGGCATTTGTTCAAATTCCACCAAGTGATGCCCAAAAACTCGCAAGATTATTAGCTCGACTTGAAGGTGCTGCACGTTTAACCTATGAAGAATATGCTGATGATGTTAAAACTGATTACGATAAGTTGACCACAGCTTTAAAAGCCTCTTTTACTAATGCTGTTGCCAAACGAACCGCTGAATCTGCTTTAACTTGCTGCTTCCAACAACCTGATGAAAGTGTCCATGATTTTTCAACACGTTTAACTGAACTTGTTCGTACTGCAATGGAAGGTGAACCAGCAGCTACAATCAAGACTGTCTTAGCTTGGCAATTAAAACAAAAACTCCGTGATGACATTAAAGCAAAAATTAATATCCATGATTGCACAACATTTGAAGAAGTTCTCCAGAAAGCTTTTAATCGTGAAAATTATGTTGCAACAAAAGCTCAATATGCTATAAAAAGTTCAAATGCAGATGCAAATTTCGCTGAAAAGAACGGTAATCAATGCTATAATTGTCACAAAGAAGGACATTTTGCTCGTCACTGCACTTTTAATCGTCGACATCGAGGTAACTATGAAGATGGTCGTCATTCAAGCCGTTATCACCCACGTCAACAATATCAGCAACCCTTTCGCCAAATTCGTCACTATCAACAACGAAATTTTTATCATCAACGACAAATGGATTACTACTCAAGATATAATCCGCAACCTCCACGTTATTATGAAAGTTATAAAGAACGTTCAAACTCATATCATTCAAAAAGCCCGCCCTACAATGATTATCGTAATCCACGTGAACATTATACAAGGAATGACAGATTTGCTGATACTTATGCAGTTGAAAGAGAAGAAAAAACGACAGCTGAATTTTTCAATATTGAAACAGAAACAAAATCTCATCAAAAAACTGTTAATGAACTTGATGATTGTGATGAAGATAAACACAGCAGTACAACAATTAATTACGGTGATGCATTTGAAAAAGAAAATCTTGTCGCTACTTCCGAAGATTTTGGGAATGACGATGATGAAATTCAACAACTTTCATATGGTAATTCTGCACCACAACCACTACACCAGTACCCTCAACAACCCCATGCACATCAACTACATACAAATGAACATTTACAGCAACCTCAAAATCTTCTTTTACCTGCTGCATCCACACCTGAAAGATATGCGTTAACTCTACAACAACAACCTGTACCACAAGAAAATGTTTCACAACAACCATTTATTACTCCTCTTACTGCATATGTTGCACCAGTACCTACACAACAAACCACATCAGCTCTACAATTTTCTCATGTACAACTTACTCCACAACAACAAACACATGCACTACCATCACTAGTTCAACAACCTCTACTACAAGTACATGAACTGCAACAACCACAAATACCTACATCTGTCCAAGCACCACAACACCATTTACATCCACCACAAGCTATTCTACTTACACCACAAGCATATGATTTACCACTTGTTACTCAACTACAACTTGCAGCATCCCATACACCTGCAATGACACCACTGTATCAACCCTTTCCTTATGAACATTCGGTTAAACAACAACTTAACCCTGTACAACAAAAGCCACCTGATACAACTGAAACATACTGTCAAGATCATAACTTCTTTGATGATTCCCAAAAACATGAAAATGGTACAATAACCTTTAAAAATGGCGCTGAATTAGTACTATGTCTGGAAAAAACTCGTCGAATTGATGCTCCGAATTTCTCTAAAGAAAATCGTGAAAATTATCTCACTGAAGTCGACTGTTTTCACTTCGAACTATCACAAATCAATGATATCTTTTTACAACAAATTTCTGGTGAACTACTTAAATATTTGTTTTATTATCAAAATACCAACCCACATGTTCATCACGAATATCAACCACCATCAAATCTACTACAAACAACTCGTCTTAAAACTTACATTATTGGATCAGTTCGTGATAATGAAGCAGTGATTTTAATTGATAAATTCTGCCCCATGTCTTTCGTAACGACATCATACCTTCGTAAAATTGATGCCAATGGAGAAGAAAATGATAACCTCATTTTACAAAATATCGTCAGCCCGGATATACCACTTGAAACAATAACTTCACTTCATTTAAAATTAAGCAATGAAACAAATGAAGTTGAACTACGTTCAGTTGAAACAACAACTATTGATACAAGCTTCGAAATTTTACTTGGACGTGATTCATTGAAATTATGGCAAAACAAAACCGAATTTTTCAAAAATTTCTTCAAAATCGATAAACCACTTATAAAAGAAAAAAACAAGTTAATGCAAAACAGCAAACTTCAATCTTCAACATCTATGATTCAACAACTAAATGAAAGACAAGTAAATAGTCCAACTCCATCTGAACTCGAATATTTACAATCCCGCTTCGATGATCTACGCCTTCTTCACCCACCATCTCGTTCACCACAAGAAACATCTTCACCCAATAGAAGCAAAGAAAATACTCAAAATTTTTAAATTCTTAGTTTCTCTCCTCATCGCCTTATAGGGGGGAGGGATGTTAGGGGTCAAAGATTAAAAGACTAAAACGTTTGTCTTTTTGAAAGAAAAGACGAACAGATCCCGCCTTAGCTTTATTTTATTTTGTTTTGATTTTTGTAAGAAAAGAATGTTTATAAAAGCCTTAAGCTTTTCACCTTTTCGAATCAGTCTCTATCAGTTTCTATCAGTTTATCATTTTTTATCCGTTTGTGTTTCTTTGCTCTTTTTTATATTTTTGTCAAATAAAATATTATTTTAAAATCGAGACCTAAGCTTCCAAAGTTATACAACTAAACATTTAAAGTATAACACTATCAATGAAATTTGGAATTCAGTATACCAGTTTTTCAATCAAATGTCAGTCAAAAAGAACAAATATGGCACCAGTTTCTATTATATCTTTTATAAACATATTTGCAGTTTTTGCGTAATAGAACAATTTGTTGAGAACTAACAAATTGTAAAATAAATTTGATGCAAAAATAATTTTTCCTCAAAATATGCTAAAAAGTTCTTTAAAGAACGTGCGGTGGTTTCTTTAGGTTTAACATACATGTTTTAACAAAACGTCAAACTAGACTAATTATTATTCAATGTAACATATCCATTTTTTATTGTCTCTGTTGCAGTTTCAAATTCATTAGTGAAATCTTTTGTATCCAAAAAGTTTATAGTTACCTATCAAACTCATTAAAGCAGCTATGTCAGTTTTTTCTTGTTCCGTAGAAAGAGTTAATTAATATAGATTAATAGTTTTTATTACGTTGATAAAGTTTTAATTCAAAGAAAAAGTATGCAATCACAAGCAATACTAATTTTTTTTAAAATTATATTAACTGAATAAATAAAGAATAACAAAAAAGGGGCTAATAAAGAAAAACTTAAAAATTTTGAGAAAAACAAACAAAGACAGTTATTTGATCAATGCGATGAATTTTGTCTTGTATTCTTCAATCAACCAGTTTTATCACGAAAAAAAATATTTGCAAAAACCAAATCAAAGTGTCACTGAATCCGTTTTTTTTTCTATGAAGAAGAAAAAAGGGGGACATGAGTCAAAATAAAACTAATGAAAAAAGTGTCAAAATTTCTTTCCACTTTTACAAGAAAGTGCCTTCTCTTTCCTTCTTCAGCTATTTTAACACTTAAATCATCATTTCAGTTTCTAAGGCTGATATGTACTCTTATTAGAATATCTGATCGTTAGACCACTCAAAGCGATTTTAATGTACTTCACATCACTTCTCAGTTTATGCAAAAAGATCATTTTTTAGGTTTTAAATATATAGCATTCAAGAAAAAGTAAAAGAGTGATATTGAAATCACAAAAAATCAGTTTACTTTTCATTCATTGATGATATAACAGTCACAGTTAAACAAAGTTATAATAATAAAAAATTAAGTAAATAGCACCACGACTGGTCCCAGTTTAAAAATAATTTCGATATTACTTTAAAACAGTAGTAAAGTATTTAATGGGTGCTTTATCGAGGCTGTTTAAGTTAAAGATAAGTAATAACACTGCGGATATAAGTTTTTTATATGTCGATTTATTACAAAGCTTATTCAGTTTTATCAAAAAAAGATTACACTTCTTAACATTTGTATTTTACTCATTTAAAAAAAAATTAGCTCAAGCAACATTTGTGGTACTAGTACAGTAAAGGATAACTAAAAATAAAAAAATATAAGAAACAACAATAATGAATATATCAGGGCGTTCCAAAAGTTTTTTCGTTTGGTTTTTCCTCTGGCAATTTTGATTGGAGGCTGCAAAAAACTTGAAATTTCGCAGGGAGGTAGCCATGGGAGTTGGTAAAACTGTGCCATATCGGTTTTTGAGGTATCTGGAATTTTCATGGAATTTTGAGGGATTTTCGTGATGAAACCAGGATATTGTGGAGTTTATAGTGGAACGGCGTCTGTTAAATTGGAATTTGAAGCACATATGGGCCCATATGGCCTGCGGGGATAGTCAAGACACTGTCCTAACAGAATTTACAGGTTTCGAAATTTTCTCGTACCTTCTAGAAGTTTCCGGAATTTTTAAACTCAGTGTACTGTAGTTGAGTTGAATCTAATGTATTTAAACTGAGTTTCTTTAAATTTGTTTAGAATTGCATCACAAATGCTTGAAAAACATATTTTAATGAATTTTGAGTCGATTGGTATCATTTAAGGCCATAAAAAATTATTTTATATATTTTTAAACCTTGATGAAAGGACTAACCTAAAACCAAACGAAAAAACTTTTGGAACGCCCTGATACTTATAGTTTCACAAAAAAATGCTATGAACTGTAAGTTTTTAATAAAGAATAAAATAGCTTAACAAAGCTTGAAATTGGTAGAGTTTAAAGAACAAAAAGTTTTATTTTACATAAACACCTTACTAAAAAATTTAAAACACGACAACATCAAAGTAATATCTTACTAGCAAACAAGGAAGACAGTTTTATTTGCACATAAGAAACAAGAATAACAGTTTTGTATGTATAGTATTAGAAATTATTTAGAAGGGGATAGTTACTAAAACAGCCAGCTTAAATACAGCCTCAAGTAGTTTTTTAATTAAAAAGCTGCAACAATGCCGTTTTTAGATAGCTTATCTTCAATACCAACTTACATAGTGTATGAAAATTTACATAAAACGATTATTGTGGCTCATAAATTGTTAACAGTTTTAAGTGTTTTTTTTGTTTTAAAATCTCTTTAAACATATTATAACAATCGGTGTAATACACCTGGTGTATAGCAGTTAAAAAATTTAACCCACATATCATGCATTTAGTTTTTCGAAATTGTTTGCATACCAATATCAAAATGTTTACAGTTAAAAAAAGTTTTAATTAAAGTAACGTTATTATGTCACCATCAGTTTAACTACATCATATAACGTTGTCATAGAGTTTAATATTAACTAATAGACTGTAAACATTATTTTTATCACAGAGCTAATAAAAATCCAGTTTTCCTATAAAAAAAAACCTTTTCTTCGCAACAACAAAGCAAAGTATCATTCAAAATATTTTTTTTGATTTGCTTTACCCAAAATTAGTATCCTACTTGTGTAAGCTTGCGTTTTTTTCAAATCTGATAAACGAGAATTACAAGAGGTGATAAAATAATGCAGTTTTTCACTAACAAATATATGAGTAACTCTTTTGTTTCCAGCTATCAAAGTTTTAGCGTCAACAGAGTCACTAAATTTGTCTGTCTTTTGATAAGCATTTTCTTCAGTTAAAAGTACCTTAAATTCAACATTAAAAAAATCTTTTTTGTCTTATATGCAAATTTATGGATTATGAATAACTATGCCACATCAGTAAATGCTAACATTAAATAATAACACTCATTCTTCCAAGACGACATCTCACCGTTCAATTTTAGTATAAAATTTTTTCAAGTTAATATCAAAGTAGACCACCGCCAAAAAAGTTATTTCAGCTATTAAAAACTATTTATAAATCTGACATCTTTTCAATGCCATTCATTCTGTTTATATTTGCTTTTTTCAATCACTTTTTTTTCCGTATTGCCAGTTTTTTTTATTTGTTGCATAATTATCGTCTTTTTTCTTTTTTCTTTTAGCTTTTCAAGTTTAGAATTTTAAAAAGGCTGAAAGTCAGCAGGAGTGACAACAAGGAAACATCGAAAACGGAAAAAAAAGATGGTAATGTTTTTTTTTAAATTTCTTATAAATGTTTTTAAATAGCTGAATTGCAGCAGACGCAAGTTTTGCATTTAATAGGGGAGAAAAAAGATTTAAGATTAAATGAGCAAAAGAACATTGCTGCAAAATTTGTGAAGTCATGGGTAAAAATTTATCAAAGAAATGTCTTTAATTGTTGAATGTTTTTTTAATCCACTTTTATTTATAATTTTCCGTTACTATAGTAGTTGGCAGCTAATTTCGGCACGGATGTTATTGTTATTATCAGTGTAACACATAAAACTAACGTGAAGTTAATACAGAATCTTAGACAAAGCAGCATGAAGATGAAACAGTTAAAAATATGAATCAACAACATGTAGCCTTACCACAGCTTTAAAACTCATTACTACAATGAAATTGGCTGTTAAAGAAAAATTATTAAAAACTGACAGAAAAGCTAATTACAATTACAGCTTAATAAAAAAAAATTATTCTCTTAATAAATTTTATATTGTGCTATTAATTTTTGCAGTTATTTTGAAATTGTGTTACTAAAATCATCTCATTTACCAATAATTAATCGATGTATCTATTAAAATTTAAAATATATCAAAATTGTCAGTTTTGCAAATTATTATTTTTGCTTTTACAAATTCTCAAAACATGGATTATGAAAATGTAGTTATTTAAACGAAAAACACAAATGACATGATTTTAAAAGAAGGTGAAGAAGTAGTACTCAGTTTAAAATTATTGCCAAAACTATTAAAGAAATGAATTTTTTTCAGTATTATGATTATATGAAGAGTTGAACGATCAGTTTAAAAAGACAACAAATATTTTACTTTTCTCGTGCACGAGTTTGTTACAAAATAAAAATGGCTTTTTTAAAAAAAATCCAAGCTTAAAGAATAACATTCCTGTGCCAGTTTATTAATTTTATGAATAAACTAAAAAAAACAAATTCATTGAAAACAATTGTTGAGTAATAACTTGGCAGATACCATTTCAGTCAAAAAACTTATAGTAAAAAAATTAGATTGATCATGGATACAAATGAAATTAACAGTTAAAGATTCTGAAAGAAAAGCGAAGTTGTCCACAATTAAAGACAAGTCACAGGTAAAATTACAGTTTATAGAAAGTTCATATTAATCGATTTTCTCGTGACAATTTATATGCAGCCTTTTGCGCTCCCTGCTATAATAAATTTTCATTACGACCTTCACACATCATTATCAATTAATAAGATTAATGCCAAAAGTAATTTCTTATACAAAGAACTTGTAGATGATGTCAGTTTTAGATCACAAAGACATAAATCAGTTTAAAGCCATGATCCAGATAAAAAACAGTTAAAATTATAACCATAAAGAATTAAAACTAGGAGGTCCATGACGCATCAAAAATGAAAGGAATAAATCAATTAAGTTTATCCTTTTTGAAAGAGTTAAAGCAAAAACACAAAAAGCGGCAGCCAAGAAGAAAGGTTAAAAGAGACATTTTAATGAATTTTTAACCATTACATTATTTACGACATGAAAAGAAAAAGAAATAATTTGTGACAATTGACTGAACAAATGTTTTTGAGAGGAAAAAACAAGCAAACAGCAACCAAAAAAATATTAGGCGGCAAAGAGGGACGGCGGTGATAATGTTAAAACACATTATTATCTGTCATTTTTAACAGATGTAGGTTTTTTGATGTGATTTTTTGATGGAAGTTGCACTATCCCAGTTTTAAAAAAATATTTGATAGATCAGAATAATCAAATAACTACTGGTATTGCTAAAAGCTTTTTCCCATTTTCTTTATATAAAAGTATGTGACCTTTTTAGCAAAAATTTAAAAAAATGCAGTTATTATTTTTTAATTTGAAATCTCTAATATCCCTTGAAAAATAACTATTCTACAACTTCCCTTACATTGAATCAATCTAAAATCTAAAATAATATGGCGCACACAGATTAAATTAAAATTGAGATAAAGGCGTTCGCAGTTTTAAAATAGAATTATTAAAGCCCATCAGTTAAACATTTTTAAAAATTGATTTGTAAATTTTTCTTCGGTTTCAATAATGATGCCAAATTGACATATAAACCAAAAAATCGTGTCTTTCTAAGTACAGGTAATAAACAAGTGTATCATAAAAAAAATAAGATGCCAAATTGACTGTTGATAAATAGTTTTCAACGATAAAACGTTTGACAAAAATTTCAAAAAAGGTTGATAAAAAATTTTATTTTAAAACCCATTATTTTGTAAAAAACAAATAAGAGTGAATATACAGTTAAAAAATGAAAAAAATTTTTCTATCGCATTAATGGTTTTCAGTTTTTCTCGACATGACAAAGAATTGAACTTTTATCCGAACGACATGAACCATTTGTATATGCATGTGTTTTGCTGAAACACCGTGAAGATGCACCAGATGAATATAAACCCGTTAGAGAAGTGGATGATGGTTGTGGTGTGAGAGATTCTTGTGGAGTTGTGGATGAAGAAGAAGCTTTGCATCGAGTAATATAACATACAAATGCCAGTTCTACCATTGTTCCAAAAACAAATGCGATGTAGCCTAAAATTGTAAAATATCATTTATGTGTACCAAATAGTGGCAGCTAACTTATAGCATGCGACATGTGCTAAACTCACACGCATTTTAGGGTGCATGTGCCATTTCGCAATTTTTTTCTGGCTAAGAAACATGGTTGGAATTTTTAGTCTAAAACTGAAATTCTTTAAACATGTCCTCTGAGGATCACCTGTCGAAAATTCAGCTATTAAAGCTATTTTTCAACCATGTTATTGTATTTTCGGTAAGTAAAAAAGCTGATTAACATTATAAAAAACAATAAAAGACGTGGTAGTGTTTTTTAATTTTTTGCAGTTTAGATTTAAATTGTCAGCAATGCTAATTTTTTTTGTTATTAAAGTGCGTTGTAATAAATTCACTCGAACACAATTGCTAAAAAACAAAAAAAAAGCAAAAAATATCAAAAATAGCAAAAAGCGTTTTCTCGAAGTTTTAATATTATATACTTACCTGTGAAATTTATTACAAAACTTATAGCTAAGCAATTTAGATTTTCATCTTCTTTGACATTCTATCATCCAGTTTTATTTTAATTTCACATTTTTTGGGGCGTTTATTCAAACACGCTTAGAACAATAATAGTCTTTTGAACCAAAAAAAAGATGTCAAACAACGCGACAGTTTTTGCCATTTTAATAACTTTTAAAAAATTGAATTATTAACGCTGGTAAAATTATTTCCAGCTTAAATTTTTTTTTGTTATAACACAACAAACAGTTTTAAGCCCTTTTCCACGTCTTACAGTTACAAAAATCTCAAACACTGGCTGTTTCCATTTTGTTACCAACATGATCGTTGTTATAAACACGCCCAACACAACAACCCAGTTTGTTACATAAACATAATTTAACAATGAAAAAATTTTATAACTTTGTTATGCCGAAAAATCTAGTTATTTAACAAAGGCATTTTTTAACCTGGAGAGCCACGAAGTGTGAAAATAACATCGTCTTTACAAAAATTGCAAATTCCATTCAAGCTGATATAGAACAGTTACGAACATAAACGTATTAAAGACTTTAATAATCGCTTTCTTTTGGAGAACTCAGAAATCGTTCAAGTTAAAAAAACGTTATGACAATATCAGTTACCACAATTATTGATCGTAAAATATCAATTACAAATTTTTCAAAAAAGAGTAGCTAAATAATAAATCTGAAATTGAAAGATTCACATACAAATGGTTATCGGGTTTGACCCTTGTTTATACCTAATTTAGTATAGATGTCACCCCAATTAGTGTAGTTGTCACCTAAATCAACCTTGTATATTCACTTTTTCCATGAAACGTCTACTAATCTAACATCACAACAAAGAGCGGACATTAGCACGAATGAAAACGAGGAAAAAAAAGATAATGTAAAATTTATTCTCTTAATAAATTTTACATAATGTTGTCACTCTTTACAGTTTTTTTTAAATTTTGTTACCGACATTTTCTCATTTACCAACGATTAATCGACAGCAATATTAAAATTAAAAAATGTGTAAAAAATCAGTTACTGTATTTACAAATCATCATAGACAAACATTCTAAAATTTCTGTTACACATAAAAATTATGCTCCACAGAATGTGGCACTTTAACGAATGCTTCCAAAGTCAGTTATAAAAAAGTTTCAATGTCTAAAGAGAAGTTGAAAGACACTGGTACAAAAACTTGCAGTTTTACCAATAAAGTGATAATAATAAAGACAACAAAAGCTTTTTTATAGTTTTGTGCGTCAAAAAAGTTAAATAAAAAGGGAATATCAATGTCTTTTAAAAAAAAGGTAAACGTTTTTATTTCCATGTAAAAGACACAGGTCATATTGTTTAGAAATATATTTGCGTCCACATGTTTAACACACAATTTTAGGTAAAAAATCGTGTTTTTCATCGTTATAAAAAATTAATTAAGAATCAATAATTAATGTGAAATACACTTACAATGAGTTCATCTGGATGTGCTGTAACTTTTAAGACCATAATATACCCGGTTTATGACCTACTTTTGAAATCGCGTCTCATCAAACTTGCTTACTTTTACTGAAAACTGTCAATGACGATGTGACCTTGTAATATGCTTGTATTTAAGCGGATAGTCATGAAATGCACCAAATATCTCCTAAACATGTTGTTTTCTTCCCTAAGTGTACCAAAATTTTCGTATAATTAATTTTTGGACAAATAGTGATATCTCAAAAACGAAGCAAAAACGTTCTATAAATCTCGATATTTAAGCGGACAGTCATGAAATGCACCAAATATCTCCTAAACATGTTGTTTTCTACTCCGAGTGTTCTATAATTGTTATTATTAATCTTTTAAGGGCTATCGGTATTAATCGATTTATAGAACGTTTTTGCTTCGTTTTTGAGATATCACTATTTGTCCAAAAATTAATTATACGAAAATTTTGGTACACTTAGGGAAGAAAACAACATGTTTAGGAGATATTTGGTGCATTTCATGACTATCCGCTTAAATACAAGCATATTACAAGGTCACATCGTCATTGACAGTTTTCAGTAAAAGTAAGCAAGTTTGATGAGCCGCGATTTCAAAAGTAGGTCATAGACCGGGTATATTATGGTCTTAAAAGTTACAGCACATCCAGATGAACTCATTGTAAGTGTATTTCACATTAATTATTGATTCTTAATTAATTTTTTATAACGATGAAAAACACGATTTTTTACCTAAAATTGTGTGTTAAACATGTGGACGCAAAACCTGTATTATGGTCCATAAAAATGTCAAAATGACCAAAATAGTTGAAAAACATCCTAATCAAGTCAGAAACATTATTTGGGGTGAATATAGCTTCACCAAAACGTTATTAGAGAATTTATTCCAAATATATCGCATTTTTACGATATTTGCCCTTTTACGTGACGGCATGACTCCAAATTTGAGTATTTTGACCCATAATGTTTCTCATAATTTTTTCCACATATTTTTCTACCATTTCGAGAAAAAACTGGGTCATTTGGAGCTAAAACAACGAAAATTGCATTTTTGATTTTTGAAATTGCCGCTCTTTGGCGTGCTGTGAAATCCGCCTGCCCCGGAGGAAAAATTCGATATTCTTCTCCCTAGGGGTAAAAAATCAAGGGGAATCCGATTCCGTAAAGATCTCGAGACTCATAGCGAGAAGAAAAAAAGTTACAGCCATATTTCGGTGGAAAGCCATGATTTTTGGCGTTCTGTGAAGCAAAAGTATTTCAAAAGTAGGTCAAATTAGTTTTATTTTACTTTTTTCGGTCTCAGCTCGTCAAGGGCTTTCCAATGATACCAAATTTGTTGAGATTTGATAAAAATTGACGAAAAATCAAATTTTTGGTCAGGTATACGGTAACTCGGGTACGGTAAGAGATACGGTCAAACTGACCTAAAAAATGGTGTTTTTGGATCATGTTTACCCCGGAAAAGCACTTTACACCTTTTTTCTGACATATTTTTTTTTCTATGCCAAAATGAATTAAAATTTCTTGACTTTCTCAGAAATTGAGCTTTATAAATAAATAATGAAAGAGTAACAGTTTTGATCATTTTATGTTGCAAGAAAACAAAATAAAATGATCCCTATCTAAATACGAACTTGATTAAAAAATGTTACGTTAAACACATACGAAAAGCTGCCGACAGTTACGAAAGATAATTTAGCGATATAGAACCATTAGATTACCGTTAATTAAAAACCAAAATATATCATTTTTTGCTCTAAAAACAGAAACCATTCAAATAATACAAAAATTGATAAGCAGAATAAAAAATATTAAAGACACGCTTAAACAATTATGACAGAATACGTATCAATTGATTATTTAAACACAAAAACTACCACAATCTCCTTATTCAGAACAATACATTTAAAAAAGTATAACTTGCTCTTCCTAAACCCTTCAAAGTTCAAAAACTGTTTATTTCGAGTGCTTTAGAAAACAAAAAAAGAATTTAAACAATTAAAAAAAGAAATCCAGTTTATTAAAAAAAAATGTCATGCAGTTTTGCAGAACATGAACAATGCAAAAATTAAAAAAAAAACAAAAGACAGTTTAAAAAGTTTCCTCTAATCTTTAAAGACCCCTTTTTGACGAAACAGGAAAAAAGAAAGATGAAATGAAATCAACAAGAAGGAAGCCCTCAAAATGACAATAAAAATGTGATGTAAAAAACATCCAAATTCTTTCAATTCTGCCAGTCAAAAGATATGTAAGTTTGAGAGATAAAATGGCAAAATTATAATTGTTTGTGAGACGAAAAAAAGTGTTAGCTTTCCAAAATCAATGGCATCCCAGTTTTAAAGATTCATTAGGTATAACGTATTTCATATAAAATTTCGAGAATTATGGCTCTAGGTTTTTTTCTTTATAGCATGCAGTGATCAATAGCATTACAAAAAAAGGTCAACACAGTTTTTTCAGTTTCTTCCAATGAAAACTAATACGTAAATTTGAAGACAAAGCTATAATTGTTATCGAGCAAAAAAGTATTTAGCCTTTCTCAATCAACATGGAACTACAATTTGGCAACCATTAGAAATAATGAAATAAAAAAGGTTGAAATTTAATAGATGTGATAATTTTGCCAGAAACTGTTGATTTAACTTACAGTTTTTCAATCCAATTATTCACATAATTCAGTTTAAGCAGATCAAATTGAATGAAAAAAAATAAACGAACAACAGCTATTGGGTAGTGTTGAAAATGTAAAATATTGCGCGTTGTTGAATTTTGGTGTCCAATTTAACCACAAAAACAACCAATTTTTAAACTCATTAATAAATTTTTTTTAATAATCGTGTCAAGATCAGAAAAAACTTCTGTTTAAACCGCTAGTAATAATATGAAAATGAATGGCAGTTCATATATCACGCAATACATATCATACGATTTAGTATAACCAAGTTAGGGCAAATTACAGTAATCTTGGACAATAACTACAATGCTGATATTTATCAAAGTTTTATTTCTATTACCACAAGACAAAATGGAGACAATTTACATTAATTTTTCTAAATATAGAACACATAAATGCAATTCATATTTCCCGCCACTTGTAACGTTCATGAACATGCTAGATAAAACAGTTAAGATGAAGATATTCAGTTTTTAAGAGGAAGTTAAAATTATTACAATTAAAATCAGCAGCTTTAATGAATTACAGTTTAATTTCAACTCTAACAACACTGCCAGTTATTAGAACATAAAAAAAAGCGCAATTTGGATATCAGTTTATTGTTAATAACAGTGAAATTAATCAAATTATCTTTCGATGATGCCCATAAACAGTTTTTATTACAAACAAAAAAAATGATTTTATATAGCCACTACAATTTTCTTGGTATATCGTTTTTAGCAGTTATTTTAATAAACCTTTTCTGCGTGCTAGAAAAATATTAATTAAAAAAATCTAGAACTATGGGTAATCAGTTTAGTACAATGCCATCGCATTACTTATTATTAATTTGATGCAAATGAGGATTAGAAACATTTTTACAGTTATGCAAAACATAATAACTTTGTTTCAGCATTTTTAAGAAACGTTTTATACCTGTAAAAAACAGTTTAAATCAATCTACTTCTTTTTTGCTAGACGTGAATGTTGGTAACAGTTTTCTGTTGTTTTTTTGAAACTTCAAAACAGCTTTGTTTATTAAACTTTATCACCCTTAAAAGCTCCTACTAATATGGTTTTTTTTTTATTTATATTACTGCTGGCAACCATCAAACTTTAGTATTACCTCTAAAAAGACAGTCTCGATATCTCACAATCTTAGTTTAATATTTCCTTGAAATATGCTAAAAAGTATAGTTTTACTTTAAAAAAACATTCGGCGGCTTCTGCAGTTCTAATATGTTTTAACCAAACGTCAAACTAGACTAATTATTATTCAATGTAGCAAAAAAAGATACAAGAACAATGTTGCATTTTTTTATCGTCTCTGTTGCAGTTTCAAATTCATTAGTGAAATATTATGTATCCGAAAAGTTTATAGTTAACTATCAAACTCATTAAAGCAGCTCTATCAGTTTTTCTTGTCCAGTAGAAAGAGCAAAGTTTTACTTCAAAGAAAAAGTATGTAATCACAAGCAGTACTAAATGTTTTCGCAGTTTCAATTATATAAAGAATAACAGAAAAGGGGCTAATAAATAAAAACTTAAAAATTTTGAGAAAAACAAACAAAGACAGTTATTTGATCAATGCGATGAATTTTGTCTTGTATTCTTCAATCAACCAGTTTTATCACAAAAATATATGTGCAAGACAACAAATGCAGATGTCTGTAGATGCTTACGTTGCTCTTGGCAGTTTTTGTTTATTCTTAATTCAAGTGGAAACAATTATATAATACACATTTCAGGTTACTTGTTTAATATTTACAGTTAGTATGTGATTACATAAGAGTTTTATCTAAAAATTTATTTGCAAAAACCAAATGCAAGTGTCACTAAATGCGTTTTATTTTTTGCAGTTTCAATTCCATTAGCTAAATTTTAAGAAGACTAACAAGGAAATAAACAAAAGGGATCAAAATTGAGCTAATGGCAAAAATGTCAAAAAATTCTTTCCACTTTTTCAAGAAAGTACCTTCTCTTCTTCAGCTATTTTAACACTTAAAAATAAAATGTTGTTCTTCGATGGCGCTCTCTTTATGGCAATGTTTTTTTAAAATTTCTTATAAATGTTTTTAAATAGCTAAATTGCAGCAGCAGCAGGAACATTCTTTTTTTGCATTTAATGGAGGAAAACAGTTTTGTGACTAAATAAGCAAAAAAGCATTGACGCAAAATTTGTGAAATCATAAGTAAAAATTTATCGAAGAAATGTCACAAAGCGTAGAATATTTTAATACAGTTTTATTTAAAATTTTCGATTCCTACAGTTATTGACAGCTAATTTAGGCACACATGTTATAAAGAAAACAGTTTAACTCAAAAAAAATTCCTGATGCTAATACGAAATAGATAAATTATTATAACAAATGCTTAGACAAATCAGCAAGAAACAGTTAAAAATATGAATCAACATCTTGTAGCGTTACCACAGGCTTAAAACTCATTACTACAATGAAATTGTCAGTTAAGAAAAATTATATAAAACCAATAAAAAACTCATAACAAATACAATTCAATTACTTTACAAGCAACAGGTTACATTTGGGACAAGCCAAAAGAAAAACCATTTTCTATAAGAAAACTAAACCTCAAAAATAGTTTTCTTATAAAAAATAAAAATCAGTTTCTTTATTCACAAAATATTACAAAATATCATGGACAAACATTCTAAAATTTCTGTTACTCATCAGAATTATGCTTGATAGAATTTGCCATCAAAACAATACATTTAAAAAAAATTTAACTTGTCCTTCCTAAACCTTTCACGGCTCCAAAACAGTTAATTTCAAAAAAATAACAAAAAATTATGCAGAGAATTACATAGTTAAGCCCTAGAAGTGACGAAGCCTTAACCTTCTACAAAGCTGAAAGAATGCCTTCTTTTTTTAGCTTACAAACAATCAGAAAAATAATTTGTACAATCAAGAACAAAAAGAATCAGTTTATTAAAAAAAAGAATGTCTTGCAGTTTTGCACAACATGAACAATGCAAAAACTAGAAAAAAACAAAAGTCAGTTTAAAAAGTTTCCTTTAATCTTTCAAGAACCCTTTTTCGACATTAAGGCAACAAGTGCAGTTTTTCGAAGAAAAAAGAATTAAAAACCGCAAAACAAAAAAAATGTTTTTCAATTGTTCAAAAACCGAAGAGAGGGACATAATGTTTCAACAAACAAGCAACAAAAAAAATGTGTGAAATAAAAATTAAAAGAGGGGAATAAAAAGGCAACAAGTTAAAAGTTTGACAGTTTTGACGAAAAAAAGAAAGATGAAATGTAACTGAAATCAACAAGAAGGAACCCATCAAAAACACAAAAAATGAAATGTTAAAGGATCCAAACTTTTTCTTGTTATGCCAATCAAAAAAGATGTATAAATGAAAGGTAAAAGGGCAAAATTATAAGTGATTCATAAAAAAATTTGTTAGCTGTCATTAATAGAATCGGTACACCAGTTTTAAACAAAATCTCTTCTGAATAAGGAAATAGTTTAAAATTAATATCTGTGATAAACTGCAGAACATGTTGGCTGAAAATACAAACATTCTTTCCAATTTTTCACATAATTCAGTTTAAGCAGATCAAAGAGATTGAAAGAAAATAAACGAACTACAGCTATTAGGTAGTGTTGAAAACGTATAATTCTGTGCGTTCTTGAAACCGCGTGACCAAAATCACTAGAACCAGCAGTTTTTAAATTTACTTAGCTTTTATTTCTAAAATATCGTGTAAAAGTCAGAAAAAAAAATTTAGTTTTAATTCCATTAATCCTTGTGCTCACAAGTGTGAAACTTTAATATCTAAATTATCTTGTGACAGTTAAAATAGAAGGTGTTGGAAACTGAAATTTTTGTAAACTAGCGAACCATAACAGTTTCATTTAAGAAGATTAATTAACAGTAAAATGTTTAGTTTATAATATTGACACATGTCTTTTAGTTAAATCATTTTCCAGTGAAAAAAGCTTGAACAATCAAAGATCAAACTTTCATTCAGTTAATACAAAATTTAAATAAATAAATTTCTTTGAATTAACAAGGCTGATGCTGCTTTTTGCTTCACCTTTTGTCAGTTTTTTAATCATTTCTTAAACAAGGTTAAAAAAATAGATTTGAGTTTTTGTAAAAGCTGCAAAACCAATTGGCAGTTAAAATTATGAAATTAGCTGTATCTTACTTTTAACGAATTTTAGACCGATGAACATGAAAATCCAGTTATTCAAAAAGCATTTTGTATAAAGAAGATGATGATGTCAGTTTTATAGAAAATTGTGATTGAATTTGAACTTATACAGGACAGTTAAAAAATGCTGTGATAAAACCAGGTACCATAAAAGCAAAGACAAATTTTCAGAAATACTCAGTTTAGATTTTTTTAAAAAATAAGAATAACTCCAGATCTTATAAACGGTGTTTTTGTTAATATCAATTGAAAAACATAATGTTCTCTTTGAGTCGCGTCGTGCACGTAGCTATCTAAAACGCGATTACTTTCTTTTTTTTTTTTCTTCCTGCAAAATTTATTATGCAGTTAAACATTTACAAAAACTTTTGTTTTTATCAGTTTTAAAAAAACTCATGGATATCTATATTTTACCGAATTAAAAAAGAAACAATTTTTTACATATTCTCTGTCCATTTATTTAGGCTGGATCAGTTTTAATTACTCATAAATACTTTTTGTTTTTCATCTTCAAAAAAATTTGTTATTATATTTTTTCTAAGCAAGTAATCACAACATTCTCCAGTTTATCATTTAAAAATTGCTTTGTTAAGCATTGCCTTTTAGCATTTTGAATCAGGAATTTTGAGATAAACAATATTCAACACCTTACATATTTAACACTTTTTTTGCAAAAACAAAGCTCATAAAAGTATCCATATATCTGTTTTCTTTTGCAATCTATCTTATATGGACCCTCGAAATGTAAACATGGCAGAATTCAGTTAAGAGAAATATTAGTTTTATTGTTACAGTTATTTTGTAGAAATATTTCAACAGAGAAGTTGTAACTGTGTTATTGCACAATATCACACAAGGATGAAAAACAACAAGCCTAAATACTTTAGTGAATTAATATTCAAGGAAATGATAGTTTGAGTTTCAAGTCGCTGTCATAGTACACACATATCAGCATTCGCCAGTTAAAAATACAAAGCTATGAATTATTGTAACAGTTTTTTTAATATTTTTTCAATAAAAAATTTGTAGCTGCATTATCTCTCACAACAATGAAAGCAGGTATCACTTTTTTGACAGATTTATAATTTCACCGTGATCTGGATCCCGCAGTTTTATAAGTTTTTTTAAAGATATTACTGTAGCATTATTCTTGTCAGTTAAAAGCTACTAACAATTTGACTTTTCGGTTGTTAAAGCTAGAACGATATAACTTAATTCCGTTTCTGTCAAAAATACAAATTCTAAAAATGATTCTCTGAAAATATCTACTTTTCGTTTGAAAGGTGATTCATTTCCAACGGTCTTGTGTTGTGGGTCTGCTAAAAAGAGTTCACTTTCTTGTAGTTTGTAGTCTAATATTTATTTGTTGCTCTTTTTTTGTGCTCGCTTCTTCTCTCTCTTTTATATCTTGTTCTATTTTATATTTTTTTGCCAGTTGTGATCGACAACCCTTTTGGGATCGTGTTCACATTGATCATGCATTTTTCAAGGACAAAATTTGGTTAATTGTGGTGGATTCTAAAACTAATTGGCTTGAAGTTTTCCAATGTAAAAGTGTTGATTCTAAAACAACCATCAAACTTTTGCAGCAACTTTTCTCGAGACATGGATTATGTCGACAACTCGTTAGCGATAATGCCACAAGTTTTACAAGTGCTGAATTTAAAGAATTTTGTTTTTCTCGAGGAATTGAGCATGTATTAACCCCTCCTTATCATCCACAATCAAACGGTATAGCTGAACGGGCAGTTCGTACATTCAAAAGCTTTACTTTAGCTGCTGGTTTAACTCTGGATATTGCAGTTGCAAATACTTTGCTTATTCATCGTTCAACTCGTTGTGATTATAGCAAGTTATCACCAGCTGAAGCAGCATTTGGTCGTCAGCTTCGAACGAGGATTTCCATCCATCAAATGCATGCAATCATGCATGGGGAGGAAGAAGCAAAAGAATTTGAAGTTGAAGAAAGAGTATGGGTTAGAAATTACTCATCAGGACCAAGATGGCTACCAGGACATGTTAAAGCTGTAAAAAGCAAATGTACTTTCTTGATTGAATGCAACGGGGAGTTGTGGTTCAGACATAGGGATCAAATCAAAAAAGCTTGTGTGTTCGTTTTCGCAAAAGAACAAAAAGCAGCAGCAGAAAGTTCCTGCAACGAAAATAAAGTCCCCTCTTCTCCAACTCGAAATGATGATGAAAATTTCTCTACTCCTCGAGAAAGCTTGGACAAAGCTTTTTCATCTTCCAATTTAATTGATCCACCTGTTTTAGAGATTGAATCAGATACTCCTGCTTTGGATACATCGTCTACTTTGGATAAAGGTAAAGAATCTGCAGCTTTAAGAAGGTCAAGCCGTGATAGAAGAAAGCCTGAAAGGTATACGAATATGCCTTCTCCAGTTAAAGCTAAGTCATCTGCAAAGAAAGTTAAACATGGAAAAGAAAATAAAGGTCCGACCGGCGGTCGTGTTACCAAGAAGCTCCATTCTGTTGTAGTAGTCCCTCCAACAACAAAATTTGATCCATTACCTTCTCGTGAACAGGTTGTTTTACGTGATCGAAAAAGAGAAGCATCAAAATATGAAGAAGCATATAAAAAATTATTACCTGAATTAAAGGATAAATTGGATGCAGCACTTAGGGAAGTCCAACGTGTCAATTCTTTAACAGCAGGCAAGCTGGCTGAAGATGGTACTTTTTCTGAATCATTTGTTCGAGCTATTGATGTTCAACAACGTGAATATATTGTAGCATTGAAGGATTATGCCAAAGCTCAAGCTTCTTTTGATCATTATACAAAGCTATCTTTTGATCTTAGAGTTCAAATTAAAGATATCACAGAACGTGATAATTATCGTCATCGTCGACGACTTGAAGCTGAACAAATTTCTCCAAAAGCTATCACAGGCCGTGATACAGCTCGTCAAGGTAATATTCATATCACTTATGGAGATAATCGTTATTCTGGTGCTAGATCTTTCACAGGCCGTGATAAAGATCAACAATATCGTAATAAGCATGAAGATCGTCGTTAAGCCTAAGATTGGTGTTACCGTAACCCAATCTTGGGGAGGTGCTAAAAAGAGTTCACTTTCTTGTAGTTTGTAGTCTAATATTTATTTGTTGCGCTTTTTTTTTACGCTCGCTTCTTCTCTCTCTTTTATATCTTGTTCTATTTTATATTTTTTTGCCAGTTGTGATCGACAACCCGCTTGGTGGTTAGTTGATATTAAATAAACTTAACTTATTTTTAAACCTTTACTAATCTTTATTAACAACTTGTGAAGAAAGGGTATTTCGTTCACAACAGGGTCGTATAGCTCAGTGGTGAGAGCAGAGGAGGCTAAATTCGAATCCACCTATGGCTGAAACTCACAAAATTTTTGGAAATGCCATCATTGTGACTTGTCATCTTAGTTTAGTCACTTTTAGATACTAAAACCAATACTTTTCGGTTGACTTATCATCTCTAGTTTAGTCAAATGAAACTTGCTTTTCTAATTAAATTACAACGCTTCTTTTTGAGTTTTGTTATTGAAGTATCACAGTTTTATCAAAGAAATTTAAGCAGCATTAAAAAGTAATATAGAAAACGAATCAACTTTTTTATAAATTAAGACGCTTTTTAAGATTAAAACTCACAACTTTTAAGGCAATTTAACTTTTTAACTACGATTAATCCGTTTTGTAAAAGAAATCAAAGAGTATTTAAATGTTGACAGTTTGATCACAAAATACGCAAGCACCACCAGTTAAAAAAATTATAATAAAATTAATTAAAACATTGTCTGGTCAAGTCAGTTATATAATTACATTTATTAGTTTACTTCTATCAAAATCAACATTTATTAACAAAAAATGAGAGTTTTTACTTTTAATAGTTATCCTGTTATGAAAGGTGGCATCAGTTTGTAATATGAATAAATATTGAATTTTCAGCAAAAATCTTATTGTCAAAGTATTGAAGCAGCTCTTATTCATTTTTCCCATGCCTTTGAAATGTGTTTTAGATATTTTTCTTTCCATTGAAACAGCTGTTTCTGGCGAATGAATTATCAACACAGTTTTATATTATTTTTGGGCCATAATTTTGCATGAATATGTGTATCAATTGTTTTAATAGTTGTCCAGTTTTCTATTCTTTGTAGCTTTTTTGTGCCATCAAAGAGCACACATTATTACAATAACCCTGGTTAACAGAAGTTAGCTTTAAATCAAAAAAATCATGGTTGACATTCAACGAATCGGAAACATTAAAATTGAATTAACTGTGCAAAAACAGTTTTAAAGTGCACATAACGATCAATCGTGCTGCAGTAATATTTAATTTTTTAACCAAAATATAATAAACTTTTCTGTTAAAAATTTATGTCCTTTCCATATCGTTTGATCCTTGCAGATAGTTCCATGGAAAAGGAATACTGAAGTTTTCAGTTAAAAGATCTAAAAAAGCTTTTTCGGCTTTAAGCTTACAACAACATTCTCTTGCTTATGAGTTTTATTGATGTGTAATATATATTATTTTATTGCATAAATTAATATGTGCCATATCCGATAACTTTTGATCCACGGCAGTTTACTTTTCTACAAAGAATCTTTTGTTTATTTTTAACTATAACTAAAAATATTATTGGTGTGTTAACTCAGCTTAATGTCTCTGTTTTATACAAAAAGAGTTTGTTAGACGTCTTTATTCAGCAGGCTGAATCAGTTACTCTACATTTATTAAAACAATCAACAAAAATATAAGTTTTTTGCTTTAAGTTTTATCAAAAGCATTACCTCAAATATTCATATGCCACTTTGTTTTAGTGTTATTTTTTGTGGCCTAAAAAGTTTTGTCCTTAAACAGCTGTGTGCAGTTTAGAACAGTGTTAGTTTTACTGTTACAATTTTTTACAAGCTTTTCTACAATGGGTGCTAAAACTCTCTGCACATTTTTGGCATGTTTTTGCATGTTTAGTCATTATGGCTTAATTTGTATATAAAAATAGCTTATTTTGACTCAGAATTGTTAGAAAATGTATGAGGATTCATGAGGAATCGAAAAATATGTTTTTAGAAGTCTGGTGCCTTCAGAATCCCAGGATTCAGAAGGCACTATGATTCTAAAAATATTTTTTTCAGATTCTCCATAAAATTCTACCCTGAAAAGTATTTTCATACATCAAAAACGGAAAAAAAAATTTTTGGGCTTCAGAATCTGAGGATTCTGAAGGCAACTGAATCCTAAAAACACCTTTTCTTGATTCCCCCTACATTCTACAAGTTTTTCTATCCATTTTTACTGAAAATATAACATTTTTGATCACCATTAAGCCGAATATAGCAAACATGACAAAACATGCAAAAACATGCAAAAACATGCAAAAAGTAAGCCTTCAGAATCACAGGATTCTGAAGGCACCAGACTTCTAAAAACATATTTTTCGATTCCTCATGAATCCTCATACATTTTCTAACAATTCTGAGTCAAAATATGCTATTTTTATATACATATTAAGCCATAATGACTAAACATGCAAAAACATGCAAAAACATGCCAAAAATGTGCAGAGAGTTTTAGCACCCATTGTACTGCTGAAAATTTGTTGTTGTAATATTGCACACAACTACGTCTCCAGTTTTTTAGTCACAAAATATATTTGAAACAGCAGTTTATAAAAATATTTTTTTCAGGACTTTAAAAAGCGAACAACTACCCAACAAAATAAAAAGAAGAATACATCTTAAACTATACCCTTCTGTTCATTGCGCACTTTGACTTTTCAATTTTTTTCATAGATGTGTACAAACGTTTTTTGTAAAACTGAAAAAGCTCTTTATTTTCGATAAAATTTTTTTCAATACAGTTAACTTCTTAAAAATATATATGTTCCATTTGTTTGTTACTTTCGCCAACAAAGTATTGAACATCTAAACAAATAAAATTTCGTACAAAGATAAAATAGATAATAGAAACAAGCAGTTTAGCCTATTGTGGAAAAAGAACATCTTAGCCTCAAACAAGTATTACAGTACATTCAGTTTATTACTTTTTTGTTATTATCAAATAACGTAGGCTCCAAAAATATGGTTTAATCAGTTTTTTACACAAACACGTTCATTTCCAGCAGCATTTAAATTTTTTCTTTTTATTATATGCCCTTGAATTGTATTTTTTAAGCTTAAAAGCTTTGCTTTCACTGGTTGGAAACAAATCGTATCCTTCCTGACATCATTTTTCATGTAAATAAAATATGAAGTTTACTGTTATTACAATTGTTGCAAATTATGCACTACATAAATAAATAAATTAATCATTTTATTTTTGAAACAGCAACTAGCAGTTTTTTTAGCAAAATTATGTTCCCTTATCCAGTTTTATTCTTCTTTTGTTGCAATTTTTTGCCGTTTAAATGCTTCTTAAATAAGCGTCCAAAAAAGGCAGCAACGTAGAATTAAAAAGTTCAAAATAGTGTTGAAAAAAACAGTTTAACCTCAAATAAATATTCACTTTCCTTTTTTCCTTCTCTTTTTTTGTCTCTTGAAATATTCATCTTTAATGTTTTTGTTTTTGATTTCTTCCTCTCTCTCTCCTTTCTTTTACAGCCTGCCAACTGAACGCAAAGAACCGAAAAAACATGCAAAAAGTCAGTCACCTCCATTGCAGGCTGCTGCATTGTTTTGTTGTTGTTGTTTTTTATTCACATTATTTTCTCGCATTTCAAAACAATTATTTTTTCTTTTTTTGCAATGCATTCCATGTGTTTATGTTTCAGTTTCAACGTTTTTTTGTTCTAAGTTTTTATACCGTTTTTGCTTGGCTGCTCTTTTATAAACTTAATTTAATTTGTATTGAAGATTTGTTTAAACTTATAAAATTTTCCAACTGTTTGTTTTTAAAAAAAAGTTTTGTTTCTCCTACTAGTTTGGGCATGACGATACTAACGTACTAATGAATTTTTAACACTTTTAAACAGTCTTTTTGCCCCAAATTTGTACTTACAAAATTATTCAAAATACATTTTTTTGATGATTGCTAGTGTTTTTACATCAACTTGAGATATTTTGGCCGAATGCCGTTTCAACCCAACATTTTTCCCTAAAAAAGACACCATTAGTTTTCAGTTTACGAATTTTTATATTAATTTATTTAAATGTATTTTTCGACTTCCAGTCTTTTCATCATATTGAAGAGGATAGTACCAGTTCTAATATTTACTAACAATATCTAGATTTTCTAAAAATAATTTCCCTAATGCAGTTACATACAAAAACAGCCTAAATTAAACCATCTACTGATATCAGTTTAATAGTAAAATGTTACAAAAATTCATAGCACTGTGACCGTATTAGTAGCTCTGTTATTCCCTATCTCCCTTATCAATCTCTTATGATGCAGTTTTATTTTTCGCTTTTAGAATGCTTGCATGTCATTTCCTAAAAAGTTAAGAAATTTTTTAAAAAATCCTGTTAAACTAGAAACCGTTGTCTTACACTTGCTATTTCTATACAGTTTTATCTTTAGAACAAAAATGTCAATGATAGCTCCATTCCCATCACATTCAACTCCCTCACTATTCAATGGTCCCAGTTTTTCAACAGTATTTCCAAAGCCTCTTGTTTCTGGTGTTAATGATACAATCACGGACACAACAAATATTTTTTGCCAGATTCGTCGAATTATTAATAATTATGATGGATTTCCAAGTGATAATGAAAATGTATTAAATGTTTTGAAAACTGAAGTTCATTCAAATATTAATCGATTATCAAAGATGTTAAAAAATGCTTCATTGAATTTAACAGGGGTAAGTTTCAGTTTATATTTTTACTTTTGAGATACCACAATCCAGTTTTCTTTTATTTTTAAGTTATTTAAAGCTTATGAAAAATATTCAGTTACAACTTTAACAGGGGTTTTTTTGATTCAAAATAATAGTACCCGAAAACGCTGTACAGTTAATTATCTTAAAATTACTATTTATCGTTTTCATAAACTAAAATAAAATAAATAAATGGTCATTACGAAAATAAAAAGTAGTAAAACAATAGTTCAAAAAATGATTCCACTTTTTTCAGCCAAAAACACTTTCCACAAATAAATGTTTAACCTAACTTCAAATGGACCCAGTTAATATATTTCTTAAATTTTTCAGGAACAAATCGACAATATTCAAACCCTTATAAATGATGGAAAAATTCTTTTAACAGAACTTGGAGAAGAACCATCAGATTTTCCATTCAGCATACCAGAACCCCCTTCTGTGAATGAAGAATCTCTCAAGGAAATCTATGCCCAATTTAATCAAATAAAAATAATTTTTTCAAAGCTATTAATTGCTGAAACTATTACAGCAAAAAATATTGATTTATATGTTGTTACTCGAAAAGAAATTTGCAATGATTTAATGGAAAAAAAGATTATCATTGAACAGTTGATGGATAAAGATGGACTAAAATACAGTAATTACAACATTATAATTTTTGTTAAAGAATTTGAGCGAACGCTACAAATGATTACTGAATCAACTTATCAGCTGGAAGAAGCTGTTAAACAGTTTAAAGCTTTGGGAAGCTTTCCTGATGCTATGGAAGCAGTTAAAGATTTTCTTGAAGATGGAAATGAATTGAGTAAGCGTAAAGCAGAGGTAAGCGAACATCTTAAAATGATCCATAACAGTTAGCTTTTTTATAACAAAAAAACTGAAACAGGGTTCACTGTCAAAAGACAAAAGCTAACATTTCAGCTGCCACATAGTCAACATATACTGTAAAAGTTTTGACAGTTAAATAAAATTTCGTCAAAAAAATGATTTTACGTAGATTAATTAAAATAAACATTTCAAATAACAAATTATTTAATCATATCATATGACAGTTAAAATTATCAATAACAACTATTTTATCGGTCTAAAAAAAGAACACAAACTTTTGTTATGAAATTCGCAACGCATTTAGTTATGTTTGGAAAAGCACAGTTTTTGTTTTGTTCTTTTTGCAGTTATTAGGTAATAAGTTAGCTTTTCTGCAAAATGCGTATTAGTTTATTTAAAGCTGTTAAAATAAATACAAAATGTATTTTACAACACATTTACGACATTTTAAACATTTTATACAGTTGCATTTAGTGCTTTAAAGTTTAAATAAAGGATAGCATTGGTGATCTTTATAGACAGTTTATTTCGTTTCTTTTTGAAAATTTTAAAATTAAAAATTACAATTATAGTTGTCAGTTTTTTTTTAAAACATTGTTCTCATTTCTATTATATAAACATTGAGATAATAGAGTTTAATAAAAAAACGTAAAAAACCAAGTTTTAGCAGGCCTTTACTCTTCAAACTTTTCACAACCCTATTTACCAATCATTTATTTATTTCAGTTTAATTTTAATTATTTTTGCAGAAAATCCGTCGTCATCTTGAACATTACCAAAAAATTATTGACGCATATGAAATTGTTTGTAATAATTTAACAGCACAATTGGCAGAACTTGCAGCAATCAGTGGGGATTCAATTATTAGCCAAGAAGCTGATTATTTAATTGAATTAAAAGATTACAAATCTGAAATACATGACCTTCGACAAAAGTATGTTTTAGTTTTCGTGTTATGGAGGGCAGTTTAAAAAATTTTTAGATTTGAAAAAGCTTTGATTAAACCAAAAGTGATTCAAGCCAAGCCAGTGATGAAAGAAGCTTTCACAAATACAACCCCTCAAAAATATCGTTCAGTTTCAACTTTTACAGAACTTCCAAAGGAAATTCATATTACCGACGCCTCTGAAATTCCAGCAATTAAGGAAGCCCGTTCATTCCGCTCCAAACAATTTTTACTTGGATTTTTGCCGGTCCTATTTTTGGGGCTTCTTTTTCTTACATTTTTTTCTGAAAAACAACCACCAAATAATTGGAGAAGAATGTACGGCCCCCAATTGGATTATATGTTTTTGCCACCTCAATAAATCACAGTTAATAAAACATTTAAATTATGTAATCAGTATTATTTTACCATTTAGTTGTTCAAAAACTTGTATCACGGTTGTGGTTGTATTTCTTATTTCTATGCTGACAATTTGTGAGATGTGTGGTTTTTCAGAACAATTTTGAAAATTTCTTTTTAGCTGTTTATTTTATTTTCAGCATTTATAATGTGTTGTATTACGTATTTACCGTATGTTTTTTTTTATTTATGGTAACCTCTGCCTTTGATAACGTTGTATTTTATTTTGTATCAGTTACTCCATTTTTTATCGTTTGATTTTTTTGTAGAGTTTTAATAAACACATATATTTGTGTGGAATATTTGGTTATTCAATTTTTTGACAACTTAGAAGTTTTGCATTATAAATTTGCAATTTTCTAATTACTTAACGAAGTTTTATTGCTGACAGTTATTACTTGGATCTGTACCATTTTTGTTTTTCTGATTAATCTTTCTCAAATTTTTTGCTGAAAACCAACCACCAAATAATAAGAAAAAGGCACTCAAGTGAATTATATGTTTTTTCCGCTACAATTAATCGGCATGGCTGAAAAGAACGCAGTTAATAAGCCATTTAAATTATGTTATTAGTATTATTTTATCATTTTGTTGTTCAAGAACTAGTGTTGATTATCTGCAAATAGATACCAGTGACAAATTAGTAAAATTTAGTTATTTTAAGAAGCACACGATAATAATTTCGCCTGGGTCCTGTGAAAAAAAATATATTTAAAAAACTAAAATTTTTGAGTTTTTTGACACGATATTGATAGAGAATCAGTTTAGAATCATTTGATACTGAAATTACCATTGTTTAACCACTTTATCACAAAACGCGCTTCTACAGGACACGAAATGAACCTGTAGCCTTTTTTTAAATTTAAACATCTTTTAATAAACATAAATTTGATTCTAAAATCAGGTTTGGAAAATCATCAATAATTGTGTACTTGAGTTGAATGGCAACCGTTTTATTGAGAATAAAGTTCAACAATTTAAATGCCATAATATAAGTAGCTAAAGCGTTGTTTTTGTGAATAAAATTCAGTTTTATTAATGCCTTCATCAATTTTTTTTAACAAAAAAGGACATTGTTTTTAGTTATCACATAAAAAAAATGATAAACAGTTTTAAGAATTTTTAATTAATAACAATTCAGTTTAAATTAACCACAAGTTCGCTTACACGTTTAACAGTTTAACTTTAAATACCTTTAAAGAATGATTATTTTTCTTGTTATAAATGTTTACACTATGAATAAGCAGTGTTATTATTATGAAGCACCATTTAATTAAAAAATTTCTTGTCGGTTCTTTTTTCGGACTATATCAAACAACAAACGCATAAAGCAATCTAAATATGACATCGATTTCAAAATCAGTTTTGCAAAGAAAAATCAATAATTGTGTATTTGAATTAAAGAAATTTAACAATTTAAAAACATAATATAGTAGGGAAAAGCATTGTTTTTCTGAAAAAATAAAATTCAGTTTTATGATGATTTGATCAAAAAGTGGCACTGTTTATTTCTAGTTAATAAAAACAGTTTCAAAAAGTTTTAATCAATAACAGTTCAATTCAATTAAGCAGATTAACTTCTAATAACTTTAAAGAATTTTTTCGCTAGTTTTGGCATTTTATCATTTATAAAACATCGTATTTAGGAAAAAGTGTGCAAAAAAATTTTTTTTACTATTAAATATTATTTACTAAACATAACCCACATAAGAAACAGTTTAAATTTTGGAAAAAAGGCATCAGTTTTGACTTTCTGATTTTAACCAAGGAAAGGAAAACTTTGTTTTCATAGACCCTTTATAAATGTCACTCTTTGTGCACTGGTGACAAATTTGAATCTGGAAAAAAGTTGTCTAAAAAGTGGCTGAATATATATTGATCGAATTTGTTTCATCATGCTTACTGAAGGAAAAAAATATGTTATGTCTATTGTGAAATTTTTTTGTTATTTTTTTTGTGCGTGCTATTTTTTACGGCAAGTATTTCTCCACAAAAATGAAGATAAAAATCTCTTTCATTTTCGTTGTTTTTCTGCAGCATGCGTGTGTCTATTTTTTTTTTTGATTTACAAAAAAGATAAAATTTTATAGTTTTGTTCTTTTATTATTAGTTAACATTTTTTGTAATAACTAAAACACTTTTAAACAATTAACTTTTCGGATTTTTCACCACCGAAAAGAACCTAGCTCACTTTTGTAGTTATTTTAAATTTTTAGCAGCATTTTGAAATATGTCAACTTATTTACCGCTGAATAATAATAATGATCAAACAAAAATCAAATCAAAGCCAAATTCTTCTCAGAATTTTTCATTAAAACATTTTAACTTAAATAATTTACAACACCATAATAGTGTCATCACCAATACTACCAAATCAAGCAATAACAATTATAATAAAAATAATGATAGCAATATTTCATGGAAAAGATCTTTGGCTTCTGAAAGAAACAATAATAATTGGATTCATGAACGGCATAAAAGTGATGATGATACATTATGGAAGAAGAATGAAAAACAATTAATGCTAAATTTAATAAATGCTAATGAAAAAAATAAAGAAAATAAAAAATGGAATTTTTCAAATGTCAATAGCAGCACCCTATCACTTCATATTGCAGCTTATGAAAATTTGCATGGTAAAAAAGAAAGAAAGAGAGAGATAATGAAGATTCTTATGCTTTTTGGGGGGGGGGGGGTATGCAGATCGGCTAAATTATTATGCTGTCTAGGATGTTGAGGGATAAAAATGCACAGAGGGGTCTTTTATTGTCGCTTCAGCAGTAAATCAAGCCAAAAAAATCGGATTTTAAGCTACCCAATTCTAAAACAGATTCTTCATTATCAATTCAGTTGAAAATTCTCAAAATTCTACAAAAATAATTTCAACCAAACAGGTGGGATAGTATTCAATGTGTTATGGCTAACATAAATTATAATTTTTTTTTTCTAGAAGAATGTTCGTAAGCTATGGAAGAAAAATGTCAAACAACAAAATTTTAGCAATAATTTAACAGTAATAATATTACTTCATTTTCTATATTGCTATAGCAGTTATTTTGTAGAAAGAAGGTATTGAAATTCCACGTGGAAAAGAAGATGAAGCACCGACACCAGAAGTTATGCAATTTAAAGCATCCCAAAAATTACTTGATCCTAATTCAACAACTTCAATGCCAACGGTTTTTTTTTCAACATTTTAAGGAAAAATAGGGAGCCAAAATGATGTGCAAATTGCTATACGGCGCGAATTTAACCTTGAAAATCGCCAAAAAAAGCCTGTAGAAGTTGCTCTTCAAGATGGCTCCCCTATAAATTGCAATAAATTAATTCACCCTTTTTACAGAATTGTGATAAAAAGCTGGAGGCTCTGCCACCACCTGTAAAATCGCCAAATAAGCGATCATTTGCTTCACTTGTTGGTTTGTTTTTCGAACTACAAAATCTTTTATTTCTAACAAATATTAAAATAATTTATTCTTCAGATCTTTCAAAATGTCTTAAAATTAATGTTGATGATTGTATTAAAAATCTTATGACAAGTATTGACAAAGATGGTAATGTAAAAAATTATTTAACTGATATATCTGTAATTGAACAAATTTGTGTTCTTGCAATGTAAGCCTTTACAATGTGTTGCTGTCTTTTAAAGAATAAATCAAAATCTGTGTATTATTTCAGTGAAAATTTGAGTAGATTGCCATCATTATTAGAACTGGATCCAACAATAAATATTGTTGGTGATATTCATGGACAATATATTGATCTTCTTCGAATTTTTGAACTTTGTGGTCCACCTGATCGTACTGTAAGTTGCTTACATTTACACTTTTATCTATTATTAGAAGGGGGTAGCGACAGAATAACTTTTACTAAAACAATACCGACAAAACCTTTTCAGAAATATCTATTTCTTGGTGATTATGTTGATAGAGGACCAAATTCTTTGGAAGTTATTTGTTTACTTCTTTTGTTAAGAGTAAGTTTTGTTTTTTCATAAATGTCTATTTCACATGACTGCTGTATACTACTTTTAAAGCATTTTGTAAAACAATGTTAATCATATTTTTTAAGGTAAGATATCCAAATAATATTTTTTTGTTACGTGGTAATCATGAATGCTCAATGATTAATAGAGTATATGGATTTTTGCATGAATGTGAAGAACGATTTCAAAAAATTCCTATTAATAATACAATTTGGGGTGTATCAGCTGGTGATCTAAAAGGTACAGAAGTATGGTATCGTTTTAATGTAAGTTATTATAATTTATTCATTTGTTGTAATGTCGTATATATGCAAATTAATTGTAGGATGTATTTAATTGGCTTCCAATGACTGCATTGATTGGTAAAAGAATTTTATGCATGCATGGTGGATTATCCCCTGATTTGGTATCACTTGATCAGCTTCGAAATCTTGTTCGTCCAATTGAACCTGACACTTCTGGAATTTATACTGATCTTCTTTGGTTTGTTTTTGTTACTGTTACTGTACTTACTTTTACTCACTCACATATCCTTTTAATCACGTGGCCTATTACAAGGGTTGACAAAAAGTTATTCCCTTTTTTCTCTTATTTTTTCCATTTTTCTCCACTTTTTTAAATAAAAAGATTTCTAGAAGACTGAATAACTTTTAGTTATGGTACATAATGACATGGGAAACCGATTTATATCACTTTTGGACCCACCCTTATAAATTGATTCTATCTAAAGCCCCAACATCACCTCCAAAGATGACAAAATAATAGAAAAAAGTTTAAAAAATCAGTAGAAAATCGTGAAAAACCGTGAAACATTGTAGAAAAATTAAAAACGCTTTTCAACAGCTTTCCACGATTTTTCACGATTTTTTACAGGTTTCAACTGTTTTCCTCCATTTTCTACAATTTCCCACGGTTTTCCACGATTTTTCACGAATTTTTTTAACTTTTTTTCCATTCTTTGTCATTTTTTGGGTTATAGGATGTAGTTTTGGGTTCCAGATGACATTTTTACAGTATACCTCTAACACAATTTTTTCAGGTCTGATCCAGATCCATATTTACCAAATGGTATAAATGATCCAAATTGGGGTGTATCAGCTCGGGGAGCAGGTTCACATTTTAATGTTAAAGCTGTCAATCATGCATGTACTCGACTTGGCTTAGATTTGATTGTTCGTGGACATCAAGTTGTACAAGATGGATATGGATTTTTTGCAAATCGAAAACTTGTTACTATCTTCTCTGCACCAAATTATTGTGGTGAATATAATAATAGTGGAGCCGTTATGACAATTGATTACAATCTTCAAACATCTTTTCATGTAAGCCTTTTTTGTTGTTTCATAAAAAAAATTTGGAGAATAACTCTTTTGGAATCGTTAAAAAGTGCATTGGCATTTTTGATAATCTCGGGCCTAAAAAAAGCTCCATTCATGTTTAAAAACACAATGCTTAAAACAAATTGTTTTTAGATTCTTAAACCATTACCAGGTGCAAAAAAGAAATCTAAAGTAACAACTGAAGTTGATTTGGATGACATTGATATGGATGCCTTGATAGCTGCAGAATCACCAGAAGAAAAATCTTAAATTAAAATTAATATTTTTATTATTTTAATAATTGATGAATTTTATTTTTGCAAATCGATAATAAAGATTAATGGATTGTAATTTATTTTTTATAACATGCTTTTTTTTGACAAGAAACATTTTCAAAGCCGAAAAAGCACACAAAAAATTTTGCGTCATGTAATAAAAAGTAAACGCGAAACATAATTTATTACCGATATCGTCAATCAAAATGAAATTCAGTTTAAATTTCCATTTCACCAAACAACTAATCTTCTCTGTCATTCAAACCAAATTGCTACTTTCTGTCAGTTAAATCTTATCTTTTGTTACAGAAAATTCGTCACCATCTTGAACATTGCCAAAAAATTATTGATGCATATGAAACCGTCTGTAATAGATTTAACAGCACAATTTGCAGAACTTGCAACAATCAGTGGAAATTCTATTATCAATCAAGATGCTGATTATTTAATTTAATTACAAGACTACAAATCTGTATTATATACCCTTCGAGAAAAGTTTGCTCGCATATAATGGATGTCAGTTTAAAAAAATTTCTAGATTTAAAAAAGATTCAATAAAAAGAGATGTCAGTTTTATGTTATATCTTTTTTCAAATAGAAATAGTTTTGATTTTTTAAATGTCTACGACATTTAAAAAATCAAAACTTTTTTTCCTCTATGAAAAAACTTTTGTAAAATATCTAGTTGTCGGCATTTTTTTTTGCAGCAAAAAAAAGGTAATTTGTAGCGGTGATACTTGTTTTCATTTAAAATTAATATGTAACTTTTTTGATGTTAAATTAAATTAAATTATTTATTTGCATGTCCTAACACATGCTGCTAGAAATATAATACAATACAATAATAAAATGTTATTAGTTTATCGACTACAGAATTTTAGCCATTCGAAGGTGTTGTTCCACAATTCTTGCTTTTTATTTAACTAATCAGCGCCTTCGTTGTCTTTTCAATTTTATTTGCTATGCTGTGCTGTCTTACACCAACCTGTACCGTGCTTGAACACTTAACTTCTTTAACTTTTGCCTTCTTTTTTTTGCATGCTTTATTTGAATATTCTTATTTTACGCTAATTTGCTTTCCATCCTAAAATAAAAAAAATTTAAGTTTTTTTCAAATAATAATGTTACTATTATTTAGCAATATTTCTATATAAAGATCAGTTTAATCAACAAAAATTGTTTTGACATCCTAATGCCCACATCACAAATACGAATCAAAAATGATCACAATAATTAATCCCGTAGAAGTTTAGTTAAGTTTTCTGGTTTATAAAACCATGGCAAATTTGTTGTTTATGCAGTTTATAAAAAGCGAGAAATTGAAAAAACAACAACTACCTCAGTGATATTCGTTATCAAAATGCTATAAGTTTTAGTTTATATAACTCCTGTTTCACCTTGGCATCAAGAAATATGAAGGCTTACTTTAGGCCAGTTCAACTACTAATATCAGTTATAAAAAGTATTTTTTATTTTGACGCAGAAAGACTGCTTGCAAATTATTAATGTATATCAGTGATACATAATTAAAACTGTTTGATATTTATATGTTTTTGTTAATATCAAATAGTTTTGCTTTCTTCTTTGGGCAGCTTTTTATTTGTATCTTTCAGTCAATACTTTCAGTTTTAAAAAAAATTTAAATCTTGACATTGGCACCCACAAAACTTTTAACAAAAAGCATTTTTGAAAAAAAAAAAACATTTTTCGCTAATGTTTGGCTTTTGGATGTAACAACGTAAAATTAAACAAATTTGGATCATAAGATTTTTCATCAAACGTATACTTTAGCTATTTGATTTCCTCATAATCTTTGAAATGCCGATGACACATGTGAAACATTATCAGTTAAATTTTATTACAATCTTCATCTATTATAGAGGTTAAATTGCTATTACAGTTAAAAACTTTGTCTTATGAAAACCTAATTTTTAATGGCCAACAGTTTACTAAAAAATACAAAATTATGTTGGTGTAAAATTTACCAGTTTTCTTTTCATTATTTTTTCGTCATAAAATTTTCGGGGATGAAGCATGTTTATTAAATCCCGTTTACCGTTTTATAACAGTAATACCTGATGTTAGTTAGTGTTTTGTCTGTGTGAAATCTGTTTGCACGTTTCTTCATTTTTGTAAAGAAATGTTAACAGTTTTGAAATAATGTTTTTCTTTTTATTCGAATATCTGCATCTTTGCTCAAAACAGTTTAAACTACAACGAAATTTCTTCTGACGTTTAAGCAAACATATTCTGTATTTCTTGTTTCAGTTTTAAAGAAAATTTACAATATAAAGCTAATGAATGTAAATTATTTATTATATCAACGGAACTTGCACACCAGTTAAAACCATATCATTCTAACGACACATATTTGTCCCTATTTTGTGTAACAAAAGATGCTGTAAAGTTTTGCTTTTGACAAAAATAACCTTTTTTCAGAAGTTCTAATATTTAAATTATCTCATTTTTCGCTAATTTTTTTCCTCTAAACAAAAAAAAGTAAAATAAAACAAACTTGCGTTAAAAACATTTTTCGTCACCTTTTCTTTCTTTTTTCTAAAACAAATGAAACTTGACAACTTCTTTTCAAAAAAAAAGAAACATAATGCTTTTTGACATTTCTCATTTTTTTCCTGGTTCTATAATTTTTCCAAAAAGATGACAAAAAAATTTTTTGGCACCATTTTTTTACAGCTTTTAAAAAAACAAACTTTGGCTGTAGCTTTTTTGGAGCTTAAATGAGTGGTCCTGACTCTTCTTCCTTCATGACGTTGTAGTTAGAAGCATCAAAAAAGGGCTAAAAAAGAAGAACTAAAAAAAGGAAGAAGAAAGTCTTGAGGCGTTAAATATAAAAAAGGAGAAGACAAACCTAGTTTATATAAAAAAATACTTTTTTTGGTAGGTTTCCTTTTTTTGGCAGTAACAGCAGCAGCAGCGGTGGAGCGGCAATGAAGTGAATGAAATAAAGAAAATGACTTTCTTTCTTCTTTTGGCGCCATTCCTTTTTGTTCGCCATTTTTTTGTGGATTTTTCCCTTTTGTTTTCTTTTTTCTTTGTTTTTTAAAACTGGCTTTTTAAAATGTCGTTTAAATAAGATTTTAAATAAATCATGCTACAAGCAGTCTTCAATACTCCTCCTTTAAGGCTGTGGTTCAATTTTAAATCATGCTTTTATTATACTGTTCAGTTAAATTTTAAACAATGTGTTCCATGTTAACATAGCCATATGTGATGATCTTTTGGTGTACCAGTTTTTTGTATAAGTATTTGAATGAAATCAAAAGTTTTTTAAAAGTATTCAGGTTTTTAAGCGATTTCTGCCTTCATAGAAGTTTAAAGTTAAGCAGATAATGCTTTTGACATTTTGTACAGTTTTTGATTTTCAACGTTTTTGCTGATCAAATCTAAACTGTTTATTTTTCACTTTTTAAATAAATCATGCTACAAGTATATTTCGCAATCGCCAGTTTTTAACCTTAAATGCTATTGTTCAATTTTAAATCATGCTTAATCTTCAGTTAAAATTCAAACAATGAGCTCCATGTTTGTGTAATCGTCTTTGATAATCGCTTGTTTTTCCAGTTTTTTGTATGAATATTTGAATGAAATCAAAAATTATTTAAACCTAGTCAGCTTTATACGCGATTTTTACCTTTAAAGAAGTTGTCAGTTAAACATGCTTTTAGCAAATACTGCTTGCGACAGTTTACTATGATGCACAGTTTTTACTTTTTTTACGCTTTTGCAAACATCTTACTACAATTCATTTGATCAAATCTAAACTGATACAGTTAAGCTTCTTCGTTTTTCGGCAACAAGGCATTGGTGCATGAAGGATATGAATCAAATAAAGAAAATGACTTTATTTCTTTTTGGCGCCATCTCCTTTTTTTCGGCCATTCTTTGTGGATTTTCTCTCCTTTTGTTTTCTTATTTTTCTTTGTTTTTTTTTACTTTTTAAATGTCGTTTAAATAAGATTTTAAATAAATAAGTGTTTATACTACAACAGATTTTTTTGATTAAAGTTTGAATTTCTGAATGTTTTAGTTCGAGTTTAAATTTGTCGATTTCAAAGAAGCTTTACAATGCTTCAACCCGTTTAATGCATGCATAAATAGTATTTAATATTCATTTTTGTTGTTACTCAGGATAAATAAACTTATTTTCATTGATAACAGTTTTATTTTTTTAAATTCTTTTTTTAAATAACTCATTTTGTAAAGCGATTTTCTCTTCTCTGTTGTTTTCAGTTAAACATATTATCCCTCTTATGTTCCAAGAAGGATCTAGAATTCCTCTGCTTAGCTACTCTCAGTTAAGGATTTATTTATACAGTTTAAAACTTTACTTACGGCATGTAATCAGATAAAACTTAAGTTATGAGAATCATGTTAATAAAACGTTTTAGTTTATATTTCAATTATGATTCAAACTATAGTTGCACCGTTTAATTACTGTCTTTTAATTTTTCAGTTAAATATTATATTCTCCAAAAACAAAACCTTTAAATTATGGAAAAGTAATTTAATAAAATATTATTTAATGATCGTTTTATTCAATTCACAGTGACTTCTTTTATTGTTCAGTTTTGTTTTTTTTCGGCACTTTATTAGTTTGTTTAACATACTGATTCCGCATTACAGTTGCCTAAAAAGCAAAAAATAATGCCTTGGTACAATTCTAATCTTTGTAAAATTCAGTTAAAATTTGTGTTACGAGTTTTCTATTAATGAAAATGTTTTTGCCAGATTTTTTTGAAACTCTAAAATCTTATAAGCGAGTTTTTGCGCCGTATAAATTTTAAGAAAATAATGCCACTTATGTTGACATCTTTCTGTATTTATTCCTTCGCAGTTTACACGTCCTTACATTTTTACTAACGTATTACAACAAAAAAATTTGATTTAAATTTTTCTTGTAATTTCCTTTGTTAGTTTGACAGCTGAATTTTTTTCTTTTTGTCAACAAAAAAATTATCTACAAACATCTTGGAAAAAGTACTACCCAACATGAATTTACTAACATTTTCAGTTTTTGTTTCCTTGAGCTTACTATGATTACTCTTCGATTTCAGTTTAAACCTGTACTTATAAACGTTATCCAGTTAAAATAAACCTATTTGTAAGTGATGAATCATAAATCATTGAAGAATATTATATCAGTGAAACACGCTTTGACAGTTTTTTTACTTTAATTGTTTTGTATACATAAATCTCTGTAGAAACAGAAAAACCTTACTGTAGTTACAAATTTTCTTTAATCAGTTTTATCTAGCAATTCAGCTTCCCTCTTCAAAAGATGATGTTATTTATGTTCATACCAGGTTTTAGCACTTGCTTATGATTTCATTTTTCGTTGTTTGAACGCATTTTGTTGCCAGCTTTTTTCGATTTAAATTTCGTTTCTAAATCTATATCTCTTTCAGTTAAATCTTTCATTTCTTGAAAAAAGTCAATACTTTCAGGTATCCAGTTTTTTATAAATATTAGTCAAAAATATTATGAAAATCCACGACATTTAATCTCACAGGAGAGGTCCCCAGTTGACACCGGAGTTGAAGCCCCTAAATACTCGCCATAGTAAGGGATAGTTAGGGACAAAATATGTTTTTCGGAATCCTCGATCTGGGGATTAAATAGCTAATAAATAGCAGAAGATAGCTATGTTTGCTATAAAATATCTAATAATCTGCATTTTAGATGATTTCTAACCACTTTAAATATCTAACCAGCTAATAAATAACGGTTTCCTTTTTATTGCATTGCTTTAAAATTATGAAAAACAAAATTGTATAGCAAAAATAGATATCGTCTGCTAAATGTGATCAAGTTAAATCCTCAATTGTGTGACGAAGTGTTTTCAGTTACTAATGTAATGTGATTTATGTTCTCGCTTGATTTTATTTGCTGCTACTATTCTCGGCTTACAATTTTTTACATTTTTTAAATTATTTTGGCACCAAAAATTATTTTAGATCAATTTTTCTTACAACAAAAGCTAAGAACCCAGCCAGTTTTCTTATAAATATTTGCCAAAAAATTAAAACGCATCAAAAACAGTTTACAGAAGCATAATATTATAATCACTTTTAATCCTCGTTTTCAACAACTTTTAATGATACTTTTTTTCGTTCATTTTTATACTTTTCTTATCAAATATTGTACAGTTAACACCAAGGTTATCAATTTAGCATAAATGAAAGAAATTTTTTTAACAATTCTATTTAAAATATTACTATATCCTTAACGGTATAACGTCATAACTACAAACATCAGTTTTTGCTTTTTTGCAGATATTTGACTGCAACTATTTTATGTACTCACAGCTTGTTTTTACAGTTTTAGTTTTTGCTATTTTTTTGTCGTGCAACGAATAATTTCCTAAAAAAAACATCTTCAACCAAAAAATCCAGTTATTCCCAGCGGAAGCTAAAAATCTAAAAATCTATAGAAATATTCAGTTAACCTCAAAAATTTATACGTACAAAACCAAGAATTTGTTTTCACCATATTAGCATCTTTTGCAGTTTTAAAGTAGAAAATGATTAGCTGCACACGGTCAGTTTTGTTCAACAAATTGCCAATAATATATTTTTCATTTAATAGTGAGAATTATACTTTTTCAATAAAACAGATAACGTTGAACAACTGACGGTTTTTTGGTAGCGTTACCATTAAATTTGCATTTAAGTGTGGAGTATTTAGTGCTTTTTATAACATTCTGACAGTGAGGGTTAATACCTGCAAAACTACTTGAACATTTTCCCCTTATTTTTTTAAGATTTATATATTTTATGCGTGAAAGTTCAGTGTGTTTGAACTAGTTTTACTTTTTCTTTAACTATAATCTTTCAATTTTCATCATCACCAAATGCTCATCTCGAACAGTTTTTTATTACCTAATCTATAAATACTCATAACAAACAAGTCAATTCTTTAATTTACTCTCATAAAATATATTTCCCCCGCAATTACCGTATTACCCTTACACGGTTACAGTTTTCGTGCGACAAAATAGTTAAAATTGTTTTTATAGTTTCACCTCAAAATGTTATATTAGATTTATTTTAAGCATTTTAGGTTTCAAGTAACGCTTTTATGGCAACTATTTTTATCCCTATTTTAACGAACAGCTTTTTCAGAACAACCACTATATTCATTATTGATATTTATTGCTTTTGACATTTTCCTCGTCATTCCATCATCATCAACTTCCGGTTTTATCATCTTCCTTCCACCACTAAACACCGGAATTGGCACTTTTTAGAACAGGAAATTTTTTTCAGTTTCCATGTAAAAAACATATTTTTAAAAATGGCTGCTGCAGCTCGTTTAGGAGCTTTTTCACTTGGAGAAAAACCAAAATATTGTTTTTATTCTTCAACTCGTAAGTTTTAACTTTTTTGATAAAATTTAAGCAATACACAGTTTTTATTCAAGTTTTGAAGACAAGGAATCAGTTTTTTAATTATAACGTATTTACAAAAACCCAATAATTAGCAGTTGTTCAGTGCAAAGCTTTATCAGTGTTTGCAATAAAAAAGTTTTGTTTACCATTTCCTGTATGTAAATGTCAGTTGATATTCTAAAGATTCTAATACCGTGTACTTTGAACTTATATGCCAGTTTTACTGATTTAATAGTTAACTCATTTTTATGCCAAATATTTCTTACTATTTACTTGTATGTGGCATGCAGTTTATCACATCCTACAAACATTGTGCAGTTTTTTGTAACCTTTAGAAAACCTTTTTCAAAAGGATCAGCTTTTTATATATTAGATGTCATATGTTGCAACAAGTAAATTAATTTTCTTTCTTTATAAACATAAATATTGCCAGTAAATATACAGTTTTTTTTCGACTATATAAAAAGGAAGTCAGTTTTACATAGATTACAATAACACAGTTCCCATAAGTAATTATTCACCATAAAATTTTTAGGGATTTTGTTATGCCTAGCCTTTTCTCTTTATGCATAGATTACTTGGAATTTTTAGTTGTAAAACACTTCTAATAGCATAATGCTTAATAAAAAATCAGCTTTTAAATTTATTTATAAGATTCAAATAAATTTCAATACTTAAAGCTGCTTATGACGCGAAATTATTGTACCTTATTTAACAGTTTTCATTTTATCGATATAAATTTGTCCATGTTATTTCATCATTAATCGAAAATTTGTATTTGTTCTATTTTCATTTGCACATTTTATTCCAGTTTTCGTTGCAAAACACAAGATTTATTTTTCTGAATTTGTTGTTAGTTTTTTTTTCATCGTTTACTCTTCATTAGTGGTGCCAAGTTCTTAGAACCTGTAAGTAAACGCGCAGTTTTAAAACTTATTTGATCAATATGTCAAACAGCGGTGCAGTTTTATCTTACCTTTAAAAAGTCCTCTTTTTGTAAACAACAGGTTGTTTTTCATAAATAAGATTTTTCTTTTTTTGCAAACGACTTACATCAGTCTAATACAGTTTACATATAACAAAAATAACTACAACTTTAACAGGAAACACTCAAAATTTATTTTTTATTAGAACAGTTGTTTATAGCTATTTAGAATCATTTTCTCTGGAAGTCTGTTACTTATATTTAAATGTTTTTGTTTCACATTTTTAACTTGAAGGCTCAAATGGCACTGTAAATTTTCTTAACTTTTTTTTCTTGAAAAACTGTCCAGCTAAACAGTTTTATTTGACAAGCTTGTTTATTTAGTTTACTAAAATCTTGTTTTAATATAGCCTTTTTGATATTTTGGATTGTATTTGAAAAGTCCAGTTTATTTTTATTTGATTTTATGCTCCTAGTTCATACAAACAATGTGACTTTTTTAAAGCAAGTGAAATTTTCGTTCCGGCCAGTTAAAGCTCCTCAGTTTTTTGCTAATGTATTATTAGTTATACACGAATTGATATTTATCATTCACAAGATTCAATTAATTCTATTTTGTCAAAGTGCTATAAAATTAGCTTGCATATAAAATAATTTTGTTTTGGATTTTATATCCGTCTACCGTTGTAAACTAAGCATCCCATTCGTCCACCATATTAAAAAATGACAATATGCTGCTTCAAGTGGTTACTGTTTAGCTTCAACAATCTTAGGTTAAATAAGTTTATGAAATTAAAATTAAACATTAATATCGTTGGTGACAGTTAAAAGTTACGTTTTGAAGATAAAGGGATCAGCAAGAATTTGTTTTTACAAATAGCTAGTATGCATTCAGTTTTCAAAACAAGTAAATAAAATGTCCATTTTTTGTTAATGATAAGTCAGGCTTATTGGTAAACAATTATGAGTCATAACATTGAAGTTTGAACTCCAGTTATAGGAGAGAACACCAAATATTCGCATAAACGGTATTCAGTTTTGATAGTAAGATCAACTCTATTGTATTTAATGCAGTTTAATCGAATTCTCGTAATTTTTATCTGCAATACGTCCTCACACCACGTTCAAGCCAGTTACAAAATGGCAATTTTAGTTCAAGTTATGTCTTTTTGTTCGCTCACAAAAATATGGTCCCTTTCGTCAGTTTTTCTTTAGTTATGAAAAATAATTTTTTCTACAGTACTGTAATATTTCTACAACGTTCTACGCCTATCAATTTATTTTTACTTTTATATCGAAAAACATAGTCAAACAGTACCCTTTTCTTTTAAAATAAAAATTATATTTATAAAAAAAAAGTAACACGCGCCATCACTTTTCATTTAAAACAAAAAAAGCAAACTTCCTGCGCTTAAAAAAAAAGGTAACAAAATGCCTACCAAAAAAATTTAACATTGCTCTTTAACAGCTTTCTTAAGAACGTAACAGTTTTCGATAGTTTAACACACCTTTTTTCCAATGAACAATACAGTAAAAGATTTGTTAGTACATGTATTCATTTTAAAAACATCTGTTTAATACGTTTGATTCAGTTTGTTAGAAGTTGGTAGAGAACTTGGATAGCTCAGTTTAACACCAGTTATGGTTTATTTTCAACCTATTCCACCAAAAAAAAGAAAAAAAAGCTCTATAGATAAAACTTTTTTTATAGCACATTTTCGTAACAAATCTTTTTATTAAAATACTATATAAATGTTGATTAATTTGTTTTAAGGATACTGTTATTTTCTCCATGAATACTAACTTATCAGTTTTAAAATTTTATGATTATCTGAATGTCCACTAAACCTATTACGGTGGGCTGAAAATGAAATCAGTTTAGATAACAAAAATCTGTTTTAACTTATTTAGCCCAGATTACATGAGAATATGCAGTTTTCAAACATTCTAAAATGTTTGACATCAAAAAACAAAATTTATTAAATGTCAAAAAAATAAATTCATCAACATTTCAACTTATAAAGCTCTTATCTCTGTACCACATTTTTTGCAAAATTTCTTTTTTATCAACTTTCATTTCTTTATTCTTTAAACATCCACGTTCTCTGCAGTTTACATTTTTTGTTTCATTAACGTTCGTTAATTATCAGCCAGCTTACCTTTTTGAAAAAAAATTTTATATTGTAAATAAAAATGGCTTTTCTGAAGATATAAAAGACATGTAGAAAACATCAGTTTTTATTTGAACAAAAAACACAAACATTTGTATACTGTCATCATCAGTTTACCATTACTTTATTTTGAAAAAAAAACTTATATTTTTTAAACAAAAATGACATTCCTAAAAAAGAGAAGAGACAGGTAACATCAATTTTCAATTAAACAAAAAAACAAATTTCCGGCGCTTAAAAAAATTTCATAAAAAAAGGAAACTAATGCAAACAAAATAATTTAACATTGCTCTTTAACAACTTTCTTAAAAACGTAACAGTTTTCGACAATTTTTCACACCTTTTTTCCAATGAATAATACAGTAAAATGTATTAATTTTTTTTCACATCTGTTTAATACACTTGATTCAGTTTGTTGGAACTTGCTAGATTACTTGGATAGCTCAGCTTAACTTCAGTTTTGGTTTTTTTCAATCTGTAGATGTTTTCACCAAAAAGAAACAAAATCGGGGTTTATAGATAAAATGTTTTTGTATGACTCATTTTTGGAAAAAAATGATTTATTAAAATACTATCTGTCAATTAATTTGTCTCTAGGTCTCTGTACTAGTAAATTTACTTTTGTGTTTTCCAAGTATGTTGAATGTCAGTTTTAAAATTATTCTGTTTTTGATAATCGAAATATAATCACAATGTCTACAATGATAATGTTATCGCTCCCGGGGCAGGGAGCACCTCTCTAGGTCTTCCATTTATACCCTTCTTCCTTTCTTCCATTCTTCTCTCCGCCTTCTCTTATCGACATCAGTCGATCCACGCCTCATGGCGTCACATCTCCCCCAATACCACCACTCAGTGGTACATGTCTAATAAATAATGAATTCCCAAGGTTGAGCACCATGCTCTAATTACACAAAGTTGTGGACATAAATATCTCTTTTATTAAAGGTTTCTCTGAAGTTGAGCACCATGCTCTAATTACACAAAGTTGTGGACATAAATGTCTCTTTTATTAAAGGTTTCTCTGAAGTTGAGCACCATGCTCTAATTACACAAAGTTGTGGACATAAATGTCTCTTTTATTAAAGGTTTCTCTGAAGTTGAGCACCATGCTCTAATTACACAAAGTTGTGGACATAAATGTCTCTTTTATTAAAGGTTTCTCTGAAGTTGAGCACCATGCTCTAATTACACAAAGTTGTGGACATAAATGTCTCTTTTATTAAAGGTTTCTCTGAAGTTGAGCACCATGCTCTAATTAATAAAAAGGTTTATTAACAAATAGATAAGGTTGAGCACCGTGCTCTAATACATTACGAATACATAAAAACACAAATAACAAGGCATAAAAACACAAATAACACTTCTTTAGGAGAAGAGAAAGATATTCAAATTTATGTTACTTTTTACAGTAACACTTGAGAGAAAATTTTGATGCCGAAAGGGCAGCAAGAGATAATAAATTTTTAAATGTGATAATAAAAAAAAAACAATTTTTAGAAAAAAAAATAATTTGTTTTACTTGGAGAGTAAAAAAAAGGATAAGGTTTCTAAATAAGGAGACAAAGGTAATATTGTACTACTTTTACCAGTAATACTAAAAAAAATTTTTAATAAAGACAATTTTTGATGCCTTAAGGGCTATCAGTAAAAAAAAAGGAAATTACAAAAAGAGATTTGTTTTTACAAAAAAAAGAAAGGGGATAGTTCCGCAGAACTTGCGCAAAGGGTAAGGGGGAATGTTCCTCAGAACCAACAAAAATATTTTTATTTTCAATTCAAATTCAAAAAAAAATGATAAGTTTTTCTTTTATTTCTTTTTTTAATTTCAACGATAAAATTTTTTTATACGACTTCTTTAAAAAAAAGATTTTCAACAAATGAACGATTTTTATTTTTCAAGATTAAAAAAGGAACGACAATACACTCGAGGCGGTGCGTCCACCGCTAGCTACCAATGATAATGTTATCGCTCCCGGGGCAGGGAGCACCTCTCTAGGTCTTCCATTTATACCCTTCTTCCTTTCTTCCATTCTTCTCTCCGCCTTCTCTTATCGACATCAGTCGATCCACGCCTCATGGCGTCACACTACTATAAAGGCAGTTTAATTAATAAATTAAACTGCCTTCATAGTATTGACGGTTTGGACAAAATGTGACATTACTATAGCTGAGACTTATACAGTTTTCAAACATTCTAAGACCTTCGACAGTATAAAAAAAGGTTATTGAACTTCAAATATAGAAAAATATCACTATCATTTTAACTCGTTTCAATCTTATCAGCACCACTTGGTTTTGCAAAATTTCTTTTTTCTCTAAACATCAAATTTTTTTACAGTTTACATTTTTTGTTTGTACACGCACAAAAACTATCAGTTTACCTTTACATTATTTTGAAAAAATAAACCTTTTATATTTTAAACAAAAAGATGGCATTTCTAAAAAAGAAGAGACAGGTAACATCAATTTTCATTTGAACAAAAAAAAACAAACTTCCTGCGCTTAAAAAAATTTCATAAAAAAAAGGAAACTAATGCAAACAAAAAAATTAAAAAACAATTGTTTTTTTTATATTACTTTTGAACAGTCAGTTTTTTTGCAAAAATGTTTTTTTGAAGAAATACAATTTATTATTCCTAAAATCCATTGTTTGTTTTAAACTTAAAAAAAGAATATGTTACTTGAAACTTTGGGAGACGTTGAAGCTGTTGTTGACGACAACCAAGAAAATGATAGTGGTGGTAGAAGATTTACTTCTACAAAAAGTTTAAGAAATTTATATTATGGGAGTATCCCATCTTTGAAACGGCCCGCATCATCGTTTTTACTTCCACCGCTACCCTTTGTTACCAATACTTCAGCATCATTAGAAAATATTCCCACGAGGATTTTTAATGGTTTGTTTTTTTTTAATTCTTTTTTTGCTCTTTTTTTCATTGTTTATTTTTTTATTTTTGAGATGGCAAAAAAAAGAGTTTGTCTTTTATAGATGAGAGCTTTTTTTCTTTTTTTTTCTGAGTGTCATTGATTAATTCCTTTACTTTTGTTTTGTCTGTTGCAAAAAAGAGGTAGGCGATGTTAATTGTCAGTTTTGAATGAAAGTATCTTTGTCAGATTAAATTTTTGACTATGTTTTTTAATCTCTTGTTTATTAATTTTCTATTTTGGATTACAGTTTGAACCTCTTCGTATAATAAAATACGCATCACTGGAAAGCAGTTTAATACTTTTTAACTTTTAAAAACTGGAATTGCAGTTTTTACCTCATTTGTTTTACTTATGAATCACAGTCACAAAAAAATCTTTTAGTTTTAGCATTTTTTTTAACATTTTTTCCATTCAGTTCACTTTTGGTGTTAATTTTTTCTTCTGTTTTTTACCTTTAGCAAAAAAACGTATATCTATTGATCAGTTTTGAGTTATATAATTTTAGCGATATCAGTTTTTTTATTAGCCATGCTATAATATTTGTATTTACGTTATTAACCGTTTTAGGATTATCAATTAGCAGCAACGTTGCAAAGGACCACTTTAAGAGCTGTTTTAATAAATATTACTGGATTGCAATTACTGTTTTTTGATATGTTCTAAAAGCTACACCAATAGGGTGTACAAATTGTCTCAACAGCTTGTAATAAATTTTGAAAATGATACAATTGTATTTCGAAGAAAAAAACACCCCTTTAAATTACAGTTTAAATTTAGCTTTAACTGGTAAATAACAAGGAATATATTTCAGCTTTTATTACTTTATTCCTTGTCAACCTTTGTCTTTTTGCTAGTTCGATTTCCATTACTTTTTTTACTAAATTTAATGCAGTGTTTATGGGGATGACAGTTTAAAAACAGGCTAGATCAGAGAGACAGCAAATTTTGCATTGTATATTTTACAAATGCTTACTGTAGCTTATACTTTCTTCACAATACAGTTTCATTGAATTATTCAACAACAAGACTGTTTATTTTCAGTTGTATTTATAGAAGTTTTACCTAAATAGTAATCGAGATTGGCGCTCAGTTAAACTATTCATAAGAAATAAACTTACAAATTGTTTATAAAATTTTGTATATGACAAAGTTAATAATGCTGTCTACAATGAAATTGTTTTTTTACCAATTTCTTTTTTCACCTGTTGGATAAATTTGCAGTTTCTATAACCATTTTTACCTTTGTCTTTCCCCATATCTTATCGTAGTTTAAAACATCTTTCAGTTTCGTTGGTAAATATTTTTTTAGTCGGTGGAAGTTATCGCTCATGTATTAAGTTTCTAATGCAGATTTTAATTAATGCCATAAAAATCTTTGTTTATCTGATACAAGTGATGCAGTTTTTGTTTAAGTTTCTTATTAAGCTTTTACATGACAATTATGCATTGTTCAAAGCAGTTTTATTTGAACATTAGAAAAATTAATGGAAAATTTTTATTATTCAGTTTCACAAAAACATTTTTCACTTTTGCCATTTGCATTTGTTCTTGATATCTAACAAGAGAACCGTCCCAAGTGTAACACGCACTATTCAATAGGATTCCTAACGTTTTTTACGTGCCCTCGTTCTCAAATGTCATTTTAGTACAGATTGAGTAGTACACGATATCGCCTGCTACTCCTTTCTCATTTTTGAGTTTTTTCGCAAGGATATGACAGGAAATTTGATTTTTAGGCTAAATTAGCACAGCAAGATTAATTTCCTACCATTCGAAATCTGTAAAACTCAAAAATGAGCAACTTTAGTATGAAGTAGCAGGCGATATTGTGTGTTACTCAATCTGTACTAAAATGACATTTGGGAACTAGTGCACGTAAAAAACGTTAGGAATCCTATTGAATAGTAGGAGAATCACATGAAATGCCTCTCAATCTGCGTGTTACACTTGGGACGGTTTCCTTGTAAGTTGGTTGCAAATACAGTGTGAGTCTTCAATTATAAAGCTAACGTTTTTGTCGTATTTTTGCGTTTACTTACTACTTTTCAAAAAAGAATTGATTGTTCACATAGATAGTAAATGCAAAATAGCTATAATAACACCGAAACTTTCCAATTTGATTATTTTTTTAAATGATTTAAAAAAAATTACATTTGGTGTCTGACTCGGGGAAATCAGTTTTTTTAAATTTACAAGAGAATTTTATGCCACACACTGAGAAAAAAATTTGGGATATTTCCTAAAGTTTCACCATTTATGTACTACCAGTTATCGCTTTTTATGTATGATTCTTACTTTTCAATAAACAAGGTTAAACAAATGTGACAGATTGCTTACAAATCATTGCTTTTAAACTGTTAAAAATTTAGTTTTTGGTAATTATTATAAATTCATGCAGATGATGCAATGTTCATTTTATTATTATAACTTAATTAATTCTTGCATTTTCAGCACTTCGACCATATCGTGAAAAATCAATAGAAGACAATACCCTCGATAAGCCACCAAGTGAATACAAAAAATCTGGAAAAGGATATGGCATTGCTCTGAGTGATGATGCAACGGCTAAAGAAAGATTTAGAATGAGGAGACGAATATTACAAAGAAAAAATAAGGTTCAACTTTTAAAATATGTCAGTTTTTAATAAGTGGTTTTTAGATATGTGATTGGAGTGTATATATTGCATTGACGGGTTTATTTATTGCAATAATAGATGTTGAAATGGATGTGGCATTTAAAAATTCAGCAACTGTAAGTTACTTTTTTTTGGCAAAGTAAGACTTTGTGGTTTACTGAAGAAATAAGTAAATAAAGAAACGAAATAATTAAAAGCCTTAATTTTATAAATTTATTAATTCAGAAGACTGTAGTAAACATAACAGTTTTTATTTTTAAGTTTTAAAGCAACTAAGTTGAAGGAGTTGATCTGCTCACAATTGTCAGTTTAGTGTATCTTAATTGCCAAAATTTCAAGAATATTGATTAGTAAAAGTGCGTGAAAGCATTTATAATTAAATTCAAATAGTTTTTTTTCATCATTTTCGCTTTTGCAACAAGATTACAGTTACAAATAGATATGGCCAAGTCATTAACTATATGACTTAAAATTCAGATATTAAAATTTAATTTTTTAATTTTTGTAAATTTTAATGCAGGTTTTTTTCAACAAAAAAACATTGCTTTGCTGATTTGGTATTTTCGCCCTATTTAGTAAAAGTGAATCGCAGTAAGATAACCACAATCTCAGTTAAAACGTATAAAAAATCGAAATAATTTTAAATCAACAAAAACTACCTTTATCTTTGTAAAAACAAATTTGGAAAATCTTAAAGCAGCAAGAATCAACGGTTTAAAGCCCAAATTAGAAAATGTCTGTTTAATTCCCAGCTTGTTGGCTCAAACACAGTGTTTTTTAAAACTAAAGCATAAACGTGTGATTTTGTATCCTTGAAAAAATCTAAACATCGAAGATGTCACAGTTAATATTAAGCACCCTCAATATCTGTTAAATTTATTATGATTCCCATCCTGAAAACGCGTCCAAAACAGCAAAATAATTCTGGGACTAGTTTTGATATATTTATTAATGAAGAGGTGATAAAAAAGCAGATCGAGCTAAATAAAAAGCAATGATATGCAAGAGGGGTTAGGGCTGCTCAGTTTAGTATATGGCGATTTAAATTACTTCAGTTAATTGATGCCTTGTTGCAATCGTTGTTAAGCTTCTAACCCTTTATAGCCTGACAGTTCCTTTTAACCTCAATGATGTCACAGTTAAAACATAAACCCGCTAAACGCCAGTTTAAATAAAGGGTGAAGTTCAGCCAGTTTACTTTAAGCTTTATAACTTTTAGCTAACATTTTTTAGCAAAAAACAATTTTATTTTACTGATCAAAATGTTGCATTTATAACAGCGTTGCAACAAAATTATGCTTTTTTTTGATAATATTGCAACTAGCAGACAGTTTAGTTTTTACATTAAACAGTATTTTTTTTTCTTAAATTTTTGCAATTTTAGTAGTGTTCTTTAAACTTATCTGACACGATTACAAATTAGTTTTTAACATTTAAACAATCATTGCGATGAAAAACAGATTCTAATTGTGTACTTTTCAAAAAGTAAAACTGCTTCTAGCTTTAAAATACACATATTCACTACAAAAATAAGATTTTATTTGTTTCAACAGTCAGTTTGATATAAAATGCGATAATCTAAAATATTTTTAAAATGGAAGAAAATGAAGTTCCCTAAAAAAAGGGCCGCTCATTTTTGCATTCGCAAAAAAGAAATTTTGCGAATGAAGAAAAAGGGTGGAACTTTTTTGAGGGAATTTCATTTTCCTCCATTTTAAAAATATTTTAGATTATCGCATTTTATATATTCACCTTGAGTTTACAGTTTAATATTTTTTATTTAACCCTTATCTTTCTTATTTAAACTTTTTTTTACAGGCAAAAACCATATCAAATATTTTTCGCAGTATCAATATTCTTTTAACAATAATTTTGGATGGACTAATTGTAACATATCATTGTTGTGATCTTCATTTAATGTCAGCTGATACTGGTCATAATGCATTTCATCTTGGATTTGAGCAAGTTCGTCGGCTAAAACTTTTTACAGAATTATTTATTTGCACGATTTGCCCCCTGCCTGGTGGTGGAACCGTTGAATGGCCAGTTTTAAGCTCTCCGGCTGCAATCTCTCGGAAAGCTGAAATCCCCCTTCATGTTATTCTAACACTACCAATGTTTTTAAGAATGTATTTAGTTGCGAGATATATTGTGCTGCATTCGTTTACTACACAGGTAGGTTTAGTTTTTTTTTGTATGTGATTAAAATCATAGCACTACCGTTTTAAAAAGTTTCTGGTAAAGCCATGGAAATCAATTTTTTTACTTAACTTTTTTGTTATTGTGATGTATTCTTATACAGCACAATAGCAAAATTTTGTTAATAAAATTTTTTGTGGAGCTGAGCTCTAGAAAACAGTTTAACATACTTTTGAGAAAATGCATTTTTTAGTTGTTACAGTCAAAACAATTTATTGCCCGTGGTTTTTTTTAACTTATTTCATTAAAATCACCTCTTAAACCAGGTCTAGCCTTACCCTTTACAAAAAAAGTTAAATTTATTAAATCATGCTTTGAACGATTAATTAAACGATGAATACCTTCACTTTTCTTACCCTTGCAGTCGCTTAATTTTTTAATCACCTAGCTAAAGATATGTAATAAAAATAAATACTAAAACGGGCAATAAAAAAGTAATTTCTTCGATAAATTTTTGTGATCATGCTTGAATGCAAAATTAGTCTGGTCTCCATAATTTTGGCAATTTTTTTTATTACAAAAAATATCTAGCTAAATGCATTTGATATCACTTCACAGTTAATAAAAACATAGAGTTATAAGACAAACGTTAAAAGATAACAAATTGTATTTTTTTGCATACAATTGTAGCAATGCTATTTTTAATGCGAAATAAGTCATTTTGTTGGAAAGTTCAAGTCACATTTTTTAAGCGTTTTATTTTTAATTTGGATTCAAGCGGTGCCAGGATTAAATTTATATCGGAATTACTTTTAGTAGTTTGTTAAAGCACACATTTTTTAGGTCATCAGTTTTGTAATATAAATTGTTTAAGAATACCACGTTAACAAAAAACTTTATCAATTTTTAGGATGCCGCAACTCACTTAATCGTAAACTCTCTAATAAAAACGCAAGAAAAATTTGTTACAAAAAATAGCCTGTCTAATTATGAATGATCAGTACTAGTCTTGTACTGAACGAATATTGCTTAAAAAGGACATTAACAAAATATATTTTTTTTCATCGGTACGAAAAAACAAAAGCGCCTCTCTATTTGAAGCGCACTCTTTATTTCTAGCACAACAAAATGCTGCTTTGAAAAGTAGAAGCACGTCGCTTCCATTAGAGAGTTTTTCTGTAATCGAACTTTTTGCTTACAAGAGTCAGTTTTGAAAAATAATGCATTATATAACTGTGCTTCGTCTTGTACTTACCAGTTAATAAGAAAAAATTAAAAAATTACACAATGCACAAAAATGAAATATACGAAATAACGACCCTAATTTTTGAATAAGATTAAAATCTTTAATTGCAAATAGGAGTATACCTTTTTTTAACCAAAATACGCCCGCCATCTGACTAAGCAGTTAATTTACAAATTTACATAAAACTTTGGATTATACTTTGGCAGTGTTTTAAAGATCAACAGTATCATATCTTAAACAACTTTTTTACAACTTCAATGATACTTACCAGTTTATAAAAATCATTGTAATTTTCAGGATGCCGCAACTCGAACCATTGCATCCCTCAATCAAATATCAGTTGATTTTTCATTTGTTTTTAAAACCCTGCTTTGTGAAAAACCGATGACAGTTGTGATAATAGCCGGGCTAACATTTTGGGGTGCGATGTCTTGGATGTTAACACAATGTGAAAGGTTTGGAAATTAGAATATGACAGTTACAAAAATACCAACACATAAAAATTACAGATATGCAACAGGAAACGTATTCTCAAGTGCACATTATTTATTTGATTATGCGTGGTTTGAAGCAGTGGTATGCAAATTTATGTTGGCCTAATAAAATACAAAAACTCAGTTTTTAGACATTTTTTGCAATTGGATATGGCGATATTCAAGTTGAAACATATTGTGGTCGATCGCTAGCTATTTTTACTGGAATTGTTGTAAGTATTGCCCACCACCCCCTGTTTTTCAATTATCTTAAATCATCGACATCAGATGCCTAAATTGCAGTTTAAAAATAGCATATATAGTATTAGTCAAAATTACAAGCTTAAATTTGAATAGTAAACTTCAGTTTAATATCGCTTCCATGTTGACTAACATAATAGAAAAAATAAGTAAATAGAACTTTACTTCTTCCTCCAGAGATTCCAGTTTTAAAAGTAATCGTTAAAAAATGCTTTAAAAATGAGCAATATTTTTATTAAACAGTTAGCCAAAAAAAGAAAAAGATTTTTTCAGTTTTAATATTTTTAAATGCATACGTTTGCTTTTCATAACGAATTTCCCCCTTTATTATATTTTTGAGTTAAGCAAATAATTTATGCGCGCTCTTTTATTTTATAATCTCTAATTACCTTGATCGAAGCCAAACACTTGTTTAAAAGTGTCTTTTGCTTTACAGTATATAAATTGATTGCATATGCAGCAACTTTTACTGTTTAAAAAAAGCCAGAAAGTAGTAATCTTATAAGTTTAATTAAAATTTCCAGTTCAAATATAAAACATATATCCATGTTTAAATTACACGTCCAGTAAATGGGCGTAATATCTTATTTATTATTTATAGAAAAAATGTATTTTACAAAAAATTCCTTTTATGATTATTTTGCAAATTTCAGTTTTAAGAATAATGCTGTTTAAAGGTTTTAACTGCCCGAACTAAGAAGGAAGGTGGAAAAATGGCAAATAATTGCATAAAGAAGGCGGAAGCAAATAACGTTTTTTTCTAGATTATCTTCAGCTTATTCCCTTGGGAGAAAGATTTCTATAGGTATTAGCTAACTTATTGCCGAAATAAAATTTTTTGGATTCTGCAGCGCGTGAAAAATTTTTAAAAAAACCTGTTTTAGCAAGTTAAACATGTTTTGGGAGTAAATTTTTGTCCAAATTTTGCGTTTTTTGGTATTTTCAGTGAATTCTGAACATGCTTGATTATTTAAAAACGATTTTTGAGACACTTTTTTCTTCCGCCTTCCTTACACCTTCTTTGTTATTTTTTTTTTGTTGTGATGACAATTTTTTTAGAACAGCATGAACAAATTTTTAATCACAATTTCAGAAACAGAAACCTTCTCTGCTCTAATATTAAATCTATTTTTTTGGAGTATTTCTTTCAGTTAAGTCATAAATGATATTTTTCGGTTTTTTTTGTCTAATTTGTTGCGACGTGCAACAAGCCTCATCAGTTTATTACAAATTTTCAGTTAAACTTCTCAAAAAAATTGAGGAATGACAATGATAAGTAAACCAAAGCTAATCAAACAGTTTTAATATTTTAGGAAACAATTTTTGAACAACCATAATAGTTATAGACCGAAATACGGAAATCACCAGTTTAATATTTCTAAAAATTGCTCAAACTTTTCAGGGCAACATCACCTCATCCCTTATAACAGTTCTCCTTGGCCAGCGAATGTTACTATCACTTTCTGAACGACGGGTGAATCAAGTCATTGCTGAATCCCAGTTAACTTTGCTAAATCGTCATGCAGCAGCAAAAGTTTTACAATGGACTTGGAGGACATCATGTTGGAGAAAAAAGCTTGTTGATGAAATTGAAGAAAAACATTCGAGGAAATCTACGATGTTATGCTTGAGAGTTGCACAAAGAAGTTTGCTACAATCAGTTTTAAGGTATGATTTGAATCAATTCTTATCAAAAAACCCAATTTGAATTACAGTTTTCGTCGATGTCGTTGGAAGCTTCGTTTAAGGATGGAAGAAGAAGATGACGTAATAGCAGTTCGACGAGCTTTCAATGAAACAGAAGAAAGGCTACGAGTGATACGAATGAGACAAAGCATGTTGGGGACAAGACTTGCAGTGTTGGTTTCACAAGTTGACACACTCACTGCTATAATGCATGAAAAAATGTCGAATAACACAGTCACAAAATCACCGTCACAAATTTATTTGTAAAGGTTGTAATCCTCCTGACAGTTTATGCAAATAAAAAAGATATATAATATAAAAATTAAATAAATTGCTTTACACAATGAATAAAAAATCAACATTGACTAAATCAGTTAGATTTAGATACACAATTTGCTCATACAGTTTGCAATGCCGTAAACATCGTTTACAGTTTTTTTAAAGATTTATACGTTTCATCCAACATTAAGATATCCCAGTTTTAACCTAAATTTTATATTTCTCCTCAGCAAATTATAGCGGGGATTTTTGTGCTCACCATCTGATACAGTTTTTATTTTCATACGTATGTATTGCCACAAAATCCTTGTAAACAGATGCGTATTTGTATAATTAACTTTGATCAATGCTTTTATAAAAGCTTTGTTTATCTGTTAATAATATTATGACTTACAAATTGAGTTTTTATTTATTAATCTTTTGCATATCATTTATACATTGTTCAAACCAGTTTTATCAGAACATTAGAAAAATTAATTAAAAATTTTATGAATTTACTAATTTTGCAGTTTCACAAAAACATTTTTTACAATTACTATTTACATTTTTTAAAATTTAATTTGATCGCAGTTACCGTGTTAGTCTTCTGTTTTAGAGTTAACCTTTTTGAGATATGCAGTTTTGCAATCAGTTCTATATCAAACTTACAAGAAAATTTTTACCACATAAGCTATGATTACTTGAAGCATTATTAGTGACTCCTACTTTTCAAAAAACAAGCTAAAATAAATGTAATAGATTACCTACAAATAATTGCTTTTGAACTGTCAAAAATTTAGTTTTCGTTAATAATTAAAAACTTATGTAAATGCATGCAATACCCAGTTTATTGATATAACTTAATTAATTCTTGCAATTTCAGCACTTCAACCATACCGTGAAAAATCAATCGAGGATAACATCCTTGATAAACCACCAAGTGAATACAAAAAATCCGGGAAAGGATATGGCATTGCTTTGAGTGATGATGCCGCGGCAAAGGAAAGATTTAGAATGAGGAGACGAATATTACAAAGAAAAAGTAAGGTCAAACTTTAAAATTTAAAATGCCTTATTGATGATCCGTTTTCAGATATGTGATTGGATTGTATATATTGCGTTGACGGGTTTATTTATTGCGATAATAGATGTTGAAATGGATGTAGCATTTAAAGATTTGCCAACTGTAAGTTTTTGTCTTTTCTTATATATGTCAGTTAAAAACAATAGAAATATAAAGCAGCCAGAATTAACAGTTGAAAGCCTGAACTAAAAATATTTTTTTAATTCCTAACTTGTTGAAACCAAAACAGTGTTTTTTTCTGATGATAAAAGGCTAATCGCGAAGATGTAACAGTTAAATGTTATACGCCTTCAATACCAGTTAAATTTATTAAGATACACCCTCTGAAAACACGTTCAAAAGAACAAAACAATTCTGGGACCAGTTTTCAAATATTTATTAATGTAGGAATGATAATACAGTTAAATAAAAAGCATTAATATGCAGGAATCATTAGCGCTCTACATTTTCATCTAAATTACCGTGTATCAAAGCCATATTGCAATCTACATTAAACTTCTAACCCATTATAGCCTGACATTTCCCATCCAATCTCAAAGATATTGCAGTGAAATAATAAAGAATGAAGGACAGCCAGTTAATCAGCAGCAATTACAATTATAATTTTTTTTTGGCATCCATAATTTTAAAATTAAAAAAAGTTTTTCAACAAATACCAAAATGCCAGTAGTTTATTTTTAAGTAAATAGTGCAAAATTTGTTATTCCACAATCACTACAATATCTAAAGAATATTGATGATAGTTGTATTAACAAAACTAGTACAGCTTAAAGTAAAGCCGAACCTGGCGGTGGCAGTTATTATAAACATTTTAGGAGTTCAAAAACATAAAGAACTTCTTTGAAAGAAGTACAAAGTCTATAGCCAAAACCATCAATTTTTTTATATAAATATGCTTTTATTTAATTTTTCATACTTTTATAACTATCAGCCAGTTAAGCAAAGATTTCAGTACCTAATTTACTCAAACAGCCATTAATGCAGTTTTTTCTAGTGTTTATTTTTTATAGCCGACATGATTAAAACTCTGTTTTTTAAAATTAAAACAGTATTATCATCGTGTAATTCTAAAAGTTAAGGTTTAACTGCTCCTAGTTTTTAAGATAAACACATCTCACTAAAAATCATATATCATTTATTTCAACAGTCAGTTTAGTATATTAAGATAAGGGTTTAATGTTTACTGATAGCGAACTTTTTTTATCTTATTTAAAATTTGTTATATATTTAGGCAAAAACAATATCAAATATTTTTCGATGTGTAAATATTCTTTTAACAATAATTTTGGATGGTCTCATTGTAACATATCATTGTTGTGATCTTCATTTAATGTCAGCTGATACTGGGCATAATGCAGTTCATCTTGGATTTGAGCAAGTTCGTCGCCTCAAACTTTTTACAGAATTATTTATTTGCACGATTTGCCCCCTGCCTGGTGGTGGAACCGTTGAATGGCCAGTTTTAAGCTCTCCGGCTGCAGTCTCTCGGAAAGCTGAACACAGCGATTCGATTGTTGCTTTTTAACTTTTCGCCAAAAACTTTTTTTTTGCAAAAAACATACTTGTTTATTTTTGTATTTATTTAATTTTTTATGTTTAAATATAATTTATTTATATTTCTGGGGTAAAAAAGGATGAAAAATCTGATTTTTCCATATATAATTTACCAAAAACTATAGAATATAAGGGTTTCTAGATGGTGTTGAAAAAGACCGTTGTTTAGAAATTTTAATAACTCAAAATTTTGTGCATTTTTTTTATCCACAAATAGCCTTAAGATGATCAGCAGATCCGATTTAGTAATAGTACGCTTCGTATGAGAAAATCCCTGGGCACAGAAAAATTTGCGATTAGCTCAAAGATAATGTATGCATCAACATCATGTACGACATCAAAAATTGCTATATATTCGTCAGATATTTATCAAATGTGCTTTCAATCAACTTGTTATGATCCATTAAATCAATTATGAATAGCAAAAATATTATCCAGCTCAACATATTTGCAACAACATCAAGCAATACCATCAATATCCCCAGCATGACAAGATGAAGAAATATGGACAAGTTTTATCAATAACTGATATGAATTATATTGTAACCATTCAAATAATGATGTTCCACGATAAAAGTAAGTATTTAAACATTACCTATAATAAAATGAAATCTTTTAAGCAATATTCAAGTTATTAGCAACATGGATATATACTGCTGTATACTGTAGTATTAAAAAGCGATCAACTAAAGTTTTTTTTATGTTTCTGATACATCATGGAACATCATTATTTGAATGGTTACAATATAATACATATCTGTTCTTGATAAAATTTGACAATATTTATTCATCTTGTCGTGTTTGGGATGTTGATGGTATTGCATGGTGTTGTTGCGAATATATTGAGTTGAATAACATTTTTGCCAATCATAATTGATTAAATTGATCATAATAAGGTAATTGGCAGCACATATGGTAATTATTTAAAGAATATATAACTATTTTCGATGTTGAACATGATGTTGATGCATGAACTATCTTTGAGCTGCACAAAAAAAATTTTGGGCCCGGGGATTTTCTCATACGAAGCGTACTATTACTAAATCGGATCTGCTGATCATATTAATGCTATTTGTGGATATAAAAAACGCAAAAGATTTTGAGTTATTAAAATTTTTAAAGTTGGGTCTTTTTCAACGCCCTCTAAAAACCTTTATATTTCATATTCTTTGATAATTTATATATGGAAAAATCAGATTTTTCATCCTTTTTTACCCCAGAATTAAATAAAAGTTATATTAAAACAGTTAAACTTAATTAAACGCTAAAATAAACAAGCATCTTTTTTGCGAAAAACTGTTTTTGGCGAAAAGTTAAAAAGCAACAAGCAAAGGGAAAATCGTTTCGCTGTGGCTGAAATCCCCCTTCATGTGATTCTAACACTACCAATGTTTTTACGAATGTATTTAGTTGCAAGGTATATTGTGCTGCATTCGTTTACAACACAGGTATGTTTAATTTGTCTTTATTTTTATGGCATAACTGGAAAAGATTACAATTAATAAAAGCCATAGGCAGTTTTTAACGCGAATAATTATTATTTTAAGCAGTTAGAAGTGTTAAATAAAAATCAGTTAAAAAAAGTTGTTTTGGTTACTTTTTTCAGTTAAAGTTTTTGTTGAATATTTTCTTTTTATAACGAAACACTTATCTTCAAATAGTCGTAAATTATGTTTTTGTAAAGTAATTTTGTAAACTATTTATTTGTTTGAAAAAAAAAACAGTTACATCTTGTTGTCTTAACTACTGTTCAAAGCTTTTTTTATTTCTGTTTTAAAATTAATTCCCTTCATTTTTAAAGTCATAAAAAATTCGCCGCAGTTTATAATTGAATGATAAAACGATTTTTCTACAAACTTGATAATGTTAAAAAAAAGCAAAATTTATGATAATGTACGGTTTTCCGTCCCATTGTGAAACAAAACCAATTTATTTTCCAGACTTGAATTAGTGAATGAAAGTAACACAAAATTTAAAATAAAAAGATAAAATATGACAGTTTTTTTGTTATTTGTTAAAAATTTTGAACTTTAATTCTGTAAACGTTGGAATTACTTTTTTGGGGAATTGATCGGTTTAAAAAACATAATTGATATAAAATCTATCATACGCACTATCCACCTTCCAGTTAATAAAAACCCTTATAATATTTAGGATGTCAAAATCATGTTAACTTATACTTGAATTTTATGGCAGTTTTATAAAACAATGTGTTTTCCCGGTGTCATTTTTGAAAAATCCCTTATTCAACAACTTTTATATCTTTTCCAGTTAATATAAAAAAGTTTTTCAGGATGCTGCAACTCGAACCATTGCATCCCTCAATCAAATATCAGTTGATTTTTCTTTCGTTTTTAAAACACTTCTTTGTGAAAAACCGATTACAGTTGTGATAATAGCTGGATTAACATTTTGGGGTGGAATGTCTTGGATGTTAACACAATGTGAAAGGTTTGTGAAGCACATGGGAACAGTTACAAAAATACAAACACAAAAATTTGCAGATATGCAACAGGAAAAGTGTTTTCTAGTGCACATTACTTTTTTGATTATGCATGGTTTGAAGCTGTGGTATGCTAATTTATGAAAACCAAACCTACAAAAGAAATCAGTTTTTAGACATTCTTTGCAATTGGATATGGTGATATTCAAGTTGAAACATATTGTGGTCGATCGCTAGCTATTTTTACTGGAATTGTTGTAAGTTTTTTTAAAGCAACTATTCACCTTTGCACAGTTTTGCAAATTCCGTTTTATAAAAAAAAGAATAAGGTTCCTTCAGTTTTTATATTTACAAGCGCATACATTTGCTTTTCATAACAAATTTCCCCCCTTAATTACATTTTCGGGTTCAGCAAATAATTTATGCACGCTAATTTCTTTTAAAAATCTATCGTTAATTACCATTATTGAAGCCAAAAATTGTTTTCAAATGTCTTTAATTTTACAGTACAGAAAAGTTGTTTACATATGATGAAACTTTTTCAATTTAAAAAGGCGAAAAAGTTGTAAGCTATAAAGTGTAAGTAAAATTTCCAGTTTAAATATCCACCTGTGAATCGCCCTTCCAGTTTTGTAAATGAGCATAATAGTCTTTTTATTTTTAATAAAAACATATAGTCTAAAAATGTATTCCTTTTAGGCTTTAAGTGCTGATGCGAATTTTAGTTTTAAAATTAATACTGCTTAGAAGTTTTTAATGGATGACAGTTTTTTTAAATATCATGAACCAATTTACAATTACAGCTTCAGAAACAGAATACTTCCCTGTTGTTATACTACATCAATTTCTTCGTAGAATTGCTTTCCGTTGAGTCATAAATGAGAGTTTTTGTCTAACCGTAGAGGTCCCCAACTCAACGAGGAGTTGAAGTCCCATATTTTGCCCAAATACTCCTTATAGCAAGGGATAGTCAGGGACAAAATATCAGCGGCGGAATCCTCGATCTGTGGATTTAATAGCTAAATGAATATAGCTGGTAAATAGCTAGCGATAGCTATTTTTGTTATAAAATTTTGTTTTTCATAATTTTAAAGCAATGTAATGAATAAAAAACGGTAATTTAGTAGCGGGATATGCATCTGAAGTGGTTAGAAAGTATCCAAAATGCAGATCAATAGATATTTTTTAGCAAAAATAGATATCGTCTGTTACTCACCAGCTATATTCGTTTAGCTATTAAATCCCCAGATCAAGGATTCCGCCGCTGATATTTTGTCACTGACTATCCCACTATGAGGAGTATCTGGGCAAAATATGGGGCTGCAACTCCGCGTTGAGTTGGGGACCTCTACGGTAAGATTTTGTGACATGCAACATGCCTCATCAGTTTATTGCAAATTTAAAGTAAAACCAAAAAATTGAGAAAAAATGATGATAAATGTACACATTTATGTCAGTCATAACTAATCAGTTTAAATAATTTATGAGACAATAAAACAACCATAACAGTTCTGGATCATAATGATGTCATTCCCAGTTTTAATCTTCTAAAATATTTACAAATTTTTAGGGCAACATTACCTCATCCCTTATAACAGTTCTCCTTGGCCAACGAATGTTGCTATCACTTTCTGAAAGACGAGTGAACCAGGTCATTGCTGAATCCCAGTTAACATTACTCAATCGACATGCAGCTGCAAAAGTTTTACAATGGACTTGGCGGACAAGTTGTTGGAGAAAAAAGCTTGTTGATGAAATTGAAGAAAAACATTCGAGGAAATCTACGATGTTATGTTTACGAGTTGCACAAAGAAGTTTGCTGCAATCTGTTTTAAGGTTTGTACTGGTTTTTAAAAAACACTAAAAATTGGGTTACAGCTTTCGTCGATGTCGTTGGAAGCTTCGTTTAAGGATGGAAGAAGAAGATGACGTAATAGCAGTTCGAAGAGCTTTTAATGAAACAGAAGAACGACTACGAGTGATACGTATGAGACAAAGCATGTTGGGGACAAGACTGGCAGTGTTGGTTTCACAAGTTGATACATTAACTGCTATAATGCATGGCAGAATGTCAAACAATACAGTCACAAAATTACCTTCACAAATTTATTTGTAACCCTAGATGCGGCTACTGACAGTTGTAATAAAATTAAGAAAAGCATTAATATCGTGGTATTATTGTTCAGTTTCAACTTTTTACACATGAAGACGTTTATAATCACAGTTTCTGTTAAATAAAAATTTGCTTTAATGCTTAATCCACTCTATTTATTGTATTGTCTGTTGAAACGAAGCTTTGACTGATGCTTCTATTGTTTTACAGAGTATGAAAACTGAATAATTTTGATTTCTAATCGGAGAAAAAATCTTACTAAAATTTTGTTTAAATTTTGTGGAGTTAACATTTGTTGCTGTTTCTTTGGATAGAAGTTTTTCTTCAACTGATGTAACATGTTGCATATTACAAATAAATGGATAAAGCATAAAATTAACAACTTCATTTCTTCCACTTGGGGCAACAATATGTCATATTTTATTCCAGTTAACTGAACTTTTAAAAAGTCAATAAATCTATTAAATATCTTCTGCGCAGAAAAACAAACTTTTCAAAAGATACATATGCGGCAGTTTTAAAAAAAAACAAGAACTTGGAAATGATGTCTAATTTTTAAAAATATATTCACAAGGGAACGTATCAAACTGCCAACCCCAGATTTTTTCGCTACTATGCGAATTCGATAGTACCTATATAGGTATGAAAAACCCCCAAGGGATTTTTTCCCGTTTGGAGTCTGAGCGGATTCTCAGCCTTCTGAAGTTCGCTAAAAATCAACAGGGAGGGGGTCGACGATTTGAAAATCGAAAAAAAATTTTTTTTCATTTTTTGCTCTAAAATTGTTCAAAACACTTATTTAAGTGATAAAAACAAGTTTTACCATTTTTTACGGCATCTGGAGGCTTTTTTTCAATGCCGGATTCTGACGCCCTTTACATATGGCAACTGCAAAAAATTGAATTTTTGTTTATTTTTCTTGATTTCCCGTATTTATAGGTTTTCGACCATGCAGAATTCACTGGTCAACTTTATTTTAAATGAAAAATTTTTTTAACTTCAGAATTCTATTTTTGAAGGATTCTGAAGCCATTAATTTTCGATCAATGAGAAAAATCGAATTTTTGTTTGTTTTTTCCAATTACCTGGGTTTATAGGTTTTCGACCATGCAGAATTCAATGGTCAACTTTATTTTTCTGTAAAAATAATTTTTTCGTGCCAGGATTCTATGTTTACAGTATTCTGAAGTCATTAAATTTCAACCAATGAAACAAAACCAGATGTTGTTGGTTTTTGCTATTTCCCCGCATTTATAGGTTTTCGACCATGCAGAATTCAATGATCAACTTTATTTCCACAGAAAATAAATTTCAGAATTTCATTTATGGAAAATTCAGAAGGCGTACTTTTTTATGACAATGTAACAAATCCATATTTTGGCACATTTTTTAAATCTCGCGTATTTTTAGGTTATCGGCCTTATTGGTCACCTTTGTTTTTTAAAAAAAAATTTCATTTTCAGAATTAAAATGCTTGAATTACGGTATAATATAAAAGGGAAAATGAATCATTATAATTACATTGAAATTTTTTAGAACAACTTTTTTTATCACTGATTAACAAAAATAACTCAAAAATAAAATGTGTGAATTACGGTACTTAATACCTGGTTTTGTTTTTTTAAAACATAATGAAATTCATTTAATTTAAACCTCTAACAGCTTTCTATTTTTTTATCCCCCTAACAAATATCAGTCCAGTGTTTGTATGTTTTCATGAACCAAATGGAGCACCTCGATGTTTCAACAGTGATCTGTCGGCATATAAAAATATATATTGTGTTTCATCAAAATCCGGAAAAGTATCAAAACAAATGATGAAGACTTGGATGAAAGACTGCTTCTTGAAATATGCACCTCGAAATTCTGTTTTGCTTTTGGATTCTTGGACTGGCTTTAATGAAGCTAAAACAATTCCCGAATTAAAACGGAAATTGATAAATATTGTAACAATTCCACCAAAAACAACAAGAATGATTCAACCACTTGATGTTGGCTTCAATCGTTATTTCAAAGCTTTCTACCGTACTCTTTCTGACAGAATTCGACAATTATTTCCTGATTTCAAACTCTCAAAAAGAACAAATATTGGACTTCTTCTGAATCAGACGATTGAACAAATGGCAGCTCCTCGATTTTCTTCCTTAATTGCACATGCTTTTATTAAATCAGGATATTTGGATAGTGAATATGATCAATATGAAACACCAGATAGCTATTGTTTTAATTTTAAAAAATGTGGAACACGATGTGAAATGGAAAGATGTGGTAAATTAGCATTTTTAAAATGTTCATGGTGTCAACAATATTTGTGCTTTGATGAATTTATTCTTGAACTTCATTGTTGTCGTAATAATAGTTGATTTTTTAAAAAAATTTGTTATGTTGTTAATCAATAATAAATAAAAGTTGTTATAAAAAATTTGTGTTGTAATTAAATTGATTCATTTTTCCAGTTAGATATTACCGTAAATCGAATGTCTTAAAGTTGGAAAAAGCTTTTTCATTTAAAATAAAGTTGATCATTGAATTCTGCATGGTCGAAAACCTATAAATGCGGGGAAATAGCAAAAACCAACAACATCTGGTTTTGTTTCATTGGTTGAAATTTAATGACTTCAGAATACTGTAAACATAGAATCCTGGCACGAAAAAATTATTTTTACAGAAAAATAAAGTTGACCATTGAATTCTGCATGGTCGAAAACCTATAAACCCAGGTAATTGGAAAAAACAAACAAAAATTCGATTTTTCTCATTGATCGAAAATTAATGGCTTCAGAATCCTTCAAAAATAGAATTCTGAAGTTAAAAAAATTTTTCATTTAAAATAAAGTTGACCAGTGAATTCTGCATGGTCGAAAACCTATAAATACGGGAAATCAAGAAAAATAAACAAAAATTCAATTTTTTGCAGTTGCCATATGTAAAGGGCGTCAGAATCCGGCATTGAAAAAAAGCCTCCAGATGCCGTAAAAAATGGTAAAACTTGTTTTTATCACTTAAATAAGTGTTTTGAACAATTTTAGAGCAAAAAATGAAAAAAAATTTTTTTTCGATTTTCAAATCGTCGACCCCCTCCCTGTTGATTTTTAGCGAACTTCAGAAGGCTGAGAATCCGCTCAGACTCCAAACGGGAAAAAATCCCTTGGGGGTTTTTCATACCTATATAGGTACTATCGAATCCGCATAGTAGCGAAAAAATCTGGGGTTGGCAGTTTGATACGTTCCCTTGTCAGTTGTAATTTATCTTTGATTTTTATGGATAATCATAAAAATCTTTCCTTCAATACTTTAAGCGCTGTTACAGTTTTAAAATAATTGTTAAAAAGAAAAAAAGTTGATGCTTTGACTGCGATAATGCATGGTAGGGTGTTAAATAACACTGTTATAAAATCACCATTGCAAATTTATTTGTGAAAACATGTACTCCGCTTCGCAGTTTATGTAAATAAAAAAAGTTATATAATATAAAAATAAAATAAATGAATAATAAATTAAGATCAACTAAATCAGTTGAATTTAATTGCACTGTTTGTATATACAGTTTGCAATGCCGCATCCATTGTTCACAGTTTTTTTAAAGATTTATATTTTCCCTCTATCATTAAAATATCCCAGTTTTAACATAAATTTAATATTTTTCCTCAACAAATTGTAACTGGGATTTTGACGCACAGTTTTTTTTTCCATTACATAGGTGTTGTTAAAAAATTTGTAAACAAATGTAAGGGAATCGTGATGAGAATGAATCAGTTTATTTTAATAAAAATATTATATAATTAAACGTTTAAAATTGTTGTTTTAGCTACAGCTATTAATTCATAAAAAAACCATTTCCACATAGAAAAACTCAAAGAAATCTCGATTATTTGTGACCATGTATACGAATATAATATAATTAACAGATAATACATGAAAACATAAACCAAAAAAATTATTTCACAAGCTGATATATAGAGAGCAATCATGCATATTAGAATGGCAAATAACACAGTGACAGATTTATTTTTTAAAGTATTCCTAACGATAGCAGTTTTGTTTTAAAAAACGTTTTTTTAACATAAATAATAAACTTTACACAGTTAGTAATTTTTCTATATTGTTTTATACCCATGGATTACAGTTTAAGATTTAAAATATAATCTATGAAAACATTAACACAAAAAAAACTGCACCATCACCTCCAGTTTAAATATAAATTTTATGTGTGTCCCATTGCCCAATTTTTGGCGTTTGTGACATTGATTAAATAACAATTCTATCAACATGTTTTGCTTTAACTATAAATTAATCAATAATTTTAAAAAAGTTTTTAAGCATTATTATATCTGTTTTATTTTATGGCATGCTGTTGATATGGCAGTTTTATGTTAACTGTATCATACTTTTTTATAACTTTTTGTAAATGTTTCCGAATTTTCAGTTTTTTGTAACACACTGAGGTGATCCTCAAATCAAAAACATGCAGAATTAAAAATATCAAATGGAAAGTCAGTTATCGAATTCTAATAATTTTCAGTTACTGCTTCTTTTAATCATATTAAAAAAAGAGATGTATTAGCATACATGTCAGACTATTTTTCTTTTTTTCATCAAACAAATAAATTTCTCAGTTGTTATTATTTTTTTCGTTTAAAACATAAAATATCACATCTTCGTAATTTAGCACGAGGTGCCAAACCTATCAGTGTTTTTATTTACTTTAATGAAGTTATTCCTGCTCATCAGCTTTGTTAATAAAAGCAGTGCCAGTCCACATATATTAAAAATTAGATATTTTTCTACTATCTGTTTGCTAGTTTTTTTAAATTCTTCTATTTCTTTGCTTCATTTTTTAAATACTAACGACCAGTTTACAAATTAAGTGAACACGAAAATTAAATCCCGAATTCAGTTTTTAGAATATGTTAGCTTTTGCAAGTTGTGCATTGTTTAAAATTGAGTTAAAACTTTTCAATTAAATATAAGGATAATCGAGAAATACCAAATAACTGTTTAATTTATCAAAAGCTTAAGTTGCTAATTCTAGCAACTTAAGCTTTTGTAAGAAGTAGATCAAATTTATTGAGATTTTAAAATTGATAAATTTAACAGTTATTTGGTATTTCTCGACTCTAGCTAGAACAATCTCACTTTCAATTTAATTTTATAAATAACAAAAAAATTTTTATGCAAAATATTGACGTATAAGAAGCTTTTTTTTAAACAAAGTTGTTTCAAAAGTAGTTCAGTTTATCTTTTTAATTTATAGTGAATACGATACTGTGACAAAAGACTTAGGAACTGCCGAAAAATGTGGATCGGATGACATAGCGGATATCTTAAACGTCGTTAATAAGATATTGCAGATATGTCCTCTAGTATGCTTTCCTAATTTTAGTTTCTCGACGACATTACTGATACTTTATATAATATATTGTATGCAGTTTATAAAAAGTCCTGTACAAAAAATTCAGCATTTTGTTGATATTTGATTAGAACATCATGATTCTCGAACATGAGAAAGTTCGTGAAAAAAATTTTGCCATCATTTACAATTTGTAATTTATATGATAGCGTTTTGTTGCAATTTTAACATTATTAATACGCTGAAATGTTTACAATATTATTTAATCGTTTATCCAAGTAAACAAAAGTGAGATTTCAACAGTACATCTTGGCATGATTATTTAATAGTAAGGAGATTTCTGTAATCTCAATTTAAATCAGTTAGTGGAAACTGGAAGATTTTTCATTAAAAAAGATTGAAGCTTTTTTTTATAGTATAAAGATTGCAGTTTGTAACATTATTTCAATTAATCGCAAATGAACAAAACTTAAATTTAAAATTAAATAAAAATGCCATTAAAATTAGCTAAACAGATTATTTAATTTCGGTGTTAATTTAATTTGTAAGTCATTTTAAGCCTTTAAAATTAATGTTATGAGAAAATTTTTACTTTATTAATTGCTTTCAATAATTTTATATTTGCTGTAAGATCTCAGTTTTAATTGAAACACATCAAAATATGAAAAAACAGTTTTAATTTGCAAGCTTTACTTTTAATACAAAAAATACCAACTACAGTTTTTTAAATCCTGGTATCAGTGGTCAACAAGGAAATTCTTTTTTCTCTTTAAACTTGTAATTTAGGTATGCCAACAGACAATTTATCATGGTGAAAATTGGAGAGTAATAATTTTTTTACTTTGTTATTGTGCCAAAACAAAAACCACAATATTGCATCGACACTTATTCATTGCTTTTTTTAAACTAAAACTTTGTTGGCACTGATTACAATCTTTTTCTTTTAAAAGTTTACATTGTTGCAAAAGAAAAAAAATAATAGTGGAATACACTTTTTTTGCTGCTTTTTTTCTCCGGATTGTCAAAACATTCAATTGAGTGGGTTTTTTTTTCAAGAAGCAAGAGAGAAGAAAAATCTAAAACAAAGTTTATAGAAAAAAATATTGCCATTCTCTATTTTTAAGTTTTGATGACTACTTGCTAGTTGTGTAAGATGCTTTTTCTTGTTCATTTCTGTCGATCATGCTGGAAAAAAAAACATGTTTCTCTCAATAATGAGAACTACCCTAAAAATTCATTCCCCAAGTATTCATTTTTAAGATTTTTTTTCTCAAAAATCCCGTTCCCAAAGTTATATCCCTAAATTTGATCTTTTTAATAGTCAGTCCCCATGGGGACTTTTTTTTTTTTGCAAAAACATTTTTTTTTACATTTTCCTTATATATATACATAAATGTTGTTCAAAGTAATAATATATCTTACTACTATTCTCACTATTGTGTTTCTTATTTAATTAACTCTCTAGGATTTATCTTTCTTTTCATTAGGTTTTGCTATATTTTTTGGTTTAGGGGCTGTTCATAAATTACGTTATCGTTATTTTCGATAAAACCCTGTACATCAAAGGCACTTTTTGCCGCACATAAAAGGCGGCACGGTCATTTACCCCCCCCCCCCCCCCCCAGATAACGTAATTTATGGACAGCCCCTAACTTCTAATTTTTTGTAAAACATTGTGCTCAAGATTTCTTTTTTTTCTAATCCTTAGTTTTAAAATACTGTACATGCTTTAACTGAGGCGACGTGCTTTTTTTCACATCAACATTTTTGTTTTTATTTGTCGTAAAAAATTTATTTATGTATTTTTCTTTTTAAATATTATATCCAAATATGACAGCTTTTTTGCGTCCAGTGGGTTGGCTTCTCTCTTTGTTTTTTTTGGACAGGCTTTCTAAACTTTTTTGTAATGAAGAATGCTATTTTTTATTTTTGTAAGTAGTTTCATTAGCGTAAACTGAATTTCGTAACTTCAGCATCAGCTAAAAAAAATAACTAAAGTAATGAATTTCCAAATTTAACTGTAAATCAAAAAAGAAATTTATTTATTAGCTAATAAAAAATAAATTTAAGAATTTAGACTAATGCTTAGGTCAAAAGTGAATTTACATTGTCTTTATATTATTACCGTCTGTTTTTCTTAATGTTTGCGTTTCTATTACCATTATTTCTCTTTATGATGTTATGAATTTCTTATTATTTGTTAAAACACATTTCTTTCATTATAGCCAAAAAATGATTTTACGTAAAAGTTTTGTGTTCATTGGTTTTATTCTACTGCTAATTGCTTATCTTATTTATCTCGAAATTAATTATCAATCAAAACGCAAAATCACTGCTTCTTCAAATATTAATCCATCATATTATGATCCTGATTTGGATGCGAATAAAGTTATTTGGTTTGCAAGAAAATTAAATCCCAACAATCCCTGGGGACAAATCCAAAAAGAATGGCATAACAATGAATTTTTGAAGAAGAGTCCTGATATTACAAATTTATGGATTCCACTTAATGGTAAATAAAAAATTTTTATGTGTGTTTTAAAAAATTAAGAATTTTTCAGATCATGACTCTCAAAAACTGGAATTACAGTGGCGTCGCTTTGTTGGCTTTAATGCATGTCAAAATGTTTTGCCTTTGTAAGTTTTCGTTTTTAACAAAAAGTCTAAAGTAAAAAAGGTATCAAAAAATACCTTGTAATTTTTATCGCAAAAAAAATAGTTACGAAAAAACCATCACCGGTGATTCATAGATCATTGACTGATTGTGATGCAACTATGACCCATTCATCACTAAAGTTACGATTCCATTACTTTTGCATCAATGTCGATGATGCATAAATCACCGGTGTTTTGTCACTATTTTTTTTCAGTTTTATTGGATAATAATATCAAATAAATTTAGTTTTGATGAAGAAATTATTTTGATGAATGGTATGTATAATTTACATGAAATAAATGAACAGTACTTCACGTTAAAACCGATTTATTGGAAAATGGAAAAAGATATGTTCATTGTTGTGAGAAGCGAATGCGTTTATGAAGTTTCATCAATTCCACCGATGTTGTATGTTTCTCAAATTGAACCTGATTTAAATAAGGTAATATTTATCTTATTGCAGACGTCCATAAGTTAATCGGGAATTCAGATTAATTTGGGGATTAGTTTAATTTTATCAAATTTGTAATAATCCAAAATACTTTTTTAGCAATCAAAATACTATCAGCCAATTCCTTGTTCATATGCAAAAAATGAAATTATGGAAACGCGGTATATTAATAATATTGTCCCACAATCTCAAAAGCATCCTACTTATGAACATGTAGTTATCGCCATACATGGAATTGGCCATTATGAGAGTGAAGAAAGTGTAGTAGAAAATGCAAATAAGTAAGTATCTATCTCTTACTTTGTCAGATAAGAAAAAAAATTAACCAAAACTTTTAGCATTAGAGAAGGCTTTATGAATTTTAAAAAATTTGACAATGATTACCCAATGCCAATGGTAATTCCAATTGCTTGGAGACATACTCTACCTCTTAATGATGAAGTGATTGAAGGAATTCGATTAACAAAAGATGAACAAAGCTTAAAATTATTAATCAGCGTTATCGATGTCCTTTATTATAATGCAGCACCTGCCTACCGAGATGAAGTGAGAATTTTAAAATTTTTAAAAAATAGTTTCGTTATGAAAAAATTTTTTCAGATGAAAAATGAATTGATTCAACAGATAAGAAACAAATTAAATTTATTCTTACGCTATCATCCAAATTTTTCTGGAAAGATTTCATTCTTGGCACATTCATTGGGAAGCTTAATTGCATTTGATATTTTGCAGGAAGATTACGAAAAGCTTGGATTTGAGGTAATACATTGTATTTTTCAATTTCAGTAATATTAACAAACAATAATAATTTTTTAGGTTGAAAATCTCTTTTTTATTGGATCACCTTTGCCATTATTTTTGGCTATTAGAAATATTACTGGAGAAAAGCTTCGTGAAAATAAATGGATTAAAGAAAAAGCTCTATTTAATATTATTCATACAAATGATCCAATTGCGTTTCGTTTTGAGCCACTTTTATTCAAAAATTATCGATATACTGAACCATTCAAAATGAATTTTCATAGACATTTTCGTAACAATTTTTGGAGATATGCTGTTTCAAAGTAGGTTATCATTTTTTACATTTTTGAGTACAACAAAGGGCAATAAAAAAATGCAGAGCACATAGTTATCCTTTCAAATCGGCGCTTTCTTTTTTTCGGTAAATATTTGCTTTTAATGTTTGGTGGCAGATACATTCATGAAAGGATTATCCATAACGAAAGTATCTTTTGCATATAAAGTTTTAGCGTTTAGAAACATTTTGTCAAACGGCATCGGACTTGGTGTTTTTGGGCAAATGGTCGAAAAACTTACAGTCTAATCGCAGTCATTTGAAAAAAATCAGTATTTATTAGATAAACACAATTTTTTTTGATCTTTTAATTTATATTTTTGATAAACTTTTAAATGATTGTAATTTTTGAAACTTGATTTTTCGACGATTGCGTATAGCATAATCTAGACGGCAGTTCTTTAGTTTTCTTAATCCCCTCCCCCCCCCCCCCGCATTTTTTTGCAAAGAAAAACATACATTTGTTTCATTCTTGAGCGAATACTGCTTTGCGCCTCTGTCAAGTTGCATTACACTGAGAAAAAGCCGTGATGCATTCTTCACCCGCGCATCACTATCAGTGACGAAAAAACCCTCACCGGTCATGATATCGCTACTATGGCGTCACTATCTGTAGCGATATCATGACCTCTATCACTATCACTATCACACCGGTGATGCATCACAGATGCATCACCGTTTTTTTTTTTTTTTTCCGTCACGGCTTTTTCTCAGTGTATTATACATTTTTGTACATAAATTTGTTTTGTAATAATGTTGGACATTTTTCAGTGTGCTTGAAAAAGATGAAATATATGCCTTCTTAAATCGTCTTATAGATGACAGAAATGTTGTCACAGTACATGACTCATTCAAGATTGCAGTTTTGCCAGCATATGATTCAACGAATTGTCAACTAAATTATTTTATTAACCCAAATTTACACTCTCAAATGACTCAGAATGTTGGAAGATATAATCGTACTATTCCTAAAGAACAACGAATCACTTATAGAATGGATTATGATATACATGAAAATGGAATTGTTGATCAGATTGAAGCAGCCATATGGGGAAAGGAACTTCCGTTTGCCCATATCTCATATTGGCAGCGACCTGAAGTAATAATGTTTATGTTAAATATTATTTATAATTATACACCACCTTTAAATGCTGATATTGTGGAATCACCATATGGAATGCTTGAATTCTGCGCTATTGCCTCTCTCAAAAATGATTTATATTTGTTGCTTTTAATAAGTTTTTGGATTCTTTTGTCTTTTTATTTAAGCTATCGCCAAATTTTTTATACCCGAGCTTCTTTTCATTATATGTTTTTTAATAATTATGGGAGAAATTTATTTAAGGATTACTGTACTTTAATTTTAGCTCTTGTCGAAGTTATTTTGTTTTTTATATACGCAGCAATGATTGCAATTTCACCATTTTTACTGCGAGAACTATTTTCTATTTTTCATATTCTTGAATATAATTTCGGGATTCCATCATATTATCAATATGTAATTTTTGGAATTATCTTTATTCCTTCAACAATTAATTTTCTAATGATTGATGCTTCGTTTTCTTTTAAATATTCGAAATGGTTAAAAAATGTTGTTTTGACAATTCAACTTATTTGGATTGTATTATATCTTTATTCAAAATATGTTGAATTTTATCGTCGTCAAATAATTCAGTGTAGAGTTCCTGTAGATGATTATTGTTTAACGTATTTTCTTTATTATAATCAAACCGAAATTTAAATATCAATACGTTAATTTGACAAATGTTTTATTCTATTCTCTTTTCTCGTAAAAACCGTTGCTTCTGAATTCAGCTTCTGGTTTATGTTTTGTCTTGTTTTGATTTTTTTGCTTAAAATTGTATTTTTTGAACCATGTTAAAATGAGCTAGTTTTTCGAAAAAATAAAATTTTTTACAAAAATTCTTATCTTGTTTCTTTTACACAACTAATTTTGAGGATGAAAAATTACATCTATAATGAAAAAAGTGGAAAAGAGAAAGCGAGACGAAAAAAAATTATATTTGACATTTCAAAAAAAAACGTTAATGCAAAAAAAAATACAAGAAAAATAATATTGCTGCGATGTAATGATCACTGAACACATTTTTTCTCGGCCGTCTAGCATTGCTTATAAAATTGATCACTGCTTGCAACATAGCTTTAGTGTTGTTTTTTGACAGACAATTTATTTTTGGTTATTATGGAACACAGAAAGACCCAAAACTAATTCATCAATTTTTAATACCTGTTTTTTAACTAGTTTTTTTAATTATGATTCTTTTACCGCAGGTTCAAAGTTCTTAACATTGAAAAAGCTGTAGGTGGATCAGTCGTGGAAGTGAAGTCATGTTTTGTACTACAACGTTGCTAGTTAAGTTTTTTAAAGGTAATTTTTGTAATTTTAGTGATTAAAAATTTGAGGTGATTCATTGTGTGAAAAAAACTGGGTTGGAGGATTTGAAATTTAACATTAAATTAACCGATAAAGAAAAAAACATAAAATTAATTTAATTGTTAAAAAAACTAACAAATATAAAAGTAAGTTAGATTAAACATTTATAAACGAGATAATGGCGTCAGTAGCATAAAGTGGAGAAAAGTTTATTAGTTTGCCATAAAAAATGTTTTTAAGCTTTAAAAGTTGCTGAAGTGTTACTACGAAAAATTTCTTTGTTATGTATTTTTTGGGTAAAACTGGTTTTACCTGTAACAACAGTGCGCCTCTTTTAACTGAAGAACTCTTATTTTACAATATCTATTAAACTGCGTTGATTTTAGTTTTCTTTATACTAGTTTTTTAAGTAGAATATAATTCGCCTATTTGTGCGCCGTTAATAGGATTTGACAGTTAAGTGAAAGAGCTTCTTATTTACATATTAATGTTTTTAGAAAAACATACAGATTGGTTTTAAGACTTCTTTAAAATTCAAAAAGCTCTGATATACAGCGTGAAAACAAGTATTTTTTTGAAATTTCATTCTTAAATTATTTTATTTATTGTTATGCAAAACTGGGAGAACAAGTTTTCAATTTTTTACATTTTTTGAAACCGTAAAAGTAGAACTAGCTAAAAGGGGAATATTGAAAACAAATAGGCTGAAAATTGATTGTTTTTCTTTAATTGGTAAGAATGATTTTAATTTTTTCTCTTTAAAACTAAACTGTGAAGTTCAGACGAGCTAAATTCTTAAAATTTAATAAGCTTACATTTAATTGAACGATAAAACTGTATTCCTGGATGAAGAGTTATGAGTTTCATAGATACCTGAATAAGCTAAGAAAAACTGCATTTCTTTAGCATGAAAACTAAAATACTGTATTAGTTTAGCTAAAGGCACAGAGCATATGAGTTTTTTCATCTTAACAGAAGTATTCTTGCTTCCAAATTTTGCTAGTAAAAAAAGTTTATTAGAGGAACCTCAGAAAAGTGAATTACATTGTATAACTTTCCATACCTTTGGAACGTTATTATAAAACTGCCATAATAACTTTAGTGGTAATTACTTGGTAAAAAAAAGAAACAAAAATGTCCTTCAAATAGCTTATTTAAATAACTGTAAAAAAAATTCCATTTTTGACATTATTTTCATTTTAAATATAAATATTTAAAAACACCCTAAAATCATTGATCGACTTTTTAATAGTTAACTCGATAAAACTGTTTCAATATTTTTTTCAGCATTTTAAAAGTAAAAACAATAACTCTGTTTGTAAAAAATTTGAACTGTCGTCATATGGATTTTCATAGTTAAAAGTTAAAAGTTAAAAGTTTCATGTGGATAACTAGCCACTGCCTTAACCACTACCCATGAGGTGGAAGACGGAATTGAGCTCGGGGACCGACCGAGGACGGACGCGCATAATCATTTTTAAACTGGCCTTGCAGGCGACTCGAACCAGCGGGGAGCTTACAGTTCTTGGGTGAGTCATGGGCGCCCTAGACCAGTCGACTATTCATCACTATACGTACTTAAACAGATCAAAACTATAATTTTTGATCTCAAACAAACTGTCGAATATATTAGTAAAGTATCAAAAAAACTCAATCAGTACAACTTCAACACTGTTGAGATGAGGTGGCTTTTTTCAAAAAAAAACTAACTTAATATTGAAAAAAACAATTGTAGAATAGAAACTGGTGTTTCCACGAAGAATTGGCTTCTAGTAAATGGTTTATGGAGTGAAAAAAGACGTGTGAAAGACAAGCATTTTTAAATAAAAACTGATTCTGGAAAAGACTATTTAAAAAATATCGAGAAAACTGTCGTCCATCAATTATTCTTAGTAGTAATAAACTGCCAGAATGGAGTAGCAAACTGTTTTTTTGATTTTGTTGATCTTAAAATGTTCGGAAATCTGACAGGGGTTTTATTTTGGATTTTTAACCGGTGACATTATGTAAAAGGCTTGCAGTAGCCCAAACATAATCCTTTCCGCATAAAAATTTTCTTCAGCATTATTTTTTAAACAATTTTTAGTTTGGGTTTTTATTATTTTTTGCTGCAATATTGTGTTGTCTCACATATGACACAAGCAAATATTACGAAAAACTATGAAAGTTAAATTTATATTGTGAAATTATTTAGGTTACCTTGTCCTGTTGGAATCGTAAAAAAAGGATGAAACTGGAAGTGTTATTGGAATTGGAATTGGGCTCTATACAGCAAGTGATTCTTGAAATAAATGCGGAATTAAATATTATCTCATAATTTAACTGTGATTTAATTCCATCTATGATAGTTAGCATAATTAGATATGTTATCTGTTGTGATTATGTTGTATCTGCTAAACTATACTGTTTGCGAGAGTTTTAAATGGTAAAATTTGCTTTTTTGAATTACTGCAGTATATTATTTTCATGCAGCTGCTATTCAATAATTTATGGTAACAAAGAACACCACTTTTACTACCCTATGTTCCAATGTAATACTTTTTAAATTTCTTCTTTAACTATTTTTCTTCTCCAATCGATCAATGGCATATTTTATTTATGCTTGTTTCTAAAACTGAAATAGTCTCATTTAAATAGCCATTTATGTGCCAAATTGTTACTATTAAATTGAAATCAATAAACTAATTACCTTGTAATTTTTACCGTCTAGAGGATTTTTTTTAAAAAAAGGATTTGACTGAAAGTATTGCTTATTAGAATAATATTAATTTTATACTACCATTCTGCTTCCGATTTAAACAGCAATTTGAGCGATAGTTTGTTTATTGATTTTCAAGATGAGAAACGTGCTTTGACGAACTGTTTTTCACGTGTTTTTTTATATTCACTGTAGAATATTACAGAAAAATATTCCAACAAGACAATTTAATGAAATTCCATTTAAATGTAGTATGAGCTGTTAGTAAAAATTCGTTTACAAGTTGACATGAATTTTAATATCAAATATATACATGAAATTAATTAAACTGACAGATTGTGCCGCTGTGCTGGAACGTTTGTGAATTTCTTCTTTTTATTGCTAAAACCTTCTAATAGTAAATTCAGTTGATTTTTTCGTAATCGTAAACTGTCAAAAATGACTATTGAGCATAAACAAACTATCACAGAAAAATTTTAAACTATTAATATTAAAATGCATAAGGTGACTGGCATACCATTTTTCAATCAAGAGCTTAATCAGAAATTTAAAGAATTTAACTGCCATTGTTAAAATTCTATTCAAAAATGTTTTTTTTTTAAATTTTGTTTGCCAAATTTGTATATATTATATTTATTTTATTTTATTTTTATACATGCCAAGAGCACATCGATATAAATAATAATTCATACAATAAAGAAAGTAAATAAAATATTCTGAGCTTCTGGTAAACCTGTATGTTTAAAGCTGTATATATATTTAGATTCAGCATAAAATTTTGAGAAAGATAGCAGAGAGTATTTTTAAATATCATGTTTTGATAAAAATATAACGGTAAAAAACATGAAAAAAATGCATGTTTCCATACAAAACTTTCTCAACCGATTCTGGGATTATACTAAAGTTATATGTTAACAGTTTTTCAAAAACGATACTTTTGATATGAGAATATTGAAAGCACGTGGGCCGAAAATTGAGAGTGGTGCTATAACTGGTAAGTATAGTGTTAGCTTATGTTTTTGATAACTGTAACTTTGAACTGTAATAAATGATTAAAATTTTTTCTGAGATAGATATTTCTATTTTTAGTGATATTGATATTTTAACTGTGGCCGGTTCACATTTAGTTTGAAACTTAAAAACATACATATTATTAATAAGCTTTAATTGACACGAAAATCTATATTTTCTAGTTTAAAAAACGTGCATGAACCTAAATGGTAACCTAAATTTCTGTTTTTTTAGATATTTATAAAAAGCTGCAATATCCAAAATAGTTATTTGCTAAAATTACCTCCTTACTTATTTACGAAAAGGGAATATTTAAAATCGTGGTAAAAATACTAATTTAGCCAATTGATTTTGTTTTTTGTTTTAATTTAGCCAATCACGGTGTAGCTTAAAAGACTGATTATAATTGTGTATCATGAGTTTAATTAAAAAGAGACTTAAACAACATTTTACAGTGCTGACAAACTAGATCTCGTGCAATAACTGATGAGACGTCATATTTCTCGTGGATTAAGCTAAAATGTAATAGATATTTTTTAAACTGCGCAACGTGTCTATTAGACATATTGTCAAAAAAAATTTAATTTCGGCAAAGCGATATTTATTTTGAATCTTACGTGTAAGTTAAACTGTTTCATACGTGCTAAAAGCAGGAATAAAACAAAAAAATTTAAGTTTAAAAACTGTACTCAGATAGTTGTGACATGTGACTGAGGGTCTCAGTAAAACGCGGGTTGCGGGTGGTAAAACGGGGGTGCTCTCATGCGGACTGAAATGCGGGTACCCGCGTTTTTCTTGTGCAAAGAGAACCCGCGTTTTACCACCCGCAACCCGCGTTTTACTGGGACTCTGTGACTGAGGGTTTTTTCTCCAAAGCTTTATTTTATTTAAAATGCGCTACTTACAAAATTTATGTTTTTATGTATTTTATACATCTCATAATTTTAACTGGGTTAGTTATCAGTAGCTTTTAATAATTCATTTGTTGATCCTATAAATCTTGAGAAAAGTGATGTTTATCATATTTTTCTTTGAATTTCGATTTATTTGATTAATAATGTTGCAAAATGCTTTAAACTCAAATAAAAAATTTATTTGTTTTTGATATTAACAAAATAGTGACTGTTAAGTAAAAAGGCTTCAGATTTAAGAGCGGCAAACCATTTTAATAATTATCTGATAGAATATTGCTGCAATATTTTACATTATTTCATATCGCAAATAATGAGTAGATAAAACACTCCAATATTTTTTGTGTTAAACTGCATGGATCTTCTTTTTTGCTATATTAAATCTTGACTTTTTAATTAATGGGTGGAAACTGTTTGTTTTTTTCTTTATTTAATTGATTTATTTAAACTGTAGCCAGCTAAGGTATTTGGAGTAACTGGTTCATTTGTTACAATTTCGCTTATTGTGTGCTCAAAATTATTTCATAAGGAGAAAATGACAGAGAAGCTCAAATTGATAACTTCAATCAATTTTTTTAAGTTTTTGGTTAACTGCTAGCATTTTGTTTAATGATGAAAAAACGGCAAGCATACAAAAAGTGAATAATTGTTATTTATTTGTATACGTGATATATAATAAATAATTGTTCACATTAAATCATACGGACGTAATTAATAGCGTCACACATTTTGCCTCCTGTTACAGTAAAAGCGAATATCAAGAAGTAACAAGATACAAAGCAATAACAAATAACCAACGATAAAAGGCAGTAGCAGGAATGTTGCGCAATTTTTTTGTAATTATTATCCTGCCAAATAGCATTAAAAAATAATATAAGTTGAAAAATGGCATTCAAAAAAGATACAACTGTATAGTACAAACGTAAATGACATTTGTACTATAGTGTTATATTTTTTTTCATAATAATAGATATCACGGCATGAATTTAAATTTTGGACAAAAATTTGATAGAACTGCTGCACATACTTCATGAAAATATTTTTTTTCCACATTTGCTAAAAATTCGATTGTGTACTTTGGCTGCAATTCTTTTAAAAGTTGTTTCTCAATTATAACTGGAATGGAGCGTAATATAATCTATAGCCCTGGAAAATATTAATTCAAATGCAGCACAATATTATCTGAATAGTACAAAAAAATGAGTTCGGCATTATCATATGTAAGATAAATTCGCGCTAAAATTAAGTTATCTTTACGTATTTACTGATAAAAACTGTAATATTGACAACACACATAATCTAAATGCTGATGTTCTTAAAATTTGTTAATCCGTGGAAATGCATTAGATAGAATTTCATTCATGCGTAATTACAAAACTGAAAGATCTCTTCCACATTAAAAACTGAACCAAATAAGCCAAATCAGTTGCTCTGTGCTAAATTAAATTGTCATTTTATACACTGCTCCGCAAAAGTATGGAATATTATATTTCTATGTGAAAACTAGCAATCGGGGCATTTTAAAAACTTTCCATTATTATCATAATATTCGACAAGGTCATAAATACTTATGCACCAACAATGGGGGTCCTACAGTACCCGGTTTTCGTTTAAAGACAAAAATTCAAAAATTCCTTTGTTGCAAAAGTATAGAATATTTTTTCTTCCATTGAGAAAAAAATGTTCCAGGTTTATTTTAATGAAACTATCATTTGGAGGTTGTTAAACAGGCCTAATTTAAGCGATATTCGAAGAAAAAAGTGAAAAATAATCATTGGCACCGATTTGACATCACCTTGAAAAACGCCTTTTTGCTTATTCTGCCATTTTTTCGATGTCGTTGTAAGACCGGGAAATGAGTTTGAGAGAAAACCAAATATGCTATTTTGTAGTCCTATCCAATGTTAATAAGTCCACAAAATTTAACAGCTCGATCTCTTACATGCGCTTCCAGTTCCGGCTTCAAAGATCGCGATTTTAGCCAGAAAACGCTAAATTTCTTTAAAAAAGCAAAAAAACATCAAAAATCGCGATTTTTGAAGCCGGAACTGGAAGCGCATGTAAGAGATCGAGCTGTTAAATTTTGTGGACTTATTAACATTGGATAGGACTACAAAATAGCATATTTGGTTTTCTCTCAAACTCATTTCCCGGTCTTACAACGACATCGAAAAAATGGCAGAATAAGCAAAAAGGCGTTTTTCAAGGTGATGTCAAATCGGTGCCAATGATTATTTTTCACTTTTTTCTTCGAATATCGCTTAAATTAGGCCTGTTTAACAACCTCCAAATGATAGTTTCATTAAAATAAACCTGGAACATTTTTTTCTCAATGGAAGAAAAAATATTCTATACTTTTGCAACAAAGGAATTTTTGAATTTTTGTCTTTAAACGAAAACCGGGTACTGTAGGACCCCCATTGTTGGTGCATAAGTATTTATGACCTTGTCGAATATTATGATAATAATGGAAAGTTTTTAAAATGCCCCGATTGCTAGTTTTCACATAGAAATATAATATTCTATACTTTTGCGGAGCAGTGTATGATCGATTAGAATATTTTTAAGCTAATCTTGCTCATAGTTCACTTTTTTTAAAATAAAGTGCACATTTATGTATGCCCAAACTGTTTATCATAAAATAAAGTTTTAAATGATTTTCAACAATTATATTTATATAATTATCGTAACTGGCACTTTGAAGTATTACTGAACAAGAAGTTTTTCTTTTTATAATTAATTGTCTGCAACTGCAGCAAGATTCCATTTTATAACTGATCTTGCATAAAAAACAAGACAGCAAAATGGATTGGAAGTAATGATGAGCTGAAAGTTATTTAAAAATAGAAAAGTTATCACTGAGTCCAGTTGTCAACTATATTTTTTTCGTTCCCTCTTTCACATCTTATGATTCAATTTCATTTCCGCTGACGATAATTCTAATACCTGCGTTGAAGGAACTAATGTGACGCAAGGGGTATGCTAATAAAAGTTATGAAACGAATGAAGCTGCTACTTCACATACTTTCTTTCCAGTTTATGATAATTTTAGGGAAGAAAAAGTAGCTAGCTTTTTTTAAACTGATTGTTGAACAACTGGAATAGATTTGTCCACAAAAATTTCTTATAATAACTGTAATAAAAGAGAATGCTGCTGTGAGCTACGTTAATTTATAACTTTTAATTGTAAGCTTGTGCAATAAGTAAACTATTGGGAAGCGTGATTCCCAAGTTAAACCCAGTTTATGACTAAATTCTTTCTCTGCAAAACTGTTGCCATTTTTGAAAATTTCAAAAATGACAAAAATTCAGAATATTTTAGAGGTACCCTAGAATAAAACGTTTGGTGTATCGCATAATGCAAAGTGCAACATCGCAAGTTCAGTTACCAAAATTCAAAAGTTCAAATAATGTTTTGTGGTGATTCAGGGAGTTGTCTTGAGAGTTAAAAAGAGAGTAACAAAAACAAACATATTGTCACTTGGATGTAAACTGTTATTTTGTCTATTATCGTCAATAATGACCTTTATGGTAAATATTATAATTGCTTACAAAAAATTTAGTTGTTTTTTGTTGATACTTTTTGATAACTGGTTTTTGATAAAATATAAATTAGTTAATGTTGTGATTTGTGCAATTCTGTTTATCTCCAACTACAATGGGTTGTAAAAACTTCATTCCATTTTTGGCTTTTTCAGGCATTTTCAGGCATTTTTTGCCATTTTCTGGCATTCTTTTAATTAAACGATTTCTAGATATCCATAAATCATGAAACCTTCAGGAATAATACATATGGACCTAGGGAAGAGGTATATAGCGCTTTTGGACCCCCATGTACCCTCTTGCCCTCAGGGCGCCCCCTACAGTACCCCCAACCCCCAAAAAAGAACAAAATAAATGGAAATCTTTTTTTAAAAATTGTAAACATCATTGAATAAATCTATAAACACACATACATAGCAAATCAGCTACGGGGAATCTGTTTTTTTTATTTTCAGAATTCTGGCGCCTTCAGAATCGCCGGATTCAGAAGGCCAAAAAATGTTTTCTTTGTTTTGTATGATTTAAACATGTATTATAGGGTAATCGACTATGAGGAATCCGAAAAAAATATTGTCGGAATCTTGTGACTTCTGAATCCTTAGATTCAGAAGGCTTGAATATTTTTTCTTCCATTTTTTTGTAGCAATATACTTTATACATCAAAATTTTATGAGGAGTACGAAAAAAGCATTTTTAAGATTCTGCCGGTTTTTTAGGATACAATGATATAGATGATTAATTATAAATTTGATGTGAAAAACAAGTAAACATATAAACATTCACATCAAATTTATAATTAATCATCTATATCATTGTATCCTAAAAAACTTTGTGACTTCTGATTTATAATGAAATTTTATATATTGGGTTACTGTAGTTATGAGAAGCATTAACATCTCAAAAGTACACATGCTTATAAAATACGTTTATATGTAAAAATGAAATATCTAAGGCGTCTGAAACTTGGAATCCGATGCCGGCAGAATCTTAAAAATGCTTTTTTCGTACTCCTCATAAAATTTTGATGTATAAAGTATATTGCTACAAAAAAATGGAAGAAAAAATATTCAAGCCTTCTGAATCTAAGGATTCAGAAGTCACAAGATTCCGACAATATTTTTTTCGGATTCCTCATAGTCGATTACCCTATAATACATGTTTAAATCATACAAAACAAAGAAAACATTTTTTGGCCTTCTGAATCCGGCGATTCTGAAGGCGCCAGAATTCTGAAAATAAAAAAAACAGATTCCCCGTAGCTGATTTGCTATGTATGTGTGTTTATAGATTTATTCAATGATGTTTACAATTTTTAAAAAAAGATTTCCATTTATTTTGTTCTTTTTTGGGGGTTGGGGGTACTGTAGGGGGCGCCCTGAGGGCAAGAGGGTACATGGGGGTCCAAAAGCGCTATATACCTCTTCCCTAGGTCCATATGTATTATTCCTGAAGGTTTCATGATTTATGGATATCTAGAAATCGTTTAATTAAAAGAATGCCAGAAAATGCCTGAAAAAGCCAAAAATGGAATGAAGTTTTTACAACCCATTGTACAACTACGTATCATGTGCATTTTTATGATTCCATATCTTTATTATTGTATACCTCGGTTCTTTTTTGTTATATAATGATTGTTATTAAAACATTAACTGCATTATTAATTTCGTCTGCTGGAAATGTTTAAACGGTCATCAGTATCATCTAATAAACTATCAGGGCGTTCCAAAAGTTTTTTCGTTTTCTTTTCCCTTTAGCAATTTTGATTGGTTTAAACTTATTAGATTAGAGTTTTTCTGACCCCAACTCATACAATTCGACTTATAATCCATTAAATCATATTTTTAAGCATTTCTCATGTAATTTTATATGATTTTTTAAAGTAATTCTTTTCAAATGCACAAAATTCCATTTATATACAGTATATTGACTGTATAATTCCAGTAACTTCTGGAAGGTTCGAGAAAATTCCAAAACCTGTAAATTCCATTAGGGCAGTGTCTGGGCTAACCCCTTAGGCCATATGGGCTCATATGTGCTTCAAATTCCAATTTTACAGACGGCGTTCCATAATTCTTTTGAAAAAAAATTGGTTTCACCACGAAAATCCTTCAGAATTCCATGAAAATACCAGATACCTTAAAAACTGATGTGGCACCGTTTGACCAACACCCATGGCTACCTCCAAATTTTAGATTTTTTGAGGCCCTCAGTCAAATCTGGCAGAGGAAAAACCAAACGAAAAAACTTTTGGAACGCCCTGAAATATTTATCAAACACAATGATTTTTTTCACGAGAAATTAAAATGTTTTGAATAATTTTTTATAACAATTAATTAGCAATTATTGTGATAAAAAACTTCGTTTTACCACTGCCCTCATTTTGCTGATTGATTTGTGGTGTTTTTTTATAATGCTTATCGCAAGTTCTTCTTTTCTCTCTTGTCTCAAATATTTGAATGTTAAATTTTAATTGTATCAATAATTCCTCTCTTTTTGCTTGCTGTTCTATCAAAATTTTGGATTTCTTTATTTCGTTTTTTAGTTTATGTGGCATAGACTGAGCCATAATATACCAGGCAAAACAAATTACCGTAAAACTTCTAAGAGATGGTACAAAAGCGCGTGAAAAAGTCTTCACGAAAAAATAAAAGCTTACCTTCTAATATAAGCGCAGCAAAATAAACAAAATAAAAGTTAAATTTTAAATTAAAGTCTTAATTAATTGCTAACTTATGGGGTCATTGATTCGTTTATTGACATCGGCAAATTATCAGATGTATCAACTAAATGAAAATTTTCTTTTTACCGTTTTCGAATAAATATTATTTCTTAAATTGTTTTGAAAAGTGAAAGCACTTTGCTTTAAAATAATAGATTTCTTTCAATTAGAGGATTTACGGTATCTTTTTTATAGAGTTTATTATTTTAACTGTGAACAACAAAATCTAATTTTGTAATAAACTGACGTGCTTATTATCATTATTTGTTTATACTTTTTACAGTATATATTCAAAGAAACATTGTTTTAAAATTATTGTTATTAAAACATGCACTACTCTACAACAAAAACTGAGTAGTGCAGGTTTTTTAAAAAAACTGCATTTTGTTTCAATCTTTTATCAAGACAAAATCATATTCGACACTACAAAAGTAAAGTAAAAAAAAATGTCAATACGATGTTTCTGGTGATATTTTATGAAAAACATTGGCGTGAGATTGTAAGCAAAAAATTTTTTGATTGTCACATACATGCACAATTCTTTCTTTCCGTGTTTTGTTGATTTCTGATTCTCTTTTTGTGGGTTTGTCGGTTGCAATAATCTTCTGCTGTTGTTTTTTGTCAACAAATTTTAATGCGTTATTGTTGTTGTTTTGACCACTTTATTCATAGACGATTAAAATATGCGCTATTATTCGTGGAATTTTCTTAACTGCTTTTTTTTATTGATTGGAATGCAAGTTTTGAAAACTGTTTACCAGAAAGTGTTGAAATAAATTTTTCCCTATATTTTTTAGGGTTTTCATTAGAAACATCGAGTATTAACTGATTTGCTTTCTAAAATGTGGAAAAAGTTTTCTTACTTTTTATCACAGGATAGAAACTGTATTACACGGTATACCTATGGTAAAACGAAAACGAACGATTAAAACTATTTTAACTATTATTGTTTTTGTTAACTGGATCAGAGATTACTATTACGCTAGTATAAGTTTAACTGTCAAATTCTGTATTATAGCGATGATTATTTATTTAATTGTTGACTGAAATTGAAAATCTGTAAATTTTACGCTTATTAGCTTTAAAACTGAACATTACTATTCAAGGTTATTTTTTTAAATTTTTTATCGGGAGTTTAAACTGCAATTGTTTTTTGTAAATTGAGCAATATAATCATATTATTATATTGCTCTAGTTTGTGCTAACAGTAGAACATGGGTAGTGGTTAAGGCAGTGGCTAGTTATCCACATGAAACTTTTAACTTTTAACAAAATAGCTTTTATGCTTTGTGTCATCTGGCAAGAATCAAAAACAGAATAAACTCAAAAAACTTCACTTTCAAAAAGATATTAAACATTTTAATATTGACATTTACAACAACTGTCGATGACAGCCTTATTTCACTTTTCGGCTGTAAAAATTTTAAAAAGACTCTAGATTTTGTTAAGTACATACATGTGTTAGTTATAAAAACTGACTACAGAAGCGGTGAATTATTATAAAATCACTGTTGACTCTGTTTTTTGTTTCAAAACTGTCCATTCAATTAATATTTTTAGTTAAATTATTTCAAAAACTACTACAAAAAAAATCAACAACACTGAAACAAAGAACTCGAATATTGTGAAAATGCTTTCGTTCACTCACTTTTTTGCTACAGTGTTTCTTGTATTTTTAATTTGTGATGAAAATAATTAAAACAGGTGACAGCCAATAACAACATTTTTTTCCACAAACTGAAATTCAATCATATGTTTTAACAGCAGTACTAGTTTTATAAGATGCCGTTGTCGAATCGCCATATATAAATTATAAACTAACTGCGAGCAAAAAATTGTTTCAAAGAGTATATTTTGACTGCTGCATTCCACTTTATACTTTTGAAAACAAATTTTTATGAATTTTAATTCTATTGTTGTTAATTTTGTTCAAACAAAACTGACTGCAAAAAGTGACCACTGAATTTATTAATAGGTTTTGAAACTGATAAAAAACATTTTTCTGATGAGGTGTTGTTCAAGTAATTTACTAGTATTCTACTCGTTTATGAAACGAGTAGAATACACAAATTACTGATTTTATCATTTTGTTAGCAAAAATTAAGTTTAATTCTGGCCATAAAAAATATTAAATTGTATTAACTGTTGTAAGACGAACATCAGAAGACCAAAGAAGACGTCTTGTGCTTAAATGTTGCATTTTTTGGGTCTACTGACCAATGAAGAGAGATATTTTAATGATGCTGACGGTCATTCAAATTAACATGATAATTTAAATGCAATTTGAAAGTTATTCACAAAGTAAAAACTATTCAGTATTTGTAAAAAACTGTTAAAAACTGCATTAAGTATTTTTTGGTCTTTAAGTTATTTAAATTATTCTTTACAAATTTTTTTAATCAAGAATACTGCTACTTTAAAAATGTGTTTAGCAAATAAAAGACTAAACCAAATTAAAATCAAAAAGGAATTCTAAAACTAAAAATTATTCAAACTATTACGCTAACATACTGGCAAATATTGACGATGTTCAAAAATTCATTTCCAAAACTATCTAGATTAAATGGAATTATAAAATTTCCAAGGCTTTTAGCAATTTCAAAATGTCAAAAAAACTTCATGTAACTGATTTTGGAAGGCTACCAAACATGGAAGCTGATAATGTTGTAAATGTTTTTACGATAGAAAGTGATCAAGTTGCAATTTTACAAACTGTAAATATTATTTTTTATTATGGAAAACTGAAGTTGATGGACGACCATTTTCAAAAGGAATGCAGGGTATGTATTTCGAGGTTTTATTATAAACTGTAACAATTATCATATTTTGGAACATAAAAAAGAGATTTTTTTTTTTTTTCATTTCATATATTATTTGCCGAACGTGTATAATGAAATTGTTCTTGCTTTTCAAATAATTAAACATGATTTAACCGAAATTTTTTAATTACTGAATTAGAAATACAATTTTCTTTTTAAAATTGCTTTCACCCTTTTCGAATACCACTCAAAGTGTCTTATTAAAAGTGTAGGTATGTAAATATAAATGTCTAAGTTACATTTTTGGTAATCTGGAAATTATTTTTGGAAAAGTAAGAACAAAAACTGCAGAACAATTGTTTTTATATTTTTCTGCCCGCATGTCCACGGTCTTTAGCAATGATAATTGGGAAAACTTTTTTGTTGGTAACTGAGTTCTTACTCGTGATTCATAATACTAAACTCATATAAACTGTGACTTGATTAAGAACCATAAACTGACTTTGGTTATGTGCAAATCAGCTCTTGCCTCTATTACTTTTTATTACACAACATAAAATATTTTATATAATTGAGCTTAAAGTTTTTGACCATATGTCATTTAAAAAACTGATCAATAAATGTAACACGTTAACGTGCACGTTGATTTTATAAATTGTTCTAACTGATGTTTTTTTTTCAAAGATGACAAGACCACCAAAAATAAATTACCAAGTTTTAAAAACTTTTTTCATCATCATAAATACGGTAAAGATAATTTCTCTGAATTCTTGGGAACTTCTTAGGCAATGAAAAATTTAACTGTGCAGCAATTATCAGAAGCTTATAGGGATTCATTTATTGATTCTGTGAGACTGATTTTAAAAGAATGATGGCTTAACATGACATTAAATTCATTGCTGAATTGTAGCAGAGAAAAAATTAAATAGAAGAAATCTTACAACATCCTTTTTATTTTTATTCATTATTTATTATGTTTTTTACATTAAACTGAAGTTATCTGCATCACCATTGCGTAGTATTTTCAAACTTGAAAACAAGAATCTTTTATAATCGATAATAATTGTACTGGTTAATTATAATACACCTCAAATATTGATGGTAGTATGAGAAATTATATATACTATTTGATCCAAAAAACCTGCAAATTTTATAGCCAGCATTTTGGAGACATAAAATTTAAACCATTGATTTTGTAAAATCAGTCATGCTGTTAACAAAAACAGAAATGAAAAAAAAAGAATTACAGTAATACAATAGAAACATTAATGGCAACTTTGACAATAGAAGTACAATGGCAAAAAAAACAATGAAGTATACGTTTGATGGCATAATAATTAAATAAAATTTATGCTTTGTGTCATCTAACAGGAATCAAAAACACAATCAACTGAAAACAGTCGCCTTCAAAAAGATATTAAATAATAATACAATAGTTTGGCATTTAAAATAACTGTTAAAGATTGCATTATTGGTTTTATATCATTTTTCGACTAGTCTTCTGATTGTTAGTGTGACATTTATCTCAAAGAGTCTTTCGGTATTAATAACATTTCAATTTTTGCAATATTGAAATATGATCGATACTTTAACGTTTTGTTAAAAACTACGTCTGTTTAACTGACACAATTTTTATTAGTAAAGTTTAATTTAAAAAAGTTTATATTATATATAAGCTTGGTTTGGTTACGGAAATTAAGGATAAACAGGGAACAGGAATGAACTTTAAGGAATGTGGAGTAAAACAAGGCACATAGAAAGTAAGTGGTTTAACAATAACTGAATCAGGGAAATACCATTAAGCTGATATTCAAATAACTGTCATATTAACATTTTCGACAAACAAATTTTTTTTAAAACTTTTCTTTGATGAATTTAAGTATACATATGTCAAACAAACTGACTTTCAAACCGTATTATGAATTAATATCAAAAAAACTGTAGTCAACGTTTTTTGTAAAAAGCATTAAAAACTATCCATTCAAAAATCTTGTTTTAGTTAAATTACTTCAAAACTATTACAAAAGGAATTTTTCTGTTGGATACATACCATGATTAATCTCATAGTGGTAAAATAGGTGTTAATAGCAATAACAAAATAATAGGTAAAAATTAGTTTTTATTTGTAAACAACATTTCAATAACTGTGCATTTTTTTTACAAGATTTTACACTACGATTTCAGAAGGCTTTTTATTTCAAAAATTGAAAAACACAGTCTATTAACTGAACAACTCCGTTTTTACGATATCTATTAAACTGATTATCATATTCGAATCTGGATTTTATATATAAGGTCATTCAAAATATTTTTAGAAAAATGTTTTCTGGCTCGTTTTATTGCATTTTTAACTGTCGTTTTCTGCGTCTTCACATATTTTGTATGTAAAACTGATTAATACATAGAACATTTACAAATTTTTCTCTAATTCGATTGATCCACCGTTACATTCAGTTATGAAAATTTAACTCCTACCTTCTCATCTATGGATTTTTGCTTTAATCATTGAAATATATTTATTGCTAATTAATAAAGGAAGCAAATATTTTGCAAGAAAATGGTCATATAATGAAATTACATAACTCTTTGAATGTTTTTTAGTGCAAAAAATTTTAACTGAATTAATATTTGGTTTGTTGTATTTTTTATTAATAAAATTGCTGTTTTCTAACTGGTACAGCTTCTTTTGCTATTTCAATTAGTAGCTGCGTTAAATAATAGTTCTCAGTAAATTATAGGAATGTGATTAATAACATCACACATTTTTCCTTTTGTTTCAAAATGTGTCATGTTGCACATTCGGAAGCCTCATTATCAAAAAAACTTAAAAAAGAGGTGTATAAATTTCAATTTTAAACAAAAAAATTAATAAAACTGCATTCAATTCAACAAAACAGAATTTTTCTTCACAGGTGCTAAACGTTCAATTGAATACTTTAGCTGCAATTCTTCTAAAACTTGTTTCTCAATTAAAACTGGAACGAAACGTAGTAAAATCTGAAGCCCTAAAAAATATTAATTTAATTGCAGCATACGATTATAAAAATAAAGTGCACACTTTGCCCGAACTGTTTATCATGAAACAATGTTTTTAATGATTTTTAAAAATTATATTTATATCATATAATTATCGTCACTGAAGTATTACTGAATAAGAAGTTTATCTTTCTATAATTAATTGTATTTTTTATTTGCAAAACAAATTTTAAAAATAGCACAATTCTTGATAAACTTTATATAATTCAGATTTACTCAAAGCGCACCCGTTTATGTTTAATAAATGTTAGATCAAATACTCTTCTACACAGTTTTTTTTTGTTAATACCGAACAGTCTTTACTTTTCAAAAAACTTATCAACTGCAGTTAAATGATCTAATTAATTTGATTGACCGTCAGCGTCATTAAAATATCTCTCTTCATTCAATGAAGTTCATTATCAGTAAACTCAAAAAATGCATCAGTTGTATAAAAGACGTCTTCTTTGGTCTTCTGATATTCGTCTAACAACAGAAATGATTTTGCCGACCCCAAAAATGTTTCATGTGTACGGTATTGCCGCTAACGAAATTTTAAAAGCTTACATAAATTTATTATACAACGGCATTTTATAAAACTAGTAATAATTAATATTTTGTGTTTGTGACAAAGGGAACAATATTGTTATTGGCGGCTATGGTTTTTACAGCCGAAAATTCAAATTTGACAGTTATTTGGATATGAGGTAATTGGTCTTTTCCTGATTCAGTTTTCGTTAAACTCATTTTTTCCAACATATTAAAGTACATATCTAGGGACCACCGTCAATCGTTCAAAACAATAAAATAAAAATGTAGTTTATAAGTTTTTATTTTTACAGTTTTGCCCCATTAAGTCCTTTTTACATCGATTTTTAGTACTGTATTTATCCTACAGTACAATTACAATAAAAAGAAACACTTACAAACTCTGATGCAGTTAAAGATATGGTTTCTGTTGAAACACCAACAATTAAAAATCGAAGTTTTTCAAAAATTATTTCTTATACTTTAAAAACTCAAATATTTTTTAGCAAGCGCCTATCCTTTTACACAGTTTTAAAACAACAAAAATAACGCATTTAAAATTTTATCGATACTTAATTATAATGCCAATAACAAAAAGTTTTTGCAACAGACTCGTTCAGCAAGTAGATTTTTTTAGATAAGCTATAATTATTTGCACATCCCTACGTAGGTGGCTGGGGAATTGTTAATAACAGTACTCATGGCTTGAAATTGACCCTAATAATTTTAGACATGCATAATGTTATCCCAAATGTTACAAAACGTTGATATCTTTCATTTTTGATCCTTTGGTAATGCATCGAAAATAACTTAAAAATAGCTAAAAATGAGTTAATCCCCAGAAATCAATAATGACCCATATTTAATATTGAATGCATTATTTTGGCATTTTTGCATGTGCTCAACATTGTTAAAGCATATTTACATTAATTCTTTAAGAAAAATTGACATTTTAAGACACTTTTCCTTTCATATCCATGTTGCTAATTTTTTAGATTTCATGTGGACGCCATATCGTCCGCTGATATCCAAAAATGCTCAAAATCACCAAGCATGCTCTAATAGCATACAATGAATAAAACAAAAAAAGAACAAAATCCCAGTAATTTGAAGTCAACTAATCGATCAAACAGAGAGACATAGTAGCATTAACTATGATATAATTAGTCATATTTGTCAAGTTTAAATTTTATAAAGAAACAGTTAACAAAAAGTAACAACTAGTAACAACACGAGCTTACAAATAAAAATGATAAAATTTAAGGATAATATTCAACTCACAGCATCATTCATTTTCATTACAGTTATTTCAAAAAAATTTTGTGGACAAATCTATTCCAGTTGTTCAACAATCAGTTTAAAATAAGTTAATTTTTCTTTGCTAACATTATCACGAACTTGAAGGCAACAACCTGTAGTAGCAGCTTCATTCATTTCATAACATTTGTTAACATTACTATTGCGTTGGATTTATTCTTACAAAGCAGTTATTAGATGTCATACTTCAAAAGTATCGCCAGTGCAAATGAAATGGAATAATAAGAATTATTTGGAGAAGGGAAAACGATGAAGTAAATGTAGTTGTAAAAGGAGAAATAGTATACAATATCCATTGGACTCAGTTAAATTTTTCTATTTTTGAATATCTTCCAGCTCATCATTACTTCCAATCCATTTTGCTCTCTTGTTTTTTATGCAAGATTAGTTATAAAATAGAATATTTCTTTAATAACAACTTTGTCAGTTTTTACCAAAAATAATGCTAAAACTGACAAAGTTAACTGTTTTTCATTTTTTAATAATAAACTATTTTTTCTTATCTTTTAAGCCTTAAAAACCTATTTTTTCGTTATAGCTGCGTTCGTACAATTTTCTTAGGAGGTATCCATTTTTTTGTACTTTCATTATTAATTTTGAGAATAGCAGGACATTCAGTGCTTTAATTATCTGTTAAAATTTGTTTAACTGACGCTGATCATTACACGATATTTTCATGTTTCAAGCATGCTATATAAAAATTAATGTAGCTAGTTTTTAAAAATTATGAATTTTTCTTAAATTTTAAAATGATTTTTTAGTGTAATGGATACGTTAATCCTTGAAACTGAATAGAATCTTTCAAGCTTGGTTCTTTTTTAGGTCTTTAGAATATATCGGTGAATCAGCCTCTCAACAAATAGATGTTTTTCATGCACAAACTTTTGCACCCAAAATTTTAATTGTCTTGAAAGGGATGGAATTAGAATCGCTATTTCAGATGGATCATAAAAAATTTTCAGATAACTGCAATGATAGTTTTTGCATAATTTTTTAACTGACATCTTTTTTTGCGTAATTAGTTAGCTTAACTGTGCTAAATTAATATGTGAGCATTTTCATGTATTTGCTATAAGAGAATGATAACTTCTTATTACAAATATTTGTAATAAAAAGTTATCATGCGATTGTAAAGCGTTTATAGAAAGCGTTAAATAAGTGTTATAATAAAACTGATTCATGTCTCCAATTCTTTTCTATTTATTACCATTTATTCTCTTTGCTAAATTCAAAAAAATCGTTTTGATCTCTCTTTAATTAACTGCCGGCTATATATAAAACTTGTTTTCAAAACTGTTTGAACGAAAGTCATTTCATCAAAGCCTTTGCTTACTCAAATTTAGTTTTTGCGAAAACTCTAAAAGTCTTTAGAGTTCTCGCAGAAATAAAATTCAATTTTTAACGCTTCACTGTCTTGATATACTTTAATTGGAAAACGGTTTAGGTTTTTGTATTACCTTTTCTATTTGAAATTAAATTTTTTTTGGTAAAACTGAAAGTATAGGTAATAGTTGAACACTAAAGATTTGGCACGCTGTTTTTTAAATTTAATTTGTTATTTTTGGTGTTTTTCTTCTGCTAAAATGTTTTTAACTGTACTCTTGTAAGAAAAACTAAACAACGTCGTGTTTAGTTTTTGTTTTGCAAACTGTTGATTTCCGCCTGTATTTCTCTTTTTAAATTTTTTCATCTCTCTATTTTTTATTGATTAAAAACGAAAATGTTCAAACTACATTTTTTATATAGCTTTTTTTGCTTAAACTGAATAACATATTTTTGTGCTAATGTTACTTTTAGTGGTACAATGAGTGGTTTAAAAAAAGATAACGTTCGCAAAAAACTGTCATCTCCTTCAAATGTTTCTGTTTGCTGATCTTAACAAAGTTTTTAATAAGAAAAACTGCGGCGTTTTTTAAACGATGAGCAGTTATGCTTTGCGGCTCAAAAATGAAAAAATATGTAAATTTTTTTTTGAAAAATTGAGGGAGGGATAAACTAAAGAGATGCCTGCATTTATGTTTAGTCGTGTTGAATATAAACTGTAGAAAGCTCATATGCTTTTAAAGAAAATTTTATTATTTGAAAATGGAAAAAGTTACTTTCGTTGAATATGGTTAAATTGGCTTTTTTTAAATTTGAGTAAAAAACAGCCTTTCACAGAATAAACAGAATATTTTAAAGCGTAAGTTTATATTTTTATAGCTTTTATTTTAGACTAATATGAGAAATTTGGGAGCCGCAAGATATGTTTAAATTTATTCATTATTGATTTGTTTTAATAACTGAATTATAATTAACTCTTTATTCAGAAACTGTAGCATCTCGGTTAAGTTTTTTTTATTTCTTAAACTGAACTTTCTTCTTTGGTCCTTTTAGTTTGTTTTGGCTTTGTGAAGTATAGAAGTATAAGCATTTCAAGGTTAAACAAAATATTTAAGAGCTCAGTTTTTGATTGTCTCGTCGTTGCTCTGTGGCTTACAAGGGACCGTTCTGAGATGTCACCCTGGGATTTCAACGGCAATAGCGGGAATTGATAGCTCATAGTAAGGGATGGTAACCCGCCAAGTATTAGCTGCCCGTTCGCCATTTCATGATTTTAGCAGCATTTTGCTATTACACTATAAGTAGCAGGCGATGAACGTCATGTTATATAAATTGCGTTTGCGATGATTTTAGATGGTTGTAAACGCTTGGAATATGATTAATTATTTTTGAAATATTATGTTTTGGCATATACAACCATCTAAAATTATCACAAGCGTAATTCCTAGACTACGACATTCATAGCCTGCTACTTACTGTGTAATAGCAAAATGCTGCTAAAATCATGAAATGGCGAACGGGCAGCTAGTACTTGGCGGGTTACCATCCCTTACTATGAGCTATCAATTCCCGCTATTGCCGTTGAAATCCCAGGGTGACATCTCAGAACGGTCCCTTGTTAGTTCTATTGTGTGATTATATTTTAATATTTGTTGCTCAATAATAATAATAAAGATTGTTGTAATAATTCTGGTGGATTACTTGGTGATTTATTGGAGCAGCTAAGTGAATTTCTTAGTGGGCTTATATATATATATATTTAACAGGGGATCTGCTTGTATCTTATCGACATCATGAATCATTATATTCCATCCCAATTTAAAAGGAAACAATACCTCAACTTTTTTTATAAATTTTTATCACATGTATTTCGTTATTAATGTAAACAATTTTTTACCTTAAAAACTGAATAACAATTTGTCTGTTGTTTCGAAACTGTTGGACCATATTGTGTGCATATTCTCTTTGAGTTCACTCTTCATTGCATAATTTTTATACTTTCGGTTTTTATATTCTATGATAATTTTTCAGGCTATCAGACATGTAACTAGGATTAAAAAAGCACATTGAATTCTTATGATAAGTACAATACTAAATTTAGCCGGTTTAAACTGATAACTTATCCATCATCTTTTTTTCTCCAATGCTAGTTTTTTTAAAGTGCGTAATTTACTGAAAATTTATGTTTTACTGTATTTTTTGTATGTTCTGCATCTCATAATTTTAAATGTGAAGCAGTATTCAGAAGTTTATAGTGATTCATTTATTGATCCTGTAAATCTTGAGAAAACTGACGGCAAAACAAGAGTAAGTTAAAAACATAAACTGAATGTAACATTCTTCTCTTTTTAAATAATTAAATAACTGCGTCCCAAGAACTGCTCAATTATTATTATCGGTAATAGTCACTTAAATTCTTCTAGTTTTTATAGTTTAAGCTGTGAATATAATTTAACAAAGTTTAAAATAAAAAAACTGCAACAATTTTTGAGTTCTTAGTGATGTCTTATTTACGTTAAAAAGGTTCAAACTGTTATGTATTTCATTCCTTCCAACGACATAAACTGACATTTTAAAAATGCTTTTCAGGAAACTTGTTGTTGAAACTGTTCATCGTTTATTACAAAATTTTAAATTGCCGCAATGCTTGCACTTTCCTGATAAGCTTTTCATTACAGAAATTTTATCTTATTCTACAATATCTATTAAACTGCGTAGATTTTAGTTTTGTTTATACAAGTTTTTTAAGAAGGACATAATTCAATTATTAGTGGCGTTTACACAATAGTAACTGTTAAGTGAAAAGTTGTTACAAAATAATGTTTATAGCTTCAATGAGTACAAATATTTTAAAAAATTTAATAAATTCTGATATTGCAAAAGAGAAAAGCGTGAAAACAAATATTTTTGAAAATGGTAAAACACAGTTTTCGTATTCCTACACTTTTAAAATTTTTCATTAATGTTGTTCAAAACTGGGAGAACAAGTTATCATTTTTTTATATTTTTTGAAACTGCAAAGGCGGAACCGGAAGATATGAGAATACTGAAAATAAAAAGGCTGGTAATTGATAGTTCTGCTTTAACTGATAAGAATCAGATCAGTTTTTTCTTTTGAAAACTTAGATTGTGCAGTTCAAACCACGGCAGATTCAAAGAAGCTTTTGAACGGCGTTAAAAAGACGCAATGGTTAGAGACCATTTGTCCGAGAAAAAAGGTGACAGACAATGAATGAGAGAATATTTTTTCTTTGCCTTTTTGTACTTTTTTTATTGCAATAGCACTATATTAACACGAAACACAAAATATATCAGTTTTTTTATTAATCTTCGTTATAATGCGAACCTCTCTATACTGCGGTTTTTGTGCGGTCCCGGCAAATGTCTTAAGGAAATGACCTAATACAGACTTCGTTATAATGCACCTTGTTATACTGCAAACCTGCTTATACTTCGGTTTTTCTGTGGTCCCTTCAAAAATTTATAAGGAAAATCGACCTTGTTATACTGCATACTCAATTTTTTTTCCAAAATCGGTTATTGTTATTCTAAGATCAATGAACTTCGACTTCAATTCTTTCATTTTTTTAAAAAATTTCAATAGTTTTACGGATTTTTCTATCAAAAATAGCGGAAAAAAGCTGTTCAAGCAAAAATAGTCAATTTTTATCATAATTGTGGTTTTTCATATGTTATAAATTGATTTAAATAAAAATTTTTCAAAAAATAGTCAAAAAAAATGAACCTCGTTGTACTGCGGACCTGTCTATAGTGCGGTTTTATCACGGTCCCTTGGACCGCACTATAACGAGGTTCGACTGTATTATGTTTTAAACATATTTTACACTGGAGTTTTTATTCTGCAATATTGTGCTTCATCACATATGGCACAAGCAAATAATGTGAAATACTAGGAAATTTAAATTTATATTGTGAAATTATCTAGGTTACCTTGTCATTTTGGAAGCATAAAAAATGGATGAAACTGGAATTGTTATTGGAATTGGGCTCTAATCAGCAAAAGTTTCTTGAAATAAATGTGGAAAAAATTATTATCTTATTTTTAAAAACTGAGATGATCGAATTTCACATATGATAGTTAGCATGTTTGGCTACGCTATCTGTTGTATTTGTTTTGAAAGATTTTTGAATTGTTACAATTGTTTTTTATGAATAACTGCAGCAAAGTAATTGTCATGGAGACTCTATTTGAACTGTTTGTTTAAAGAAAAAACATTTCTTCGTTCCATTATTTTCCGTAACTTTGATTTTGATAATCGGTGACGTTTATTTTTGAACAAAATAATATTACATTTGCTTTTTCAAAATTAAAAAAAATAAAAGCACAGCAAAATCTTGCTTTGAAATAATAGAAGCGCAGCGTTTCAATTATAGGATTTACGGTATCTTTTTTTGTTGTTTTAACTGTGAACAACAAAATCTAATTTTGTAATACACTGACCTGCTTATTTTTATTTTTTGTTTATATTTTTTACTGTGTCTGTTCAAAGAAAAAACAACAACAAAAACTGTGTAGAGTAGTGCAGGTTTTTAAAAAAAGTTGAATTCTGTATGTTTGTTGCAGAATCATCCATCTATGTATCTTTTATCAAGAAAAACAACTTTAAACAAGTAAAGTAAAATAAAACTGTCAACAGAAAAATGCTCTTGCTATTTGAAAACTGCAAGCGAAAAAAAGTTATTATTTTTGTGTGTACATTGCTTATTAGCTGATTTGCTTTTAAAACTTGGTATCTATTTTTTTACTGTAAAAATATAATCAAAATAACTTTTAACAAAAGCGTTCCTCTCTATTTTATATCCGTTTGATCTTTTTTACTAGGAGCTGCTTTGATTTAAGCAATAATTATTAAATTTTTTTTGTTACTGGTTCTTTTCATGGTCTTTTTAACTTTTTTTAAAAGTGTTAGATATTTCACTTACGGTTTTGCAAAACCCGAAGGATACGTTTATTTTAAATGTCACTTTTTATAAATTTCACCCTTACTATTGATTCTCGAAATTAAGCCCTCAGCAGCACATACAAGGGTTTTGGCTTTAACTGTTGCAATTAATTTCTTACGGAAGAAAATATTTGGCACAAAAATGGCTAAATAATAAAAAATTTATTATTATTTTTTGGAATTTTAATTTTGGTATTATTATTTTAAAAAAGTGATTATTTCAAAACATATGTTTACCGAAAGCTAAATGTGCTATCCTCCAACTAAAAGGAGTATGTAAGAAACTTTTTAAAATATTTTTATGGAGGATGCTGCAAAAATTTAATTATGCCGAAAAAGCTTTGATTTGAGCAAAGCTACTGCGCAATCTTTAAAATCCGCTGGAATAAAAGCAGATCAGTTTATGAAAATGTGATATTTCTGCAATAATTTGTAAATCTTTGGTGGACCACCCCGAAGGGGTGGGTCACCGTTTGTTTTGCAGTAATAACATGCGTGTAATCTTTCGTTTTACTTCTGAAATATAAAACTGTTCTGCGGTGTAATATTAAATATTTTTAAAGGGTTTTGATATTTTGTTAAACAGAAACAGTACTGCAATGGATAAATCTAAAATTTTTTGTAGTAAACTGCCTTCCAATCTGCTAGACCTTTTGATTTTTGCTTTATTAGATCACAACTTTTTATATAATAAAAAGACATTTTCGGATTTTATCGTTTGTTTGATTTATTTTTTGTGAAACTGCGTCCAAATAAAGCCGGCACTTGTCTAATGCAAACTTTAAATAATTTTAACTGATTTAAAAGTTCTTTGTGATAAATTTAATTCTCATTCTGTATGGTCGTTAACAATTATTTTAAGTTAATTTTGCTTGTAATTCAGCCCAAATGATTATAACTTTGGTGTAATACGTTTTTCACACTTTTCTTCAAACACTCCAAAAATTTTTAAAACAAATATCATTGCCGGCGAAGTATTAAGGACAGCCAGAATATCCTCAAACGTAAACAACTTTAAAGAAAGCATGAGAAATCTGCAGACACATCTTGAAACTAACGGCTTTCCACAAAAGCTTATTTATAAAGTCGAAAATAAAGTTCTAAAAAAACACAAATTTTGTAATTTTGTGACATAAAAATGAACCAAAATTAAACTCATAAATAACGATATACCCCTTAGCAAAATCAATATTTATAAGGATTATTAAAAATCAAGTGCTTTTGGCGGCAAATAGTAAACTTAATTAACAGCATCCATTTTTCATTTTTTCTTTTTTACAAAAAATCTTCTTTTCTTCTTTCTTTCAAATATTTTTCAAAAATATTTCTGCTTAATCAAATTAAGGTGCCCTACCGACGAGACAGCCAAAACAACAATCAACACAAACAAGATTAAGATACTAAAAACGGTGTCTAGGGACTAATTGGTCGAAACACACCCTACAGGTAAGTAATTATAAAAACCAAAATAACAAATAATTTTAGATTATTAAAATCTCAATTTTTCAACCATCTGAAATTCAACTCAAGTTCAATTCAAGCTTTACTTTTTATTTGTAATTTAATCGTCCCTTCTGATGACGTTGAGGTTTGCATAAAGCCCGACTCTCTCTTTGTGGATGGTTCTGTAGATAACATTCAAATATCCATTCAAATATCAAACATATATCATATTTCATATAATCTACAGCTACAGCTTTATCATATATATTTTTATTTCAAAAACTTATATATAATATCAAGAACTACAATCAATTTATTTTTCTTTATTTCATTACAACCATTACATTCAATCGACCGCCGATCCCGCGTAAGTTTTTTCTTTAAAAAGTGTATGTCTTTTAAATGTTTTTATATTTGTCATGTTATGTCCACTTTATATTTGTTTTCTATCGAAAATATGTTTTTTCTTTACCATTAAGCCAAATCTCTAACTACATCGCTGATTAAGTGATTAGTTTTAGACTTCAACGTTAAAAAGAACAAAAATGCTTTAATTTTTTTCTTTTTAACGGAGTCGGATAAAGGATCATTGCTGTTTTAAGCGATACTTATTCCTTCTCACGGCAATAATTAGTCACCATTTTTCAAAAAATTAAAATTCAATCCCAAGAAAAATATTCTCATAATTTCATTACTACTAAATCAAATTTAAAAACCTTTTTCTCTCAAAAATTTAAATAATCGCATTTTGAATAAAAGAAATAATGTTACATTTGCAAAATACTAAATTCATCTTTTCTTCCAATTCCAAACACATAAAAAAAGAATGGGTAATAACCCATCCAAAACAACTAAAATCCATTCACTCATAAATCTAAAGTATGTTAATGCTTCTTACTTCTTTCCTTTTTTCTACATATATATAAATAAACGACTAAAGCCTTAATGATAAAAGGTCACAGAGATTTGTCGATAGATATATTTAAATAAAATTAACGAACATGGAATTTTCTTTGTTGAAGGTACCTTAAATGTTCAAATTCATAGCAAGCGGGGGAAATACCTCGCGCAGCCTCCTGATGGGCTTACACAGGGTTTAAGGACACGTAGGCAGTCTACCCAGCTCCAGGAATAACTGCGAAGCCAAAATTAGGGTAACCGTTGGGATGCCCCAGAGTCCAATTCTCTGGAAATACCGCCTACGCCATTTACGGACCTGGACCAGGACGATCTGTGGTAACAAAAAGAGGTTCAACAAAAATCAACAAGTCTCTCATAATTCAAACTCTAACTATCATAACTCTTATATTAGTGCGGTATTCAGGAAGGAAAGAAAAAGAACAATTCAACCACAAAAATTTACAATATTTGAAGGAAGTAAATGTAACAGAAAAAATTGCAATGTATGCCCTCGCATAAATTTCAGAAATTACGTCACAAGCACAACTACAAATAATCGTTATTTAACATGCAAACCAGAAAATTTCACTTGTGAATCGAAAAATCTTATTTATTGTTTAACATGCAAAACATGCGGAAAACAATATACGGGACAAACATGTCAAACTCTTCACGCGAGAATGATGCAACACATTAATGATACGTCTAAAAATAAAAAACAAACACTATTATGCAACCATTACCGTATTCACGGCAACAATGATTTTGAAATAGATGTGTTAGACGCAATTAATCTAGAAAACGAAACGGAAAGACGTAAAGTAGAAGAAATTTGGATTAAACTACTTATAACAGCTTATCCTTTTGGACTCAACGATAATATATCAAGCTTAGGAAACCTTACCAATAGCAAAATATGGGATACTGTTAACAAAGACCCCACAAAATTACCTTATTTTAATTTCAAATTTCCAAGAGTAAACAAAACTAGAGGAAAGAAAAGAAAAAGGAGATCTAAAAAATCAAAAAATATTAAAATTGAAGACATAAAAAATCTAAATTCCACAGAACTATTCAAAAAATACTTTCAACTTTCAATAAAGGACAAAATAAAAATTAGCAAATTAATTAATAACATTGACAACAGTCATGAAACAAGACTTAAAATAGCTAGTTTAAGTCAAACCCAACCAAGGATTGACAAACCTACTTATATAAATATTAAAGAAGATTTTTTCCACGAAATTCAAAGCGAAATACCAATAAGCAAAATGTTAAATCAAGCTATGAAAAAAGCCAATATACAGCTGCATGAAAATAAAAAATTCAGATTAATACAAACTAGCAAACCTCCTATCAGTCTAAAAATATTCAATTATCATAAATTCCTTCAAGATTTTAATTTATCAAATTACAAAGATTATAAATGCGACTGTAAACCAAATCACAAATATTTTGATAACCATCACAAACATATTATTTCTGGAGACTATAACTTTATTACGAACGAAAATCTAAGAGAATTAATTAAAAAAGGTACTAAATATCGTGACCAAACTATTATCACATTTAAAGAAATCAAAAACTGGAGTAGTAAAGTACTTGAAAATGCCAAAAACAAACTTAAAAAATTGAAAATCAATTCTGATAAAATTTTTATCTTAGAAAAAGAATTCCAAAAAATAACTAAAAAAGAATTATATCCAATTTTTAACAAACAATATAAAAAGCGCTTCCCACTCTTAAATTATCAAGCAACACGAGAACTTAAAAAACTTCAAGAAAAATTTATTATAACTAGTGTTGATAAAGCAACAAATAATTACGCATTCATCTGCAAAAAACTATATATAGAAATACTAAATAAAGAATTGGGTATTACGGATAACAACAATGATTGGCAAATTCAGGGAAACCAAACTTATAAAAGAAGTAAAAAACCAATGGAAGATATAATCAGCTCTCACTTGAAACTTAATGAAAATCTACAAATAAAAATCAACTGTGAAAAGGACAAAATGTTCCCCAAAATTTATGCAATACCAAAATTTCATAAAACACCAACAAAATTTAGATTTATAACAGCAGCAAAAAACTCAGGTATTAGAGAAATATCAATAATTTTACAAAAGATTTTAGCATTCCTTAAATCACATTTCAAATCTTACTGCAAAAAACAAGAGAAAACCGAAAATAGCAAAGTTTACTGGTCAATAGATAACAGTCTTGAAGTATTACACAGCATTCCAAAAAATGCAAAAAATATTAAAATATACACAGCTGATTTTGCAAGCCTTTTTACCAATTTACCACACGAGGTTATTAAAAAATATATTATTAAACTTGTAGACAAATGCTTTAACAATGCTAGAAAAACATTCATTAAAGTTGGATATAAAACATGCTATTACACGGATCAAGCTAAAACTCATAGTAATGAAAACTATCGAAAAGAAGATATAATTTATATGGTTGACATGGTCCTCCAAAATTCATTTGCAAAATATGGTAACATCCTTTTTCAACAAACAGATGGAATTCCTCAAGGAAATAATTGCAGCCCATTATTAGCAGATCTCACATTAACAATGATGGAATATGAATACTGCAATAAAAAAACAAATAAAGATAAAATTAAAGGACTGATAAATGCCTCAAGATATATGGATGATATTTTGGTACTAGAAAATAATAACTTTGAATTTGAAAAAATTGCTAAAGAGATATATCACGAAAGCTTAACATTAGAAAAAACCAATAAAAACTCAAACGAAACACAATTTCTAGATTTAGAAATCAAAATCATCAGTCAAAATTTCGACATAAAACTGTATAATAAAACCAATGATTATAACTTTGGTGTAATACGTTTTTCACACTTTTCTTCAAACACTCCAAAAATTTTTAAAACAAATATCATTGCCGGCGAAGTATTAAGGACAGCCAGAATATCCTCAAACGTAAACAACTTTAAAGAAAGCATGAGAAATCTGCAGACACATCTTGAAACTAACGGCTTTCCACAAAAGCTTATTTATAAAGTCGAAAATAAAGTTCTAAAAAAACACAAATTTTGTAATTTTGTGACATAAAAATGAACCAAAATTAAACTCATAAATAACGATATACCCCTTAGCAAAATCAATATTTATAAGGATTATTAAAAATCAAGTGCTTTTGGCGGCAAATAGTAAACTTAATTAACAGCATCCATTTTTCATTTTTTCTTTTTTACAAAAAATCTTCTTTTCTTCTTTCTTTCAAATATTTTTCAAAAATATTTCTGCTTAATCAAATTAAGGTGCCCTACCGACGAGACAGCCAAAACAACAATCAACACAAACAAGATTAAGATACTAAAAACGGTGTCTAGGGACTAATTGGTCGAAACACACCCTACAGGTAAGTAATTATAAAAACCAAAATAACAAATAATTTTAGATTATTAAAATCTCAATTTTTCAACCATCTGAAATTCAACTCAAGTTCAATTCAAGCTTTACTTTTTATTTAAATAATTTTAACTGATTTAAAAGTTCTTTGTGATAAATTTAATTCTCATTCTGTATGGTCGTTAACAATTATTTTAAGTTAATTTTGCTTGTAATTCAGCCCAAACTGTTTACCTTGAAAATATCTTTAAATGTTTTACGACGATTTTATTTATTTAACTGTCGTAAGGGACACAATAAGAAATATAATTTTTTTCTTCTTATAATTGCCTGCAACTGCAAAAAAATTTAATATTATAACTGATTTTGCAATTTCCTTAAAAACTAAAACAGTAAAATGAATTTGAAGTAATGTTGAACTGATTTCAAAAATAGAAAAATTCTGACTGGCCTCAATTGTTGTTATACACTTTTTCTCCTTCTCCGACTATATTTTTTTTGTCATTATTCTGTTTTCCAATTCTTGTGATTCAGTTTTATTTCCACTGTCAAATGATAACTTTGAAATACAAATATCAAATAACTGCTTTAAAGGAACTAATCCGACGCAGGGGCAATAACAGTTATAAATGGTTGAAGCTGCTACTACACATTGTTGCTTTCTACTTCATGATAATATTAGCGAAGAAAAATTAGCTTTTTATAAACTGATTGTTGAACAAGTGGAATAGGTCTGTTCACAAAATTTTCTTATGATAATTGTAATGCAAATGAATGATGCTGTGAGGTGAATGTTATGTTAAAATTTTATTGTTTTTTATTTTAAGCTAGTGTAATAAGTACGCTATTGGGAAGCGTGAGTCCCAAGTTAAACACTGTTTATAATTAAATTCTTTCTCTGCAAAACTGTTGACGTTTTACAAAAGTTCAAAAATGACGATCATTCAGCATATTTTAGAAGTACCCTATACATATGTGGAGCAGTGTAAACTGGAAGATCAAAATTATCTTTTTTTTTGTCTTTTTAACTGAATACGACGCGTTGTGCAGTGCTTAAAGCCATGTGCACCAGTGCAAGTTCAACTGCTAAAATTTAAAAGTTTATATTCGTTTTGTGGTGATTCGGGGAGTTGTAGTGAGAGTTAAAAAGGTTGTAACAAAAACTGTTTACAAGCAACCATTGAATGTTAACTGTCTTTTTGTCCATTTTTAACCATAATGACCCTTGTTAAAACTGTTGTAATTATTTACAAAATATTTAGTTATTATTTGTTGTTACTTTTTGTTAACTGATTTTTTATAAAAATATTTATAACTCTTTTTAACTCCAACGACATTTGTTATATGTGGCTTTTTATGATTTCAGATTTTTAATATTGTATACCTCGTTTCTTTTTTGTTATAAAATTATTGTTGTTAAAACTTAAACTGCATTATTCAAATAAATTATTTTTGTTGAAAATATTTAAACTGTATTTATCATATGATAAATTTTATTTATCAGTCGTAATAGTTTTTTTACACGAGAAACCAAAATGCTTTGAAAAACTGACTTCTTGTTTATCAATGCCTTCGATGCCAGATTGAATTTTTTGTGATATTTTTTATAATACATGGTAGTGTTGATCATTTTTCTCATTTATCACACGTGGGCAGGTACTAGGGACAAAAAAAAATTTTTTTACGCGTGCCATTTTTTTATTGCGCCCCCCCCCTTATTGATTTTCTTACCATAATTATTTCTAAAAATCTTCTTTTTTGCCTTGGTCCCCCCTTTGAAAAATTTATGTGTTTGATCGTTTTAACAGAGCATGATAATTTGATGCTTTAATCAAACGGCGCCGCAGGCAGCTTTTTGAATCTAAGCGTATGTTTAAACACAAACATACCAATTTGCTGAAATTTTCAGCAACGCTAGAAAATTTATTTTTTGATTTAAATTTTCACAAAAGTGATTAGTAAATAAACAAGAATCGACTTTAATTAATGGCGCCGAAAAAATTTTCAAGGCATTTTTACCAGCACGTGCTCCTCATTTTTCTCTTAAGCGTGACGCGTGCTAACTAGGAACAAATCCCTAGTAATCCCTAGTCGTGCCCACGTGTGTCATTTATAAAAATTATCAAATATTTTAATATTAAATTCAAACTGACTTAATCTTTTCTCTTTCTTTGCTTGCTGTCCTTACAATATTCTGGATTTAACTGTTTTTTTAAGTTTCTATGTAATAAACTGAGTCATTAATTTTTAGGCAATTTAAATTGTCATTTTGTTCTTAAATTTTAGTATTTTAACTGTGCAATTCCCTGTCTTATTTTATAATAAAATGAATTGATTATTTTTCTTTTCGTGAACGTTTTTTTTCTATGTTTTTTGCATTTTTCTAGTTTTCGCTCTTTATTCTTTGATTTCACTACTTGTCTGTTTGAAAAAAAAACAGCAACAAAAACTGTGCCAAAAAAACTGTCATTTTTTAAAAACTGAACTTTGCTCTCTATTCCCAAGTCTTTCGTTTAAAAAAAATAATATTTGTTGACACTAAAAAACTGTTAAGTAAGGAAAGCTGTCAAAAGGAAATGCTGGTTATGATTTATGAAAAACAGTGGCGTAAGAGTGTAAAAAGCAAAAAGATATTTTAGATTATCACATAAACGCACAATCCTTTGCGCTTTTTGTTGATTTCTGATTCTCTTTTTGTGGGTTTGTCGGTTGCAAAAACCTTCTGCTGTTATTTTTTGTCAATAAATTTTAATGTGTTATTGTTGTTGTTTTGTCCTCTTGATATATAGTTGGTTAAAAAACTTGCTAATAAGTATTATTTAGGGGATTTTTTTAAACTGTTTCTTTTTTATCATTTCATGTTTTAAAAACTGCTTTAGTTATTTTGATTTTTTTAACTGACAAGCGCCGCAAAACAACAAATGAGAAGAAAATTTGATTGGTTTATTTTAAACTGTCCCCTCCAATGTTAGTGCTTTGTAGACTTAGTTTTTATTTGAATAATATATTTTTGTGCTAATGTAATTTATAACTATGCCATGAATGGGAGCTGTTTAAAAAAAGATAACGTTCACAAAAAACTGTCATCTCCTTCAAATGTTTCTATTTTCTGTTTGCTGTTCTTAACAGACTTTTTTGTAAAAAAACAACGGCATTCTTTATGGATTTTGCTTATAGTTTCTATAACAGGTCTTTACTTTTAATCTTTTTTATTATTTAAATGTAACCTTTGTTTTCAAAACTATTAGCGCTAAAACTGAAATGGCTTTATTTTTACCATGTTGTATCTTTAAACTGTAATAAATACCTTCTTGATTTTGTTTATCTCTTTTTACTATATTCAAAATTTCCAGAACACATAAGATGCAATAATAATCACTGCCATAATTAAGAGCATCAGATGTGGCAGTTACAGATTATCGCTGAAATTTGTTTTTTGGAAAGTAGCTTTTTTAAACTGATGGTTGAATAAGTGGAATAGGTTTGTTCACAAATCCTCCTCATAATAACTGTAATGAAAAAGAATAATGTTCTGACAAGGGACCGTTTTCAGATGTCCACCCCAGATTTTTTCGTCATAGTGGGGAATCGACAGCTCATAGCAAGGTATGAAAAACCCCCAAGGGATTTTTGCTGCTTTAGCTTTTTATGGATTTAATGGCATTTTGCTATAACACAGTAAGTAGCACACGATGAACATCTTAGTTAATGAATTACGTTTATGATGGTTTTAGATGGGTGTAATGGCATGAAATATGATTAATTATCTATGAAAAATTAAATTTTGTCATATTTCACCATTTAAAACTATCACAAACGTAATTCATAGACTAAAACGTTCATCGCCTGCTACTTACTGTGTTATAGCAAAATGCCATTAAATCCATAAAAAGCTAAAGCAGCAAAAATCCCTTGGGGGTTTTTCATACCTTGCTATGAGCTGTCGATTCCCCACTATGACGAAAAAATCTGGGGTGGACATCTGAAAACGGTCCCTTGTGAGTTGAATATTAAAAATGAAACCCGAAAATGACGAATTTTAGTATACATATGTGGAGCAGTGTAAACTGGATTATTTGGTGTTTTTTTTTGTTTTTTTGATCGAATAAAACGTCTTATGCATTGCTTAAAACTATGTGCCCCACTGCAAGTTCAACTACTAAAATTCAAAAGTTTTTTTGTAAAAAAAATTTTTTTTTATTTTTCATATTATTACTCACATAGATCTTTAATATTACTGACCAACATTTATATGATATAATAAGACGATAACAAAAATTTGCGCTTGCACCCTTCAAATTGACAACCAAAATGGTCAAGATTATTTTGTCTAAACTTTTAACTGCATTTGAAACTGTAATTAAACAAAAAATTTCTCTCTCTTTATTTTATTCCTTTGTTTTTCTTCATGATGAAATGACTTTTTTGCTTAGGGACTGTCCAGAAATTATGTGATTCGAGAATAGAGCGGAAGGGGTATGCCAAACTATCACGCCGCATTAAAATGCGGTACGAGATCAAAGCAAAAAAGATTACGAAGTGGGTGGGAGGGCTTCAAAAAATACGAGAAAACCATCACGTAATTTCTGGACAGCCCCTTACGGGTGATTGCATTTCATATTTATTCGGTTTCTTAATACCCAGCTCTGTTGGTCTTTTTTTTATCTCATTTGCCACATTTTATTAAAACAGGGTGTTTTATCATCTTCTTATGTTTGTAAAAATGTGGCGTTTACAAGCTTAAAATTGAACGTAAGTAATCCAAGCTTTTTTTTAAATTTTCTAATGACATTTGAAAATGCAGTGCAACAACATAATTATTATAATCAATTTTTTTTGCCGCCAAGTTCCTTCATCTTTTTTTTTATTTTTTTATTGCAAAAAATAAGCATTTTAACTGGCAAGAGTCGATGATTAGATTATTGAATCTTACACAAAGCTTAAAGCTTTTTATTATTTTATTAATAGCTGAAACTGGACCTTTTGAAACTTTACAATATGACTTTTTAAAATACTTTTTTGTTGAGGTTTTTAATTTTATTATCCATAATTTTAAAAACTATTATTTATTATTCTTACTTAAGTTACATTTTTTATTTCCGCTTTGCCCGCATCTTACCATTACAAGCATTTTAAATTAAAAAACAGAATAAAAATATTTCTTTCAGATTTTTGATGGCATTTGAAATTGACTTTTTTATTTTTTTCTTAATCATATTCGCTTTTTTTTCTTTTGTAGACTTCCTTTGCCGCCAACATTGCTCCCTTTCAAATGCCACATTTCTTCATTTCTCTTTTTATTGCAAAAAATAAGCATAAAAACTTTAAACAAAGAACTTTTCTTTTTCTTTTACTCTTTTGATCTTTTCTCCGTCGTATGATTTTTTTGCTTACTAATGACTATTGTCCATCTTTTTCCTGATTTCTTAATGCCTGTCGGTCTTTCTATTTTTTTATGCTCTTTTGCCACCTTTTTTTTATTTTGAAAGAGAGAGGCATAAATTATATGTAAATGTCGCTCTGACTCCCCTTCTTTTTTTGCATCTTTATTTCTTGTGCCTCTTTTAAATGCGCAAGGCTGCTGCTACAAATGAAATGACTCTCTCATTTTTAAAGCCTTTTTTTATTATTTCTTAATGTTGGCATGTGGAATCCAGATTTGTTTTCAAAAAGTGCATAAATTTGTTACTTATTGAAGGATGTTGTTTTTCTCTGTTTTTTGGTTAAGAAACTGTTGATCAAAATTGTCTGATTTTTATTCTTCAATTTGTTGTGTTGAATTACATAAATTTGTCTTTTTGAATTCCAAGTTTTATACTTTTGTCAAGCTTGGATTTAACTGTCATTCAATGGATCAATATTTTTTTGTTTGTTATTGCTTCTACTGATCTTATTAACTATTAGAGAAAATTTTTTCGCAAAATTATTGAAATAAAAAAAGAAAGGCTTTAAAAAATTGCAAAATAGTGGCATATCTATCTGTCAGCTGTAAATTGGATTATGACCTTTGCACAATTTTTGTTTCTGTTTAACTGTCATGACTTGTTACTAATAAAAGCAAAGAAATTTTTTTAAACTGTCTTTTTAATATAAATGTTAAACTATAACTATGTCATCCAGAGGGAAAGTGGTAGGCTTTTTTGACTAAAACTAATTTTTATTTTATTTTTAATTTAAAATCTGGGAGTTAGAGATTAATTTTATGGCTAAAAAAGGTTATTTCATCTCATATTATTAAAGAATTAAATTTTCTTCATTTGTAAACTGATTTGTTTTGTGTTCCTCTATTTTGCCTTTTTCTATTTTCTTTTTTTCCAAAAATTTGTTTTCTATTATTTATGTCTTACTTTCTTTAGGTATAAAACCACGATTTGTCTTTTCTTTTTTTGCAGCTTCTTTTAATGTCAATCTTAAAAAAATAGTTTAAATTAAGGAATTTTACTAATTTTACTGCTAAAAAAGGTTATTTCATCTCACATTGTTAAAGGATTAAATCTTCATTATTTGAAAACTGACATATTTTGTTCACATTTTTTCTATTTTTTTCCGGACATTTGTTTTTATTAGTTATGTTTCTCTTTCTTGAGGTATGAAACCACTATTTTTCCCTCCTTTTTTTTCAAATGTTAACCATAAAAAATAGTTTAAGAAATAATGACAGGGAGTAAGTGAGACATCCTCTTTTATTTTTTTTGTACATGCAGCAGCAGCTTGTTTGCCACAGTTTGTTGTTTTTTTGGTGTTTTTATTGCGAGTGCTATTTCATAAGTTTATTCTCTTTCTCTCTCTTTTCCTTCTTTGACATTTCTTATTCACTAATAATGCCTTAAATGTCCTTATTTATTTGCACATTAAAAAAGAATAACGTTGCTTTATTCCCTTTTTTTTGTTGACGGATATTATTATTATTATTGTTTTTCTGTCATTTTTTTAGTTGCTAAGCTGTAAAAGATATTATAAAACTGCTAAAAGTTTATTTTAGGCAGAATATTTTCTAGAAAAAACTGGATTCCACCACCTTGCGAGAAGAAAACTGAAGAAAAGCTGTTTCAACTGGTTTATATTTTGTCAATGCCTTAAATTATGACATGTGCCATGGAGGTTTGCTTATTCAAAAAATTTACAAATTTTAATTTTTTAACTAAAAATTATTCGGGATAAAAAGTCTATGTTTGTAAAACTTTAACAACTTGTCGCTATTTGTTTAGCATTAATAAACTGTTTAGATTGAATGTGTCAGCATATTTTATCTAAACTGTCATCTGCGAACATTTTTTTTTAAAGATTACGTTTGCTTTTAAGAAAAAAAAGAAAACTGTACGGCTTTGGGTCACTTTTATAACTATTTTTATATTATTCTTACAGAATAATAAAACTCATAAACTTGTTTTTTAACTGACATCACTATAGATGATCCAAATTTTTAGGTCGCAAATTTTATTTCCTTTCCATCAATTGTGCCAATGAATATGTCAAATGGTAATTTGGATACTCGATATTATTCACTTTTTGGAAATTATCCAAGTAATTATTATGGTTATTCACTGTCACCAAATAGTTCAAGGGAAAGATCTTCTGAAGTAATTTTGGACGAAAACAAAGAAAATGATGAAAAGGTAAGCGAACAGAAAAGAAAAAAAAACTGTATTCAAAGCATGTTTCCTGTTTCGAGTAAAAATTAACTTATTTTTGATTTGTGGGATAAGTTCTAAAACATAAAAAAATTTAAAATTGGATAATGTATTTTATTATTTGATAAAACTGGAACAGATTCTTTTGTTCTCCGACATGATAATTAAAATTTGACTATAAAAAAAAACTGACATTGTTAAACATTTTTCGTTGAAATTTTTTAGGTTGCACAAAATACGTGTTTTTTATCACTTTCAACACCTTTCAAATGCCATGAAAACATTTGTCTCTCAACTGCCCAATATCAATCTTCACAAAAATGCAGCATTATTCCTTCTCAAGCTGCTGCATTTCCTTCATCGTTTATTCCAAATAATTGTAACTGCATTGCATTCCAACGATCAACTGATAATTTTGAAGGAAAATATCTAACGAAATGCAATGACAATGGTAATATTATTTTTGAAATGAATGAAGGTGCTAGCACAAGTTGTTATTTTCCAGTTCATAAAATTGTTATAGAAGAAAAAGTAGGTTTTTTTAAACTGAACAGGTGGAATTTGGCTGACCACAAATTTTTTTATAACAAAAGTTATGATAAGAAACATTGTGATTACAATGCTTTGTATTATTTTTCGTTTTAACCTTTAATACCTTCCATAAACTAACTATAAAGTAAACTATAATTCTTTTTTTAAAAAACTGCATCATATTTTTTATTCCAAACTCTGATTAAGATTTTTTTTCCAAAATTGCTGCTCTTTCTTTATGCATAAAACTGCCATCTTCATTACTATTTTTTGCAGAATCACCAAAGCGTTTCAAAGCCATCTCATATCCTACCACTTACACCAAAACCTTTTTATCATCGTTTACCACCACAACCAGGATGGGATGAAAAACTTATTCAAAGAATTGAAAGCTTTCGTTCACTTCGAAATATTCAAGATAAAATTTCAAGATTTAAGCGGCAGTACAGAAAAGGTTTTAGGTGGGTGGTGCTTTTATATAACTGTTTTTATAAAGATATTCTTGACTATGTTTTTGCTTTTTAAAAACTGAAATCATATGGGTTGAAATACTGTTTGAGTAACACCTGAAATCAAAGTTTTAACTGTATAATTCTTCAATATCTTGTTCCAACCATTTTATTGGCAAAATTTTAAGTGTAGTTTCGCTAAAAAAAGCACTTATCATAAAAACTGGTTTTCAAATCACTCAAATGGCTTATTACAACTTAATATTAATAGATATGAGGAAATATCACTGTTTTGTTATAAGCATTATTTCTTATTTCTTTCACATAGAAATATATATATTCATTCACAAGGAATATTCCCCCAAGGCCGAAACCTTGGTGGATAAAATATAATTAAAATGTGATTTTAAATACAATTAAAAACAGATAAGATTTTAAAGAAAAGTAAAGAATTACTTTAAATCTTATTATTAAGCTATACGAAACTTATAAAATTTTAAAAACTGAAACCAAAAAACAGGGAAAGAAAATTAACTGGCAGGTTTGTAAAAATTTAAAAGGCTACGTTGAATGCTGTCAATTTTTACTACTTTGCTGCTTCTTAAAAACTGCAATCGCTAAGCATCAGTAATTTTAGGAATCACTAAATGTGTTCTCTTCATTGTTTGCTGCACCACTAAACTGCCATCATAATTTAACTTTTACAAGCGAACAGTGATTCCGGTTTAATATTTCAAACTAAAATTAATGTGATATATATGACAAAAAAGGTGTTTTAGCGCAACTAGAGTTTTAAATTATATAAAAAAGCTTTCCACAAAAGTGATATAAACCTTAGCATCGAAAAATTCATATAACTAAACTGAGAAAAATTTATTTTTACATCTTATTACTGCACATTTTATTTTATAGTTTGGCTAAAAAAAGCTTCTTCAAAAATGACGTAAATTTAAAAAATAAATAAATGAACAAGCTATAAAAACTGTAACCATAGATGGTCAGCATAATTTAACTGCCATGTCATTCTGCAGCGAAATATTGTTACAGTTTACTCAAATTCAGAAAAACAATTTTTTAGACAAGTTTTAGATAATCTAAAAATATGCAGCTCGTTTCATTAGCTTCAACTGTTTTCCCAATACTTTTTTTACAGCTAAAAAACATAAATTTTTCTTAACTGTTTTCAGATATCGCTCCAAACAACGTGTACCACTTCGAATTCAACTATTAAAATATAAATGTTTAAATTCAATTTATGGTGATCTAGAAGTTATTTTGGGAGTTAAAAAATGTATGAATAAAACTGAATAACACCACGGCGTAACCTGAATGTAAACTGTCAAGATTCATTACCATCCTTGTGCTATGAAAGTTGTCATAATTATATATGTTATTTATTGTTATTATTGTTATATGTTGTTAAATTTATATAATGTACGGTATTGTATTCGTGTATTAATTGATCTTAATTTTTTTATTGTACGGTTTAAATGTGTCTTACTTTAATCTCATATCTTTATTGTTATTTATTTTGGTTTTTTCTCTAAAAATTTTTGTTTTTGAGTGTATTTTTAACTTATTTTTTATCAATTTATTGATGGAAATTTTTTAACATGCAGACGAATACTGAAAATGCGAACTTTTAAAAAAATACTTAAAAAGTATAATTGTGTTTTTTGACAATACATTTATATATCGGTTAAAAACTGTTTCGACATTATGATTTGCAATAAGCCTAAAAAATTTTTATCAAAACAAATACGCGACAGTAATTCTCTTGTCTTTTTTTTCTCTAACTGCTTGTTGTAAATTGTTTACAAACAATATTTAGTAAGCTTCAAGAAAATCAAACTGGCAGCATGGTTTACATGAAAACTGTTTTCTTGAAAAGCTTAATTTTATTTAAGCCACTTACTACTCTTTCTCTCCCTTTTGCTCTGAAAATGTGAGTAGGAACATGATAATAAAAACTTGATTAAAAACGTGACAACACTTGAATTGTGCTTGCCATTGATGTGAGAAAAAACTGCATCATCAACAATATCTGATAACTGCGATTACTTTTTTTCGTTTTTTATTAACTGACCATGTAAATGTACCGTAATTACTATGTTGCTTACTGGTATTTTTAAATTTTACATATAAAATATACCTTTACTGAAGGTTACATCCGATGAGCTATTTAGCTGTAAATTTCGAATAATATTTATTTGTAAGTGTCATACACAACATCTTGGATTGGACTATTAAAGTTGTTTATTTATACATAATATATTATCTTTAACTGTATAAATTTTACTTCACCGATAAAAAAACTGTTTTTACTGGGAGAAAAATTGGTTTACTCAACATTCACATAAATATGTTTCTTTAACTGTGGCAACTTCTGTACGTTAAACAGTGTTAGTAAAACTGTTAGAAGTGAGAATGTTTTTCCATTTATTTTTTACTAATCTGTATCATTAATTCATTAATTCCTCTCTAAGCAAAAAATGTTTTGCTACAAGCTTTGTATGATATAAGCAAAAATCTAGAAAAAATTAAAAAAATAGATTTTTGTTTTTCAAATGCTGTTAACTTCACTATTATTGTTTAAGGAGAAGTTTAATTCTTTAGTAAAACTGATGTCGAGTATCACATCATGAATGCCATTATAAATAATGTAAATGCATCAAATTTTTATAAATACTATTATAACATTGCATGCTTGATAACGCTAGTGTGTGATTTTTAATTGGAATGTGATGAAGCAATAACAAAAAATGCTATAAAAACCTTAATTTTAGAAAGTTTGATGCTTCAATATGATATTTGAGCAAAATTGAAATGTAACTGCTTTAGCCTTGTAATATCTTGTTTGTTGTAGAAACTGATTAGTTGGTGAAGGTAAAAAAGAAACATATTTAACTTTTTAGATAACAACAATCATCATTTATCAGTTTTATAGAATACAAAAAGTTAAAATGAATTAAATCACTACGCCGTGCATTTAAAAATGCATTTGTTACAGATTGTTTTGAAAATGGGAATTAATTAGCAAAGACTTAAAAAAACTGAGGAGCAGAATTATGATGTTTGTGTATTTTTTTTGTATTCTGAAACTGACTTCTTTAAATCAAGCTTGTAAAATGTACTAAATTTTCTTGCTCACTCGGTTTAAAAATATCAACACATGGTTTAAAAAATGCTTGCATAAAAACTGTGGAAAAGAATATAATGATGATTAAAAAAATTAATAAAACTGTAGGTGGTAATGCTATAAGCCATAATTGGTAAAATGCTTAACGGTAATCAAGTTATAGTTTTAGTGATAATTCCAGGAATAGGTGACTCTGGTGTTAACGATATTTTTAGGTTTTTATCAGTAAAAAGATTTCAAAAAGGGAATTTATGAGATTAGGGAAAAAGTTAAAAAAAACTGTGGTGAAGTGCAAAGAACAAATATTTTAATTTTTGCTTATTTATAAACTGCAAAATGATAGGGAGTGAAAATATTATTTTGATTCAGTAGACAGGAGATACTTAACTGATAAATCGAAATCATAATATTGCTAAAAAATGATAAATGCAATCTAGATTTTGTTAAAAAGGTGTTAAACTGCGAATAACTTTCTTTCGAAATCTGTGGTGAACACGGGGGTTTTTATCGTGTAAATCTCTAGACATAATCATTATTTTAAACATAAGTTGGACAGGTGTTCATCCAATTCAAAAATATCCTAAAACAGATAAGATAAGTCTCTCGTTTAAACTGTAAAAGTCAGCTATATTATGTGTCTGAAAAAAAATTTCATTATCGTTACTGGACATTTTTTTTTTCGTAATCAAAAACTGGTTCGCAGCAGCGATCATCACATTTTAACCTTTAAAAACAAAACTATAAACTAACTAGCATGCACTCATTTATTTTTTAAAATTTTTTATATCTTGAAACTGTAATTATGATAGCACGTATCAAGCATCTAAAACCAAAAAACGCACAGAAATGTATGTTTAAATTTTTTTAAGCTTCCTGAAAAAGAGAAATATAAACTGCGGGCACTTGGTGTTAGTGAAAAAGCCATAACAATACTGATAAAGAGTGCAACGAGAATGAAGCTAAAGATTTGCTTTCATCATTAAGGAATATTTTATTTGGTGGTGTTTTTAAAAATATTTGCCACCTACAATGATTCGTGCAAAAAATACAAGCTGGATAAATTTGCTTTACACGTAAAATCAGGATTGTAAATTGCTTAATAATCATGGTAAAAATTTATAAAAATGGCAGCTGAACGAACTATTGCTTTTTAAAAACGAAATTGCTTCTAATTGCTAATAAACTGAGGAAAGTTTTGTGTTCTTTTGGAGACTCCCTTTAATCTATTTATTTTTTTAAAAACTGGATCACACAATAGTTCAATGATATTTTCTGGATAAAAACTGCGAATGTTTCATTTCACTTTATTAATTAAACAAAAAAAATTATACAATTGCTGTGACATTTATTTTTGAAAAGCTGTCATATATTTTTCTACTTTTATTTTGCCTTTTTCTATTTTCTTCCATTACTCTTTTTCTGGACGTTTGCTTTTTATTATTTATGTTTCTTTTTTTCTCGAGGTATGAAACCCCTTTTTTCCCTCCCTTTTAACCATGAAAAACAGTTTAAATAAAGAAAGAAAGCGAGTGAAACATCCTCTCTAATTTTTGTAGCAGCTTGTTTGCCACAGTTTCTGTTTTGTTTGTTGTTTTTTTGTTGTGCTTATTTTGTTATCTTAAACCCCAGAAAAGTCTAAAGTTTGATCAAAACTTGTAAGTACTAAAAGCAAAAAAAGTTATGTAAACTGTTAATTTTTTACTTGCTTTAATTCTTTTAATGTATAAATGCTAACTGCAAGATTTTCATTCAGAGGGAAAGTGACAAGCTTTAAACTGAATAAACGTTAACTAATATTTTTGAATGAATCTGATTTCATTCTTATTTTTTGCTTAAAAACTGTACGTTCATGATTAATCTTATTGATAAAAACTACGGTTTATTTATGTCACGCTATTGAAGAAGTAGTTTTTTTTGAAAAACTGTCATATTCTTCTATTTTATCTTCTTTTTCTGTTTTCTTCCATTATTCTTTTTGTTATTTATGTTTCTCTCTTTCTTGAAGTATGAAACCCCTTTTTTCCCTCCCTCCTTTTTTGCTGCTTTTTTTTCAAATATTAACCATAAAAAATAGTTTAAGAAATAATGACAGGGAGTAAGTGAGACATTCTCTCTCATTTTTTTGTACATGCTGCAGCAGCTTGTTTGCCACAGTTTGTTGTTTTTTTGGTTATTGCGGGTGTTATTTCATAAGTTGGTTCTCTCTCTTTTCCTTCTTTGACATTTCTTACTCACTAATAATGCCTTAAATGTCCCTATTTATTTGCACATTTTAAAAATAATAATGTTGTTATTTGTCGCGTATTTATTCCCTTTTTTTTCTTGACGGATATTATTATTATTATTGTTTTTCTGTCATTTTTTTAGTTGCTAAGCTGTAAAAAATATTATTTAACTGTCAAATTTAGGTAAATTGTTTTCTAGAAAAAAACTGAAGTTTACCATATTGCTGAAAGAAAACTGAAGAAAAGTTGTTTCAACTGGTTTATTTTTTGTCAATGTCTTAAATGATGACATGTGCCATGGAGGTTTGTCTGTTTATAAAAATTGAATTTCAAATTTTTAACGAAATTATTTGGGAAAAATAAAAAATGTTTGTAAAACTGTAATAACGTTTTTGTACTTTGTTTAGTATTAATAAACTGTTAAGCGTGAGAATTCCTGTCATTGATTTTCGTAAACTGCGTTAATTTTTGTAGTGTTAATTCTATCTTTTTTAAAACTGTTTTGACGGTATAAATGTCATAAAAAAAGCATATAAACTGATAAAAAATGTCCAATCATCACTTGCTAAGCTTTCTATTAATATTTTTTATCTATGTCTTTCCCGGCAACTGCTTAAAGAACATTTAAGTTTTTTAGCTCTTATGAGATTTTTGATTTAGCAAGTTGTAAGACTCATCTAATAAAAATAATAATAAACTGATTTCCAAATTTTGGTCATGCTGTTTTTTTTTATTTAACAGCATCAGCAAATATTTTTGTTCCTTGAATATAAACTGTCAGCTTCAAATATATTTGCTAAAAATTGTGTTCGTGTTATGCCCTAGTCCACGAAGTGAATATATATGTATGGGTTGAGATAGATGCAAGTTGAAACATTATAGATGAAATGATTGAGCTTTATTTGAACAACATCATACAAATGAGAGAGACAACCGAGAATGAACAAATAAAAAGAGACAAAGAGAGTATTTATACAGAAAATGATGACGTGGCAAAGGAATGAATAATATGCGTAATTAGCATATATTCGCAACTAAGGAAAGTGATGAGTAACTATCATAACTTTCGCTGTTGAGTAAAAAAATTGTTCAGTCTACATATACTTTTATAACGATTTTTATTTTAATCTGACAAAAAAAAGCTCAAAAAACACATTTTTACACTGACATTTGTGTTAATTATCAATAATTTTAGGTCGCAAAGTTTGCCAATGAATATGTCAAATGGCAATTTGGATAATCGATATTATTCACTTTTTGGAAATTATCCATGTAATTATTATGGTTATTCACTGCCACCGAATGCTTTAATAGAAAAATCTTCTGAAGAAATTTTGGAAGAAAACGAAAACAAAGAAAATGATAAGACGGTAAGCTGAAGAGAGCACTTCAGAGAGAAAAAAAACTGAACCGAGTTGTTGTCGCGAATGCGATGCTTCAACTGATATCTTAAACTTTGAACATCCTGTTTTATTTGTTTATCTTTTTTGTCATCGCTTTTTGTATTGACAAAAAAGATAAGTTGAGGCCCCATATTTTGCCTAAATACTCGTCATAGTAAGGGATAGCTAGGGGCAAAATATTTTTTCCGAAATCCTCGATCTGTGGATTTCTTAGATATATGGATATAGCTGATAAATAGCAAGCGATAGCTATTGTTGTTATAAACTTTTAATTACGATGATTTTAAAGCACTATAATAAATAGAAAAACGTAATTAATTAGCTGGTAATGCATTTAAAGTAGCTAGAAAGTTTTCAAAATGCAAATTTTTAGATATTTTATAGCAAAAATAGCTATCTTCTGCTATTTACTAGCTATATCCATATATCTACTAAATCCACAGATCGAGGATTTCGGAAAAAATATTTTGCCCCTAGCTATCCCTTACTATGACGAGTATTTAGGCAAAATATGGGGCCTCAACTCCGGCGTCACTTGGGGACCTCTCCTGTGAGAAAAAAACTGTCGAGAATTCCTGGCAATGTTGTCAAGTTTTCCTGTGACAGCAATAAAATAAAGAATGACATAACATGCTATTTTCTTTTAGGCTTTAACAGATTAAAAAGGTATGAAACTTATTTGTTATTAAACTGTGGAGGATTCATGTTCTGGAAAAGAACTTTCTTTAAGCTTCTCTTACATTTTCACTTTTCAACTTTTTTATCTAACTTCCACCACTCTTCTCACAAATAGTAAAACATTTTCATCGGATATGCTAATATAAATGACGAGTAAAGATTTTAGTAATTGATTTTGTTTACTGTTTGAAGGACAATCAATAAATTTTTATATGCAGTAACTGCCAGGTGCAAATTCTTGCTCATTATTTTTTAAAGAGATTGTGGCAAAAAATAACATTATTTCCAATCTATAATATTTGCTGAAAACAATATTTGTATCTTTTAAAAACGAAAAATTAGAACAAACTGTCAGTCAAAAAAGAATGCAAATTTAAAAAAAAAATAAAAAATTAATAAAACTGATATTACCTTTACCTTTTGGAATTTGTTATTTTATTCAATAATTTGTCTTAAAAGTTTTATTTTGTGTGTTATGTTATATGTTAAAGTCAATTGAACATATTATGATAATGATTTTGAAAATGAATTTATAATTACAAAAGTAACTGGTCAATTCTTTTCTGAATAAACTGTGAAAGTTTATTCAGAAAAGACGAATCTTAAACTGGCTTTGTAATAATAATATTGAAATAATAAACATTATTAAAACCTTTGAAACGCATAATGTTATGTACAAACTGCTTGATTTGGGACTACTCTGTTTTGGAAAATTTAACGATATCAGCTATTAAAAAAAGAAATCGAACATCAAAAACAAATGTTACTTTTTTTAGAAGAAAATCCTAGTTCACCCTGAATAAAATATAAACCGAATCTCTTGAAATCTCTTTTAAACAATGAATGGTTGGATTAAATAAGAAAAAAAAACTGTGTACCTTCAAAGTTTAGTTTAAAATGGTTTTTGTAAAAAAACCCAAATAGAAACAAAGGCTGTAATTTACATTCAAATAAATATTATTGCTCATTCAGATTAAAAAAAGACTGAAAAATGCCAGCTTAATTACTCATTAAAGTATTGTATTGGCTGTTAGAAAAAATTTAAAAAAACTGCGTGTCATTGTACTGCTGTAAAAGATAAGGCATATTAACAAAAAATTAAAGAGAATAAAACTGATGATAATTCCAGCAACAGTAGACTTTTTTGTTGGTGAAATTATTTGTTTAATTATCTGCGCAATGTTGTTGAAAAAGGGGAAATGAGTTTACTGAAAAACTAATAAAAAAAAACTGTAATGGAGTGCAAAGAGCTAGTGTTTAAATTTTTTTCCACTAATAAACTGGCGGATATTCGTTTTGCTTTAATATTTTATGTAAAACTTTATTTTTTTAAAAATAAATAAATATATATTTCGTAAATTAATAACAGAATGTTAGTGTTGCTCACGCGGATTGAAATACTTACACTGGAATAAAAAAGTGTGAGCTTAAAAATAAATGTGAAAAAACTGTGGTGACAACTTTATTCTGAAAATCAAATAAATATTATTTCTCACTGGGATAAAAATAAGGAGCATGGATTTAACTGGATAAAAACATGGCGTGCTTGAATGTAAACTGTTGATTTCCATTATCATCGTTACAATTTCGTGTGTTATGAAAGTTGTTATAATTATCTATGTACTTATTTATTGTTATTATTGTTATTATATGTAGTTAGTTAAGTTATTATAATGTACGGTTTTGTATTCATCTATTAATCGATCTTATTTTTTATTGTACGGTTTAAATGTGTCTTCTCTTAATCTCATATCTATATTATTGTTATTTATCTCGGTTGTATATTGTTTTTCATAAAGTTATTGTTGTTGAATAAATTTATACTAATTTTTTACATGTAAGTCATAAATTACGGATTCATTATATTAATTTTTTACATGCAGACGAATATTTGAAAACAAGAACATTTTAAAGGTAAAATTAAGAAAGCACACTGAAAAAAAAAACTCCGAATATTGTAATATTGTGTTTGACAATATTTTTGACCTTATAAATATCGGTTGAAAACTGCTCTTCTTTTTCTTTTTCTTTTTTTTCATTACCACGATAAACTATTTATTGAATGAATTTTCATGCTGTGTTAACATGTTAACAGTCAAAAAATTTTCAAGAATTTTTTTTTCTGAATTTTCTGCTTAACAAAATTTTTAAAATGGGCAAAAGAGTTTCTAATTTTAACTGCAAAATTCAGCCATACAATGTATCAACAAAAAAGGTGCTCTCATTATGTTGAAATTTCTAAGAATATTTTGCAAGCACAAACTGATTTCCAAAAACAATCATCAATTTTTACTTTCTAAATAAAACACAAAATTAAGTGACCAAAGAGAACTAACTAAAACATATTTTCCCAAATTTTGTTGTTTTAATTGCAGGTAGTTTCTATTGACTTAAATTTTTTTTGTCATATTTGATGCCTTATTTTGAAAATTTGCAATTTTTCACGTTTTCAAACCCTTAACACTAAACTGGTTAAACACGATGCAGGTTTATCACATCGGAATTTATTCGAAAACTAACTGAATCTGTCTGCTAATTTATTAGAACTACCTCGTGTTTCTGTTACAATTTTTTTCATATATGGCATTATTTGCAGAAAAAAACTTTATTGAAAAATTTATCATTTTATTTAGCTAAACTGTAAATCACCTAACTGTTTAATATTAAAGTTTTACTTTTTACATATCCCTTATGTTTACATAGTTATCTTATCTGACATTTTGAAATTTATTGTTTTGAAATGGTGTTCAAAAACAAAATACTTGACCAAATTGATCTGGACCAAAATTGTATGACTTGTAGCTTGATTGTCCGATCTCAAACTTTGGGTAATTAAACCTATTTTATTATAAAATTCACGAAATAATAATAATAAACGATACGGTAATAAAATTAATTAATTATGCACGATAGAAAAAACAATTCAATTAATTTTAGTTAAACAATACAATAATAAAATTTTAGTTAAATTTTACATCAAGAAAATAGTGTTAAAAATTACGGTATAAAGAAAGAAATAAAATTCTTATTCCTTTTTAACAAAATCATAAAAAACGTAAAAGTGAAAGAAAGAAAAGAAAACCTAAATAAAAAATGTTAGCTTTAGCTTTTTTAGCTTCTTCTTTCACTTTCAATAATCAAAACATTACAATAAAAATAAAATGATAAAATGCTAACAGGATATAATTTTTATTACACATTTTCTTGACACTGACGAGGGCAAAATGACCATATAGGGGTTCAGCTAATAATGATCAAAATAAACATCGAACAAGCACCACGATCAGTACGATAACAATTCCAGTAATACTAATTTTTAAATAAGATGAATAAACAAATGTGAATAAATATTCATATGTCGTTGACCAGAATCCAGGAACTTCAATAACTTCTTGAATTGGAGCAACACTATTCCTCATCTGTGGAGGTGGAACAAAAGCAAGACGTCCTTCAAGTTCAAAAGTATCTGCGTTGGAAGGACACTGAAGTGTGCAAGTTGTTTTAACTTCACTAACATCTGCATGTACGGTAGTTTTGAAATCGAATGATGGCTTAGAGCAACGAATTGAGAAAGACCATCCATTCGTGCAAGTAACATGAGCAAGAGCTGTACCAAAATCCGTTTCACATTGACCTTTGATTGAAACTCCATTAACACAATTGGCACAGCCCTGCATCTGAACATTCTTTACCGAACATTTGTTCATGTCCACTTGAGTTACAGCCTTTAATTGCTGAACATTTACTTGTAGCTGAGTCATGGAATTTGCCAGTGTATAATAAAGATTTCCACCACTTTCAATTAACAAAGTTGAATCCATTTCACGTGGAAGGGATTGATGATCAAATAAATCCAACAACATTTCATTATCTCTACAGGCACAATTCATTCGAGTTTCAGCTGGTTGACATGAGCAAGCATCAAACATAATACTGCAATTAAGTTTGACTGCATCTTCTTTGGTGGCACAAAATAACAATTTCATAGCAGCATGTTGAATATCATCCAAAATAACTGTACGATGGCCATCTGTCGCAAAATATCGAGAAGTTAATGAAGTAAGAGGGGTTGAAATAGAGTTTACAGCAATCTTAACTCTATCAAGAGTAACATATTCACCTTCTTTAACCACAAATTCACGAGTAATAACCTTTTGTCCAACTTCTTGTTGAACTTTTAAACGAATTTGTTTTGTCCACTCGAGGCAGGTAAACTCTTCAATGGGTACTTCATTCTTTGGTACAGCAAAGATACGATAGAAAAGACAACCAGGACTAAATGAAGGGCATCCACAACCAAATCCACCACAGCTTTCTCCACATAAGGTTGTTCCAGGATAATCATTTACTGCCTTCAATTCTTCAATTTTAGCTTGTGGGTGAATGTTCCGGCATGCATCTTCTGTGCAGGATCCACGATATGGGCATCTTTTAACTGATGTATCATGGATTTTTGCAACACGAGTAAATCCATTGCTAAGCTTCTGGCACATAGCTACTGCTTCAGCAGTTATACGAACAGTTTGCTGTGGTCGTTGAGCATCATCTTTTAACATTAAACATGCTTCATCGTTTGGTCGCATTGAAATGACAGTGGCTTCAGAATAATGGCAACTTTTCCAGCCTGATACCGTAACATCACATTGATTTGAGTCAGCTGTGAAGAAATGGCATTGTGTACAGCTATTAACAAGTGGAACCGCAAGTACAGCAACAATAATGGTACACACAAAGGCAATTGATTCACGTCGAATTGTAAAGAATGAAGCAGTAGGTACAACAACTTCTTGAAGTTGACTTTCTTCTTCATATGCACCAGCTTCAACATCGTTATATGGAATCTTGACATCATTCTTCTTCGCAAGATTAACAGCTTTTCGACGATTGGTTATTCTTTTCTTGCAACATTTGCCGATTGGATAAGTAAGAATACCACAAATAAAACCCAAAATACAAGCAACAACAACTAACGTAATGGATGAAGTGCATTGTGGATTAACCAGTGAAATATAACAAAAACTGCAGCTAATCCGTGAACATATATCGATAGCTTCACAAGTTAAATATTTGCTATCAATGATTTTTCCAAGATGTCGTCGAATAATCTGCAAATCATGTGTGGCAACAGCATAAGCTTCAGGTAAATGGAATGCCACGGAAGTATCATTTGCAACGATTAAATAATCATCAGCACGGATTTTAAGATGGAATCGATCATGTGTAACAACTTTATTAATAGTTACAGTACCATCAGAGCAGCTCACTTGCATAGGTTCAGTTGGAACATCTTCATAAAAATCGTAAACAAATGCCTGGACCATGCCATAAGCTTTCACTTCAATTTGTCCTTCATCAACAATCCAATTAAGAATTTCATGATTGTTGAGATAGCAAAGTTTCGTTCCATTTGCAACACATTCATGATGCTGACAGTATTCAGGTGTACCGGTTATTGCTCCTTGACCAAGACATTGTACAGAATTTTCATGAATTTGAGTAATAGCAAATCGAAGGGCATTAACGTAATGTTTGGTCCCATCAAATAATTGAATTTGATATAGCTGCTTTTCAACTGGATCAGGAGCACAACGATTACTTGGTGTCAATGAACAATATTCTGGCTGGTTACGATCGATCATTTCACGAGTTTTGGGATCGGTATAGCTGGATGTCTTTGTAGTTGGTTTGGCATAAAAGGAACACATGGAAGACCATTCAGGACAAATACATTTCGGTCCACAGTACAGAGTGGTATCATTTTGACGTAAATGAGAATCAACAGGGCATCTCATTTTTGTCCAACAATAAGTCCCATTATCCAGCTTATTAAAAACATAACCAGAATCAACACAAATATCTTCGAGAACAAATGTATGTTCTTTCATTGTCATTGGGCATTCATAAGCATAAGAAGCAGGAATACAACAGATGAGGCACATAATCAACAAGGAGGTCGAAAGTTCCAGAGGGAATAAATGTTTCACAGATCGTTTTACAGTACGACCATTTCCAGTTTTAACATAAGAAGATCGAACCTCGCCATCATCACCGACTTCATTTTCCACAACTTTAGCTAGCTTCCAATCAGACTTTGGTGCATCTGGTTCTTCAACAATCACCACTTCATCCACCTGAGGACGACGAAAATGAGCACCTCGAGCATTATCATGAAATCTTTTCATTTGATCCCGTAGAGCTGGTAGATAGCATGATTTCCAAATAGTACAGAATTTTTCAATTTTGCCATTTAATGATTGCCAAAGATGATGCAATTCATTAGCTACATCATCTTTCATAACAAAATCTGGATCTTCATCAATATCATCAGTTTCAGCAAGTGGCAAACCAGGTGTACAAAATGGATTTAGAAAATCAATTGGTCGAAGAATGGATTCAGAGGCATCACCAGTTACTTGTATAAGTGGACGAGAATTAACAACCGCTTCAACTTCACAAACAAAAGTGGAAAAATTTTCCAGCGAAGGTTGTCGTCTGCCAATTGTGCGCTTTAAACTTTGTTTCATGAGTCCAATAAGCCGTTCGTAGAAACCACCATGCCAAGGAGCTCGATCAGTAATAAATTTCCAGGTAATTTTGTTAGATGCACAATACGATGTAACTTCTGGATCACGTTCAACAATCCATCTACCAGGAATAAATTTGGCCGTTGCAGTAAAGTTGCCAGCGTTGTCAGAAATACAGTAATCCGGCCGTCCTCGTCGAGCAGAAAATCTTCTTAAAGCTTGAAGAAAATCCGTAGCACTACAGCTGGCAACGACTTCGAGATGTATTGCACGAGTGTACATACATGTAAATAAACAAATCCATACTTTCTGTTGAAGTTTATTCACTCGAATAAAGAAATGTCCAGCATAATCGATTCCAACATTTGCAAAAGGTCTTGTAAAATTTAAACGTTGACCAGGTAACGATGGCATTTGTGGAAGAGCAAAGGGACGAGAGCGTTCTTTTTTGCAAGCATTGCATTTTCTTAATACTTTTTTAACAGCATAGCATGAGCAGCATCATTTCGAATAGTGGCTTTGCCACAAATCATTGCTCCAACAAGTGATTCAATCCAAGTTAATTCTCCAACAGTAAAACTATTTGAAAGTTTAATAAGCTTGAAGAAATAATCAATCCCAATTAATATTAACGGTTCAGCACGGGTAAACTTGATTTTAGTTGGATCACGAATAACATTTTTTGCTTTAGATTCAACAGCAGCAGACCAAATCGGATCCAAAATCTTTTCAGTTGAATGGGTATTAACATCAAGATGTCCACCATTCTTTAACATCAAACGAACAGAAAAAGTATTTGAAGGAATTTCAACTTTACCATTCTCTTCACCAAATCTATTAACCAATAAAGTAGTTGTATCATATGGTTGTAGTTGTAATTCTTGTGCAAGAGAAGATTTAATAAACGAACACGAACCTCCAGAATCAAACATAACAAGAGCTTTAACACTTTTTGCATGATCATTTGGATTTGCAATAACAACATGTCGACTTAATAATAATCCAGTTAATCTTTCTTTTAGCGGTGGAGATTCATTTGTTGCACAATTGGTTTCTTTAACTTCAACAGCAGCAGCAGGTAATGAAGCTGGAGCAGGTGGTGGTGGTACGGTAACAGGTAATGTAACACCAAAAGGAGCAGCAGATTCATGTGGCAATTCTTTTGAGCATACTGCTGGATTATGTCTGCCACCACAAGATTCTGAACATCGAATATATCTTTTTCTACGACAATCAGTTGATCGATGGCCTTTTTTCAAACAAAGGAAACATAAGCGATTATCTTCAATGCATTTTCTTCGAGCTTCAAATGTGGAATATACGTGACAATGAGTACTGTAATGACCACCACCACAAAAATCACATTTGCAAGGTTGCTTAACAGCAACATTATTTTGTGGAGCAGCATTATTCTTTGGAGGTTTTTTCTTTGGAACATTTTGTTGATTAAACGGTGCAACAACAGCTGGTTTAGGTTCAGGTTGATGGTTCTTTCTTGGTGGGTTCTGTTTCTTTTCAACAGGAATATGTGAAACTGGACCATACTTTTCAGCATCCTCACGATTTTTCAAAGCACGTAAAACACGAGCACGACATTTAACAGTATCAAAAAGTGGATCATTATCTTCGGCCTCTTGGACCTTTTCTTGAATCCAGAAAGGTATACGTGAGCGTAATGCAACAGCAAATTCAGTAGTATTTGTATCTTCGCCAAGATCTTCAAGTTGTCGACAAATAGCTTCAAATTGTTCAATCACTTTTCGAACATCTTTGGTTTCCTGGGGTACTGTAACATTTTCACGAAGCTTCTTTCTTAACAGTAACTTTATATCTTTAGGATCACCGAAACGCTTCTTCAACGTATCAACAACATGCTTATAATTAGCATCATTAATTGAATAATTACATACCGCTGCTTTAGCTTCACCAACGACATATTTCATCAAATATGTTAATTTTTCAGCATCTGTAATCTTCTTTGATCCAACGTGGACATCAAAAGCTTGCCAAAATCCGGTAGCTTCTTCCAACTTTCCTGATAATACTGGAAGATCTAGCTTTGGCAAATTACAACTTCCATTCTTTTGCAATGAATCAGCTAATAATTTCAATGCAGCCGCCATATCAGCATTATGACCAACATCGGCAGGAGCAGCCGTGGGATTTTGGGATTGTATTTCAGCATCAATCTTCCGTAAACATCTATCAATACCATCCAATAGTGTTTCGGCATTCAACAAAACAGAATGAAAACCTAGTACTTGAGGGGATGAAGTAACATCATCTTTTGCAGCAGCATTATATAGCTTTTCCTCTTCGGTATAATCTGCATCATTTAGGCTTTTCATTTCACCATCCCATTCTTTATCCAACTCTTGCAATTTTTTAAGTGATTTTGTAATATGTTCAACATCAGTATTCAATTTAATCTTTGCATCACTTAAACCATCCAAATCCAGAGCTGAAACATCTGCAGGAATATCACCACGACCGGTAGTACATCTGTCTGATAAAAGCTTCTTTGCTTGTCCAATAGAAGTTCGCAGCCTTCCAGTTCGACTTTTGTACGTCATAATTTGATTTAATTATCCAAGCACGCTTAGAGCCCCCACTGTTTTGAAATGGTGTTCAAAAACAAAATACTTGACCAAATTGATCTGGACCAAAATTGTATGACTTGTAGCTTGATTGTCCGATCTCAAACTTTGGGTAATTAAACCTATTTTATTATAAAATTCACGAAATAATAATAATAAACGATACGGTAATAAAATTAATTAATTATGCACGATAGAAAAAACAATTCAATTAATTTTAGTTAAACAATACAATAATAAAATTTTAGTTAAATTTTACATCAAGAAAATAGTGTTAAAAATTACGGTATAAAGAAAGAAATAAAATTCTTATTCCTTTTTAACAAATTTATTTTGTTCTAGCCTTACAAATATTGTTAAACAGTTTTAAAGTACAAACTCTTTGAGTTATTAAAATATTTAAAAGCTTAAATTTATTTTTTGGGAATTAGAAAATTACAAAAAGATGACAATACTAAAAGATTAATTGCTGTTAAAGAAATTCAATGCCATCATGTGTTGAAAATTGTTGTCAAAACTGATACTGCGCCTGTGAAGGTCCAGCTCTGAAATTTCGCCCCCTTTCTATCTCATTACAAGTTCTTCTTCAAAAATTGATGTCAATAAAAATTGAGAGTTTTACTTATCATTTTCAAAAACTTAACTTTAGACTTTTTGGCAATTCAGATTATATGCTGATTGTTGCATCATATTTTAGAGTGCATTCAACAGATTGGAAAAGAAATAACGATGAAAAACAAACAAATGTGGGTGTTTTTTTATCGAGCTAGAAATACTTTCCTTGCTGTATCACTTGCCTACGCATACACAAAAATAAGCTTTTCATGGCTTATCTGTTTTATTTTTCTTCGGTTGTTTACGGAACATGGAATATAAGGTGTGGTTATTTCTTCTATAAAAATTAACAAAGATAACAGGGAACAATAAAAAGCTTCTTATTTTCTATTCTTTGATTTATATAGAGCTATGTCAGAAATTACTCGGCAAGCTTTAGGTCGTGTTTCTCAACTTGGCGGACTATATGATGCTCGATGTGATAGATTTTTGGATGAATGCTTACTTGATAAAAATCAAGATATAAATATTTTTTCTATTGATGCTTCTAGCACAGTCATAACTCGAGTATATGAAGATTCGCTATTTGAAAAGTTTTTAGCTCTCAAAGTTGAAAAAGAATTTCAAGTAAATTTTTGACAATACTTTTTATATTGAAATAATTAAGCGTGTTTTTTTGTAGGCTTCTATTCTTTGTGAATTACCTTTAAATCTTAGCGGTAGCGGAAAATATCTTACAGCTCACCAAATTAACGGTAACATTTCCCATGCTGCTGTTGTGCTGCGACTTAGAACCAAGGTTTTTTTTAAATACATAAAAAAATTACTTCACGTACTCATTACACTTGATAATAAATATGAACCCTTAGAACTATTCCAGTTTAACAACAAATTAACAGTCTATCACTTTTCTTTGATTTCCCCATATTTTTTCTTGATGACATCCAAATTTTAGCACAAAAAGCTTCGGTCTGAAACTCTCAAAGATGTGAAATTCTTTCAAGCAGAAATATTAAAAAGTTGTCCAAATGCTACACACATGGTTGTGGCAGTTGATTGCGGAGGCACTTGTATTGCTGAAGTGGCTTATCAACATGGAGTTGAAATGTCTAGAAAAAACATATTGTCAAATCTTGGCGACGTCATGGATGCCCTGACCGGTGGCGCTGTTGCCAACGAAACAGAACTTAAAGTACCATCAGATGTATCAGAAAAGATTAAACTAAACTTTTACGTCGACACTTTGAACAACATCAAAATCCCTCAAACGCTCTCTGAAGCTATAAAATTTTTGAAAAACTTTCCTGATTTTCTTCAAAAAGAAGACACGGCTTTAACTTATCACTTGATCCCGCTTACATCTCTAAAACTGGATCAATGCCAAATTGAAAGAATTCCTGTTTTTACTGGTGTCGATGCTTCAGTCCTTTCTGAAATTTTTCAAGGTAAATGTAGAAGCGATTCCGGGTCTGGCATAAAAAAACCTGCTTAAATGCGGGCACGTGTCTAGACGCTGGTCTGGTCCCACCAGTTCAGATCACAAACTTAGGCCTGAATTTACAACCATCATGAGACAGACACGTCTTAAGGTACATTAAATTGAACTCAACAGGGTTTAGATCGGTGCGAGACAATCCGCTCAATACATTCATTTGCTCTGTAGGGCCAGTCTCGCAGCAGTCTTGTCCTAAATTTCAGCGCCAAATGGACCAAACAGCGCCCGCATTTTAGTATTTTCCATACACTGAGCCCATAACCTTGCTTTTTGGTAACCTTCATTTTTCTAGCATTTGATTATTTCAACAAATGGGAGCTCAAAATTTATCGACTCCAAGCTCAACTTGATGCATTCAAAGAATGTGTTCCAACGAGTTCTTATTCAAAAATTCCTGAAAAATTATCGAATATTGAAAACGCTCGTCGTGAACTGACATCTTCTTTGGAAGAACCATTGAAAAATGTTCGAAGTAAAGTTCAAGAATCAAAATACCTTTTGAACATTCTTGAAGCGAAGCAATGTTTGAATTCAAAAATGATTGATTCTTTTATTGGCAATTTTGAGTGTTATTTAAACAAAATAGCATTTTTAAAAACTGTTAAAACGACAGTGGCCAATTTTTACTATGTTGGGGAAGATTCGTCAGTGGCAGGACTGGTTGACAGTTATGATTTACAAGGTAATTTTTTAGAAATCAAAGTTTAGATCTTTGATGGAAATCATTCCTATTAGCTTCTAGAAGCTCACGATCAGGAATGAGTCACAAATCCCAGGAGCATCTTTTTCAACATTAATTTTGTCATCATTACGCCAAAATAACGCCAAATTCATATTGGACTTATAGTCAACTTTTCTGAGGCAAAAGCAACGAAACTTTGGGAATTTCTACACACAATGTAATACCCAAAAAAATTTTATAGTCCAATTTTTCAAATTGTTAATTTTAAAGATTTATAGTGGATTTTTATGTATGTACCCAAATTTTCACAAAACTTCTTTCGGAAAAGTTGGTTATTAACCCCGTTTAAATTTGGCGCCGTTTTGGCGTAATGTCTCAACTTGACTCTCAAGTGACGAAATTAATGGTGATAAAGATGCTATTGGAAGTTGTGACTTATCCCAAAAAATATGAGCTTCTAGAAATTAATGGAAACAATTTCCATAAAAAAACCAGTTTCAATTTAAAAAAATTACTCTGTTATAGATTTTTTTGTTTTTTATTGTAACTGGAAAACTTGCAAGTCTGGAGAGGTTGAAGGCTTTTTTAAAATGGTTAAAGATGGAAAAGTTGGGATTTTTGTTGATCTCGAAGTTAACCTTGAAGCACAAAATCCCGAAAGCGATAATCACATTTGTCACTTTGCTAAAAATGTTTGTATTGACAAAGATGTCTTGAAAAAGAGTGCTAAGGACGAAAGTGTTTCCGACACGACCACAAGCTCAAAACTCAACAATGATGCAATTAATATTTGGCTCCATTTACCAGAGGAGAATAGTTTTTATCAAGTGATTTTGGCCCTTATTCACTATCTCAATTATTCCACTTTCGATGAAGCCAAAAATTCTCCAAGGATATCTCTGGCCACCCATCTTATTGATTGGCAAAATCCTGAAAATAAACTTCAATGGAAAAACCTTTCAGAATCAACTGAACTTTCCATAAATCAGTGTATCATTGACGATGAGGATGACACATATATAATTTTTTTAACAATTGTTAAAAATCAGATCATTCGCTTTATTATGAGCGGAACTCGAGAGAAAAGAAGTGCCAAAGAATTTTTGTCAAAAATTCAAAGGGTTGTTCCAGAAATTCAGGAATTTGATGGTATTTTACTTGTTGATTATGATGATGTCGATGAGCTGGTGGATACCGTAAAGCACTTAATAGCACAAGGTGATTAAAGTAAAAAGCTGCAAAAAATCGCCGTTGGATTTCAAGGGATCATATTTTGAAGGAAGTATTCAGGCATATAAACACAGAATATTCAGGGCCGCAACTTGCGAGGAGAGAAGGGGGAATTTCTCCCTTGTGAAATTGGAGAAGTGAAAAAAATTAACCTGTGGATTTTTGCCAAAATTTTGAGAAAAGCGACGAATGCCAAAAATTGACAGTTAGCTTCACGAATTCACCCCAAGTTGCGGCCCTGAGAATAGTCAGTAGACTACATATAACGACAGAACTTATTAGTCCAGCTTTTTTAGTTTTATAATAAAAGCATTTCAAACAATGGGCAGAACTTTCTTAACAACATTATATGTGATACTCCCTCGAAACTTTGAGCCTTTTGAATCCAACCTTTTTCAGATAAACAGCGATTTTTTGAGTTTAATTTTACTTTTATCACTCTTTAGATTCAAATCCTCCTCAAAACCTTGTACTTGCTGTATCACAATTTTCGGCAATTGATTCAAGTAATTTTTCACCTGAGGTATTATCCGCTTATAAACGCACATGGTACCAATTTGAATACATGACAGAACAATTTATGCTGGGAAAATGTTTAACCAGTTTTGATGACCATTTTTCTGGACATCGATGTGATCTGGATTTATTTCCTTTTTGTATTTTTAATTCCATGTTTGGAGACGATATTGAAGATATGTTAGCTGGAGCTTCTCTCAATGACCAAAATGAAATGCAGGAAATTCGAGAAGCTATAAAGCCACAGCTTGAAACCAAATGGCTTTCTGCCGTAACATCTGCTACAGAAATGTTACATCGATGGCAAAAGAAATGAAGAAAGTAAATGTGTCATTTGTAAATTTACAACTTTTTATTAAAATTAAATAGTAATTTAGCTGCATTTTTTAAATAATTAATGTAGGCAAAAATTGATTTACAAGGGACCGTTTCGAGATGTCATCTATGGATTTCTTCGAAACTAGCGGGGATCAGCAGCTCATAGTAAGGGATGAAAAACCCCCAAATACTAGCTGCCCGTTCGCCATTTCACGATTTTAGTAGCATTTTGCTATTACACTATAAGTAGCAGACGATGAAAATCATAGTAAGTAAATTACTCTTGTGATGATTTTAGATGGTTGTAAACGCTTGGAATATGATTAATTATTTATGAAATATTATGTTTTGGCATATACAACCATCTAACATTATCACAAGAGTAATTTACTTACTATGACTTTCATCGTCTGCTACTTATAGTGTAATAGCAAAATGCTACTAAAATTGTGATATGGCGAACGGGCAGCTAGTACTTGGGGGTTTTTCATCCCTTACTATGAGCTGTCGATCCCCGCTATTTTCGAAGAAATCCATAGATGACATCTCGTAACGGTCCCTTGTTAGCGTTTTTTTATTATTTTTCAGTGATGGCGCACTTTGGCGCAGCTAATTTTTAGTTTATCCGAATCAGAAAAAAATTCTGCATCTGATAGGCATAATCCCGAAAACTGGCTTCCACTGGCTCGAAATTCGACTGAAAAAATTACGGTATTTTCAGTTTTTCTTTATCGATTATCTTTTTTTCCAAAAGTGTAAATATTACTTTTTTTATCAATTATTACTAATAAAAAATTTTTGCATCGAATGGTACCAAAATTATATTTTTAGCGTATCTTTGAAAAAACGGTGCATTTCTCTAAATTAATGTAAAATTTGACATAAAAATAATTGTTGTTTTTAAAATTTATTAAATCATTGCTCCAATATAGGTTGTTTTTAATTTTTAATAAACTGTTCTCGTATTTAATCTTCTTTATATTGTTATTCTTTATAATAAACTGGTCTCGACTATTTGTTGTGCAATTCGTATATTTTTTTTGTTTTTTAACCTTATATAATTGCTACTATTTATTATTATTGTAAAACTGTTGTTGTTTAAAATGTTGTACCAGATTTTGCAGTTTTTTGAAAAATATTTTTCATCGGATACTCGAACTGTTAAATCTTAATTACATGCGTAACAAACTTTATTTAAAAAACCAATAAAAATGCGGTCGTTAATTGAATTTTTATTAATTAGAAAGGTATTTATTATTTAACTAATAATTAGATGTTACCGTTATTTATTACACTGTAGGAAACATTTCTATAACTTTAAGTAATACTTATAGAGTTATGCAAAACTGTAGATAAAAAACCATCAAAAATATTATTTACTGCTTTTTATGAATCTTATTTAGTGTTATGAATAATGTTATAGCAATCATATTTTATTTTTATGAAAATGAATCCGGATTCAAAGTTTGTAATTCTAGTTTGTGATTAACAATTTTACGTGAATTAAAAAGATTATCAGGAAAACTGAATACAAACATAGGCACTAGCGTCATAAAAAAAAGCAAAAAGAAATGAAAGAAAAAAATTCGTAAATTTTTAACACTGCGGCCATGGAAAAGAAAAAAAGAGAATGAAAAAGTGCACAAAAATGCACTAGTTGGCCAGACAGACAACAAAAGAGAAAAACTCTAATACGAAATGAAAAACTGAAGAGCTTTTCGTAGATCCTTCATAACTTTTTTGATAATAAAGATAAAAAAAATCTAATAGGGCCATTGGATTTCTCATATCCGATATTAGTAGATATATAAAAAGTTTTTTACAAGATCAAAAAAAAAAATTTACGACGCCAGTGCCCATACAAACATTATAATACTGGAAGGTTAAATGATGCTAAAGGAATTTACTGCCAACATAGGGCGGTAGAAATTGTTATCATTATTAAATTGTTTTATTGTTAAAACTTTTCAATAATTTTGTAATTATTTTTGTGTTTATTGTTGTTTATACAGTTATTCTTAGTATTAACTGGCCTCGATTAGTTATTGTACGATTTATGTGTATCTCATTTCATTTTTATATTTTTAGTATAATTTATTTCTGTTATTTTTTTGTTATAAGGTTGTAGTTGATAAATATATATTATACTTGACTTTTACAGCTTTTTAAAAATAAATTGTTAAACTGTTCCATCATCCAGGTTGTTTAATTTTAATCACTTGCTTAACAAACATAAACTGTCTTCAACAGAATTTGATATCTGTTAAGAATGGTTAATTAAAAACATTTCTATAACTTCCTGCGCTTTACATAAATTCATAGCGTGTTTAAAACTGCAAAAAAAAGTGAATGATCTTGTTTACTTTTACGTTTTACATTTGTGGAAGTAATTCTATTAAATGTATCAGAAAAGCTTATCGACGTTAAAAACTGAACGCATAGAATGTCGATTTATTTATTTAACAAACCCACAAAGCGTCTTCTTTTTTAAGGTCCTCAAAAGTTCTATGAAAAACTAGGCAAATTTTTGTTTTTCCCTTTCTTGCATCATGTTTTTACAGTAAAAAGAAAATTAGCTTTGATTTTACAATATTATAACATCATAGGAATTTCTAATTTTAACTGTAGTATTCAGCCATATCATGTGTCAACGAAAAAAAGTGCTCTCACTACACCAGAGTTTCTGGGAATATTTTCCAAGCAAAAACTGAAAACTTCAGCACTAAACTGGTTAAACACGATGTAGGTTTATCACATCAGAGTTTATTCAAAACCTAAAATCTTCAACTGAATCTGTCTGCTAATTTATTAGGACTACCTCATGCTTCTATTACTATTTGTTTCTTATATGGCATTATTCGCAGAAAAAAACTTTATTGAAAAATTTAACATTTTATTAAGCTAAACTGTAATATTATATACGCCAAGAGGCGATTGGCAAAATGTGACCGCATTATAACGAGGCGCGTTATAACGAAGTATGACTGTAGTATTATTCAAAGCAAAATACACCTCCTTGAGTTATTAAAATATTTATAGGCTTAAGTTTAATTTTTAGTGATTTGAAAGTTTTTAACGAAAACTGCACAAAGATGACACTACTAAAAGGTTAATTGCTGTTAAAGAAATTGAATGCCATCATAGCGTTTCAGCATATGGTTGAAATTTATTATCTATAAATTGTTTTAAAGTTAAAACTGTGAAATACTATTATACCGTGCTTAATCTTTTTTATTTTGTAATTCTTTGTATTAACTGGCATAGATTATTTACTGACTAGGTTACATGTCTTTCTTGTATAGTAATGTCGTATCTTTATTATTATTTATTTGTGTTATTTTTTGTTAAAAGGTTGTGGTTGATGAAATTATTAAACCTGATTTTTCCAGGTTTTTATAAATAAATTGTTAAACTGTTCCATCAGAAAGATCGGTTAATTGTAGTCACGTGTTTAACAAACAAAAACTGACTTCAACAAAATTTTCATATCTATTAAAGAATTGTTAAATAAAAACATTTTTATAACTTCCTGCGCTTGAAGAGTTAATTTCAAAAATTTGTATGATTTTATGGAGAACATTGAAATAATACATAATGCAACACATAACTAAAAATATCTTTAAGAATTATCTTTGCTTACAAAACTGTTTACTTCAATTATATGTTTTATTAAGTAGCTTAAATAAAAATCTGTAAATTTTAAAATCAACTGTTTAAATACTTGTAACAACAATTTATGAGGGAATATGCAAAAAATTTATCGCATGTTTATTTTGCTTTAATCTGATAAAACTACATAGGAGGCCATAATTTAAATAAAGTGAAAAATAACTTAACAAGCTATTTTCTTTGGACGAAGGACACTTCGGGGAAACGACACTTCCGGGATGCCCCCGAACTGACGGGTGACACTTCCGGGATGCCCCCGAACTGACGGGTGACACTTCCGGGATGCCCCCGAACTGACGGGTGACACTTCCGGGATGCCCCCGAACTGACGGGTGACACTTCCGGGATGCCCCCGAACTGACGGGTGACACTTCCGGGAAGCCCCCGAACTGACGGGTGACACTTCGGGGATGATATTAGTAATAATAAACTTTTAAATAAGTGCATGATATGACAATCAGTGAAAAGTAATTATCAGAGATGTTGGATCATTGCATGCCAAAACTATCTACAATGTCAGCAAAAAGTTCAAAAATTTTATTCAAAGATTGGGTGTTATTCAATTGATTAATCCAGTTTATCATGATATTGCAAAAGTTTATTTATTAGAAGAAGCTGATGATCTCGGAAACGATGAAACACTGCCAAATGATATTCTCTTCAGTATACAAAATTGAAACAAATAAAACAATTAATTAAGCTAAAAGTTATCATGGAAAAAAATTTTATGATCCCCGAAGTGTCGCCCCCCTATCCCCGAAGTGTCACCCCCCCTATCCCCGAAGTGTCGCGATGGTCCCGGAAATGTCGTATTATTTCGTCCCGGAAGTGTCGTTTCCCCGAAGTGTCGTTTTCCCATTTTCTTTTAGGCTAGATTTTAATTCTTATGAAACTGTGGGGAAATGCTGTGCTGAAAAACACCTTTCTTTGAACAGCTCTTCAAATTTTACGCATTTTTTTTACTGATTTTAGTTAAGCGAAGAGTATTCCTCAAGGCACAAATAATATAAATTTTCAAACTGTATCACTTTTTACCGCTTCTTAATAAAAATGGAACAAATTTGTTTGTTCTCCAACAATAATATTTAAAATTTGGCTAATAAAAAAGAATTTCATCGTTGAACATCTTTGTTGACATTTTAGGTTACTTAAAATACGTGTTCTTCATCACTTCTTTAAAGGGGGAGTCCCACCTTTAACAAATTTTTATCAGCCAACTATCCGCAAACCTGATGCGCTCGACACGAAAATGCATTGTTTTCTTTGCACTTTCCTTGTTTGCATAATGGAATAAAAAAAAGAACAATGCATTTTCAAAGTGCAAAGGAAAAAAAGATTTGTTAAAGGTGGGACTCCCCCTTTAAAGATTATTTAACTGATTCAACTTGTTGAAAGTGGGATTTTAGAAGCAAGGTAGTATTTTTTATAATGCCAAAACTTGCTAGCTTAATTTTATTAAATGTTGTAATTGCTTTAAGTATTTTTTCAATAATTCAAGCTTACAAAAAATATAAAACTGTATAGGATGTTGATGATACTGGCTGAATTCATATTTGACTAAAATTTAAAACTGAACCAATTCTAGAATTATGTATCGAAGCCAAATTTCTAAAAATATTTATGCACTCAAGTTTAATAATGTTACACAATTGTATGGACTGCCTCATCAAATGCAGCTACTATTTTTTGAAAGCATATTCGATCAAATTAAATTAATTTATAAAAAAAACTGGATTGTTGTCACCCACATTTATAAAACTGATGAGAGTTATTCTTCGTTTTTAATCACTACTTTCAAAGTTATTTCAAACTGATTAAATTGGTTAAAGAGGGAAATATAAAAATGTATAAACTGACGAGCTCGATTAGGTTAGTCTGAAATTTCCCAGTCCTGTTTGTGTGGCGTCTCTTCTGCAGGTTTATTTCTCTCGTTTGTTGAAAAAAAAACAGCGCAGGCGCTCTGGTGTCCGGTTTGTGATAACAAACAATGTTTTAAACATTTGATTTTGTGATTAGGATTAAGTTTATCTCACAAACTTAGCTGATATTGCAATAATCATGTAGGCATAACGAAGTGTCCATAACGAACAGTCTTTTTCCCAATAAAAATGGCTGACAAACGTTTGACCCCTTTAAGCTCAATATTATCCAATAACACTGTTTGTAGAGTTCTTTTACTAGTACTTAATTAATAATTTAAAGCACGTAACTAAAGAGTTAATGCAGCTATTTAAATTTATTAAAATAATGAATTTTGTTAGGCAATAATTTATATGGTTTATAAAACTGGTTTTTGAATTTCTTTAGGAACAACAAGTTTTGCGTTGTACAAGCATTCACAACTCTATATTATTCAGGATTAGGTAATTTAATTTGGTGTTTTTATTGCAAGTGTTATTTAGAAGTTTTCTTTCTCTTTCTCTCTTTTCCTTCTATGAGGTATATCCGAAATTTTCATGGAGTTTTGAGGAATTTTCGTGGCGAAACCAATTTCTATACCAAAAAAGTTGTGGTTGAAGCTCTATAAAATTGGAATTTGGAGCTTATAATGGCCAATATGGTTTGCGAGAGTAGTCAAAACAATGTCCTAACAAAATTTTTAAGTTTAGGAATTTTCTCGAACCTTCTAGAATCTTTCGGAATTTTTAAACCACGGTTACTGTATTTTAATGGAATCTTGCGTGTTTTAAGAGCAATTGTTTTAAAATTTATTTGGAATTGTCGGAATTGTGTCAGAAATGCTTAAAAAGTATATTTTAATGATTTTCGAGCCGATTGGTATCATTTGGGGTCATCAAAATTATTTCAAATAGTTTTAAAAAACGAGCCAGTTAAACAGGTGACAAGACTTATTGGACAACTCATTAACTGCATCATTTTGGTTTGGTTGAATATGAACTATCAATTTTTAACGTTTTTTATTAAAAATTTTTATGTTTTGTTGAAGAAATGTAGAAAACTGACTAGTTTTCATGCTTATGTTTTTGTTTTATTCTTACAGAATAATAAAACTTGTATGTAATTAACACCGGTGTTCATTATCCAAATTTTCTGATCGCAAAGTTTATTTCCTTTCCATCAATTATGCCAATGAATATGTCAAATGGCTCGATATTATTCACTTTTTGGAAGTTAACCAAGCAATTATTATGGTCATTCACTGCCACCAAGCGTTTTGTTGGAAAACTTGACTAAAGATATTTTACCCGAAAATGAAAACAAAGAAAATAATGATAAGATAAGAGGAAGAAAATAATTAGAAAGAAAAACAGAGCAGGGGGTTACACTACAATATGATATTGCTGGATATTTAATTTTTAAAGCAAAAATTAAACATTGTACAATTTTGGGCATAAATTGTAAAACAAGATTGCAGAAAAACGGAACACGTTAAGGATTTTGTGGTAAAACTATTAGGACAGAAGCTTTTTTTCAACAATGGTTGTTGAGCTTTTTTTTTATAAAAACTGAACATTATTACTGTAATTTTAGATTGCTCAAAATACATGTTCTTCATCACAACTGACAACTTTAAAGTGTCATGATAAAAGTTTTCCTATAGTAAAAATAAAATTAGTTTTGACTTTACAGTACTTTAAAATAATAGGAATTTCTAATTTTAACTGTAAAATTCAGCCATATCATGTATCAACGAAAAAGGTGCTCTGACTGTATTAGAATTTTCTGACCGTAAACGTTTCCAACTGATGGTGGAGTTGAGACCCCATATTTTGCCCAAATACTCGTCTTAGTAAGGGATAGTTAGGGGCAAAAAATTAGCTGCTCAGTCCTCCTCCCTGGGATTTAATAGCTAAAGGAATAAAGTTAATTAATAGCAGACGACAACTATTTTTGTTATACAATTTTGTTTTTCATCATTTTAAAGCAATGTAATAGAAAGAAAACCGTAATTTATTAGTTTATTAGGCATTTAAAGTGGTTAGAAAGTATTAAAAATGCAAATTATTAGATATTTTATAGCAAAAATAGATATCGTCTGCTATTTATTAGCTATATCCATATATCTATTAAATCCCAGGGACGAGGAATGAGCAGTTGATATTTGGTCCCTGATTACCCCTTACTATGACGAGTATTTGGGAAAAATATGATATCACCGTAAACGTCTCCACCATCAGTTGGAAACGTTTACGAAAAACTGATTTATGAAATATCACCGTAAACGTCTCCACCATCAGTTGGAAACGTTTACGGTGAGAATACTTTCCAAGAAAAAACTGATTTCAAAATTAAAAAAAGTACTGATACATTTATGTGCTTTTCTGTGACTATGACGTTTTGCAATTCTTAAAATTTTTTTTCAAAACTGAAGCCCAACTAAAATCAAGTACAGTTAATCGGTGAAACATCATGCATGTTGTGCCTATCGTTCTTTATGCAAAAACTAAAATTTTAACTGAACATAACTGCTTTTTTATTAAAACGATGTTAAGCTTCAGCCACAATGTTTTTTCATTTATGGCATTACTTGCAGAAAAAATTTTGTTGCAAAAAATATTTTATTTAGTTAAACTGTTACTTCATCTAACTTTGTTTAATATTAAACTTTTATTTTAGATTGTTATCTTAACTGACATTCTGCAAAACAACTATATAAATAGTTAAATTTTATTTTCTTAACTGTTTTAGCCTTATAGATATTGATCAAAGCATTGTACACTTCTTCTTCCAGCTGTAAAAATACAAATGTTTGAATTTTATTTTTAGTGATTTAAATATTGTTTGGGAAATTAGAAAGTTTAGTGCGAAAACTGTTTACAGATACGACAATAATGGTTAACAACTGATGCTAGAAATCCAGTGACAACATAGAAGTTTCATCGTGTCATAAAAAATCTTATCATTAACTATAGGTTTCTGTATAGTTAAGATTGTTTAATAATTTTTAACTGTTATCGTGTTTAATCTTGTTTATATTGTTAATATTTGTATTAACTGACATTGTTTATACACACGATTTATATGTGTCTTATTTTATTCTTAAATTTTAGTATAATTTTTTTTGATACTTTTTGTTAAAAGGTTGTAGTTGATGTATATACTATAAATGATTTTTACAGCATATTTTTAAAAATAAGCTGTTAAACTGTTCCATCAGAAAGATCGATTAACAAATAATAATTGCAAAATTTAATAAAAACATAAAACTAATAAATCTGATATTACCTTTATCTTATGTAATTTGTTGTTCTTTAATTATATAAACTGAATTATTTTTCATAATTTGTCTCAAAAAATATTTTTATGTGTAATGTTAATAAGGTCTAACTGAACACAGTATGGCAATAATTTTGAACATGAATATATAATTATAAAATTAACTGTTCGATCATAATTTGCAGATATTAAAATTAACAAAAGAAAGAATCTTAACTGTCAATGTAATAATAATATAAAAATAATAAACATTATTAAAACCTTTGAAAAGCATAATGTGATTAAATGCCTCCTTCATTTTTGACATCTCTGTTTTGGAAACTGTGTTGATATCAGTTATTAAAAAATAAAGGGAACATCAAAAACAAATTTAAAATTTTTTTGTAAAAAAAACCCAAATAGAAATAAATGTTTTAAATTACTTACAAATAAATATTGTTTCTTTTTGAGATAAAAAAAAGGATTGAAAAGTGCTAGCATGAAAACTGAAGAAAAAATTATATTAGTTGTTATAAAAAATTTAGAAAACTGCGTTTCATTATGTAAAAAAAGATAAGGCATATTGACGAAAAATTAAAGAGAATAAAATTTATGCTGTAATGATAATTCCATTAACAGGAGACTTTTTTGTTGATAAAATTATTTGTTTAATTATCTGCTAAATGTTGTTGAAAAGGTTTCTGTCTCTATGCTGTGCTAAATGATAAAAAAATTAATACCAGACAAAAAAAATAACCAGTAAACAACGTTGCAATGAAGATTATATTTTGCACTCCATATGAACGCAACATACTATAAAAAACTGTGTTTATTTTACAGTATAAGCAAATTTGGGAAACATCGATAACTGAGAAAATGCATAAAAACTTTTTAAGAGACCTTAACTGTGGATTCATTACGGATGAAGTAATTAATTAAACATTGAAACTTTCTTTATCAAACTCTTTAAAACCTACCATAAAAATTTTAAATTTCTTAAAAAAATTGTCATTCTGCGATCACAACGTGTATAGATTATAACTATATTTTTGCATCAATATGATCAGAAGAATGGTCACGATGTTTATGGGCATGTTCAGGCTTATCGTTTGCTTGTGCATCGCTATCACTTGATTCATTTGTATCTTGATCATTTAATGCAGCTGCATTAGATTTAGCAGGAAATGGCTTGTCAACATTTTCCAGGGATTCTTCCGAATCATTTTTTTCTTTTGCAACAGCTTCTTGTGAGCTTACCGGAGCCAAAAATTTATAAGGTTTATTAAACTGATTCACGTTGTGGATAGTTGGTATAAAAGACAAGCTGAGGTTTTCAAAAATGTCTTAACTGATAAGTTCATTAAAATCATATAAAGCTGTTTTGAATGATTTTAGTTTCTGTTGTTAGTTTTTGTATAATTATTTAACTAATAAGTTAAAGCACATAACTGGATATTAATGGTTACCAATTATTAAACTGTTTTCAAATTATAATCAACACGTTTTTTAAATAAGTTACATAAAACTGTTTTCAATTTTCCTTCTAAAAGAACAAGCAGTCCTTTTATTTAACTAATTATTTATAGCATAAATTCTCAAAATGCTCAAGGGTCCATGCTCACTTAAATTAATTAAAACTGTTCGATGCGTTTCGTTTAATGCAGCAGTTATACGCGTTTAAAGTTTTATAAAGCAGTTTGTAGAATTTCTTTGTAAAGATAATGTTACCGATGTTTATTAAACTGTTCACTACGAATCTCTAGTTTTATTTAAAAGTTATAAAAAACTGGCTGTTGAATTTTGCGCCCTTTAATTAATAAACTGAATCTGCAGGATCCAAAAATTTTTGTAACATGCTCAAATTTTTAATAGTATTAATGCATTCAAGCTTATTAAAGTTATAAAACTGCCCGACCAAATGTAGCTGTTAATGGTTGATTTGCTAATCATAAATAACTATAAACTGAATCAGATCAACATTCTAAAATTGATTTCTATCATAATAAACTGGTTGACTATCATCTCTACTTATTAAACTTTAGAGAAAATTTCTTAAATTTTAGTCAATTTTAAAGGTTATATAAAACTGTTTGTTGAAGTTTATAGATGACAACTTCTACAGCATTATGTGACCTTCAATAATGCTATATCATTCATGATTAATCTTATTTAATATAACTGGAGCTTTAATAAAATCAAATTTTTAATAATGTTAATATATTCATGCTTTTATTTATACGAAAAATTGTTTGATGATTTTCATCCGCAAAAGCTATTATCATTTAAGAGGTTACAAATATTTAAAACTGAATAATGTAAGCAGCTGTTAAAGTCTATTAAACTAATGAATTCTGCTTTGTAATTTGAAGCAATACAGATATCTATTAAAACTATTAGAACGCGCGTCAATTAGAGCATCTAAGGTAGTTCATAGATTATTATCAAAAACATCTGGTACTGCTTTATATGGGTGCAAGATTTATTTGGTATTTCAAAACTGCTGCAACAAAGATTTTTGTAAGAAGCTCATATGTTTATTAACGTTTAAGTATGCATGCTTATCAAAGTTAAAAATTGCGTGGGATAACTCATAAAGTGCAGCAGGTACTGTTTGATGTGCTATTCATATTAAACTGATAATTTGACACATGTTATATTTTGATTAAATTTATTTATAAAAAACCGGCTGTGTCACAAAAAATGGCAAAACTTAATTTTATCAATTGTTTGCCAGTTTTTTTAATAATGATAAATTAATAATCTAATGCTTGTAACTGAATAACTTGACGCCGATGTTTAAATTTGTGAAAAAATGAGCTATGCTATGACTTAAGGCAACAATTTAAAAGTGATATAAAAATGATTGTCGACTTTCGTCAAGTCGTATGACTTTATGTGTTAATTTTTTTAAAAGATAATGTAGCATTCAAGACTAATTTAATTTTATATAACTCTCGCTGAATCAGATCTTTTTATAAAAATCTGATTCGGCGAGATTTTTATAAAAAGTTCAATTTTTTTAGCACTTTTCAAGCGTTTTAGCTCGTACAGGTTGTAAGGAGCTATTATTATTTTGTGTGTTACTTATACTATATTAATAATAAAAAGCTTACAACTGGGAAAAAAATGATTCAATGTTGCTGAGATTTATTAAACTTTTGTGAACATTTCTGCTGAGAGTTTCGCTACACATTTTGCTAATACTTTGAAAGCAATTTAAAACTGAAACAACTTCTTTGGCTCTATGTGATCGTCAGTTAATTTTTTAAAAAATGGTTTTATACGTAAGATAAACTTTGTTAGTTTAATTTAATTGGTGCAGCGAGATTTCGATAAGATGATTTAATTTTTAACACTGTTCAAACATTTATGCTCGTTTAGGTTGTAAAAAACTGTTTGATGTGTTAATAATAGTTAACTAATAATAAAAAGCTCATAGCTGGATAAATATGGTTAAATGTTGCCGTTATTTATTAAACTGTAGCGAGAATTTCTCTAGTGTTAGACGATCCTTTTAAAGTTATATAAAAGTGTCTATGAAATCCCTTCGAAAACAACTTATATTGCTTTATGTATCATAGATTTTAGCATGAATATGGCATTGAAAATTAACTTAAATTTATAAAACTGAATCAAAGGGCGATTGAGTTTTGTAAGAAGTATAAATATTTAACAATGTTTAAGAATCCAAGCTCAATAAAATTATAAAACTGTATGGAATGTTTCATCAAATGCAACTGTTACTAGTTGATGTGCAACTCGAATTGTACTAAAAATTTGTCATAAAATTTTTTAAATTTGTTTCAATTAAATTATAAAAAAAACTGCCGAGATCTGCGCCATGTTCAGCCATTACTTTGGAAAACATTTTAACATGTTAGACGCATTTTAATATATGGTCGACACTGCTTTAAATTAAACAATTGAATTCAAAATTAATTTTATTTTTTGAAAAAAATTTAATCGCGTAATGATAACGTGTTTCTTACCTGATAATACAAAACTGATAGCAATAATAATTACAAGTGTAATGGCAAGTAAATTATTGATAGATGCCATTATTGTGCCCGTTTGTTCCTAAAATTATGAAAATTTTAAGAAGTAAGGGATTGTCCAGAAATCACGTGACCTAAAAATCGTGATTTTTGAACCCCCTGCCCCCCTCTGTGACCAAAGATCAAAGCTTTTTGCCGACAACATCAAAGCCGGGTGACTATTTGGCTAATCCCCTACGCCCTTCCTCTTGGTCACGTGATTTCTCGACAATCCCTTAAACTGGTTCTTGTTAAAAAAAAGCGACCACAAAATTGAACAAACATTTAACACAAGCACGAAAGCGTATGTTTCATCATTAAACGTTTGTTATAACGGGATGTTTAAAAGACACTGTTTTACAAAATTTAGTAACTATGTTCCAGTAAAATTGGAGTTTAAAAATTTTTAATTAAAAATGCAAAATAAATTTGGAAAAAACAATCAAAAAAATTAATGATTTAGTTATGTTTTCTTGCTCAAAAAACTGAAAGTTTATTTTATCCTACAAATGTTTTCATAAACTGGTGTATGAAAAAGAACTAAGAAATGCATAAGTTTCATGAAAACTGTGAGCTTTAAAAACTTTATTTTACGTCCAACCCTATTACTATTAAACTCTTAAAGTGTCAGTGTTTAAGATCAATTGTTAGTGTTTTGAAACATATACTGAAAGTTACAGTGATGATGAAACTACTGTTCTAAAAAGATAACAATATTTGAACATAGGGTTACTACTAGTGTGATAAAACTGTATCATAATGACTTTTAATTGCAACGCTAAATGGTTTTTTTCAAATTATACATGCAAACTATACTTAAGCTGAACGCTACAATCAATTAATTGTATAACTGTGAACTTTAAAATGTATAAACAAACAATTTTTAATTATTAAATATAAGCTGAGTTCCAGCATTTGAATGATTCTCTCATGAAAACTGTGGTGAATAAGTTGTTTTTGTCACCAAAATGTCTTATTATATGATAGTTGACATATAAAGCATGTTGTTTTTGTTTCAAAGAAATTTCTACACTGAGAAAAAAGCAGTGATGAAAAAAACCTCACCGGTGATGAAGCCATGACGAATTCATCACTATCAGTCATGAATTCGTCACCAGTGAGGGTTTTTTCGTCACTGTCAGTGATGCAAAAATGATGAATGCGTCACGGCTTTTTCTCAGTGTAGCTAAAATTAACATGAGATTTGAAAAAAAAACTGATAGCCAATATTAAACAAGAATTAAACATTTATATTATTTTACAGTTACAAAATAATTCACTGAATTTTCTAATTAATTGTAAACTTAAACAAAAGCCAAGTTAACTGTCATAATAAACGATTCTAGATGTTAAAGGTATGAAATTTATTTTTTGTAACTGCATAATGTGACTTCCATGCATAAAATTTTTTTTATTATTGACATAGAAACTGGTTACTGTAAATTTACATCAATTCATAGCATATGGAAAACTCAATGAATTCAGCATTAGTCTTTTGCATTTACCATACCTTTCATTTGCTATAGTTTTTTTCCAGGAGATACTATTCCACCCGACTTTGGCGAAGTTACGGTGCTGGTTGAATCGTTTAAAGAATTAAAATTAGAACAAACTGTCAACGAAAAACATGACGTAAATTTAAATAATAATAAAAATATATTTATTATATATAAAAATAATGAAACTGGTGTGTTTCTGTTATCTTATGAAATTTGTTTTTTTTTGTTTTAAGTGCTGAATTATTTATTTATTTTTATTTAACTATTATCTGATAATTGAAAGCTCATAACTGGAAAAATACGGTTCAATGTTGTCGTTATTTGTTAAACTGTAGTTCTTCTAATTTTAGAGAAAAATTTTTAAAGTTATATAAAACTGTATTATATAATTCCATCAAAATTAACTTGTATTGCTTTATATGGGCCTTAATAAATTTTTGAAGTAGTTTTACAGCATTCAAAACCAATTTAAATTTATAAAACTGAATCAGGATGCGATCAACGGCGGTGTAAGCACAAAAGATCTTTTTAAAAAGACTAATTTACATAAGAATTTTTTTAAATCAACATTCGTTTGAAGATTATTTTCATAAAAAATTTTTTTAAACATGCAAGTTTTAAAGATTAACATTTGATGACTTTTTTTTAAACAAGCAACAATGCAAGATTTTTAACAAAAGAACTTTTTTTAAACATGCAAGGTTTGAAGATTTTTTTTAAAGATGCAACATTTGGGTTTTTTCACCCTTTTTATCAAAGGAAATCGTCAAACATTACATCTTTTAAAAAACTTCTTCTAAAAAATATCTTCAAATCTTGCATGTTTAAAAAAAATTCTCTGGCAAAAAGTCTTGAAAAAACATTTCTTTAAAAAAAATCTTCAAATCTTGCATGTTCAAAAAATTTTCTGCTGTAACAAATCTTGCATTCTTGCATCTTTAATACTTACATGTTTAAAAATCAATCTTGAAAATAAATTTTTTTATTTTTGCATGTTCATAAAATAATATTTATACAAAATTCTTATGTAAATTAGTCTTTTTAAAAAGATCTTTTGTGCTTACACCGCCGCGATCAACTTTTGTAAAAATCTGAATTTTTAAAAATGTTGAAGCACTCATTTTTAATATTATTGTAAAACTGTATGGACTGCTTCATCAAATGCAGCTGTTACTAGTTGATGCGCTATTAATTTCACTCATATTGCAATTCGATCAAATTAAATTAATTTATTAAAAAATTAGATTGTTGTCACCCACATTTATTAAACTGATGAAAGTTATCCGTTATTTTTAATCACTACTTTAAAAGTTATTTAAAATTGATTCAATTTGATAAAAGGGAGGGAGAGAAGAGTTGTGAAGCTTTTATCCAATAAAACTGTTTGTATAACTGCAGCATTTAACTGAAATTTAATTAAGAGCTTATAAGTTAAACTTGTTTTGTGTATACTATTTTTTTTCAAGATAAATAAAAACGTTAATGAGAATGAAACTGGTGGGGAAATTTTAGCATTGAGGGACTATAAAATTAAAGATTAAGTTTATTTGTAGAAAGCAATTGTAAACAAAAATTTTATGATAAAGCTGCAGCTTAAGCTGTAGAGTATATATAATAATAAACTGCTGAGAGCTTTTGTGAAATATTACTTTAAAAGCTAGATGAAACTGCTTGGAGAATCTGTTCTAAAAACATCTAGCAGAACTGAACCCAAATCGATCTACTTCTGTAAAAAGCTAAATTTTTTAATAATATTTTTAACACTTGAGCATGTAACTGAATACTTGATGTAGCTGTTAAAATTTATCAAACTAATTAGTCTCACTATAATTTGAGGCAATAATTTAAAAGTTATATATAACTGTATGTTGAATTTATCTAGGGGTTTTAATAAATTTATTTTACGCTATAGCATTTGAGATTCATTCGAAAAATTGTTAATTATACAAAACTATGCGAGTTTTTTTATGCGATTACAAAAATTTGTATAACTGACGCAGTGAAATTTTGATAAAAATTTCAAATTTTTATTAATGGTCATTCATTCAAGCTTTTTTTAGAACTGTTTGACGTGTTTCTTCCAATACAGTTGTAATCATTTTTTGTGTTACTAAAAGTCAACTAATAATAAAAAGCTCATAACTGGATAAAAATGATTAACTCATTCATTACAAATGATCTAACGTAACCGATACGTATTAAACTGTTGTGAATGTTTCTAATGAGAATTTTACTACACTTTTTGCTAATACATTGAAAGTTTTTTAAAATTGATTTAATTCGATAAAAACAGAATTTGTAATACTAGTTTTATGTTAAAAATAGTATAAACTGTTAAGCTTATTATTATCACATTAAACTTTTTGTTAGTTTTTTTTTTAAAAAGTCTTATAAAAGTGTATGTTGAATTTTGTAATTATAAAAACTTTTACTGCTTTATGTGGCCTTAAATAATGCTATATCATTCAAGATTAATCATATTTTATGAAACTGGAGCAGGTGGAAGTAATGCAGATGTCACTGTATAATAGGTTATTGATGATTTCCTAGTAAAATGACATAAACTGGTTTTCAATAAAATTAACCATATTTATTAAAAAAAGTGGCGGATGCCACAGCAATGTGTTAAACTGGTGTGTGCTATGTTATATGTTTAGCCATTACTTTATCTAAAACTAATTCATCAAAAACTGTTTGTTAGTTTTTATTATTTGTGCTTTATTTATAATTTAAAATGCTTTATTTTAAATTACTAATGCATATGTTAAAATTTATCAAACTATTTAGTATCGCTATAATTTTAGATAATAATTTAAAAGTTATATAAAACTTGTTGTTGAACTTCTTTGTAGGTTTTAATAATGTTGTTTTACGCATAAAGGATTTAATATTATAAGACTAAAGCAGCTAGTTTTTATAAAAAGATCAAATTTTTAATGAAAGCTCCTAATTGGAAAAATATAGTAAAATGTTACCGTAATTTATTAAGCTGTAGCGAGCAGTGTACTCGTTTTTGGTCGAAAAATGCTTGCATAAAAACTGTGGAAAAGAACATACTGATGATTAAAAACATTAATAAAACTGTAGGTGGTAATGTTGTAAGCCATAATTGGTAAAATGATTAACGATAATCAAGCTGAAGTCTTAGTGATAACTCGAGCAGTAGGTTACTCTTTTGTTAATGAAATTTTTAGTCTTTTTTATCTGTAAAAAGATTTCAAAAAGATGAGATAAGAAATTACGGATAAAATTTAAAAAAATACTGTGGTGAAGTGCAGAGTACACATAAAAATTAATCGGAAATTTGGTGCATTTCAACTTTTTAGCATGTTTGTTGACAAAAAAATGAACGCAAGATCTATCGTTAAATTAAATATAAAATTAATTTAAACTAAAGTTCCTAAAAATTCTATTTGATAATTTGGCTAAAAATTCGTAACTGACATTCCACAACTAGTATTATAAACGTGTCACGTTTTTGATAACTTGATTAAAAAGTAAACTGAGATGAAATACTGCTACAGGTGAGAGATATTAAGTTTACTCAAATACGTTTTTTTATCTGTATGCATTTCTATTTGAATCATATCAAATCAAGTTTCTACCCAATTTTGGTTTAAATTTTAATTGTCTTTCTTGTGTGTAGAAAATAACTGTACATTGAAGAATAAAATATGTTCATTAGCTAAACTAAGGAACTCAAATTGTTTTCATTTAATAAGTTTTTATTACTTTTTTAAGTGAATAACACATTTTTAGCACCTCTTGAATTCATTTGAAAATATAAAAGCTACATCAAGAGTTTAAATTCATTTTATGATGATTCGGAAGTTATTTTGGGAATGATAGTAGGTGAGGTGAGTATAAACTGTTATTCAACATGTCATGGCAAATTTTTAACTGAATGTATCAGATTCTTCATTGATATGTTTTTAACTATTCATTAAAGGGAGTGTCCGAGATAAGCAAAATTTTTTTTAATTTCTTTACGGATGTGGTCCCAGCCCGAAAAATTTTCTCCCTTGTTTTCTACATGCGTTTGTTTGATTTGTATGTTTTTTCAACGAATGCATGTTCGAAACAAGGGAGAAAATTTTGCGGGCTGGGACCACATCCGTAAAGAAATTAAAAAAATTTTTGCTCGGACACTCCTTTTAAAGCGACTGTTATTCGTGTAATTCGCTAGTAAAATAAAACTTTTCTTTTAAACTGACTGTCGTGCATTGTTTATGAACAGAAGTTATTTAACTAAAAACGTTTAAAAAAAGCTACATAAACTAACTGTATGTTTGCTACGTACATCAAAAACACTAAATTGAAAATTTCAAAATGATTTCCATAAAAACTGTTTGCTTGGCAAGCTTAATTCTGTACAACGCTTTCTGTTAAGCTTTTAAAGTGTCAGTGTTTAAGATCAATTGATTGTGAATGTATTAACTGGCTTTGTACAATTTATATGTGTCTTATTTTATTTTTGTATTTTTAGCATAATTAATTTATGTGTTATGTTATGTTAAAGTCAATTGAACATATTATGATAATGATTTTGAACAGAAATATATAACATTTAATTTAACTGATCAATCAAAATTTATAGATATGAAAGTTTATTCAAAAAACAAATCATAAACTGGCTTTGTAATAATAATATTAAACAATAAACATTATCAGAACCTTTGAAAAGCATAATGTGATGCGAAAACTGCTTGATTTTTGATTACTCTGTTTTGGAAACTGTGATGATAACAGCTATTAAAAAATAAAACGAACATCAAAAACAAATATTAATTATTTTTTAGATGATGATCCTAGTTTACTGAAGATAAAATATAAACTGAATTTCTTGAAATAACTTTTAAACAATGAAGTGTTGGATTAATTTAAAAAACTGTCTTTCTTTAATATATTTGTAAAAAAACCAAAAAGAAATAAAGGTTATAAGTTATCTACAAATAAATATTTCAAATAACTTAAATTTAATTGGCTTTCGAATAAATTTAAATTATTTGAAAACTGATTGTGTGTCCCTGCCATTTGAAATAAAAATAATTATTATTTAAATAAGGGTTTGTGAAACAAGTAATTATTTTAAAAATGTATAAGCTTAATATTATCAAATGAAACTGTTTGATAATTTTATTTACTTGTGTTAGGGTTTAGCCATATTTCCCTCTCTCTTTTGTATTGTAAGGGCTTGGCATTATGTTACTTAATGTCAACTCTTCCCCCTCTAATTTGATATAAAAGGAATGGCTGTCCATTCAAAAGTGTTCATTCTTGTTGTTTTCTCTCATCTTTTCTTATGTGAAATTATCTAATATTATTATGCTCCACTATAAATAACTGCTTGATTCTATACTTATTATTAGTTAATCAACATTATATATCTACAAACTAATATCTTTCTCTCCAACGATCAGCTATATATTCACTTCGTAACCCCAAGTTCCTACACTTGTACTCATTTTATAATATAAAGCTCTTTACAAAACAGAGGATGTAGTTGTTATAATAATGAATTTTACCATAATTTTAGGAAATAATTAAAAAATTGATTTTCAACAAAAACAACAAATATGGTTTTGGGTGGTCTTTATTTAATTTTTAAAACAACGCTATGGTATTCATAACTGATTTAAAAAACTGGTGCAGCGAGGTTTTTATGAAAAGATCATTGTCTTAAAAAAATAGCTTATTTAAGTTATATAAAATTGTTTGATGAGTTTCATCCAAAACATCTTTATCACTGTTTACCGATAATAATTTGCAAACAAAAACTAATTTCAAAATTATAGTCATCTTTCTAAATAAAACATTATAATTAACTGTCTCCGATCATCGATATAATTATGGTACATTTTTTTTACATTAGTATTTTTTCAAAATATCTTTTTCTGTGTTGTGACGAAGGAGGTGAAACAATTAATACCATGCAAAAAATCAGTCGACACTGTTGCTTCTAAAAATTGAAGACAATATTTTGAAAACCCTTTGCATTCAACAGACTAGTAAACTGTGTTTGTTTTACCCTAGAAACAAATTTGAAAAACAGCGTTAATTTTTAAGAGATCTTAACTGTGGATTCATTACGGACGAAATTATTATTTAAAAATTGAAATTTCCTTTAATCAATTAATTCATAAGGAACTCTTTAAAAGCTACTGCAAGAATCTTAAATTTCAAAAAATAAAGATTTCTATTCATTCAGCGATCACATGAATAAACTGCATGTTTAGATTTTTGTTAGAGATAAACCATAAAAAAATTAACATGGATAAAGTTGTAGCAATGGAAACATGCGATAAGCTTATTATTGAACTATAAACTGTTATTTAAAAATTGATCCATATAAAAGGAAACACAGATTAAAAGAAGTTAACATAAAAACGGATGAAAAGATTATATTGACTGATATTGTAAATTTAAAAAGCTGTACTTGATTGTATTTCTGAAAAACATAAAGCATAACTAACAAAATGATTAAAGAGAATAAAATTAAAGTTGTAATGATACAGCAATAGATAATTTTGTCGTTAGTAAAATTTTATGTTTTATTATCTACAATTTTAACTAATACCATTTTTCAAAACTGTTTGCAAATAATAGAACTAAAAATTGTCATTTACGGAACGTTTTTAAAAAAGACAGATATGATTTGTTAGCAAGAATCAAAGTACAAAATGACGTGTTCGAAGACCTATGAAACAATTGTGGACCTTTTTCACTAATAATGCCTTAAATGTCCTTATTCATTTGAACATTAAAAAAGAGTATTTTGTCGCGTATATGTTCCCTTTTTTTTGCTGACGGATATTATTATTATTGTTTTTCATTTCATTTTTTAGTTGCTAACCGTAGAGGGTTTCAACTCAATCCGGAGTTGAGGCCCCATATTTTGCCTAAATACTCCTCATGGTAAGGGATAGTGAGGGACGAAATATCAGCTGCAGAATCCTCGATCTGTGGATTTAATAGATATATGGATATAGCTACTAAATAGCAGATGATATCTATTTTTGTTATACGATTTTGATGTCAATGATTTTAAAGCAGCGTAATAAAAAGAAAAACGTAATTTATTAGTTGGTTATGCATATAAAATAGTTAGAAAGTTTTCAAAATGCAGAAAATTAGATGATTTATAGCAAAAATAGATATCGTCTGTTACTTACCGGCTATATCCATATATCTATTAAATCCACAGATCGAGGATTCTGCAGCTGATATTTCGTCCCTCACTATCCCTTACCATGAGGAGTATTTAGGCAAAATATGGGACTCCAACTCCGGATTAAGTTGAAACCCTCTAAGGTAAGCTGTAAAAAATATTGTCTAAGTGTTAAAAATTTGTTTTAGGTAAAATATTTTCTAGAAAAAACAGAAGTTTATTATATTGCGTGAAGAAGACTGAAGAAAAGTTGTTTCAACTAATTTATTTTTACTAATGCCATAAATTATGACATGTGCCATGGAGGTTTGTTTCTTTACAGCAATTAAGTTTTTAACTAAATCATTCGAGAACAAAAGAAAACTATGGTAAAACTGTAACTACTTTCTCGTAATTTGTTTAGTATAAATAAACTGTTAAGTGCAAATTTGAGAGTATTGTCGCCTCTTTTTTCATTTTTTTTTCTTTCTGTTTCCTATATTAATAAACTATAAAGTGTGAGAATCTCTGTAATTGATTTTTGGTAAACCGCATTGTTATGTCAACTTTGTTCGTAGAAAACTGTTTACACTTTGAAAAAGTTATAAAACAAGGATATAAACTGACGAGCACTTTCTAAGTTTTCTGTTAACATTTGCTTTCCCGATAACTGATTAACAGTCTGCTCTTGCTGTTTTTTTATTTAACTGTTTTAGCAAATTTTTTGGTCTCTTAAATATAAACTGTCCATTTTGAGTATTCAATTAGATTTAATATACGTTTACAACGATATTTATTAAATTCTGACAGAATAGTAAAAACTGCCACTGTGCTTAATCACAATTTCCAGGTCACAAAACTCATTACATTTCCATCAATTATGCCCTCAATATGTCAAATAGTAATTTGAATAATCGATATTATTTACTTTTTGGATAGACTTTGTTCTATTAAGTTTAAAAAATTGATAGAACAAAAATTAAACATGCTCAGCCGTTTGTGGTAAAGCTGGAACAGATACTTTTCTTTTGCTATAATGCTTGTTGGAATATATTTTTAATTCAAAAAACTGAAATTGTTTAACATTTCAGGATGCTGAAAATACGTGTTCTTCCTTACTTCATACACCTTTAAAATGCCATGAAAACATTTTTCTCTCAACTGCCAATATCAGTCTTCACGAAATTGCTGCATTTTTCCTTCTCAAACTGCTGTATTTCTTTCATCGTTTATTCCAAATAATCATCATAATTACATTTCATTCCCACGGTCAACTGATAATTTTGAAGGAAAATGTTTAACTGTTTTGAATAAACAAAAAATTTAAAAAAAAATAAATTTAAATGCAACGACAATGGTAATTATAATTATAAAACAAATGAAGCTGCTAGCACGAGCTTTTATTTTTCAGTTCATAAAAATGTTATTGAAGGAAAAGTAGATTTTTATTTAACTGATTATTGTGGTAGTGTTCTGTCCGTAATTTTTTATGACAAAAATTATGATAAAAAATGTTAATGTTAATGCAGTGCTTTTTTTTTCTGCACTGTTCGTTTCTGTCATAACAAACTATTAAGTAACCTATATATTTTTAAAAAGCTGCATCATGTGTTTCATTGTTTATTTTATAAGATCTTTAATTAAGATTTTTTTCAAAATTGTAGCTCTTTCTTTATTACTGACATCTTCAGTATCACCACTTTTTGAGAATCTCCAAAGCATTTCACAGCCATCTCAAATCCTATCACTTTCACCAAAACCTTTTTATCATCGTTCAACACCGCAATCAGGATGGGATGAAAAACTTATTCAAAGAATTGAAAGCTTTCGATCACTTCGAAATATTCAAGAAAAAATTTTAAGATTTAAACGGCAACACTGAAAAGGGTTTAGGTGGGTGATGCTTTTTAAACTGTATTTTCTAGCTTAATGTTAAATTAAACTGTACGTACTTATGTGCTTACAAAAACTTTAACATGTTGAAATGCTGAACAAAATTGTTTAAGTAGCATTAAAAAATTGAAGTTATAACTGTTGAATTCATCGGCATCTCGTTTTAACCACTTTTTTATAAAAATGATGTCCTTTAAAAAGCTAAAAAACTGTGTTCTCAAAAACAAGAATAAAACTGCACATTGAAAGGATTTTGAACTTTGTCAAATTGTCACTGTTATATTCTAAACGGTTTCTTTTGAATTCAATGAACTTTTTTTGAAATTTAGGTTTTAAACTGAAAAGCAGGTTGAAAACATGAAACCATAAAATCATGCTCAAAAAAGCAACTGGTTGATTATGTTATATGGCTTTTGCTGTTGCTAATAGCTAAAATAAAGTGTTTTCACCTAACTTTCCCCAATTGCGGGCGTAGTATTAACTGAATACATTGGAGGGTGTTTGAACCTCAAAGGGCGTTGAACTGATAAAACTGCTTCATAAAAATTTACATAAGTTTTAACATCAATTTCTTTCAACGCAGTTTTCTATCCAAACTGAGGTCACCTGAGGTGACTCACCTCGTGTGAGTGGTGGTTGATTTCTGTCTAGTAATACAGGGTGCTTCAAGAATTTTTCCCCCCATAAATGTTGATCGCAAATTAATACTATTTAAAAAATCGAAAAATGGTCTTCACATTTGTTTTTAGCACTTAATAGGAAATTGTTTTCATTAAAAAAATTAAAATTTTGAGACAAAAAATTTTCCAGTTTAGCTTGGTCCCCCCTGTGAAAAAAAAGCTGAACTTCACTCTATTATTTCTTTTTGTTTTTTCAATTTTTTTCACAGGGGGGACCAAGCTAAACTGGAAAATTTTTTGTCTTAAAATTTTAATTTTTTTAATGAAAACAATTTCCTATTAAGTGCTAAAAACAAATGTGAAGACCATTTTTCGATTTTTTAAATAGTATGAATTTGCGATCAACATTTATGGGGGGAAAAATTCTTGAAGCACCCTGTATTAAATATTAAATACATATAAGATCTTTCACATTTTAAATTTCAATACTATAAGTAAAAAGACACTATTATTAGGAAACACAAAGGAAAGTTGTAGTTTTCAGAAAAACAGAGTAAATGTAATTGTTATCCTTTAACAATGATTTTACACGAAAATTCATTTTTAGATAGTTGCCTTAACTGACATTTTTTAGCATTACAATGTAGATAGTGCATATAATTTTGTTTTCTTAACTGTATTAGGCTTATGCATATTGTTTAAAGCAACGTACATTTCTTCAAACTGTTAAAATACAAATGTTTGAATTTAATTTTTGGTGAAATGGAAGTTGTTTTGGGAATAAGAAAGTTGAGAAAACTGTGCACAAAAATGGCAATGAAGGGTAATTGCTGTAAAAGAAATTCATTGCCAATACTGTGTTTCAACTTGCGGTAGAAAATGCTCTAAATATCTATCGATTGTTATACCTGTGATTAAACTGTTCTCGTATTTAATTTTCTTAATATTGTTATTCTTTGTATAAACTGGTCTTGATTATTTCTTGTGCAATTTGTATATGTTTCTTGTATTTTAACCTTATATAATTATTAGTATTTACCTCTGTTCTTTATTTTTGTAAAACTGTTGTTGTTTAAGATGTATCAGATTTTTGCAGCTTTTTGAAAAATATTTTCCATCAGATACTCGAACTTTGAAATTTTGATTACATGCGCAACAAACGTAAACTGGCTTCAATTTGGGTTTGATATCTATAGAAAAACAAAGGAGCTAAGAATTCTTCAAACTTATAAAATCTTTCGAAATTGAAATTTAAAAATAATTTTATGTTTTTCATAGTTTTCAACTCTGTTTATATTAATAAAAACTGTTTTTTAATAAATGGTTTGCAATATCGATACCATTAATTATTATAACTCACGACGATTGTCGTCAGTGTAAAGTTTTAAAAAATATAATTAATCCAAAAGAGAGGTCTTTTATCCTAATTTTTCCCCCATGAGGCAAATTTTGTATAACTGGCTTTACAAGCTAGTATTTTTAAATCAAAAATATATGAAAACTGCAGCTGAATGTATCATACTATTACTTTTTAAAAAAGAGATTGTTTCTTATTGATATTAAACTGCTGACCATTATCTTGTGCTTTACTTATCATTATCAAAACTCTGGAATTTGATAATGATAAGTAATTATCAAAACCCGAGCCACCCTTGAAGTTACGGCGGTGGAAAAAAAATATTTTACAACCAATTATGATGAATTTTGCTGAAAATTTGCAGCATGTTTATTTTGCTTTAATCAAATTTAACTGCATATGTTGACATATTAGAAATAAAATAAACAATGAGATAACAAGCTATTTTCTTTTGGGCTATAACAAGTTTAAAAGGTATAAAACATATTTTATATTAAACTGTTCTTGAGGCATGATGTACGGAAAAAAAGCTTTCTTTAAACTTCTCTTCCATTTATCAACTTTTCAAATTTTTTAACTGACATCATCCAAATCGTATAACATTTTCATCGGTCCCACATAAACGAAAATGATAAATATGAGTAACTGTTGTTGTTATTCACTATTTTGAAAGTTATTCAATGAATTATTAAATTCATTAACTGCCACGTGTAATTTCATGCGTGTTATTTTTTAAGGAGAGTCTGGCAACAGCATTAGTTTCAGTCAAAACTATTTGCGAAAATAATATTTGTATTTTTTAAAGAAGTTAAATTAGTACAAAATGTTAACTAAGCATTTATCGCAGACTAAAATATTAACAAAAATATAAAATTAATAAAACTGATATCGCCCTTATCTTTTGGAAATTGTTATTTTTTTATTTTAAGTGCTAATCCTTTATTTAATAATTTGTCTTAAAAGTTTTATTTTATGTGTTATGTTATATATTAAGGTCAGTTGAACATAGTATGATAATGGTAATATAATTTTATAGTTAACAGGTCAAACATAACTCATAAATATGAAAGTTTATTCAAAAAAAAGAATCTTAAACTAGCTTTGTAATAATAATATTGAAGTAATAAACATTATTAAAATCTTAGTAACGCATAATGTGATGTAAAAACTGCTTGATTTTGGACTACTCTGTTTTGGAAACGGTGATGATATCAACTAATTAAAAAGAAAACGAACATCAAAAACAAATTTATTTTTAGATAAAAAGCCTGGTTTACTTAATATAAAATATAAACTGAATCTCTTGTAACAACTTTTAAACAATGAAATTTTGGATTAAATAAAAAAAATTGTGTACCTTCAACATTTGTTGTATAATATAGCTGTAAAAGATAAGGCATATAAACAAAAAATTAAAGAGAATAAGACTGATGCTGTAATGATAATACCAGCAACATAAGATTTTTTTGTTAATAAAATTATATGTTTGATTATCTGCGAAATGTCGTGTAAAAGGGGAGATACGAGTTTACTGAAAAATTAATAAAAAAACTGTAATGGAGTGCAAAGAGCTAGTGTTTAAATTTTTTTTCCACTAATAAACTGGCGGAAATTCTTTTTGATTTAATATTTTATGTAAAACGTTATTTTTTTAAAAATAAATAAATATATATTATGTGAATAAATAACAGAATGTTATTGTTGCTCACGCGGATTGAAGTACTTACACTGAAGCAAAAAAGTGTGAGCTTAAAAATAAATGTGAAAAAATTGTGGTGAAAACTTTATTCTGAAAATCAAATAAATATTATTTCTCACTGGGATAAAAATAAGGCTCATGTATTACAAAAATGATTAGAAAAGCCGAAGAAGCTATATAAAATGTTTTGTAGATGACTGTGAGTTTGCCAGGGTAAGGGAAAATCTTTATTGGTGAAAAGGTTTTAATATCATTATCTGCAAAATATTAAACGGCAAAAATTGAAAAAAAAACAGCGACGTATTGCATTTATCTGTGGTTGTTTTTTTTCACATTTTCTGTCTTCATGTTGTGCTGGTATGAATGAAAAAACGAATATCATGTAAAAGAAATCAGTCGACAATGCTGCTTTTAAACAGCGAAGATTATATTTTGAAAACCATTTCAACGTAAAATTGTGTTTATTTTAAAGTATAAACAACAACAGCGTTAACTGAGAAAATGCATTAAAACTTCTTTAGAGATTTTAACTGTGGATTTATTACAGAAGAAATTATTGTTTAAAAAATGAAACTTTCTTTGATCAATAATTTCATATTAAACGCTTTAGAATCTACTTTAAAATCTTAAATTTTTCAAAAATAAAGATTCTTGTCATTCGGCGATTTATAAAACTGTTTTTTTTATTTTTTACAAGTTTTTAATAGTATATAGCATTAATAATAAACTGATAATAGCACTTTAAAGGTTAGATTTGATAAAACTGCTTGAGCAAAAAACATCTAGCACTTCTTTATGGGGGCTTTAATTAGTTTCTAAATAAATATGTTTTTTTAAACCATATCGATCTAATTCTGTAAAAAGCTAAAATTTTTAATATAAGCACTTAAGTTTAACATTGTTATAAAACTGTATTGATTGTATCATCAAATGCAACTATTATTGGTTGATGTGCTGCACATATTATACTTTAAATCAAAAGCTCACAACTGGATAAATATGGTTAGGCGTTACCGTTATTTATTAATCGAATGAAGCATGTTCTCTAATTTGAAGTAGTATTTATAAAGTCATGTAAAACTGTTCAACCATCAAAAATACTTTTTACTGCTTTATATGAACCTTATTTAATGTTGTAAAAATTGTTCTAGCAATCAAAATTGATTAAAGTTTAGAATACTGAATCCGATTCAAAGTTGATAAGAAGCTAAAAGTTTTAATAATGTTCAAGCATACAACCTTGTTTAGATAATGTATATAAAACTGTTTGATGAAAATTTTTCATCCAAATTTTTTAAATAATGTTATATTATTCAAGGGTTACGTTTTGTAAAACTGTATGCGATCCATGGAGCTTTGCAATATGCTGCTAATGCATCCAGACTTACAAAAGTTATTATATAAAAGTACATGAGGTGTCTCGTTATTAAAAATCCCAAAATTTGTCACATCCTGATTTCAGCTTTTTAAATGAATCTTCAATGCTATAGCGTAAAACAAAATTATTAAAATCCATAGACAGTTGTTACTGGTTGATGGGCTCTTATTATTTAACTATAAACTGGATCCAATCAACATTCTTAAATTATTTTTTATCATAAAAAACTGGTTAATGTCATCTCTTTTTATTTAACTGTAACGAGAAATTCTGAATTTTTAGTTAAGTTTTAAAGGTTATATATAGCTGGTTGTTGAATTTTATAACTTATACTGCTTTATGCGGACTTAAATTAACGTTTTTAAACAAAATGCTATATGATCCAACATCAATCATGATTTTATAAAACTGGAGCAGGTGGAAGCAAAACGTTTGTAACAAAACCATATTTCTGATATAATTCAAGCATTTAAGCTTATTAAAGTTAAAAAACTGTATGGAACGTTTCACTAAGTAGCTGGCCACAGCGAAACGACTGTTGAGCGCTGGCTTATTATTACTTGAAATGCTATTTAAAATTAATTAACTAAAAATTTTAGTCTCGATTAAATAAACTACTAAAAACATGTTGATGTAGACATATTTGAGTTTAGCGTCGTGCTTGACAAAATTATGTATTGTTGCCAACAATCTCTCTCTTGTTTTTTGTATTGCCTTTTTTATTGTCGCTCTCTGTCGTTGTATTTTGCTACTCTTGGTGGAGATATAATAAGTCTTGCGTTTAATAGTAACTGAAGAGGAGTTCATTTACTTCAGTGGTGAAGAGAGTAGGATTCGAACCCACGCCCCCGAAGAGACTGGTGATTCACACATAAACTGTCAAGCTTTATGCTATCAAATAAAACTATTCAACTGTCGGTTAGTATTCTTTCCTAGTACTTTATTAATAATTTAAAGCTCGTAACTGAGCAATTAATGTAGCTGTTGAAATAAATCCAAATAATGAATTTTGCTATATGTTTCGGCAATAATTGAAAAGTTATATAACACTGGTTTTCAAATTACATGAAAACCAACTAGGATGGCTTTATGTGATTATCAGTTAATTTTTTAAATAACGATATGGTTTTCAAAGGTAAATTGGATTTAATAAAACTGAAGCAGCGAGATTTTTATAAGAATATCAAATTTTTTAATGCTCGTCAAGTGTTTAAGCTTGTTCAGGTTGTATAAACCTGATTGATGAATTCCATCCCATAAAGCCATTATTATTTTTTGTGTTACTAATATTTAACCAATGATAAAAAGCCATAAACTGGAAAAAAAATGATTCAATGTAACCGATATTTATTAAATTGTGGAGAATATTGCTAATTAAACTTTTGCTAGACATCTTGCTTTTAAAGTTATTAAAAACTAATACAATTCGTCGAAAAAGGGGCTTGAAAAACGAAAAAAATTATTTTTAAAAATGTATAAGTTGTTAAGCTGATTTATTGTTTTTTAATTATTCTTAATTAATAAGTTAAAGCTCGTCACTGAATAATTAATCAAAAATTGAGTTTCACAATTTTTTGAAAGTTATTTAAAATTGGTTATTGAATTTCATTGAAAACAACTTGTATTGCTTTACATGAGCTTTTAAGTAATGTTATAGCATTCAAGGCTAATTCAAATTTATAAAACAGGATTTGCACGATCCATTAAATTTCATAACATGCTCAAACTTCTAATAATATTTTGTGATGACTCATAAACTACAGCCGTAACTTGTTGATGTGGTATTAATGTTGAACTAATAATTTGGCAAAATTTGATTTTTGATTTATCTTAAAAAAATTATTAAAAAACTGAAAACTTATTACCAACCATCAAATTTAATGTTGTCAAATAAAGCTGCATTTTCAAGTATTTAATTAAAAATAACAAGCAAATAGCTAAATAGATGTAACTATTAAATATTATGAAACTTATGAAAGCTGTTCTCTAATCTTTGTCAATTTCTTTAAGATTTTAAAAAACTGTTTGTAATGCACCATTAAAAACAATTTATACTGCTATAATATGGTCTTTCATTAATTTTTTTATGATGATATAGCATCCAAGATAATTTTATTACAGCATCAGCGTTTGGTTCTTTGGAATAAGCTTAAATTATCATGCTTAATTCAGAATTATTTTAGGTAATAAACTGTATGAACTGCCTCATTAAATGCAGCTGTAACTGTTTGAAGTGCTTTTCATAATTAACTAATGTAACTGGACATTAAATTTAAGTTATCTAAAAAACTGAGTAGATGGTGCTAACATTGGTGCGAGTTATGTTGTTGGTTTAGTTACTACTTCAAAAGTTATATTTAAACTGTTTATAAAACACAGTTGATAAAGATTTATGTGGCCTTTAATTATTTTTTTTAAACAATAAGATTCAAATTTTTTTATTATGAAAAACTGGCTGAACGTCATCAACTGATGCATCGCTCGTTACGCATTTCGTACCTGTTAACACAAAATTGCAAGCAATAATAATTACAAATGTAATGGCAAGTAAATATTTCTTATTGATGCCATTGCTGAGCCCGTTTGTTTCCAAAAATGGTTTAAGATTTATAACTGGTAACAATCGCGAAAATGTACTGTAAGCTTTATCACGAATGAATATTCACACTGGGAGTGATGTTCAAAGATATTATTTTTAAAAATTTGTAAACTATTTTGATTAAAAGAATGGTTTAAAGCAAATAAACTGAACATGTAGAAACAAGTACAAAAGTTTCAATAATTTTAAAAATAAACGCGATTTTGATGAAACTGTCATGATTATTGTTCTGGATAAAAAAACTAAATTTTTACAAAACAAATTACAATAAAAACTTACTGGGGACAAAAAAATAAAGCTAAACGGTCAAGGCGTACCGTAAAAGAAGGGCATCAAAAAATAAATTAATGTTTTCAAGAAAAAAAGATGTAAACTGCAAGCCGGTAAGAAAACAATACGAGTAAGAAAGAATGCTATTTAACAATACAATACATGTCAACAGTCAAACTGAAAAAAATTTAGAAATTGTGTGTTTTACAAAAATTAGAAGATGTCCTAACTCAGTCTTTTTTTTTGTTAAATATGATCAAAGCTCTTGAATGCTTTATATGCCTAAAAATAATCATCTATCAAAGTAAAAATATTTTTTATCATACTATTTATTTTGTTGTTCATCGAAACTTTCAACCCTAGAAGCCAGGAAAAAAACATAATAAAAAATATTTGACATAATTTTATTTAATTTCATTGCTTTTGTTATGTGTTCGGAATTTTAGTTTACTTAAGAATCATAAAAAAACTGTTATGACGAATTCGAGATTCGAGATAAAAGAGTTAAAACAAAACAGTTTAACGTGTATTGAACTTGAAGCTTACAAGAAATTGATTTGTGTTATCAAAAAACTAAACAGTAAGAGTAGTAAAGAAAGTTAATATATAAGGCGAGAAACTGTACAGTTGTGTATTTTAAGTTTGTTATTCAAATTCTAAAACTGCAAATAAAAGAAAAAACATTCTTTTAAATAAAATTCAATAAATTAAAGATACCGCCTTTACTGCAAAAAATAAATAACTTTGATAAAAGTGCTACAATGCGATATTTCATAGAAATCAAATAAGTATGTATTTTCAATATACTTACAAATTTTATTGCTCACTCGAACAGGAAATATCGACATAGGAATTAAAAGGAAAATTAAGTAAACTGTAAAAGTTTGTATAGCATTAGAAGATTTTGTTGCTAATGGAGTTAACGAATTTTTTAATCTGTGGTTCAAAAAAGTGCAGATTATTTTTTAAAAAAAAACTAAAGAAAAACTAAGAATGATAAATAACATATTTATACCCTTTTTTATGTGTATAAAATGGAAAATTTTTTTTTAAACATGTTATCTTTCACTGTATACGTTTTTACTACATCGCGTAAGTTAATTTCTTCCAAAACTCTTTCTGTTAAGCTCTTAAAAAAACGTTAATTAAAATTTTGTTATGTGAAACTCATTTGACAGTTTAAATTTCATATAACAGAAGAAAAAAACTCTTTATTAAAATAACTGCACTTAAATAATAGTTGCCAGTGATGTTGTAATGCCCCAGGCATCATTATTATCTCAAACACTTGTCGAACAGGGGTTCATCCATCTCTCTTTGCTCTTCCTCGACTACTTTAACCTCATTCAATCAAGCCATTCGACGCAGTTCCAAGCTCAATCAACATCATGGCCAAGACGGCGCCTAGGCTCTCATTTCTTCTTTCTTATCTTTATTTTAATATCTTTTGCAGTCAATGATAATAAACAGTACTTTCCTCAACAATCTCGAAACTCAAAGAACCGAACCGCTACACCATCAGCCTGACCAAAATGCGATAAAACTGCATCAATTATATTCACTGGAAATTGCGATAACTGTTGTTGTATGTTTATTAGCTTTTTTTATTAACTGTTCTTGTTTATTTAAAGGTCGATTCATTTATTTACCTTATCCTGGAAGCGTTTTCTTCTCCATTTTTTAAGACCTCAAAAGTTGAATTAAAAACTAGGCAGATTTTTTAGAAAGATGTCAAGCATTTTTTACTTTTTTGCATCAAGTTTTTGCAGAAACCATAAAATTAACTGTGATTTTACAGTATTTTGACATCATAGGAATTTCTAATTTTAACTGTAAAATTCAGCCATGTCATGTGTCAACGAAAAATAGTGCTCTCACTATATTAGAGTTTCTGAGGATACTTTCCAAGCAAAAACTGGTTTCTTTTTAAAATATGAAGCCAGGAATTTGACTGTCACGTTTTCACAAAAGTCAAACAATAAACTGGGGAAACATAATGCAAGTTTGGTATATCAAAGTTTATTTAAAAATCAAAATTTTTAATTGAATCTATCTGCTCCTTCAATCGGACTGTGTTTTTTTTTTCATATATGACAATATTTGTATTAAAAATTTTATTGCCAAATTGTGTTACCCAGCTAAACTGTTACTTCATTCAATTGTGTTTAATTTTAAACTATAAATTTTTTAAATGACAGATAGAATGTTACTGTATAAACAGTAAATAAGATTAATTTCTTAATTGTTTTAGCCTTATAGCACATATCAATGTGATATAAGGCTAAAATGATGCAACGTACGATTCTTTGAATTATTAAGATACAAATGTCTTCATTATAATCTTTATAAATTGTTTTATTGTAAAAAACTGTTAAATAATTTTTAATTATTTTCGTGTTTAATTTTGTTTTTCTTTATATTAACTGACCTCAATTAGTTATTGTACGATTTATATTTGGCTTTATTCTTATAGTTATAGTATAATTTATTTCTGTTTTTTTTTGTTATAAGGTTGTAGTTGATGAATATATTATACCTGACTTTTGCAGCTTTGTAAAAATAAATTGTTAAACTGTTCCACAAGAAACTTCCTTTAATTTGAGTCGCATGCTTAACAAACATAAACTGGCTTCCACTCATTTTTCATATCTATTAAAGAATGGTTAATAAAAAAAACGCTATTTTAACTCCCTGAGAGTGTTAATTTTACAAAATTGTATGAATTTTATGAAGAGCATTGAAATAAAACTAGCGTGAAATTATACATATTACAACACATAACTGAAGACATTTTAAGTCAATTGAATTAGGTTTGCATGTCTTTGCTTAAATATATTTTACAACACGTTATGAGAGATTATGCTAAAAATTTGTTCTCAATTTGCTTTCAACTAATAAAACTGCAAATTATGATAGCAATGAAATGAAAAATGATATAACAAGCTATTTTCTTTTAGGCTATATTGAATTAAAAAGGTACAAAACATATTTTTATTAAACTGTGGAAGATTTATTTGCCGAAAAACAGCTTTCTTTGAATTGCTCTTCAGTTTTAACTGACTTCCACCACTCTTCTCACAAATAGTAAAACATTTTCATTGGTTAGATTTGAGTAATTGATGTTGTTCACTGTTTGAAAGTCACTCAATAAATTATTATATTCATTAACTGCCAGATGCAAATTCTTGCTCATTATTTTTTAAAGAGATTGTGGCAAAAAATAACATTATTTCTAATCAATAATATTTGCAGAAAATTGTATTTGAATCTTTTAAAGAGACAAAATTAGCACAAGCTGTCAACCAAGCAAATGTCTTAAATCTCAATAAAAATATAAAATTAATAAAATTGATATTACCTTTGTCTTTTGTATTTTAACTGCTATCTTTTTTTTAATATTTTGTCTCAAAAGCTTTATGTTATGTGTAGTTTTATATATTGAGATAAGCTGCACATAGTATGGCGCGGATTTTGAACATGAATATATTAAAAAAGCAGAATTTGTCATTGTAATAATAATATTGAAGTAATACAAAATTTTTAAAACCTTTAAAACGCATAATGTAATGTAAAAAACTGCATGACTTTGAACAACACTGTTTTGGAAATGTAATGATATCAGTTATTAAAAAAGAAAGCGACATCAAGAACAAATGTTACTTTTTTTAGATGAAATTATATTATACTAAAAATGAAATACAAACTGAATTTCTTGAAACAACTTTTAAACAATAAATTATTGGATTAAATAAAAAAACTGTAAACCTTCAAAAATGACTTTAAAAATTTTTTTTTATAAAAACCCAAATAGAATTAAATATTTTAAATTACTTACAAAAAAATATTATTGTTTTTTCAGATAAAAAAGCGACTGAATACTGATGAAAAGATTATATTGAGTGTTATAGAAAATTTGGAATACTGCGTTTGATTGTATTGCTGTAAAAGAAAAGTTGGTATCTGTTAAATGTTTTTCAAAAATAGGGAAAAATTTAATAGCGAAATTTAAACTTTATCATAATTGTAAAATTATTTTTTTTTTCGTGAAACATCTACTGTAAATCTTTATTTAATAAAAACCAAATAAATATATTTTTATAAACTACATACAAATAAATATTATTGCTCACTCGGATTATAGAAGGTTACACAGCACAGGGATAAAAATAGTGAAAATCTTTTTAAAAACTGTTACATAAAGACAAAATATTTAAAAAAGCATCTGTTACTTACTACTGTAAAAGATAAAGCATAATGGATAAAAAGATTAATGAGTATGATGTAGATGCAGAAATTCCAGCATTAGGTGATTTTGTTGTTGATCCATTAATTGTAATACCATCTTGTCGTTCATCCATTTGTTTATCTTCTGTAAGATTTGCAACACCTCCTTCATTGTCTTGTTCTTGGGTCATGGTACCGGAGCCTTTCATTGGAGCAGGAACTTCTTCATTCTTTTTATCATTGGAATCATCGGAAGCGGAGTCAGAATCACTGTGAACGTTTTTGGTGTCATCGCTTTTGATAACTTTATCAGCAGTTTCTCGAGAAGCTTGTTGTCGATCTTCTGCAGCTGTTGCAGCAGGTGCCTTGGGATAAGTGTTATCAACAAGTGGTTTTTTCTCTGCTTCTGGTTCTTCTTCTTCAGATTCTGATGTTGCAGCTGGTTTATCAGCTTCAAGTGCTGCAGATTTTTCACTGTCAGTTTTTTTAGCAGATTTTGAAGCTTTATCACTTGCTTTGTCACCTTTAACTGCAGAATCGTCATCATCTCCATCATCAACTTTTTTTGCTTTTAAACCATCATCATTTCCTTCAACAACATCAATATGATCAGAAGAAGAATGATCACGATGTTTATGGGCATGTTCAGGCTTATCTTTTGCTTCAGCATCGCTATCACTGGATTCATTTGTGTCTTGTTCATTCAATGCTGCAGCATTAGCTTTAGCGGGGATTGGCTTGTCAACATTTTCTGGAGATTCTTCCGAGTCATTTTTTTCTTTTGCAACAGCTTCTTGTGAGCTTACAGGAGCTAAAAAAAGTTAAAGGTTATTTAACTGATTCAGCTGTCTGAAAAACGTTTAAACTGGCAAGTTTAACATTTTTGGTTTAATTTCTTCAAATATTTTTTGGCATGTGTTTAACTTATAGGTGTATTAATTGATTAAAAAACTGATCAGTGCTGCTCTATGATTTTAGGCAATACTTTTTGAGTTATATAAAACTGTTTTTTAATTTTGAACAAGTTTTTAACTGATAGTTTATAGCGCATTAATAATAAACTGATGAGAGCTGTTCCGTAATAGAATTTTAAAGGTTAGATTTGATAAAACTGCATGATCAAAAAACATCTAGCACTAATTTATGTGGATTTAATTTGTTTCTAAATAAACCTTACTTTTCAAAAATTGAATCCAAATGCTATCTTCCAAAAAAACGCTAAAATTTTTAATATTGTTTAAGCACTTAAGTTTAATATTGTTACAAAACTGTATGCACGTTTCATCAAATGCAGCTGTTACTGTTTGATGTGCTACTCATATGTATTTAACTTATGCTAAAAAGCTAACATTTGGATATATATGGTTACCGTTATTTAACGAATGAAACATATTCTCTAATTTTAAGTAATATTTATTAAAGGTTAGTGAAACTGCTTAATAAACACCATCAATGATTTAATGTTATGAATAATATTATAGCAATCAAAAGTAATTTAATTTTATAAAACTGAAACAACATGCAAATAGTTTTATTACAAGCTAAAAGTTTTAATAATGTTCAAGCATTCGAATGAGTATTCAAGATCATTTAGGTTATGCATATAAAACTGTTTGATGTTTAATCATCCGCAGTTTGTGCCATCAAAAAGCTATTATTGTTTAAGGTGTTACTAGCATTTAACTAAGAATTTTAAGAACATAACTGAATAATGAAAGCAGCTATTAAAATCTATTAATTTAATGAATTCTGTTCTATAATTTTAAGCAATACTTTTACAGATGCCTATTAGAACGTGTTTCAATTAAAGCCTTTAAGGTATTATATAAACTGTTCAACAATTTTCATCGAAAGCTATTTTTTCTTCTTTATGGGGGTTGAAGATTTATTTAATATTTCACAGCAAAGACTTTTGTAGCAAGCTCAATTGTTTATTAATGTTTAAGCAGTCATGCTTACCAAAGTTAAAAACTGTGTGTGATGTGCAGCTGTTACTGTTTGATGTGTTATTCTTAATAAACTGATTATTTGACTCATACTAGATTTTGATTAAATTTATTTATAAAAAACTGGCTATGTGTCATAAATATTTATTAAACTGACGCGTACTGATGTAGTCACCATTTTTAAAGTTATTTAAAACTAATCCTTAAGTTGTTATAAAAGGATGGAAGGGGTTATAAAACAAGCTATTATTTCTCAAAATGAAAATTGTTTGTCAGTTATTTTAATAGTGTTCAATTAATAATCTAATGCTTGTTATTGAATAACTTGAGGGCGATGTTTAAATTTTTCAAAACTATGAATTTTGCTATGACTTAAAACAGCAATTTAACAGTGGCATAAAAGTGATTGTCGACTTTCGTCAAGTCGCATGTATTTTGTGTTAACTTTTTAAAAAATACAAACTGTTTGTTACTAGTACTTAATTAATATTTTAAAGCTAATATAAAACTGTATGCATGTTTCTTCAAATGCAACTATTACTTGTTGATGTGCAACTCATATGATACAAATAAGTTGTCATAAATTTTTTTAGATTTATTTTAATTTAATTATAAAAAAACTGCCAAGAGCTCTGTCATGTTCAATCACTACTTTGAAAAACTTTTAAACTAATATATGGTCAAAATTGCTTCAAATTAAACAGTGGCATTTAAAATTAATTATATTTTTTGAAAATAATTTTATCGCGTAACGATAACATGCTCCTTACCTGATAACACAAAATTGCAAGCAATAATAATTACAAATGTAATGGCAAGTAAATATTTCATTGAAGCCATTATTGTGCCCGTTTGTTCCTAAAAGTGCTTGAAGATTTAAAATATTATAACTGATATGTTCAAAAATTTTCAAATAATCACGAGAATAAACTGCAATCTTTACCACGGTTAAAGTATAAAAAAGTATGTTATTTTTTAAAATTTGTAAACTGTTTTCAGTGAAAGAATGGTTTAGAGCAAACAAAGTGAATATTGAAAAATAATCAAAAAAAGTTTGGCTACTTGTGAAAATAATCACGATTTTGATGAAAATGACATGATCGTACATTTATCTTTTGAAAAAAACTGAATATATGCAAGATTGCGTAAAACAAATTACAAAAAACTGTCCCAAAAAATTTGTTGTGAGACAAAGAAATGAAACGGCTAATGTATACTGTAATAGAAAATAGACAAAATAAGATATACACTGAATACAGGTAAGTAAGAATGCTACTAAGCGATGCAAGAAACTGTTGAATAGAATCAGACGGTTCAAAATTATTTTTAGAAATTAGAAACTGTCCTAATTTGTTCGCTGTCGAAGCCAAATACTTGTCGTCTATTACTCTAAACATGTTTTTTCAGCATACTGCTTATTTCTTCTTTCATCAAAATTTTGAACTTCAGAAGCCAGGAAAAAACAGAAGAAAACCAAAAATTAAACTTTTTCCTATGGAATATCATTTTTATTGTTTCACATTTGTGTGCTCAATTCTAATTTACTCAAACATTATAAAAAAAAACTGTTATCACAAATTCGAGTTGTGAAAAAGGAATTCAAGCTAAACACTTAAATGTGTATCAAAATAAAACTGATCAGACATTGATTTGTGTTATCAAAAAAAACTAAATAAACACAGTTAAAAACAGTAAGTGATATAAATTAAGCTAATATGTAAAGCACCAAAATGCAATATGGCACCACATGATTGAAGGTTAGTTTAAACAATAAATTTGTAATAAGTAGACTAAACTGACAATTAGGTAAATAATATAGTTACAACTTTAATTTGAAATCGCTTATTTATGTTAGAAATTTTTAAAACTGCTTTTTCAACGGTTATACCAAGTCTACGAATTGGGTTATCGCAGTAATCTACAATCTTATAAGTAAAACTTATTTCAACACCAGACATCTTGCTGCCAAAAACTTTTTTCTTTTTTCATCAAAAACTCCAAGTACCATCAAACCAGGAAAAAACAGAAAACTATTTGACTTCTCTTTTTTTTCTCTATTTGATTTCATTTCTTTTGTCTCCCATTTTTTTGTGTGTTTTTTTCTAAAGCGCCAAAAAGCAAAAAGTTTCAAATTTCTTAAAAAATTTTTAAAAAACGATGGCATCTCAGATGTCGTCGTCGGCTGCGGCTTCTCTAATAATGGGTTTTGATGACTGACTTTATTTTTTGCAAAATAAAAAAAAAGGTAGTGGTGCACAGTTTCAGTATTTTAAAAGAGTTATGGCGTTCTTTTCATTTTTTATTTCTTTGTTTTTTGACGAAATATCTCTCATTTTTTCTCATGGATAAAAAGGAAGAAAAGCGTTTCAGCTGCAGCTGCCACGTCACAGACTGAAAAAGGATCAGAAATAGGACTAAAAAAAGGGGGCACAATGAAAGCTAAAGTAAATGAAGCGCTTATTACTCACAAAAAAAAATAGTGATTTTTACAATCCAAGAAAGACAAATTTTGAAACCATATTACAAGGAAAAAATTATTTAACTGGCCGTTTATATATATTTTTAAGCATGTTTTAAATTCTAAACTGTTAGATATAGTTATATAGCGACATAATGCTTCAAATACGTAAAATATGTAAAAAAAATTTAAACCGGCTGGTAAATTGTTTCACTGTTTTCAAGCTCTGGAGCAAGAATTTAAAACGTTATGGTTTAAGATGGAAGAAAGAAAGAACAGAGCTGTGATATTTATCGTAAAACACGTTATGAACTTATTGATTCCGAAGCTCAACAAAAATTCAAACTGCAGCAGTTGCAGTTTAAAGAAATATTTTAAAACAATATTTTATACTTGAAAATATTTTTAAACTGATTTACATTGATTACGGTGAGCTAACCTAAATGGCTTTTCAAAACGAAGAAGAATGTCATTGAAAAAGTGATACTTTTTTGGAATGTGAAAAACTGAAAATTGCTATAAAAAACAAAAGAACGTGGGATTAAAGAAAGTAAGCTTGCTTTAAATAAGTTCGTTTTAAAATCTCTTCAAAAAAATGGACGTAACAAGATATTTTTAACTGGCTGAATTTGATTTGGGGAAAAGTTATGTCGAAATGTAACTGATTGATGCAAACGAAAAAGAATTGTATTAGAAAGTGACATTTTTTAAAATAATTAAAAAATGTCACTTTCTTTAATTATTTTAAAAGAAAAAAAAGAAAGACAATAAAAATTATGATAGAAAACCAAAAAAACGTGGATTTTTTTTAAATGCGAAGAATGTTACAAACATGTTGACTCAAACCATAATTACGGTAAAATAATGCTGAAAGATCGACTCTTTTTTAAACTAAGGATTATGGCATAAAAAATTGAAGATAGAAAAAAAGTTGAGTACTTTTTAAGAAATAAAAAACTGAATTTTTTCTATGCGGTATTTGCAAGATCCGCTTATCGATAAAAATTAATACGTTTTTGTTACAAAAAAAAATACCAAGGAGTTTTTGAACACAATTTTATTTGGACAAAACCGATCTAACCTATCTTACGTCGTTTAAAAGAAAAAGCTAAAGAAAAATTAAAAAAAGGGAATTTTGAAAAACTCGCAGTTTTAATAAAAAGACGTTATTACGTATGTTTTACTTGACAGAAAACATTAAATGGAAATAGCTATGGTTTTCAAAAAATTTTTAGCGATGGTTTTCAAAAATTTTGCAGGTCTTCGATCTAAGAAAATTACAAAACTCGCTGCTTTACATTGGTATTTGTGTGTAAAACTGACATTGAAAACAACAATAACGCAAATTAAAGAACAATAAATTATATTCTAAAGATGAAAAAAACATTCGAAAAACGGTAATTATTGCGAAAAACAAAATCATGTATTTTTTTGTTTTTTTGTTGGCAGAAAACGCTAATTACAAAGAAGGAAGGAAAAACGTTGTAAACTGTTGTGTAGAAGACAAATTGCCAAAAATGAGCTTATAGTTTCTAATGATTGTTTTGTAAGCAAAATACCAGCTTGAGAAAGCGATGAATAAAATATTTGATTTTGACTATAATTGGTAAATGTTGTCATGTGTTCTTTCAGTAAATGGGAAATTGCCAGCATAAAGCGAAAATAAGAATTTTTCAAAAGTTATTAAACTGTTTGAGTATCTGTGCTATATCTTTATAATGCATCTATATATTTACGAAAAACATCATTAAACTGATCATCTGTCTACTTCTTATCATGTTATAAAAGTATCAAAATTAATTTTCGATTTTAGAAAATTTTGGTCATTTTAAATATAGAATTATTTTGTTGATAAATACTTTAAATAGTGACAAAATTTGAGGCGAATATAAAATTGCATAATTCGAATATAATGAAGCAAAAAAAATTGCTTTACATTTTTATTACACTATGATAGGGATAAAACTGAGGTGGTGTTGGATAAATAAACTTAACTAAAAAAGCAAACTGAAGGCGATTAACATAGCTCATTTTTTTAAATAAGTTCAAAAAAAATTTTACATGAACGTAACACATTTCAAAAGAGATACATAAAAGCACGCCTATAGAATTTTTTTCATTAAACTGAAATTCAAATTGAACCACAGAAAACAAAATTTTTTGTTGAGAATCATTAGTAAAGCAAATTCTGTATTTGTTTTTTCTATCATTTGGAACAGTTTTTTCATTTTTGTCTCATTTTCTATTGAATTCAATGTTTGTCATATCCCTAATATTTCATCCTCGCTTTTTAAAAGACAAATAGAGATTTAATAAACTCTCTCTTTTCTCTCTTTCATTTCCATTTTTTGTGCTGCAATGCTGCTGCTGTCACGTTCACAGACTGAAAGAAGATAATAAAATGAAAGAATGCTGAAAAGGGAAAGAAAAAGGATAGCTTGTTTTACAGTGTTTTACTCATAAACTGAACAAGCAACAGTGCACCGAAAATGAATACTAACAAAAAGTGTTTTAAGAATGAAAAGGATTGTAAACTGTTTTTGCTAAATTAAGAAAAAATTATGCCAAAAAAACTGTCTATTTTTCATTTTATGTGAAGGGTAATATCTTAGAATAAATTGGCAAAGATTACGAGAGAAAGCTAAAATATGTAAAAAGCTCGGTGGATCCGAGGTTAAAACGAATTCCATGGGTGGCACCCAGGTTAAAAGTGAGCCTCCTCCAAGGATATATGTAAAGTCGACCCACGGGTATCGCATTAGGGATCATTATGCAGTAAAGGTAATGAAAGCTAAAATACAAGAAACGTGGAACTATATTTAACTTAGAAGTGTGTTGATTGAAAAATATATTGAAGCACCCGATAACATTTATAAACTAGAAAATCATTTTAAAACCGGTAGGTGGCGGTGGTTGTGCTAAAGTTTTGCCGAACTCACTGACTTTTTTTGGCTAAAGAGAATGGCATTTAAAAATTAATAAAAAAAATTAGTTAGGCTTATTTGAAAAAATTAACAAAAAATAAATTTGATTTATTTTACTGCATTCGTTTTGTATATAAACAGGCCATTGAAGCAGCGGATTTGTTAGCAGCAAAATTTAACGCTTGTTTTCGTTTTTAGTTAGTTTTCATAATAGGAAAGAAGGTGATTGTAAACTGGTATTCCAAAAAAGTATCGCTCAACAAAATTTTAAACATCTTAAATATTCTACGAAACTAAAAAATTGCTTGTTTAACAGCAACCTTTTTTTAAAAAAATGGGCAAATAACACCATCACTTCAAAAAAAAGTTGTTTTTTAAAAAGAAAAAAGCGTGAATCTTTTTGTTTTTTGCATTTCGCTTGACAGATTTATGTTAATTGCAGCTGCTGGAAGGAAAATGCTTGTAAACTGATCTATCGAAGCAAACTAGTTAGTAAATAACTTCCTGCAATCTAAAAATAAGTAACATTTAAAACAGGGATTATTCCAGTCAAATTTACCAAACTGGAAGAACACATGGGAAATCAAAAACTGCAATTCGAATTGTTTTTGATTAAAAAAGACATCTTTAATTACAGAAAACTGCAGAAGGAGAATTGTAAAACTGCCATCAAAATGAATTTTTGTTAATTTGGCATTTCAACTTTAAACTGGTAAGCTTTTAATGACCATCAGCAGGGTGTTGAATAAGTTGCACCGGTGTTAAAATGCTTTAAACTGTCATAATGTTGGGCTAATACAACTTTCTTGAACTGTAAATGACAGTCTTATTTTGTGACCATAAGCTGTTTAACTAATACTGAAATAGAAGCTTAATAACATGAGATTTGCACAAGAATTTGAACACGAAGTATTTAAAAATACAGTACAGAATGCTTTAGAAAACGCATTAAAAGTTATTCAAGGCTTCATATTTGTATAAATAAATGTGAAAAAACTTCTTTTTTCTTAATTGAAAAAATGCTGCAGAATAATTTGTCTTAAAACTGTGATCGCATCGACGGTTTGAGGTTTATTAACTGAATGCTTGTTGCCTAACAGAAAAACATGAAATAGTTAGAATTTTTTAGCATAGAGTAACTGCAGCTGGTGTAAATGTAGGAGTTTTACACAATTTTTAGACTATTGTATAAGAAGTAAGTATTAAGCACTGGTTTTGAAAACATATAGAACTGTGATACTATGTTGGAAAAAAAAGATATGTAGGATTATGTTTAGTATCTGGTTATTCGGAAAGTTCGTGTCGCTGGTTTTTGCATTGCCATTTTTGGCGCATTTCTGTCTATCTAATTACTTTTATCCTTATATTGCATTCGCTTTATCTGTTTCTTAAACTGCCATTTTATATCAGTGTGCAAAAAAACTACTTAAAACTTGAAATAGATGATTGCAATTTGTTCACAAAACTAGACAAACAATTGTTAAGATTTTAGCTTGTGCTTTAAACTGGAATAAATTCAGGCAAATATAAGCACTTTAAACTGCATAAAATAATCAAAAACAGACATCCACGCGTATAGGTAAATTAATTTTATTAAACTGGCGTAGGTGTTTTTTGTATGACAGTAAAAATTTAATTTGAGTCCAAATACGTAAGCAGATAAATAAACAATCATAATTTTTCTACAGGTAACCATAAAGGGGAAAAGCTCAACATAAAATTTGCATCAACTTTACACAATAATGAACATACACGGTGGTTTTAAAGAAACACGAAAAAAAGCATAACTGTACATTTCCTTTTTCTTTTATCAAACTGATTGAAAACAACTCATCAGATTTAAACTGTTTAAGGGAAAAAAGAAAATGATTGGTAAACAGAATTCTCTAATACAATTTGTGTTCATTTAGTACATTTTTTAACATTTTTATCTCAATTTCTATTCAATTGAATTCAATGTTTGTCATATCCCTAATATTTCATCCTCTCTTCTCTTTTTTTCAAAGACAAATACAGATATAATAAACTATTTTATTGTAATTATCTTGACTGCAAAAACTAATTGCGATAACAAGAAGTGGTTGTAAGCTGACAAGATTAATTTTTCAATAAACATTTAACATGTTTTTATTATAAGAAAATTTAGAAAATGATAGCTGAACATTATTCTTTTTGGATAAAACTGAAAAATAAAAGTTGATCACGAAACAAAAAGTGTAACAAATAAGACAGGAAAAAACATTTAAAAAATGAAGATTGTCATAAAAAGACCCAACAATAAGTCTTTTTTTGCTTTTTACTTGACAGATTTATGTTAATTGTCGTTGCAGGAAGGAATAAGATTGTAAACTGAGGTTACGAAGGCAAATATGTTAATAAAAAGCTTTTTTGAGCACTTATAAGTAACATTCAAAACTGGATAAAATGCAGATATTTGGGATTGATAAAACTGAAAGAAATGTTGGTAAATCAAAAAACTGCAACTTGAATTTTAAAATGGATTAAAAACTAGAAATTTCAAGTTCACAACTACTATCAAAAAAATTTCAAGCATTTAAAAAATTTCAATTATAGAAAATTGCAGGAACACAATTGTAAAACTGTCGTCGAATTGGATTTTTGTTATTTGTGAATTTCACTTTTTTTCACGAAATGGGATAGCATACCAATTGATTAAAAAAATACAATTTTTAAAGAAAAATATTTTTGCTAACTGTGTTTTTGTTCTTTTAAACTAATAAAATATGCTGATGCTTACACAACTTCAAAAGAAAAATACAAAATGCCTTCCTTAAAAACAAATTGTTTCTTAATTAAACAATGTTATGATAGTACAAAAATGATGCTTAGATGTTAAGTAATTATTGTCTTGATATTAACTGACCTTCAACAGGGTGTTGAGCAAGTTATCCCCCCCCCCCCCCCCCAGTTAAAGTGCTTTAAACTGACATAAATTCAGGCTAATGTAGGCGCTTTAAATTGCCAAAAAATAATATTCTTCTATTTTCAGCTGTGCTGACAAGAGGCATTAAATTGTTTAACTGCAGATTTTTGTGATCAGAAATTAAATCAAACTGGTAAGAATTGTAGTCGGTTGCAGTAATTCTTTAATTATAATAAACGTTCTTTACAAAATTCGGTAAACAGTTGTTAAGATTTTAAATAACCTATTTTTTAATGTAGATATCAAGAATGAGAATAGAAGAAAGAATATCAAAAACAAAGTTGAAGAGATTTTAATATAGCTATTATTAGTAAAACTGAATTCATGGGCCCGATTTAAAAGGGTAAAAGGAGAAAGCTTTACATTGAAAATTTGCATAAAATTTACACGATAATCAACATACGCGGTGGTTTAAAAGAAACATGTAAAAACATAACCATACATTTAATTTCCATCAAACTGATTGAAGACAACTTATCAAATTTAAACTGTTTAATGGAAAAAAGAATACCATTGGTAAACAGAAGAATACAATTTTTTCATTTTTGTCTCAATTTCTGTTCTATTGAATTCAATGTTTGTCATATCCCCATATATTTCATCCTCTCTTCTCTACTTTTTCAAAGACAAATACAGATTTAACAAACTCTCTATTTCATTTCATTTTTTGTCCAAAAAACAATGAAAAATATATTATTCTTCCCTTTTTTTGTTGTTGAACAAATGGAATTAAATCAACAACAGCAGCAGCATTTGATGCGCTCATTTTACAAATAATTATCAAGGTTTTTGATGATGAAAAAACTGACGATGTTGAAACGAGAAAAAATGTTCTATTACAAAAAAATATTGTTTTAAAAGCGGTATAGAGAAAAACAAAGTTAAAGTGGATATATTGACCTAAGTCATAATTTGTTTGAACAATGTTTAATAGATAAAGACGGGAAGAAGGAAAACAAAGGATGCATGTGAGAGTTTCACATTTTAACTGCCTCCGCAATTGTGTAAATATTGTTCAATTTTTTCAATGGCATGGAAAAAGCCCTGTGATTCAGAAATACCTTTTTAGTCTAGCAAAACATTAAACGCATAAACTGAATCCAGAAAAGGTGAAGTTAGTATAGTCATTGTTCTTATCCTTCACTAGATTTTTAAGAAATAACTTTTCACTATTAAATTAAGGGGTGTTTCTTCATAAAGAATAATTTCTGATAAAAATGTGAAGGAAGTAGATCTCCATTTTTGAGATAAAGCGTTAGATTGTTAGCAACAATTTAAAATTTAAATGATTGTGAATCAATGCCCAATATGTAAACTGTATAAAAAAGACAAATTTTGAAACAATGTTTAAACTTGAAAATTACTTTAAAGTGATCGCAGTTGATTACGAAGAAATTATGGCAACTGCTTTAAACAAAGACGGATGAGATTTAAAAATTGGCAATTTAAAACAGACGAAGAATAGAAAATAAAAGGGAAAGTTGTAAATAAAAAAACGTGGTTTTTTTTAAAACTGATGTCTTAAATACATCTGAAATTTTCTACAAAAAGATAAGCTTACAGGATATTTTACTCTTGAAAATTATTTTAAACTGGTTGGTTGTATATTGAACATTTGCCGAAATAACTGACTTTTTCCAAGCATTTAAAGACTAATAAAAGTTAAGCACATATGAAGAAATGAAAAACTAAAAAAAACTGATTAACTTTACCGTACCAAATGTGTAAAAAAACTGTTCAACAATACAGCGCTTTTGGTAAAATAAAAAACTTTAATCATGACAGCTGACAACTTTAGGTGAATAACATGAATTTCTTCATTTTTAACATGACAGAAGAGGTGATTACTATAACAGGAAAGAAAACGATTGTAAACTGATGGTTTACAAATTCAAGGGCTCCTATTTTCGTTGTAACTGGATTCTTTGGATTCGTTTTGAAAATCTTTTGTTTGTTGTTAAATTTACAGAAGGAGCTAACTGCCATAACAATTAATAAAGAGTGTTGAAATTGTTGATATCTAAAATGTTCGATTATACTTACCTGCAGAGGGCGTTTCAGAAAAGTATTTTGATTGTAAAGCCGCAACTGCCACGCCGCGCCACAAAGAAAAAAGAATCACAATAAAAAAATGTGAAGACGTGACAAACACATGTACGACAAAAGGCCAAAAAATTGTTTATTTTTTTTAAAAATGGACAAACATGAATTGGAAATGTTGAAATTGAACTGTCCAGAAAAGATAAATACAGAAACAAAATTATTAGAAGCTTGCTTTAATTTTAATTTAAAACTGAATAAGAGAAACAGGGCCGCAACTTGGGGGGGGGGGGGGGGGGGTTGACATCGAAATTACCAAATTTACTAAGAAAAATGAAATTTACACCTGATAAAATTCGTATTCTCATTGGTCGTTTTCTACCGATGTAATAGCTTTTCCTTGAAGGACATAAAACTGGAAATTGTTGTTCTATTTTTCAAAACTGTTTACGACATTGGCGCTAAACACGTGGAAGGTTCATCAATTGATAGCGATTATAATTTTTGTAAAACAGAAAGCAAAAAAAATCATTCAAAATAAGAAGCATAATAATAATAATAAATTTAAACTGTCGGGGTGTATGCAGGAAATTTGTGATTAAAAACGATTATTTCGAAAAACTTATCTTTTCTCTTGAGTAAATAACTGTGATGAATTGCTGCCACCCAATCCACCAATTGCCACGCGGGACTTTAAGATGAGAGAGAAATAAATAATAATATATTTATTACCACAAATAGAGACGTTGATAACAACACAAAAATGATGATACGAATGAACATATAAACGAGACAAAACAAAGAGGGTATTTATAGACAAATAAAGCAAGCATGATGCACTATGTTAATTTCTTAACCTTCATTCTTTCTTCTGCTTGATTGTTGGTGACGAGTTGCTGCCGAGTCGCCACAATAACTGTTATAATTTAAACTTAAATTTTATACTGAGAGATAACTAAATGGAAGTAATTAAAATAATCTTTACAGATTTTGAGGCAAGTGTTTAGCGAAACACAATTGATAATTTTCGTTTGTCTCATTCATATAATAACTGATTCTTGCCATCCATAGTTTACTCTATTTTTTGATTAAAAATAGCATCCTGGCGTAATAAAATTATTTTTTTATAAAACTGGAGTTGGGGTTTTTTTGAAAAAAAGTCAATTTTTTAATTTTAGAGGTAATACTCGCGTGGATAAACAGTCATTACTTCAGATAACAATTACAATGAAAAGCTTAACATAAAACTGCCATAAAAGTTACACGATTATGAACGTTTAATTTTCTTTAAACTGACAATAACTGTACCCTAGGAAAAAGAAAACGATTGGTAAACAATATTCCCTAACACAATTTTTCATTTAGTACACTTTTTTTCATTTTTGTCTCAGTTTTTATTCCATTGAATTCAGTGTTTGTTATATCCCTATATTTCCTCCTCTCTTCTCTACTTTTTCAAAAGACAAATACAGATTTAATAAACTCTCTTTTTTCCCTATTTCATTTCTATTTTTTGTCCAAAAAATAATGAAAAAAAATATTATTCTTCTTTTTTAATTTTGCTCAACAAATGGTATTAAATCACCAACAACAGCAGTATTTGATGCGCTCCACTTGCTATTAATGATCAAGGTTTTTGGCAATGAAAAAATACGGACGGTAAAAAAAGGAGAAAAAAGGTTTTATTACATAAAAACTAATGTTTTAAAAACTGTACAAAGAAAAGCAAATTTTTAAGTGGATATATCGACCTATTTCATAATTTTATTTAAACAATATTAAATCACATAAAGAAAAAAAAGAAGACAGAAAGAATGGAAACAAGGGATGCATGTGAGAGTTTCACATTTTAACTTCCTCCGCAATTGTGTAAATATTGTTCAATTTCTTCGATAGCATTAACATAGTCTTGTGGCTTTTAAAACATAATTTTTGTCTGACAAAAAATATGAAAATTCTAAACTGAATTTGTTGTAGAGGTAGATGTTCGAGTTCAGGAGTGATATTTTGTCCTTTACTATCTCTTAGTAAAGGATAGTAAAAAACAAAATATCAGCTGTCCAATCATTGATATGTGGATTTAATAGATAAATGGATATAGCTAATAAATAATAGGCGATATCTAAGATATTTCTGCATAATGAATGCTTTTAGAATCAGTGTACTCCCGCTCCCTAATTTCCCGCTCCCGCTCCTAACGTAGCATCTCGCTCCTCGCTCCCGCTCGCTTTTGCCGTTTTTTAATCCGCTCCCGCTCGCTCCCGCTCCCGCTCCCGCTCCCGCTCCGGCTCCCATGTTTAACAGCTTTTCAAAAAATTTTTTATTTAATTAAACGAAATTGCAATAAGTCTTGCTAAGTTAAGTTCTTGTTGTTGAAGAACAGCTTCAGAAAGTTTTGTAGATTCAAAAAAATTTTTCTTGGGTTTTGATGATCTCGCTGGATTTGGAGTTTTGATCACATCCATTTTTTCACATAAGAGTAAAATTGATTATTTTTTGAGAAAATATTGCAAAAAACTCTGAACTTGGAAAGAGCCGCTCTTTCGAAGTCGCTCCCGCTCCCTTAATAAGAGAGCGGGAGCGGGAGCGAGGAGCGGGGCGGGAGCGGGAGTACACTGTTTAGAATATTTTAAATGCATTATTAATGGATTATTAAAGTTTTTCTTGCTATTTAAAATTATCGACATCAAAAGTTTTATACAAATTATTAAATCCAGGGAAGAAGAATGGACGACTGACACTTCTCCGGTTAAAAAGAGTAGTGATAGAACTGGCATTATGTTATTATCTTTAACTGCATTATAATAAATACCTTTACACTATTAAATTAAATGAGTATTGAAGTATAATTTCTGATAAACATTTGAAGGAATCAACTATAAATTTTTGAGATAAATGCTGATTGGCGAACACATTGAACTATACTACAGACCATTAAAATGGTATGGCTTCTAGCTAAAATCAATATTGCTTTTTCTCTTGTTAGATTTTAGTGTTGTATTATTTAAAAATTGAGATGGGAGAAAGTGATACTGGTAAACAAATACAGATTTAATGATTTTTTTAAAAACTGTACAACATGCTCGTGTTTTGAAAGATTTTATTGTTTATCAGCAGTTTCATCGAATTTAACTGAAGCAGCTTCATCACCAAAATCGGCTTTTTTCTCGGTAAAAAGGTTGACAACAAAACGTTAATTGGGGAAAACTGTCAGGAATGTTGTCAATTTGTTTTACAACAGAAAAACTAATGTTTTAAAAACTTTACAAAGAAAAGCAAATTTTAAAGTGGATATATCGACCTATTTAATTATATTATTTGAACAATATTAAATTGTCAAATTAAAAAACCAATGTAGAAAGAAGAGATACTGCAAAAAAAGAAGAGTTTCACATTTTAAGTGCCTCCGCAATTGTGCAAATATTGTTCATTTTTTTCACTGCCATCCAACCTGTCGGAGTATTTAAAACTATTGTTTTTTGTCTAATAAAACAAAAATTATTTAAATATATTTTATAAACTGAGAACGGAGTTAAGTTTGTTTCAGGAGACATGAAAGAAACCAAAGAGCTTATTCGAAAGCAGGAAAATATTATGATCACAAGTAGAAACTGTTTATAATAAGCAGCAATTAATTTTAAAAACAATCAGCTTTGTTTTTTTATAATTTTCATGATAATCTCAACAACTATTTAATAGGAAAATTTGTAAAACCGATGTTTTTAACACAAAAAGAATTTAAAGAAACAAAAGGAATTTGTGTGTTTCACATTCTAACTAAACTATCTCCGCAATTGTGCAAATATTGTTCATTTATTCATTGGCATGGAAAAAGCCCTGTGGTTTAGAAATACCATTTTTGTCTGACAAAAAAATAAAAAATATTAACTGGATTCAGTAGATGTGTTAACAGAACAACAATCACCCTTTACAAGATTTTGAGAAATACCTTTTCACTATTAAGTCTGAGGGGTATGCCTAATCAAAGCTTTGTTAATTTGTAATAAAAATGTAAAGAAACAGATTCTAAATTTTCGAGATAACTGCGCAAAATTTTTTATTAATGAAAACTGTAATATAATTATTGAAAAGCATTTAAACGGTATGGCTTCTTCTTATTAAAACTAAAACAAACTGCAAGAATAGAGACAGTGGAAAAAAGGATGCATGTGAGAATTTTAAAATTAAAGTGCCTTTGCAAATGAACAAATAGTGTTCAGTTATTTACAAACAATTTTATCTAATAGTTTAGAAAATGTTATTTTTGTTTAGTAAAAAACGTTCTAGTAATACAAAATATAAAATGAACTCTGAATCCAACGGTAAGTAACACATTTAAATGCCAAAGCAATTTGCAAATAATTCACTGTCTTCTAACTTCTCGTATGTTTTAGAAATATCATTTATGTCTTGCAAAGCTATAATAATTACAATATTAGATATAAACTGACGAGGGGTTTGTTGTATAACAACAAATTGTTGGCAATTTAAATTTTATTTTTATTATTTTTAAATCAAGCTTGAACCGTAGTTATGAGGGCTCTTATTGATTAACTGTTTACAATAATCAAAACAAAGGTTTAACAAATTGTTCTTTGTAATAGTTAGGGTCATAAAACAACTATAAAAATATATATATCTATCGTCGAGTAAATTTAAAATATTGTGAATTGAATCAGATCATTTGAAAACACTAATGATTACAAAAACTGTAAGTTATAAAAAATGAAGATTACATTATAACTATGGATAGCATTAAAATATTGGAACATAAAATAAAAATAAAATGCCTAAATATATGCCATCCCAACTTAAACGGGACCTAGACCTTAACTCATAAATTTTCATAAAAATTAAATATGATAGGTTTTGTTGGACTTATGTTAGCTGTTTAGAATCTATACCAGATGGCATAAATTGATACATAAAATATTTTTTAGATAAAAACTGGACGTTGAAGAACTAACTAAAAATTGAAAAACATTTTCTTCATGTTTTATGACGGCACTTTGTGGAGCAAAACTGTGTATTGGATCTTTGTTGCAAATACCAATAACGTTTTTGGCCAGAATGAAATTCATAGATTCGAAATAGGAACTGGAGCATAATGAAACATACAAAGTATTGAAACATTTTAAAATATCAAATGGATCTTTACAGGTTCATTTGATATTATTTATTTAAACCAAAAAACTGGTAAGCGTTGAAATAAAAATAAAACTTTTAACTTTTTAACAGTTTTAACTATAGTTTATTCAGGGATTTTAATGGGATTTTTGTATTACACAACTGCATACATCATTGTTCAGAAAATTTTTGATGTTATGCAGAAAAACTGGTATCCCGGCAACAGTTGTTACAAAAGCAATGTGTAATTAGAATTGTCGTTTAAACTGAAAGCTTCATTTTTTGATTATCTGAAACTGAATCAATGAAAAAAGGTCGTAAACTGATGAAAGTTCGGACTGTGCTTATTTTGATTCATGTGAATAAAATGTTTAACTTTCAAATTTTTTTAAGTCTTCATTTAAGAATGGTGTTGTTGGAGGTCAATGAAAAAGTTTTTACTGTAAATTGTTTGTCAAAGAATTTACAAGAAATAAACTGTGAAGAAATATTTACAGCGAAAGAAGACAGAAATTGAATATTTTATATTTTGTTGTTTCAATTTTTTTAACTTAAACGTTTGTTATCCATAGTTTTGTCCATTATCGCAATAAATTAAAAAAATTATAACCGCCAATAATTACATCAATTGAAATAACAATGTTTTAGTCAAATGTGTTCTATTTGTATCAAAAAAAAACAAAAGGCATGTTTTTTTATCCACAAACTTTTGCTGTTCATAGAAATTATAAACTGTGCATCAAACACCACAACACTTAAACATCAAGTTTCAAAAATTTTAAAAACTGTTCATTTATTTTTTCTGCAATTAAAAATTTGTGAATTTTAGAAAATATTTTTTATAAAATCGAAGTATTCTTTATGCTACAAAAACTGCTTTAAAGATGTATCAACTTTTATGGACAATATTTTTAAACTTGTCTACTATAAATTAAATTTTATATTAACTGAAACGAATCTTGCGCATCGCTGCTCAAAATGATAGCATGAAAAAAATTCAATGAAGTTTTTCCTTGCAAGATTATGAGTAAATGTTTTTGAATCTAAAAAAACTGATCACGATGAAAATTGTATGAATTCCAAACTCGTAAGAAAACAAATTTTAGTATAAAAAATGTTCTTATGCACACTCTTTTTCTTTTGAAGTTTATAAAGCATTTTCTGCTACAAAAACTGATTCATATGTTTCAAAACTGGAAAGTTGCTTTATGTGATACAATTTATTTTATTAGGAATTTCATGTCAAACGGGATGAGCATTGAGAACTGCATCACTCAAAACAATTTAAAACTGATCACAATGTGATACAAAGAAAACATTATTTAGGAAACTGTTAAAATTTCAGCACCACATTTTTGAGCAAAAATTTTTGGAAATCTTCGACGTTTTTTTTTTGTAATAATAATTATCAAGCTGTTTCAAGTTTTATTTTTATTTTTCTGACTGTGCAGCGTGCATTAATTTATTAACTGTGACTAAAATGCTCAGGGTAAATATATTGTCATCATTTGATAACGATTTCCTGCAGAAAAACAATTTTGACTCTACTTTCGTTATTCATATGAAAATTACAAAAAAACACTGCTGCTTATTTTCGAACTTGGCATGAATTGAAATTTAATTCAAAATCTTTCAGTGGCAAGTTTTGTCAGGAAAAATTTGTAAAACTGATTTATAGGATTATTTTCTCATTTAATATTGTTTAGAAAAAAATTTTAATTTTCAAATTTTTGTCAAAATTATCAAATGTCCTGATTGCCATAAACATGCAATAATTCATGCTAGAAACAAACAGAAAGAATGAAGCTCAACAAGATTAACTGATTTTTCAGGATGTTGTTTCTTTTCTACTATTTTTGTTAAAAGCTTCTGTTCCGGAAAATAGCTGTCCGAAAAAGCTTAAGCATCCTATGTTTAATTTAAAACTATTTTGGTATATTTCATAAGGAGAAAACTGAATTGTAAAAAAGTTGCGTTGTGCACAAAAGTAAAAAGTGCTAGGAAAAATCAAGCGGTGCGATGAATAATTGTAAAAAAGTATTACACATCACATGTGGAACGCTGGCTTTAAAATTACATACTATTCTATCCTTTAATTTACGATAAAACTGCCTTCTAAACTGTGCCCATGATGAAGATTTGAAGATTTAAATTTATTTGTCCAATGCTTTAGCTTGAAAAATATTATTTTTTAAACTAGATGGGGTCAATTACGAAAGAATTATTCAAATATGCAGAGTTGGAATTTGAGCATAATAAAACATACAAAGTACTGAACAAGTTGAAATGGACGTGTCTCGGATCGGGACGCATAAACCTGGCTGGCTGCATTTTAGACTGATATTTTAATACGAACATTTTTGGATTTATGTTTTTCGGATATAAGATATTCGGATTTCTGTATTTAAGACGCACAATTTCTAGTTGGTCTTTTGTGTATATAGAATACAACATGATAAATCCGGGATGTTAGAAAAAAACATACAGATTAATGATTTTATATTTTGATATAGTTATATTTTACTGATGCATTTAATACGATGTTTTCGGGATGCAAGATTTTAAAATACATTAATTTGTTTAATGATTTCAAATGCAAAGTTTTCGGATGCAAAAATTTCAGATGAAGAAATCAAAATGCTCATTTCTGGACGTCGAATTTGGGATGCTTATTTCTGGATGAGGATTTTGCTAAAAAAACAGTGGGGAAAAAAGCGCGCACCATTTCAAAAAAAAAGAAAAGAAAAGAAAAAACGCAATGTGAAAAGTGCGTTTCTTTCGTTGTCTGGCTGCGGTGAGGTTAAAAAATTGCCGTCCAGAAATGAGCATTTTGAAATCGTCGTCCAGAAATCAGCATTTCGATTTCTTCATCTGTAAATCATGCATCCAAAAATTTTCATTCTGATTATCTGATACAATACTGTTTATCCTAATATAATCAAATATTTTTATGCATAACGAAATCTATTATCCCAAAATAGAGGTTTTGGAATAACTATTCACAAATTTTTAGTATGAACTGGCTAATCCCGAAATAGTTATCCAAATTTTTCTCTTTCAAATTATTTATACATAAAAAATCAACTAAAAATCTGGTGTCTTAAATACAGAAATCCGAATATCTTGTATCCGAAAAACATAAATCCAAAAATGTTCGTATTAAAATATCAGTCTAAAATGCAGCCAGCCAGGTTTATGCGTCCCGATCCGAGACACGTCCGTTGAAATATTAAGAAGGAGGGGAAACACGATCTTTGCAGTTTTTGTTTGCATTTCTTATTTAAGCCAAAAAAACGTTATGCAGGAAGCAAGATTATAAGTAAAACTGATATGACCTAGTCCAGAGTTTAACAAGAAAATTTTTAATATGTATAGGATAAAAGTAGATAGAGCAAATCTTATTTTTACTTTTTAAAAGAACATAAAATGAATTCTAACTGAGTGCGTTTGGATTATTTATTTCGCAAAAAAATAAACTGTGATACATTATGTCATGTTTTTTGCAAATTTAAATTATTTTTCTTAATTATTAACTGACGAGGTGCAACTTGTGCACAATGTTAAAAAACTTCTGTGTATTATTGTAAGGAGATGTTTGGCTATACATTTTAATTAAACTGTGGTAGAAATTGGTTTCTGCATAAACAATATTGCAAATTTGTTCTTCTACATGGTTTGGTAGTAAAAGTTAAATGTCAAGTTAAGCAAACAATTGACATGGGCAGTTGTAAAAATTTGGTTAAACTGGTACAGACAATATAGCCGCGTAAATTTATTTAAATTATCAGAAAAACTGAAATAAATCACAAAAAAATTTTAAACTTCATTGGTTTCCATTAAATGGCTATAATGTATGAACAATATAACAACTGACACCTTTAAAGCCATTTATTAAAAGTTTAATTTTGTTTTTATATTTTTAATAGACCTTTTAATAATTTCAATAAAACTAAACTGATTTGTTTCGCATAATTATTGTTTGAATTGTGAATGAAAAAGCTTTAGATAGTTATTACTGAAGAAATCTGAATTAATATTATCGTGTTTAAAAAGTTTTCAAAAGGTTCTGATTTTTTGAATTACCTAAATACGTAAAACTGCATTTTCCTAATAACGGACAAAGTGTGGGAAAAAAGTGCTTTCACGATTCAATAATTACTAATTTTTTGGGTAATTTTTGTTAAAACTGTTTTTTACTACAAAATTAAAAGAGACAAAATAACTATAAGTTAATTTTAAAACTGACTGCGGATAAGACAAGCAGCATTTTGAAAAAGCTGAATTTTGATGATATATTTTTTTAATGTTGAGATTTGCGTGAGAGAGGAGTTCCACCACATAAAAACCTTCTTGTCAGGGTAGCATTAATGTTAAAATATGAAGCAGTGTTCAAATGAATTTTAAAAGAAGTGATTTTGTTTTTTTGTTAAAACTGTGTTTAGCAATAGTTTAGAAAAACAATCTATTGATAGATATTTTAAAAATGTGGCATTAATATAGGAAATGACAGCTCGCGCTTCTTGCACTTAGTCACATATATTTAAAGCTTGATTAATCGAAAATATCTTTAAACTGTCTTCGAGAATTAATTAAAGAGAATATAAAATTGCAGCGATGAAAAAATCGGTAGAATCATTTGGTGTTTTTGACCGAAACATCTTTTTTTCGTTTTTTTCACCATTTTTCATATTTTTGTTTTGCATTGTCTTTGGAAGAAAAACACAAATATTTGCATATAAGCGTATACACACTTTGAGGTTAGACGACATTGTCGTTGATTCCACTGTGAATGAAGAAAATGAAAAACAATAAAAAACGAAGGGGGGGGGGCGTAAACGAGAATAGTGCCAATAAAATTTAAATGAAAACGCTTTTAAAAACCATTTATTTTACAAAAATCAAAAATGAAATCTGAGTGGTAAGGTCTTCAACTCAAAAAGAATTTAAAAAAACAAAAGGAAAAAAGATATTGCAAAGGAAAGGAAGATCTACAAGTTTCACATTTTTTGTTCCTTCACAATTGTGTTAATATTGTTCAATTTCTTCTCTGGCGTTGATGTATTTTGGGTTAGAAGTACCACTTTTTGTCTGGGAAAGAAAATTTTATAATCGTAAATTGAATTTAAAAGAGATGTAAATAAAACATTCATTTTTAACTGAGTTTCAAGGAATACCTTTTCTCTATTAGGTATTTCTTATTAAAGTATAATTTCTGATAAACGCAATATTATAAAAGAAATCACTCTACATTATTGAGATAAATGTGTAAAATTGCTAGCAGCAAATTGCAATATTAATTACAATGAACGATTGAACATTATTTACACACGATTCTGGGGCAGTTACTTTATCTTCGTTAAAATTGTTGAGTGGCAGAAAAGGGAAAAAGTCATATTTTAATTAAAAACTGGAAACTTGCAAAGGCAGAAAATACTTTAAATCTATGTTTTTTGGAAATAAAAGTTTAAACACAAAAGGAATTGTTTGTATGGGAAATGTAAGTAAAAAATATGTATTGAAAAATTGTCTAAATTTTATACACCAGATTTGCACTGATAGAACTAAAAAAATAGTTTTATAAACTTATCTACTAGGTTGATATCAACAAAAACTGCATTTATAAACAATAATAGGAAAATAACTGTGGTGTGGCTATCTTAACTCATCAGTTTATAAACTGAGATGCGAGTTCAAGAAATTTAAAAATTTGTTCCGTGGTAGTTTGATCTGTTAAACTGTTGCGCCATATTTTTAATTTCCTTAAATCTGCAAATCAGTTAGGTATTGAAAATCGGGTTGCTATTATCAAAAGATGCTCAAAAATTAAAGGAATTAACTGTAGTATGGATGTTTTTTATGATTTTGTAAATCGATTATTAGTTACCGGCAAAATAATATTATTATTATCTTTCACGAATTAAGAATGAGAATAAAAAATAAAATATATGTAAACAAACCTTCTTAAAAGTTCTTATGGAAGGATGCAACTGTTGTATAAAAAAATTTAAAATGATTCAGTTCCTTATAAATTTTTTGATGTGGCTTTAATTGTTTAAGTTTTTTATTTTAGCATTTTGAGACTGTGATTTAATTTTTTTGGCACATTTTATAAGCATTTTTAACTGCCAAAGTCATTTGCTTTTTATTATTTTATCGCAAAAACATGTTAGTTGCAACAACTGAATAAAGTTTAAATTAAATGAAACTAGCATTTTGATTTTATGTTTACTAAAACTGAGATGTCTTTATGGCACAGATTTTTTTAACACGGTTTTATTATACTGATAATTTCTAACCAGCTTTTTGCTCTCGATTTGTCATGCTCATCTTTTAATTCAAAGATGGTACTTTTAAATGTTAAAAGAGTATTTTAAACTGTTATGTTCGAACATTGAAAATGGTCTGATGTTTAATTTTTTGTAACATTTTAAAGTACACAAAGCTAATCTTAACTGAAGATTACCGATGACTTGGCATGATATGATCTTATTTGAAAAAAATATAAAATGTCACACATAAAACTTTGGCTTTGAAATTACATAAAAGGTTAATAAAGTATTATAAAAACTATTACAAAAATAAACTGATATGGTATTACGTGGAGTAGTTGATACTTGAAGTCATATTAATCTGCATAATGGATATATTCATTTGGATTTTGTCAATCTTAAATATGCGGCCGAACAGTCGCATAGTCGACTGGTTTAGGGCGCCCATGACTCACCCAAGAACTGTAAGCTCCCCGCTGGTTCGAGTCGCCTGCAAGACCAGTTTAAAAATGATTATGCGAGTCAGTCCTCGGTCGGTCCCCGAGCTCAATCCCGTCTTCCACCTCATGGGTAGTGGTTAAAGCAGTGGCTAGTTATCCACATTGAACGTTTAACTTTTAATCTTTAATTTTGTGCTTTTTTATTTAAACGTGCTAATAAAGTTTTAAGCTGAAATATTTATCTCATTCATATTATATTGATTACTTTTATTCCTTTTTTTACATTCTCTTTTTTAATTCAAAAACATGAAATCCTAACAAAATAAAATATATTGTTGTAAACTGGTGTAGCTTGAGTGATGGAATAAACGGAATTTCTAATTTTAAGGAAATGAACTGCCAAGAATCCCACTAGTAGATTTTCGATTTAAAAAAGCAACTAAAATAAAAACTTAAAAGAGATCACGATTAAAAAACAAGGTGAAGAGATATTGAGAAAAGCGTTTGGTCAACCTCATACAATATTTTTCATTTTTCTCATTCTTATTCAACTGATTACTGCTGTTCCTGTATTTTAATTTTCTTTTTTACTTTAAAACTGGCATCATAGTGAACGATAAGTAATTACTTTAAACTAACGTGGTTGATGGTTTTCTGTCACTAAAAATCTCAAGTGAGCAAATGTTATCTTTTTTCTTTTTAATTAACCATAAGAGGAAGTTAACATAAAAAAATAAACTGAGTTGAACAAGAGAGGAAAGAAAATATTACGCTACACTATTTGATGGTTTCAATTGATCCATGTTTAACAAAAATCAAACAATTTGTTTAAGACTCACTTTAGTGTATCAAACTGTTTTTTAAAATAAATCCTTGCTAGTTAAAAATCTTTGCTAAATTTAAGCATAGCAATAATTTTTATATGTTTTCTTTTTTCTTACATTTTTCACAATAAAGATCATATGCCCACAAATGTTATACCATAAGACAGCACTTGAATAGAGGTTTAAATTTCGTATAGGGTTCATGCAAGTATCTCTTCAGTTTACAAAGTTACAAGCAAAAAACATTTTGTCCGGAAACTTTTGTGCGCTACTGTATATTTTTTGTAACTGTCTTTTATTTTGGAACAAATTTTAGAGGTCAATAAAGTAACATTTTTAAACTGCCAAATTGACAAAAAAATTGTTAAAACCTTAATTATTAGGCAGCTTACTAGTAATAAATGTAAATGAACAACATCAATTTCAAAACCACAAATTATTGCCATTGCTGTTTTAACATGACAGCAAAGTGTACGATAAGTATCCATTATTTTAAAAAAAAACTGTGGCAAATTTATGGTGTATTTAATGTGGTTAAACGGAAGAAGGATTTCCAAACTGAAATGTTGTTTAAAGATTTGCGTACACGCAAAACTGACTCGAATGGAGGTGTCAATATTTTTAAAAATAAAAAAAGAATAAAGATAAATGTTTTAGTTCATACTGATGAAGCTACGACAAATGCTAAAGATTTGAAATTAATGTATTTTTATCAAAGACACAAAAGTTTTAAAGTGTAATATTTTGGAAGCCTGCATGTTCTAATTTATACTTTTTTGAGTAATGTGTAGCAATATGGACACATTGCTACTAGAGAACACCGTATTTGAGCCTGTCCTATAAAAGAATTACGAAATAAAAAAATCTTTCTTCTTTGTATTTTTTTTCTGTTAAATTTTTTTTACTCGAGTGTTTTCGCGTTAGGAGCCATTTTTAAGGAAAAAAATATAAATTTACAAAAAAAATCTAAAAATCAAAAAACAAAAAACAAACTTTATAAAAAAGAGCAAAAATTCTGTTTTTTCTGCAATATTTTTTTATTTACAGTTACTAAAAGTAAAGGGGGATGTCACAAACAACAGCAATTTGATTATAACACTGTGCAATACCACGGCAGGTTCAAAAAACTCTTAGCACGAAAAAAGCTAAAATCCGTGAGAGACATTCGTTGTTTTTTCAAAAAATGTTAAACATTAACTGCTTGTGTTAAACACGTACAATTAAACAATCCTTTTTCTATTAAATTTTTTTTATTTTAAACATAATTACAACATATATGGGAGTAGTTTGCTTTTCAGAGTTATGAAAACAGTGCATTCTGAAGAGAATGGCGTCGATTTTAATTTTTAAATTGCATAAACTTTTTAATGCTTCGATAGAATTTTAATTTTTTTTAAAAAGTTTTTATTTAAGATGCCTATATAAAATATTTTTAAGAGCTTTTGTCAAAAAAAATTTTGTTTTCGAAAAGTTTATGCAATTTAAAACTTTAACTGCAATATTATCAAACTACTTTTCAACTAACTAACTGAATATGCTATGCAAGGGTTGTGCTATACTATCAAATGCTATTTTTTAATGTCTTAGTAAAAAATAATTGTGTGCATATATCCATAAACCCCAAATATAAATAAACTGCCTCTTTTATTTAATAGATTTACTTAAATGGCATGTTGCAACAAAATTTTTGTTAAAAAATAAAACTGATTAGAAAAACAATGCGTATAGTTTGATTGTAGTGTAAGCAAATCTGTTTTAACAGATGTTATAGCACTTCAACATGATTCTGTTTCAAAACAAATTTAAGTTATTGTGCTAACTGTGTTGTGTTCTTAGTTTTTACAAAGCGTGTACAAAAATTCTAGTACTTTTATGACACATTTGATGCAACTGATTTAACTGAATCGGTCACAATAAAAATAATTTTTACAAACTAAACTTTGTGGGCAAAACGGTAGTCTAACCATGTTTAATAGTAAGCTGAATAAAGTTATGTTAAGCTATCAAACTGATATCATCTTTGATTTTACGTTTTGCATAAACAGAGATCCAAACTTGGTTATTTTTTTAAAAAAACTGAACACATTAGTTTTACCATGAGAATAATTTTAAACAGGTTAGCGACGAATAGTAAGTGACAACGCAATTGTGTAAGCATTGTTCGTTTGTTAACTGTCATTAACATTGAATCCAGGTATCTTAGAAAAAATCATTTCCGTCTGTTAAAAAAACGTTCTAATTTATAATTCAAACTGTGATTTCCTTAAAAATACCGTGCCACTGTCCGTATTAATTTATAATAATATTTAAAGTTCTTTGAATACCAACACTCTGGAAAAACTGCAAATTTGCTTCTGTTGCAAGAAAACATAAACAATGATAGTGAACAAGAGACTCAGGAGAAGACCGCCAAAGGTGGTAGGGTTTTCTAGTACTTTAAAAACTGAATAAGCAAAACATAACAAAATTTAAAAAATTATATTTTTAACTGGACCAGCTATAAGATCGTGGTTTTCATTGTGAAAAAAAACTGAAAAAATTTGCACGTTTTAAATTCAAATTCATTGCAATGCATAATTTAAATTGCAAATTAGTAAGCGGATATTCCCCCGCATGATCCGTATTAGTTTTAACTGTTGTAGGTAGACGACTAAAAATAAATTTCTGAAAAAAATATATTTTAATGGCATCGTTTTTTTTGCACATTGCATATGTGAGTTTGCTCGGCATTTGTTCATTTATTCATTGTCACCTGAATTGTTTTACGGCTTAAAAATATTATTTTTGTCTTTCAAATTAACTGGAGCAAACAGTTCCAAAAAACTTAGAGAACATTCACAGCTGACGTCAAAACTGAAGGATAGAAGGTAGTTAAGATAAAACTGATTGGCCCAGTTGAAAAACAGTTCGTATGAAACATAAAGAAAAACTGCATAGATTCAAACATAGATGCTACAGAAAACTGTAAGCAATCTTAAATTTTTAAATCTAATTTGAAATTTACTAAAACATTAATGTGTAAAGTGCAGAAATCTATAAACTGTGAGGTAAATGTTACAAAAAAAACTTATATTTTATTAACTGTTCAAGCTATTGGTTCTTGTTATGCCCTAGTCCACGAAGTGAATATATATGTATAGGTTGATAGATGCAAGTTGAAACATTATAGATGAAATGATTGAGCGTTTATTCGAACAACATCATACAAATGAGAGAGACAACCGAGAATGAACAATTTACAATGGACAAAGAGACTATTTATACAGAAATGATGACGTGGCAAAGAAATGAATAATATGCTAAATTAGCATATATTCGCAACTTTCTGCTTATTTTGTCACAAAAAATTGCGCAAGAATAATGAAAGAAGTTTAAACTGTTTTTTTCAATGTGCAACATTTTTAGTGTTACGTGTTGCCGTTTAGCTTTCTGTTTATGTATTGAATATGTAATTCTATAACTTAATTTAAGATAAAACTGTCTTCTAACCCGTACTTTTATTGCATTTAACTGTTTTTATTTAAACTGCTTCGTCATACTTTTTTATTTTTTTAAATTTGCTAATCAATTAAAGCGACTATTTTGCATAATCTTGAATGTTGTTAACTAAAAACAGCAAAACCAGTTTGATCATTAACAAGTTGTACTCAAAAAATTTATCAAAATTTAATAAACTTAAATGAAAAAACAACAATATCAAAGATATAAAATATGACACCAAAGTATACGATAAGTATCCTTGGTTTAAAAAACAATAAAGTGGAAGTCGTAAATGTAAATATTTGTTGGACAATGCTAAAGTAGTTTTTTGGTGAAATTTGTTAACTGCAATTCATTTGGCGGGAATTTTAAATTCTCTTTTCTTGGCAATGCGTCAAGTGACGATACTCCTTTAATGAGTCTGTGTAAAAAGATGATAACTACAAAACTGCAAGCATACGAGCAATGCGAGGTCCAAAAAAACTATAATCATCGAAGGTTTTCGATTTGTTAATTGATTGAAAATGAGTAGTCACGTAATATTTAAAAATTGTTTTAACGTTCAGTAGAGAAAGTGTAAAACGAAGGGATTTGTATAATATTTATATGGTCAAAAAAATTAAACGCTGGATTTTAAAAACATATAAAAATTTTGACAAGTGGCAGAATGTTGGTAAAAGAAATTATAAGAAATAAACTGTGAAGAAATATTTACAGCAAAAGATGACAAAAACTGAATATTATATATTGTTGTTGTTTCGTTTTTTGGAATATGACTAATTATATATGAATTACTATGTTTTGGCATATTTAACCATTTCAAATCATCATAAACGTAATTCCTAGACTAAGACGTTCATCGTGTGCTACTTACTGTGTAATAGCAAAATGCTATTAAAACCCTGAAATAGCGAACGGGCCCAAACCCCTTGGGGGTTTTTCATCCCTTACTATGAGCTGTTGATTCCCCCTAGTCCCGGAGAAATCCATAGGTAACACCTGAAAACGGTCCCTTGTTAAAGATGGAATACCGATAGACTGTGAAAGCTACGATAGAAAACCAATAAACATAAATTTTTTTTTGCAAACTGGTAAAGCAAAAAAGCATAATTTGAATATGCTAATTTTAAACTGTCCATAAATACCGTTTGATACAATTTTTGAAATATGAAAAAAATGGTAAACTGGTTAGTGCTGATTAGTAGAATATTGTGCCAAAAAAAACTGGCAACAGGTAGGATGATAGTGAATAATAATAAAAACATTAGGGTTGTTTAATAATACAATAAACTAAAAAACTAATGAATTTAACCATTGTTTAAGAAACTGTTCACATACATGCACCATTTGCAAAATCAAAAGCTTAAAAAATTGTCAACAAATGACATGAATCTGATGGTATTCAGCTTGATAGAAACGGTTAGTTGCTCTGACATGAAAGAAAATGTTGATAAACTGACCATTATAAAGACGAAATCTCTTTATCATTATCTGCATTTTTATTGTAAAAAAACTAAAACTGGCTGAATCTGGACAATTTTCAACGAAAATTGATGCCATTGTTAAATTCAAAAAGTAAAAATACCAAAATTAAACGTAAGTAAAAAATAAATTACTGGCATATGAAAGTTTTTTTTGTGTTTTGTATATAACTGGCAAGATCTTCGGTAACATGGAAATTAAAATTAATTATTTTAGCTGACATTAACACTGTAAAACAAATAAGTTTATGGTTTACTCTTCCATCGGCAAAAAATAATTTTAACAAAATTGTTCTATGGATAATTTTTATTCATTTTTTTTTTGGCCAAAAAATACATGTTTGATTGCAGTTTGCAAAAACAAAAAGTTAAATAAATCTAAAAAATGTAAAATTTCTTTCATAAAATGAAGGAAAATGATTTTAAACTGATGGTTGCAAGGCAAACTGCAATATAAATTTAAATAATTTTTTGAGAAACATTTGGAAAATGTTAGAAAAAACTTAACGGCTACTTTCAGTACACAAAATGCTATTAAAAATTTTAAAAACCAAGTTCACTCTTTAAAATTTATAAAATAAAAGCATAAAAAACTGAAAGACGCAAAAATTACAGCAGAAGCGTTGTAAAATTAAATGAACATAAAACTAAACTGTGTAAGATGACAGAATGATAAAATCATAATTCACATTTAAACTGTCTTTCTGGGCTCAACTGTAATTGAATATATTTCCATTACCCGTAAATTCCAATATCTTAAAGTTATTTAATATAAACAAACTGACATTGAATGTAATATTGTTGAAATCTTAACTGCATTAGGATGAATAGTGTTAAGAATTCATACCTGCAACAATTTTAGCAACAAGAATTTGCATGTAATTCTTTACAATTTTCGCTTTATTGGTTAACAAAAAAACAAAGATGAATTTGTAAAAAATTAGAAAGTTTTGCAGCGTCTTAATATTGATTAATACAAAACTGAATAAATTTGAAAATAAATGAAGCTAGTAAATAGGTTATAACTTTGATTTTATGTTTGCTAAATCTGAGATCGAAATATTCATCTGGCAGAAATTTTATTATTATTTATTGTACTAAAAATTTTTCATCAGTTTCTTGCTTTCTGTTTTTCAATCTAATCTTTTTATCCAACGATAATATTTTTAACTGTTAAAAGAGGACTTAGAAACTGTGTAACACAGTCTGTGTTGTTTGAGGTTACTTGTTTCGTAACCTAATGCATAAGCTTATTTAGTAACTATAATTTTATGAATTTTGCTTTAAACGTAAAATAAAAATGGTTGTTAAAATATAGTCGACTATAGCAGATATTGTTAAAAAAGGTGTGTGCGCAATTTTTTGTTATGGCTAATTATCAACACTAGGAAAGATGTTTAAAGGCTATGTAAAATTTGCAAACTGATTTCATCAAAAGGCCGATTCGAAAACGTTTAGAAGATGTAAAAAATTTATGAGAAAAACTAAACTGCAAAAGTATTTGTTGATTTGGGTAACATTGGCAAGTATGTTCAGGAAATAACTTAACCCTCGCTTGTTTTTACATGTAAAAGATTATTAAAAAAATGCAACAGAAATTGTGCAAAGATGGCTCATAGTTTATCAGTGCTTTAAAAAAACCTATATGGTTTCCTGGCATCTTTTTAAATAAGACAAAAATTAAACTGTTATTTAATTTTATAGCAAATTATAAACTGCGCAGCAATTTGGACCTCATCTCATGTATATTATTTGGGCAACGGCTTGTATACAATTATACATAAAACTGTCAAATAAACTTTAACGATACATGTGTGATTTTCCACTTTTAAGTTTTAAAAAACTTAAAAACAACTGACAATAGAGGTACGCGAAAAATTTGGTATTTAAAAAAACTGAATAAGTGGATCAAATTCATAAAGCGGCACGGTATTGGTTTTTTTTGTTATACTTAAATAGTTTTGAACTGGATAGTCCAAATACCGGATAATTTGTGAGAAAAATAAACTGTGATAAACAATAATTTCCAAAAACAATATTGCCAATAATTTAATGGCCTATTTTTTAAAAGCTTGAAGCTGAATTTTAATCATAGATTTTAAAACTGACATTCCAATATACATTATGTATTCATGATATTTAAAAAATTAATTTTGCGACAAGTTACTGAGGTGATTGGTACTGAAAGCAGATGGCGCCTAAAACTACTAAACTACGCAAATAATGATTTTGTGATTTAAACTGACATGTGATTATGAAAATAGAACTCAATATGCTTATTATTTTTATTTTGTTTTGTTAAAGGTACTTTTCTGAATTTGAGTGTATGAAATCTTTAGTTAGCTAATCAGTTACTTTTTTTACCATAACTGGAAGTACTAAAGGAAGAACAAGATGTTTTTTTGAATGAACTGCTTGTCGAAGTCTTTTTTATTCTAATGTTAAACTGTCTAAATAAATGAAAGAGATCACCCCTATTTTTATTTCAAATTCTGTTTCCATTTTTTACTGTCATACAAAATTTTAAATATCTGACGCCAAAAGATAAAAACTGTGAGAAGAAAATGTTTTTTCGCTAAAATAGGAAACTGGAAAGTAGGTTAATCTTCTTGCGACTGTGTTAAAACTGATAGTATTTTATAGAGCTTCAATAACTGGGAATGAAAGATATTGAATGAGAAGAGCAACTCTGCTTTTTATATTTGAAAACAGCTAAAATAGTCTGTTTGCACCATTGATTTTGCAAAAAATAATATTGTAACTGTCTTTTCAGAATCTATGTAAAACTTAACTTTTATAACTGTCTTGTGGAACTGTTGATGAAAAAAAAACAACACTATAGCGAGTGGCTATTAAATTGTGTTTAATTTTACTGATAATATAGATTTCATCATTTAAACTTAACAGTGCACAATAAAAAAAGAAATATTTTTAACAAGATTCTTACTCTATATTTCAGCTGTTTCATAACTGATTTCATTTTTAGATTTCTTCACTTGGAAAATGCAGCTGATTTGTAGTAGTAGTAGAAAATTTCTTAAATTTTAAAGGAAGTAAAAACGGCTGAACTTATAGGGTATTTAACTGATGTGGTGTATAATATAGTTGAAAATTAAAATGGGTTGAAAAAAAAATTAGCGGTTTATTAGTACCGTAGCTTAATAAGATTATTCCACACGATTAAGTATATAACTGACCATTATATGTAACATATACTTATCATGATAGCGACATTTAAAACTTATCATTGAAAGATTCATCTAAGACAGGAAAAACGTTAGAAAAAATTTTCTCGTTTTTTAACAAAAAATGCAGTTTTTCAAATGGCTGCCGCTTAGTCATTTTTGAAGCTAGAAACTTGATTTTTCGACCATTATGTGCGGCAGAGTCTGGATTTTCATGCCTTATGTAAATTTTAAGCTGGTTTGAGGTCAAATTTGAATTTGGCGCCATTTGGCGTAGTGTTCCCAAATGCCAAAATTTTATATGCAAAAGATGCTCCCCCTTGTTAGTGACATTACTGCTTTATGGCAACTCCTGGAACCTCTTAGAACTTGTTTACCAGCAAAAAATAAGTGGGCGACTTAAAATGACCACCCTGTATTTGTATTAAAAAAACAAAAAGCATGTTTTTTTATCCAAAAATAACGTTGTTGTTTATAGAAGTGAGAAACTGTGTATCAACTTTAACATCACCTTTCAAGAATTTTAAAAACTATTAATTTTGCTTTTTTGTATTGAAAATTTGTGAATTATATAAAATTATTTTTTAAAATCGAAGTACTCTTTATGTTACAAAAACTGATTCACATGTTAATCAGTTTTTTTATGGAAGATGTTCTAAATAAAGGGACATGTTCCATAAATAAAATTTTATGTTAACTGGAAAAAACCCAAGAGAATTACAGCTCAAAAAATAGCTTGTTTAAAGCTCAATGTAGTCATTCATAGCTAGATTAGGGGTAAATTTTTTGTATCAAAAATAACTGATCATGATGGAGATTGTATGAATTCCAAACTTGTAAGAATACAAATTCTAAATTTTAGTAGAAAACCAATTTTGGTTGAAAAAAAATCTTTTAAAATTGTACATACTTTTTTGAAGCTTATAAAGCATTTTTTTGCTACATAAATTAATTTATACATTTAGAAACTGGAAAGTTGAGTAGTTAAATCATATCCGTTTCCTAAAAAATTTCTTGTTAACTGGAAGAGTATTGAGAAAAATAAGAAATATATCAACAATGTTACGTTAACCGTAAAGGGTTCCAACACAATGCGGAGTTGAGACCCCGTATTTTGCACAAATACTCGTCATATTAAGGGATAGCTAGGGGCAAAATATCAGCTGCCTAATCCTCGATCTGTAGATTTAATAGCTTAATGAATAGAATTAATAAATAGCAGACGATATCTATTTTTGCTATAACATATTTAATCTACATTTCAGATACTTTCCAACCATTTCGTATGCACAATAAACTAAAAAAAATTACGGTTTCTTATCTATTACATTGCTTTAAAGGTGTTGGGAAAAAAACTTTATAGCAAAAATAGCTATCGTCAGCTACTTACTTTCTATATTCATTTAGCTGTTGAATCTACAGATCGAGGATTTGGTAGATGATATTTTGCCCATAACTATCCCTTACGAGTATTTGGGCCTCAACTCCGGACTATGTTGGAACCCTTCACGGTAAGTTAAACAATGCATGAATGTTTTTTACACTTTAAAAATTGATCAGAAGGTGGTACAAAAATAATTTAGGAAATTTTTAACATCTTGGCAATACAGTTTCAAGTTCAAACAATTGTTCAATGTTTTTTATGTGATAATAATTATCAAGCTATTTTAAAATTCTAACTTTCAAATTTTTGTCAAAAATTTCAACTACCTTGATTGCAATAATTCATGTTAAAAATAAGTATTTTAGATAAAACTGAAACAAACAGAATGAAACTCAACAAAATTTATTGATTTTTTTGACGTTCTGCGGCAAAACTGTTTTCGAAAATTTATTGTACCTAACATTAGGCAAAAAACTGAATTGTTAACAAGAGCATTGTATTAAAAATTATGTCATTGCGTTAATAAAAAATAAATCAAATTGATAGTTTTTTAAACTTATTTGCATTAAATTTGAATACTTTTTATCTTACTAACTGAATATGAAATGCAGTTGTAGCGCTTTGAAAGATTCAATGAAAAGCTGCTGATATTGCTAGATACGGTATTTCATTTTTTTTAATATTGTTGGATAAAATTTTCAAAAAAAACTGATTAGTTGATTTTCTTTCCAATAGGTAACCCCTACCTTTATCACAAAAAGGAGAAGTCCTACGCTTTCGCTTTTGTACTTTATTTCAATTATTACAGATTTATTACTAAGTGGTGAAAATGAAAGAGATAAAATAACTGATTTAAAAAGTGATTGGAGAACGGATGCTTTGAATTTTAGATAGCAGAGAAGTAAGGTTCACAGTTTGTTGCACAACCTGACAGCCTTACATAATAAAATACTATATACAAATGTAATGGCAGGTAAATATTTCATGGGTGTCAGTATTGTGTACATTTGTTCCCTGAATTTTTTGAAGACTCTAAAAAATTAAACTGGATCTTGATGGAAAAAGTGAATACACTATCGAATAATGTTTAAATAGTCATTTTCATGAGAGCAATAAATTTTGAGCGTTAATATCTAAAAAAGTGTCTTCTAATGTTATTTGGTGTAAAAGCTTATACAAAATAATGTAACGGAAATTTTGCAAAGAAGTCGCATAGTTTATCAATGCTATAAAAAGCTATAGGGTTATACTGGCATCTTTTTAACTAATACAAAAATTTAACTGATAAAAAATGTATAACAAATTATAAACTGTGTAGCAATTTGGATCTCAAAAATATTATCTCATGTATATTATTTGTGCAACGGCTTTGTGTATAAAACAAAACTGTCACATGAATTTTGACGATACATGTGTGATTAGAACTGAATAAAAATATATCTTTTCTAATGAAATTACTACATTATTTAATAGAAAACTGAATCTATAAATAAATGTAAATGAAGAAATGTCTTATACTTAAATAGCTCATTTTTCCATTTTGTAAATGTTAAAACACGACACAAAACTGTACGATAAGAAACTGTTTTTTTAAATACAAAACAGCTAGATGAAGTATACAGATGATTTTCCTTAAAATTCTTTGATTTGATTAACACTTTTGTTTAAACATAAAACTGAATACCTTGAGGAATCTAGCAAATTAAAATCTAATTTATCGAATAATTTAACTGACTTGAGTGATAAAATAATTGATACAACAAAATACCCAATTTTGTAGTTTTATTTCGGTTTACTAATCATTAATTTTTTAACGCAAATGGTTATGATTAACGTAAATATCTTTTGTCGGTTCATTAACTGAAACATACCAAAACCTAGTAATTTTTTATCTTATAGCTGCAATATGTTTTGAAATATTTTCCAAATTGATTTTGGAAGACGAGTGGTATTTAATGTAAAATTATCAAAAAAATTAAAATATTAATTACAAAAGTAAATAAGATGAGTGAGATTATCTGTAATTGCTAACTGATACCATGTGGGAGTAATTTATAGTAAAACACTGAAATCTGTGTTATGAAACAATAATTTTAAAAACTGTCTTCCCAAGTCACTTAATGTAAAAGCATATAAGAAAATAATGCAACAGAGTCGTGCAAAGAAGTCGCATAGTTTATCAATGCTATAAAAAGCTATAGGGTTATACTGGCATCTTTTTAACTAATACAAAAATTTAACTGATAAAAAATGTATAACAAATTATAAACTGTGTAGCAATTTGGATCTCACGAATATTATCCCATGTAGATTATTTGTGCAACGGCATGTATACAAAATAAAACTGTCAGATAAAATTGCTTGATTAGAACTGTATAAAAATATATCTTTTTTAATGGCATTACTTTTAATTAACTACATCATAACGTATCAATTCTTTAAATTTTAAATGCATTGTATTCAAAATATTTTCTAAACTGATTGTAAAAAACTCGTGGTTTTTTTTTGTAAAGTTATTAAAAGAAATTATGCGAATCCGCTCAATTTTGGATTGGAATCAATATTAATTTATTAACTGATCTCCAATGAACAATTTTGCGGTTATGCGCATTTTTTATTCTTATCTATAATTTACTAAATTTTGGAAAGTGTGCCAATTTCAGTATCTAACAAATAAATGATTAAACTGGGCAGTGCCACACACTGTAAAAATTTTGATTGACAAGAGTATTTTTTTTAAATACTCTTCTTAATCGATTGTAAGCGTTCAAGAATAATTATCTATTTTGTGATAAAATAATAAATTTTGCCCCAAGTTAATGAAATAAAAAAAAGTGGTACTGGAATGATTGATACTGAAAGTAAAGGGCGAGAATTAAAATTATAATTGTTTTTTAAAACTGACGCCTGCTTGTAAGTATGGCAGTATAACAGTCTTTTGTAAAAAATGAACTTTCACCACTGGTTTGTAATTAATCAATACTTGTTTAATTTATTTATCTACTGATGATAAAAGGAAAAAATTTTGAAAAGATTTACTTACGTTTGCTTATTGAATATCACATTATATACTATTCATTTAAAAATCTTTTGTTATATCTGTCATTTTTATGATTATGGTGTTTTCTAAACTGCATATATATCTGCTGAGATTTCCTTTGCTAATCTTTTAATTTCGGTAACAATATATTAACTGTAATTTAATATATAATTATTTTAACTATTTTTTTATACAAATGTATGATTTGAAGCTTAATGGGGACAAAATATTACTTTAAAATAAGATATGGCTAACTGTCTGGTCTTTTTTTTCTTTTTTACTTTTTTCTAAACTGAATATTGAAAATCCTGCTGATTTGTAAAAATTCAATAAACTGATTGTGTTTAACTGTAAAACACTAAATATGAATAGACACTATTTAAACCTTAAAATTCGGGTTAACACAAAAAGTAACTTACTTGTAATAAATGTAAAGGCAACAACAGCAATTTCAAAACCACAAATAATTGCCATTGCTGTTTTAACATGACAGCAAAGTGTGCGATAAATATCCATTTTATTGAAAAATATAAAACTGGCTGGACCTTTTTTAAAATTGGAGATAAAGCAGCATAGTTTAAAACTTTACAAAAACACAAAACTGTCACGAACATCTTTTTGCTATGTTACATTTTAAAATCTCGTATCACAACTAAAAAATGATTTAAAAAGTAAGAAAAAACACGTAAAAATTATCTTTTAACTGTAGTTGCATGTGTTGTATTAACCACAAAAGTATTGTCTCACATCTTTTCAAAAAACATTTTAAAAACTGACATTCCAATCGCTGAAATCTTTTTCAAGCATATTCAACATATTTTTTGGTATAACTTATTATTTTAAATTAAAATATCAAAAAGGTGTTTGAAGAAAGTAAATTACTGGCTGCCAGAGTTACAAAAACTAATTCATCTATAATTTAATGTTATTTAATAGCAAAATAAATATTAGTGTTTTTTTATGTTAAAAAACGGTAAATTAAGTTTACAGAAAAATTTTCAGCTGTAAAAAAGACAGAAAATTCAGAAACATTTTTCGAGCAACCATTAATGCTCGATGTCTTGTGAGCAAACATGTTATTTTAAACTGATATCCTTTACAGTGTTATTTTAAAACTTTTTAAAAAACGTCGACGCCGATAAAGCGGCACTTTTTCCTTTCATCTTTTCAATAAATTGACGCCGACGCCGAGCTTGACGCCGGCATTGGCTTTTCTGTAACACTGATCCTTTATCCCAAGAAGGACTATCCTTAAAAAGTAATACATTTTAGAAAATAAAAAAAACATTTTTAAACTGGATAAAAAAGGTTGTTCCTTTTTCCCGGTATTGTAATGAAAAAGTTACAATTACTGGAGCTCGTGTTGCTATGTTTTGTAATAATAAAAGCAAAAATTGATATCAAAATGTCTATGTACCAGAACAGTTTCATCTATATGTCTTTGGAAGAAAAACAAAAACTGGTATTTTATCTATAGAAAACTATCAGTTAAAAAAACCATAGAAATTTTGTATCAGAAAAACAAAATGTGCCAAAGTAAACTCGTAAATGTTTTTTTTAACCTATAAAAAATAAATTGATAAAAATCTAATATGCTTGGAAAACTGGTAAAGATTTGAAGATAATGCTACATATAGGTGTTATTGCTGTTGTAAAAATAACAAAGATTTTTTTAAAAAAAATGTAAAATTTTTGGTAAAACTATATGAATACTGATTTAAATGAGTGTTGGCCAAAATAAGGTTTTACCGCATGAACACCTTTTTTTGAAGGAAACGTTTCAGAAATTTACAGTTTTATAAAAAATTACAAAAAAAGCATTGACAAGAATGGCAAAAAATTCTTTTGGAGTCGACATTTTGAAGAAGAAATATTGTCAGGAAATTCTGCAGCGAATTTCCTGCATATTCTTTTTCTCACAAGAAAGTTCCAGCAAAACCTCTTGGAGATCAACCAGGTCAAATGGACCCATATAAAAGCAGCCCATTTGCGACCAAATTAGTCAGTCGTCATGCATTTTTTTTGCAGTGATTTATTTTTATTAGAACTGTCCTATAAGAAAGTGCATAAAAACCACAAAATACCATTAATTATAAAAAAAGGAATCGTCAATATCTGACTATTTCGATTGTTTTCAGTAAAAAAACACTTGGTTCGTATTTATAATATCTTTATTAAGCTTAATATAATGCTAAAAAATGCATAATGTGATCTGCTTAGAATCTATGAGAACCTATAAATTTATTAGAAAACTGTTGGAGTTGGAGCAATATAAATGGATTAAAAATTTTCAAAGTCATTTTTAAAAGCTGTTTTTGGTTTGATATTTTTATACTGGTATTATTGCCGATTGAGGAATCTATTTGTTGCGACTAATTTAATGCCAAAAACTGGTTTGTATGGTTTGACAAGATTTTATTAAAAAGAATGCACATTTAACAAAAATGAAACTTGAGTGATATGGTGTATTTGTAAGGAAAGCCCCTTTTTATAAATAATTTAACTATTTTAAAAACTGTTTATATTGTTTAGTATAAAATGGAAAGAGAATAAAGGTACTGCAAAAAAAGAAGATGCATGTGAGAGTTCACATTTTAAGTTTCTACACAATTCTGTAAATATTGTTCATTTTTTTCACTGCATTAACAATGTATTTTGTGTTAGAAGTACCATTTATTGTCTGGCAAAGAAAATTAATTTTAAATTGAATTTAGAATGTACAATTAAGCAAAAAGGCTGATAAGGCTTTGAGTATTTCACGCATTAACAGTTATCTAATGTCTAAGTTATGTTTAATTGTTTCGCCAAAAAAATCATACTGGAAAGAAAGTAGTGTATATGGGGAGGTAAAATTGAGTTTTTGACTAAATCTGTGACGTTTATAATCACGAATTTAATGCTTAATTAAAACACAGGTGTAACTGTTAGGTTTTTTCGTTTTTAGTGTTATTTGTAACTTCCATATCTTTAAATCTTTTCTTTCTTGTTTGTTGTTTTCAAAAAATCAGGAGGTGACTTATTTTGTTATATATTGGTTTGTATCTATTGAACTTCTTGTTGTTATAGTAAATACGGAAAAAGTATTTTGCGTTATGGTAGGGTATTTTGCGTTATGGTAGATTTGGGTAATTTGCGTTATGGTAGATTTGGGTAATTTGCGTTACGGTAGGTGGACTTAAAAGATTTTCAAAATTTTCAAATTTATGCAAATTTTTCAGATTTTTTCAATTTTTTATTTTTTATGGTTTTTCAAAGTTGAATGTTTCTTTGACATTTTTAATTGTTACTTTTAAACTTTCGAGTTTGTTTTAAATTTTATAAAAAAAATTAATGTTTATCCTCCCTATAAATCGAGAGAGTTAGTTTTTCGTTTTTCGTCCTCACTCCATTATTCTTCATTCACAAAAAAAATAAAAATGAAGAAAAGTGAAATTTGCATAAATGATTGTAACTTTGATTCAAATAAAATTTGCATAAAGCATAGTGAAGCTGTTAGCAAAAAAGAAAGTTGTTCATTCATTGTTTTCAAGCTGTGTGGTGAAAGTGGCGTTTGGGCTTTTTGCTGCAAGTTTTTGGAAAGAAAGAATTGTGTGTATTTTTGGAAAGTGTTTGTGGTACACAAGCGTGAAATAAAAACGGTAAATTAAAGTAACCCATACCTTGAAGTAACGCCTGTTACTTTGAGAATTATCATCTTTGTCTTTTTGTAAATGACTTAGTTTTAAATTATCCAATTCATTTTTCTCACAATGAATAATATTTTTTCCTACTGATTTTTTGATTGTACGAAGTTATTTCAGTAAAAAATGTTTAACTGTTTATGATAATTCAACATTTAAAAATTATTTAAATAAATAAATAACGTTCAAAGAAACATTCAAATTTGAAAAACCTTAAAAAATAAAAAATTGAAAAAATCTGAAAAATTTGCATAATTTGAAAAATTTGCATAAAATTGAAAATTTTGAAAATCTTCTAAGTCCACCTACCGTAACGCAAAATACCCGAATCTACCATAACGCAAAATACCCTACCATAACGCAAAATACTATCCCCCTATTGTTTATTATGTTCTTTTCTGTTAATTAATCGTTTAGTTTATAGTTCTGAAAGATACAGCACACCATTCGATATATTATGTAAAAAACCACTTTATTTATTTAATTGACGAGATTTTTGTTGAGAAAAATAAGTGCTTCAGAATTAAATATGAGATGACGCAATTAACAGATTTCTTTTTCTGGTTTCTTATCACTGGTAAAACTATCTAACAAGGGAACCACCAGAGATGATCATTCGCAGTAAACCTAAAAATTGTCTTAAGGGGTTCAGTTAGGGTCAGAAACACCCCAGAAAAAATATTACGTGCCCTTATAAACAAAAAATAGATATTTTACCTCTTTAAAGTTCGCGTTCGAACACCGCTTTAGCTTGTCTTCCTTTTTTTATCCTTCTTCTTGAAAGGTTCTATGGCTCAGTTGGTAGCGCGTTTGTTTTTGACGCAGAAAAAAAGCGTGGGTTCGAGCCCCAACTGCAAAAAATCGTTTATTTTTACTTTTTTTTGGTCATATTTTTTTTCTAATTATATAATTGCTTATAAAAACACATATTTATATTAAATACAACAAAAATGTCTCTTGTTTTACACAAATATTAATGTTTATGAAATCAAAAATAAAACACGACAATCCTAGTTAATACTATTATTTAAAAATTCTTAACCATTTTGTAATTTTCGAAATAAACCAGGAAAAAAAGGTGGCGGCCGTTGTATATTGGCTTTTTTTTTCAAACATCGACAAACATTCGTCATTGTTTAATAATGTGTCCGCTTAGAAGAATGATGCAATGGAATAATATTAATTTGTACCCAAAATTTACTTAAATTCTACCCAAAAATTTTTAAGTGCCCAAAATTTACTTAAATTGTACCCATAATTTTTTAAGTGCCCAAAATTTACTTAAATTGTACCCATAATTTTTTAAGTGCCCAAAATTTACTTAAATTATACCCATAATTTTAATTTCTGAAAACAAGTGCAATATGTCGTTTCAGTGATAAGAGGTCGATCGTTAGCCTCAGTCTTAGGCTTAAGCGTACTTCAAAAGCGGGAATCTCACCACCCTAAGTGTAATTGTCACTGCACTCAGCCCTGTATCACTTTTTCACCCCAAGCTAAGCATGGGCTCGCGAGGCCGAAGGCCGAGCGTTAGGCTTAGTCTTAGGTCTTAGGCCTTAGGTCTTAGGGCGAGGCCGAAGGCCGAGCCTCTCAGGCGTACCTCATTTAGTATAGCCGTCTCCCCATTTAGTATAGGTGTCTCCTCATTTAGTATAGGTGTCTCCTCATTTAGTGTAGCCGTCACTCCATTTAGTGCTGGTGTCACTGCACTCAGCCTTAGAATAACCCATTTTTTAATTTAAAATTATGGGTAAAATTTAAGTAAATTTTGGGCACTTGAAAATTTTTGGGAAGAATTTAAGTAAATTATGGGCACTTAAAAAATTATGGGCACAATTTAAGTAAATTTTGGGCACTTGAAAATTTTTGGGAAGAATTTAAGTAATTTTTGGGTACAAATTAATACTATGCCATGATGCAATCGGAATGTAGTAATTGCACATCAAGTTTGTTCATATTATAAATATTTCGTTTAAAAAAAAGCGTAAAAAATTATAAACAAAAAAGTTTTGCATTTTAATATACAGCTTGTAAAAACATTAATATTTGTGTAAAACAAGAGACATTTTTGTTGTATTTAATATAAATATGTGTTTTTATAAGCACTTATATAATTAGAAAAAAAATATGACCAAAAAAAAGTAAAAATAAACGATTTTTTGCAGTTGGGGCTCGAACCCACGCTTTTTTTCTGCGTCAAAAACAAACGCGCTACCAACTGAGCCATATAACCTTTCAAGAAGAAGGATAAAAAAAGGAAGACAAGCTAAAGCGGTGTTCGAACGCGAACTTTAAAGAGGTAAAATATCTATTTTTTGTTTATAAGGGCACGTAATATTTTTTCTGGGGTGTTTCTGACCCTAACTGAACCCCTTAAGACAATTTTTAGGTTATTTGCGAATAATCATCTCTGGTGGTTCCCTTGTAAATAGTAAACGAAGTTATTTGTATAATATGCCGACTTTTTTGTTTTTTATAAACTGCCTTACGTTTAAGGCATGGATCCAGACAAACACATTCTAACTGTCATTAATTGTCATATAGTGCTATAAAATAGTATTTGATAAAAACTAGTACACAATCTATTAACTGAACATAGTTTTTTTCACATTTAATATTAAATTCACTGATTTGAGATAAGCGTACATGTAGCATTGGTTTAAAGCGTGTTGTTTTATGATATAAGCATACAAATTTAAAAAGACAATGTTACGCTACACAATATCGTGATTTCAACTGGCAATTTTTTTTATAGACAGATCTCTATATCTAATTTATTTTTATTATTATCTCTTAATGAAGTAAATATAATTTGATGTTTTTATTTTTTATATTTATTAGGTAGAATTGGCTTTTTTATTTGTTGTTTTTATTCTACGCTAATTTCGATTCTACGAGTCTGGTGTTTTATGGTATGTATCAATTTTTAGCCGGCGCTACGCGGCCCTTCAAACAGTTATCCTTGTAAATAGAAGTTCATTTTACGCGAATCTTGATCTTACGCGGCTTGAACCGCCTAAATTTGAGATGTTAAGTTTATACATCTAATAGTCATATTGTGTTTAATGGTAGAAAACTCAGATTTAGCTTATAATAGCTTTAAAATTAATTGTTAATTCTCCGTTTAGTCAATTGTTAAAACTTTCATTGGCATTTATAACTGCAGCATTCATTTGTAGGGTTTTTTAAAAAATAAAAAGGCTTTATCAAAAACATGTTGACATTGCTTTTTAAGTTTTTGATTGGAAAATTAAACCGGTTGAAAAAAAATTAGTACGGTATCTTAATAATATTATCCCACATTAAGTATAAACTGGCCATTATATGTAACACATATTTTAACATTAACAATTTCAAAACTGTTTGTATCATGATAGCAACATTTAGACTTATCTTTTTGATGCAAAGAGGTGAATAAACTTCTTAAAATATATAAAAATTAAGTAGGGGGAGTACGTCAAATAATTTGATTAATAAACTACTAAATTTCATAAATATAATATCTGTGCAATGTTATCGATTTACTTATTTTGTTTAACTGTTAGACAAAAAACAGCAATAAAAACTATATAAACTTGCAAATTTGAATTAACAAAAAATGAAACTTTTTTGTAATAAATGTAAATGCAACAACGGCAGTTTCAAATCCGCAAGTAATTGCTATCACTGTTTTAACATGACAACATAGGTTACGATAAGTATGTATCGTCTTTTAACTATTCAAAACTAAATACTTAAAAGACAATGTGTGAGTTTATGTGGTAGAAAACTGATGAAACAAGCAGAAAGCTAAAATTTTGTTTAAAAATTTGTAGAAACGCAAAACTGGGGTCTATATTTTTATATAAAAAAATGAAAATTAAAAAGCCAAAAGCAACGAAAATGCTCTTAGGGAATGCCTTTTTAGCTGATGATATTGATTTTAACTAAAAAGTAAAATATTTAGGATGGCAATGGTGATTTTCTTCAAATTTTTCTGAATAAAATTAAAAGAAAACAAAATTTTTAAAACAGAAGTGTGAAAATTTTGAAAAAAAATCTAACAAGGTATCGTTTTCAGGTGATAAAACAATTTTTTTAAAATTCTGTTTAGTTGATACATTTATTTATAAATTCAACGAAGAAAACTGTAATCATTGAACATTAAACGTAATTTCAACTTTATACAAAACATGTGAATTTTCAATTTTTCAAATAAAAAGGTAAACTGGAAGTGATAACATTTCGTTCGAGTTTTACAAAATGCAGTTTTGTTAAAGCAAAAATAAAATTAGAACTGGATAGAAATTATTGGAGCTCAAAAATGGGAAAGTTGTGGAGATTTTATTTTTAAAAACGCCGTAAGGGAAAAACCTATATTAAAACAGTTTGATTTCGCTATATACGCTTGTAAAATTGTCTTATGTTAGGTAGGGCAAATTTATATTTTTAAAAAGTTTTAAAAGCGATTTTTTGTAAGAAACGGACTTTTTTGCTATTTTTCCGGATTTCAAAAAAACTTGTTTTCAAGTTTGAAGGCTAATTCCATGCCTATATACCAAATCGAGGTCGTAGATCTCGAATTTGAAGTCGGTTTTGGTCTCCGGTGCAGCTGCACCGAGATACGGCACCGCTTGCTCCAGAGGCTGCCAAAAATGACTGGCTTTATAAAATGCCACGTATGGCATATCGACGTGTTCGTCTTAACCTACTGAGTCATAATATAGAAGAAATAATCGTTAAAAGTTATTTTGACCTCAAGTTATTGGTCATCAAAGTTGGTGCTATGTGGTTTTTTGGCGTTTTGTGCCAAAAGTCAAAATGTATGCATAATTTTTTTTGCTATCATTAGATTCCCCATATGATTCTACATATACCCCAAAAAAATTTTTTCAAAAATCAGAAGCATATGACGGTTTTTCGGCCCCTTTTCTATAAATAACTCTATCTCCAGCATCATGTTGGAGGTAAAACTCACGTTATATGCAAGATATTGACCTATGGTGAAAAGCATTATGTAATACTATGATATAAGAGTGTTCTGGGTGATTTTGGGCATTTTTGGGTATCAGGGGGCAATATGGCGTCCATATAAAATCTCAAAAATTAGCAACATGGGTGCTGTTGGCAAAATGGCTCAAAATGATGTTTTTTGTTAAAGAATGACTGTGGAATGGCTTGAATAATTTAAAATACATACAAAATCACTATATTAAGGTGTTTAACGTCATATATGGATGATTATTAGATCCTGGGGATATGCTCATTTTAAGCAATTTTTGGTGTATTACCAGTATATTCCCAAATGATGGAAAATTGAAGATATGAATAATTTGAGACTTTTAGAATGGAATCCAACGTATTTTTGATGATTTCAAGCAATTTTAAGCCGTTTGAATATCATTTTATGTTGTCTGAGTATACTTAAGTGCACAATGTGTTAACTACGTTTGTACTACAGGTGATACTTCAAATGACTTGGAATTGTTGCTAGACATCATAGAGATGCTAAATTTTACCCCAAAAGTCTCAGATTATCCATATCTTCAATTTTCCATCATTTGGGAATATACTGGTAATACACCAAAAATTGCTTAAAATGAGCATATCCCCAGGATCTAATAATCATCCATATATGACGTTAAACACCTTAATATAGTGATTTTGTATGTATTTTAAATTATTCAAGCCATTCCACAGTCATTCTTTAACAAAAAACATCATTTTGAGCCATTTTGCCAACAGCACCCATGTTGCTAATTTTTGAGATTTTATATGGACGCCATATTGCCCCCTGATATCCAAAAATGCCCAAAATCACCCAGAACACTCTTATATCATAGTATTACATAATGCTTTTCACCATAGGTCAATATCTTGCATATAACGTGAGTTTTACCTCCAACATGATGCTGGAGATAGAGTTATTTAAAGAAAAGGGGCCGAAAAACCGTCATATGCTTCTGATTTTTGAAAAATTTTTTTTGGGGTATATGTAGAATCATATGGGGAATCTAATGATAGCAAAAAAAATTATGCATACATTTTGACTTTTGGCACAAAACGCCAAAAAACCACATTGCACCAACTTTGATGACCAATAACTTGAGGTCAAAATAACTTAAAACAATAATTTTTTTTATATTATGATTCAGGGGGTTGAGACGAACACGTCGATTTTTTCATTTATGAATTTTGTGCTTAAATATTAATCGGGCTTCAAAATTGCTTTTTTCTAGTACCAAAAGTTATCGTATATAAATACTTTTTGGATTTGATTTTAACTGCTATATAATATATACATTATTTGCTCAAATGCTTTCAAAACTGACAAAATCTTTAATTGTTTGTTCAGTTTATCAATTGGATATTAAGAGACTCGAAACACATGGTCGCTGCTTCAAAAGAAATTTTTGATGTGGTTTTTAATGTCTTGTGCTTTAAAATTTTTTTAATAAAACTGGAAGTTAATGTAGCAATTTTGGTAATTAAAACTGAGATAATACGATGCATTTTAATCAACTAAAATACGCCATGAAACAATAATTTTTACAAAGAACTAACTGCAGTGAGTTTTTGATTGTTTACAAAACTGTCATCATATGAAATTGAAGAAATTGAAAAAGCTATTTTTTACATTCGTAAAACTATAAATGCATCAACCCATTGATGTGATACTTCTAAAAAACTTTAACTGTGATAACCTCTAACAAAATTTGATATAAGCTGACGCCATGATGGAATTAGATGTACTTTTTTTTACGTATTTTTAACTTGATATTAAACTGTCTGGTTGTTTTTAGTAATTTAAAAACTGTGCTGCATTTTTGATCTTACAAATTGTAAAAAGAAAAATTTTACGCTATGCGAATTTAAGAGTTTTGCAATTTTAAATGTTATGTGAACATCGTGTTCATGAGGAATCTTTACAGCCAATTGGGTTTAAGGCAGTAAAGGAATCTTTTACGAAGTTGGTAACTGATATGTCAAACCAATGGACATTTGATAAGATGTATTTTTTTCAATACTTATATGATAGCAATGAAAGCTCGATGATGACTTAGATAAACAAATAATTATTTTTCTTAAAATGCATAACTGAAGATTATTTTGAGTTAATGAAAACAGGCATTTAGTATTTGCCAATTTTTTAAGATTAAAACTGGATGCAGATGCAATTAGCATTGTTTTATGTGACGCTTAAATATTTTTTAAATGATGCTGTAAAAGCTAAGATTTTTTTAACTTTATAAAACTGAATTAACGCAATCAACATTATCAGTGCTCTTTGAAGTAACGCAAAACTGATTTCATTCAATACAGCTTTATTGTAATATTGTACTAAACTCAAAAACAAATTTTAGACTCATTATTATTACAACATGACTTATGACTTGTTAGAACTCGCACCAAACCTTTTTTGTCAAATTTTATTTTTTTAGTTCAAAAACTGGCTGCTTGAAATTTAATGCAATGATTACAGTAAATTTGAGATAGAAATTAACCATCGTTATCGGTGAAAAAAAACAACTGAAAAATTTATTACAAAAATAAAAACATGAACGAAATCATCTGTAATAAAATTTTATGTTGACTGACACCATGCTTGAGAAAATTATATCTTAATAATAGTGTTCAAATAAAAATTTTAAAAACTGTGTTCCGCATTTTTTTTGGATGTAAAAGCTTATAAGAAAATAATGCACCGGAGTTGCATAAATGGCTCCTTGTTTATCAATGCTTTAAAAAAACTGTAGGTTTTTTTGTTAAGGCTTGTATGAAAAGTTCTGATAACTGGGGGCTGCCGTTGTTTTTGTGTTAAAACTTTTAAGGAATTATGTGCATTGTCACTTTTTTGTTTTGGATTTCAAAGTAGCAGACCCCAATACAAAGGAGTTCTACATACATGATAAAATTTACGAAAAATTTTTTTGAATAATTTTTCACCTTTTTATGCTTTCAAAATAAATTCAACAATTTTTGTGGGAGTTTTTTTTATATTATATATTAAAAACTGGGCTCGAATCATTTTTTAATATATCAAAACTACACAGAATTTTAATGAATAAACTCTTCACATAAACATAAACTGATACACCACTGTAAACTGATTGCCATTTGATGACAAGAATTTATACAGAAAAAATATTTTAGATAAAAACTGGACGTTGAAGAACTGATTTAAAATTGAAAAACATTTTCTTCTGGTTTAATGACGGCACTTTGTGGAGCAAAAAATGTATCGGATCGCTGTTGCAAATACCAATAAAGTCTTCGACCACAATGAAATTCATAAATTCGAAGTAGGAACTGGAGCATAATAAAACATACAAAGTACTGAAAACGTTTAATTATTTAAAGAGGGGAACTGTACATTTAGAAATTCATTTAAATTACTGAGTTTTCATTAGTGTTCATTTCTCGTTCCGTTTTTCGAAAAAAGCGAGAAACGAGAAATTCTCGTTTTTCAAAATCTTGCGAGAACGAGAAACGAGAATTCTCGCCGAGAATCTCGCAATTGTCGTTGAAAATCAGTTGTTCCATTTTACACCATCTTTGAGGTGTATTCTTTTCAAGGATATTGTAAAAATATAATATGTGATGTAACTATTCATTGATACTACCAAAAACCATAAGGATGAAAAAATTTTGACAGAAAAATGAAAAAATCCTTAAAAATCGTTAAGAAATATCTGTTTACGAGAATTTATGGCAACGAGAACAAGAAAACGAGAACTCTGCGAGAACAAAATCAGTGCGTGAACGAGAAATGAACACTAGTTTTGATGGAACATATCACTTTTTATTCAAAAAATAAAAACATTGTTTTTTACAGTAGCGTGCAAAAGTTTTCGCCCTTTTGAACTTTTTGTGATAGCGGCGATATGGTAATTACACTTTCAAATTCCATATTCAGCTTTTAAAAATGTATAAGCAGGCTATGTTCAATCATTATGCCAACTCAAGAAGAAGCATTGAAAGTGTAATTACCATATCATCGCAATCACAAAAGTTTACAATGACGAAAACTTTTGCACGCCACTGTAACTGATTTCCTTTGCATTACGAAAAAAACATGTGACTGTACTATAAGATGTAAAACTTAATGGTAAACAAAAATTATTATTTAAAAAGTTGGGGTATCAATTTTATTGCTGTAGAGAGATATTTTTAAAGCTTGATTCACAAATATTTTTTAACTGCGTTGAGCCGTAAACTGTTTAAAAAAATTTTAAAAGAAGAAAATGTGCTGTAGTTACTCAATAATTATTAAATTTTTTTGCAGAATTTTTATTAAAACTGTTTTGGAGGTCTGAGTCTGAGGAAGAATCTAGCAATTACTTTATAAACGATTGATTGAGGAAAAATATAACAGTAAAAACTTTAATATCAAGTTAAGTTTTGTATATTATTATTACATACGCATCTATAAAAACATTTATTGTCAAGAATGTATTTATTACGTGTAATTGTGTACTCAAAACTGGTTGGGCATAGTGTTGTAAAAATCTGAAAGGCATAACTGTGTTACGTTTTTCAATTTAACAAAACGCGATTGTGTTTTTTCATTTTTGTCGTTTTGGAAAATGCATTAAAAGCCTATAAATTAAAAAAACTGGATGGCGCAGTGCAGTTTCATAACTCTTTTTTAACTGATAAGATCAATCGTCTCTGTTTAACGAAAACATATTTTCAAAAACTTATTTTTTTGATGTTTTTTTATTTTATTTAACCGGTTAAGTGGGAATGTTAGAAAGTTAAAGAAAAATATATTATCAAATATAGAAAGTGGAAGCTCAAAAGGTTGTCAAAGCAGAGAAATTAAGAGTCATGTTTCAAAAATAAAATTTTGTTTGAATATTTATGAGTAGTGATCGGATACCGTACCGTTTTTGAAAAAAACGGTAAACGGTAAATACCGTGATTTGAAAATTGCCGCGGTACGGTATAACGGTATTACCGCGGTAATACCGTGCAAAAGATATTGTCTCTGAATTTTTTCCAAAAACAGATTCTTCTTTTTCTTTATGTATTTTTTACTGTTTCTGACTATTTCTTTTTGTAATGAGTTAATTATAAGCATTTTAAAGCACATTTTTGCAAACTTTGAAAAATTTTTCAATTTTTTTTTAAAACGGTACGAAAATCACCGCGGTACGGTATCACGGTATTTTCACGGTACTGAAATGGCCGCGGTACGGTACACGGTAAAATACCGTACGGTATCCGATCACTATTTATGAGCTGCATTAAAGGAATTCACTTACCCCTCCATATTCCGGTTTCACAGTAAAATATGAAACAATCACACTTAAAAAGAACATTGCAGAAAAGATAATATTAAAAGGAAGCAGTGCCAAAATAGGTAAAATCATTCGATGCTGTTCAACGAAAATTCCCATTAACGCAAAGGCATTTCCAATGGAATGAAAAATTATGAATAATACGATTAAGGAATATGTGGAACAAATTTCTTCTTCTTTAACTGTCAAAGTAGAAGGGCCACGACCTTCTGATACTTCATCAACCGTAGAAATATTTTGTATGTCACAAACCATCAGGGGGTGTTTGACTTCTAAAAAATTATATTAAAAGAATAAACTGGGTTGTGAAATAATATTAGATTAATGCTGTTAACTGGTTGTAATGCACAAAGAATGTTTAGGAGTTATAAATCATTGCTTATAAATTAGCTTAGATGTTTTTAAACTGGTTAAGAGTTCTTTTTTTTAAAATAAAATTGATAAGTTTTTCAAATTTTGTTACAAGAGGTTGCAGGAATTATGTATTTTAACTGCATTGTACACCAAACTGTTTTCTTTGTTAATGTTAAATGGTTTTTTAACTGGATAACGAGCTGGTGTACAGTTGTTATAGTAATAGCGATTTTTGAAAAGCAAGTAATTTAAATTATTTTAGTAACTGAGTCAAGGGATATAATTTTGCAAATTATTAAATAAGTTGTTGGGTCATTTTAAAACTGTCATATAAATAATGTGATATAAAACGTATTCTTTGAATTTTTTTAAAACGGCTGGCACAGCTAAAATTTTTTTTTCTCCAAAAATGATACCTAGGTTTTCCACCATGCTTAACAAGCTGAAATCCAAAATTTTAGGCTTCAACTCAACTTTAACCCTGATTTTATGGTCTTGAAACGAAAATATCAAGGTTTTTTCAAATGGATGCCATATTTGTATTTTCTTTAAAGTTGTTAATATTCTTTCACCTGTATAGATTTTCGAGGTCGGGGAATCCGAATTTCGCATTTTTAAACGAACTGTTATTGATTTTTTTTAACTGGTTAAACAATTGGATACAGTAATTATACAATAGCGTTTTATGCTATTTTAGTGACTGAGTCGAATTTATGAAAGATAATTTTACGAATTATCAACTTCATAAGTTGTTGAGACTTCTTAAAACTGGCAAATGCTAAATTTGGTTTTAACTGCCTTCTGTTTTAAAATGTTATAACCTTTTACTATAGATACTGTAATGCTGCAAGTCTTATTATTTTATAAAACTGTCAGATGTATGATCCAATGAACTGAATCACGTCGAAAAAACTTATTTCACAAACATTCAACTGCAATTATTTTTTGATTGGTACAAAACTGCCATCTGCTAAAATTGAAAAACTAGAAAAACCAATATAAATAATTCAAGAAACAATAAATCTTTCAATTATCAGATACTGAGTGACGCGATTTATCTGGAAAACTATAATGAAATTTAACTGTCTAATATTTTAGAAGCCATTTTTGCTACAACTGGGCACAAAGTTTTACTGGAAATTAAGATATGTTTTAAAATGTTATGTATTCTTCTAAGTTTTTCACCATTTTTTAAACTGCTGGCTGGCAAAAGTCAAGACTTTGCTACTTTGTAAAAACTCAACCAAATGGTCTTATTTTAATGTAAATTATTGAATTGCGATAAAAACTGTATAACCTTTAAAATTTGAAATAAAGAAAAAAAGTAACTTACTTGTAATAAATGTAAAGGCAACAACAGCAATTTCAAAACCACAAATAATTGACATTGCTGTTTTAACATGACAGCAAAGTGTCCGATAAGTATCCATGTTATTGAAAAATATAAAACTGGCTGGACCGTCGCTTCTTTCTATGAAGCAAGCTAAAATATAGTTTAAAAATTTGCAAAAACACAAAACTGTCGCGTACAATATTTATTCGGCTCAAAAAAATTTTTTTACAAATTAAGAAAATAAAAGTACAAGAAGTTAATAAAACTGCGCTAAAGAAAACTATTATGGTTGATATTGTTGAAACCATGAAAAGCATCGCAAAAGCAAAACAAATATGAACTAGAAAAATTCCATTTGAAAAAATACCCCATATTAAACTGACATCGGGAACACAGAAAGAAAAAAAAGTTAAAAAGTGGAATAAAATATCATGGCACAAAAAGGAAGAATTTTTGTGAAACTATGTGTGGAAACGAATATAACGAAACTGAAACATTTATCATGAAAACTTTTTTAACGTATAAAAAACTGGATGTAATCGCTTGATCAATATTTGCAAAAAAAGAGTATTATCAAAATAAAAAAATTTATTTCTCGCTACTTTTAGCCAAAAATACAAAAAAAAACTGAATCTAAAGGATCCACAATCGGATGACCAAAAAACAATCTTTGTCAAAACTGAAAAAAATAATTAAGAGTCTTTGCAAAAGGTGCATAGCAAAAGTAAAACAAAATGATGGGATACAAATATCAAAACCTGCGAAAATAAACTTCTATTTATCAAAATCGATTTCCCGCTATTTTAAACTTAAATTACATAAAAAACTGATTTACTGCGTAATTTGTTCAATTCGCTATGTTACGTCTTATAAACAATTATCATAACTGAAAAAATATTTAAGAAATAAGATTCAACAAGTAAAATTATCTTTTAACTGGAAATTGGATGTGTTGTATTAACCACAACAGTATTGTCTTATATCTTTTCAAAAAAGGATTTTCAAAAACTGAGAAATCTATTTGCAGAATTTTTATTTAACATTTTGGTATACCTTTAAATAAGCGTTATTTAAGATGAAAATATCAAAAAGGTGTTTAAAAAATTAAATTATCGGTTGCCAGAGTTACAAAAAAAGCTAATTCATCTATAATTCAATGGTCTTTAATAGCAGAATAAAAAATGGCAAAATATTGTGTTAAAAGAAATCTAAATTTAGTTGCAAAAAAAATACAGGTGGTTATTGCAAAAACAAAGCTGTCACATTTTCATTAGAAAACATAAAACGAATTATTTAAAAAAAATAAACTGTCCATTACACCCTATTGATTGAACTTTGGAGTTGTTGAGAAAAACATAAATGCAAGACACACATTTGGCGCTATTTGGCGTTGTGTTCCCAAATGCCAAAATTTAATATACAAAAATGCTCCCGTCATTGATGACCCTTCCCGCCAAATATGAGCTTCCAGAAGTTAAAGAGAGCGATTTGCCGTGAAAAAAACGAGTTGTAATAATAATGGACCACCCTGTATAATAAAAGAACAAAAAAAATAATTAAAAAACTGCAAACATTTTTTCCATCAGGCATAAATATTTATCCCCAAAAACGCGGTCAGATTAAACAATGATATTTTAGTAACTGTCAATAACAATTAAAAATTAAAGATAAAAATATTTAACTGTGTAGTAATTAAGCTCACTAGAATAAAGTCTAATTATTACAATTTGAAGCTCTTATTTTGGAATTGCGATAAAATGGTTACACTTATACTAAAATAAACTGTAAAATTTTGAATAAGAATGATTATAAAAACTGACTCTTTTGTACAAATTCATGAACATTTCTAACCACAATCTAAAGAATAGAAACTGCAGTCCATTTAATTAGAAACTTTCCACTAATAAAGTATTTTGTCAGTTTACTAAAGTTTTATTTAATTGTTTGCCATTTACAAAGAAAAGCATAAATTCTTTTTTATTAGCTAACCATATATTTAAAAGCTCGTGTTAGAGATAATGCCAATGATGAAAGTATTTATTAAAAGACAAAATATAAAAAAAAGTTTTTCGCCTTTTTACTTCTGATAAGTTTCAGTAAAATTTATACATTAAAAACTGATCAAATTGGAAGAGATGGGAAAAAGCTAACGATTTTTCTGTCAAAATCTTATTCGGAAGGACTTATAAAGTCTAGTTAATAGATTTTATTTAAACAAAAGTACAGGTGAAAAGGTAAACGATAAAATTTTTATTAATGTAATATTTTAGTGGTCATTAGTAAATAGTTACAAACTGAAACTTCATTTAAGTCATTAATAAAAAAGTGACTGCGTGCTTTTAACAATTCATTTTTACTGAAACTGCCATGGCATCCGAAAAGCTAAAATCTTGTAATTCAGATAAACAAAAATGCTATTTTAAACTGGCATTCTTTATCTTATAAAAACTAAATTTGTTACTGCGCACATATAGTTGAACTAGATAAATTAAATAAACTGTTTCCAATCGTCGCAGTTTGTGCTCTAATGATTGCTCTATAAATACAGATAAAAACTTTTTGATGTTATTATTTTATAAGAATTACTAAAACTGTAATATTATAATAAACTTCTATATTTCTGCCTTAATTTTTTTCTAACTGCAAAATAAGAACGTCGCTTTATAAATTTAATAGATTTTTTTAGCTGCATAATCATTTCTGCTTGCTATATTTCATAACAGAAAGTCCTGTTTTTTTAATGTAGAAAAAGAAATATATAAAACATTTTTCAGTTTAACAGCGTTTTGATCGATGATAAAAATCTGCGATTCATGTACTGAAAACCGATTTGCTGCTTTACTATAATTGATACAAAAAAACATTTTTTGAAACTCCCAATTATCCAGAAGATTTGTATTATTATCTAAGGGGTTATCCTAGCAAATATTTATTTTTTCATTAAAAACAAAAATTTTTTTAATATAATTAAACTGTAGTTGAGCATTCTTTCTTTAACTATACAATTGAACCTGCAATTAAACGGTTGCATTTGCAAGGAAAAATTTTTCTATTTATAAAAAAGTCGAAACTGTCTTCGAAAATGCAGTTATGATTTTGACGTCTCGTAAATTTTTATTAATTGCTGAATTATAAATAAAAATTAATTAAACGTAACTGAAAACAAATTACAATACATTTTCTAACAAGCAAAAAATATTTCACAAAATAAAGGTAAAACAACACCTTGCATAAAAATTTAGATTAAGACTTATCTAGTTTAGGGTTTAGTTGGAAAACTGAATTGAGTTGAATGACGTGAACTTTTTTACTTAGCATTATTAATTATTTTAATAGAGTTACAAAAAGTTAAAAACCGTCTTTGGGTTTTCTCGGTCAAAAATAAAGTAAACTCTAAACTCGTCTTTGAGTACCATATAAAAAAGATGGGGCAAAGAAAAGAAATCGTATTCAAAAACTGGATCCAAAAAATATAACATTTATCAATAAAAACAAACTACGTTTTAAACATTTCAAATTAATCTTAGTAAAAGTAAACTTTCAAAAACCTGATGGGATGTATCACTAGGCGCTTACATATACATTCATAAACTAAAATATTTAGCATCTTTTAAAAAACTGCTAGTTGTAGAATAACTTTGGATCTGCACAAAACTGTATGTGTTCGAATTTAACTAAAATAAAAGTGACATTTAAAAGCGTTTTCTACTAAAACTAAAGAAAATACTATTCATTTCACTCATTTTCTCATCAACGTCTTCATTGCACCTCTTTTTCTCCCTTCTCATCTTTCTTTTTCATTTACCACCGAAAATTAAAAACAATCGTCATTTTATTTTTTACTTTATCGAAAAAGAGAGAAGAAGAAAGCAGAAGAAATGAATTTTCAACCACTCATCTTCTTATTTTCTACTTCTTAAAAAAACTGCCCAAATGAAAAGAAGAAAATAAATAGCTCAAGCCGATAAGTAAGAAAGTAAAATAAGAAGAAGTAGCACACAATAAAATGAACTGCAAAAGAAAAAAAGAAAGGAATGGCATCAATTGACTTTTTTACGGCACTGCTTTACTTCTACTTTTTTTTGGTGTTAGTTTTTTGGGGGAAATGAATCTTTTTTTGAAGACAAAACTTTTGAAACTGATGAGGCGGCAAAATTTTTAATGATAAACTGAGACATAGAAGTATTTTTGGTTAAAACAAACTGAGAGGTGTTTGTAAGACAATCCAAAAAAGGAGTCTTAAAAAACATGTGAGATTTTTTACGAGAAATTCATTATCTTTTTTTTTGGCTGTCATGTTTTTTTCTTTATTTTTGTCGTATGTTTAAGCTCAAAGAATAGTGTTTTAGCAAAAACAAACACATGTCAAACACAGATTTAGTTTTTTAAGTTTAAAAACTGTGGCAGGGGTGTCATTTTGTAAAATATTTCTTCAAAAACTGATGATATTGCTGTCATTGATCTTTAATAAAAACATACATGTGTCTAAAGCTGATACATTGTGGAAGAAAAAAGATATATAATCGAAGCAAAGAAAAATAACTGCGGCGAATTGTTGAATGGAGAATTAGAGAAAATTTATTAGCGGTTGCCTTTATGTAAGAACCTAGAAACTATTTATATATAACAGAAACCTTAAAAATGTTTAACATTTTTAAAAAAACACTTCTTTCCTGTCATATATTTTGCCGTGTTTCTAACAATTGTAAACTGAAAATTAATATCTCGACAGAAAAAATGACATACGTCGAATACAGATATTATTTGAATGATAGTAACTGTGAAGAAAAAACCTTGGTGAGAAATGACGAATAAAACTGTGTTGTATAATATGCTTATGCGGAAGAGACGGAGGTAAGCACAAAATAAAATGAATTGCAGAAGAAGAAAAAAGAATGGCATCAATTGACTTTTTTTGGCAGTGCTTTTATTTTACTTTTTTTTGGTGTTAATTGTTTTTGGGGAAACGAATCTTTTTTTTAAAAAAAAATATTTGAAACCGATGAGGCGGCAAAAGTTTTTGTACAAAATAAAACTGAAAAGAACGTTTTATTTTTTTGGAAAAACTGGGAGGCGTTTTAAGGAGTTTTAAAAAACATTTAAACATTGAAAACTTTTTACGTGTATTTTGCCATGCTTTCTAACAATTTTAAGCTGAAAAAAAATATCAGAGATGAGCAGAAAAACCGATATATGTCAAATACAGATTTGTTCTTATTAAAATATTGACAACTGTGAAGGAACATTTTTCAATTTCATCAATGTCGTGTTGAAAAAACATCGATGAGTAAAAACTGCTGCTAATTATTAAATGACAAATTTAACTGTCCTTGGAAAAAACGTTTATACAGTTTAAACTTGAGAGGTGTAATACGTGCTTAAAATGTAAACAAAAAATTTAATTGATCGAATCGATATTGTGTTGAAATTTGGAGATTTTTAAAAGTTAAAACTGTATAACCGCCGATATGTAACAGAAGAATTAGCACACAATACAAAATGAACTGTGAAGAAGAACAACAACAGAATGGCATCAATTGACTTTTTTTGGCAGTGCTTTTATTTTACTTTTTTTCGGTGTTATTTTTTTGGGGAAATGAATCTTTTTTGAAGAAAAAAACATTTGAAACCGATGAGGCGGTAAAATTTTTTAAATGAAAAAACTGAAAAGAAGGAAACGCTATTTTTTGTTAAATAAACTGTGATGTGTTTTTGGTGCTTCCCAGAAAAGAGAAAAGCGTTTGAAATTTTTTAAAGAGATTCATTATCTTTTTTTGCTGTCATGTTTTTTGCCTTGTTTTTGTCGTGGTTTTTAAGCTAGAAAAAATAATGTCTGGATTGAAAAAAAAAATGTCAAACACAGATTTGTTATGAAATTAACAATACTAAATGGAAGATTGTTTTCTTCTAAAAATTAAAGAATCTTACTGCGATTTAAAATAAAAAAAAAATTAAAAACTGATTTTTCATATACACTGCTCCACAAAAATATAGGACACCTTTCAAACAAAAAAACCCGATTGCTTCATGTTCAGCACTTTCGATTGCCAAAAATATCATTATGTTAGAAGAACACTTGTCTGCTTTATTAAGATGTTGAGAGGGAAATGAATCCATTTTTTCTCAAATATTCAACTGAAAGGGATATAGCGAGGAACTTTTTTATAATAGTCAACTCTATCTATGAAATATTATCTTTTGGCATATCCAACCATCTAAAATTATTACAAATGTAATTTACAGAATAAGACGTTCATCGCCTGCTACTTATAGTGTAATAGCAAAATGCTACTAAAATTGTGATATGGCGAACGGGCAGCTAGTACTTGGGGGTTTTCCATTTCTTACTATGAGCTGTTGATTCCCGCTATTTTCGAAGAAATCCATAGATGACATCTCGTAACGGTCCCTTGTCAATTAAAAAACTATGTAGGTCTTATTTTTTCACATACTGATAAAAAAATTAATTAGAGAAAAACTGAATTTTTTTTGTGTCAGTAGATCAGTAAGAGTAGAGATCCTAAAATAACATGCAAGATTTTATATGATAAAACTGTCAATAGAAGCTTTTAATGTAATGCTTCATTAAATGTTGCAAAAGCAAAGTATAAAAAGCATATAAGAAAAATAACTGTCTTTCAGTACCACGACTTGGTAATATTTGAGGGAGGGGAAAGGAGAACCCTACGAAAATTACATTTTATCTAGTATAAATCCTTTTTTCTACTATAAATTTAGCATTTAAGGAGAGGGAAATTCCCCCGTTTCCCCTCCCCATGTTGCGGCCCTGCTGTCTGTAGCTGCTGTTTGGGAGATGCAAATTTTGTATATAAATCAAAAATGTAAAAACACTGTGATAACCGTATCAAAACAAATTAAAAATTGGAATCGTTTAATCAATACAACGAGAAAACGTTTAAATTACAAATTGCCAAAAATATCATTATGTGAGAAGAACACTTGTCTGCTTTATTAAGATGTTGAGAGGGAAATGAATCCATTTTTTTTTTAAATATTCAACTGAAAGTGATATAGCGAGGAACTTTTTTATAATAGTCACGTTCGGGTTTTAGAAACAGCAAGTAAAACATTTGTAACTTTTAAATAAAATGCATAATTTTTTTTTTTTTTTTTTTTTTGCTTTGTTTCTGTCGTTTTTTTTGGCTGGTATAAAATAATGTCTGACAGGAAATTAACACGTGTCAAACACAGATTTGTTTTTTTTAAAAGTTAACAACTGAATTGATGATGATTGAGTTGTAATAATTCTTTTTCAACGAACTGCATCTGTGCTTATTTTTATACAAATAAAAAAATCGCATGATAAAAAACAACTGCCATTAATAAATGAATGTAGAAAAAAAATTTATAAAAACTGGCGTTCAATATACCATGGTAAATGAGGCTGAACTTAAACGGCTTGAATAGTAGAATAAACTGTCAGAGGAAAAAATATGACTAAAAGATTGCTTAAAACTGATACTTGACTTCATTACCTGAATGGAGCTTAAAAATTGCATGCAAAAAATATCATTAAGTTGGAAAAAACACAGCTGTATCATTACGTGATGCGTAGAAAGGTGTGGGAAATGAATATCTTTTGTTTTCTATACACTACTAAAACCAATGCAACTGAAAATTCATTATCTTTTTCATTTTGTCATGTTTTCTTAAGCTGGTAAAAATTATGTGGGATCAGAAAATAAAACCTATGTCAAAAACAATATTTGTTTTTTTGAAAGTTAAAAACTGAAACGGTGGTTTATTTTGTGTAATGCTGTTTAAAGCTGACACACTGTTGAAAAAACAGAATTTATGATCGAATCAAAAAAACTATATCAAAGTTTGGGAATAAATTGTTTTTTTTATTAGTAAAAAGCAAAATGGCAGAGCATTTTTGTTTATAATATTTTTGTAAAAATAAAATATAATAAAATAGATGTAAAAAGATAACTGTTAATGGTTGGAATATACAAATTCTTTTGAGCTTTCTATTAAAGTAAGAATAGTTAAAGAAAAATTGATAACATCTACAGTTTTGATAACATTCATGCAAATAAATTCATATGTAAAAAAATTTGATAACTATATCAAAATAAATTTGCCTGGTATCTTCTGAAAATACATTATGGCCCATGTGTCTGTGGACGTGTAAGGAAAACTGTATAGACATTTCTTTATGTTAATGAAGAAAGTGATCAAACTATAAAAAGCACAAGCCAAAAATAATTGCTATATCAAAAGAAAACTTGTCTTTTAGTAGGAAAATAATTCTTTATTTCTAAAAAAAGAACCTTTGAAACCGATGAAGCGGGAAATTTTTTGGCAAATGATAAAACTGTTACGTGAACCAAAAACTGAAAGCCTTGAAAATAGCTGAAACTTTTAAGAAGAAATTCTTTATCATTTACATTGTTGTCATTTCACGTTTGTTTTTGTCGTATTTTGAAGAAGAATAAATAATGTTTGAATGGAAAAAGCATGTGCCTACCACAGATTTTTTTTGATAATTGAAAATTGATACAAAAATAGTAATGATCCATTTTTTACTAAACATTTAAACATCAAATTGTAACTGCCAAAAATGTCAGAAATTAAAACGAAAATTTGAAGTGCTTTTTAGTTGTCATGTCAATGATCGAAATGTAACTTGCACGGCAATAGAATTGATAAAATTTAAATTATGATAAAAAAAAACTTAATTAAAACTGTAATATTTTTAACTCTATTAAAAATGTATTCGGCTTATTTTTCCACAAATTGATGAAGAAAAATAAAACATTACAGCAAAACTGGGGAGTAAAACGTAGAGAATGTATTTAAAAGATGAGAAACGGGTTAAAAAAATTGATTTTAACTAACTTCTTCATTTTCTTCAAAATATTAACGGCTATAAGTGTCGTTAAAAAAACAAAGGAGAAGGGAGAGCTTATTTTTGAAACAACAATGTTGAAAATTTGGCCAGAACTGTTTTCATATTTCATAGTAATGCAATAAACTAAATATCTTTTTATAATGAAAAAAAAGACAAATACAAATTTAACAATAGAAAATTGGTCAGTCTTTGCAGTGGATGTGCGAGCCTCGCTTCTTGATAAATACAAAGAGGGGAAAACTCACCCTTTTACCATCAAAAAATGCAAAAAAGCGATATAAAATATCATGTCGAGAATGTATTTTATTTTAAAGTCATTAACTGAATATTTCCCAAAAACTACGAGTGCCGAGAAAAATTATGGCTATATCTCCATTGGCAGTATATCAGATATAACTGATATCACGACGTGATTGCTGCAAAGCAGGCAAAATTCAAGCTTGTAATTATAATGAAAAAGAAAATGTAACAAAAACTTTTAAATTTTAAAGATACATCAGAAGATTAACAATTATGGGTGGCAAACTTTTCGTAACTAATGTCATTACACCCACATTTAGTTTAAAAAATTTAAAACAAAGTAATTGGTTTCATGCATGATGACATACAGAATATTTGTTGTTTGCAATTTTCGGCTAACAAAGCACAATAATTAAATCAAAAAAAAACTGACTGTGGTGACAAAATGTTATTTTAGCATAAACGAAAAAAAAATGTGACACATTAATATATTAGAATTCGTCATAAAAAATAGGATAAATCACTGCCATGATAAAGGGTAAAAAGTTTAAAATATTTAAGAAACATTTCTTGGATCTATTAGAAAACTGTGTTCAGCAGATTTATGCCCAAAATGACGGAGAAACCAAAACTCAAGGTTATAAAACCGCGAACTTTTGAAAGCTCGCGGAAATGGATAAAAAGCTCGCGGATTTGATATGAGAATGAGGTCAAATCATATCAGACCTCATGAGTGGGATATTTTGGGACCCATTGGGGGTCATTAAAGTCCCCCCGAATGAGCCTAACTTATTCGTATTAACAGTAGCCTTATTATTGCCACATTTGGGATACTGTGAACACAAATGAGTTAGTTCCATTCGGGAGGACTTTAATGACCCCCAATGGGTCCCACAATCTTCCAGCCACGAGGTTTGATATGATTTGACCTCATTTTCATATCTAATCCGCGAGCTTTGTATCCGTTTCCGCGAACTTTAAAAAGTTCGCGGCTTTATAAGCTTGAGTTCAGTATAAAAATGAATATTTTTTATGATAAAACTGTGAAGAACCAAAACGTTTTTGCATTTTTTGAAAACATTGCATAAAAATAAAATAAAAGCTGAGAGCGGAAAATTTCCAGAAACTAATGATCTTTAAAAAAGGAGGAATCACACTGATTAATTTTTTGAAGGATACGAAAAATGTTTTCTCGCTTATCAATCTGTAGAAAAAGCTTAACAAGTTTTTGTGTCATTAATGGAAAATCAAAGCATAAAAAATGCAGAACTGCAATGTTATTGCACTTTTTATCTGTCACAGTTCAACTACAGGATATATGTTGATGCAATTTTTTTTTGATAACTGTTCAAACAAGTTGCACTTTGTAGTGTAAATTTGTGACATGCTAAAAAAAATCTTAGAAACTGCAAATAAATCACTGCTATTAAAAATATAAGAGGCAATCGTTTTTGATAAAACTGAAGGATTTGAAACATTTGAGAAACAAAACTGACGAATTTTGTTTCCTAGACACAGGATTCTTATTCATTGCTAATTCACAGATTAATAAACTAATTTATGCTGACGTTAACGTTTTAAAGGACAAAGAAAAACTGATAACTAATATAATATTTAATCTGTGCTGAGGTTGTCCCATTAATTTAAAAAAAAAATTTTAATGTGAAGACGTTTTATCTTATGCCAAAATAAAGTTATAGGGGTATCATATATTTTTATGATAATATCATTTTAACCTGGGTGACATTTTTGTAACAATTTTGGAAATAAATATGGAAAAAATATATAAATTAATTAGGTTTTTCTTCTGAAAATTAATAACTGATGAAGCTCTTCTGCAGCAATTTTTTGATAACTGTCAACAACAGAAAATTGAGGAAGAAAAATTCTTTGAAGCAGGTTTTCAATTTACAATAACTTGGGGACGGGAGGGGGCAGGAAAACAAAACAAAAAGCACAGAAAACGCAAATGTATGTTAAAATGTGGCAGAAACTGGCTAAATTTAAGCAACGACAGAAAATCACAGGTGAGCAGTTTTGGTCTATAATATTTTTGATTTTCCCTAAAGTAGTGACATTGCGCCAAGGTAATGAATGTGATAAAACTGAAGCCATAAAATACCAGCAACATATACTTGAATTTCAATTAATTAAAAATTAATTAAATTCAAGCATATGTTTACCTCCACAATATGAGTAACAAACAAATGTAAAAAGGTTTCTGGAACTGATAAAAAAAAAAGAAAACTTTAGAAAATATATAAAACATTCTGGAAATAAAACTTATTTACCATAATCATGCATTATTTTGACTAATCTAAAGCTAGACAAACTCATTCAGAAATGATTTTTTAAAATACAAAGAAAATTAAAAACTGAGACTTTTTTTTTTCTTTTTGCTAAAATCTTTAAGAAGAAAAAAATTAATTTTGTTTAAAGCTGAAAACTGAAATAAGCGAATAACTCTTGCAGTGATTTTTTGATGACTAATCTAATCGGATGATAATTGTTACAACGTGAACTTTTTAGAAAATATATTTAGCCTTTTTTCGTAGAGTAGCCATGTACCTTTACAGGTACTATCATACATAAACCCAGTTTTTCAAGCTCGTATTACAGTTAACTCGTCCATAAAGGGTTAATTGTTAAGGAAATCAAATGAGCTGATTTTCTCTCGTTTTACTGTTTCCAACGGGAAAAAATCTGACTGGAAAATAAAACATGTCAAACACAGATTTGCTAGGAAAGTTAATAATGGAAACGACCATGATTGCTTAGTTATTTTTTAAAAAAGTACTGCAGATACACATATATATGCTAAATTTTAGTGAAGGCTGGCGAAATCTGAGCTATGACATTAAAAAAGTTGAAAACTGTACTATGTTAACAAGCAATGTAGCAATTGTTTGATTATTGATCACATGTTCATCGTAATATCAACGAAAAAGGTAGCTGTCCAGAAGTCAAACCTTTTGGAGCCAACTTTAAACTCTTTTTAACAATGAATAAAGTAAAACTGATACCAGTTGATGAGAATTGCAGAGAAATAAAACTCAAATATATAAAGGTACAGTGAAAAGGTATGACAAACGAATAAAATATTGTTGTTATAGAAAAAGGGATTTAGCTGTATATTTTTTTGTAAACTGTGCACGTTTTTGCTATTGTAAAAACAGAATAATTAAATATAAAAAGATAATTGTCACGAAATTATCAGAAACTGATTTTTAATCTTAAAAAGCAATGAATAGAACAAAACTTGTGTTAGCTGTATGATTACCAAAATTTTAACATGTAATTTTGTTGGAAAATGATGACACAAAATATGTCAAAAAATGTTTTGTTTTTTTAACGGAAATGAAGAAATTAAAAAATTTGCAAAAAAAGGAAACTATATAAAAACTTTATATTACTGAAATATTTTAATATATGTATTTGCAGTTCTCTTTTTAACTTTTTAGATTTATAGTAGGGCATTTGATACATATCCGAAGCGTTTGATATAACTTTATTATTTACACTGATGATATTTCCTACCAAAGTATGCTCAAATATAACTTATATTATATAAGGTAAAACTGCCATCATTGAATTAAGAAATTGCGAAATGGCAGCCCAAAAGTGAAAGACGATTTTTAAAACTGAAGACTTCGAATAGTTTCTGTTGAATTATACATTGGGCCAAGGTCCTTGGCTTAAATATCGTGAAAAAGAACGGGGCTATTTTTAAAAAACAAAAATCAAAAGCATGAAAAGCGTAAGGGATAAAACTAAACCAATATCGACAATATAAGGTATGTAAATAAAAAAAAAAGCTAAAAAATTGTAAAAATTAAGATAAAAACTAAAACTCCTAAGAAATTCTTGTTGCAATAACTGCACGGATTTTCGTAGCGGTCAAAACAAAAAAGAATCAAATTGGTAATAAATTTTTATAAACTGCAGTTTACGAGTAGACTTATTAAAAGCCGATTGAGGTTCAAGGTCATCGTGAAGAAAATGCAGAATGAAGTTTTGCATTTTGTACAAAGAAAAAACAAAACTGAAATTTTCAAAGAATAATCGATAGAAGCTCAATAAAATATAAATTTTTTTAATAGAAAGACGAGAAGTAAGGTAAAAAAAATTGTGTTTGAATTTTTTTGAAAACTGACTGCTTTTGATTTTCCTTTGCAACAAACGGAATATAACTTGTGGTAGTTACAGAAGTTTCCACCTCAGTTGGAAACGTTTACGGTAAACAAAATTTTGTTTCAGGAATTTTAATGCACATAGAAAAAGAAAAACATGTTAACAGCCAATTCTGATACTTTTGTTACTCTTAAAAAACTAAATTAGACAACACAAAAATGAGCTGATTTAAGTGTTCATCATAGTTACAAAATTTGATATTAAACTGACAAGAGTTTCTGCTCTACTTCATTCGCTTAAAGAAAACCTAATTGTTAGAATAGAAAACTGTGAAGAAGAGATTGGTGTCTATTTATTTTTTGGAAACTGCTTGTGGTCTTTCTATAAAATACAAAAAAATAAACTTTTGAAAAAATTTCAGCAAATTTAGGTTAAAGTTAAACTTCCTTAAACTGGCAATTCTACATCTAGCATCATGGATGCGACAATTACGGCGTGTTCACAATATTAGAATTATAAAAAACTGTATAAATGGTTGAAAAAAAACTGTGATCGAATTGTTTGATTAATAATATCTGCATTTCAATACTGTACCTGTCGGAACAAGGGTATGAGTTTGTTTAAACAAAATATGTGTACTTTTAATATACAAAATTATTGTGGTTAAAGCTTTTAAACTGTAACCATGTATGACTAGCAAAAATTGGGCTAATTTGCACCCAGTTTTTTTAAAACACAAAAATCTCGAACATTTTTGTTTTATTATCACAAACTGATGATAAAAACAATTCGTTCACAAAGTGTAAATAAGTAAAAAATTATTTTAAAAAATAATTTAACTTTGATATAGTAACTGATTCATTTTGGTGGAAAAAGTTGGCTGTAAAATGATAAAACCATTAATGTAATTCTATTGAAAATAAAAATGTTAAAACTGATAAATCCCCACCATAAAAAAGGATAAGGCTAATTCTAAAAACAAAACTGGAGACGTTAAATGATGCTTACTAAAACTGTATCTTTATGTGACAATGAGAGGTAAAAAAACTGTTATTCATTTATGGCTTAAGTTTTCTGAAAAAGTTTTGTTTTAAAGGGGGAGTCCCACCTTTAATAAATTTTTTTGAAGATGGTTGCCTGAGGGTCTCGAGACGAAAATTCTAAAAACCCCGAATCATAAAGTTCTGATGATATTTTCTTTCATAACTATTTTTTCTGATTCCAAAAATGGTATGAACATAAAAATTGGTTGGATATAAGCTGAGTTTTTACTTTTTGGTTTAAATTCACACGATCGATGTGTATGTACCAAAATGTCAAATCCCAGCTTATATCCACCCAACCTTTTATGTATTTACCATTTTTGGAATCAGAAAAAATAGTTATGAAAGAAAATATCATCAGAATATTATGATTCGGAGTTTTTAGAATTTTCGTGTTGGGACGATCAGTAATGCGGATAGTTAAAAAATTTATTAAAGGTGGGACTCCCCCTTTAACGATGGTCTAAAAGATGCGAAGATAGTTGATAGAAACTTATGGGTATAATTTAAATTGTTAGCGTCTCATTAATGTTAAAAGAAAACAATGAAATTTAAAAGGGTAACGGTCAACAACATACAGAAACAATGATTTTTAAAACTGAAATTAAAATTCTTGTTCCACTTACTTTAGGTTTTTTGTGGTAAAGCAAAGTTGATAACATTTAAAGGGAACTGCACTTCAAAATCATACTATTACAGTAAACCGTTTTGCCAAATCATTTAAATTTGTCACAAATGAACAAAAATCACTGTTCAAAAGTAAAACAAAAAGCAATTCCTGTTGCAATTTTTGATTAGTGATCACATATTTACCTTGATAAAAGCAAACAAATATAACTGTTGAAAAATATTTAATTTTGGAACATACATTTTTAGAATCTGGTTTTTAGTCTTCAAAATCAATAAATGTAACAAAACTGGTGAATGTTGCAGAAACACTTAATGTTATGCCTGTAAAAATAACGCCAAAGATAATCAAAAAAATGTTTAAAACTGTGATGTTCTCAATCAAGACAAAGGGGCTGCTGTAAAAAATTTAGGAGATCAAATAAATTTGCGGACCATTACTGATTTTTTGTTATGCAAGAAGGATTATTAAAAGCGGCCTTAAAATTTAAGAAACTGCAAAAGTAAAGTTTCATCATGATTTTCTCTGTGCAAAGCGCAGCTTTTACAGTATTGCAATTTGTACAAAGGAAAAAGGAAAACTGAAATTTTCGAAGAAGTTCATAAAAGCTTTATTAAATATAAAATTCTTTTATAAAAAGTAAAAAACTGAAGCAAACGAATTCTGGTTTTTTTTTTAAACTTATCCTTATGGATATACCTGCGTAAAGCTGGTCTGGTTGGATGATAAGCCTGGATCCCCCAGACCCCCGTACCACGGGAGAACGGCTCGTGCAACCCGCAGGAGCACAGGTTGTGGACGCGGATACTCATTTTTAAAGTTCGCACGGGCTTAAAGTTCGCCAATGCAAAATTGAATGCTTTTGATAACTGGCTTGATGTAATCGTTCCTATTAATAAAAGGGATAAAGCTTATAATAGTTATAGAAGTGATATGCTATAGTTAAAGCATGTGATTATATTCATACAAAAATGCTACAAATTCATCAAAAAAAAGCTTATTAAAACTGAAATTTTAGCTTCCCATTTGGATATATCAAAATGGATTGATTTTAAATACAAAATTGATGAACCTGAAAAGCTGTAAGCATTGTAATTAAGTTTACATAGCATGAGAAGCATGGCCGTCTACCTTCACTTTGAGTCATTTTAAAAAATTAAAAACTGGTTAAGCAAAATATTCAACAACAACATTTTTGGTAACTGCTTCAATTTTTTCTGTAAAAAACATATCAAACAATCTAATAAAAAAAACTTTTTTGTGCACTAACTGAACTCACAAAAATGAAATAACTTTCATCTTGCAACATGGGTTGATCAATTATAGTGTGTTAACAATTATTAAACTTTTTGCATGTAGTTATTTTAAAGAAAATGTTACAAATAAATTAGATGATAATATCATTATACAAAAAAGAACTGATTATAGTTTAGTAATTATATATTAAACTGACGTTCTACTGCATTCATTTAAAATAAAACAAAAATATTAAATGTAAGAATTGAAAACTGTAAAGGCGTGGTTGAAATTTCTTTTTTGGAAACTGCTTATGGTTTTTCTATTAAAAAAACAAAGAAAATTATTAATAAAAGTTTAAGCAAATTTAGGTGAAAAATAAATTATTTTAAACTGGCAATTCTTTATCGTCCACACAGTTGCAATACTTACGGTTTTTATACAGTGTTCGAATATAAGAAACTGTTTTAAGTAAAATTATTGTTGAAAAAAGTATAATATCAAATTTAACATATTTGAAACTGACATTTTTTTATCATAAGAACTTGGATACAAAACCATAAAAGAACAAAAACGATTCGGCTTCTTTTGATTACTTCGGGAAAAATATAAAAGGCTATGACAAAAATAATGTGTAGGAAACTGCGTTTCTAAAATTTTTGGTATAATTTTATAATAGGCTTTTGCAAAAAACTGAGTATACATTTTCCTTTTTTGATGAAACTGTAACGGCTAACAATACATATAATTTGAACAAACTGATTTTTGTGAAAACTATGATCACTTGCTTCTAACAAATGTGTATTATATTATTAAAAAAAGAAACTGATTAAGTGTTCATCATACTGCATTTTCTTTAGTATTTTTAAGGCATGATAATGCAGTTGTAGTTGCTTTAGGGTTATAAATTAGTTCTGCTCCTTTGAAATAAAACTAAAGAAATCCTCAAATGTCGTATTTTAACTGTAATCTACGGCATCCTAATTCTTTAGTAATTGAATCGTGTAAAAGAAATATAATATTTACAACTTTTTAACTGTAATGTTTTCAAAAGTGTCATTACAAAATTTCTGGTTTCTGAACATTCTTAAAAATGCCTAAAAAATAAAAGAAATCAATTGCGTAGTGATAGATTTGATTGATTTTTTAGTCCTTTATAAACTGTCTGCAGATGTGTTAGATTCAAATGGACACGTTTTAGCAGTCATTATTTCTAATATGACGCTATTATCTTTTATAAAAACTGGAACAATTTTTGCCAAAATATTGGTAAAAAAAGCCAAGCTTATTTATGTGCAAATTTGTTTAACAATTTGACATTTTGAATGTCATGTTGTGTATGATTATTTTTTCTATTTATTCCCTAATATAATGAACTTATAACATGAAAAAAACATCAGTTTTACTGTAAATGCAAGCATACTTTAACTGTGATAAAATAACTATGACAGCATTTTAAAAAAAAATATATTTTGAAACTGTTCATCAATGATGGTGTGGATGTGAATTGTTGAAACGTATTACAAAAAAAACTGTGATGCTAATGCTGTTCATTACATTATTTGCTTAACGTAAACCGTTGTAAACAACTGTTCTCTAAATTATTTAATAATTCTGAATTTTTTTAAATTAGTTTTTCAACAGGATTTCTGAAAAAAACAACCTTCTTACAATATTTAAATATTTTTTTCTTTAAAAGAACTGCTGCTTGCAAAGATCTCATTTTCAGCTTTTCAAAAACTTTTATCTTTGACATTTATTCGTGCAAAAATTGCTATTACTCACTCCTAAGTTTTTATAGATGTACTACTTTTTTTTAAGATTAAATGAGTTTGCAAAACAACAATTTATTTCCAAAAAATAGCGTTTTTTGACGAACGGCAAACGGAGTAATAACATAAAAAAACTGATTTTTTAATAGTATATTCGATTTAATTTAATGTAAAAAAGTTGCATGTTTTGGCTTTAACTGGAGGACAATAATTGCAAACACAGTTTATTGCGAAAGTGTAGTAAGGTAAAATAGAGACTTTGACATTTTTGTGGTTAGAAAACTGCTTTTCAAAGGCTTTGGTTTCTGATATATGGTCATGATAAAATTGCTACTGTTAACCCCCATTTTTTTAAATCTGTTTTGTTTAAAATCAAAGGTATCTCAAAAATTATTTTTTATTACCAATAATTATCTAATTCATGTTATAATTACTGTAAAAATTCTCATTTTTATAATACTTTTTGAAAGATAAATGTAATATTATGAAAAGTTTTTGAAAAGTTGTTTATTTACACTGTATTAGGAAGAGTATAAGTAAAGAAACTGGCAACAATAAAAGTTATTTTAATTAATTCGGTAGTTAACTGTGTTTGTAATGGAAATAATAAAACTGTTCTATCGTATTAACATCATAAATATGTCATTGTTATCTTAGAAAAAGGTAGAATTAAAACTATTTTTTCACGCTGAATCTGCTTTTTTTAAATTTTTAATACTGGACAGCATAATCCATTGTTTAACTGTATTGAAAACACAACGACTTTAAAATAGAGCCTCAAAGAAGGAAAGAACAAACAATGCTAGACTTATGATTCAATGATGTCAAAATACTTTATCTATGACTCTACTTTATCGATTTTGTATAACCCAAACAATGAATAGGATAAACTCATAAAAATAACATACTAAGGGTTTTACTGAATTTAGTAAATTCCCCATTTTTTGCCATAAACATGCTATTGCATGATTTGAATCAAAAACGTTAATCAAAAATTGGATAACCCGCTGGAGAACACTTGTAAACTGCATAATTATAAATCATTGCTAAAAAGATTTCATTGACAGCTTTTTAAAACTTTGATCTTTAAAATTATATTCATGCAAAAATTTCTATTATTTACCTCGAAGGTTTTATAGCAATGCACATATGGTAAAATTATAAAGGTCTGAACAATGGTAATTTATCTAAAAAAAATAGCGTTTTTGAGTGGACGACAATTGAAATAAAAAATACAAAACTGATTCTTTGATAGTACCTTTAAGTAAATTTAATTTTTAAAAATTTTATGTTTTGGCTTTAACTGAAAGATAGTAATCACAGACACAGAATATTGTGTAATAAAGTACGGTATTCAAAACTTTAAAGTTATTATGTTTTCAAAATTAAGTTTTATAAGTCTTTTAACTAAAAACATAACTGTATCAAAATTAGTTAGTTTTTCAAAAACTTTGACCTTTGACATTTCTTTTCATGCAAAAATTGCTATTATTCACCCCCAACTTTTTATGCTCATGCACCTTTTTTAAAATTAAATGAGTCTGAAAAATAACAATTTATTTCCTTTAAAAATAGCGTGTTTCGATGAATTGTAAAAAAAATAAAACTTAAAATTTATTATTTTCGTGTTGTTTTTTTATTATTCTTATTCTTGAATATTCTTCGAAAAAAAAAGTTTATTTTCTTTTCAAAACAGGGTGGTTTGTAACCAGGACAACGCTTAAACAAACAACAAGGCTTGAGAGAAAAAAAGGAATGTTCTTTGAAGCATGAATCAGACCTTATATTTTGAACTTTAAGTGTCTATTAAACTGAAAATAAAAATAAATTTAATATTTTATTTAATAAACTGATTATTGCTTGGGCATATTGCCTTAATGGGCTCAGGAATTTCATGTAAGCCCTCAAATAATAATATACACCCTCGACCAGAAGCTGTAACAGAATATGGAAATATTAGTGGTAAACATTATGTGATGAAAGATGGAAGGGTTGCAGATGTATTTCTTGGTATTCCATATGCAAAGCCACCTGTTGGGGAATTAAGATTTGAGGTAAGTGCTATTAGCTATGTTTTTAACTGATATTCATTAAATGGCTTGTAAAAATACTTTTTAATGTATTTTTGGCCAAAATTATAACTGAATTATTAAAAATGTGCAGAGTACTTTTCTTCGGTTCGTATTCATAAACTGAAGAAATCTATTATGTTCATTTTCTAAACTGCATTTTAGTATCTAGTACTATGAAAGGTTTGTGCGGGTCACAAAATTAACTGGATCTGATTAAAAAATTGTTTTTAAATTTATTAAACTGTTTGTTTCAGTTTTATTGTTTTTTTTTTGATCGACAGATAGAATGAATACTGACAAGGTTTTTGCAGTACAAAAATTAACTGTCATTCATAACCTTCTTTTTTGTTTACTTGGTTACTTTTCGGCAATTCACTCGTAAGACGCTGTAGGATGCTGTGATCAAATTGGAAAAAAATTGAATGAATTTCAGCGATGTTGGAAAAACTGACCGTTGCTAGTAATAAGCTAATTCACGAAAAAATTAGAAAGAGACTTTACAAAGCAGAGTAAAACAGTTTCTTTCATGTTTGATTTCATTTTTCTTATAACTATAAATTTTAAACTGTCGAAATACTAGAGCTTTTTTATAATCGTTTTGGTCCAGTTGGTGCATTCAAAAATGTTTTTTTAATGTTTCTTATACTAAAGTTTGTGAAAAAATTAATTATTTCGTTTTTTTATGAGCATCTTTAAACAATACTTTTTTAAATGAAAGAATTTTGCAGCACAAAATATTAACTGCATTCAATTATTTTTAAGTATAAAAAAACTGTGTCATTGGTTGCATTCATTTAAAAGCCTCTTCGCCATTTTGCTGGATAAAAAGGGATTTTTAAATACGTAGTATAAACTGTCTTGTATGTAGTTGTCTTTTATTAAATTTATAAAAAATTGTTTATTCATCTGATGTTTAAAAATGCAGGGCTTTACTGTATCAAAAATAGATAAAAGAGATCATGCTGAATTTCTTTTTTAGTTTTATTACGATTGTTTTTTTTAATCTAAAATACCTTCTTAATAATTGCAGTTATTTTTTAATGTAACCAGTTTAAATAATTCGAAAAACAAAAAAATAATTAGTGACGTCAAATTATTTTCGAATAAAGCATGAGTAAAACATGAGCTATTTTAAATAGAATTCCCCTTTTTTCAACGAATAAAGATTACAGCATTTAACTTTAATAAACATTATTATATGTATCATCATGTTTTCAGAAACCTCAACCCCCTGAGCCATGGGAAAAAATGAAATCAACAATTAAATACAAATCTCGACCAATTCAACAAGATTATTTTTGGGATCGTCTTCAAGCTAAAACGGGAAAGTCTGAAGATTGTTTATATTTGAATATTATGGTGCCGAATTGGAATCCACCTTCCACAAAAGGTTTTCCCGTTATTTTTTATATTCATGGTGGTGGATATTCTATTGATTCAGCTGCAAAAATACCATTTCAAAACATTTGCAAGTAAGTTAATTTATCTTAAACTGGAGTTTGAAACCTTTTGATAAAGAATGTTTTATTTAAACTGGATGCCAATTTTGTTTCATATAATGTTCGCGTAAGATTGTAAAAAGCAAATTTTTATTTTTATTTAACAGGCGTTTATTTATTCTGCAATCGCAAGTATAAGTAAAAAGAACTTTTAACTGTCATTGTCAAATAATGGGGTTGAAATTTTAGTCTTATATGATTGATTGATATAAGTGTAATTATATTAACAAAAGCTGCTTTAAATTAATAAGATTAATAACAAAAGTTAATAAAGATTTAGAATTATGATTTGTTTTATTTTTGCGGTTAATCTTAGATATTAATAAAATCGAATGAACACTGACATTGTGTTGATGAGCATTTTGTCGTGTAATTTTGAAACATTACAAGAAACAAGAAAAAAACTGTAATGCATTTTGTGTTGCAGATTTCCGATTAACTCTTAAACGAAAAACTTTTAAAAAAGCATTGATAGACATCCTGATTTTACTCTTTAAATTTAAAAAAAAACTGTTGCCACCTCTTCTTCAAACTGATTGCTAAATTACTGATTTTTATACTAGATGAAATTTTGTTAATAATAGGCTAATAAAAACTGATCAGATGCATTTAAAATAGTTCACAGCTTTGCCACAAGTATTGTTGTTTTTATGCTTCGAAGCAAAAAAAATTTTAACTACTTACAAAATTAAAAAAAGATATATCTATGTATTCATACATATATATATATATATATATATTAACATCAATTTTTATATAAGTTTAAAATAACTGACAATCTTTTTTTAGCACCATGGTATCAAATGATATTGTATTTGTAACTGTTGAATATAGGCTGGGATTTCTCGGATTCTTTACAACGGATGATGAAATTGCAACAGGAAATTATGGGATATGGGATCAATATATGGCACTTTTATTTATTAAAAATAATATTGTCAATTTTAAAGGTGATCCAAATAATATAACTGTAATGGGACAATCTGCTGGTGCAGCTTCAGCAGATTTGCTATCGCTATCGCCGTTTACAAGAGGTAAGGAAAGAAATTGATTGAATAAGTTGATGAAAAAAGTGTCATAAATGTAATTTAAAAAAATTAAAAAACTACACAAATCAACTGCATTGTATACCTTAAAACTGCAAAAAGGCGCATCTGATTTTTGCTGGTTTCATGCTAATTATTGATTTTACAACAAAAACTGATGCGGTATTGTCAGCTGAATACAACATGATCGCATACGTTTAGAGACGAGCAGGTCAAAAAAATTTTTAAGAAAATGCTATTTTTTTGTAAGAATATAGTATTTTCGACCCTGAATAAAACGAAAATAAAATCAGAAAAATTAAATAATTAACTTAAGATGCCGAAAATGCCATCTGAAAATTCGGCAAAACGAAAAAAAATGGTTGTCATAAAAAGTCAAAAAGAACACTCTTTTTTTGTGTGTGCATCCTTCTTTTTTTTCCTCGCAGCAGGTTCAAAAAGAAAAGAAGAGACGCACACGCAGCTGACTTCTTTCTCTTCCTTTTTTGACGGACTTTTTGAACTTTTTTAAGCTTAAAAATGCCGTTTTTAGCCTGCCATTTTTTTCGGGGCTTTTTGGGGCATTAGCGTTAATTACCATTAGATACAGAATTAAATTCTCTATCGAATAATATAAAATTTAGAGTTAGACCGCTTAAGACCTGCTTTGTTTTCTTAAAAAACACAAAAAAATGCCGTTTTCTGCCATTGGTGCCAAAGAAAACCTTTTCAAAAATGGCATTTTTGGAATCAGCGTAAAAAATTACATCTAGTTGGTTCAAATTTAGTTTTGTAAAAAAAAGTGTCGCGGAAATAATATTTGGATTACGGTAACCACAAAAAAAGTCAAAGGAAAAAGAAAAAGTGTGTTCCCTGCCCGTCTCTACATACGTTTTTTTGAGTCATCTTATTTTGAATTTACCAAAAACTGAAATAAAACATACTTTTGGAGTACTTTTGTCATAGTGCAACTACATCATCAATATTTTTTTAAAAAATTGTCTAAAATAAGTATCCCGTAAAACAATAACAAAACTGTTAGAAAAAAAAGGTGAAATATTTTTCCAATATGAAAGCACTCCCAGGACGTTTTTGATACTGCGATACAAACTATGTAGTTGGAGAAGCTTGTGTGTACAGAGCATTCATTGCTATTGTGTCATTCAATCTGTCCGAGGGACTTATAGGAATAGGCTATGGTCACTGATTTAATATTTTAAAATCTAAAGTTGTAGATTTTTCTAGCAAAAACTAACTAAACTTAAATAACTGTATGATCTTTTTTTGCGACAAAACAGATTTGCAAGATTTAGTTCCAAACGCTTTTTTAATTGGGTTCCGTTTAACACCAGAATGTTAAAAAAAGGATTCAATACATCATAATTTTAGTAAGAGCAGCATGCGGTTATAAATGATTTTAGCCACGATAGTTACAACTTTTGTATCTACTGGTTTTAACAGATTTTCTTGTTTTAAACTAATATTTATTAAACTGGCTTCAATACCTTTATCTCAGTTTTTCAGATCTATTCGATAAAATGATTCTAATGTCTGGTAATGCTGAAACACTATGGTCAATATCCCCTCGACCACATGTCGCACAAAATTGCCGCAAGAAAGCTATTGAACTTGGATTCGAGAAACTTTCGCCTGGTCAAACATGGACAAAAGACGACAATCTTGCATTAATGGCATTTATGAAACAGCAAAAAGCCTCCAAACTTGGTACTACGATGATGTTTAAGAATGATATGGTTGAACCAATTCAACTGGAAGTCACCCCAATTATCGATGGAGAATTCTTTCCAAAAAGTTTAAATGAATTGAGAGAAGAAGCCCCAAGGAAGTGTATTATTGTTGGGGAAACGGAGTTTGAAGCACTGGCATTTTGTAAGTTTATTTTTTTCATTGTTAGGCGACGCCATGAAGGGGCATAGTAATTCTTTTAAGAACTGAGGTCCCTCATTCTTTTGTAATATTTTTTGTGACTTGGAAATTTCTTTTAAGATGTTAACTATTTCTGCACAAAAAAAACTGTATATACATTTTTTGTTGTTTTTTACACTTCTACATAGAAAGATAGGGACAAGAAATTTTTGACGGTTTGACAACTAAGCTGGGCTTACTTTCTATAATTACGACGTTTCACAAGAAAATAACTGTCTATTATAATATTTTTACAAAATTGACAAAAGAGTAAAAAATAAATGATATCGTTATTTTGTCATACCCATACAGATAATTTTGATTCATTAAACTGGCAAGCACGATTTCGTTTTATGGTTTTATCTTATCGATATTATTAGTGTTTAAATTGTTATTACAACACCAGATTTATTTGTATAAATGGCGGAAGACTGCTTCTTTTCATAAATTGTCTGACTTCAGGATATAAAATTGTAATAGAAGTTTTTCATTTTTACTGTTTATCGGTATAAGCAGTGCCGCAACTTGGCTAAATTTGAGGTAGGGGTAAGAAGGGGTTAAGTTACAAAGTTACTCATTTTATCTAGCATAAATCCTATTTTTTACCTAGAATTTGACATTTCGGGACAGGAAATTCCTCCTTTTCTTCTCTCCCCGTTGCGGCCCTGGGTATAAGAAGTATGTCGGATGTTTTCTACTTTATTTAAAATTATTTAGGATTTTTATTTAAGTTTTCTAAAACTGTTCTTTTGAAGACAATGACATAGACAACAAATTTTTCTGTTAACTGTAGAAGTTGAAGTCGGAATCAATGAAAACAATATTTAAAAGCTTTAAATAAGTGCATCATTTTTTAGTCTCAATTGGTCAAGTAAAAGTAAATAAAAAGCTGCTAACATTTTTCTGTGAACGAACTCAAACTGTTCTCCAGCAGATTGATAAAATTTCTGATAAAAGCAAACACTATTTAACATACGAAAAATGGGAACAACTTTATGGAATTTCAAATGGTAGTGTTAAAAATAAAACTGAGCTTAAAGATATTGTCACAAGGGTAGGTTTGTTATTGTTGAGAGGAAGAAAACTGTGGTGTATTACATTTTTTCAGATAAACAGTGGCATAATAAGTACAATACCATTATATAATTTTATTCAAAAATCAATACAACAGAGGTCAACTGTATATGCATATAATTTTACTCATTTTAATAAACAATCGCTGTCAGCGGTGAATTTGTTTATGCCTAAAATTGGTAAGTGGTTTTGTTTTTACTTTTAAACTGGTAAGCAAAATGTCTGTGGGTGAAATAAGGAATGAGTAGGGAGATATGAAACTTTGAGTCAATTGAATTTTAATAGAAATAATGAGAAATTTTGCTGGAAAGTTCTTGTGAGATACGAAATACAGGAAATTATCTACCAAAATTCCAGACGTGCGCAATTAATACACTGTTATCTTTTAAAGTATTGTTAGCTGCATAAATAACAACAAATAGCTTTTAGAAATCTAATTATATTTTTATAGATCATTTTGGAAACTATATTTTTGCAAGGAGGAAGATAAACTGTTTTCAATCTGACGTTCAAAATATGTTATAAAAATAAATAAAGAGATAGAACGTTTCGAATACATATTTGTTGAAACTGTGAATTATTAGAGTTTAAAGTTTACAATTGCAGTTAACATTTTCTCGAACAAAAATACAGTATCCATAAGTATTAAAGAAGCAGAAGAAAATAAAAAATATAAGCAGAAGGTATTTGCTTCAAAATGTTAAGCAAAACTGTTAAGAAATGTTAAGCAAAAGTGTTATGAAAGTGAACAAAAAAACTGCTGCCAAATGTCCTAACCAAATAGCAAAAAAGAACAAGCTCTAGAACTGAAAACTGATTCATTAGGAAGCTTTGTAGTAGTAAGACATTTCCAGCTTCTTTCTTAGGTTGTTTGTTAACTGTTATATTTAAGAAATTAATAAATTTGTAAGGAAAAGAAGTTTGCAATTTCATTTGCAAATGTAAGTTTTATCTCATTTTTATAGTTGCTTGATAAGAACATAGTCTAGTTTTTTTTTTTAAAACTGCAAGTTTTAATCCATTGCTTCATTTAATTATGATAAAAGAAAGTACACAAAATAATACAAAACTGCCAACGATATGTCAATGTCGAAAAATTTGTTTGTTACAATTGTTCTTTGCCGTATTATTGTTTTACAGAAATTTTTAAATACTTATTATTGTATATTTTTATAAACTGCGAATTTAAATCTGTATTTTGCGCAAACTGCAGCTATAGCGGAGCAAGCTTCGCATTTGATAAACTATGATATTCTATAATAAGACTGAAGGCAAGGACAAAAGGGTTTTATAAGCATTACATTTCTTACTGAGATAAAATTTTATTTCTTACAGAACTAGTTGTCAAAAGATTGATAACAAAGATATGACAAAAACGTAACAAAATTTAAAACTGTGTAATAGGATTCATCGTTGATTATTTCAAAATTAAAACTGTCTGTTCATCAACATTTTCTTTTTTTAAACTGATTCTGATACACGTCTCCCTCAGCTAAAGTAAAGCGGCTCATTTTGTGAGGCAAAAGTTTTTATTTTTTTTTTCAAAAACAAAGAGAGAAAAAAAATAACCATTCCATCAACAAAAACAATGACAGAATAAGTGCATTTTCTTTACATGGCGGCGTTAAACATTTTGCCAACACCTGTCTCAAAAAATGAGCCACTGAGGGAAACGTGCATAGCCTTCATATAATTTTCAGGCTCAACTCATAGTTGCGATATTTTACACCTATTTGATGTCAATTATTATGTTGTCCCATTTACGCGAACAGAAGCTGACCTAAAAGTGACAAAAATTCTTTCAACACTTTTTACAAATTTTGCAAAATGTGGTAGTCCAAATTTTGATGAAACTAATCCATTCTCAATCTCACATGACTTGACGTGGGATCCAATAAAACTTGAAAATCCAATAAACTGCTTGACGATTTCCTCTACAGAAACAAAAATGGAAGAAGTAGAAAGACTGAAAAGGTGCATCCCCCAATCAGAGACATATTCAAAACTTCATGAATGGCTTACTGTAATGGATGAAACAGTTTTCCATGTATTTAAAGAAAATGTAAAATATGAAAATAAATAATGTTTTTTATAATTGTGTTTTGACATACAACTAAATAAAACTTGAAAATCCAATAAACTGTCTTACGATTTCTTCAACAGAAACAAAGATGGAAGAAGTAGAAAGACTGAGGCGGATTTTTTTAAAATAGAAATTGAGTTGGTACTTACTTGTTATTCAGCTTCAATTTAAATTTTTAAAGGTTTCTAAACTGCGGCATATCCCATCTTCATTCCATCAATTTTGAGATATGATTTATCATGACAAAACTGTTATAAATTTGGCATAAATAGCAGACGTTGAACGACGGAAACGTTGTAAAAGTGTAAAATGCAAAAATAAATCAAATCAACTTTAAAATTGTGTGTGAGTTAAGCTTTGTATAAGGAGCAAAGACAAACCAGTTTTAACGTTACTGTTCAATTATTACTAGAAAATAGTAAAAAAATGAAATGAAAATTACAACGAAGATGCTTTTTAAATTTTTTTAATAAAATGGTGCAGTATCTAATAAATAATAATGAAGTGACATATTAAAAATATTAGATTAATTTAAAATTAATGATATATCATTCATGTAATAAGATGATGTCCGAAAAAAGTAAATAAGTAACGAAGATATAATTTTCAAAAAAGCTTATGATTATTTTTTTAGAAATTAATGTTTAATGATTAAAAGTTGAATGTTCATATTACAAACATGAAGCTATTAATTTGATAATTTGCAATACCTTATAACAGAATAAATAACAGTTTGGGGTAATAAAAGCTATTTTCGCTGATGCCCCTCAAAAACGAGCTGTCGCCGTTTACGAGAGGAAGAGAAAAAAATGTCACAATCATTTTAAAATAAGACATACGATGATCAACATGTCGATCTTCTTCTCGTATTCTTTGGCTGCCACAAAAAAAAGAACAAGAGAATAGAAAGTGTGTAACCTTTGAAAAAGTAAGCTTGCAACACCGCCTCTATTTTATGCTTATTCTCTCTCCCTTCTCTTTCTCGCAATTGATTTCCTTTAGTCCGCTTTTGTCGCGGGCAGCCGCAAGGCTGCCCCTTTTCTTATCTAAGTTATTTTAATTGATACAATGCTTAATTTCATGTAATACTTTTTATCATAAACCAATTCAATATAATTAACAATAGTTGGAGAGTAACAGGTGAAATGCGATAATTGAAGGCCAAAGGGAAAAACTCATATTTTTGCAGATATAAAGGATTTTAATGACTTTGGGGCTATGGCGATTCGCCGTTTGAACAGCTAAAGAAAAAGTGCTTACAAATTATTGTTGCGCCACATCAGGAGCATCTAAAAATAGGTTTTGAGCTTGATTGAAGCTCTGAAATCTGAATAAAACAGAATAAAAACTGAAGTCGTATTGATAAAGAGCCTATTGTTAATTATTAAATTTCAAAAATACTGTCAAGATCAATTATTTATTTTTTGACGGGAGAGTATCGTTTTGGATATTTGGAATTTTACACAACAGATGATGAGATTGCAACAGGAAAATATGGGATATGGGATCAATATATGGCACTTTTATTTATTAAAAATAATATTATCAATTTTAAAGGTGATCCAAGCAATATTATTGCTATGGGACAATCTGCTCGGGCAGCGTCAGCTGACCTATTGTCGGTGTCGCCTTTAATGAGAGGTAAGAGAAAAAAATTGATTTTGATAATGGGGTGTTGGATTTGTTTTTGAACATTTTAAGAGTATTTTTTAAAAGAAAAAACTTAATGGCGGGCAGATAATTTGATAAACGTAATTTGACACAAGACTTTAAAAAGCTGGTAGTAGATTGGACACTGTAATATAAAAACGCATTGAATATATTTGGCAAATTTTTGGAAAACTGATATGGTTCAGATAAATGTGGTATTACATAAAAAATAATTTCTGTCAATGAAAAGTTATGCAAAAAAATGAAATGTAATACTATTGCTAAATTTAGCTGCGTCATTAATTTTTAGTTTAGAAAACTGTATTATGACGTTTTTTGATGAATATTAACTGCAATGAAATCACAATTTTTTTACTTGTTTATCTAGTTTTTTGGGGCTAAACTGATTTGCAAGATTTACTTCAAAAAATTAAAACTGGCTTCTCTTTTTTTAGCTGAATTTTAGAAAATCGGTGCAATTAATCATAATTTTTGCAAGAGTAGAATGAAATTATCACTGATTTTCCCTTATTAGCCATGATAGTAACAAATTTTATAGCTTTCTATTTTAAATATGTTTTTTATTTAAATTGATATTTATTAAACTGGAATCAATATCTTTTTCGTCATTTTTCAGATTTATTCGATAAAATGATCTTAATGTCGGGTAATGCTGAAACACTATGGTCAATATCCCCTCGACCACATGTCGCACAAAACTGCCGTAAGAAAGCAATCGAACTGGGATTCGAGAAACCAACAGATGGAGAAAATTGGACCAAAGAAGACAATGTGGAGCTAATGGCATTTATGAAGCAACAAAAAGCCTCAAAACTGGGTACCACGATGATGTTTTAAAAATATATGGTTGAACCGATTCAACTGGAAGTCACCCCAATTATCGATGGAGAATTTTTTCCAAAAAGTTTAAATGAATTAAGAGAAGAAGCTCCAAGAAAGTGTATTATTGTGGGGGAAACAGAATTTGAAGCACTGGCATTTTGTAAGTTTATTGTCGGTTTCACGTTGGAATCAAAGGGGAAATAGCGTTTTTTGCAATAAATACTTTCAACGCCTTCTTTTTTAAAAGCTCTATTTTTAAAAAAACTCGCTGCTATCCTGCTCAGAATTTTTTGGGGATTCAGAATATACAAGGCTCATAATATATAACTTTTGTGTAATCCCAGAATCGGTTGAGAAAGTTTTGTATGGAAACATGCATTTAATTCATGTATTTTACCATTATGTTTTTATTAAAACGTGATATTTAAAAAAACTCTGTGCTATCTTTCTCAAAATTTTATGCTGAATCTAAATATATAAAGCTTTAGACATACAGGTTTACCAGAAGCTCAGGATCCGTTAAAAATGCGTTTTTTGAGAAAACGCGATTCATTCAAGTATTTCATCGATATATTTTTATAGAAACTAAATATCAAAACAAACTATATTCTGTTTGACTCAGCGTGTTCTGCTGATTCAGAATATATAAGGTTCATCACACAAAAATCTGAGTTCAGGATTTAGCGAGAAAGTCCTATTTCCCTAAAATGCATGGAGTGATTCATTGTTTGTTGCACTACAAAACTGATTTATTAAAAAGTCTTGTCATTATTTTCTCGAATTTTTTTTCAAATATGATTATTAATCTAATTATTATTTTTTTATTAACTGTTGAATTTTCAACAACGTTAAAAAAGCATAAAAAAAACTATGCATTTTGTTGCTTTGCTGAGAAAACTTCGTAATGTTTTGTACACGTTTGCGTCATTGACGATGATGAATCGTTCTTTAATTTTTTTGCTGTTGTTTCTAAGCGAAGCGATAATGTTTGTTTAAAACAAAACCTCGTTAAAATAATATAATTGTTAAAAACTGCAACCCCTGTACAAAGATGTATGAAACTTTTTTTCTCTTGAAGATATTGAGATTAAAAATCTGTGACTACAATACCAGAATTACGTTGCTAACTGTACAAAAAAAGAATATTTATTTAAGAATTGTGTTCATAATTAGATGATAAGGGGAAGATCACTGTATATCAAACTAACTTAATTTTATAAATAATTTGCCACAATAAGTTAAGGCTTTTAAATAAAAAATGTTTTCTTCAAACTGGTCAGTTAAAGTTACAGATTCTAAGTACTACCACCAAATTATCAAGTAATAAAACTAGAATACGATTATTCGATTTTATAAAAACGTTAAAGCTTAACATTTTCAGTCTCAATGGCCAAGTAAAAGTACATAGAAAACTACTATCATTTTTCTGTGAACGAACTCAAACTGTGTTACAACAACTTGATAAAATTTCTGATAAAAGCAAACAACATTTAAACTATGAGAAATGGGAACAACTGTATGGAATTTCAATTGGAACTGTTAAAAGTAAAAATGAGCTTAAAGATATTACGACAAGTAAATTTTGTTATTTTTGGGGAGAGGGCAATAACTGTTGGACCACCTTGGGTTTTAGATAAATAGTGATATAATAAGTACAATGCCATTACATAACTTTATTCAAAAATCAATACAACAGAGGTCAACTGTATATGCATTTAATTTTACGCATTATAATAAACAATCGCTGTCAGCGGTGAACTTATTTATGCCTAAAATTGGTAAGTGGTTTTGTTTTTACTTTTAAACTGGTAAGCAAATTAACTTTATCTGATGCGCGCAAATGTGATTATTTTAGCAATAAAACTGTAATCTTTCATAGTATTGTTTTACAAAAAAGGTTAAAAATGGTTATTAACAACAAACTGTTTTAAAAACAGACAATTTATAATTATTTTTTCAAAGAAAATTTCAAACATTTAATTTTTGGAGAGAAAAGGAACAGAAACTGTTTTTCATTCTGGCGTTAGTCATAAAGTGTGATAAAGTTTAAAAAAATTAAACGAAGAGATCAAACTTTTCAAGTATTTGTATAAACTAAGAAATATTAGATTTTAAAGGTTACAACGACAGCTTACATTTTCTTGAACAAAAAACTAAATAGAAAGAGAAACTGATTTTGAAGCAGGTGATATTTGTTTTATAAAGCTAAGCAAAACTGAACCACTTTTATAATTAACTGGCATGAAAATCATGCTCTAGAATTTATAACTAAAGCTTTTGAGAGCTTTGTACTCGTTAGGCATTTCTAGCTTTTAACTTAGGTTGTTTGTCAACTGTTATATTCTAGAAATTAATAAATTAGTAAGGAAAAGAAGTTTGCAATTTCATTTGCAAATTATAAATTGTATCTCATTATGTTTTGGTTTAGTAAAAAAGATCGTTTAAATTTTTTTAAAACTGCCAGCTAGAGTCGAATGTTACATTAAAATATGATAAAAGAATGTATAAAAATATAAAACTCCACCTCATCATCAACAATTTCTTCAACCCCAACCTCATCAACCAATTCAACGACCACAAATTCGACAACAACTTCATCAACAAAATTTGAATACTTCGCTTCCAACATATATGAATTACAATTATTTTTTTAAAAGGAAAACAACCAAATTAAGTCATTTTTTAAATTACAATAAACTTAAATACAACACGATAAATGAAAATGAATTAACACAGGCAGCAATAAAATTAATGATGAGGAAAAACAATCTATTGGAATGATTCCACACCAAGAATGCCTTGATTTATTATTTATTTATTGCTGATTTAATTTTTGTTGTTTTTATTATTTTTAATGTTCAAAATTATATTTTTATTGTGTATAACGTTTTTGCATTTCTTGAAACTTTTTTAAAATATATTTTTGTAGTTTCATCTTTTCCTTTTTTTTGCATTTTTTCTAGCAAAGCATTGTGGTCCCTTTTTCCCCTAAAAGCTTTTTTTCTTTCGCACCTCTTTCCAGACAACAATGGTACTTGGAAACTCTTGAGTCACCATGCTTTTCTCACTACCCGTTGCCGGTCCCTAACTATAATCCCCCAAATTCTTGTTTCAAGAAATTGTTGACTGCAAGGATATAAGATCAAATATCAACAACAAATAACTTTTTAAAACTGACGATCATTAATTATTTTTTTAAAAAAAATATGGAAATTTTATTTTTCTAGGAAAGAAGAGAAACTGTTTTTGAATAAACATAAAGAATTTTTTGTCAAACAGCTAATCAAACCTGTTAAAAAGTGTCAAACCATTTTTATAATTAACTGGCAATAAAATTACGCTCTAAAACTAAAACTTAAGAGAATTGAAGAACATTTGTAGTCGTAAGACTTTTCTAGCTGTTACCTTATGGCTGTTTGTCAACTGTATATTTTAGAAATAAATAAATTAGTACGGAAATGGAGTTTACAACATCATTCTAAATTTCATCTATTTTTTGTATTAATTTAGAAAAAAATAATTTGATTCTTTTTAAATTGCTTAATTAAAATATAATAAGAGAAAGTACAAAAGACAGTATAAAACTGCAAAAACAGAATCATGTTTGAAAAATTTGATTGTTACAAGTTTTCTGTATTATGGTCTTACGTTTAGATAGAAGAAATTGTCAAAGATCTATTGCAATATTTGTTTTTTACGCAAACTGCAGAGAGTAAGCTTTGCATTTGAGAAACCATGATATTCAAAAATTAGGGAGAACGATATGATGGTAGGAGAGAAAATGGTTTAGAAAATCTGCATTTTTTACTGAAATGAGATTTTAATCCTTACAGAGTTGACAAAATACTGATTGCATTATAATAATATTACAATAAAGGTATCAAAATTTGAAACTGTGGAGTCACAATAAATGCTGATTATTTTAAAAATAAAACTGTCAATTTTTTAAACTGGTTCTCGTTCATTGGATATTTTTAGGTTCAATCCATAGCTGCGACATTCTACACCTATTTGACGTCAATTATTATGTTGTTCCATTTACGCGAACAGATGCTGACCTAAAAGTGACAAAAATTCTTTCAACACTTTTTACAAATTTTGCAAAATGTGGTTGTCCAAATTTTGATGAAACTAATCCCTTCTCAATCTCACATGACTTGACATGGGATCCAATAAAACTTGAAAATCCAATAAACTGTCTTACAATTTCTTCAACGGAAACAAAAATGGAAGAAGTTGAAATACAGAAAAGGTGTATTCCCCAATCAGAGACATATTCAAAACTTCATGAATGGCTTACTGTAATGGATGAAACAGTTTTCCATGTATTTAAAGCAAATGTAAAATATGAAAATAAATGATAATTTCTTAAAACTGTACTTTACATATTATTGAATAAAATTGAGCCCAATTTAATTAGTTTTTTTATTTAAAATTTTCTAAGCTGCAACACATATCTCCTTGTTATTCCTATTAGGATATTATCGTGATAAAACTGATATAAATTTGTCATTAATAAATGAAGTTGTAAGAATGAAAAAGTGCATCCCCCAATCAGAAACATATTCAAAGCTACATGAATGGCTTACTGTGATGGATGAAACTGTTTATAATAAATTTAAAACAAAAGTAAAATTTGAGAATAAATGGTTTTTTAAAAACTGTTGTGTTGTAAGTGCATTTGATAAAAAATATGAGTAAACTCATTTTGAATACTGAAACACGTTTGTCATTATTCTTCAGCATTTAAGCTTATATTATGATTTATAAAATTGTCGTTGAAACAACACTGGTTATATAGAATACAGAAAACATATAGTTGCTGTTGTAATACAATTCAAATTGTAAAGCTGTACGAATTGTTATATAAAATTGCTTTAAAACTGAAACATTATAATGAATAATGATGATACTGTTTCACAGAATATAATCTGGTAATAATTAAAAGTTAAACACTGTATACAAGTAAAAGCGAAACAAAAACAAAACTGACTACAGGAAACGTTGTATCTCTCAGTCAGAAACATATGCAAAGCTACTTATGTACTGTAATGGATGAAACTATTTTCAATGAATTTAAAGCAAATGTTGAGATTAAATAAAATTTTTAAAACTGCGTGTATTTGATAAAAAACAAACAAGAGTAAAATGTTGGTTAACAACTTTTATTATTCAGCATTTCCTAAAAATCAAGGAATTAGGTGTTTCATTTTTTGGGTTTCAAAAATTGCAGCATATATCTAATCGTTATTCCAACTAGCTTGAAGATATGATGTGAACTTTGATGTCACCTTTTTAACTGATTCCAATTTTTTTCATATTTATAAAATATAACTGCATTGCAATGCATATGGACGGAGTAGCACTAAAATTAGTAAGTAAAAACTATGAAAACAATTTTTTCTGTATGATTAAAAGCTGTAAAAGCAATTTTTAAAATTAGCAAAGTAAGCACATTCGTTAATAAATTATAAAAATCAATTACAAAAAAAGAAAACCTGGGAGAATCAAGTGCAATCTTTTAGTTTTATTCAAACCTTTTAGTAATGTTTAACTTTTCAATCTTTCATTCTCATTGTATTTATGTGCCAGACTTTTATAGGTTATTTGTTTGAGTTAAAATTGCGAAAAAAACCATTTGGCAGTATCTTAAATTTTGCCATACGAAAAACATTTTCATTTACTTCTATTTATAAAACTGATCATTGAATTTGTTTGGTTTTTAGTATGATTATCTACCTTCATCTGTCAAATTTTTAACTGAGCCTTTTAAAATTCACATTCATATAGCTGCTTCTATCCTTTCGTTTTCCAGATGTATTTGATAAAATGTTATCAATGGCTGGTAATGCAACTATATAGATCATTTCTCCTCGACCACAAAATATTTACAAAAAAGAGCAGGTAAAAACAAGAGTATTAAGCTGACACAAGAAAAAACTGTAAAAAAAAAGTAAACAATATATTATGTTCTTGAAGTCTAGTTTTGTTAATTTTTTTGATTAAATTAGTTTTACTGTAATGTTGATGGCAAATGGTCCTCTGAAAGCTCTAATGACTTTTGAGGACCATTTGCCATCTTAAAGAACTAACTTGTGATCTTATAATATATGTTTTGAAAAGAAAACTGGAATGAATGCAGTAAACAGCATGTCATCATTTTTGAAAACTGCTCTATCTCTTTGCTTGGTTAATTAAAACACATAAAACTAAACTCTAAAATTAAGTCACTGTTTGTAATATCCGTGAATATATTACATAAAAGAATATAAATTAAATTATAATAATCATGAATATAACACGATAAATAAAAGTGAATTACCACAGACAGAAATAAAGTTAATGTGCAGGAACAATAAAAAAATCGGTTGTGATATGGCTAATGATAAACTGGTTCCTGATAAAAGGACCAAACTTTGGCTTTAAAGCTAACAGTTATTGCAGTTTTTGTTTGATATAGATACTGTCAAAGAAAATATGTTTTTTTGAGGGAAATTAAACTGCATTGGAAGTTAAACGATGAAAACTGTGTATCTCTCATTCAGAGACATATGCAAAGCTTCATGAATGACTTACTGTAAAAAACATTTTCTAATGAATATAAAGCAAGTGTAAAATTTAAGAAGAAATTAAAATTTTTTTAAAACTGTGTTTTCAGATATTTAAAAATACAAATTGATCTTGATGCTAGCTATTCTTCAGTTATTACTATAAATTGTAAAAAACTGCAATAAAGTTGAAATTACGAAGAAAATGCTTATTAAATTTTTTTTTAATTTTATAGTGTTTAAAAGAAATTAATAATGGTAAAGCGATATTTGTAAATTATGAGAGAAAATTAAAGATGTGACATTGGTGCAATAAACTGAAGTAGGAAAACAATTGTCCAAAAAACTTAAAAGTAAATGAAAAACTGGCTTTCTTGTAGTTTAGACGAATGTTTTCGAGCGTAGTTTAATATTTCAAAAAAGGGAAACACAACTAATTAATGTAAACTGTAGTGTGAAAATATATAATATTTTTAAAACTGTGTTCGAAGCTTACTTGGTAAATACGAAATGAAAACTGATAATGAAGCGGACAGATATCGAACATTATTTATTTTTTATAAAAAAACCGAATAAAATTGACAGAACAAATGATTTGACAGTTTATAGCTTACCACTACCAAAGTTCGGTTCGTTTATTTTTATAACTGATTAATATTCCTAGATTTCAATGGCAAATTGCATCACGAGATAAAAATAATACTATTAACTGTTTCATATATTTTTCTCAAAATTTAAAAACTGTTTGAATTATTTTAAAAATGTAACCAATTTTTTTTGTTGTTTCTGCTTTTGTTGCCTTGAAAAGTTACTTCCTGGATTGTGCGTCTTCCTTTGATAAGGTTATTACATCATGAATGAGGCTGCAAAAAAAATAAAACTAAAAGGCTAAAAGCAGGTCCTTAAAAGTGCTAAATGTACAAACATATTTTTTGATAACAATAGAAATCATGATAGCGTGATAACTTAAGCAAAGCACAATATAGGGATCTTTGAACACAACATTAAGACACTGTTTAGCATTCAATACAGACATGCTTTATTTTTGACTCAAGGATAACATTGAAAAATTTATCTCAATAGGAAAACTGAGGATTTTAGAGAAAAACTGTGGGCATATTTCTTTAAAGGCTGCATTAAAACTTTTTTTATTACATTGCTTACGAAGGACAAAACTGTACCATCAAAGACCATATGTTAAAACTATAAAACTGAACATATTTGCTGAATAATGATTAACTTACAAAAAACTGATATAAACTGGCTAGCATTTAAACGTTTGATTGTTTAGAAAGTGATAATGAAATAACTTGTGAAAAACTGGATGTGTTGTTAAAATAGTTGAAATGAAATGGAAAGCTTTTATTTCAACGATTGCTAGTTTTGTAATACTATATCGATAAAGTGGTAAAAAGTGTGTCTTGCTTGTTTCAGTTTTTTTTGTTTATTCGTTTAGAGAGAAAAATGACATACAATTATGTGACTACAATGGTAAGTGTTGGTTTTTAATACTTTTTTTAGAAATAAAACTGGATAGAAATACATGGTTGTTTCAACTTGGATGTATCTGCTAAAGAACTATGTTGACCATGAATTTTTGATAAAAATAGAAATCACAAAACTGTATAAAAAAACCCACAAAGTATTGGTTGGAAAAAAGCTTAGCACTTGCATTGGTTGAATAATAGCGTTATTCTAGGAACACTGGATAAATTTTAAAGTTTAGGCATGCAAGATGGTTAAAAAGTTTAAACTGACAGCAATATATGATGCAAATTCTGTAATGTTTTGCAATTATTGTGTTAGACATGTATGTTTTTCATGTGTTACTTTTGTTGTTGATCGACTTTGACACAGAAGAGACACATTAAATTTGGGTTCCTAACTTGCAAAAATTCTTTCAAACAGAAACTACAAAGACAAAAAAACGATTATAAAGATCGATCAAATAAAAAAAACACACTAAAAAAAAGAGAAAGTTGTTTTTCATGGGTACAATTATTGTTGTTATATTTTTTAACTTAACTATTTTCAGTTGTAGTTTAATTGTTGAACAAAGAAACTGCCACCAATCGTGTGAAGAAGGTTGTAAATTTTAATATCTTTTAAGAATAAACTGTTTTTGAATTACTCTGTTCTAAAAATGTTAAAAAACTGCTTCCTGATTTTCTTTGTTATTAAAGTAATATTTGCTGAAATAGATGAACATCCAACTGTTACAACAGAATATGGAACAATTGAAGGAATAAATTATGAAACTCCAAGTGGCTTTGAGACAGAAATGTTTTTGGGAATTCCTTATGCAAAGCCTCCCGTAGATAAATTAAGATTTGAGGTTTGTTTTTTTATAAACTGTAAGGCCTTGCATGAGCGTTAAGTACAAAAAAAATCGAGTATGCAAAAATTTAACAATAAATTAATAGAAATACTTGCGGCAATTTATAACAGCTGCAGATAGAAAGCGCTAAAAAATTTTTAGAAATTTTAAACAAAGCATTGTTTCATTGCTTTGGCTCACATATTTGAAACGTCCAAGGATAAATATAAACACTGTACGTTATTTTGTCTTTGTTTTACTGAAACAAAAACTTTTAGTCAATAACTGTTAATACAATTTCAAAAATTTAAATTTTATTGCTTTTTTAAATACAAAATAATTCTTAACTGTGGAAATATCCTCATTGACCCCTAGTTCATAAAAAATAATTCCTTATCTTTGCAATTAAAGGAAACGAAGGAAACGATTAAATAAACTGGCTTCAAAAAATTGTTTTGGGCTCATAGTAATGCATCAACATTTCGTATATAGAAGTAAAAACTGTGATGAGCTCTTGATATATGATTTAAAAGCATCAAAAAAGTTTTTCAAAAAAATGCAATCAGTTTAAAAAAGGGTATGAAGTAATGTGAAACGCAAAGGGAAAAACAGGCTTGAATTTTGCAAAACATTGTTAACTGACGAGAATAGTAATATTCGAAAAATACGACAATGAGCGGAAATTTGAGTTTCGAATTTTTTCGCTAAAAAACTTGAAATAAATTAAAACTGAGGCTTCATAGTGGCAGCAAAAACCAACAAAGCTAAAAATTGAGTTATTTTCTGTAAGCTTACATGTAGTTAAAAAACTGGAGCAAAAGATAATGAAAATCAATCAAACTGAAGAGATTTGTTTCGCAGTAAAATAAAAATAAATGCTATCACTTGTAAAAAATGAAGTACTGTTTGTAAATTTAAATGTTGCAAAACTGGTTATCCCTAAAATACCTTTATTCTAGTTGGCTCTTACTGCCTGTTGTAGTATACTTATAATTCTTTTTCTTGGTTTAGAGAAACACCACCTTAAGTCAATAATTGTTTTCATATAGTTTCTTTAAATACAGAATAATTTTTAAACAGTAGTAATATCCTCTTTGACCTCTAAATTATAAAAACATCATTCTTCGTCCTTGCAACCACTGGAAACGATAAAACTGGCCTGTCGGCAAAGACTTTTTTTGAGCTCATAAAAAAGCGTCAACAAAGAGTTTGAAGCTGGTTGCTAATATTGCTAATAATAGGGAAAAATGTTTTGTAGTTTGGTAAAACTCAGTTAACTGACACGATAAAAAACGGTAAATTGATTTTCGAATTTTTAAGCTAAAAAACTGCAAATAGATTAAAAATGAGACGATTAATAACGGCGTCAAAAAAAGAATAATGGTCAAAATTTATTTTAGTGCAATTCTACATGTAGTTTTAAAACTGGCACAAAGGATAAAAAAATGTTTTAAACTAAAGAGGCTTGTTTCGTAGTAAAATAAAAACAAATGCTGTGACTAATATCTCTTGCAAGTTTAAATGTTGCAAAAATGGTTATCGCTGTGGCTACCAGATTCCAAGAAAACCGATTGCTGATAGAACTAATTTTAAATCCAAAAAACTGACGTAATATTTTACCATTGTTTTTGGAGGAAAAAAAACACTCAGATATGCATACAACTCTTTTTTAAGCATAACCACTGGTAATTCGCTTGCATCCATAATAACGTTTAATTTATTAAGCTGCAAGACTCATAATGTATGTGTATGATATTTAACTTTTCCTTTGTAATTTTGGCCATAAATTGAGCATATACTAATTCGGAAGTTAAAAAAACTGCAGATAACTGAAATTGTCGGAAAACTAAACCGAACATGTTCAAGTTTAATTTTTAAACCTTTCATGAACTGTAAAATGCATTACATGAGTCGTTAATCAAATCAAACAGTAATATTAACTGGTTGATAATTTTTTTTACTAAACTCAAAACATTTTTTAAACTACTTTTTTAAAAATGTAACTGGAATAGCACATTTTTTTATTTAAGATTTTTTGCAAAAAATACTTCCTTGATTATGCTTTTTTTTCTTTAATAATTTTGTTACATCGTGAAAGAGTGAGCAAAAATCTAAAACAGAAAGGCAAAACATAGGCCCATTGAAGCCTATAATGCACTAGTTTATTGATAACAGCAATAATACTGATAACTCTGACAAAAATAACAACATTAGGGTCTTTTGAACAAAACGACAAAGCACTGTTGAACACGAAGTTCAGATATAATTGATTTTAGAGACACATTTGTGACGTCAATAGATATACAAATTCAAATTTCTTATGAACGTCAAGTCAAAACAAATTCCTATTAAATGATTTTTAAACTGCACTGTGCAATTTATTCTTTTATAAACTAATTTTTGGTCTCAAAAACATAGTTTATGATAACAAAACTGATATGAAGCAAAACTGCCATCTTATTTTGAAAACTGCATGAGCTAAATTAATTTCTAAAGTTAATAGTATATTGTTTCTATATTGCATCAAAGTAAAAGATAATGGGTTATCATAGAGTAATACTGAATTCAGGTGATAAAAAATATGAAAAATTATTTCTGAGCAATGATATCCAAAAATAACTGTTAAAAAATAAAATTTAAAATTAAAGTGTCTCGTGGCAATGTATCAAATTTTTTTAAAAAACTTATTCAGAAACTGCGTGGTTTTGTTAACTAAAGAAAATAAAACTGACAGCTGAAATGTTACCCATTGGTGTTAATTTATTTTCTTATCTAAAATTATTCAGTATGTTTTAAAAATTTAAAGATAAAATAATTTTATAACTGCAGCAAGAGTGTTTAGGTGATTATTTATGTATGATATTTTGTGTCCATACAGTTTAGAACACTTTAAAAACTGAAGTGAAATAATATATTTATTTTTTGTCTCTCTGTTTTTGCTCACTTGAAAAAAGTACTTCCTTGTGCTTCTTTTCTTTGATAATTTTATTACATGATCATTGAGGTTGCAAACTACATCCAAAACTAAAACGCAAAACGAACGCTCATGAAAGGGCATAATGTACAAACAAATTTTTTGATAACCCCACAAATAATGATAACTGGAGCAAAAAACGGTCACTATAGGGATCTTTAAACAAAAACATTAAGAGCTATGAAATACAGAATTTATTGCCTTCAGACAAATATGTAACGATAAAGCTGTATTAAAAGAACAAAAATTAAACAAAGTATTGGGTGATTATATAATCAAATAAGCTCATTGATTGAACCTTAAAGAAAAAAAGAAAAACTGAAAAGATTTGTAATTCAAAAAAGAAGCTATTAAAAATTTATACAGTATATTGTTTTGTTTCTTCAACAAAAATTTAACAAATTAATGGTTGATTATTTAATCAAAAGTTGTAACATGCTCATTGATTGAACAATAATTAAATTTTAGAAAAACTGATGAGATTTGGAATTCCTGGTAAAGAAAGAAAAGTTAGTAAAATTAAAACTGCTTGTTGTTGTTAATTTGCAATTTTTTTAATGCTATGTAATTATTGTGTTAAAAGTGTGTGTTTTTCACACTTTTTATTAATCGATTTCGGCACTGCAGATACATAAATTTTTTGTTTTTACTGAGATGATTTCTTTTTCGAACATGTTTTTAGCAATATTTATTATTTTAAACTGAGTAAAGTAGCTGCATCACAAGTTTTACTCTTCTGTCAATGTATTTGCTACGATACGTATGGGTTAAGTTAAAAACTACAAAACAGAATCGATAAATAATTCACTGCACAGAGTCAATGTTGAAATAAGTCAATTAAGTTTGTTCGAAAAACAACAATATTACTTTAGAGAAAAACTGTGTTGTACATTGCTTTTGATATCGCATTTATTATTACATTGCTTATGGATGACGAAACTGCACTATCATTAAAAGCCATGACTTACTTATTTCAGGTTTTTTGTTATTGATTTCAGCTTATAAGATATGAAATCACAAAAGTGAATAATATGATATAAACCATATATCATAAATCCTTGATTTATACAAAAAGTTTTACGTTGTTAGTGAACGAAAATTAGAAAAATTAGATGCGTGTTTAGTTTAGGCAGGAAGCATAAAAGTATTTAAAAAAGTTTAGACTGTCGACTTTGTAAACATGTTGCAAGTTTTGCAATATTATGCAATTATTGTGTAGACATTATGTTTACTGTCCGCGAATTTTGTTTTTGATCGACTTTGACACAGAAGAGACATTCAATTTGTGTTTTTAACTGACAAAATTTTTTTCAAACAGAAACTACAAAGACAAAAAAAACGATTATAAAGATCGATCAAATAAAAAAAACAAACTAAAAAGAAGAGAAAGTTGTTTTTCTTGGGTACAATTATTGTTGTGATATTTTTTAACTTAACTGTCTTCATTTGTATAGATATTGCTTAAAAAAGAAACTGCCACCATGAATAAACTGTCTTCGAACTTTTCATCAACAATGTTGAAAAATTGCATTTTTATATTTAATCTTGTTGGATTAATATTTGCCGAGATAAATGTTTATCCATCTGTTACAACTGAATATGGAACAATTGAAGGAATAAATTATGAAACTCCTAGTGGCTTTGAGACAGAAATGTTTTTGGGAATTCCATTTGCAAAGCCACCCGTTGATGAGCTGAGGTTTGAGGTTCGTGTTTTTATAAACTGTGGTATCTTGCGTTAGTGGTAAATACAAAGAAAAGCGATTGTGCATTAATTGAACAGTAAATTAATAGACAAACTTGCAGCAATTCATAACAGCTATGAATATATAGCGCTAAAAAAATTTTTGAAATGTTAAACTGAGCATCATCTCCTCCTTACTTTGGTTTACATAATTGAAACTGTCAGTAGAAAAATATACGATATTTTTGGTCTTCTTTCACAGCCACATCATCTTTTATTTATAGTTTTTAACTGTCCAAGTACTTAATTTTATAGCTTTTTTAAATAAAAAATAATTCTTAACTGTGGTAATATATTTTCGTCCTTGCAGCCATTGGAAACGATAAAACTGATTGTCAGCAAAGATCGTTTTGAGCTCATAAAAACGCACCAACATTTCAAATATCGAAATAAAAACTGGGATGAGATGTTGATACGTGATTTAAAAGTATCAAATTTTCAATCAATTTTTAAAGGGTATGAAGCTGGGTGCAAACTAAAGGGGAGAGAAGATTTGAAGTTTGGCAAAACTTAATTAACTGACAACAATAAGCAACGGAAATTTGTTTTTCAATATCCTGAGCTAGAAAACTGCAGAGTGATTACAAGTGGGACGATTAATGATCGCGACAAAAAAAGAATAAAGCTTAAAATTGATTTTAGTACTGCACTTATACATGTAGTTTTAAAACTGGCACAAAGGATAACGAAAATTTAAAAAACTGAAAAAGATCGTCTCTTGGTAAAAAAATTTATATTGCTATTAGCAATATCTCTTGTAAAAAACGAAGTACTGTTTGTAAAGTTAAAAGTTGCAAAACTGGTTATCCCTGGAAGACCTATATCCGTGTTGGTTTTAACTGGTTGTTGTAATACATATATAATTCTCAAAACTGGTTTAAGTACTGTAAACATAAACTAAAAAATATCATTAAGCATAATTAAACCATTAATTCATATTATTACTAAATAAAAAACTGAGTGGTTTTGATGTATAGGCTAGTTCTCAAAAGTACAACCTAAACGGGGCACAAAATATCTCTCTCAAAACTGAGTGGTTACTCCCTTATACATTTCAAAAACAGCATATTGAACATCCTCTAACTAAACCGATAAATATTTTTTTCAGAAACCCCTTCCACCAACGCCTTGGACAACTCCTCTTCATGCTAAAGCACTTGGATCTCCATGTGCAACATATCCTGATGCTCTGTCACAACATGGCAAAGAAGATTGCCTCACACTAAATATTATTCGGCCAGCAGCGCCTTCTGATGACCCCAATGGTTATACGGTAATGGTATGGATTCACGGAGGTGCATTTGTTGTTGGTTCAGCTGCTGATTACAATCACACTGAAACTGCTGAAAGAATGGTTACACATGGAATTATTTTTGTATCGATAAATTATCGGCTTGGTCCATTTGGCTTTTTTTCAACTGGTACATCTGAAGCTCCTGGAAACTATGGTTTATGGGATCAAGTAGAAGCGCTAAAATTCATTCAAAAAACTATCGGTGCATTTGGAGGAAATCCTAAAGCTGTAACAATTTTTGGAGAATCTGCTGGAGGTGCATCTGTTTCATGGCTCACCCTTACCCCTGAAGCAAAAGATCTCTTTGCTCGTGCAATTCCAATGAGTGGCTCAGCCCTAGCTCCATGGGCGCATACGGAAGAAGTTATTACAACATCTGAGAAGCTTATTGCAGCAACAGGATGTCAAGGTTCAAGTAACGTTAAGAAATGTTTGAAAGAAAAAACGACAGCAGAAATTAAGGAAGCTACAGCAACTTTTGGAAAATATGTTTTGAAATCTGATGGAGTGAATTTGGCAAATTTTCATCCTAGAATTGATGGAGAATTTTTACATGGTTTAACTGTAGAAGAGGCTGTGAAGAATGCGCCAAAAAAAGATCACTTTATGGGAGTATGCAGTCAAGAGCATATTGTTTTTGGTGAGTTTTTCATAAATATTTGATTTTAACTGAAAGAATAAGAGAACTTGTTAGCTTTTGCGAAAAAAATGGGTTTTAAATATTTTTAACAAGGAAAAAACTGAGATTATTTTTGGGACTTTGAATATCACAAAATACACTCTTATTTTAACTGCCTTCAATATAGTTAGTAAACGAAAAATTTTAACTGTTGCAGCATAGAGAAGAAGTTTTTTAATAGAAGTTTACAATCAAGAGTATACTGCTTTTGGTGAAGAATTTTTTTATATAAATGTTGAATTAAAACTATGAGAATTAAGGATATAGGATTTGCTGCATACTGAACCAAAGAAAAGTGTAATGAGCTTTTTTAAAACGAAATAATGATACAAAAACTGATTTTTTCCAGTGGTTAAAAACTAATAAAGCAGTTATATTTGGATTTAAAGTTATATAGTATTTTTAAACTGAGACCATCCGTACCAGGGGCAAAATATAGTTAAACACATGAAAAAATTGCAAAAAGCAATAAAGCAAAACTGCAATTAGCAGTTATAAAAAAAGCCACATAACTGCTAATTACAGCGCCGTAACTTCGCCAAAATTAGTCGGGTGGAAGTCTTTATAAGATTTCAAAAAAATGTTATTTTACCCAGTGCAAATTAAAGTTTTCGCTTTAAATCAAAAATATTCATTTATCACTATTGGTGCTATTTTTCATGAACTCGAAAATCTGTGGGGTGGAGTTCCACCCCGTCCACCCGCCTAGTTACGGCGTTGGCTAATTACAGTTTTAAGCTTAAAACTAGAAAAAACTGTGTTATTTATTGCTATTTTTTGTTACTTAATAAATAAAACTGCAGCGAGAATAGAGGCCATTTTAGCCACATATTAAACATCTGTAAAATTATTTAGTTTAGGGTTTTATAATTTACCAGGTACTTTGAAAACTTAAGATACAAAAGGAGCCATAAAACTTGCATAACAATATCATTTTATGGAAGCTTGCTTTGAAGGGGATTTGATTTTTGGCACAATTTGTGTTGTTGCATAATTTTATTGGAACTGCAGGAGCAATATTTTTTTTATGGTAAAAAGTAAACATTTGGAAGAAGTGGATTATTGAGAAAAGTTTTATTTCTTTTGTTTTTTACAGCTGAAAGTTTTGTGATTTTGTCTCTGATAATTGTCAAAAAAATTGCTGTTTGAAAATTTGCAGACACATTACTGATACTCGTCAAAAAGGAAATAAAAACTGCATCTTTGGAATTGTTGAAATTTTATATTTGTTAGTAGTAAATACTGTCCTGTTAATAAGATATTATAGGAATTTTTTTAAGAAAACAGACATCATATAAGGTTTTGTGAAGAAATACGAGGACATTGATGCAAGAATTAAATTTGTTTACACTTTAGCATAAAGATTTAAGAGTAGAATTTTAAATAATTCTATATTTAAAAACTGGATCATATGCCAGTTATTGACAGTCTAAAATATAGCTAGAAATTAAAAAAATTTAACTATTGAAGTACCTATAATTTATAGGCTATAAAACAAGATACTATATAATAAACTGCTTTACCTCGAAATGAAACCTTTTTACTGGCAAAACATCAATCTTCAACAACCATTGTAAATAAACTGCGACGTAAAAAAGTACTTTTCATTGAGTACTAATAATAATACAGCAATTAGCTATTTTTGCACAAAAAGATTAAAAACTGTCAGCACCATTAATAGGATGTTTAAACGTCATACAAGATAACCTTTTTAATTTTCGGGAATATAACTGGTAATATCAGGATGTAAACATTTCATAAAGTCTAAACTTTTGCAAAAATAATTTAAATTTTTAACTGAATTCAAACAAGAATTTTCGACGTGCATAATTAACAATTCCAAAAAAACTGCTTGCTGGACTAATTTAAAATTCAAAAAAAGCTAAAATTTTACTATTGTTCTTTCGAAGAAAAAAGCAATCAAATATGCACACAGCTCTTATTTTTTTAAGCAGAACTACTGATATTTTGCTTAAATACATAATTACCTTGAATTTATTAAACTGTAATAATTGTAATCTATGTGTATGCTATTTAACTGTTCCATTTTAATTTTGGCCAAAATCGAGTATTTTCTAATCCTAAAGTTTAAAAAACTAACTGAAATCATCGGGAAGCTGAATCGAACATTTCCAAGCTTAATTTTTTTTAAAGAATCACAAACAACGTTTTTTGCAAATAAAAAATTTTCGCTAAAAATGATGTAAAACTTGTTTATTATTATATATCACTTACAAACTAATTTATCTTGCAGCGCTTTTTTTCTTATGAACCTGTACTTTGGTTGGATAATTGTAAAAAAAAACTGTAAAGTTTTACATAATCTTTTATTTGTAATACAAATTAAAAACATGAATACTAAAAACAATTATATAATCCCCATTTTTAGCTATTAATGGAGCATTCACGAATCCTGAAGCTAAGATTATGCCAATTACTCCTGAAAAAGCTACCAACTTTACTCGAGAAGATTTTGTTGAAATTGTTCATAAAATTCTTGGCACAAAAGAAGCATATGGCGCCAAAGCTCATGCAGCAGCAGAAGATATCATTCATTATTATGAATCTCAGTCTTCTACATACAAACGAAATCCATACGTTCATATTTATGCTCAACTGTTCTCAGATATTAGTTTTAATATTCCAACAATTCGTGAAGCTCAATTAAAAGCAGCTGCCGGACAAAAAGTGTACTTTTATGTTTATAGTTTTGTACCTGAATTTGCAAAGCATTCCTTATTTGATGGAGCTGGACATGCATATGAGCTTTCTAATTTTTTTGGTTCAATTTATAATATGCCCAATTTCCCATTGGAAGGTGATGTTGCAAAAGTTCAAAAAACTATTGTTGATTTATTTGTTAATTTTGCTAAAACTGGGTAAGTTTTTTTAAAACCTAGTAATAAGAAAATTTATAAAATTTTGATAAAAACTGGAAAACCATCGATTGATATACTACAAAAAAGTGTTAAATTTTAAACTGTATTTTTCATGTTATATCTTTGCAATGTGCAAATTAATATTATTGCAAAAAAAACTTTAAACTTGTCTTTGATTTGTTTATTAATTTCTTAAAAATTGAGGTTGAACTTTAATGTTGAAAAACCATAAAAAACGGTTTCACTTTAAATTTTTTTCTAATTATTTCTGCGTAAGCACTTAATTTCCTTTTAAAAAAAATTTTTTACTGCAGCGTTTTCTTTGTTGAAGTTATTTGATTTTTTTTTCTAATTGAAAATTTTTTCGAGGCATAATTTTTAAAACTGACAAGTGAAATATTATCGTGTTAATAGGATGCTATGGCAACTGTTTAAAAAACTATTCTCCATTAAGGATTTCAAATTCGAGTTATTGAATTTGGGAAAGGTCATTTTCTGAGAATTTTTTGGCATGTTTTTATTTGAATTTAAAAGTAGGTCAGCAATAAGAAATTAGAACATAAGTTAGAGAGTATTTAAATGTAAAACTGAGTACCAACACTTTGTTTGTGTTAATATGCTATTAAAACTATGGGTCAGCTCGGTCCCATGATTATAGTTTGCTATGGCAAAATTAAAAAGAAAACTGTTTTGCGATGATAGCTATTTTCCATAACCTATCAACATTGAAAATGGTTTTTAAAAATATCTAAAATAAAGTTTAACTGTTCCTGAAAAATATATCTTTTTTAGGAAGCCATCAAGTAATAGCTTAGAAGTTCCATCCCTAAATACACCAAACCACACACCATATGTTGAAATTGATGCAAGCAGCAAAATTAATGATAATTTATGGGCAGATCGAATTGAATTTTGGGATACTCATTCAAAGAAATATGGATATGATTGGCCACAAGTTCGAAAAATTGGAAAGCATGATGAACTTTAAAATTTTTAAGAAAAGTAAATGATAATAAACTGTAGTATATTTTTTGTAATTTTTAAGCTGAATAAAACTGATGGCAACATTTTGTTGTAATTTCTTTGTTCAAAGTAGAATAAAATATTTTAAATTTTAAAGAAATGTTTCATTTCCTTTGCAAAAAAATTGGTCGCTGCGCCCCTTAGAAAGTTTAATACTAAAAAAAGAAAGACTAACAATCACAGGCAAAAAAAGGGAAGGAAGAGGATGCTGGACTTACTCTTTTTTTTGTTGTTTTTGTTCTTCATTGCAAGTTTTACATGTTGCGTTGTTTCCCCCATTGAGATCGATCCAAATACATTTAACTGATTCTTTTTTTAAATTTTTTTAGTGTTGACCGAATAATCATTTTTTTGCTTGCTTGCTGAAAAAAGATTATTAAAGATGTCTGATCCGAATGTATTCAATCTTGATGTATTGCGTCAAAGTATCGATCAGCTGGAAGAAATTGAGAATGGACAAATAAAGAAGAATCGTGAAGATCAAGTAAGTTTGGAAGATATTTTTAATAAAAAGATTTTGGTAATTTCATACCCGTCTCGCTTGGGTCTCCATAAAGTACTATTGTTGTAATTATTCAAGCTTATTGAGTCATCATTCATATCTTTACTTTCCTAACTCTATATGGCATTGGATATTAGCTAACATGAATTAATTCTTTCCATTTTTTCAGGTTGAAACTAATGAAGGTGGTTATGTTTTTCAAGTATCTGATGAAATTCGTGTTCGTCGCTTTATCATTCTTGGTACTACAGGTGGCACATATTATGCCACAGAAAAAGAACTTACAATAGAAAATATTAAAGATGTCATTGAAATAATTAAAAAAGGAAAAGGTGCTCTTGTTCTTCAAGAAGTTGTTGATATCTCTCTTGCTGGACGAGCACCTAAACAAGAAACTACACTTTTTGTATTGGCTCTTTGTGCAAAGGCATCTTTATTTAAACGGCATGATCTTAGTGATGCTGAAAATCAACAGTATGAAAAATATCTTGAAATTCTTCAAAAAACTGCTACATCTGTTGTACCAAAAGTTTGTCGAATTCCTACACATCTCTTTGCGTATGTTAATTATTGTGAAATGATTACAAAATCTGTTGGTAAAAAAACTGGATGGGGACGACAAATGCGTCGAACAATTGGTGAATGGTATTTAAATCAAAACCCAATGACGTTGGCAATGTACATTACAAAATATAAACAGCGAAATGGATGGTCTCATCGAGATTTACTTCGACTTTCACATCCCAATGTTAGCAAAAAATCTGAATCTGAAAATGCTCTTCTCTTTGATCATTTACTTTCTTTTGCTGTACATGGTGAACTAGATCTTAAAAAGAATGACACAGATTATATTCCACCATCAAAGCGAAAACGCGAATATAACGTTGTAGAAGAAAAAGCAAAAGAAATTCTTCAACATGATTCAATAAAATTTCTTGAAAACTTTCTTATCCTTAGGAAGCTTACCACTGAAGATGCTGATGTCAAAAAGTGTTGTGATCTTATTAAAGAATATGGCTATGTACGTGAACATATTCCATCAGAACTTCTTAATTCACCGGTTGTATGGAAAGCTCTTCTTGAAAATATGCCAATGACAGCTCTCATTCGTAATCTCTCTAAACTTTCTTCCCTTCAAATCATTGATGGCACAGAAAGCGATAATCAGAAATATGTTGATCTTGTCATTTCAAAGATTACCAATGAAGCTGCTTTAAAACATGCCAAAATTCATCCTTTGAATATTCTCATTGCAGCTGTACAATATCGTGCTTGTCATGGTCTTAAAGGAAATCTTGAATGGAAAATCAATGAAAGCATCTCAAAGGCTCTTGACGATGCCTTCTACAAATCCTTCTGTAATAGATCGAAAGATCTCCGGTGTTACGGTTCGTTTCCACGGGTGTTAAGAGATAAACTAGGGTCAATCCTTTATTGGTTACATTACAAATATATAAATAAGATAAGAGAGATGGAGAGAGAGCTATTGAGCGGCTGTTGGAGAGCTTGTAGAATGACTGGAAAAGCCAGGGAATGACATTGTGTTGGGCAAATGTTAGAGCTTTTATAGTCGCTAGCTGTGTTGGTTGCTATGGAGATAACTCTAACGTTGCTTAACCATTACACCCTCGACCCTACATTTGAGACGCCCTCGTCGATTTCTTTAATTAATACTTGAATGTTGATCAGGGCTTGACTGAATGAAAGTTGATGCTGGGTCAGGTGATGACAATTGTAAAATGTGTAGTTGGTTGATAGAAGTCGAAGTTGTGATGCAAAAGTTGAAGCTGCAGCTCATAGCTCGAGACATACAAAGAGAGAAAGAAAAAGACAGATAACATACAATTAAAAATTTAAAAACATTTTTAACAAATACCTAAAATAAAAACAATTAAAACAAAAATATTTTAATTATTATTTTAATTAGTGGTTGTAGTTGTTGATCATTATGAACATGAGGAGCTGCTGTTGCATGTAGTTGAATTGTTGCTGGACACTCCACCACCACGCGATTTCGATGCCCTCATCGATGTTAAGTTGTTGCACTTAGTTGATGTTTGTGTTGTTGTTGAAGCATAATCGCATATTGAATTACTTCATCGAAGTTACTGAAGGATGTTGTTGCATTTGTTAATATGTTGCTGTAATGTGTTGGAAGACCATTTATGAAGTTATCCATCATAATTGTTTGTCTTTGCTTTGGTGTAAATCCATCTTTATTTGTGTAACCTTTGTTTACTGCTTTTCTTGTTGTTATTGCATGAAGATTTAAATTGAATGAATGAGCTTTTGATAGCTTTGCATAATGTTGATGAAGATTTTGTACCAATGTTGTCCATTGAATGTTTGATGTTGATTGCATAATGGATTCCAATGTTGTTGTTGCTTGGCTATGCATACGTAGTTGTAAGACTTGAAGTTTCATTTCATCATTTAAATTTGTTGTTTTATTTTCAAATTCTTGCATAAATATTTCGAAGTTTTCATTGACATTTCCACCAAAAACAGGAAGATGTTTGATCAATTGTAAGTAATGTTCAGGTAGAAGTCCATGTGGATCAGTTTGTGTTGCTGTTGTTGAATGACATGTTGTTGTATGAACATTTGTTGGATGATTATCATTTTCTTCTTTCGGAATATCAGCTTTATGGACACGCTGTTTCCATTTGTTGATGAATTTCATGACTTTTATCTAAATTGGAATATTTTGCGCGAACACGACGCGATCACGATTATCTTTGGTTTAATAAACAATAATATTAAGACTTTTCTTATTTTCTTTAATACAAATTATTTTTTAAATCTGAGTACAACAAAAAAAAAATAGTAGACTCTTCTGGTCATACAAAAAATTTAACGGACTTTTGCCGTATAAAAATAAATCAATTACTCAGTTAATTACTCAAGTTTTGTATTAATAATTTTAATAAAATGAATTAAACCAAAATTTAATTGAATCAGATAAAAGATTAATTCCCAAAATTAAAAAAGCTTTTAAATTGTTAAAAATTGACAAAAAATAATTAATTGTGGATCTTTAAGAAAAAAAAAGGCTTTTTAGAAAATTAAAGAAGAAGAAAAAAATGATTTCACTTTGCTCGGGTACACTTTTTTTCTGCAAAGAAAATATTTGTTACTTTTATCTTAATCCTTTTTTTCGATTAATAAGTAATTTTAAAACCCTAAAATAGCAAAGGATTATGTACTTTTTGTACTTGTGTACTTTATAAAGCACAATTTTAATGTTCGTTGCCAAGGCAACCTCAAACTTTTAATTAATTTTAACTTGTGACATTTTTTAAGCTTTTGAAAAAATAAAATTTTTCCAAAAAAATGTAAAATAATATTTTTTAAAACGAGTTGCAAGAATTCGAAAAACAGGCAAGGAAAGAAAAAAAATTTTAAAACTGGTGTTACAAAGGTAAATTTTAATTAAAAATCAGGTGTTAAAAATCTCAAAAAAAAATTTACTTGACCCTAAAAATGCTCTACTTTTCTTATCTTATCACTAGTTCACTCAAAAACGCGCGTGGAATGGGTCTGGACCTCCATGTAATAGAGATCGAAAGATCTCCGGTGTTACGGTTCGTTTCCACGGGTGTTAAGAGATAAACTAGGGTCAATCCTTTATTGGTTACATTACAAATATATAAATAAGATAAGAGAGATGGAGAGAGAGCTATTGAGCGGCTGTTGGAGAGCTTGTAGAATGACTGGAAAAGCCAGGGAATGACATTGTGTTGGGCAAATGTTAGAGCTTTTATAGTCGCTAGCTGTGTTGGTTGCTATGGAGATAACTCTAACGTTGCTTAACCATTACACTTCCATAATGTTGAACCAACACATAAAAGATTTTTGCTTGCTTTTGATGTATCTGGTTCAATGACAGGTAAGTTTTTATTTTAAAACTTCTCTTTTTCAATAACTGGTTAATTAAGAATTTTTAGCTCCAATTTCTGGCTCACAAATTTCATGCCGTGAAGCTTCTGCTGCCCTTGGAATGGTTGTAATGAGGACAGAATCAATTGTTGAAACGATGTGCTTTGGTGATGGATTTGTTCCGCTCAATATCAACAAGGATCAACCTCTCACTGAAATCGTGAAAGCAGTTCATGGTCTTCCATTTTGTTCAACAGATTGTGCACTGCCAATGAGTTGGGCGCTTGAAAATAAGAAAGAATTTGATGTTTTTATTGTTTACACTGATTCCGAAACAGGGTATTATCATATTCATCCAGATGAAGCTATAAAAAAATATCGAAAAGAAATGAATATTCCTAATGCAAAATTAATTGTTATGGGTATGGCAGCTAATAACTTTACCCTTGCTGATCCAACTGATCCAAATATGCTTGATGTTGTTGGCTATGATTCAGGTGTTCCAGAAGTAATTCGTAGTTTTGTTATGGGAGAAATTTAAGATGAAAATAAACATAAATTAATCTCTTTTTTCTCTTCTTTTTGTTAATTATGTGATTTTTTTCATTGTGTTTGTAATAATTAATTGTTGAAAATTTTATAATTCTTTTAACCATATCAAAATTGGTAAAGTACAGGGTGGTCAAGGCTCACTTTGTTTTTGATTGCTAATCGGTATCTTTAACTTCTGGAAGCTTATATTTGGTGGGAAAGATCATCACTGACAATAGCATCTGTTACACATAAAATATTGGCATATGGGAACATTTCGCCAATTGGCGATTGTGATGTTAAAATTTTGTATTAAAAAATTAAATGTCAAACATCTATTAAAAGTTTTATTAATTATAAAAAGCATTTTCAAGAGCTTCCAAAGCTAGTTTAGATTCTTCGTTTTGAAACGGAAAAGAAATATACGGTGGCGGATATCGTAAATCTGCAGCAGCAATAATTTCATCAACAAATTCTTGAAGCTTCTGACAAGGGACCGTTTTCAGATGTCCACCCCAGATTTTTTCATCGTAGTGGGGAATCGACAGCTCATAGTAAGGTATGAAAAACCCCCAAGGGATTTTTGCTGCTTTAGCGATTTATGGATTTAATAGCATTTTGCTATTACACAGTAAGTAGCAGGCGATGAACGTCATAGTCTGTAAATAACGATTGTGATGATTTTAGATGGATGTAATGGCATGAAATATGATTAATTATCTATGAAATATTATGTTTTGGCATATTCAGCCATCTAAAATTATCACAAACGAATTTTAATTACTATGACGTTCATCGCCTGCTACTTACTGTGTAATAGCAAAATGCTATTAAATCCATAAAAAGCTAAAGCAGCAAAATTCCCTTGGGGGTTTTTCATACCTTACTATGAGCTGTCGATTCCCCACTACGATGAAAAAATCTGGGGTGGACATCTGAAAACGGTCCCTTGTGAGTATATGGAAAATTGAGTGAGTCATCAGCAAACCTAAGATCATATCCTATAGTTTTCTTTTCCTAAAAAAATATATTTTTAAACCACATTATATAAGCTTACTTTCATAAATTCAATAAATGTTGCAACATTAAAATCATCTTGATCAATAGAAAGCAGAACAACAAATTTCAAATCTGGAAGAATCAGTTGTTTTGCAACATCGATGGAAACAATTGATGGAATGGATGATACACTAAAAATGGAGTATTTTTCAAATGACTTTTTTTTCGGTCAGGCTTTTAAATACACAGCTGATAATAATACTGTAATGGTTAGGATTTTTGGTTATAAATTTGAGGGGGGCAAAACGATTTTCGGAGAGGGAGGACACGCCTTTGATCTTTGGCGGTTTCAAACGTCGGCGGCAAAATATCAAAGGGATTTAATCTATTTCGGATAGAGCTTGTGCCCCCTCCTATCTCCATGATGTCGTTCTAGCTCTATCAAAAGTTCTGCATCCTCAACTTTTCTAGGATGGTTAAAAATTCCTCAATTAAAACTTACAAATATATCCTTTCAATAGCTGGAACACATGCAACAATTTCTTCAAATGAGACAGGTTTCAAGTCATCATAAACAGAAGCTTGTTCCAGTCGAAGTTCTTTAACGAAACCAGTTAATGTCAAAACTTTGAAATCAGCAAAAGAAATATCTTCACCTTCAAGAATTAATTCTTTTAATTCAGAAATAGCAATCTTTGGAATCATTTGTGCGATAATATTTGTCTTTGCATTTGAAGATATATCTTTAAAAAAGCAATTTGTAATCCATAAATTATTTGGAATTTCTTTTATTTCGTTGCCTTCATGAGCAGTACCATTCATTACAATGTACCGGAAGCCATTGCCATCTATATTAAAATATTCAACAACAATATATGGAAATTCTTTATGCTTAAAATATTTGCATAAGCTTTAGTGCCATTTTGGGAGTTGCATTTGCTTTCATCCATTTTAGAACATCTGATGGAAAGGTGGTTGTGTCTGGAGCTGTGGATTCCATTTTGAGATAAAATATTTCATTCAATTCATCCAATAATTGAGATTATCTAAAACGCACTCTGTCACATCATCTGAGACTGGTTTAGCCAACAATAGATTTGGACCCAAAAAATATTTCATTCAATTCATCTAATACTCATGGTTTAGCCAACAATAGATTTCTCTTCTTTTTATTATCAGGTCGTTCCAAAAATTTTGTCCGTTGCTTTTTCCCCTGGCAATTTTGACTAGGGAATCCGAAAAATCTGAAATTTTCTATGGAGGTAGCCATGGGTGCTAGTCAAACGGTGCCACATCGGTTTTCGAAATATCTGGAATTTTCATGGAATTCTGATGGATTTTCGTGGCGAAACCAGGATTTTTGAGATTTTTCGTGGAACGAGTTCTAAAATAGTTGGAATTTGAAGCACATATGGGCCTATATGGTCTAAGGGGGTAGCCAAGACACTGCCCTAAAAGAATTTACAGGTTTTGGAATTTTTTTAAACCTTCTAGAAGCTGTTCGAATTTTTAAACCACGGCTACTGTAGTTTTTGAAATGATGCGTATTTTAAGGGAATTTTTTTAAAAATTTTGGATTTGCACCAAAAATGCTTAAAAATTATTATGTAATGATATTTCTGTCGAATAGTATTATTTGGGGTCATAAAAAGGTATTTTAAATATTTTTTAACTATCAAAATTGCCAGAGGAAAACCCAACGGATAAAATTTTTGGAACGACCTGATAATTTACACCAAAGAGCAAAAAGGGTGTAAACTTATTCGCTCTATTCTCCGAAAAATGCCATCGTCAATGCACTTTTTTTTCATAAATCAACAAATTTAATCACTACAAAATGAAGAAGAAGAAAGAAAACAAGTTTTTCTTCCAAAAATAAAACAATTGTTTACCATCATTGTTTTCTTCTCAATTTTAAACTGTTATTCCCGCAATCAAGGACATCCAGCAAGGGTGGGGCAACAACATGAGTGATAATTTGTTTGGAACTAAATTTCACTCATTTTTATGAAATCTTCGGTTAATAATAAGTTATTTCTGTTATAGGTGCTCCAACTAAAACATCTACTCCTCAAGAAATTTGTGCATTCATTGACAAATACATCTCTGTGAAGAAGCCATCTTCTGCTCAAGATCCTTTCTTGGCCGATGTTGTCGAAGAGTGCCAGATGCATGATGAACCTTGCCGTGATACTTGTAAACGTGAAGAAGTCGTGGATGGCAAGACAATCACCTACTGCCGCTTTGAATTCCAAAAACTATGAACATTTTGTTGAAATTTAGAGAAAATTTTTAAAACAGAGAATGAAAAAGCCCGAAACATTTTTACAATCAAATTATTTAAAATATTTCACCTGAAAAGCAAATTCCAAGGACTGATTAAACGATTTCAGAAAAATGTAGGCGTTGAAATACAAACAAATCAAATAGCGACTACAGACATGAAACTTACAGGTGAACAAATAGTACCTTAAATAATTCAAAACCCTGCAAGAAGCTATCTGAAACAAACTGACATGTTTTTTCTTCCTTGGCTTCAAGTCCAAAAAATATGGATATGCAATTTTAACAGCAATAAGAGTCTTTTGGGAGTTTAGTTTTTAAACTTCATTTCTTTAAACGTATTATTTCGATATAAAAGAACATGTTCACTTTTTGTAACATAAAGTTTCAGGTGTAGTAAAAAAGTTTTCTCCGAAAAAATAAAATTGCTGGTGACCCCCTATTTATTCATGAAAAGCTGTCAAACGTTTGAAAAGACTACATTAATCATTTTTCACGTTTTTTATGTTTGGGTTAGACCATCCCCAACTTGCAAAAAAGGACGTATTCATTTACAAAAGTGGAACGATTGGAGTTTGTAGTTGCAAAAAAAAGAAAGAATTTGTTCTTGCAAAATTACAGTAACACTCTTTAAAGATTTCTTTATGTCAAAATATTAACTACTTTTTCTTTGTAGCTGCCTGCTTTGAATGATGCATGAATAAAAAATGTCAACAGATCACAAAATTTTGTGATTATTTTAGTCTTTTCAAAATGGAAAGAAAGAAAACGCATGAAACAAGAAAAAAAAGTTTAACCAAACTTTGTCGTGTTTTTGTGTTCAGATGATTCACCTTTTCTTTTTTTTCTTTTTTGTTGTTTATCAAAGAATTGCATTTCTCTCTCCTCCCGAAAATAGGATATATTTTTAGTTTTTTTTGATTACTGTAATGGTCATAAATTCAATTTCTAAATCTATGGACACTACAAAACTAGAACAATACAGAACAAGGAGGGATGAATCATGAATTGCATGAGCTTCCAAGAGGCACTTTTTTTATTTTCATGCCTTCACAAAAAGCCTAAAATTGAAGCTGAATTTGTTGTAATGGTAAACTTTGAGAGAGAATTCTAAAATTGACAAAAAAGCATTATATTTATAGGGGAGATTGTTCAGGTACAATCTAAAGCATTAATGTAATAACATCTATTACACAATTATTTTTAACTTTTTATCAAAATCAAACCATTCTCCCAAAGCTGGCCTTGCGAGTTTTTTTAAATCTTTTTTTAGCAAGAAAAACTAGTACAACGAATCATCTGATCAAAAATTGATTGAATGGATAGATGGTATTTGCAGTGACAAAGAACATGCTCTTAAAGAAAAAATTAAACACAGCAAGAAACAATGAAAAAATTATCTTATGATAACACTCTAATAACTTCAATTACGGTAAACAATTTTTACTTCAATAAAAGCGAGTGTAGAAATACCATGATAGCAGCATTTAAAGCCTACAGTAATCCAATAAACTGTAAATGAGAAAAATCATTGTAGAAAAATAATATAAAAAATTTTTTTTGGACATACACCAAATCATTCAATATAATATCAAATAGCTATTGATACAGTATCCTAGTGCACATAAACGAATGCATCTTCGAATCTGGAGAAGCGAGTCACATGAAATAAATTATCCAAATTTTGCTATTATATATATGATTTTATTATCGAATATGGATGGCTTTTTTCTAATGATACATAAAGAGATTATGTAACAATATCAACCATAAACATTTCTAGTGCTTCTACAATTAAAAACAGATGGTTTAATATGGATGTTGAAGTGGATTGATCAATGTCAGTGAGCTGTATTAAGAAATCTTTAATATCTCGTTTTAACTGAACCAGTTGAAAATAAATATAATAAAAAATATTTATAAAATTTAATTTAAACAATTTAATTATTTTTAAAAAAACTTCTTGAAAAAACATGCGCTAAAATATTTTTTTCCTCAATTTTTAAAAGACTCTGGTTCTTGACACGAATACAAACGTTCTTCTTTCTTCTTGGTAAACGATAAAAGTATGTCGCTGCTGTTTACCCTTTTTCTCTCTCTTTCTCTCACTTTTTTATTGCTATTGCTTTACTTTTTATCGCGTGTTTTTGTAAATTTTTTACAATTTACTTTTACAACATTTTTAACAATTATTTAATATTAAAATATTTTTTAGTTAATAACTTCTTTGCTAATAAGCTGTTAATAATATTTGCTTTAAAAATATGATGGAATCAAAAACTAAACCGAAAAAGAAAGGTTTTAATTGTAAGTTTTACTTAGAATTTTACCTTTAATAACTTTGTTCATTTTTAGTATTTGATGATGACGACGATGATGATATTGAAGAAGTTGCTGCACCTTCTTTTAAAAATTCTGTATCTGAAGGACCAAAAACAACATCTCCTAATAATAATATATTGATTGGTTCGGGTAATATGACGCCTACAACTCCAAGATTTGGTTATCAAGCTCAACAACAAGCAGCTGCTACTGTTCCTGCTAATAATAATACAATGAATCCTTCTGTTGCTGCTGCTAGTAAACCTGTGACTACATCAACTGCTGATCAATCTGTTCGTTCTTTTGGTTCTCGGCCTACTACAACAGCAGCTGCTTATGCTAGAAAGGCTATGACTACTTCAAATCTTGATCAACAAGTTCAACAACCTGTTCATACTTCTGCAACTAATCATATTAGAACGCCTATAGCTCCTTCGACTTATGGTCAACCAATTCGTGGTTATCTTCCTCCTCATTCTGCTAGTAAAAATACTACTTCTTCAAACTTTGGTCAACAAGCTCAACGTACTTCTGTACCTACTACTCCTGCTAATCCAGATCGCAAACCTAATGCTGATAAAGCACCAACTACGTCATATAATGAAGAAGTTCAAGCATTTCTTGATTTAAAAGCAGCTTCACGGCAACCTGTTCAAACTACTACTACTCATAATACAGTGAATACTTCTGCTGCAGCTGCTGCTCCTAGCAAACCTGTAACCAAATCTGATCATCTAATGAATACTTTTCGTTCCTGTCCTAAAATGGTGAATGATAATTCTGCTAACAAATATACAACTACCACTTCAAATCTTGGTCAACCTACTTCAACTTTTGGTTCTCGTGCTACAACAGTGAATGATTCTGCTAATAAGAACACTTTAAGCTCTAATCAACAAGTTCAACATACTACTTTACGTGGTAATATTCCTGGTGATAAAATATATAATGAACAAGTTCAAGCGTTTCTTGATTCACGAGCTGCTTCAAAACAACGAACTATTATACCTTGTGTCAATAATGCTTCCGAATCTACTGCTGTTGAACAACTTCGTCCTGTTATCAAAAATATTAATGTTACTCCAGTTGTTGCCGAAACTCGTCCTACTGGTATTCCGAAAGTCTCCACAAGCGTACAAACTGCTGCTAATGAAGAACAAGTTCAACCTGTCGACGCTCCAATGGTTATACAACAACGTAAGTTATTGTTTGTATACCCAATATGTTTTTATATTGTTTTTTTAGCTAAAGCTGCTGCTGCTTCAGAACCTCGTCCAGCTCTTTCCAAATTGCAACCTGTTACAATGGCAACCGTTGAACAACAAAGTGAGTTATTGTTGTTTTTTTTTGAAAAACATTATCACTAATTTATTTTTTAGCAGAAACTCCATCCGCTGCTGCTGTTCCATCAGATAAACTTGGCATTGCTTTAATGGCGCTACCTAATAAAGATTTTGTATTTAAGGTTAAATATGATCAAGTTCCTGTAAGTTTTGTGTTTTTTTCGAGTAAACTATTATACTGATTTCCCATTTTTAGATTCACAAAACTGTTCTTGGGGCTCGATCTTATTATTTTTATCAACAATTCTATGAAAGTTCTGGTAGTGACAGCCCTACATTTGAGAATGCTGATGATTTTGATAAAGAAGTTATTGAACTTGCTGTCCGTGCTTGTTATGGTCAATCTTTTGATGAAACGATCTTGAATGAACGTGTCGCTGAACAACTTATCAAATTTGCTGATACTTATGGTATGAGCTGTGTAAAAGTGAGTTTTTTGTCTTCATTTGTTACCGTAATCTAAAACATTTTTCTTTTAGAATTTGCTTCAACAAACATTGGCCAATTGCTTAACCGAAGAAACCGTTTGCGCTGCTGCAATACGCTCCTATGACACTAATGATTTTAAACTTCGTCAAAAATGTGCTGCATTTGTTGCAGCTTTAATTCTTCAAAATAAATCAACTCCACGGGGTATAGAAGAGCTTCCAGCTGATTTTAATAAAGAAATTGTTCTTTCCATTATTGCTGAAAAGAATAAGAAACAATAAACTTACATTTTTGTGTCGGTATTTTTTTAACTTGTTGTTTTCTTTTTGTTTTGTTTGATTATTATATATTTATATAAAAGGGTTTTATACAACAGTTTGTGTGTGTTATTGCAATTGAGATTGTTTTTATCAAAACTTTTTATCTAATCATTTTAAAAAGTTTTACTGTAGTTTTGCGGATATTGAATTTAAAAAATAAAGATGTTGTTTTTGATGACTGTAGAAAGCAAAGACAAGTAGATACAAAGGTAGTTTATTTGAAAAACATTTTAACCATTAAAATACTAACAGATTTTATTCAATGTCTTTTCATGGAAGACTTCTTTTTTCGTTTTGCATCAGCACCACCTCGATCTTCATTCTTCTTATTTTTCAACAATTCCATTTGAGCTTCTTCCATTTTCCGACGATCTTCTTCACTATCAGTACCCAAGCCATCAACATCGACGAAATATTTTGGATTTTGTTCATATGCTTTTTCAATCATACAAACAGGAAATGGCATAATTCTTGTATCAGCAGGAGTATAATTTGCACGAATTTGAGGAAGTTCTCGTCTGCAATGTATCAATGGGATACTGTAGCTTTACATTAATCAAAAGAAACATACCGTAACCATGAACAAGCTTTTCGACGATTATATTCAGGGAAACGAGGTTGTAGTGCAATGGCCATTAAATGTGGAACAGATAACTTTGGCATAGCCTTCAAATCATCAGTTATATATTCATGATATTCTGCTCCAAATGCAAATAGCACACATGTTCCAGGAGTGCTTGGATCTTGTAAATATTCACGAGATTCTTGAGACATTGATCGAATTTGATATTTACCATCATATTCAACACCAAGATCAGAAAGAGTTTTGATATAGCCAACACTAAAATGTAGGGATATAGATATAATTTGGAAAATAAGAAGATCAACCAAAAAGAGAACGTTTTGAAATGCCGTAATAAACAACTTACATCATATCATTCATTCTTGCAAGCATTTCTCCAATTGAAACACAAAATAACAGAACTTCAATTTTTAAGATAACACGTTTAATTTCTGGATACTTTCTAAAAAGTTTGTAAACTACAGTATACCTTTAATAAAAATAGATACATACTCTTTCATTTGTTCGATAACATCAGAATCAGGATCTTTAATACAGTTACGAAGCAAAGAATTTCGAACATTTTCAACAGTTGTGTGTCGATTTCTTTCAATTTCATCTTCAATGGAACTTGTTTTAAGTGATTTATGAGAATGCTGTGAACGTGTATATGGTGCAGGTTTTTGTCGAGGCTTTGATGGTTTAGGTGGTGCAGCAACTTCTTCAGTTGTAGGTGTTGGTTTTGCTGTTGTCTTCTTTTCTTCAACATTCTTTTTCTCAGGCATTTTAGAAGTCTTCTTTTCAACATGCTGCTTTTTGATAGGTTCCTTTGAGAGTGTTGATTCAGGTTTTTCTTTGACGGTCTTCTTTACAAGTGTTTGTGAGGGTTCAGGTTTGGCATTCTTGAGTTCCATTTTAGGTTTTGATGGTGCTTGAGCTATTGTTGGTGGTACCGTAGATTCTTTGGCATTATTGGTAGTAGTAACAACAGCAAGAGGTGGCTGTGTTGCATCAACAGGTGTTTTTGATGATTGACGTTTTTTTAACCAGCAGTATCTAAACAATATAAATGTTATAATGGGTATATTGAATAATAAAAAACTTACACAATAATTCCAACAGTAATTATAACAGCAAGGAGACCAAGAACGACAATAAGAATTATCACCCATACAGGAAATGTACCTTCTGCACTTGAATCAAGTTTTAATGGAGCCGGAGTTGAATATTGTGGTTTTTCACTTGTTGGAGGTTTTGGTGTTGTAATGATCTCAGGAAACTTGATCTTTGCACCAACCTAAAAATCGGAAGAGGTTAATCCAAGTCATCGTTCAAATACAATAAACTTACAGCTTCAACAGGACATTCGGAATCAGCTTTTTTTACTTCAAGTTGAATCATTCCATTTTCAATTTTTGGAACACATGTTGGAATATCTTTTACTGTTTTAAAAATTGCTAATCTTCCATCAATAAAAATATTTACACATGTTGCATCTTCTTCTCTTATCCATGCGCTAATTCCTTTACCAAAACCAATATAGTTGTCACCACCTTCAATAAACAGCTGGCATTGTGAAGAAGAACATGTACCATGTAAATTAGACTTTGGAGAAGAAGATTCATAGCAAACAGTAAAACTAAAAATAAATGCATTAAATTGGTAATTATGTTTTTAATTACTTACTTTTTCTTACAATCAGGACAAAGTCGAAATGATAATCCACTTGGTACCGTAAGATTTATTTTTCCACGTCCAGTTAAATGTACATTACCATTTAACAAATCTTCTCCAACATCAGATTTTAGAATTGTTGATTCAGCTAACAGTTGTGCGCCAAATAGATCATTACCAAAATTTCCAGTAGATTTATTTAAAATTGCAGAACTATCAGAACCCTTTCCACCAATTCCATGTTGTTGAGCAAATATTGATTCCAAAAACAAGCGTTGAAAAGCAACAAAGAACAGAAGCTTGGTCAAAGGTTTCATCGTGACAGAAAAAAAGCAGCCTTTGACAATGACGACAAAAAAATTTTGGTAAGAATTTTGGTAATTCATTTTCGCGTATGAAATTTTTGTTGTTATTCAAATTTTTTAATTTAAACAATACCGTAACTCTTGTTTGACAACTTTTATAGCAGCAATCAAAAAACATAAATTATACACTTTTTTTCGCATTTTTAACAATCTGGTTTTGCTGACAAAAATGAATAAGATTATTCTGGCAATTTAGTTTTACCCAGAAATTTAAATCTCTGAATTATTCTCAGTGTTGTTGCTAAGGATGGACGGGGGCCGAAATTTTCAAGCCCCGGCCCGGCCCAGGCCCCCAAAATCTCTTCGGGTTTCGGGGCTTTTTTTAGTAAAAATGCCAAAAATTCGGCCCCAGCCCGGCCCCGGGTCCCCGTCCATCCTTAGTTGTTGCGACTCCAACTCCGGAATAAATATATGTAAAAAGAAGTGATGTAATAGTTTATTCAAAAAAAAACCTTTAATAAAAACATTTACGATAAAAATAATAAGCAAAAAAACATCTTTGATTACATAAAAAAGCTTTATAAAAAAGCAGCACCACATTTTCATTGTTGTTTTTTGGAGGACTTCTTTTTTCTTTTTCCATCAGCACCCTTTGCACGACGTTCATTCTTCTTTTTCAACCATTCTTTTTGTGCTTCATCAAATTTTCGACGATCTGCTTCACTATCAGTATCCAAGCCAGAAGTATCAAGGAGATATTTTGGATCAAGGATGAACGCTTCTTCAATGATTGGAATTGGAAAAGGCATAGCCTTTCTTTGAGCAATAGTATAGTTTTCACGAATCTTTGGAAGTTCTCGTCTAAAAAAGAATATATATGAATCAGATACCGTAATAGGCAAAGAAACTCTTACCGTAACCAAGTGCAGGCTTTCCGACGATGATAATCAGGGAAACGTGGTTGAAGTGCAAGTGCCATAAGATGAGGAATAGAGAATTTATGCATTAGCTTCATATCATCAGTAACATATTTATGATATTCAGCACCAAATGCAAAGAGCATGCATGTACCAGGATTTGATGGATTTCGAAGATATTGACGAGCTTCAGCAGTCATTGATACAATTCGATGTTGAGCATCAAAAACTACACCAAGTTTAAGAAGAATATCTTCATATTCAGCACTGAAAATAGATATATGATAAACAGTTAGGTTATTATGCAAAGAAAAACTTACGCCATATCAATTAAAGTTTGAAACATATCAGAGATGGCAATGCAGAAAAGAACGATTTCATGCCTCCAACGTACACGTCCAACTTCAGGGTAATTCCTAAAAACAATTCATAGATACAGTACACATTTTACTTGAACAGCTATCTCCCAAAAGAATAAACATACTTCTTCATTTTACCAACAATTGCAGTATCACCAGGTTTTAGACAATTACGAGCCAAAGAATCAGCAACAGATTCAACAGGTGTAAGCTTATTTCTTTCAATTGCGTCTTCAACTGAGCTTGTACGAAGAGATCCAGGATGTGAACGTGGAACAACATGTGGAGGTGGATAGTTGTATGGTGCAGGCTTAGTTGGTTCAGGTGGTGCAACTTCTTCAGTTGTAGTTGGTTGTTCAATTGTTGTTTTCTTTTCAGCAACAACTTTCTTTTCAGGCTTTGTTGAGGTCTTCTTCTCATCAGCTTTATTTTCAACATGTTGCTTCTTGACGGGTTCCTTTGAGAGTGTTGGAGCATCCTTTTCGGCAGTATTTTTTTCAGGCTCTTGAGAAAGAGTTGCTTCTGCTTTAGCAACTTTTGGGTCAAGCTTTGATGGTGGTGGAGCTAATGTTGATACGGTTGATTCCTTGGCATCATTTTGTGTAACAACAGCAAGTGGCGCTTCAAAAGCAGATGATACGGGAGTTTTAGATGATGGACGCTTTTTCCACCAGCAACAATATCTAAAAGTTGTAAATGTATAAAGGAATATTTCGCCGAACAAATACTTACACAATAATCCCAACAGCAAAAATAACAGCAAGGAAACCAAGAATAATAACAATAATCGCCCATACAGGAAAAGAACCTTCTGAAGATGAATCAGATTTTGATGGAGGTGGAGTTGAGCTTGGTGGTGTTGGAGATGCTGGAGGTTCTGGTGTTGTGATAATTTCAGGATATTTGATTTTTGCACCAACCTATAATATTTTTTTATTACTATATACATTTTTTTATAAAAAAACTTACAACTTCAACTTCACAAGTAATAGCATCACCAGGACGAACAGTTTTGATAGAAAGTTTGATAACATCATTTTCAGTTTTTGGTTGACATGTTAAAATATTTACTGCTAATGTATGTGTACTATTTTTGAACACTGATGTTGAACCTGTTATTGCAATTTCACCACATTTTGTTCCAGGAGGTTTGAGATAAGAAGCCATTTCATTTGGACCAAATACAATAGAAGCAGGTGCTCCGTTTGGTACTTTATCATATCCAACAATTTGTAAAGAGCATTGTGAAGAAGAACAATCACCATGTAAAGCAGATTTTGGATTAAGAGATTCATAGCAAATATGCACACTAAATATTTGAAAGTGCAGCAACTTATTAGACAACAATAAAATCAACAAACCTGCCCAAACATGAACTACAAACTTGAAATACTAATCCATCATTCAATGTAAGATTGATATATCCTTGTCCAACAAACTTTACATTTTCGCCCTTTTGCTGTCCAATAGCAGATTTTTGACTTGTTGGATCAGCTAAAAGTTGTGCACCAAATAATTCATTACCAGAATCACCAACATTTTCACCCAAAATTGCAGCATCACCAAAAGAACCATTTCCACCACGTTCAAGTTGTTGAGCGAAAATTGAATCCAAGGATAAGTTTTGAGCAACAACAAAAAACAACAACTTGATAAAAAGTTTCATTGTCGACAAAAAAAGAATGAGCTGCTGCCGACGACGAAGAAAAATGAACAATGATGAAAATTTTTGTTTCAACGTTGGTTAACCCCTTTTATGGGGGAAAAATGTACAATATATCATGCAGATTTTGTAAAAAAATTTCCATTGTTGTTGATGGTTGAAACAACAAGGGGTAAACATCGAAACTCCCAAGGATAATAACAATAAATAAGGGTTTGACGAGCTTCTGAAAATGCATTTCATGTAAGAGAATCATTGTATACTAAAATTTTAGAAAATTGATAGTTTAAAATTGTCCTAGACTGAAAGCTTCACAAGAAGTTTTGATAAAAAGTTTCTTATATTAACAGAACTGTATCGTACCCCACAAGATACAAATCACTCACTTTTAACTCCATCACTTTTACTTGGGAACTACAGTATCCATCCGCTTTTCTTTTTATTCAAATTCATGATCATGAAAAACTTTCTTTGACCGACGTAGAATATTAGAAGCTGGACCACATTGTCGACAAAAACATTCTCCATCATCTCCAAGTTCAGCATCTCGAGCACGCCAAAGTTCAAGGAAATCTTGAACGGTAAAAGTATGTTGCTGCTGTTTTTTACCTTTTGTTTTCTATCTCAATTTCTTATTGCTGTTGCTTTACTTTTTAGCGCGAGTTTTTGTAAATATTTTTAAACTGGTAAGAGTTTTGTTAATTCATTTTCATGTATGAAAACTTTGTTGTTATTCAAATTTTTTAATTTAAAAAATACCGTAACTCTTGTTTGACAACTTTTATAGCAGCAATCAAAAAACATAAATTATACACTTTTTTTCGCATTTTTAACAGACAATCTGTTTTTGCAGACAAAAATGCATAAGATTATTCTGGCAATTTAGTTTTACCCAGAAATTAAAATCTCGGAATTATTCTCAGTCAAAAACTGCTGCGACTCCAACTCCGGAATAAGAATATGTTAAAAGCAGTGATATAATAGTTTATTCAAAAAAAAACTTTTAATAAAAACATTTACGATAAAAATAATAAGCAAAAAAACATCTTTGATTACATAAAAAAGCTTTATAAAAAAGCAGCACCACATTTTCATTGTTGTTTTTTGGAGGACTTCTTTTTTCTTTTTCCATCAGCACCCTTTGCACGACGTTCATTCTTCTTTTTCAACCATTCTTTTTGTGCTTCATCAAATTTTCGACGATCTGCTTCACTATCAGTATCCAAGCCAGAAGTATCAAGGAGATATTTTGGATCAAGGATAAATGCTTCTTCAATGATTGGAATTGGAAAAGGCATAGCCTTTCTTTGAGCAATAGTATAATTTTCACGGATCTTTGGAAGTTCTCGTCTAAAAAAGATTATATATGAATCATTAGATACCGTAATAGGCAAAGAAACTCTTACCGTAACCAAGTGCAGGCTTTTCGACGATGATAATCAGGGAAACGTGGTTGAAGAGCAAGTGCCATAAGATGAGGTATTGAGAATTTATGCATAAGCTTCATATCATCAGTAACATATTTATGATATTCAGCTCCAATTGCAAAAAGCATGCATGTTCCAGGATTAGATGGATCAAGAAGATATCGGCGAGCTTCAGCAGTCATAGAAACGATACGATGTTGTGCATCAAAAACTACACCAAGTTTAAGAAGAATATCTTCATATTCAGCACTGAAAATAAATATATGATAAACCATTAGGTCATATTATGTGAAGAAAAACTTACGCCATATCAATTAAAGTTTGAAACATATCAGAGATGGCAATGCAAAAGAGGACAATTTCATGTCTCCAACGTACACGTACAACTTCAGGGTAATTCCTAAAAACAATTCATAGGTACAGTACATTTTACTAGTCTCTCCCAAAAGAATAAACTTACTTCTTCATTTTACCAACAATTGCAGCATCACCAGGTTTAAGACAATTACGAGCCAAAGAATCAGCAACAGATTCAACAGGTGTAAGCTTATTTCTTTCAATTGCATCTTCAACTGAGCTTGTACGATGAGATCCAGGATATGAACGTGGTACAACATGTGGTGGTGGATAGTTGTATGGTGCAAGCTTAGTTGGTTCAGGTGGTGGAACAACTTCTTCAGTTGTAGTTGGTTGTTCAATTGTTGTTTTCTTTTCTTTAACAACTTTCTTTTCAGGCTTTGTTGAGGTATTCTTCTCATCAGCTTTATTTTCAACATGTTGATTCTTGACGGGTTCCTTTGAGAGTGTTGGAGCATCCTTTTCGGCAGTCTTCTTTTCACGTTCTTGAGAAAGTGCTGGTTCAGCTTTAGCAACTTTTGGATCAAGCTTTGATGGCGGTGGAGCTAATGTTGATACGGTTGATTCCTTGGCATCATTTTGTGTAACAACAGCAAGTGGTGCTTGAAAAGCGGGTGACACAGATGATTTAGATGATGGACGTTTTTTCCACCAGCAACAATATCTAAAAATTGAAAATGTATAAATTAACATTTTGCCAAATAAATACTTACACAATAATCCCAACAGCAAAAATAACAGCAAGGAAACCAAGAATAATAACAATAATTGCCCATACAGGAAAAGAACTTTCTGCAGATGAATCAGAAGGTTTTGATGGAGCTGGAGTTGAATTTGTTGGTTTCGGAGATGTTGGAGGTTTTGGTGTTGTAATTATTTCAGGAAACTTGATCTTTGCACCAATCTTAAATATTTTTATTACTAATTTTATTGTTTTTTATGAAAAACTCACAGCTTTAAGTTGACAGGTTTCAGCAGTTTCAGAAAATTTTTTAATAAGAAGACGAATAACACCATTTTCTATATTTGGATCACACGTTTTAATCTCACCAGAATTTTTGAACTTTGTTGGTACACCTTTTATTGCAATTTCACCATATTGTGTTTCAAGAGGTTTGGGATAAGAAGCTACTCTATTTGGACCAAATTCAATAGAACCACGTGCACCATTTTCATTTCCATCAATTTCTAATGCGCAGTGTGATACTGGACAATTACCAAGTAAATCAAAACTTGGATTAAGAGATTCGTAGCAAATATGCACACTAAAAATTTGAAAGTACAGCAATTTATTAGAAAGTTACATCAACAAACCTGCCCACACATGAAGTACAAATTTGTAATACTAATCCATCATCACTTAATGTAAGATTGATATATCCTTCTCCAATAAATTTTACATCTTCACCATCATTTTGTCCAACAGCAGATGCTTGAACTGGATCAGCTAACAGTTGTGCACCAAAGAGATCTTTACCAGAGTCACCAACATGTTTACCCAAAATTCCAACATTACCATTAGAGCCATTTCCACCACCATTTTCAAGTTGTTGAGCGAATATTGCATCCAAAAATAAACGTTGCGCAATAACCAAAAACAACAGCTTGATAAAAAGTTTCATCGTTGACAAAAAAAGAAGATGACTGCAGCCGTTGACGAAAAAAAATGAACAATGACGAAAATTTTTGTTTCAACGTTGGTTAACCCCTTTTATGGAGAAAAAATGTACAATATATCATGCAAATTTTGTAAAAAAATTTCCATTGTTGTCTGATGGTTGAAACAACAAGATTTTGTTTACCACTTGCAAGTGGTAAACAAAATGAATAAAAAAAAAATCGAAACTCCTAAGGATACTAATTTGTTTTCACGTTCGATTTGAAGTTCAGTTTCAAATTTTCGAAGTTCAAAAATTTTAGCAGCAAGGGTTTGACGAGCTTTTGAAAATGTATATCATGTAAGAGAATCATTGTATAACAAAATTTTACAAAATTGATAATTTTAAATTGTCCGAGACTCGAAGCTTCACAAAAATTTTCGATTTCGACAAAAAGTTTCTTGATTTGACAGAACTCTACCGTACACCACAATAATTAAATCGCTCACTTTTAAATCCATCAACTTTACTTAAAACTACAGTATCCATTCGCTTTTCTCTGTCTTCAAATTCATGAAAAGCTTTATTTGATCGTCGAAGAATATTTGAAGCTGGACCACACTGTCGACAAAAATATTCTTCATCATTCCCTAGTTCGGCATCTCGAGCACACCAAAGCTCAAGTGAATCTTGATCAGCAAGCGCTGGATCTTTTTTTCAATAAATGGAATTCTATTGTTAACATAATATGTTTCAAGTGTTGCACAGCTTCGACAAAATACTCTTCCCTTCTAACAATTTTATACAGCAATTATTGATCGAAATAAGCTTTCTTGGAGTTCAGATTCTTCATTTTTATATTTGAGAAACAAATATAACTAAAATTAAGGCTCAATTTGTTTTTATTCTAAGCTACCGTAATTTTTACAACCATTCATCAAAGCTTTTGGCAATCTGTTTCATAATGACAACTGAATTTTGTTTGTTGCTTTTTTTAACGATAAACAAGTTGGATAAGCTTCAATCAATTTTCTTCAATTCAAAGCTTATTTCTCTAAATTAGAACCCGGAAGTAGCAGCAAAAACCTTCAAAATATCACTCTCTCAAAATTTGTTACAATGTCAAATGGTGTTAAAATGCCTGTATTTGGATTAGGAACATGGCAGGTGAAAAAAAGCTTTTATACCACTCATTTTTCTTTCTCTTATTAATACTATATATCTTTTAGTCATCAAAAGAATCAGTACTATCATGTGTTAAAACTGCAATCAATGATGGATATCGTTTACTGTAGCAGCATATTATAATGAAAATGCAATTGGTGAAGCACTTGCTGATACTTTTAAAGAAGGAAAGCTTAGACGTGAAGACATGTTTATTACAACAAAATGTCCACCAACTTTTTTACATCCTTCTAAACAAGAAGCTGCTCTTTGTGTTCTCTGTCAAAGTTGAAGCTCGATTATGTTGATTTATATCTTGCACATATGCCTTGCGCATTTGATGATGAATGAAGCTGTGAAAAGATTCTGCATGATTGTAAACCAGAAGATATTTGGAAGGGCTTAGAAAAGCTTTGTGGGAAGAAGCTAACATGTTCAATTGGAATCTCAAATTTTAGCACTGATCAAATTCATCGTGTTGCAAGGATTGCAAACATTCTAATTCATAATCATCAAGTTGAGTTACATCTTTATTTTCAACAAGATGACCTTGTTGAAGTATGTAAGAAATATGATATTATTGTAACGGTATATGCACCACTAGGATCACCTGGTTGAACAGATTTTAAAATGCTAAATGGATTGTAAGTTTGGTTTTTATATATTACGCTCTAATGAATTAACTACAGTACTTTACCAAAAGAGCCGCTTTTTTTATCCAAAACACAACAAAGGTATATTAAAAAGTGGCGTTATGTTTTCGTGGAATACTGTATATTTGATTTTTAATGAACCATCTAATTTCAACCTATATTTCAGTCAACCATCATGGACTGCTGGAACAGCACCGCTTGAAAATCATATTGTTGAACATCTTGCTAAAAAGTATTCAAAAACTCCTGCATAAATTCTTCTTCGTCATCTCATTCAAAATGGAATAGCTGTAATCCCAAAATCAACAAATGCAAAACGATATATTGATATTCATCAGATCTTTCATTTTGAAATGGATGAAAATGAAATGAAAAATCTTTATAATATTGCACAACAACCAAGACTATTTTGGCAAGATTTTCTTATTGGACATGCAGAAGATTCATATAAAGAAGAACGTGAAAAGCTGCAGCAACAACAACAGCCGCAGAAGAAATAGATACTGGTGTTTGTTTATGTAGGATTTATTGTAAATACATATTTTAATTGTATATTATAATTATATTTTTGGGTATTCTGTAATAAAAAAAAATCTTGGTAATTCTGGAGCAGTGCTTTATCATCAATAGATGATATGACAATAAAGCGTAATACATCACTGACATAGAATTGAACTTGTGAGGGATTGTTCGTTGCGCATGGAGTTACCAATTGCGCTATTGAAACTTGTGTTATGGAAAGGAAAGAGCCAGTAAGAGAATAGAGATGTTTGCTTTGTTTTTTAAATTTTAAGATACTCAACCATGTGATCCAACTGCTACAGAACTATGTCCTGTCTTTATCTTTCCAACTGGATTTCCAAATTATAATCCAACTAGTCTTTGTGGTTGCATTGCTTAAACACTATTTTATTTAATAACGTTTGTAAATATTAACTAATTTCTTAATTTATAATTCCTTTATTTTTCTGGCTTTGACAGATAATTCGCTCAAAACTCGTCAAAAGGGATTGTACTGTATGAATGTTCCTGTATCTGAAATTTTACCTCAACACCCTTAATATCCAAATAACACTTTTTATTACTAATAAAATTTCAAACACTAAAATCAACAACAAAAAAACTCAACAAATTTTAACACAAAAAAAACCAAAACCAAACAAAAAATTTAATCATTTTTTTCTTCATTATCATCAGCAGCAGCTTGAGCTTCCATGATATCTTTCTTTAAATTTTTATGAATTAAACAGCTTTTTCATTAACTTTTAGCAAAAAATGTTCTTCATCACCACGAAGCTTTTCAAAATCTTACAATTTTTGAAATAAGTTTTTAATTGTACATATGCATTCCAAGTTTATTTATAATTGCTCGTTTAGAGAGTAGCCAAGCATCTTCAGCTGTTTGATATTTGATTGCTTTATCAATATAAACATTCCATAAATCTCCACGATTTGGTGCTGCTGCTGCAGCAACAAATCGTGCAACTGCCTTTTCAAGCATTGCTTTTCCACGTTCCATATCACCATTTTGTATATTCAAAATTTGCAAAACGACAAAGCTTTTCAAGATCTAAAAATTTAAACAAAAAATTTAAAAAAGGTTTTCAGATTGTAACAATTATTACAGTAATCCTTATAAAAATTGTATGGACCATTTTTGTGGAAAAAAAAGTTTCAAACATTTTCATCATGTGTATTTTCGGAATAAAAAATGTTTTGATAAATTTTTGAAACAAAAATTATTAAAACATATTTTAGGGCTTTTTTCATGTAAAAGTTGTATTAATCTTAACACAGTAATCACTGGGGACTGTAAAACTTTAAATTTTTAAGAAATGATTTATTTCAATTACCCGAAAAAAAATTTTGTTTTCTCTTTTTTTTGCTCCTAGCACCTACTGAAAGATCTCTTTTACTTCTTTTTTGTTGCGACCTTGTTTATAGCAAACTGCTTATTTTTGATTTAATTTAGAGAGAAAGAGTCTCTCTTTGGTTCTTTTTGTCAGTGTGAAACGTGTGCGTTGTTATTCTTTTTATTTTTACGTTTCTATAAAAGAAAAATTTGTTCTCTTTCTTTCTGTGGTCCGGAGCTTTCGGCTGATCTTAACTCACCAGCGCCGAAAGCATGAACTTGACCATTTTTTTACACAAATTTTTGATAAACTGTTGTTTTCCATTACAACTGTAATCAATGTAAAAATTATAAGACGACCAGGGCTGTCCGGTGCGCCGGATCCGGTGCACCGGAATGCCGGAAACCGGCCATTTTTCCGGCATTTTTTTGCACCAGGCCGGAATGCCGGATTTTCGGCCGAGATTCGATTTTTTGCAAAATTAATGAAAAAAAATTTAAAAATGTTTAAAAAATGCAAAATTAACATTTTTAAATAGAAATATTCCATTTTGTGATTTTATTCCTTTTTTGCACCATAAATAAGTTGATATTTTTTAAGTTTTTCTTTAAAATTTACAGTACTTAAAAAACCCGGATGCCGGTCCGGACAAATAAGCTAGCACCGGACAGCCCTGAAGACGACATTTGTTTGACTTATTGATCAAATTTAGCATATAAAACGGTAAAATATAAAACTTTTTCAATCTCGATGAAAAAAAGCAAAAAAGGCTTCAAATTGTAAATTTTTCCTTGCATTTTGGAAGGTTTTCGTCAAAATTGTTTTTACTTGTAAATTTTTAGAAGGTTTTTGCTGTAACACTGAAAAAAAAATTCGCCAAATATTGGCCAATATTTATGTCAAATAGCCCCCCCCCCCCCCACCCATCTGTGGTCAAAAATAGGCCACATTTTGATCAATTTTTTGGCAAAATTATGGCTAATTCTTGGCCACTTTTTTTAAATTAAATATGCTAATTTTTTTGTGAAACACTCTTAAATTGTAAGCTTTTTTTACAACATAGAAGGTTTTTTTGACAAAAATTTTCAATCTAAAATGCATTTATTATTTCAATTTACAAGAAACGTTCATATTTTTTGTAATAAAGGTATGCAGTGAACTTCCAAAAGTACATTAAAAATAGTACAAAAACTACATGAGTGCATTTATTTTGAACAACGGCTTAAAATGAATGTTTTTGTTACTTTTTGCAAAACAATTAACTTATAATAGCTGCACTTTTGCTACTTATTATAAAAAGTGTTATTGTAATGTAAGCACTACAAAAAAACAATATTCTGTTTTCACTTGTTACTTTTTGTTAATTTCCGCAAACAATTAACTTATAATAGCCGCATTTTTGTTATTTATGAAAAAGTATTATTGTTATGTTATCACTGGAGACAATATTGTTTTCATTGTTTTCAATACCTAGAAGTAGCATCATGCTTCAGCGCAAGTTATGATGCATTTCTGCAACTATATAAATAAAGCCCACATGGCATTATTTAAAGAATAATAAGTGTTAGACTTTTAGGAATTATTTTTTCAAATATGGCTAACAAAACAAATTTCAAGGATACTGTAGAACGTATTGATAATTTCTTTTCGATCATAGGATTTTGTTTCAATTTAATTTTGATTTATTTAATATTGAAAAAAACAAATTCTCAATTACGTGATTATCGAAAAGTCTTACTTCAAAATTGCATCATTGATCTTCTATATAATTGTGTAATGTTTATTACGAGAACAGTAAGACAAGTTTTTTCTGGTGGCTTTATAAAATTGTCTAAAATTCATTTTCAATGATAAAAAAATCAACCTGTTATATACAGCGTCCCATGGCCCAAAAAATCTTTAGACACATTATTTTTGTTAGATATTATTTTTTCTAAACTCGTTCGTCAAAAGCTTTCGTGTGCTACCAAAATTATTCATTTTTGAAGAAAGCTGATTATTATGCAAATTTTTGACCCTACAAATAAATAAGGCTTTCAGGATGTCTGGTCATTAGCCGTTAAAATAGTGTCAGGCGTAACCAGGACGATATCCTAAGGCTCGAAATATTTTAATAAACTCGCATTTTTTTAGATAACGGATTACAAAGACGGCAACTTTTTCATGATTTATTCATCAGCTTATATCCCGTGGACACCAGCATACGGTATTATTCCAATGTTTGCTTGGGTTTTTTCTATAATTTTAACTATGACTTCATTACCCGTGCAATTTGTTTATCGCTACTTTTTAATTGTAAAAGGTATCAAACTCTCTAATATGCAATACGCTGGTTTACTATCTATATCATTATTCTTCTCTGGTTTATATGCTGGTTTTGCAATATCTGTTATGTGGCCAATTGAGAAGACATATACTGAAAAGGGTGAACTTTTAATTAGGGATCCTTATTATCTTAATGAATTACCATGCTTTCTAACATCAGATATTAGAGAATGGCCGCTATTTTTAGAGTTTATATTTTGTTATTCTTTGGCTATTGCTTCTTATTTGATTATAGCATGGTCAAGTTATAAAGTTTGCAAATATCTGAAAGTAATGGAATCACATTTAACGCCTCAAATTCGTGAAGCTAATCGTCAAATATCACGAACTTTAATTATGCAGGTTTGTTTGTGGCATTAAAACCGGTCTTATAATTCATTAACTTTTTAAGGCTACACTCCCTGTTTTCGTTTGTGTTATTCCAATCACTATTACTGTGTCAATGACATTTTTACGTGCAAATGTTGATGGTTTTGGTTTAATTGTTTCTTTACTCTTTGCATGGATTCCACTTGTGAATACCCTTGTTACTATATGCGTTGTAAAATCATATCGAAGAACTATAGCAAAAGTTGTATGTTTCTGGACATGAAAAAACTGAGTTGCAAATATTTCATCAACAAAACAACTAATGGCATGATTAAAACGGGAAAAAAAGCATATCTATTTGTCGTCAAATTCAGATTCACTAATGAAACAAGCGGATCGGAAAGACAATTTTACATCAAAATTGTTGCAGCGAGTTTTCAAATGCACTCTCAAAACATTACATTTATCAAATCAGTTTAGTAAATCAAAAATATAACTGTTTTTTTTTCTTCATTTAAATGTATAACGGATGCTTGAAAAATTACAACTTTTTGTGATCAATAAAATAAATCATAAAGTGCATGGTTAACTGAAGATGATATAAAACGATAAAACTAACTGATAATACTCACACAGAGAAGGAAAACAGACAAACAAAGCGGACACTTTAAAATTTCAAAATAGTTATTTTGAGATAAAATTTTCAGTGTTACGAAAACTGAAATATAACATCCTCAAATTAAAAGATAAGGGCTACTTACAAAATTTAACATCTTGTTCTTGTGCTCTCACAATTCTAAGTATAATTCATTAGTTCAGTGCTTTATTTTAAAGTATCCATTTAAACATAAAAAAATAAATAAATGGCGCCTTTTCTTTCTTCTTCCATTGTTTAGACAAAATTTTATAGTTTTTATTCTCTAAAATCGTTGAGCGCATTGCAGCTATGTCTTTTTTCCTACTTTTATTTTAAAAATTTTTTCATTTAACTGTTGAAAAATTAACACGCTTATGTTTGAATAATTTAAAATTCTTAAATTTAGAAAAGTGGAATTATTTTTGAAAGTGGATTAAAAGATAATAGTCTTTAAATGTTAAAAACTGATTTGATAAATGTAATGTTTTGAGAGTGCATTTGAAAACTCGCTGCAACAATTTTGATGCTTCAAATGGATCAGCCGAATCACACCATAAACCATTTTTGAGCCAAATTTGATAATATTTTAAACTTACCTTTGCAGTTGAATCAGATTTTGATGGAGCCACTTCCTCCACCGTTTTCAAGTTGTTGAGCAAAAATCAAATCCAAGAACAAGCGTTGAAAAACGACGAGAAATAAAATACGAAAATGTAAAATTTGTTGGACAAGGATATATCAATCTTACATTGAATGATGGATTAGTATTTCAAGTTTGTAGTTCATGTTTGGGCAGGTTTGTTGATTTTATTGTTGTCTAATAAGTTGCTACACTTTCAAATATTTAGTGTGCATATTTGCTATGAATCTCTTAATCCAAAATCTGCTTTACATGGTGATTGTTCTTCTTCACAATGCTCTTTACAAATTGTTGGATATGATAAAGTACCAAACGGAGCACCTGCTTCTATTGTATTTGGTCCAAATGAAATGGCTTCTTATCTCAAACCTCCTGGAACAAAATGTGGTGAAATTGCAATAACAGGTTCAACATCAGTGTTCAAAAATAGTACACATACATTAGCAGTAAATATTTTAACATGTCAACCAAAAACTGAAAATGATGTTATCCAACTTTCTATCAAAACTGTTCGTCCTGGTGATGCTATTACTTGTGAAGTTGAAGTTGTAAGTTTTTTTATAAAAAAATGTATATAGTAATAAAAAAATATTTTAGGTTGGTGCAAAAATCAAATATCCTGAAATTATCACAACACCAAGACCTCCAGCATCTCCAACACCACCAAGCTCAACTCCATCTCCATCAAAATCTGATTCATCTTCAGAAGGTTCTTTTCCTGTATGGGCAATTATTGTTATTGTTCTTGGTTTCCTTGCTGTTATTCTTGCTGTTGGGATTATTGTGTAAGTATTTGTTCGGCAAAATATTCCTTTATACATTTACAACTTTTAGATATTGTTGCTTTAAGGAACGTCAATCATCTAAAACTCCCGTATCATCTGCTTTTGAAGCACCACTTGCTGTCGTTACACAAAATGATGCCAAGGAATCAACTGTATCAACATTAGCTCCACCACCATCAAAACTTGATCCAAAAGTTGCTAAAGCTGAACCAGCACTTTCTCAAACGTTCAAAACATTCTATTCGTACAAGCTCTGTTGAAGATGCAATTGAAAGAAATAAGCTTACACCTGTTGAATCTGTTGCTGATTCCTTGGCTCGTAATTGTCTTAAACCTGGTGATACTGCAATTGTTGGTAAAATGAAGAAGTATGTTTATTCTTTTGGGAGAGACTAGTAAAAGTATCTATGAATTGTTTTTAGGAATTACCCTGAAGTTGGACGTGTACGTTGGAGGCATGAAATCGTTCTTTTCTGCATTGCCATCTCTGACATGTTTCAAACTTTAATTGATATGGCGTAAGTTTTATCTTCATTGACTGCCTTATCTTTTTTACCATATCTATTTTCAGTGCTGAATATGAAGATATTCTTCTTAAACTTGGTGTAGTTTTTGAGGCACAACATCGTATCGTTTCTATGACTGCTGAAGCTCGCCGATATCTTCTTGATCCATCTAATCCTGGAACATGCATGCTTTTTGCATTTGGAGCTGAATACCATAAAAATGTTTCTGATGATATGAAGCTAATGCATAAATTCTCAATTCCACATCTTATGGCAATTGCTCTTCAACCTCGATTCCCTGATTATCACCGTCGAAAAGCATGTACATGGTTACGGTAAGTGTTTCTTTGCCTATTACAGGATCTCATTCATATATATTCTTTTTTAGTCGTGAACTTCCAAAAGTCCGTGAAAATTATTCTATTGCTGAAAGAAAGGCTATGCCTTTTCCAATTTCAATCATTGAAGAAGCATTTATCCTTGATCCAAGATATCTCCTTGATACTGCTGGACTGGATACTGATAGTGAAGCAGATCGTCGAAAATTTGATGAAGCACAAAAAGAATGGTTGAAAATGAAGAATGAACGTCCTGGAAAGGGTGCTGATGGAAAAAGAAAAAAGAAATCTTCCAAAAAACGACAATGAAAATATGGTGCTGCTTTTTTGTAAAGCTGTTTTTTGTAATCAAAGATGTTTTTTGCTTATTATTTTTATCGTAAATGTTTTTATTAAAGGTTTTTTTTTTGAATAAACTATTATATCACGTAATATACATCACTTCTTTTTCCACATTCTTATTCCGGAGTTGGAGTCGCAACAACACAGAATAATTCCGAGATTTAAATTTTTGGATAAAAATAAATTGTCTCTTTATTTCTCGTCGTTTTTCTTACCACTTGCAAGTGGTAAACATCGAAACTGCTAAGAATACTAAATTTTTTTTCGATCTGAAGTTCAAAAATTTTAGCAGCAACGAGCTTCTGAAAATGTATATCATGTAAGAGAACACTGCATACTAAAATTTTACAAAATTTATAATTTAAAATTGTTCGAGACTGAAAGCTTTACAAGAAGTTTCTTAAATTGACTCTATCGTACCCCACAAAATACAAATCACTCACTTTTAACTCCATCAATTTTACTTGGAACTACAGTATCCACCCGCTTTTCTTTTTATTTATATTCATGAAAAACTTTATTTGACCGACGTAGAATATTCGAAGCTGGACCACATTGTCAACAAAAATATTTTTCATCATCCCCAAGTTCAGCATTTCGAGCACACCAAAGCTCAAGTGAATCTTGATCAGCAGGCGCTGGATCTTTTTCAATAAATGGAATTCTATCATCACCATAATATCTTTCAAGTAATTGTACAGCTTCTCATACTCTTTCTCTTCGCACAATTTTATATCGAACAACAATTATTGATCGAAATAAGCTTTCTTGTAGCTCAGATTCTTCATTTCATTTGAGAAACAAATTTAATTAAGCTACTTAATTAATTTAATTAAAATTAAGACTTAATTTGTTTTTATTTTCTTAGCTACATCTTTATTTTCAACAAGATGAGCTTGTTGAAGTTTGTAAGAAATATTGTATTACGGTAACTGCATATGCACCACTAGGATCACCTGGTTGAACAGATTTCAAAATGCCAAATGGATTGTAAGTTTAGTTTTTATATATTACGCTCTAATGAATCAACTACAGTACTCCACCAAAAGAGCCACTTTTTTATACAAGACACAACAAAGGTATCTTAAAAAGTGGCGTTATATTTCCATGGATCACTGTATATCTGATCTCTAATGAACCATCTAATTGCAACCTATATTTCAGTCAACCTTCATGAACTGCTGGACCAGCACCGCTTGAAAATCATATCGTTGAACATCTTGCTAAAAAGTATTCAAAACATCCTGCATAAATTCTTCTTCGTCATCTCATTCAAAATGGAATAGCTGTAATCCCAAAATCAACAAATGCAAAACGAATTATTGAAAATCGTCATATCTTTGATTTTGAAATGGATGAAAATGAAATGAAAAATCTTTATAATACTGCCCAACAACCACGACTTATTGGACATCCTGAAGATTCATATAAAGAAGAACGTGAAAAGCTGCAGCACCAACAACAGCTGCTTCAAAAGAAATAAATACTGGTGTTTGTTTATGTAGGATTTATTGTAAATACGTATTTTAATTGTATGTTATAATTATATTTGTGGGTATTCTGTAATAAAAAAAATTCTTGTCTCAGGGTAATTCTGGAGCAGTGCTTTATAAGCATGGACGCGGGCGGGCTTAAACTTTGTGGACCGGGCTTGAAATCTCGTCCCGCGGGCTTATTCGATTGCTTAAATTTTTCATTTTAACAATTTTCTATTGTCCAATAAAAAAATTGAAAAATCCCTTTTTTGAAAAAAAGACTTTAAAATAGTGCATAAAATAAAATAGACGGTGTAAACACACATTTTGGCTCTTGTTAGACCCCTCAAAAAAAATAGAAAAAAAAATTTAAAAAAAATTAAATTTTCTTAAAAGCCGGGCTCGTCTGATTTTAATAAAGAAATTGTTCTTGCAATTATTGCTGAAAAGAATAAGAAACAATAAACTTACATTTTTGTGTCGATATTTTTTTATGTTGTTGTTTTCTTTTTGTTTTGTTTGATTATTATATATTTATATAAAAGGGTTTAATACAACAGTTTGTGTGTTATTGCAATTGAGATTGCTTTTATCAAAACTTTTTATCTAAACATTTTAAAAAGGTTTACGGTAGTTTGCGGATATTGAGTTTAATAAAAAATAAAGATGTTGTTTTTGATGACTGTAGAAAGCAAAGACAAGTAGATAAAAACGTAGTTTATTTGAAAAACAATTTAATAAGAATTCACCATGAAAAAAACAGCATTAAATTCTCAATATTGCTTCTTTGAAGACTTCTTTTTTCTTTTTCCATCAACAAGGCCTTCATTCTTCTTATTTTTCAACAGTTCCTTTTGAGCTTCTTCCATTTTCCGACGATCTTCTTCACTATCAGTACCCAAGCCATCAACATCGAGGAAATATTTTGGATTTTGTTCATATGCTTTTTCAATCATACAAACAGGAAATGGCATAATTCTTGTATCAGCAGGAGTATAATTTGCACGAATTTGAGGAAGTTCTCGTCTGCAATGTATCAATGGGATACTGTAGCTTTACATTAATCAAAAGAAACATACCGTAACCATGAGCAAGCTTTTCGACGATTATATTCAGGGAACCGAGGTTGTAATGCAATTGCCATTAAATGTGGAACAGATAACTTTGGCATAGCCTTCAAATCATCAGTTATATATTCATGATATTCTGCTCCAAATACAAATAGCACACAAGTTCCAGGAGTGCTTGGATCTTGTAAATATTCACGAGATTCTTGTGACATTGATTGAATTTGATATTTGCCATCATATTCAACACCAAGATCAGAAAGAGTTTTGATATAGCCAACACTAAAATGTAGGAATATAGATATAATTTGGAATGTAAGAAAAGAACGTTATGAAATGCCGTAATAAACAGCTTACATCATATCATTCATCTTTGCAAGCATTTCTCCAATTGAAACACAGAAAAGCAGAACTTCAATTTTCAAGATAACACGTTTAATTTCTGGATAATTTCTAAAAAGTTGTAAACTACAGTATACCTTTAATAAAAATAGATACATACTCTTTCATTTGTTCAATAGAATCAGGATCTTTAATACAATTACGAAGCAAAGAATTTCGAACATTTTCAACAGGTTTAAGCTCATTTCTTTCAGTTGCTTCTTCAATGGAACTTGTTTTTAGTGATTTATGAGAATGCTGTGAACGTGTATATGGTGCAGATTTTTGTCGAGGCTTTGATGGTTCAGGTGGTGCAGCAACTTCTTCAGTTGTTGTTTTTGGTTTTGCTGTTGTCTTCTTTTCTTCAACATTCTTTTTCTCAGGCATTTTAGAAGTCTTCTTTTCAACATGCTGCTTTTTGATAGGTTCCTTTGAGAGTGTTGGTTCAGGTTTTTCTTCGACGGTCTTCTTTACAAGTGTTTGTGAGGGTTCAGGTTTGGCATTTTTGAATTCCATTTTTGGTTTTGATAGTGCTTGAGCTATTGTTGGTGGTGCCGTAGATTCTTTGACATTATTAGTAGTTGTAACAACAGCAAGAGGTGGCTGTATAGCATCAACATGTGTCTTTGATGATTGACGTTTTTTCAACCAGCAGCATCTAAAATAAAATAAATGTTAAAATAAGTATATCGAATGAATATAAAACTTACACAATAATTCCAACAATAATTATAACAAGAAGAAAAATAACGACAATAAGAATAATTGCCCATACAGGAAGAGAACCTTCTGAAGTTGAATCAGATTTTGATGGAGCTGGAGTTGAATATGGTGATTGTGGAGCCATATTCAAATGCTTTAAAAACATTTTTCGAAAGTGATTTCAATGCTGTACAGTTTAATGCACCATAATTTTTGGCATTTCCACGAGGTATTTTCTTATTCATATTTTCGGGAATCTACCATATTCACGCCAATTTGCGTTATAAATGTTCATGTGATCTTTCAGTTTTCAAACCTCTTACTATTAAAAATACCGCCCAAGATAAAAATTGATAAAACAATATATTTAAAAAAACTTTATTAAAAACATTTACGATAAAAATAATTAGCAAAAAAAGCATTTCTAATTACAAAAAAACCGCAGCATAGGGGTATGCAAGAAGCTATTTTCAACAGATTCATTTTTTTTCTTTTCTTTGTTAAAAATGTTCGCGTCGAGAATTTTTTTTTACAGAAATTGGTATCATAGATATTGATAACATTGCCAATAATTAAGAAAAACATCAAAATCCACCTCAAAATCACTATTATCTTTTATTCTAGACATAAAAACAGCATAGAAAACTATATGCGGCTCACGAAAATGTTGAAACATATCACAATGTCGCTAAAACAATGACTGTTCTAAGAAACGCAAATATAACTGTTCACTATTTTTACTAATATGAAAAAGGGCCTCCGAGGGCCGCTTAGATCTTTTCATGGATGATACTAGACATAATTACCGACATTTTGATGGTATACTTATCCACCCACCGGTTACCATGACAAAATGCTAGCATAGAATGTGCTGAAAAACATTCTGTGCTAGCAATCCTTATCACTATTTCTAACAGAACAAAAAAGGGACGCCGAGGGATGCTTAGATTCTTACATATATTACTCAAGACTAAAATGCGATTCTTTTAAGGGTATTTACAACCACCCCCGGTAACGCTTACTAAAGTTTTAGCTATACATGTGTGGAATATTACCTCATTTTTCATTAACTTGATACTACAACATATTTTATAACAAAAACATCATTCAATATCTTCTAACCAAGTTGTTTATATCTTTGTTAATGCCATACAAATCTTTAGTGATACAATATTAATGGAAGAATAGTTTATTTCTATTAATAAGTAAATATTACAGTATAACAGTATGGTATATAAATTGAATAATGTTGAGCATTCCTATATTCCAAGTGCTGAATAATGTCCATAGAACTTTTGAAAGCTTGTCTGAAATTTATAAAAGTGATTAATTGTATTGTTAATATATAATATATAAACAACAAACAAAACTATATATAACAGCAAATCAAAGTCCTCCTCTTCCTGTAATTTTTACGTTGATTCTCCATAATCGTATATTCTTGTCTTTCTATAGAGGTTACTGGTGCTGCCAAACATCGTGAAAATAATATTAATAACAAAGAAATAAATTTTTACTACATTTTGTAAATATAAATATAAACATTTAGAAAAAAGAAGCACACGATGCTTTGCAAAAACTGTAGTTAGCGGCGGTTTGGCAAAGTGAATAACAACGCCATCAAAAGAAAAAGATGTTCAACATAAATTTCTCATTCTGAATCCGTATTCTGATTCTCTTAAAGTTAATTGTTTTCTATTTTACATTTTTTATTTTACATAATTTAGAGCATTAAAAATCTGACATTTTGAGCCACAGCTTGCCTCTTGTAACGCCATATAAGCAAAAATTTTGTAAAAAAACGAAAATACTTGCATACCCCTACCGCAGCACCAAAGTATTCAATGTCGTTTTTTGGAAGATTTCTTTTTTCGTTTTTGATCACGACTTTCATTCTTCTTTTTCAACCATTCTTTTTGTGCTTCTTCAAGTGAATCATCAACAGATTCAACACGTGCAAGCCTATTTTTATCAAATGCATCTTCAAGTGGTGCAAGTTCTTCAGTTGTGGTAAGTTCAATGGTGGTCTTTTTTTCTTTAACAGCTTTCTTTTCAGGCTTTGTTGAAATCTTCTTTTTATCAACATGTGGCTTCTTTTCAAGTTCTTGTGATAGCGTTGGTTCAGGTTTTGCAACTTTAGGATTTTGTTTTGATGGTGGTGGAGCTAATGTTGATACGGTTGATTCCTTGGCATCATTTCGTGTAACGACAGCAAGTGGTGCTTCAAAAGTAGATGATACGGGAGTTTTGGATGATGGACGCTTTTTCCACCAGCAACAATATCTAAAAGTTGTAAATGTATAAAGGAATATTTTGCCGAACAAATACTTACACAATAATCCCAACAGCAAAAATAACAGCAAGGAAACCAAGAACAATAACAATAATTGCCCATACAGGAAAAGAACCTTCTGAAGATGAATCAGATTTTGATGGAGCCGGAGTTGAATATGGTGGTTTTTCACTTGTTTCAGGTTTGGGAGTTGTGATGATCTCAGGAAACTTGATCTTTGCACCAACCTAAAATAAGAAAATGGTAAATCCAAGTCATCGTTCAAATACAATAAACTTACAGCTTCAACACGACATCTTGGATCAGCTTGTTTTACTTCAAGTTGAATCATTCCATTTTCAATCTTTGGAACACATGTTGGAATATTATTTACAGTTTTAAAAATTGCTAATCTTCCATCAACAGAAATATTTTCACATGTTGCACCTTCTATTCTTTTATATGCACTACTTAGTTCACCAAAACCAATATATTCATCACTACCATCAATATACAATTGGCATTGTGAAGAAGAACATTCACCATGTAAATTAGACTTTGGAGAAGAAGATTCATAGCAAACAATAAACCTAAAAATAAATGTATAAAATAGTAATGACTATTTTAATTACTTACTTTTTCATACAATCAGGACAAAGTCGAAATGATAATCCACGTGGCACCGTAAGATTGATAAATCCAGGACCGGTAAAGTGAACATTTTCACCAACTTTTTCTCCAACATCAGATTTTTGAATTTTTGGATCAGCCAACAGTTGTGCACCAAACAATTCATTACCAGAATCACCAACATTTTCACCCGAAATTGCAGCATCACCAAAAGAACCATTTCCACCACTTTCAAATTGTTGAGCGAAAATTGAATCCAAGAATAAGCGTTGCGCAACAACAAAAAACAACAGCTTGATTAAAAGTTTCATTGTTGACAAAAAAAGACTGCCGACGACGATGAAGAAAAATGAACAATGATGAAAATTTTTGTTTCAACGTTGCTTAACCCCTTTTATGGGGGAAAAATGTACAATGTATCATGCAAATTTTGTAAAAAAATTTCCATTGTTGTCTGATGGTTGAAACAACAAGTGGTAAACATCGAAACCCCTAAGGATACTAATTTTTTTCACGTTCGATTTGAAGTTCAGTTTCTAATTTTCGAAGTCCAAAAATTTTAGCAGCAAGGGTTTGACGAGCTTCTGAAAATGTATATCATGTAAGAAAATCATTGTATACTAAAATTTTAGAAAATTGATAATTTAAAATTGTCCTAGACTGAAAGCTTCACAAGAAGTTTCGATTTCGATAAAAAGTTTCTTGATTTGACAAAACTCTACCGTACCCCACAAAATACAAATCACTCACTTTTAACTCCATCAATTTTACCGAATGGATACTACAGTATCCATTCGCTTTTCACTTTCTCCAAATTCATGAAAAACTTTATTTGATCGACGTAGAATATTTGAAGCTGGACCACATTGTCAACAAAAGTACTCTCGATCATCCCCAAGTTTTGGGCTCAAGTTTCATGATCCGCCAGGCTTGGAGGTGTTACAATAAATGGAATTCTATCATCACCACAATATCTTTCAAGTGTTGCACAGCTTCGGCAATATACTCTTTCCCTTCGTACAATTATTAACCGAAATACGCTTCTCAAAGTTTAGATTCTTTATTTTTATATTAGAGAAACAAATTTAACTAATTAAAATTAAGACTCAATTTGTTACTATTCTTAGCAACAGCAATTTTTGCAACCATTCATCAAAGCTTTTGGCAATCTGTTCCATAATGACAACTGAATTTTGTTGCTTTTTTAACGATAAACAATTTTTGAAAAGCTTTAATCTATCGTCTTCATGAATTCAAATCTTACTTCTCTAAATTAGAACCCGGAAGTATCATCAGAACTTTCAAAATATGACTCTCTCAATATTTGTTACAATGTCAAACGGTGTTAAAATGTCTATATTTGGATTAGGAACTTGGCAGGTGAAGAAAAGCTTTTATACCACTCATTTTTCTATCTTTAATACTATATATCTTTTAGTCATCAAATGAATCAGTATTATCATCTGTTAAAGCTGCAATCAATGATGGATATCGTTTAATAGATACTGCAGCAGCATATTATAATGAAAATGCAATTGGTGAAGCACTTGCTGGTACTTTTAAAGAAGGAAAGCTTAAACGTGAAGATATATTTATTACAACAAAATGTCCACTAACTTTTTTACATCCTTCTAAACAAGAAGCTGCTCTTTGTGCTTCTCTGTCAAATTTAAAGCTCGATTGTGTTAATTTATATCTTGCACATATGCCTTGCGCATTTGATGGTGAATTAAGCTCTAAAAATTGTAAACCAGAAGATACTTGGAAAGGCTTAGAAAAGCTTTATGAGAAGAAGCTAACACGTTCAATTGGAATCTCAAATTTTAGCACTGAAAGAGATGACTTTGTTGAAGTATGTAAGAAATACGATATTACTGTAACGGCATATGCACCCCTTGGATCACCTGGTTGAACATATTTCAAAATGCCAAATGGATTGTAAGTTTAGTTTTTATATATTACGCTCTAATGAATCAACTACAGTACTCCACCAAAAGAGCCACTTTTTTATACAAGACACAACAAAGGTATCTTAAAAAGTGGCGTTATATTTCCATGGATCACTGTATATCTGATCTCTAATGAACCATCTAATTGCAACCTATATTTCAGTCAACCTTCATGAACTGCTGGACCAGCACCGCTTGAAAATCATATCGTTGAACATCTTGCTAAAAAGTATTCAAAACATCCTGCATAAATTCTTCTTCGTCATCTCATTCAAAATGGAATAGCTGTAATCCCAAATTCAACAAATGCAAAACGAATTATTGAAAATCATCATATCTTTGATTTTGAAATGGATGAAAATGAAATGAAAAATCTTTATAATATTATTGCCCAACAACCACTACTATTTTGGCAAGATTTTCTTATTGGACATCCTGAAGATTCATATAAAGAAGAACGTGAAAAGCTGCAGCAACAACAACAGCCGCAGAAGAAATAGATACTGGTGTTTGTTTATGTAGGATTTGTTGTAAATACCTTATTTAATTGTATATTATAATAATATTTGTGGGTATTCTAGAATAAAAAATTTTTGTCTCAGGGTAATTCTAGAGTAGTGCTTTATCATCAAGAGATGATATGACAATAAACCGTAATACATCACTGACATAGAATTGAATTTGTGTGGGGTTGTTCGTTGCGCGTGGAGTTACCAATTGCGCTATTGAAACTTGTGTTGTGGAAAGGATAAAGACAATAAGAGAATGGAGGTGTTATAAAAAACGCGTTTAGATTTTTGATTTAAAATGTTTAGAAATTATTAATAGTTGTATTTTCTCGTCATCCGTAAATTTTGCTATTGTAATTATAAGCTTTCCAACACTTCTTTACGTTTTACTGTGCTGTTTAAATGGAACAGCACTATCTGCAGAGCTTATACATCTGTCAAAGCCAGAAAAATAATTTAATAAAAAAAATAAAGTTGATTTTTTATTTGAATATGCAAATGCAGCTTTAAAAAATTTGAAAGCAGCTCAAATTTTATATCCAACAACAATTTTAATTTCTTTCAACCTCATTACAGTAACCTTTTACAATAACGATCGTGTCTACAATGTTTGCAAAAATATTTGTCTTTTTCAGTGTTCTTGCTTTAACTTTTGTTAAGCAAAAATTGTCTCAAGGTTATATTTTTATTTAATGTGTAAAACAAAAATATATTGTAAATTTTAAGATACTCAACCATGTCAACTGCTACATAACTATGTCCTGGCTTTGGCTTTATCTGTCCAACTGGATTTCCAAATTATAATCCAACTGGTCTTTGTGGTTGCATTCCTTAAACATTTTTTCATTTAATAACGTTTCTTAAATATTATTGACCTAAATTAACTTTTTGATAATAAATTATTACATAAGATTTAACACACGTTGCAATATACTGTAACTTTCATTATTGTTCTTCATCACTTTTAAGCTGTCAAGAAATTTCTCTCATTTTAGTCGCTCTAAAATCTAAAATTTGTAATAACATTTTTTATTACTAATAAAATTTCAAAAACTAAAATCAACAACAAAAAAATTCAACAAATTTTAACACAAAAAAAAACTAAACCAAACAAAAAATATTATCATTTTCTTCTTCATCGTCATCAATATCATCAGCAGCAGCTTGAGCTTCCATGATATATTTCTTTAAATTTTTTGTAAATTGTACAGCTTTTTCATTAACTTTTATTTTAGCAAATGTTCTTCATCACCACGAAGCTTTTCAAAATCTTGCCACTTTTGAAATAAATTCTTAATTGTATGCATTTCAAGTTTATTTGTAATTGCTCTTTCAAAGAGTAGCCAAGCAGCTTCAGCTGTTTGATATTTGATTGCTTTATCAATATAAACACTCCATAAATCTCCACGATTTGGTGCTGCTGCTGCAGCAACAAATCGTGCAACTGCCTTTTCAAGCATTGCTTTTCCACGTTCAATATCACCGTTTTTATATACAAAATTTGCAAAACGACAAAGCATTTCAAGATCTAAAAATTTAAACAAAGAATTTAAAAAAGGTTTCCAGATTGTAACAATTATTACAGTAATCCTTATAAAAACTGTATGGACCATTTTTGTGGAAAAAAAGCTTCAAACATTTTCATCATGTGTATTATCGGAATAAAAAATATTTCGATAAATTTTTGAAACAAAAATTATTAAAACATATTTTGGGGCTTTTTGCATGTAAAAGTTGTATTAATCTTAACACAGTAATCACTGGGGACTGTAAAACGTTAAATTTTTAAGAAATGATTTATTTCAATTACCCGAAAAAAAAATTTGTTTTCTCTTTTTTTTTGCTCCTAGCACCTACTGAAAGATCTCTTTTACTTCTTTTTTGTTGCTACCTTGTTTATTATAGCAAACTGCATATTTTTGATTTAATTTAGAGAGAGAGAGTCTCTCTTTGGTTCTTTTTCTCTGTTTGAAACGTGTGCGTTGTTATTCTTTTTATTTTTACGTTTCTATAAAAGAAAAATTTGTTCTCTTTTTCTCTGTGGTCCGGAGCTTTCGGCTGATCTTAACTCACCAGCGCCGAAAGCATTAACTTGACCACTTTTTACACAAATTTTTGATAAAATTTTGCACAAAATTTTTTAGATTATTTTTTTTCATAAATTAAAAAAATTGATTTATTTATAAAGCAAATTTAAACAAGCGTTGCCACCCAGACAGTTTTTTATTTTTATTTTGTACTCAATCCCACTATGACAATCAGAAATACTTTTCTTCTCAAACCTTTTCTACAGAAAAAGAACACTAAATTCTTTGATTAAAAAAACTTTGAAAATTAGTAAGAACTAAATTTAAAGATGATAGTTTTGAGTATGGTTTAAATTCATGGTTTTAAAAACTACTTATGCGTCAGAAGTGCAATAGTAATTCATTTAAAAAACTGACAACTTGCAAGAAAGTTTGCTTTAAATAATTATATTTTATGTTTTTCTAAATCGTAAAAATAATAATTTTAATTTCGCTCTGCTGATATATCTCTTTTTAGAAAACCTTTAAGTGATATGTATTAATATAGAATTCTAAATCTGTTTTGTACCTATTTCTGATAGTGGTTACAGCTAAATCGTTTGATTAAAAAAATGAAAAATAAAGTAAAGGATACATCTTGGTGTTATATTTCTTTTTGAAGTTTGAATAAAATAATTTCATTCTAGAATTTGTATGCTATTTATTTATTTGCTCGATACATGAAAAAGATATTTCACACATTCACAAATGATAAAATTAAAGAAATGTTTCAACACTTTGTTTACTGCCAACAGCGAACAAAAAAAAGTTTCAGCATAAGCCACACGTTTTGGCACAGTTTTCTTTTCTTCCAGCTGGGGTGTACTGTGGATCGGTACAATAATTGTAATGTGTTGCCCAAGCAGAACAATAGACAGATACATCAACACATGCTGGAGGTGGAGAATTTGGATTGCAAAAAGCATATGATGAGACTTTGTTATCAAGAGCACAAGAACCAAGATCAAAATGATTTCCACAACATTCAGTTCCTTGACAGTTGCCGATAATAAGCTTTCTTAGTCCGTTACAGCCCTTTTCAGGATATAAAAGAATGCAACCACCTTTTCCATCGACACTTGAAGATTTGTTTTGGAAAGTATTAGGAATATCGTGGCAATTCATATCTGATGCGGATAAATCTAATTGTGTTCCTTGATGATAGGTATTTTCATAAAGAACAGCTTTGTACAGCGATGCTGAAAAAAAATTGATTAGATTTGGAGAGTACAATCCCCGACAACATTCTTTGAATGCAATTCGTTTCGTTTCAAAAAAACGATTCTTGACGCGAAAATAGGTGAAACATTTTTTTTAATTTACCAAAGAAACGAAAAGCGTTCGAAGAATGTTGTCGGGGATTGTAAATATTTAAACGTACATGTTGTTGTCGGTGCTTTAGTAGTTGTACTAGTTGTAGTTGGTGTTGGTGGAGAGTTCGGATTACAAAAAGCATATGATGAAACTTTGTTATCAAGGGCACAAGAACCAAGATCAAAATGATTTCCACAACATTCAGTTCCTTGACAGTTGCCAATAATAAGCTTTCTTTGCCCGTTACAACCTTTTTCAGGATATAAAAGAATACAACCACCTTTTCCATCAACACTTGAAGATTTGTTTTGGAAGGTAGTAGGAATATCATGGCAATTCATATCTTATGCGGATAGATCTAGCTGTGTTCCTTGATGATAGGTATTTTCATAAAGAACAGCTTTGTAGAGCGATGCTGAAAAAAGATTGATTAGATTTTAAGTATCGAATAATATATACCAGTTGTTGTTGGTGCTTTCGTAGTTGTTGTTGTGGTAGATGTTGTTGCAGTCATATTCAAATATGGTGCAACTACTTCAATTGTAAATCCACAATAATTCTGTCCACGTTTAAATCGAACAAAACCATTTTCACCCCATTGATCAAAACCAAAACTATTTTTTGCAATCCAATAATCGGGTGTATATCCAACAATTAAAATAGCATGCCATCCACCTGAGCATTGTGCCGCCGGGGAATCAAGTACACCACTTTTATAATACATAAAAGCTTCATCTGCTTGGAATGGCATTACTGCAGGTCCATAATTATACAACTTTTCGGCGTATGTACTTTCATCAGAACCAAATGAGCGATATCCATCAATTTTCATTCGTTGACAAGAGCTACCACATTGGTTGATAGGGGGGACCACGTGAAAATGCCAAAAAAGTCAAAAAAATTTTTTTTTTGAGATTTTGATTGGAATCGATGCCCCTGGATGTGTAGACACTCCCTTTGAAGGGATTTTGCGAAAAAATGACTTTTACATCATTTAACAGCTTCAGAAGCAGATGGTCTACCGTACCCCGTTCATACACGTTTAAAATTATTTAATTTAACTTTTAATGACCGCAAATCATACCAATTGACTGAAAAATCATTAATTTATAGTTTTTAAACATTTCTGGCACAGTTCTAAATAATTTTTTAAAAAAATAGCCTTAAAATACTCAAAGTTTCACTTAATTACAGTAACTGTGTTTAAAAAATTCGGGAAGCTTCTAGAAAATTCGAGAAAATTCCAAAACCTGTAAATTCCATTAGGGCAATGTCTTGGCTACCCCCACAGGCCATATCGGCTCATATAAACTTTAAATTCTGATTTTATAGAGCTCGTTCCACGAAAATCCTAAAAAATTCTGGTTTCGCCACGAAAATCCCTCAGAATTCCATGAAAATCCCAGATACCTCAAAAACCAATATGGGACCCTTTGACCAAGACCCATGGCTACCTCCATGCGAGATTTCAGATTTTTTGGAGCCTCCAGTCGAATATGGCAGAGGAAAAACCAAACGCAGAAACTTATGGAACGACCTGATACATAAAACTGACATTCTTTGGTTTATGTCCGCACTTATAAAATATTACGTTTTAACAGAACTCATATGTTATTTTAAGATCGTTTGGAAGCAAATTAAAATGCAAAAAAATATGTATGTGTTATTTTATGAAATTAATTGTTCATTAAACTGAACAAATCGCATCTTTTTTTAAATAATGGTATCAGCATTAATCTTTTCGTGAAGAGAAATATAAAATTAAAGGGAAAAGTAAAAATGAAATGTCGATATCTGTCAAAGTAATAGCGGTGAAGATATCTGTAAATTTAGCTAATTATCAAAAAACAAAAAATTGTGGCACTTTTTGTAAAGCTGAAAAAAAGGCTCGAAAAAAAGAAAACGGATAAAAAGCTGCTCTAATTTTTAAAAAGTAATAAAAATAATACGAATGAATGCAATAACTTGATTTTTTTTATTAAAACTGAGTTACATAATTGCTCGATGCATTTTGAGAATATACATTTTTTAAATTTGTTTTCAAAAAACCCAGCATAATAAATTTATCAAAAGATTAATCTACAAGATACAAAAAGAAACTTTTTTCCATATTAAATAAAATCACAAACAAGTCAAGGTTGGACAATCGAAAACAAAAAAGTGAATATTGATTGTGTTCCTTTTTTTGTTGTTTTTTTCAAATTCATTTAAAAAAGAATTTTACACCTTTTTTGCGAGGAACCTGTTGTCTTTTTTGTTATTTTTGTCAACTATAAAACTGATTTGGACTTTTGCAGCTTTAAAAAACTGAAGTATAAATATTCATCGTTTTTAGCTTCCAATGCCATCTCTGCCAACTGTTGAAACTCCTTACGGTGTTATTGAAGGTTTCATTCATGTAACACCAGAAGCAGGGCTGTCCGGTGCGCCGGATCCGGTGCACCGGAACACCGGAAACCGGCCATTATTCCGGTGTTTTTTGCTCCGGACCGGAATCCCGGATTTTTGGCCGGATTCCGGTTTCCGGTGCATGCATTAATCATACACTATTTTTTGCAAAATTGATGGTTTTTTTGTAAAATTTTGCTCAATCAGTTCCTCAACCATTATCCAAAAAGCGAAAACTTGATGAAAGTTCACTTGAAATCATTCCTGCACAAAATCCTCCAACTCCAGTTAAGTCAGATGATGATTTGTGATTTCTTTCCTTTTTTGTACCATAAATTACTTGAAATTTTTTGATTTTTCCTTTAAAATTTACAGTACTTATAAAGAACCGGACACCGGAAACCGGAATCCCGGAAAACGGACAAATTTTCCGGTGCACCGGCAACCGGACCGGACCGGACAGAAAAGCCAGCACCGGACAGCCCTGACCAGAAGGTGATGAAGCTGAAATATATTTGGGTATTCCTTATGCAAAACCACCCATCGGTGAGCTTAGATTTGAGGTAAGTGGATTTTAAATTAATTTCTTTAAGTTTTTCACTAATAAATACGAAAAATAAATCATAAATAAAAAGTAGTTGCAAAAAAATTGTAACTGTTTATTTAAATTAAAAAAGAAAATTACCTAACTGCATTTGACCATTTTAAATAGATTTTGGAAGAAAAATAAGAGTTTATTTTAATGCTATTAACTTTTGCATTTAAAAATGTTTTCAGCTGACTTTGTTTCATACTGCTTGTACAGTTAAAATTTTTCAGCCTTAAATATCTTAAACTGTGGTGTTTTATGTGCGTTATTTGGGAAACTGACTAGGAAAAATGTCGGAAAATATTGTATAAATTGGAAAAAAAGAGTAATTTACAATGACATGATTACAATTCTAAATAATTAGAAATAGAAGAGTGTAATTGAAACTGAATGAATAGGTGTAGTATTCGAAGATACTGCAAATAAATAGTAGATAGGGGGTTATTGCACTAGGTCAAACCTTATTTCGTCAAAAAAACTGACAATTCGTCGATTATAATGCAACTAAATGTGTGTGCTAAAACTAACTGCTAATAAACTTAAAATTTAAACAAGTTAAAAAACTATGAAATTTATTTTATTGTAACAACAATTAAATTAAAACTTGCTGTTTATAAATAAAAAACTGTAACAACAGCATATTTGATTGTAAAAATTAAACTAAATTATATATTTCAGAACCCCCAGCCTCCCACAAAATGGAAAACTCCACTTAAAGCTGATAAATTTGGTGCGCCTGCTATTACATCCCCAGAGAGAAAGTTCAAAGATGGTGATGAAGACTGTTTAACGCTAAATTTATTTAAACCTAAGAAAACTGATGATGAATTTGGTCATTTGCCAGTAATGGTTTACATTCATGGGGGTGGATTTGTTGCAGGATCATCTCGAGAGTGGGGTTATAAAGAAGCTTGTAGAAAATTGGTTTCACATGGTGTAATTGTTGTAACTGTTAATTATCGTCTTGGACCGATTGGTAAGAATTTTTAAACTGGTTTCCATGAACATTCGCTTCAATAATTTTATAGGCTTTTTTACAACTAGTGATGGAAATCTCCCAGGAAATTATGGAATATGGGATATGATACAAGCGCTAAAGTTCCTTCAAGAAATCCTTCCATCTTTCAATGGTGACCCAAAAAATGTAACTCTTTTTGGGCATAGTGCTGGCGGAATGGCTACTTCTCTGTTAACATTGACAAATGAAACAAAGAACTTATTTGCCCGAGCACTTCCAATGAGTGGATCAGCATTATCCAAATCTTCAAATAATCCATTTTTAATTAAACATTCTAAAATGGTTGCTGAAGCTTTGGGAATCGATTTTAGCTCTTATCGTTTGAGAGATGAAATTATTGAAGTTACTGCTGAACAGATCAAAGAAGCTGTTAAAAGTTTGGTATGTTTTTAACTGTTTTTTTGAACAATTATTAGCAGACTAAATTAGATTAAAAAACTGCAGCTGGTAAAATTATGTTGGTAGAAAAATTAAAAACTGGGCTATAAATTCAACACAATTTTTAAGACCAAAAATAAAGGTTAGCTCAATTAAATGTGAAAGTGTTATAAGTTTTAAGGAAATTATCAGGAATTTGAAATATAACAAATAGTTTTAAACTGCTTTATGAAAAGTACAATAGATTTATATTTGTTAAAACTGGGTTAATAAACTTTTCAATAGTCAAAAAACTGCATCTGCTGAAGAAGTAAGGAAAATTGATGTCTTGAAGAATGCCAAAAAAAACTAAGCTAAGCCATAAAATCCCAAACTGTCATCTTTAAAGTTATAACAAACTGATATAAAAAGCTTTTGTTAGATACCAAAAATGTTAAGCGTTGTTTCAGTTGGTCTGGTGTATTCTTTACCACAAATAAATGGGATTTTATTCGTTAGAAGGACCTGCTAAATTGGAAAAAGTTTGATAAAACAATATTATTCATAAACATTTTTTAAGCGTTTTTAAATTTTTGTCTATCACAAGAGTAAATCTTAATATGTACACTAATATACGGTTTTTGGGGGTTATGGTGGTTAATTGTTTTTCGACATCGTTACATAGATGATTAAAGTACAAACATGATATATGTTGAATTTTTTCGACTACCAACAGATATCTTTAATTATGAAAAGCGTTGTTTTAATTTTAAGAACAATGAAACTGCCTTTTTATAATAGCCATTTCATAAAGAAAATTTTATTTATAGTAATTTTTAAACTTTTTAAATAACGCTAACAATCAAGAATAGGAAAACTGCTTGGTAAAAAATATTTTGAAAGCTTTATAAAACTGTCACGGTTGACATTTGCATAAAAGTAAACAGACATCAACACAGAATTTTTCAGATTCCCGAAATGTTACGAGTTGACGAAGTTGTTTTGGTACATTTTTCACCACGAATGGATGGAATCTTATTTAAAGAAATATCTGCTGTTGAACTTGTTTATAAAAGTGATGTCACAAAGCCACTTTTAATGGGACTTGTTGATCAAGAAGCTATACTCTTTGGTAAGTGTATTTTGAACCCTTTAAATAATTAGTGAAATGACATTGTTTTGAGTGATAGTTTTTAAACTGGAATATTTTATTTTTCAATGTATTTTAACTTTTTGGTGTAATAAAACTAGATCATTTTTAGTTGCATGTTGTTTTTAAACTGATTTAAGCCTTTCACGAGCTAGAAAAGCGTTCTTAGTTAGTAAAAAAGTAAAAAAAAAGATATTCAAGTAGATTAAACTGTGAACTTTGTAGCAATGTCTTTGGAAAAAAAACTGCAGCCGCATTTTTGCTCTAATTAAAACTGCTTGTTTAATGCATAACTAAATTGAGATATTTAAAAATTAAACGTGTATATAGCTATTTACTTTCCGACTTTTAGAAACTGTTCCCAAAGTTTAGCAGTATATTTTGTTACTGCTTCCAAAGCTAAAAACTTTTTGATATGAATATTATAAAACTTTAATTGAATAATGAATCGCCTAATAAATACGACACCTTTTTAGGACTTTTTGTAAGATAAGGTTTGTTTAAAAACCTAGCAGCAAATTTTTTGAATGCGCAGATAAAAACTTTTTAGCAAAAATAATATAAAACTGTTGTTGTTTCGTCAGTATTAGTTTCTATATTGCAAAATGTTTTATTATGGTATGAAAACTGCATCACTTTGGGAACAACTTATTATATTCTTTCATTTGATATTAAAGTGTGCCGTGTTTCTCTATTGTATCTTTTAGCTATAAATCAAGCGAATATAATTTCATTACTAATTCTTAAACGCGCTAAACTGAGTAATTTTCCTTCAACTTTTTGGTTAGTTTTTCAAAGATGATTCCATTTCAGCCGTAAAAAAATGGTAAACTGCTTCTTTCAATTGTTCTTTGCTATATCTTAAAAAGTAGCGAAGAACAATTGAAACAGAATCTCTTTTTAACTGTTAGTACTGAAGATCTCGCCAAATCAAGAATTTTTTTTGTGCTTTTGTAATAACGTTTAAACGTGAATAATAATGTGAAACCTTTAAGAAATTTTGCTGAATATACGGTTTATAACACTATAAATTAGTTATTGTTTCATCATATGATGTATTAGCCTCGTAACTAGTTGATGAAGTGTTCCACTGCATTATTTTAATCAACAAACTGTTTGATTTTTAGTCTATCACTAATACCCTTAATCTAGCAATCGTGTTTTGAATAGAAACTGCAACACATTGATTTCAGATGGTTTTTATTAAGATTTATAAACTGAAGCATGCAAACTTTTCAATTGCATTGTTTATTTCATTAACCATAAATTGGGATTTAACATCTTGCCATGTTAAAGCTCACAGAATAACAAAAAACTGAAGCGCTCCACACAACGGCATTTAAGAAAATTCTCCTGTTTATAGGGAATGTCATAACTGAATCAAAGAACAAAAGAACAGAGAAAACGTTTTATTTCCAAACTGCTATTACGTAAAACACCATAATTTATTTAAAGTGTGACAACGGTGAAATACATTAGGGATTATCGGATAAAGTTTTCATAAATGCTGAAATGTGTGAATGTTGGCAAAAGGCTGAAAAGAAATGTTGAAAAAAGAAGATGTATTGTTTAACATTAATACGATTTTTTGTGATTATTAATTTAACTGATTCAGTGGTAATTTTTTGCATGCATTAGCAGTCTTTTTTTGTTTCAAAAGGTAATAAACTGCATTTGGTCTTTTTATTGTATAGTATTAATTTCTGTTCAAATAAATGTTCGTCCAGGTGTTACAATTGAAGGAATAAATTATAAAAAACAAAGTGGATCTGAGGTATGTCATTTGCGAAGCCACTTTTTTCGTTCTGATTTGTGGGAAACATTTTAAATATAAAACTGTGTCGATGGATGATGTCTGTAGAAATAGTAAAATTTCAAACCGTTTTTTATACTTTTGTTATGGTTTTGAAACTGTCACAAGAGCAAAACAAATTCTATCAAATTTAGGGAGTTGGTTTTGTGTTTAAATAAGTTAACTTATATGTTTTATAAAAGCATTGTTTAAGAGCAAACGGTCCCCTTTGTTGCTCTATACCTCATAACTGTAAGCAAAGTTTCTCGTTTATTTATTTTACGAATGTTAATAAAACTGGCAAATTTCTAAAACGATTCACCAACTAAAGACCGTATCGTTTGGTTTCAAGAAAAATAATACAAATGAAAAATTTTCTTTGCTTCTTTTTTGACAAAAAACATGGGAAAAAATCTCTCGTTATTGTCTTAAAACTGACCAAAAAAAATTCCCTTTCATGAATTTATGTTTAACTGAAAAAATTGAAGTAAATTTTTTTGTAATTTTTAATCTAACTATAACCTTATGATATCATTAACTGTGAAAATTTTTTCTTTTGAATTAACACTTTTAAAACTGGCAAACACAAGGCAAATATATTATATGCCATGTCCATTTGTTGAAGATATAAGGAGCAATAACTTGCATACCCTCAACATAAATCATGTAAAACTACCAGAGGTCATTTCTTCAGGTACTTTATTTCCAACAACAAAATTTTTAAATTCGTTAAACTGGTAATAAAAAGATTATATGGTAGTTTAAGATAAAAAAAAGCTTTTGTAGTATTTTGTTTCCAGAGCATTTCTTTTATTCTTTTGATAACTGCAAAGTGGATAAACAATCCAGACAAATAAATTAATGGTAATTCATGGACCGATCAACTTAAGGATATTTTGTTAGTACAAGCTGTGCACGAAACGTGGAGAAACTTAAAATTTTAATAGCAACTGACAACTTCTTTTGGATGAGTGTAACTTTTTAGTTTATGAGAAAAATTAAATATTTTTAACTAAATAATTATTAGAGTTAATTTGTTTTAACTGCCTCGCATAGAGATTTGCATTAACTAAAAAAATTTCATTAACACAGCTAGTTACTTAATAACATAACAGGAAAAAAGTACGAACCAAAAAGATCCGATAAATCATTAAAATAAAACTGCTTTTGATTTTCTCAAAGAGTTTTTGTTTTGTCGAACATAAATTATTATAAATCGCACTTGTGTCTACAGCTGCTTTTAGTTTATGAAAATTAACTCTAATATAATAAATTATTTTTAGAAAAACTGGAATAATCTTATTATTAAGGTATTGACTTTAATCATTTCATTAAAATTAATACAAAATTAGACGGTGATATATAAAAAAAAATATTGTTGCATGTGAACGACAGAATGTGAAAGACATCTGACAAAATATTTGATTATCAAGAAACAAAAAACTGCCATTTGTTTTTGCCTGGTGAAAAAAGCACCTAAAAAAATTGCTATGAGCTGTAAAAAACAGTAATAAATAATTTAGTTGATCAACAATTAATGAAAAAGCTTTTCTTATTTTTTTTATTAAAACTGCATTTTATTAATGTTCGATGGATGCACATGGATTATAGAATGTGCTACACTGGACTATAAAAATCTTAAGTTTTGATAAAACTGTAAAGCTTTTATACGTTTTCAAAAAACACAGCACAATAAATTTATCGATTGATTAATCTACAAGATACAACGAAAACTTTTTTTATTTTTAATAAAATCGCAAACAAGTCAAGGCTGAACAGACAAAACAAAGAGAAGTGAATATTGATTGTGTTCCTTTTTTTGTTGTTTTTTTCAAATTCATTTAAAAAAGAATTTTACACCTTTTTTTGCGAGAAACTTTTACTTTTTATTATTTTTGTTAGTTATAAAATTGATTTGCACTTGATAATCTTTAAAAAGCTGTAACACAAAAAAATATAATATCTAACTTTAGATGTCATCGCTGCCACTTGTTGAAACTGTTTATGGTATTATTGAAGGCATCAACCATGTAACACCAGAAGGATTTGAAGCTGAAATATTTTTGGGTATTCCATTTGCAAAATCACCAATTGGAGAGCTTAGATTTGAGGTAAGAATTTTTTAGGTAAATTTAAAACTGATATTTTTCAAGTCACGCCATATTTTTATAGTTTTTAAATGAAAATTGAATTGATAAAAAAAAGTAATAAACCATTAACAAAAAATACTATAATTAACTGCCTTCTGCAGATATTTTGTTAAATTCATAAGAAAATTTATTGTAGTAGTTTAATTATTTAATTAAAAATGTCTCAACTGCATCAATAAAGTTTGATCTTTAGTACAAGTTTAGCATTTCAAATATTGATATTTTATTGTACTTATATTATAAAAAGTTGTTTTCGCATCTTTCAATAAATATCTCTTAAGTTTAAGAAACTGAAATGAATCGTTGGATGATATTTGCTTAGTAAAAGTTTAGCAAGATGAATATTGATATTTTATCATGCTTATATAATTAACATTTTTCAAAGTACCACAAATATTTTACAAACTGAAAAAAATCGTTGGATATTTTAATACTTAAAACTGATATGCATAGCGAAATGTGTTGCGTGGCTGTTAATTTTAATGCAATTTGCTGATATTTTGCTATTACTGCATCGTCAGTTGATGCAATAGCAAATACAAGTAAAAATTTTGGGTAAAAACAGTGAGAGATTTGGATGAATAAGGTAATTTCAAATGCATGCCAAAAACGCCTTTGACACTGCGAAAACTGATAATACTTTGTTAATGTATATCAGAAATAAAAAAGGTAGAAACTGACATTTAAATTACATTATATATTACAGCTTACAACAATCTAAAGTTAAATAAAACTGTACAACATTTCGTGATCTTGTTACGTAAAAATATAATAAACTGTTCTCATTCGTCGACGATAAAGCGGGGAATCGACGCCGGCGTCGACCGTTTTTGAAAATCGATGAAACTGGAATCCACAGTTCTTTCCAAATTGATGTTCACTATTAAAACGTTGATGAATTTTTTTGTAGCTCATGCTCTGAGAAAAAAGATAACAAAAAGAAGGTTGTTATTACTCTAAGGAAACTTCAAACTGCCATCACTATTATAAAATATGGTTATCCGTAAAAAATATAAAAAATAGGTAAAACTGTTATAAACTGGTTACCATCGGCCTCATCTTTTAATTTATTTTTTCAAGTGAATATGATTGTGAAAGAAACTGATGCAGATGCAACAAGCGACGATTTATTGGATATTTCTAGTTTTGTTACAACTAAATTTTAAAAAAAACAAATAAAAAATGATTATTTTTATTAAATTAATCATAACGAAAACTGAGTTTCATATTGCATATTAAAAAACCTGACCACCTTAAGAATCATAAAGCTCCTATAAAAATGGAAGAGAAACAACAAAGCTGCATTTTTATTAAACTGACCTTTTTTAGAACCCCCAGCCTCCCACAAAATGGAAGACACCGCTAAAAGCTGATAAATTTGGTGCGCCTGCTATTACATTCCCAGAGAGAAAGTTCAAAGATGGTGAGGAAGACTGTTTAACGCTAAATTTATTTAAACCTAAGAAAACTGATGATGAATTTGGTCATTTGCCAGTAATGGTTTACATTCATGGGGGTGGATTTGTTGCTGGATCGTCTCGAGAATGGGGATATAAAGAAGCTTGTAGAAAATTGGTTTCACATGGAGTTATTGTTGTAACTGTTAATTACCGTCTTGGACCTATTGGTAATAAAGCTTTAAACTGGCTCCTTTCATATTCGCTTCATTAATTTTATAGGCTTTTTTACAACAGGTGATGGCAATCTTCCTGGGAATTATGGAATATGGGATATGATACAAGCGCTGAAATTCCTGCAGCAAATCCTCCCATCTTTCAACGGTGATCCTACAAATGTAACAATCTTTGGACATAGTGCTGGTGGAATGGCTACTTCTCTGTTAACTTTGACGGATGAAACAAAGGATCTCTTTGCTCGAGCAATTCCAATGAGTGGTTCAGCATTATCGAAATCATCAAACAATCCATTTTTAATTAAACATTCTAAAATGGTTGCTGAAGCTTTGGGAATTGATTTTGCCTCGTATCGTTTGAGGGATGAAATTATTGAAGTTTCTGCTGAACAGATTAAAGAAGCAGTTAAAAGTTTGGTATGTTTTAAACTGAACACAAGAAAAAAATATTGTATTTTTTTCACTTAAATTTGGCAATCGATTTACATTGAATCCCTAGAATTTTGGGAAAAATCTTAAAAAAATTAAAATTACTAGGTTAATTGGTTTAAAAAGTGCGCGTTGATTAAAAATTAAAATCCGTTTAACATAAGAAAGCTAAAAACTATGGATTTTTTAAACTGAAAGCTTGTTTCAATGCATTGTAGAAGATGGGTTTAATTTTTTAAACTGACCTTTCCTTGGGACATGTTACCCTTACATAAAAGTTAAAAATTTTTGTAGTGTAGATATGAGAGAGAGTATGTTCAAGAACTTTGTTAAAAAAAGTAGGTGTACTGAGGAATTGTATAGTTACAAATGTACTGATATGAACTGTTTGGATGCAATCAATTTTGCTAAAAATTTTGATTAAACTGGAATTTTAAAACTTTTATGAATATTAAACTGCGTGGAAAACCATGTTTCTGCCAACTGGCTTAATATGCGTAAATTTAATTTGTTCTCTTTTGAATTACAAATACTGTAACAGATAAAAATATGTGTTGAAATTGTTTCTACCCCCACCCCTTTTTTTTGAATTTCTCAGATGGAATCAAAACTGGAATAATAGTTGACAAGAGAACAGTCAGATTAATAAAAAATGGAATTAGAAAAGCAAATATCATTTGATGGGATTAGTGAACTCCTTTAATTTAGGATTTGTTCCTGTGTCAACCTTAGTGTTGAATCATTAACAGTGCTGTTTAAATTTGTAAGATAAAAGCAGTTTTCTTCGAAAACGTTTTTGAATAGTTTTTTCAATTTTTTAAGTTAAAACTGCAAATGGGAGAAGGTTTTTTTAAATGAAAGAATTTGACACAAAAAAATTTGTTATTTAAATTATTGCTGCCAGATAAAATGGTGTTAATTTAGTTCATTTAAAAACTGCCGTTGTTGAATGATGAATGAAAAGAGATTTAAAACTGTGTAAGAATAGGTTAAAATAAAATAAATTAGCTGTCATATGTTAATTATAAACTCACGATAGTTAAAGCCATCTACGAGAATTCCGATCTAAAAAAGCGCATATAATTATTCTCAGTTGGTATATATTACTGAGTTCATTTTTCAAAACTTTCATGGGAACTGGAATATAAGATATACAGATGATATAAAACTGAGTCTCAGTTTTTTTGTTGACGAATTTACGTTGAACAGCATCAGATATTTATAAATTGTAAAAAAAGCGCTGCTTTAATTTTAAAAACTATTAAGTCGGCTAGGAATAAATGGTAATTGATTGAAAACTGTTTGTACAAAACAAAAATGTACATGTATATACTTTTTAACTACCACTTGTAATAAAACATAAGAAAACTGCAGAGTTTGGGAATTGATTTTGCTTCTTATCGGTTGAGGGATGAAATTATTGAAGTCACTGCTGAACAGATTAAAGAAGCTGTTAAGAGTTTGGTATGTTTATTAAACTGTTTTGAAGAAATCGGAAATAGAAAAAGTCTCAAATTGAATTGAAAAATTATATAAGTGAAAAAATATTAAGGGTCTATTGTTTTTTCGAAATCGTAAAACTGTATTAAAACAGAGTTTTAAAAGTTGAAAAAAAATTTTAAAACAGCTTTTGTTAAACAAATAAGATACAAAACTGAAATGGTTGAACAACTAGCTGTCTCTATTGTTTTTACAGCTCATCAACTTAATCATCATCACAAAACTAAAACTGACAGTTTTGTAGGGTGATAAAAATAAACTGGCATTAAAACTGATAATTTCAGATTCCAGAAATGTTACGAGTTGATGAAGTTGTACTTGTTCATTTTTCCCCTCGAATTGACGGAATTTTATTTAAAGAAAAAACTGCTGCCGAACTTGTTTATAAATGTGATGTCACAAAACCAATTCTAATGGGTTTAGTTGATCAAGAAGCTATACTTTTTGGCAAGTGTTTTTGAATAATTTAGTTATTTGAAACTGATAGTTACTATACCATTATTTTAAAAGATTACGCTAGAATGTTATAATTATCGGCGTATTTTAACTCTTTAATGTTACAAAACTAGAAACACATCATTTTTTATAGAATGTTGTTTTTAAACTGTTTGGAATCCTTTACAAGCTAGAAAAGCTTTCTTAGTTAGTAAAGAAGTAAAAAAGGATTTTTATACAGAATAAACTGTGAATGTAGTAGTGATAGCTGTGACCATGTTTGCGATCTAATTAAAACTGCTTGCTTAATGCATAACTAAATTGAGCTTTTTAAAAATTAAATATATGTAGTGTATTTACTGATCCATGAATGTTCTGGTAAATGTATTTTGAGACTTAACAAAATTAAAAAACTGAGACTATGCTGTACACTATTTTGTAAAATAGTTTTTAAACTGGAAAATTCTTAACTTTGTCAGATGTTGTCTTTTTTTGTGAAGCGTTGTAGTAAAGTCTTTGAAAAATTAACTGTCAAATCGCGTTTATTCTAATTAAAAGTACTTGCGATTTAATAAAATAAGCTTTGTTTAAAAACTGAACATTCGTGAGGAATAGCTGTTTAATTTTCAGCATTTTAATAACTGTTCACAAAATCTACCAGTAAAATTTATTCGTGTTTCCAAAGCACGGATAAAATTTACTATCAAAAATGTAGAGTTCTGCATAATTTTGATAGTGATTATTTTAACTGATTTGATGTTGGACGTTGTTCAGTATTAATTACTATCACTAATACTCATTTTCAGCTGTAAATCCATTTGGAAAAATTGCAACCTCTGGAAAATATATTTGGATTCATCCCAATGATATTCCAAATGTTGATAAATCTCGTTTCTCTGATTACGTCATTCACAAGCTCGCAGATAAAGCAATTTTTGGTTCTGCTGCAAAAGACTACGCTGATGCAGTAATCAATTTTTATGAAACAACTGTCAAAACCGCCAAGAATCGATATCTGACAATGTTGACCCAGTTAATCTCAGATGTAAATTTTAATATTCCTGCACTTCGTGAAGCTAGAGCCCGTGCAGCAGCTGGACAGAAAGTGTACTTCTATCTTTACACTTATGTAAATCCAAAATATAAGAGTGAATATTTTGATGGGGTTGCACATGCAGATGAACTGCCCAATTTCTTTGATGCTCCAGTTGGTAAACCAAATGTTGAACTAGAAGGTGAAGAAGGAGAAGTACAAAAGAAATTTGCTGAGTTGTTTGTTAATTTTTCTAAAAATGGGTATGTTTTTTGTTCTAAAGAATGATTGTAACTGTAACACATTGATTTCATATGGTTTAGTTAAGGCTTATAAACTGATACACAGAAAAGTGTCACCTGCACTGCATACGTTAAGTGTGAAACTGAAATAGGAGGATATTAAATAGTCAACAATTTGAGACAGCTTTTAACAAAACAATAGCTATCAAATTGTAGCAAATTGTTACGCTCTTAGAAAAATATCTTCTACTGTACAAAAGTAATTTGTTGAGCTGTTTGTTAATTTTGCAAAGAATGGGTGTTTTTTTCTCAACTGTTTATCTAGCAATTGTATTCTAAAAATGAAAATAGCTGCAACACATTAATTTCAGATGGTTTTATTAAGATTTAAAAATTAAAACATAAAACTTTATAAAGAAAACTATGTTAAATGTAAAACTGAAATAGAAGGTTGTTGATTAGTCAATTGTAAGAGACATTTTTAGACAGAATGGTAGCTATCAAACTGCAAAGAACGGCTGCGCTGCCAGAAATGAATCTTTTGCTGTTTTGAAAAATTACAATAACTAATGATAAGAAAAATATTAAGAAGCTTATATTTTTGTAAACTATAAATTGGGATATATCATTTTGTCATAGTTTTGCAAGAAGTAAAAAACTGAAGATAATCGAGAATGTCATAGCTGAATCAGAGAACAAAAAAACCGAGAAATAGCTTTATCTTAAAAATGCAAAAAAATGTTCTTCTTCTAGAACTGACAACTTTGTCTATTTAAATTCGCTAACTGACCAGCTGCTTTCAAATTTCCTGTCTGTAGTCCAGTAGTTTTCGTGTAAAAATTAAACAGTAAATAAGGGGTCTGCCCTGCTAGATCATTAGTATATGATTAAAAAACTTTTAACTCAAGTAAATCTAGTAAAGGAACAAAATTGAAATTATTAGATGCTTCTCATATTTTACCCGAGCCACATTTTAATTTTCTTTGACCCACTTTTTGATGAAAGGAAACTTTTAAACTGCACAGAAATTGTCACCAAATAGATAGAAATAAAGCAAAAATTGTATTTCAGAAAAGCAGAAACACATGGCCTTCAAGTTCCACTTGTTACACCAGAAAAAATTCCACACATTAAAATAGACAAAGAACTTTCCATCGAAGATAACTTATGGCCAGAACGAATTAATTTTTGGAATACACTTGCCGAAGATTTTGGGTTTGATTGGCCTAGTGGAATTAGTACTGCTAATCCAGGGAAAAATGTTCTAACGGATATTGATCAATAAAGAGTAACTATTTTTCAAACCATTATGTAGTTAAAAAAAATAAATATACTTTTTGTATTGTCCTGATAATAATTTTATTAAATCTATCGAATTATATCTTCATTTAATAAATAATAGAATGCATTCCAGAAAAGAAATATAACTGTATCAACAAAACTTCCAATAACAACGAAAATGATAAAACTTTAGCAAAAACAATTTTTAGAATTTTATAAGAGAATAATATTTTAAATACCAAATAAATTGGTCATATTTATTATTGACAAATAAAAGACGATGAAAATTCTTTTAATTTTTTTAACATTCTTTTGTTTTTTGAAAAACAAAATATTTAGCAAAATAGCTTAAAATTTCTCATATAAAAACTGTATCAAAATTTTGTAAAATCACATTTATCTAAACCTCTCTTTCTGTAAAGATGAAACTTTTCGTTTTTGCTGTTTTTGCTCTTGTCATTCTTCAAGTTATGGCAGCACCCCCTTCCGTTGAATCTGAAGAAGTTGTTGAAAATGGAGAAGAAGTTGAAATTGATCCAGCAAAGCTTCGTTTGGCTATTAAAAATGTTGGAAAACTTTATCGAGCTTTAAAACAAGTTGACGGTAAAAAATTATATGTAAATACGGTTTTGTTGACTCCGATTTTTTCAGCTGATCTTAGAGCACAACCCTGGGATGTTGATGGACATCACAAAACAATACATACTAAAAGCATTGTTGGTGATATTGGCTCCATGTTGAGTACTCTTGGTAAATGGTTTTAATCTTAATAATTAATGCAACATAACTATACACAAGCATTTTAATTTTTAATAATAAAAAGTTCTTTAATAAAGTTTATGAGATGACACTTAGCAAAATTAGCCACCATGTAATAAGTGAAAAACTAAGACATTCCCAAATACAATAAATGCATTGAAAAGAGAAAGACAACAATATTTTCAAAAAACAATTTTCATTTTTGAAAGCAACAACTTCTTTTCTTTCCTTCATCTTCATGATCATAATATTCAACTTGAAAATTATCTTTTGGAACTTCGGGTTGTGCAGGCATTAAAGCATGAATCATACCCGCCATTTCAAAAAATACTGTATCAACATTAATATTTAGTTTTGCAGAAGTTTCAAAAAATTTTATCCCATAATTTGCTGCCATTTGTTCACCATCTAACTGAGAAATAGCTCGATCCATTTCTAAATCACATTTATTTCCAATTAACATTTTGATAACATCTGAATCAGCGTGCTAAAAAGTACTTTTGTGGTAAAAGTTTATGGTAGTAGTAAAATGCTTACAGTTGCAAGACTTCGAAGCCAACCAGATATATTTCCAAATGTTTTTGAATCTGCAATACTGTAAACCATCATAACACCATGTGCACCACGATAATATGAAGTTGTAAGGGAATGAAATCTTTCATGACCTGCTGTGTCCCTGAAAAAAAAACTTTTGTTCAAATTTTGTTAAACGTTTGATTCTTGAATTTGTTGGAGAAAGTTTTTGAATGGTGATTTTTCAGAAAAAAAACTTTTAGAAAATGGGTAACTTGTGAACAGAGCGATGCCAATGTTGGACAGTTATGAACCCATCGCGAACCTCAACACCAACACAAACTGGCAAAAATGGAAAAAGAAATTAAAAAAATTCGTGGAAAAAAATTTTACAATTTTCTACGAATTTTTAAATTTATTTTTCTATTTTATGTCCCACCTTTCGACTCCATGTGGAACCCAAACAATACCCCATACCCTAAAAATGACAAAAAAGGGAACACTTTTAAAAAAAAATTCCTGGAAATTCGTGTAAATTCGTGGAAATTCCTAAACACTCGTAAAAACCGTAGAAAATTTTCACGATTTTCCATCGTTTTTACGGTTTTCCACGATTTTTTACAATTTTTAATTTCTTTTTCTACTTTTTGTCATACTCTTTTACTCCATCTGAAGCCCAAACATCATCGCTATCCCTGAAAAATGACAAAAAACAATGTTTAAAAAATTCGTGGAAAACCGTAGAGAATCGTAAAAAATCGTGAAATTTTTTTTATTTTTTACGAATTTTATAAATTTTTTTTATTTTTGTTTGCCATTTTTCAGAATTTGGAGTGTTGTTTGGGTTAAGAGGGGGTCAAAGGTTATATTGATATTGATCTGTTACCCATATCCCTTTTCTAAAAGCTTTATGTAGCTGAAAATCACGTATATCAGAATAATAGCCGCTTAAAAATTTGCATAAACCCTATTAAAAATCTCGGTCATAATCTCAAGTGGTTTAGATATGAATCATAGGAACTGTATAGATCTCAAAAACTTGAGCTTTTTAGCGTTCAAAAAGCCATTTTCAAATTTTACAACAACAAAAAAAACAGATGACTCACCAAATTTGAAGTTTAATTTTTTTATTATTAATTTCGATCGTTTTAATTTTAAAATCAATTCCAATTGTTGTTACAAAAGAAGTTGAAAAACTTTCATCACAAAATCGACACACTAACGAAGTCTTGCCAACACTTGAATCACCAATTAACAAAATTTTATATAAATAATCAAAATTTTTCTTTGCCATTTTTGAAGCTGCGGCAGTAATGATAAAGTTGATTGTTGATAAATGAGAGTGCCAGAAATAATAAAGCACAAAAATTGGAAATATTTATCGCAGCCAGTAGCACCAGCAAGCAAAAAAATTAAAAAATACAGACAAAAATATAGGTTCAATGCAGTGTTGATGACTCACATTCAACAACAAAAAAAGAAGATGGTTATTGCTTTTTTCAAAGAAGAAGAAGATAGGAAAAGAGAAATATAAATGTTTGATATTTTATAGTTGTGGTAGTATTTCTTTTCCTTTTTTTACTTTAGGAAAAATGTATATGTTTTTGTTTTTTTGATTTACAATCGATTTTAGAGAAGAAGAAAATGGTGAAAGAAATGGAAAAACAGAAGAAAAGTTATTATTGATTGGTGATAAAAAGAAGGTAAACAGTGGTTGTGTAAAAAAGGAAAGGCAACAAAGAACCATTAAAGACAGTCATAAATTTGTCAACAAATAAGCTGTAAAAGAATCAACTTGTTTAAACAAATAATTGAATTAGGTGTTAAAAAAACAAATTCGATGAGATCTAACCGTAAAAGTATTTAACAGACATCCGAGTTGAGGGTCTATATTTTGCCAAAATACTCGTCATAGTAAGGGATAGTCAGAGACAAAATATCAGCTGTGGAATCCTCGCTCCTGGAATTCAATAGATATATGGATATAGCTAATAAATAGCAGACGATATCTTTTTTTGCTATAAAATATCCAAAACTCTGCATAATGAATACGCTTCAAATCTAATAAATGTATTATTAATGGATTATTTAAGTTATCCTTTCTATTATAACCCTTCAAAATTATCGGCATCAACATTTTTTATAAAAATGGTTGTCTTCATAAATCATTATTCAGAAAACTTTTAGGTGATTCTTCAGCAAATTGAAAATCCAGTTTAATATCTCTTGAAACAACTTTTTGCATATCACAGTTGAAACGGTTCTTTTTTCTATCTCCTGATTTCTACCAGTAATGCTTAAATGCTGTATCTTTCTTTGACTATTTGTTTGTTTCGTTTTTTTCACTTTTAAAAAATAATTGCCTGCTGTTAAAAAACACTGCAGCAACATTATTTTTAGCCTCTATTCTCTCTTGAGGATAAAGATAATAATATTCGTCACTTATATTTTCACATAAATAAATAAGCTAATAATAATAGTCTCAAAAAATGCAACATAAACTTTTGCTTCTTTTTTTGACATTGAAAGCAAAAAGAGAAAAAAGTGCTCTCTTTTTTGTGCGCTCTTTTCTTCTTCTTTCTTGGTTTTCTTTTTTTCTTTGCCAGTTGGTCCTAGTTTTTGCTGACGAAAGTAAAGCCAATAAAAAGCGTCCATTTTTCGATGACTCTGTGGCGCAATTGGTAGCGCGTCCGACTCCAGCTTTGTTAAAAGAGAAATCGGAAGGTTGCGTGTTCAAGTCACGTCGGGGTCAACATTTTTTTAAGCTTTTAAAAAAATGTTTATCCTTTTTAAATCTGCTTTTATTGCTTTTTCTGAGGACAGTGAAGAGTCTATTTCAATAAAGATAATAAAAATCTTTTACAACCCACAATCAATAATAAGAGGAGCAAGGAAGAAGAAGAAGCCCCAAAGCGGTTACATGTTTTTTTCTTCTTCAAAAAAAAGAATATTTATCATCTTCTTTTTTTGCAAAGTCCATATTTAGAAGCTGAAAAAAAAGATGCCAGTAAAAAAATATATGTATGAAGATTCTTTTATTTTAATGGATTAGCAAAGTTGTTGTTATGTTCTTCTGACACAAAATATTTTTTTTATTTAAGTAGCTCTTCTTCCTTTTCCTTCTCTCCCTTTAAAAAAAAGATGGGTTTATTTGTGGGTTTTAAAAAAAGTTGCGTGAGTTTAAAATGAAATAAAAATCTACTCCCAAAAAAAAGAAGATGGAAGAAAATGAACCGCTTCAAAGTATTAACATTGATGCCGAAATGGAAACAACAGAAGCAGAAGCTGCAGCCGAAGAGCTTAATTCAATGGCATTAAATTTATTTTCTGTAGATACTTTAATGCCAAATGATGATGAAATTATATGGAATTCTGTCATTGAATATTTATCATACTTGGAAATATGTTATTTATCAAAAGTTAATAAAAAGTTAAAAAGAATTTGTGTTGAAAAAATTGTTGAATGGGATAAGCCTGGATTTGAGAAGATTGATATTGTTGCTGGAAAAAATGTTATTGCAGTTGGTGATATTAAGATTCGGTTCAATGATAAAAAAGAGAAGCAGCAGGTAATAAAGGAAATTTTAATAGCTGTTGGGAGAAATGGAATGTTTCCGTGCAGGTGTTTGAACATCAAGCAAGAAGATGATTTTATGGTAAGTAGAACGTTTTATAAAATAATTTGGCAGCTTTTTGCAAGACAAGCGTTTCAACTATTTTTAATTATTAAACAAAAAAACCCAAATCATGAGCAAGGAAAACAAAGAAAAATACTACAGTAGCACTGTAGGACGATTCAAGTATTTCGCACGCGCAAGTGTTTTGACCACAAATTTGACTCAAAAAAACGTAAAACACCTGTACGTTTCTTGCATTGAGTTACCTTAATAGTTCACTGTACCTTAATTCTGAAATTTTTGAAGGCATTTGATTGGAGCAAAATAATATCCTACATCACTCCAGCTGCTTGCTATCTCACATCAGCAACCTTTACAAAAATTTATTGCTCCAGGGCAGCTATTCTTCATTTTCTGAAATCCTCTCCAAACCTAACAACTCAATTTTTATCCAAATTATCTCTCGACAAACACATCTTTATAGAAGCTGATATCTTCGACAGCTGTCCAAAACTACAATTTCTAACCATTGAATTTTGTAATGAAATCCTCTTTGAAACTACCCATTCCCCAATGATCACTCGTGCCATTCCAGCCTCTATCGAGACATCGCTAATCACCTACCAAAAATCAACAACAAAACAATCAGAATTTCATGAAAACTGGAAGCTTATTGATAAAGTTTTTTCCTACTTTACATGTTTTAAGCTTAAAAAAGCTTATAAAAATTATCATTTAGATATCTATTTTCTCATCTCTCAGCTTATCTCTATCCTTACCTTCCTTCACTTTGTAATCCATACTTTATGCAAATTTCTCAACATCCAAGGCTTTCCTGAATTTATCATTTTTCATGCAATTTTTATTATCTTTTTTATAGTTTTTTGTTTAATCATGTCTAATATCGTCTTTATTACTGTAAAGCTAAATTTTATTCATCGAAAACTATGTAAAATTGCTCAAAAATATTATGCTCTAAAACCATTGAAACGAAAAATTTTAGCTCATTTTCCGATGATTTTTTATTTAGCTTATTTAATGGGGTTTGCATTTTTGGGGAAAATATTGAATAGTTTTCAGTTTACAATTGTTATGGCCTCATTTTGTTTTGTGTGTTTTAGCCTAAATTGGAGTTTATTATTTTATTGGGTATTGCTATGAAAAATAAATGCGGTAATAAAGAACTGCAATGGTTAAATAAAAGTTATAGATTTTCTACTTTCCTTATAAAAGTGAAATACCATTTTATGGAGAGTCAAATGATCATTGATCAACTAAAATACAGTACTTGAATAAAATTATTTGAAAAATTCATAATGATTGTGGTCGATTAATCAGTTCTTCAGTTGTTTCATTATCAATGTCATTATTTTCTTCTTCATTAGAAATATTGGTTATACAGTAATCAGTAAAAGAATTCATTGTTGAAAAACCAACACAGATATGTTTAGCGTCCATGGCTTTTATAGAGTTTTTCGCCCTATTTTGGTCAATCAACAAAAGAGTAACTACTGATAACAGTGTATTACAGTGTTATCAGTAGTCAACTTAGTTTTGACGGAAAAAGCATTAGATGATTAAGACTAGTAATTCTTTACTATACACCTTCTTTTTTTGTAGTTTATAAACAAATCGTTTTTTCAAGAAAGTTATTTTCCTATTAAAAAACGTGATTATAACAATCGGAAATTTTTTTGGGTAACGTTTTTATAATATGAAAATTCATAAAAACAGATTAAACTATAGTTATGTTTCTATAGGTTTTTAAAAATGTTTGCATCTTTAAGAAAAAATAATGGTATTAATTTTTGATTTACAATTGTTATGGCCTTCTAATGTGTTGGATGTTTTGGTTAAAAGAAAAGTACCTTTAATTGATATTAGTAGTTAAACGCATATAATATCACAGAGTAAATAAATAAAACTTTAAAGGAGTATCGTTTCTACTGCACGCATATTTGGCGAGAAATTTTAATTGATAATGCGTCTTAAATTTTCATAAAAAAGCTTTTATTTGATGAATTATTCTCAAACAACATTGGCAACATTAATATAGAGGAAAAGTAAAACATCTCTTTGACCATAATACCATTGGTGTATTAAACATCCAAAAATTCATAGTGTTGATGGTCGATTAATCAGTTCTTCATTTGATCCATTAATAGCTTCTTCATTCTTATTGTTTCCTACTTCACCTGTGACAATGGTATTACAGTAATCCACAAGAAAATTCATTGTTAAACAACAAATTCAAATGAAAGATGTTTCTTTAATGTTCCTTATGGCTTTTATAATAATTTTGAAAAGGACATTGTCATATTCTATTTTTAGATTGTTTTGTTTTTTCTAAAAATAGTAGCTACTTTGAAAATGAGAAATCATTTTTTTTTGGATTCACTGGAGATGCAACTCTAAAAATAGAACAAAACAAACAACCAAGGTATCATCATGTGTAGTTAGAAGGTTAGTTTTAAGTATCATGATTTAATGTTTGGTGATAATGTTGCAAAAAGAAGTGCCTTATTTTCGACTTTTTCAAATGGGGGATACAAAACAAATTCATTTCGAAATCAGGGAAAAGGGTTGCAAAAAAGTATGCACAACTAAAAAATAAATTTTAGCGACACCTCTTTCTATAATTGAGGAAAAATATTATTTTAAGCGATGCGTTTCAAGAAAAAGGGTTACTTGATGATTAGCTTACCTGTGAGCAGTTCCAACAAGAAATCATTGCAAAAGTTAATTGACTAGCAAAAAACTCCTGCACACACGAGCAAGACACCTGTATCAACAAATAACTTTGGTAGCCTAGCAAGGTCAAAAAATTTTCCAAAAATGTTTAAATAACGTCAATGTTCGTTTTCAAGAAAATACGTTTTTTTGCATGCCCTAACTGTTATGTAATTACATTGACATCAGAAACATCGAATAAAATGTTTAAAAAAAGCAGCGAAAAAAATTTCCTTTAAAAGTTTATTTTCAAGAATTCTTTAGATAATTATAAACCATTATTTTTGAAAGCAATATGATAATTATCAATTATATCAGATAACAGCATTCAAAAAACACGTTGCATCCAGTAATATCTTAAATAACTTTTGATATTAAATATTACAATTTTCTGTTTGAGAAATGAGTATTGAAAATTCCATACTAATTGCAATCTTTTAATTTATAAAAAAATAATAACGAAATTGGTCGATTTTGAAGGAGTTCTTGTTCATCTTCATTGGTGCCGCTCTTGTCCTTTGATGTATCAGTATGTTCAGGAAAAGAGTAATCTAATGATAAAAACATTTTTGAAGAATTTGAGAATAACTCATAGTTAAAATAAAAGCTTTTTATATGAAAATTCAAGAGTGATTATATATAAAGAAATTTTACATAAGTAAAAACATAGCTAATAAAAATATGCTTATCAGCTTTGGTTTTTTGAAGTATCTTTGCATCACTGAGTTTTAAAAAATTAAAATGTTGTCTGTTATTTTTAATTAACTATCGTGCAAGAATAAAAATGTGACAAAAAAATAAAGAAAAATTTTTTATGTTAAACATGTAGTGACTCTGGTGGAGCAGGAATCATGTCATCGGTTTTAGTTGTGCTATCAACGTTAACACTCTGTGAAAAGTCATTCACACTTTTTACATTGCTTGCATTGCTGTCCTCTTTTATTGCTTCTTTAGTTGTCGATTGATGTTGATCAACTTGACTTTGAGGAACAATAACTTTGGGATAGGTCCCAGCTTCAACACTTTCTGAAGGGAGAATTGTTTCTCCACCTTCAACAGTTTCATGAAAAGCAATATTTGATAAAATAATTGGAATAAAAAATTCTTGTACATGTTCAGATGCTTCAACAAAATGAATTCTAACAAAAACAAAGTAATTGTGGCTGAGAATTTGAGACGATGTTACACTTGGCAGCGTTGCTATGGATTTAAGGATTTGATTGAATGTTAATGTGACACCTGAGGGAACCTGAAAAAAGCATATATGAAATTGGCCCCAGGACAACCCGAAGGGTGTCTGGGGCAATTTGGGTTTCCTTTGCCAATTAGCATACTTTTTGGAATTCGATATTGAATTTTTTTTGTATTTAAAGTAAAGATATGATTACCAAAAATTGTATACACACTTTGACACACCTAGTAGTGATAATTTAAAAAAAATTATGAAAAAATATTAATTTTCAAAAAAGTTATTCAGGATTTAATGTCACAAAAATTTTGCTGATGTACGTAGTGTTCGTTACCTTTTTTGAAAGAATGAAAAGAAAGGGAAAAAGCTCTCGACGCGATTGTTTGCCATAATAAAAACAAAAAGAAAAGAAATAAACCAGTGGATAAACTTTTCTCCCCTGGTTTTTTTGATTTAATTTTTTTTATTTGCGTTGCTAACCTAGGGGTTACCCCGGGTTGGACCCGACCGCATGAAGTCCGGTTCAAACTTTTTACTAAGAATTTTGCGTTTTTACATTTTTCCTATTCTTATCTAAATGTTTTTGACTACATAAGGCATTAACCATTTGCGGACCTTTTTTCAAGACATGGCCCGGGCCGTATTTTAAACCCGGTCCACAAATTTTCTTGCTACATTTTTAAGCACAAGTATCCAAGCATACTTTGCTTTAGTTTAGTCGTCACTGTACTCAGCTCTGTAACATATTTTCACCCCAAGCTTAGGATGGGCTTGCGAGGCCGAAGGCCGAGCGTTAGGCTTAGTCTCAGGCCTTAGGCCCTCAGGCTTAGGCGCATTGGAAAAGTCGAATTCATACTTAGTTTAGTGCAGGTGTCATTTAATTTAGTGTAGGTATCACCTCATTTATTATAGGTGTTACTTTAATATAACATAAAATGGGTGCGCGTGTCATTAAGTCAGAAGTGTTAATATATTATCATAGACATCAATAAAAGTAGTGAAATCGTCATAAAAAACAGTCCGAAAACAAACACAGGAAGAATTTGAGTTTAATCCAATAAAAGTAGTGAAATCAAAAATTTTTAAGCCAATAAAAGTAGGGAAATCAAAAGAAAAGTTCCACAAATTTCTAAATTTAATTTTGTTTTTTAGTTACTCAGAATTTAGAAATTTGTGGAACTTTTCTTTTGATTTCCCTACTTTTATTGGCTTAAAAATTTTTGATTTCACTACTTTTATTGGATTAAACCCAAATTCTATTAAACTTACAGAAAATGGAGTATTTGTATAATCCAATTCACCTTTGACAGTGTCACATTGTGTTGATCCATTTGTTGAATGTGGCTTGCCGGTGAATGTTGAAGACCAACATAATCCTGCTTCGATGGATTCAACAGCGAAATTCGAGAAGTTTGCAATTTCAACAGATAATGGGATGTCATCATTGAGGTTGAAAATGCGGTATGGGATACTTGCCTAAAAAGTTGCAAATAAAAATGAAGTTTCTACTCATCTGTGGCATAAAATTTAAGCAAAATGTTGGGTTCAAATTTTATGCCAAATTTAAACCCAACATTGAAAAATTTTTATGTCGATGATATTAAAAAGGTATAATATAAAAGATAACTTAAATAATCCATTTATAATACGCTTATACTATTTGAAAAGTATTCATTGTGCAGAATTTTGGATTTTTTATTGCAAATATAGATATCGTCTGCTATTTATTAGCTATATTCATTTAGCTATTAAATCCCAGGGAGTGGAATTCCGCCGCTAATATTTTGTCTCTAACTATCCCTTACTTAGCCAAGGATTCAGGGCCTCCACTCAAGTGTCATCTGAATACCTCTACGGCTAGCCATAATTGTAAATGATTTTTGCCATTTACAATTGTTATAAATCACTTACCGTTATGTTAACATTATTAAATGTCGTTGTACAAGTAACAGGAGAATTTGTAGAAATATATGTCATCGGAGATACTGTAATAACCTCTTCCACCACAAGATCATCACCACTTGCTACATCCACTTTTGCCATCAACTTGTAACAAATATGTCCCTTTTCACCCACAAAACTTGGTGGACAACCTTCTGGTAAAATAAATTTAAAGCTAAAATCATGCTTTCCAGCTGCAAGTTTTTCATTGTCAGTTCTTGACCATAGAGGGAAATCTTTTTCAATAATAATTTCTTCATTTTCATACAGCTCATGTTTTCCGTTAATTTCTTCAGCGAATTTGGCTTCTGCTTTACCACAAAGTTTTACAGTAATAGCTTTAACTTTTACAGGGTCAGCAGTTTCAAAGATTAGCTGGCAATTGACAGGAGATAGAGGGTAAAAAGTAGCAGAAGGCTCGTCAAGGATGAGTTGTAAATTGGACATTATTTTTTTGAACAACAAAAAATAGACACTTTTTCGAGAAAAAAATAAACTGGTAAATAGTCAATATGGCTCATATTTATATGAATGCTGCATGGAAGCTTATCAGTAAACTCGTTAAAAAATATTTTTGTTTATGGAAGTTGTTGTTTTTTCTTTACCGAAAAAAATAAACAATCAATGAACAAAGTTATTTTTGTTTTAATTTAAAGCGAATGCAAAGCTTAGTATTAAAAAGTTTACATCTGGGTTAATCAAATTTGTTGAAATGTCAATGTGTGTTTTTAAAATTTATTTTTTTTTTCAATTAATAAACTTTCACTGTTTAAGATATGTTTTTTACATAAAATTGAATTAAAATAGGAAAAAAATCAAGAAAAGTGGCTGGTAAAAAAAACAGCGCGATGGAATGGCTGAAAGTTTTATTCCTTAGAAATGAGTTGACAAGTATCAACGATGCTATTTGTACTTCAATATATATATTTCTCGATAATCCTGCTCTCTCAATTTCAAGATGTATCTTTCATTCTTGGACGTGTTGTAAATTTGTGTTTCTTGAAAATTGACTTTTTCATGCGATTTGAAGTATTAATTTATTAAAAAAAGTTAAGTGGAAAAATTGCACATAAAAAAATTTTTAATACTAATATGCATTAGTATTGAAACAATCAATTAAATATCAACTAACTTCTCAATCGACTTTATTTCTTTACTTTTTGAAGCCTCTTTAGTTGGTGAAGATGGCAAAAATGGTGACGTTACAAATTCCTTAAATTTCCGTAATCTTTCGTTTAACCAAATTTCTTTTTTATTGAGCGCATTTTTATTAGGTTTATTGGTTTTCAAATGATAAGCATACAGTGCAGCACCATGTGCAACCACCCAATCAGGATACATGCTGCATTCATGTCTTGAAGAAGGAAAAACTTCTTTCAGCATAGCTTTAATCATTGGCATTCGGCATCCACCACCAACTTGAAAAACGTAATTGATAGCATTTTTTTCTATTCCTGATTTTTCAATTGATCGTAAAATTACATCTTTAATTTTGATGATAAGTGGTAGAGCAAGTTCTTCAAATCTTTGTCGAGTTACAGTTATGTCAAAAGGATTGTCGCATTCAAAGCTGTCAATTGCTAATCTAAAATTATGTAACATGATTTTAAAGCTAGATAGTTGATTTTCTGTCCTTCACGTACAAAGAAGTCAAAATTTTTTAAATTAATTTTATTTCTAGAAAAAACTTACGAAACTTCATCAGCTGTTGACAAACAATGCTTAAAATTTTGACATTTCTGGCTTAATGAATATTTCTTATTACTTTTTGATACATCTATCAAATATGTCTCTTTTAAAACAGTTTCAAAATAATTGTATAAGAGTTTATCAAAATCCTTTCCACCAAGATATTAATCCCCATCATAGCTAAGAACTTCAAATTGTCCATCAACAACTCTTGCAACACAAATATCAACCGTTCCTCCACCACAATCACAAATAAGGATGTTACAATTATTGTAAAATTCTTTTTCAGTAAAATATGCAAATGCTGCAGCTACTGGTTCTGGAATGAAGTGAACAGTTTCCCATCCAGCTAATTCGGCAGCGATAGCAGTTGCGGCGATTTGATCATCTGTTGATCCAGAGGGAATGGTGATAACTGCTTCAGTGACTTTTCTGCCTAAAAAAGCGTACTTGCCTTGGTAGTAACCCTTTGCAGCTTCTTACCCTGAAAAGATTCGACTTCATTTTTAATAAACTTCAACAGTGCTGCTGCAATTTCTTCTGGAGTTTTAGTCTTTCTTCCTTCAAATGTATCTACTTCAATTTCGACACCCAATATCCCTGCCTTCACATTAAAAGGCCAAAGTGAATCAACAACAATTTTGTCATAGCTTCTACCCAACATCCTCTTAGAATCGTATACTGTATAATTTGCAAAATTTCGCATCCTATCCACAACAACTTTTCCACATTTCGGATTCCTTTCATCAAAGGAAACATATGACGGTAAAGTTCGTAAATTTGATGTCGGGTCTAAAGCCACAAAATCTGGACCATTCGTTCTGATAACAGCTGCACAGTTTTCATAATTTCCATAATCAATTCCAATCGAATCAAGATATGGATTAAAATTATTCTTTTTTAATGGAATAATAAATTTTTTTGGTAGCTCATAGATTGGGCCTGGCTTACCAAAAGCTTGTGGTAAACTAGTATTACGCATTTCAAGTTCGATATTGTAGATACCGTCGACATTAATAGTAAATAATAATTCATAATATTTTTCGTCGTTAAATATTTTAGTATATGTGCTTTCATTGTTTTCGATGGCCTAAAAATATTATTTATTATGAAACACTTGTGTTATGTTTTGAGCCACAATTGAGAGTGCCACAGCAGACCCGTCTGTAGAAAAAAAGAAATGTGAAAAATAATTTTCGCACCTTTTTTCCTTTGTTATTTAGGTCTTTTTAAAAGCTCAAGATCTCGAATCTATTTTGTGATAATTTGATAGATCGATTTATTTGGATCTTATCTTGACAAATGATTCTTTGCAAAAAAAGAAAAAAGGAAAATAGTGCAAAAAAGAATTTTTTCACACCTCTCTTTTTTCTTTCGCTTTCTTTTCAGGTCTGCCGTGGGGCACTGAAAAACTGTTCTGTGTAAGCTAAAATTGAGGTTCCCCTTGAAAAAAAAAGTTTACATAAATTTTAAGTTCAAAGTTGATTAAAATATTTTTATTCATTGATGTTCAAATTTTTTATCATCAGCATTTTACCAGCATTCGCCCTTTTACAACCATTTTTTTAGACTTTGGCCTCTCAAAAACTATATATATACATACCTTTAATTCTTCATTTTTCTTAACATTGATAAGCAGACTCTTTGAAAATGGTAAATTAATCATCGGGAAAGCATGAAATAACACGTCATCATCAATCATAACTTTAATTGTTCGTTCAAAAATTAATTCGGCTTTATATTTTTCGAATCCATTTTCTTGAAGGCAATGTCTGGCATAAATTAAACTCCAATAACTATTCTCTGCAGATTGATGAAATTTGATTTCTTTAGAATTGAGAAATAAAGTTGCTATTGCTTCTTCATTAATTTCTTTGTTTTGGTAATAAACAAAAATTGAAGGTTTTTTAAATTTTATGAAAATTTTTGCATCAAGTTCTCGCAGATCATCAATATGTTTTAACAATTTTGTTTCTTCAAATTGCCAGCCTTTAACTTCATCAAAATTCCATGCAGAAAAAAGCAAACAATCTTTTCGAAAATTCATTATCCAAAGTAGGTCATGATTTTGTGGTGCACGAGATAAATATCGTACTGCACCAATAAGTTGTAAATGTTGAAAGCCGATGATGCGAATATTTGTTACGTCATAAATTGCAGCAATTTCAACAAATCTTTGACGGAAATCGTTGTTGTAGTTGCTATCAAGTGCCATGCAAAAGCAGTCAATTTTAAAGGGAAGTTGAAAGCAAAGATTTTGAAAAAAGTTTTGAATATTTTCAGCATCATCCGGGTGAACTATAAAATTAGAAAATTCTATGTTATTAGCTTCAAAAAAGATCGCTGTATGCCTAATAGCTCTTAATTACATTTCTTGCCTTAAAATTAATTTTTGAATAAACATACGTTTTTCAACATACATTTCTTTCACCAACGTCGTTGCCGAATCATAAACATCCAATTTTCCATTACATGGATCATAGCCAACAGCAACAACCATATTTTAAATTAGTTTTTTGACAGAAAAATAAATAAAATAATTTATTAGGTGGGAAAGCAGCAACAATGAACAAACAAAAAAGGACAATAAATTTTTTTTGATAAGAGCAAGGATTAAACTTTTGTATGCGTGAAAGACAATTTTATCGACACATTCCTTTTTGTTAGAGATCGAGAGTTTATTTATCTTGATAGAAGAACTGCAAAAAAACGATGTTAATATTCTTCAAAGTATCTAAAAATAAATACATTTGATATTATTTCATTATTCTGTCCAGTTGGAGATGTAACAGTTGGAGATGTAACAGTTGGAGATGTGATATGTTTTTAAACATGAATTTATTTTAAACTTTTATAGGACAAATAAACAGTTTTTACAAATAATTTATTCTATTATAAAATTTGTAAAAAACTGTTGAAACAGTTAAACCGAAATTCCTAACTGAAAATTCATTGTTACGTATTATGAAACCATTATAAAAGTAAAAGATTTTGGAATTTTTAGCTGAAAGACAGTGGATGACATTGCGTTTGTTATTGTTGTTGATTTTTATTGATATTCATTTTTGGTGAATCTGATGGTGGTGATCGCAGCAACTGCTTTCCTTCCTTCAACAAAAACATTTAAAAATTTTTTTGGAAAGAGATCAAATGTTTAAAATTTTTAAAAAAGAAATTGGAAGAAACAATGAACTAAAAAAAATAGGTCGAAAGGTAATTTGTTTTTCCCGACTACATCAATTAAAAGTGCAATGTATTCGGAAGATAAATTTGATCGACATTGAAATGATTCTTTTATTTTTTTTATCTATATTTTTATTTTTAAAATATTTTTGTTATGGATGTCTTCAAAATCCACAATCATGTAATCGTCCGCTGATTGATATTGGTGGAATGTTTGAATGTCCACCATGTCCAGCTTCACCATGCTCTTTATCGGGGCCATATGTAGAGATAATTCCTGATCCAGTTGTTATGACAGATGATTGCTGCTGTATTTATACTGCAACAATGACATGCAATCCTGCTCCAACAAATAAGTTGACACAAGTAATGCAGGTAAAATTTTTTTTCAATTTTGTTACTACCACTTTTCTTTTTATTTTGTTAGAGCATTAACAGCTAGATGGCTGAATTATTTTTTACACTAGTCTGTTAAAAGTTTAGATTTTGATAAGAAACAATTGAAAAAGTCAATATTTTTTTAAAAGAACAAAAAAAATTGTTTTAATGTTTTTTTCTCGATTTTGTTTAAAATTTGGATGGCTGCCATTTTAACATTTTTAAACCTAGGGACTTAATTTTTCGACCATTGGGTGTAGGAGAGTCCAGATTTTCGTAATCTATGTGAATTGTGAGCTGGATTTGAATTTGGCTCTGTTTGCCAAAGTTTTCCTGAATGCCAAAATTTAATATGCAAAAGATGCTCCTGTCATTGTTGACCCTTCCGACCAAATATCAGCTTCTAGAAGTTAAAGGAAGCGATTTTTCGTCAAAAACCAAGTGGGCATCTGACCTGAATCACCCGGTATACAAATTAACAATAATAAAAAATTTCCAAATGCCAAAATAATTGATCTTAAAAGACACAAATGTCTCTAATTTTTTAATAAACAATTAGTTAATTGATCATTTAGACGAAACTTTACAACCTCATAAATTCAAATCTCGATCTCAACCATTTACTTTTTTTTAGTTCAACGGAAATGCTCAAAGTATTGCATATCCACTTTCTGTGGCATGTGATACATCAACCAACCGATATGTATACGATAATGCAGGTACTCCAACATATATTAATTCGGCTCAATGTTGCCTACTTACATGTGTACCCCTAAATGTACTTAGTACACAAATTGACAATATTTTTGTTCCAGATGCGTCATGCGTTTATTCAAGAAGATTTACATGCATCAATGGTTTTACTACTATATCGGTAAGAGAAGAAGAAGTTTGAGATATGCAATTTTTAAAATGAATTTTTTACAAATGATTAGTATTTATTTCGTTTTGCAATATAGATTGAACACTACCTTAAAATATTATTTCTTTTTTTCAGATTAATATGCCTCCTGGAGCTCAAACTGGAGCCGGTTTTCCAGGACCTGAAACTGCTGCATCTGGAGCTTTAGTGGGAACGTGTCCCGCCGGTGCAACCAGATATGTATGGAATTCTCCAACATTTGGCCCTGGTACAACCCTTGGCAGACTAAGATGTCCATAATTTTATATACATGTGTTTAATACAATAACAAACCTATTTTTTTTCTTCCTCATACACCCACATGCTTCTGTTGACCCCAATTACTTTTCTCTTTTTTGTTCTTCCCTTAATAAAATGTTTTTTGTTATATCGGAAACAACTTGAAAAAAAAAGAAAGCACAAATTTCGCGGCAATTAACAAGTTCATTCCCTTCATTTTAACACCATAGCTATGGGGTCATAATGAAAAAAATCCTTCGATTGTTTGCTGACGCGAGCCAAAAGTGACAAAAGATAAAAATAAACTTGCCGATTCCTATATTCCTTTTGTATGCCAGTTTTTTATCAACACTCTTGAAGGCTCTCCACCTCTTTTTTCAAAGTTTCAATATTGAAAATAGAGAGGGTAATTGAATCAGTTAAAAGAAGTAGAAAATTAGATAACAATAAATGCGATGAATTTATTAGAAAAAGAAACCTCCCCTTTCATAATAAAATTAACTATCCTTTTGATCCAAAAACTTAGAGAAGATGAAATCAAAAACAAATAAAAATGGACATTCGAGCACACAGTTTTTTTATATACAAATCTAATAACGTGTTACTATATTAACACCTGGGCAGTTAAACAACCAAAAAAGTTTTAACACCAGAAATCATCAAACAATAATAACAAACTGCTATTTAGGAAGAAAGAAAGCAATGAAAAACGTTTTAATATGTGCCAGTTTTTATTTATTAAATAAAGTTTTTTAGCACATTTGGCAATAAAAAGTTTTGGTGCCAGTTTAAAATACAAAGTTTTCTTTAGTCGATAATTAGACAAAATTATAGTTTAACATACAAAAAAAATGCCGAATACTTACGAAGAATAAAAAGATTGCTAATGTGAACACTGAAACAGTTTAAAACACCATTTATCAACTAATATTTATCGAAAAAGTTTGTCTTCAAATTTAACAAATGAATGGCAATGGAAAAGAATGCGCAGTTAATATTTTAGCATTAAAAATGTTGTCAAATAAAAATCCGAATAATTTTGAATAAGAAGAAATAATTAAATACAGTTTAAAATTTTTTTTATTTGCGGAAAATAAAATGAAGCATTTGACAAAAAAATTGGGACAAAATAACATTGTAATAAAAAGATTCAATCGGTCCATTTTCTTAATTTTTATCGTTCACAGAAAAAAAATCAAATGGTCATGGTCAGAGTGATATGAAACTTCTATATGAATAATGGACCGTGTCAGGTTTCTTAACAAAGTAAAAATTAAAAACAGTTTGAAGGAATTTTCTAGCTAAAAAAGCAACAATAAAAATTTAAGGCAAAAATCCTGAGAGAACTCTGCAGTGTAACAATTATAATAACCAAAAAAAACTCTAACGTGTGAATAGATTATTTAAATTTTGAAATAATTTCTCGGAAATTTAGCTGCTTATTTTTACGGAATACGCAAAACAATTTTGAAGCTCTGTTTAATCCGAGATGTGAAATGTCAGTTTTTTAAAGTGTTCAACAATATATTTTTACAATTAATGAAATTACAACATGCTAAAAAGTAAATCTTGTTATCTGGTAAGAAGCTGATGCCATGAAAAACATTTCGATGAAATATTATAATTTGATAACAAAATGTTTAAAATTTTTAGAATTTATTTGGTACCAGTTCTTCAAATAATCACAAAAGCTTAAAAAAGCTATGAATTCTGCAAACAATCAAAAACAATGGCAAGGATTTGTCAACAAAATTTACTTCTTAACATCAAAAAAGTGAGGCATGTTTTTGAAGATAGTTCAATGTGCAGTGACTAATTTCTGTCTAATTTGATGACCTGCAATACACATTATAAACACCACCAGTGGTACGGTTCAGTATGTATCGATAACGCAGTTTTTCTCCCAATGTTATTTTTGTCCGTTTGAGCTTCTTCTATTTCAATTAGCATTTAATTCTTTATTCAAAAAAAGTTTTCAGTTTAAAAATAAATTTTGAGAAGACAACAAATACCTTTGGCTGGATCTAGTTTAAAACATAAAATAAATGACTTTCTAAAATGCTCTTTTTTGATCCAGTTTTTATTTATATATTTATCAAAAAAAACTGTCAGCTATTAATTATTGTACAAAGAAAGACGTTTTAATAAAATAAATATGTAGTATAAAAACAGTTACTTAAGACACTGTTGGTCTAACTTTATTGAAATAAGATAATTTTAAATTGTAGCATACTGCATATCATCAAGAACTTGCAGCAGTTTGAATTTAATAATTACGAAATGTCAGTTTCACAAATGCATATAAAACGAATGAAATTCTTTTTGAAAAACGAAAGTTGTACAAAACAAGCTTGTAAAAAACCATAAACGGTTTGTTATTTTAAAGCAAATTTTTTGATTACAGATTGAAAAGAATCCAATTATAGTCGCCAGACTTTTGCATGCATGAATGTCACTGTCAGTTTTACCAACAAAATATAAAACCAAAACAGTTCACAGGAATTTGTTGGCTAAAAATGCATTGGGTTCACAAGTCAGTTCAGTAATCATATATTTCGAAAAATTTCTAATTATGAAGAAACGCATCTATCCAGTAAATTTGCAGCACCAGCATTTACAAATAAATTATTTTTTGAAAATTTTTAAAAAATTAGGATTTGCGAAACAGTAAGAATACACATTGCGATCCTATAATTATTATTTTTGCTTGAAAAAAAAGATTTTACTATAAATGAAATTACTTTATTATCACGCTCGAAGTTCAAAGAAAAGCTTTAACATGAATCAATTTAATTGCAGTTTAAACTTTAATTTTAAACTATTTTTTCTCGCAAAATGCAGTTTAAGCTATTTTAAAAAAACGCAAACGTATCCAGTTAAATAAAAATTTTAAATTAAATTTAATAAGCTTGTTCTCGATGGTGAACCAGTTTTCTTTAATTAAATAAGAGGTAAAATGATGAATTAATGCTGCAATAAGAATACAGTAATGCCAGGTAACGTACTTTTTTTATGTTATTTGCTCTTACATTTTTTCATGTACTGTATTCTTATAACGAGGCGTACAAAAATCTAGGTTCGATTGAAATTAATATTATTAAACAAAATGATAAATTATGCTTGCTCAGTTTTTTTAAACCAAATCTGTCTCCAAAACACCCCAGGTCAAGTTATATTTAAATTTTTTTAAAAAACAAAAACTGTCGTTTCCAAAAAATAAGTAATCAAGGCGTTGTTAAAAAATTAGATTTCATTTGGCAGCCAAAAATTCAAAAAAAAAGAAAATGTGTTCAACTTTTAATTTTTTAAAATGATTTTATCTGTTGTGGTCATTTTGAATAAATATTTAGCCAATTGTTTAAAAACTAATAGATAACAGGTTGAATTTGACAAATCGTTTAAAAATATAAAATTATTCATACTGAAACAGTGCAGTTAAATTTAAATAAATAACGAAATCAGTTAAAAGTAATTTGCTAGTTAATATTTAAAAAAAGCAACAACAAAAGACAAAGCAAAAATTTTGGCCCGCAAAAAATGCCAACGTATGCAATGATTATTAAAATTTTCAAATGATCTTATAAAAAACTAAGGCTCTTTTTTGTAGAATTCACTACATAGATGACAGCAACAATGCTCTCAGTTAACAAAAGAATTTAAAAAAAAGAATCTCCATTTTCTTTTCTTCATTCTTAGAAGTTACATCAATAATGTCATTTTAAAAAGACAATATCATCTTTTTCAGTTAAAAAACCGCCAATATGAAAGCGTAAACAAGATACAAAAAGATTAGTCTATTTTTTATATGCCATAACGACATGAAGCTGCAAAAACGCAAGAATTTACTTCTAAAAAAACAGTAATAAACTGATATGCGTCTGTTTTACATGAACAGCTCTTATATTGTTAAAAATAAAATATCAAAACTGTATCCATTGGTATTCAAAAATATTAAGTGTAAGTTTGAAGTAATCCGGTAAAGGTAAACATACAGTTAAAAAAATATATCTTTCACCGTTTTTCGTTACAACAAAATAGTAAGAAACATGTTCGTTTTGCAATTAAACATTTTGCAGATTAGTGCGTAGCAAACTTTCTAAATATAACGCTCGTAATCAGTTTAAAATAATTTACCTACCCAAAAGAGTCCGTTGTGCATATCCATATTTCTGTGCTTCAATGAATCTGTGATAATAAATGTCATCTTTGTAAATAGTTTCAATATCACTTCCCGCAGGATACAATTCTAAAATGGATGGTTACATGCAATCAGTTAAAACTATTTTAAAAACATGTCACTTACTTGACATAACATTAACAATAAATTGTGTAACAGCAAATCCACTTGGAGGTTTCGGGCCACACATAACATAACTTTCAGCGAAATCAGAAGTTTCAATAGGTTTTTCATCAATAATTGTTCGGTATTGTTCAAGATCTTGTTTAGATACATATCCTTCTGAAAAACAATTGTATTAGTTTCATTTTATGGTAAAGTTTGAATTCGTTTCAACAAATTATGCAGTTTCCTTCAAATTTAAAACTCAATAGCAGCAAATAATATTTTATGTTATTCAAGCAAAAAATTCATTTTTTTATTTTATAACAAAATTTGTAACAAGAAGATGTTTACGTCAACAAGTTTTATTTTAACGTTATTGTAAAGACCTCATTTTTTATAAAAAGTAGTAGCAGAAATTTCAGTTTTACAAATGGCAAATATAAAGATCTCTATCCTGCGAAAGAATCAGCAACAATCTACAGTTTAATATCGAACTTTTATAAGCAATAAAATGGCTGCCTTAATTACGCCATTATTTATACTTGTCTCTTTTCGAGAAACAATGCCTTTAATTTTTCAACCTTGATGGATTGTACTTTAATAATTTCGCTTTGCTGTTGTAACAAATAAATATAATAGCTCAAAATCAAACTAACCTAGTTTTAACAATCAACCTATTAAATGCTGCCTAAACACTTTAAGCACATATTAATTAAAAATTTATAACTTTGTTAATGAGGAAGAGGATATATTCAATCAGTTTTTGTTTTAAATATAAAAAAAATTATAAATCAAGCGTTTGCAGTTAAAATTTAGAGCATCCAAAACGTTAGCATTTATTCAATTTTAAAGAAAAACATGTGTTTTAATGCGTTTGCTTTTCATGAATAATTTTTCAGTTTTGCATACATTAAATTATTTAAACTACAACAAAGAGATGGGTGAAATCAGTTAACTCTTACCATTAGCGATAAAAAACCAAAAAATGCCAATATTTTCAAAGGAAATTTTGATCTTCTAATGATAGAAGCAGCGGGCATTGGCAGCAATCTTCGACCAAGAAACGAGTATACCGTTTGGAACATCAATTTCAAGTATCCAGTGTGTTTACAGAGTTTAAAAAAGTGGATTGTTTTGCAAAGAGACAAAATGTCCAACAGTTTTAATATTTCTTATCCTCGAAAAAATTATTCCTACTTGTAAAATTTTAATTATGACAGTTATTTAAATCACAGTTTTATAGCATGGAAATAAAGAATTTTCATCATTGCTTCAGTTTTTAACAAAACGTAATTTCAACTAAGATTAAACGTTTTACTATAAGATTACAGCGACAATTTTTTTAACTGATGATGACCTTCTCAGTTTTGCTTTTTGATAACAGAAGTTCTGTTACAGAATAACTACAGGCCATAACTGATGATTTAATAAATACAGCTAAAAAACTTATCTTAAAACAACCGAATTACATTACAAGCAACAGTTATAAGGAAACACAAATGAAAATTAAAAGCAATAAAAATTTAATTAGCACAGGAAAGGCTAACAGAAAATCTTCACTTAGAATGTACCAATAAAAGGTAACAATTGGAGAAGAAGTTACAGTTTAAGCCTTTATTGACAAAGTACATATTAAATAACAGCTCTTTGTCAGTTTTTTAAATAAATATTCTACAGGTTGTAACACTTTGTAACAAAATTTAGCAGAATAAAAAGCTCCAAATCAAGCAGTTTTCAAGACAAATTTGTTCCACTTCTGTAACGCAATTGTGGTCTTCCAAGAACACTTTTAATTGCAGTTTCTTGAATGTAATGCTTTTAAAATTTTATTAAACATATTTTTTACATATCCAAAAACTACATTACTGAGAAGAGCACTTGGGATCAGTGTAATGATTTGTAGAATGAGTTTTGTTTAATTAAATGTTGTTGGTTCTCAGCTTTTAATCTTTTTTCCTAACAAGATTAAAACAACTTTAACTGCGATTTGAATGAATCTATTTATTGTTAATTTTCTTTTTTAATTTAAAAAAGTATAATTTCAGCCAAATTGTACTACAGTTTCTAAAAATTACTCTTTTTAGCGCTTAGAGCCAGTTTTATACAATATTAACGCACCAAACAGTAATTAAAACAGTTTATATTATGAATACTTTCAATCTTCCCTTATTTTGTCCAGTTTTAGCTTATTTGTAAAAACAGATTTTAACAGAAAATAAGATCGTAGAACTAATATCCTAAATGTATAAAAAAACGTAATAGAGTGGTCGAAATTACTAGCGCGCTGCTGTAAAAGGGTTTTATGCGAAACAGTTTATTTTGTTTTAAAATTTCTCTGAAAAAATATCAACAAATAATTCACTTTTTACCACTGTAAATTCTTAATGTAATGGGCTTTTAATGCGATCAATAATATATCTGCGTATCGCGATACAGTTAATATATTGAACAAAAGATTCTTTTGAACACTCAAGGATAAAAATTTTTGTAGAACAGTCAGACAGCAGCAACAATGCTTACCACAAAAAATAATTTTAAAAAAATGAAGAGAACAAAAATAAAAAACATGCATGTTTTATGCAAAATCCATAATAACCATATAGAAAAATTAAAATACAGTGGCTCAGTTAGTTAAATGCTTATCAGACAATTAATCACAAGCTTCTCATCAGTTAGTTGTCCGCGTTTTAATATCCGCCGGGTAAATATAGGTATTTGTTTCTTGTCAACAACTTTCATAACAACGAAATTTTACAGACTGCAGTCATAGCCCATATCTGCAGATTACAAACTAAAAGACAAATCTTTGTCAGTTTTTTTAAATACATTTTACCGATTGCCATAGCTTCATGCTGCAGTTAGTAGAGCGCGCAAAATTTTAATGGCTGCCAGTTTTTAATAAAGGTTTATTAAGTTTAAGTTGCATTGAAATTGTGGCCATACGGATTACAAAAATTACCTATTTGCAGACTGATTAATATTATAATTTTAAACATTTTAGTAAATGCAATTATTAAGCAAATGAGTCTTTATCCGGTGACAGTTAGATTTTATTTAAAAGCGTTTTTTTCACAATTGACTTAACAACGCAGCTCAGCTCGGTCATAAAATGCAGCGCAAAGCAGTTTTCATTCGCATAAATTTGAATTTTTGAATTTATCTTTTAAATTTTATTTATAGTTTTCACTTTCGATGGATTTTATTGGAAAAAGTCACAGTTTTAGCCTTTATTAACAAAACATATAACAAACTTTTGGTCAGTTTTTTTTATAAATATTCTACCGAGTGTTACAGTTTCAAATTGTAGTTAACGTACTGCAAAATTCTAAGTCGAGCAATTTTCAAGACAAAATTATTCAATATCGGTGACGCAATTGTCGTCTTCCAAGAACACAAATTATAGCATGTAATTGCAGTTTGACTAATATTATGATATTGAAATTTTATTAAAAACAATTTTTACACATATGAGATAGCAACGATAAATAACGATTTCTTAATCTAAAACAGTTTGAATACCCAGCAGGATTCATATAGACAGGTCTTCGAAAATCATTTGATGCAGATAAAGTGCCATCAGGATTCCTTACAATAGCTTGAATTGTAGCAAATGGAAATTGCATTGCTGACATATTATGTCCTCTATTTGATAGGGCTTCACCCATGACCTCAGGGAATCCACTTTCATAATAAGTTGTAAAAGGAGTAAATTGATTATGAATTCGAGGGAAATCGATTGATTCTTTGATGGTTTGATTAAAGCTAAATGTTTGAAGGATGAATTGTGCCAGCGCTGAGATAATCCTGGATCCACCTGCTGCACCAATAGACGCTTTAATTTCGCCGGTATCTTTATTGTAGATTAGCACCGGGGCCATTGAGGACATTGGCCGCTTTCCTGGTACAATATAATTTGATTTCGATGCTTCAAAACCAAAATAATTTGATTTTCCTGGAATTGAAAAATCATCCATTTGATCATTATAGATGATTCCCAAATGTGGTGATCTCCTTCTTGCACCATAAATATTATTAACGGATGAGGTCATTGAGATAGCATTCCCGGAAGCGTCAATGACAGATGTATGTGAAGTTCCATGTTTTCCAGGTTGATCGTGTTCTGCACCATATTCTGATGGAGCTAGAGAGGCTTCAGTTGACTTGATTTTTTCAGCAATTTCTCCAATAAATGTTGTATTTGTTAGTTTTCCTAGAGCTTTACTTGCATCTGGATGGAAGTGCAGATCAGCTAAAATGGTGGAAACATATCTACAGTTTTAAAAAAATTTGAGTTTCTTTATTTTTAATTTTCTAATTACAAATTTTGAACACTCTTATCAGTTTTTTATATATTTTTTATTATAAAGAAAAGCACAGTTTGAGCAGCGGTAAGAATTGACAATATTACAGTTTATAATCAAGTTTTTGTATCATAGATTGAGAAATAGTGAAGAGTTCATAGTTTTTTGTTTAAAAGTTACTAGTTTTCTTTTATTTAGCTCTTAACAATTGTTTTTTAAAGCTAGGACTTTTTGATAACTGATTAATTTTTAACTTCAACACCAATATAGATTGATACAGTTTACCCTAAACTAATAATAATTATCGCTATATTTTAACATTAAAACAAATAGCAAAGCGAGATCAGATGTAATTGCATCTTTAAATTACACTGGTTCAAATTATCTTCATTTTTGGCTTCATCCTATTTTGAAAATTTTTTTGCTGACTTTTAATGCAAAATATGGTTATTTCCGAGTTAATCCCAATATATCCCCCAAGAATCCGCTAGAATCAAAGATACCTAAAAATGTGTTTGAGGCATGATAACTAACCCCTATAGGCACCTTTTAAAGAAGAAATTATAAAATTTTATCAAAAACTGAAAAAATGGCGTAAGAAGAACCAACGGAACGCACTTATCGAATAACCAAATATTCTATTTTTTTCCATTTTACTACTGACTGTCTTAAATGATATCGTCATTCTCTGAATTTTCTGGATTGAATTACTGTGGTCAATTAAATTAGTTCTGTCCGAATCGAAATCAGTTTTTTATTTGAATTTTTTTCCAATCTTGAAAATCGTCACAGTTTTACTTCTTAAAAGACTTATCACAATAGTTTTTTTTTCTAAACAGACAATTAAGATGTACTCGAAATGCACCAAGTTAAAATAAATTCATTTATAATGGGGTTACTGGGTTACAGTTTTTAATAATTCACACTGTTTACTATAATGGGATACCACAGTACAAGTAAAGATATGATCAGTTTTTTAAATAGAGTTACAAGTTTTGCCGTTTTACCCAAAAACAAAAAAGTGTTCGTTTTGTTAGGAATATGCTCACAAATGTCAGTTTTAGACCATTGTTTTAAGATTGAAAAAAAGTCCAAAACTGATTTGAATTTTTACAAATTCCATGTCGTTGCAGTTAAACTATTTAATATTTTTATTTCGCGTCCTTCAATTTTGCTTACTTTTTTACAACGATCTTAGCAATTGTAGAGTTACTTTGTTACTTCACATTTATAGTGCGCTTGCTTTTGAAATTTAAATTAGATTTTCAGCTTTTGTTACAACGAGCATAAACTTTAAATACAAAAGTGTTAAAGAAATGCAAAAACGAGGAAAAGAAATGACGCTCAAAAAGGTTTTTTCTAATTTCTAAAGTTTTTCAAACATGCTTTGAATACCCAGTTAAAATGGATAAAACAAAAACAATCTAAATCAGTTTTGATAGAATTAATGAATAGACCGAATTTGTTTTTTTCCAAATTACGAAACTCTTTTCAATAAAAGATTTCATCTATCTGCCAGTTTTTAATTATCAAAAATAGCTCAAATACTTGGTGACGAACTCAGTTTTAGACAACTGTTTCTTTTTTAAGACATTAAAAAAAACATAGCTAAAGAAATGGAAATCGCGTAAATTTTTTTCATGGTTTTTCCCAACACGTGCAGATAACAGTTTTTAATTGCTGGGAAATCGTGATAATAGAGCTTTGAAACAATTATAGAAATTCCTTTTAAATGCTTTCTATAACAATATTCTTTAGTAACATAGCCCCGTAATAATTTCTTTACATTATTATGCAGTTTCCCTAAACATTTTAAATGTCTGTAACCAAAACAAAAATAAACAAAAAAAACACTCACGGCCGAAAACAGTTTTAAAAATTAAAAAAACATAAAATTCTAGCACATATACTGTAACAAATTCTCAGATTTTAATCTTTGTAAAAATAAATAGCAAATGGACAATATTTTGCCATAGATAACTTGTAGAACTCCAAAAAAGCAGTTTATATAAAAAATTTTAAATACCAGTTTAAGACATTCTGGTAGAACTTAAAGGTATTTTTACCTACAGTTTTTTTAAAGTAAGCTTTGTAACAAACGAATGGTTTGAAACGATGTGATAAACAGTTTTGCAAATTAGTTTTTATGCACTCAGCAGATCAAGCCTAGCAGTTTTTATAAAAAAAACACGCATGCATTCTTATGACCGTCATAAGTTCAATTTATATTTTGTTTAAAGATAATTGAACTGACACCCATTGAATCCAGTTTTTCATAAAGCAAAAAGATTTATTAAACAGTTTTTACACATATGAGATAGTAACGATAAATAACAGAACTAAAGAGTATTAATACCCAGCAGGATTCATATAAACAGGTCTTCGAAAATCATTTGATGCTGATAAAGAGCTTCTTTATTTTTAATTTTCTAATTACAAAAGCGGAACAATGACAGTTTTTTATTTTATTTTTTAAAAATTTGAAATACCGCATATGGAAGTACAATTTAAATTTGTAGCGTTTGAAAGTTACGCTATTACAGTTTATAATCAAGTTTTTGTAGCTTGAATAATGTCTTTGGTTAATAGCTCTGTTCTTCAATAATTACTAATCCGTTTGCACTTTTTCATCTTTTAACAGCTGTTTCTTGATCTTCATAGCTATGGCATTTTGACAGATGATTTTTTTTATTTTGAGTCTAATAAAGACTGATATAGTTTCTACAAATTAAGTCGCTTTTTTTTAACAGTTAACAAAGCTAGATTAAATATAAAAAATTACAGTTGCTTAAGTGTTAATTTTTGTATGCTATCGTATTATTTACGGGCGGTGTCTTTAAATTATTAAAATTGTATTCACTGTTATTAAAGAATGATTAAATAAATTAAAAAAAATTACTAAAACTCACAAGGGAACGTTTCCAAGTGTAATCCTCAGATTTTTTCATCATAGTGGGGAATCAACTACTCATAGCAAGGGATGAAAAACCCCCCGGATTTTTGCTTGTTCGCTGTTTTATGATTTTAATAGCAATTTGCTATTACACTATAAGTAGCAGGCGATGAACGTCTTAGTATATAAATTTCGACTGTGATGAATATAGAGTGTTGTATATGCCAGAATATAATATTTCATAGATAATTAATCATATTCCATTGATTAATTATCTATGAAATAATTAATCAATGGAATATGATTATTAAATTATCAGTTAAAAAATTACTTTTAAAATTTTACAAAAAAATTTATTCGCTTTTTTGGCAGTTTTTAATTTAGTTTTTAATGAATCCTCAAACGTTTTCTTTATTAAAACTATGAAATGCTTCAAATTTTTCTTTTGATTTTCTGCATTCACTGTAAGATATGTTCATTTTAGATCATTTTAATAAAACTTTTCTCCATTATTTTTGGAAATATTTTGAAAAATCCAGTTTTTTAACACTAATAATTAAGGCATTACAGTTATTTAAAAAGTTATTCTTACCCAAAAGAGTTCGTTGAGCATACCCATATTTTTGAGCTTCAATAAATCGGTGGTAATAAACATCATCTTTGTAAATAGTTTCAATGTCACTTCCAGCAGGATATAATTCTGAAATGGGAGATTATTAAATCATAGTTATAACATTTTATAAGTAAGTTACTTACTTGACATAACATTAACAATAAATTGTGTAACAGCAAATCCGCTTGGAGGTTTTGGTCCACACATGACATAACTTTCAGCAAAATCAGAATTTTCAATTGGTTTTTCATCAATAATTGTACGGTATTGTTCAAGATCTTGTTTAGATACATATCCTTCTGAAAAAGTATTATTATTTTATTTAAGCAAGTTTAATTCGATGTCTATAATTCTAGGGATTTTGTTTTTAGATGAATAAAATATTTTAAATATCCCTTATTATTTACTAAATTAAATCAATTAACTTTCAATTTTAACCAAAATAACTTTGTCTGCAGTTTTGTCTTAAAAAATAATACTTTGACACCGTTTCATTACACGGTTTCAGTTTTTGGTACTACAAATTGTTTTCATAACCTGTAGAAAAAGTAGCTTATTTTTAGAATTCAATAAAACATTGAAGTCGTAAATGGCAGTTTTTAGAAGACAAATAGCAGTTATGAATAACACTTCGTTGTGCCTTTATCCCAGTTTAATTAAAAATACAAAAACACAAATAAATAAGTTAAATAATTAAACAAGTTGCTGATAAAGCCAGTTTATCTCTTCTTGGTACAATTCTAATACTGTTTTTATCCATTCATTTAATAAACTGAATAAACCTTCATTTTTTTCATTTGGTACATTTAAGATATCAATCGAAGATGATTTCGAAAATGAACAACTCTTATTAGTTTTTTATAACTGTTCAAATATTTTCAATATCAGTTTTATGAGATCATTTTTAGACGCTTCTTTTTCAATAGAGCAACTGGGGTATTATTTAATGAAGGCGAGACATCTAAAAATTCATTTAGCTGACCGAAACTTTAAGAAAATTGGCAGTTTCAACTGATCCTGTAAAACTGTTTTATAATGGTGAAATTGCGCAAGAAATTGCAGCTGAAATTTTTGCTAATGTTAAAAGTAAACTGATTTCTGTTAAGTTAACATTTGGACAGTGCATATAACTATAAAAATAAAACCGACACGATAATGTGATTATCAAGTGAAAACGTGTAATCTGTTATTTATTGCTTATCAAATGCTATAATGATGGCTTCTAAATAAGAGTATTATGAAAAACTGTCTTGATTCGAACTTAAACATTACAATTATTGTTTCAAATGAATTAAAAAAATTTGTCTTAAAAGATGATATAGTGAAGTCTTTGTTGTCGTAACAAGAGAGGTGATGACTTATATTTATAAAAAACAACGCTGACCAAGAAGGCTTTCAGTTTTTTATATATTGATATTCGCTTTTACTGAAACATATAAACTTCACTGGCACAAGAAAATTATATAGAAACTGTTAAAAGATTATTGCTTTTTTGAAACAATTTTATAAATGTAACAAGATATTTTAAATGCTTTTTTATCGATAACTGTTTTTTATGGTGATATTCAGTATGATGATGATTTGGGCCTAATTATTCTTTTTATCAAAACTGAATAAAAACACTTTCTTTGTAGCTGTTAGACAACAACGGTCATTGTAGTTTTATAAAATAACTAGTTTTTTTATTGATTATTTAAATCATCTATATTTAGATTTGGTAAACTTTGTTAGTTGTTTAAAAACTGTATTATTTTTTATTATCGCTTTGTTAAATCTTTTAACTGCTTTTAAGAATATAAAACAAAATGGTTTATCTGCTTTAAGTTTAACTTTGCGAGTGTTGAAAAGGTTGATAAATTTAAAAACTGAAAGAAAACTGCTCTGTTCTTTCTTTTTTTGGAAAAAATTACTTGCAACAATTACTTAAGGTCAAATAATCACTGTATACATCTCTTCTCGATTTTCTGTTTACTGTTCTATTCTAATTTAAAGGCAAGAGTGCACCGAAATTTTTGTGGGGAAACGCTACTTCTAATAGCTCTTTAATGCAGTGTTTAAACTGTATTGGTGTGATCAATGCATTTTTATTAAAACTGAAAGAATTTGTATGATCATCTTTTTGGTTGTTAAAAACGCTGTTGTCAAAAAAACTTCTGTAGAGGTGAACTACTATAACACTAGAAAAGATTTATTTTTTTATTAAATAACTTTATTCTGTAAACTGTTTTTTTTAAATTCATGTAACTACAATGGGTGCTAAAACTCTCTGCACATTTTTGTCATGTTTTTGTCATGTTTTGTCATGTTTAGTCATTTTGGCTTAAATTGTACTTAAAAATACCAAATTTTGAGTCAGAATTGTAAGAAAATGTATGAGGATTCAAGGGGAAACAAAAAATATGTTTTTAGAAGCCTGGTGCCTTCAGAATCTTGTGATTCTGAAGGCCTCCTTTTTGTCATGTTTGCTGCTTTTGGCTTAATTTTTGTCAAAACAATTTTGTTTTCAGTCAGAATTGTGAGAAAATCTTGGAGAATGTATGTGGAATCAAGAAAAGGTGTTTTTAGGATTCAGATGCCTTCAGAATCCTCAGATTCTGAAGACCAAACAATTTTTTTCCCGTTTTTTATGTATGAAAATACTTTTCAGGGTAGAATTTTATGGAGATTCTGATAAAGATGTTTTTGTCATTCTGTTGCCTCCAGAATCCTGAGATTCCAAAGCTTAAAAAATTTTTCTTTTTTTCATGTGTAGAAACATTTTTCGGGGTAGAATTTTATCGAGATTCTGATAAAGATATTTTTTAATGATAATGCTAATATGATGAGATTCTGATAAAGATATTTTTTAATGATAATGCTAGCATGAAATTTTTTGTCCAGCTGCTGTAACAATGAAATAATTCCAAAAAGTTGCATCCGGTGTTTCTCAGGATTCTGGAGGCAACAGAATGACAAAAATATCTTTATCAGAATCTCCATAAAATTCTACCCCGAAAAGTGCAGTGATACATCAAAAACATGAAAAAAACTTAAGACTTCAGAATCTGAGGATTCAGAAGGCGCTAGAATTCTAAAAATATTTTTTTCAGATTCTCCATAAAATTCTACCCTGAAAAGTATTTTCATACATAAAAAACGGGAAAAAATTGTTTGGTCTTCAGAATCTGAGGATTCTGAAGGCATCTGAATCCTAAAAACACCTTTTCTTGATTCCACATACATTCTCCAAGATTTTCTCACAATTCTGACTGAAAACAAAATTGTTTTGACAAAAATTAACAAGGGACCGTTTTCAGATGTCCACCCCAGATTTTTTCATTATAGTGGGGAATCGATAGCTCATAGTAAGGGATAGCCAGGCCCCAAGTACTAGCTGCCCTTTCGCCATTTCAGGATTTTAGTAGCATTTTGCTATTACACAGTAAGTAGCAAGCGATGAAAGTCATAGTCTACAAATTACGTTTGTGGTGATTTTAGATGGATGTATATGCTAAAATACAATACTTCATAAATAATTAATCATATTCCAAGCGTTTACAAGCATCTAAAATCACCACAAACGTAATTTGTAGACTATGACGTTCATCGCCTGCTACTTACTGTGTAATAGCAAAATGCTACTAAAATCCTGAAATGGTGAAAGGGCAGCTAGTACTTGGGGCCTGGCTATCCCTTACTATGAGCTATCGATTCCCCACTATAATGAAAAAAACTGGGGTGGACATCTGAAAACGGTCCCTTGTAAGCCGAAAGCAGCAAACATGACAAAACATGACAAAAACATGACAAAAAGGAGGCCTTCAGAATCACAAGACTCTGAAGGCATCAGGCTTCTAAAAACATATTTTTTGTTTCCCCTTGAATCCTCATACATTTTCTTACAATTCTGACTCAAAATTTGGTATTTTTAAGTACAATTTAAGCCAAAATGACCAAACATGACAAAACATGACAAAAACATGACAAAAATGTGCAGAGAGTTTTAGCACCCATTGTACTTAAATTATTAAAGATTTTTGCATAAAGTTTTTAGTGCTGTATTTTTAGCTAACAGATTTCTTTAAATTGTATTGGATATTTTTATGTTGGCAGAAACATAAAAATCGTTGTTAAATTCTTTTTTTGTGTTTTTTTATTTTACAAAATTAGCTTTTATTGCCCCTTATTTTACTTGTGTTATTTTGTTTTTTGCTAATATTTATCCGAAAACAAAAAAAAAATTGCTAATTTAATTAAAACTGACGTTGGATTGGTTGTTCTGTATGTGCACAAAATGTCAATGAGCATGCCACATTTTCAAAACTGTTATCTTGAAATTCTTTTATTTATACACCTTTTTAGCTTCATTTTAATTTCATATTTATTTTCTGTTGAAAAATTTGATAAACTGATTCTTGTCGTCTTTGATCAAACAGGACTTCAAAGTACCCCTGAATCACCCCTTATATAATTCTTTCGTGAAGTGTTATCAACCTAAATTTAGCATATCGCTTCCCAGAACATTTTTCATCCCGAAATGAGTTCATGCATAATTTTGAAAAATGGAAACAAAAAACTGTAATCAAGATTTTTAATTTGCTTTTTAAGCTGATCGGTTTTGCGTATTTGTTACAAACGTGCTATAAAAATATTAATTGTATAAGTAAGACTTAAGCTGTTTTTGTTAAGCAAATACTAATTGTTGTGAAAATAAGGCGTTCAAAATAAATTATTTCATAACTGGGATCACCACTATTACGATGCTATATAAATTATTTATTCTATCATAACTGAGTCAAGGTGGTAACTATAATAGAAAATTTAACTAAAAGTTAAAAAAAAGCTGTTAACAGATATCAGCAGAATAAAATTTTGATGCGAGTAAGCATTCAATAAATTGACGCCAAATATGATATAATAAGAATTATTTGCGTGGAAATAAGCAGAATCTGTGTTGTAGATGTGCATCACATTAAACTCATACTTATACTTTGACGCCTTCGATATTGTTTATTTAATAAGCGTTTACATCCTTAAAGTTCTAACTTGTTTATATGGAAAAAGTTGCTTTATAACTATTTATTTTGTTGCGCTTTAAACTGGCTTCAATCATATTGCTCTTTGTTTTTTAATTTAACGGATCTTAAATTTGAACTTGTAATAATTTAACTTTAAATTTGCTATCAAAGATTAGAGCTATTTTTGATATGCAGAAACTGGCAGTTGGTTTTTATTAAAAAATATTTAGTAATTGGGAACATGATAAGTTCGATCTCATTGTTCCTTCTATCAAAACTGATATGGAATGTTTTATTTTTTAAACATGTTAACTAAACATTTATGGCTTGTTTGAAAAAGTTACAGAATTAAAAAAAAACTGGTTTAGCTTAAAGGATGTTTAAACTGGCAATAATAACATTAAGAGGAAAACTGTGTAATCTTTTAACGAAAGGGACAAAATATATGTTATTTTCATTAAAATTAACGTTGGATTGAGTGTGTGTATTAAAAGGTTTCTATGTAGGACTTTGCCACAATTTTTTTGAGGATATTGTTAAAACAAATTATTAAACTGTACAGCATCATTATTTAAATTTTAGAAGTCTACAGTTAACTGTTCCATCGGTTGCTAAGTTATTAGCGCCGCCTCATTTATTCATTTCGATAATAACTCTATCGAAATGAATAAATGAGTTTTCACAAATTTTGTTATGCTTTACTCTAATATTAAAAAAAATAGAGTGGAGAACATCGCAATGTAGAAATGATAACCGTTAATACAGTTAATTAGATTCTAAAGTACTTGTTTTTAAATTGTTTGGATTAAACACTAAACAGGTGTTGAAAATTTCTAATAAAACTGACATGCGAAAAAATCATCTATAGCCAAAGTAAAACAATTTTTTTTTTCGTTTTTGAATTACATTTAAAAAACTTTAACTCATATTTCATGCGCAATAAATTTTTAATTAATTTTTTTACAAAACTGAGGCATCTGTTCCATGTTCATCGTTTCTTAATTTTTTAAAGACCTACCATGGTTAATTGCTGCATTAGTTGTTATGGTATTTGCGCTGATGCTACTTTTACTTGTATTTATTTTATTAAATAATACTTCATTTACTCATTCTTCTTCATCACTGTCATCACCAAAAACAGGTTCACCAAAATCATCATCAGATCTAAGCAAAGATGACTGGCCACCTTCTTCCCAAAATTCCTTGCAAGCAACATTTTCAAAAACTGCTATAGCCTCAGATAATGGCCTATGCTCAACGTTAACGTTTTCAAGTGGAACCGGAATTGAGGCCCCAAATTTTGCCTAGATACTGGTCTACTATAGGGATAGTTAGGGGCAAAATATCAGCTGCCCTCGCCGCATTCCCTTAGTTTAATAGCTATTTGAAAATAGCTCCTAAATAGCAGAATATCTAAGGTGTTTAACGTTAAACTTAAAATATAATATTTTGATTAGAATGATGCCACAAAATTTTATTGTTTTTGTAAATTCTTTGTTGTTTATTTAAATTTCTTATGAGCATTCTCTGATATTTTTGTTATTTGTAACGTTGTTGTATTCTTTTATTTAAATTCATATGAGCTATAGTTGATCTTTTGTTTTTCATGAAGCTATAGTTTTTTTTTATTGAGTTGTAATTGCATGAGCTAGATCTTCAAAAGTTTTGTTGAAACTTAAAAAAGTTGAATCATGCCAAAATTCTTTTATGTAAATTTCTTGAACTTTAATATCGATTGAGCTTCTGATGAACGTTTTCTGAATTTGTTATTTGTGAAGTTAATGTATTATTGTATTGATTTGAAAATGTTGAGCTTCTCTGGAACTTTCCACAATATTTACTTGCTTGCATTATTTTATTTCTTGATATAATTGTTGAAGCTTGTGTTTTGATTTATCATAAAAAATTTTATTGTAATAATTAAAATAGTTTGGGAAATAACATGGAAAAATGATTGTTAAAAAATATTTCAAAAAAAAACAAAAAAAATGAAACTTCCGTGTTTTCCTTTTAAGTCTCACAACGACATTTGATCATTAATATCCAAATTTTTTTAATTAATTGACAGCCCACATCTAAATAAACAATAATTGAAATCAAAAAAGTTTATAACTTTTTAAACGATTGAGCTTCTTCTAAAACGACTCAACTTTTTATGAAAAATTACAAAAGAAATGCTCTCACAACGAAAGTTGATCGTTAATATAGTATATTTTGTTATCAAATGATAGCCCATTCATTAATAAACATTAATAGATGTCAATAAAATTTGTAAATTTTTAAACGGCTGAGCTTCTTCTAAAACGACTGAACTTTTTACAAAAAACGAAAAAAAAATGGGAAAAATATGGTCCCAACACGAAAGTTGATCATTAATATAATATATTTTGTTATCAAATGATAGCCCATTCAATGATGAACAATTATTGATAAAAATTATTGATATAAGTTTCTAAACGACTGAGCTTTTAATTAAAAAAGTTCACCCTTTTTAAAAAAAGTTCACACGATTTGATATTTTATGGTCCCAGCACGAAATTTGCATATCGAAATCGAAAATTTTATTACCAATAGATAGCCCTGGATCTGATAAACAATATCTGATATCACATAGCTTTATAACCCTCTTAACGACTGAGCTTACTCTAAAACGACTCAACTACTGACCTCACCTCTTTATAAGCTTGAGCCCTGTTTGATGCATAGCTTTAGAGAAGTAAGATAATGTTTATGTGTATTCAGTTTTTTCTAAATAGTTTCTTATAATATAGATATCATACTTGCAGTAAATAACTATTGCATTTAATTTGTTATACAGTATCAATCAAATTTTAAATATTAGCTTTCTTGCTCGCCTGAGATTTCTTCTTACAAAACTTTTCTCATAAACTTCTTGACAGTTAATAAGTACAAGTTTATGTTAAATTTAATTCTGTTAAACACTTTATGTTGCTCATTAGTGCGCTCACAGTTTAATTTTGGTGTTTCCTTTGTTTATACTAATATTAATTTTATAATAAAAAACATTTCTAAACAGTTTGTATGTATTAATATAAATAAGCTCAAACTTCATGATTTTTTTAGTTTGTTTATGTAATTCCTTCTTTTTATCATCCAATTTTCCTTATCTGTTGTCAGTTCTCTGCTTTAAATATTATTTTAACTGACTATAACTTGTAATTTTATTCAAGCAGTACACAATATCGCGCGCTACTTGACTGAACATAATAGTGAGACATATAAAAATTTGCTCTTTAATTACTTAAATAAACTATAAATCTTTTCTTACCTTTTAGAGGTATTCACATTTTTTTCTGTCAGTTTAAGTTTAAGTATTGGTTACGATAAAATAACTTCTTCAGCTACTGTAAGTAACAAGAACAGTTTCCATTCCAGATTGCTAAACAGTTTTGAGTCTATTAATAAAATGGAAAATAATTTGCGAAATGTAATGTCCCTTTCCAGTGTGAATTAAACCTTCCTGTTATCGTGTTTTGCTATCTACATTAGCTTTGTCGAATTTAGTCCAAGTATTTTTCACATAAGCTCTTTCTCTTTATGACATTCTTAAAAATGCAGTGTATTTTTGTTCCAATTTCTTATGTATCAGGTTGTTCGATAAGTCCGTGCCGCGATATTTGTTGTTGTATTTTTAATAGTAGAAGTGCAATCAAAATGAGGTCTTTTGTAATTGGTAGGCCCATGACTTGGGCATCTGATGATAAAAAAATATTGGGGGCACCATGGATACTGTAGGTATACGGTAGAAATTTCTCGAACAAATTTGGATTTTCGATAAAAATGAGCTGTAATTAAACGGGAAAAAGCTGGAAATGACTGGATATGACGTTTAAGGACTATCTACATCATATCCGACAATTTTCAAATGGAATTTTGCCTCAGGGCATTATTCAAATTTATGAGGTCGAAAAATTTGCATATTTTCCAAAATTGAAAAAAATGGCAGGAACATGTTGGAAATAGTCTAGAAAGTCTCCCACAATCATTTTTGGTCGAAATTATGGCTTTAAATCATTTTTTTATGGCAAGTTAAATCATCGCCTGCTACTCAATGTTATTGTTCGCTATTAAAAAACGTTCTAGAGCTATAATTTCGACCAAAATTGAGTGTGGGGGACTTACTAGACCATTTCGAATCCCTTCCTGCCATTTTTTTCAATTTTGGAAAATATGCAAATTTTCCGACCTCATAAATTTGCATATTGCCCTGAGGCAAAATTCCATTTGAAAATTGTCGAATATGATGTAGATAGTCCTTAAACGTCATATCCAGTCATTTCCAGCTTTTTCCCGTTTAATTACAGCTCATTTTTATCGAAAATCCAAATTTGTTCGAGAAATTTCTACCGTATACCTACAGTATACATGGTGCCCCCAATATTTTATTATCATCAGATGCCCAAGTCATGGGCCTACCAATCACAAAAGACCTCACTTTGATTGCACTTCTACTATTAAAAATACAACAACAAATATCGCGGCACGGACTTATCGAACAACCTGATATATCAATTTTTAGATTCCTGATTGTATTCGAAAAATTGCAAGTTATGGAATTCAATATCTTTCACCACAACTCGCAACCATGTGCCGAATTGGTATCAATAATATTCCAGATTTGCGATATAGGCAAGAACAAACAGATGATTATGCTCGTGAATGGTATGATCAATGGAATGATTTAAACCTTGATGCAATGATATGTCCATCATTTCCAGGTTTGTTCATTTTTAGTGTTAGCTACAGTATGACTCACGACAATTGTCCACTTTGTTTTGGAGTGTAAAACGCACGGTTTTAACTTCTGGAAGCTCGCTCATATTTGGAGGTGGGGGTCATCATTGATGAAAGCATCTTTTGCACATAAAATTTCGGCATTTGGGAACACTTCGCCAAAAGGCGGGAAATTCAAATTTGGCGCCATTTGGCGAAGTGTTCTCAAATGCCAAAATTTTAGATGCAAAGGATGCTCCTGTCAGTGATGACCCTTTCTTGCAAATACGAGCTTTCAGAAGTCAACATGAGTAATTTGCGATCAAAAACAAAGGGGATAATTTCCTGAACCATCTTATTTTTCGATTACTGTATGCCATTCACTTTTTGAAGAAAATCCAAACAATAACAATCTATACTTTTTCATTGCTTCGCAATACCACTTTTAACTATTTTATAACCTTTTTTTAGTAACACAAGTACCACATTCATATCCATCAAAGCTTGGTGCATGTGCCGTCTATACTGGTTTATTTAATATGCTGGATTGTCCTGCTGGTATTGTACCTGTTGGAAAAGTTATTAAACAAGATATTGATGATTTAAATAATGATCGAATTTTTCTGTTGGATATAATCTTATTTTGAAAGATATGCGAGCTGGTTGTTCAAAAGATGAAGGCTTACCTGTTACTGTGCAAGTTGTAACTCTACCATTCCGTGAAGAGCTATGTCTACATGTTATGCAAATGGTTGAATCATTAGCTGCTAAACATTTTCATTAATATTTATTGTGTGATTTAATTTGATTTTAAGATTACGGTGGCGGGAACTAATTAGTTTTTGTGTGCGGGATTAAAGTGTTTTTGATAACTTATTTGGATATAAATTTTAATTTTTGATTAATAAAGATATATATACTTTTAAAAGTTTTGTTGTATTTTTTGTAAGTGTAATTTTCTGTGCATTTTTTATTGCAGTTTTTTTTGTATCTCTTTTCAAACAAAAATCATTTACAGTAATTAAATGCATATGTTTTGCTGAAGCTTCTGTAAAGTTTTATCTATTTGGCCTCGCTTTTTATTTACAGTTATTGCAGTAAATTTTGATCTGGCAGTTTTTTTGTTTTATTACTCTATTTGATTTTAAAATTTTAGATTATGGTGGCAGGAATATATATTTTTTGATATTTTTTGAACATAAATTTTACTTTTTGATTAAAAAGATGTGGCATTTAATGAATCTTAATTCAGTTTAACGTTTTTTGAGCACTAATTACTTACAATTTTATACGCATTTTTTAATAATAGAACGGTAACTGAATGTCTATTGGGCTAACAGTCGTGCAGTGATCTTTCACAGTTTTAAGAAAACTGTCTTGAATGACACTTCATGGCCACTTAAAAAAACTTTTGTATTTTATTTTTCTTTTGACAAAAAATGATTGTCATTAATAGTTATAAAATGCTGAACGCATTTTACCAGACAGTTTAAACATTAAATTTTTTTTATATCTTTTAAAAAATTATAACTGCTATTCTTTATTTATAACAAGAAATTCATTAAAACGCACAAAAACAAGGTTATCAGTTTTTACATCCGCTAGTTTTGTTTTTCTGGGGGTAACTAGAATGCCTCAAAATATTTCTCAGTTTATATTTCTTATAAATAATAGTAATTATCGATAAATTATGGTGCTATTGCAGCTTTGATATTCTCTAAAACAATTTCAAAACAAAAAAAAAGCTAAATCGAATTTTAAGTTAACAAAAAAACGCCTTTGAATCAATAAAATGGATGGTTATTTAAGTACAGTTTTAAATTGCTAAAAATAGAATGTAATGATGTTTTAGTTTTAGTTTTGCCGACTTTTGTGTTTTAATATCCTCTTTTTAATTTATTGTTTATTTGGTTTTCATAAAATTTCACCAAATTTCAACGCAGTGTTTTACCAAAATAATTATATAATTATCGACACTGTTAAATACACTTTTTTTTGTCTTGAACGATAAAAAACACTAAATTTGAGATTATCCATAAATGTAAGGTATTCAGCTTAAAAAGTCTTATTCTGAAAAAATATTTAAAATCATCTTTAAAGATCTGTTGTTACATATTGTTATAGTATTCATAAAGTTAAATAAAAAAGTTGGTTAAAAATGAAATTGTCAATGAAACTTTTTTTTATTAAAAACTGATTTGATTTGCTCAGTTTTTTAAATGATATCCAACAAAAAAAGATTGACAATATTTTAACTGCCAGTTTTCTTTACAAAAATTATACTTTACGTTTGTCAGAAATAATTTTGACATGAAAGTATTAACACCAAATTACTTCTTCTGGCAGTTTTAAAATTTGTAAAAGCAAAATTTCCTTTTTTTGGAGAGAAAAATCATAATACCATATCACAGAAATATTTAAAATTGTTACCATCTATTTTTGTTTAACAGTCTTTCTTCGTCATGCAGTTTTTTTCTAGTAGTCACTTTGCACAATGTACAATTTCCAAATTACAACTGTTACTCCTTACACAGGTAAACCTGTTTTAAGAGTTTTCAGTTTTTACATCCGATGATTTTGCTTTTCTGGGGATAACTATGATGTCTCAAAACCTTTCTCAGTTTTCATATCGGAAAAATAATAGTTTTCAAGCATACTATACTTTTCCTATCACAGTTCTCTACGAAACATCTGAATTTTAATAAAATCATAAACCAAAGAAACAGATCTGGTAAGTAAATTGAACTTGACATTTTGCAAAATATGTTTATTTTTTAAATTTCTTCTGTAGACAATTTTCACAGTTTTAACATATCAAAATAATATAGTATCTCTAGTTTAATCAATATTTATTTATTATAGAAATCAGTTATTTAACATTGCTTTCTGCTGATACAGTTTCAAAATAGCTACTTGAAAGAAAAAGTGATAACAAAACATTTATTGAATCGGTTTGATCACGCAATCCGGCTGTTGCAACACCATGTGCCTGTTTTGCCAGTTGACAAATAACAATTAAAATTCCTTCCAGTTCCCATGATGCGATTGTTGTAGTTGCTTTTCTCTCTAACTTGTCCATCACATCATTGACATCAGATTCAAGGTGATGGAAAATTTTTGACATACTTTTGATTGAAGTTGCAGTAAATCTTGTAAAAGGGAAGTAGTCACCTGTAAAATCAGTTTTCTGAAAATTAAAAACAAATAGGTTATTTCCCAAAAATTAAGTTTTATGTCTTTGTCATTGTGGCTATTAATGTGAAAAAAGTAATAAAAATTCAACTGAACGCATGAACACAGTTTAATTAAATAAAAAAGATTGAATAATTATGGTTAGTCGCTGCCAGTTTTAACTATTAAAATAGATCTATAGATCCAGTATAAAAATTATACGACTCATTAGTTCTGAATAAACAAAAGTGAAAGCCATAATGTTGAAAATTCTTTTATTAAACTCAAGTTTTCCAAATTTCAGATATCAACTGGGTCAGTTTTATCTTCAACAATAATAATATCTTATCAGAAGTCACCAGTTTAAAATCAATAAAAGTAAATAAAAGTTTTATTTTTAAACACAAGCACAAACCTTACCTCATAATCATGAGATAAACCTTTCTCAATCCATTTTTCAACTTCATTATCAACATTCATTGTTTCTTTTTCAATTGATTTTAAAAATTCCACGAATTTTTGTGTTACAGAAACAATACCATTTAATGCATAAAAAATACTTGTAGGATCAAAATGCTTTGAATCTTTGCTTAAATTTAAATAATCTCCAAAACATCGAAGATGAAAGAAAAATATTCGAATTTGTATTACATTCATTTCAACACCGTATTTTTTGACATGAAATAGATTTTTAGCAGCAGCTAGCTCTTGATGGGTATGAAGCTGGTCAATCAGTTTTGTTAAATTTAATGGTAATATCGCGGTTCCAGTTTTTTGAATAATAAAAAATTGCAATAATTCTGTTGAAAATGGAGTAATATTTTCAGACGTGTTTTTGAGCAGTTGATGAATAACTGGATCACGGATTAACTTTAGTTCAGGAATTGATAAGACCTAAAATAAAGATTTTTTTTCAAAATGACGGAAGCTTAATAATATTTTTTTATATTTAAATTTGAATAAAAATTTTATCATTGTTAATGAACGTATGGCAGTTTAAATCAATATTTTGTTTTTTATTCTTGAGAAGAGAAAAATGAAAAAAACCTTAAAATTCTGTGCGCATAAAAAAGAGAGTTTGCTGCAAAAAAACAGTTATTCACCGTGTTAACATTTGGAAACCAGGGATACCAGTTATAACTATTTCACCAAAAAATATATTTCAAGATTACAGTTTTCATAAATTTCAAAATTATTTTGGCGCAAAATGCTGAGCGAACAACCACAAAATCAAAAATTAAGGAATCGAGAGTTTCTAGTCATTTAAAAGCGACTCCTCTTTCATTTGTCAGTTAAAATCTTAATAATTTAGATGCCACTTGTTAAAACACAACCTGTTTTAGATTCAGTTTTACTGCTAAAACATGGTTTTTCGCAGTTTAAAAAAACAAAAGAAACCATTATCTAGCGGTAATGATAAAAGAGTCTAAAAAAGATATGGGAAAGTAAGTGGACAGTTTTAAAAACAAAAAATGGTTCACCTTAGGCGTGTTGAAGCTTCTTCCCTTTACATTGACAATCAAAAAATTCTAAAAATATTTTCAAAAAAAACTTTTACAAATGGCTACAGTTTTATTAATCTTAAAATTAATTCGACGCAAAAAGTCTTTTTTACTTTAAAATCCAACAGCATAATCTGCAGTTTTTTGGAGGTCAGTTAAAATCTATATAGCATACATGCGACATGTTTTAACACATTATTTACCGTTTTAGTTTGTGGTTATTCATAAAAAATACACGTTTCTGCTTTATTGCAAGCATCAATAATAAGGTATTTAAAACAACCAAAAAAAAGTTCAAGCGTTTAAAAACCTAAATCTCTCAACAATAATTGAACCCAGTTAAAAATTTACAAAATGAATAATCGAATCTACCACATAATTTTGAGGGCACAATTTCATAACTATACGTTTATAATTCAAATAATTTAAAAATTAAAATAAAAAAGCTTTCTTACCTTTTCTTCCGACATATTTTTTCCAGTTTTATTAAAATTTCATTCACTTTAAACAGAAAAAAAACTTTCCAACAGCTTCCAGCAAAAAAGTTAAAAATGCTAATGAAAAGAAAAAAAAGAAGATCTCCCAAAAAGTGAAAAGGTTAAAAAAAGTGAGAGAGAAAGAATGGCAGATCACAGGGGCGATGAATAAGATGCATCAAAAGAAAGAAGACAGTTTTTTAGAGTTGTTTTAATGAAATCGAAAAAAAAATTGCGGAAAGAAAATGCAAAACAAAAAAGCATGGCAGATCGGTTCTTCAAAAAATGGAGAGAGCGCATCTTCTTTTGCGGGGGCAAAAAGTGGGAAAAATTTATCTTTTAGATCACCCCTGTTAAATGGAAATGTCATGCACAGTTATTGAAAAAGAAGAAGCGTTATGAAAGTTTTATTTTCAAAGTGAAATTGACGAAGACAAACAGGTTTACCGAATGCTTTTAAATGAATGTTTCGATGGCAGTACAATAACGTATTACAGTAATACTATCACTTATTTTTTCATATTCACAAATTTTGTTGTTTAACTACTGTAACAGATAATCAAATAAAGAAAACAGCAGCAGATCACAGAGGCGATAAAGATGCATTCAATGAAAAGCAAACAATGTTTTTAGTAGTTAAAAAATGTTAAGAAACTGAAAAAATTGCAAAACAAAAGCACGAGAAATATTTCAGATCAGTTTTTTAAAAAATAAAAAGAAAGCACTAACAAACGCATCTCTTTTTTACTTCGGCAAAAAATATTTTTTCGTCATCTTTCTAAAATATGAATTCGAGCAAAACAAATTGGAACCTCCTCAGAAAAGTAGTTAGAAATAACTTCTCAATTTGCGATATTTTAATAATATTCAAATGGCAGACAGTTTGTTATTTTTACTTTGTTATTCAAAGATGACAATTAATCAGTTGCTTATTAGACCAATATAAAAAAGTATATCGTACTTTTCAGTCAAACCGTCAGAACTTCGCTGTTACTATTCCGCACGCATGAATTTGTTAAAAAAAACAGATAATTTTTTTAGTTTGCGAATGTAACCGATGGTAGTTTTCAATAAATTTTTTTACAATAAGCAAAACTGTGCTTGAATTTGTTGTTAACGAAAGGCACTTTTATCAAATAAATGCAGAAGCTTAGCAAATGAACAGCAAAACAAATGCCTAAAAAATCAGCATTATCAGTTTAAATTATAAATTACAAATAAATTTTCTTTGGTTTAAAAAAACCTTACGAAATGATTCCCAGTTTTTTAAATGAACTTTAAAATGAGCAATACAATGTTTGCATGTGTGGTGAAAAAGACAATACAACACAATGGTACACTGGCGTGCTAAAGTTTTCACCCTTGTAAGATTTTTGTGATAGCAATGATATGGTAATTACAATTTCAATGCTCCTGCTTGAGTTGACAGAATGATTAAGCATAGCCTTCTTATAAATTTTTAAAAGCTGAATATGGGAATTGAACGTTTACTGACCATATCGCCGCTATCACAAAAATTTCAAAAGGGCGAAAACTTTTGCACGCTACTGTAAGTTTAATAAATGAAAATAATACTTCAAAATGAGCTAACAAGAAATCTGTTTTTTCAACAAAAAGAATTACAATTGAAGGCATTTCAGTTTAGCCTGTGAAAGGATTATTTTATCACTTAAGCGGTATTTCCTATCAATTCAGTTAACATAAAAAGTTGTAAAAATAAGCTTTCATTACTTGAAATCGTTTCGATGATTGCAGTTTTGAAGACAAACATCATTTCTTTCATAAAAAAAGAACGCATAAAAAACTTGTTTTATACATCTAATCTAATCTAATAAGTTGTTTTACCGTAGAGGTCCCCAGCTCAACGCGGGGTATAATAGTTTTCTGACCTAATTGAATTACATTTATAGCAAAACTCATGTTTTTAGAATAATTTGAAAATTATGTAGTAGCAGACGATGACACACGAAGTAGCAGGCGATGTAAACACGTTAAATAAAGTATTACCAAAATCAAATTTATGCTATTATATTGACGCAAACAGCTCAGAAAACTATTATAAAAACAATTTTGGGTAATTATAGATCTAAAAAAGGGGTTATTACCTTCTATGATATAGCCATCGTGTGCTATTTGACGCACTTCAGTTAGTTATTAAATCCAGGGATCGAGGATTCCGCCGCTAATATTTTGTCCCTAACTATCCCTTACTATGACGAGTATTTGGGCAAAATATGGGGCCTCAACTCCGCGTTGAGCTGGGGACCTCTACGGTTAGTAATAAAACAGTTGTAATCAAAGTAATTTTATCTTAACCCGCCAATGTATAAAACAGTTTGTAAAAAAAAGAATTCAATGATGTTTTTGTAAATTCAATTATGCTGTCTTTCGTATCTCAGTACCCTCATGTTTTTCATTAGGTTCTCACCTCGTTCCAACAAAACTTTCTACAAAAAATAATTTATAATGTCAGTTTCATAACCTTAAATATCTGTTACAACCAAAGTCCCCAAATTTTCATGAAGTTTAAAAATAATTCCGCTAAAATTGCGCAGTCTATTTATATAAGACTTTTTATTAAACACTGATATGGTTTATACAGTTTTTATAAATGCCGCCAAGAAAAGAAAAATTCACAACTGTCTTAAATTTGTTTTTCAAGAAAGACAGTTACCGCGAATCTTTTTCTAAATGACAGTTTTTTTTTACAAAAACTATTCTTTTGTTTATCATTTATCATTTTAGTATTAACAAAGAGTAATTTCTTTTCGCAGTTTTAAAATTTGTAAAAGCAAAATTTTCTATTTTTGAAAACAAAAATCATAAAATTTTATCACAGAATTTCAAATTTTTAAATCGTTATCATCTATTATTCTTTAACAGTGTTTCTTCGTCATGCAGTTTCTTCCCGTGGTTATTTTGCACAATGTGCAGTTTAAAAATTATAACTGTTATTCCTTAACCACATAAACCTGTCTTAAAAATGTTCAGTTTTAACACCCGATAATTTTGTTTTTGTGTGGTTAGCTACAGTGCCTTACAAAACCCTTTCTAGTTTTTATTTCTTCCACATATTATTGTTCAATTATAAGCTTTACCAGTTTAATTAATATTTATTTATTATACAAAGGATTTATTTAACATAAATTTCACTGGTTACAGTTTCAAAATAATTACTTGAAAGAAAAAGTAATATCACAATATTTTTTGAATGCATTCGATTATCACAAAGCCTAGATGCTGCAACATCATGCGCTTGTTTTGCCAGTTGACAAATAACAATTAATATTCCTTCCAATTCCCATGATGGCAGTAATCGAGACGCTGCTTTTCTCTCTAGTTTATCCATTACATCTGATTCAAGTTGATGAAAAACTGTTGACATATTTTTGATTGAAGCTGCAGTAAATCTTGTGAACGGGAAGCAATCGTCAGTGCTATCAGTTTTCTAAAAAATGGTAAATTGTAGGACTAACAATTTTAAACTTATAAATTTTTATATTCAAAGTGACTCATGAAAGATGTTTTTAATTTTATAAAAAAAATTTTACACTTCTAATATACAGCGTTGATTAGCAGTTTTATGAGTACCGTCAAACCAAAAAAAAGGTTGTAGATGTCATGGTGCAAAAATTAAAATTCAAAAAACAGTTTAATTTTTTTCAAAAGTACATTGAAAAAATTTTAGCAACAGAATAATCTGTTTTTTTTGGGAACCCATATCTCCTCTCAGTTAAAATCTATATAAAACTTTGAAGCTAGACACAGTTTTTTTTCTACTTTGATTAATGGCGCCGACATTATTGCGTCATAGTTTAGAAAAAGTTTATTTTTTCATCTCATGTCAATCATCAAAAAAACATGTAGCATTTACAGACTTTTTAGAGATCTAATTTAATGTTGGTTAATAAGTTATTTGTCAAATTACTGATTTCAAAATTGAGATAAAGGCAAAAAAGACTTTTTCAGTTAAAACTTTTAAGATCAATCCGTCTTGTCATTTTTATATATTGAAAAAATCACGTATTACCAAAAAAATGAGCTTTTTATGTGAAATTTTTAAAATACAGTTTAACAGTGTTTGTTAACTAAATTAGCTGCGACTTTTAACCATTTATAAGCTCTGGTCAGTTTTGGATAAGTAAGAATTAGAGCAACCGAAAAATCAGATATTAAATTCAAGTTCTTAAACTTATAACAAAATCAACAAAGTACAGTTTTAATTTATATCATGCTAAAGATTTGATCAATTTAAAATCAACAAAAGCTTTCATTTTAAAACGAAAATAGAACCAACTTGATAATCATGGAATAAACCTTTTTGAATCCATTTTTCAACTTCATTATCAACATTAATCGAATCTTTTTCAATTGATTTTAAAAATTCCACGAATTTTTGTGTTACAGAAATAATACCATTTAATGCATGATAAATACTTGTAGGATCAAAATGCTTTGAATCTTTGCTTAAATTTAAATAATCTCCAAAACATCGAAGATGAAAGAAAAACATTCGAATTTGGATTACATTCATTTCAACACCGTATTTTTTGACATGAAATAGATTTTTAGCAGCAGCTAGCTCTTGATGGGTATGAAGCTGGTCAATCAGTTTTGTTATATCCGATAATTGAACCACACCACCAGTTTTTTGAATAATAAAAAATTGTAATAATTCTGTTGAAAATGGAGTAATATTTTTAGAGGTGTTTTTGAGCAATTGACAAATAATTGAGTCATTGATTAATTGGAATTCGGGCGCTGGAAATACCTTAAATGAAGATTTGTTATAAAATTGAAAGAAAACTTTCCGAAAAGCAGTTTTCATATTTATAAAATTGAATAAATATTTTTCTTGAACTAATGGCAGTTTAAATCAATATTTTGTATTTTTTTTTGAAAAAACCTTAAAATTCTATTAGTATAAAAAAGGCAAAAAAACAGTTATTACACATTTTTTTTCGTTGAAGAATTTTTTAGCAAGGCAATAAATGACTACCAATTTCAGTTATATCTTTGAGAAAAACTTTTAGTGACAACATTTAGAAACCAGGGATACCAGTTAAAACTATTTCACCAAAGATGATATTTTGTAACCTGTTGGCGCAGTTAATTATATTTTAATAAATCATAATTCAAAATGATTGACGTTTTCGAGGACGCAGTTTTTAAAATATATGGAACAAACTAAATTAATGCATCAGCTGTAAAAAATTTTATTTGATTTTTAAAAACAAATACAGTTTGACAATGATCATACTTTTACAGTTTTTAACGTTCATAACGTTACTGTCAAAGTCTATAATGAAGTTTATTGTCAGCATAATTCATTTAAGCCAGTTTTTTATGGATATTACGAAAATTGTATAAACAGATAATTACAAAAAAAAAGAATAACAAATGAAAGAAAATTTTTCACTGCAAGTCAGTTTTTTTTGATTCAATCGTAAAAATATACCAAAAATGGCTTGTCATCGAACATGTGTGTGGATACAATCAAGTCAAAAATCATTTTCAGCTAACCTAAAATTTCAACCTTTTAAAAACATCTTATGCGGCAAGAAAAAGTTTAAAAAAGGACTAATCTATAAGGAAGATTTGCAATTTACAGTTAAATAATATGTAAATCAATAGTTTTGATGAAGCAAACATTTTTTTCTCTTTCTTTTCACCAGTTATCTATCAGTCAAGCCCGTATTTAGAGGGGGCTTTGGGGTCCTGTGCTCCCTCCGAAATTCACAAAATTCCTTTGATCTTTCGCCGACGCGTGCCATAAGCGGCAAAAGATCATAGGCATGCCTTCCCCGAAAATTTTTTTTTGTGTTTTTTAAATTATTTTGTTGATATAACTCAAAGATTGTTTTGAGTAGTTTAAAAAAAAGCAAGTGCAAAATGAAACAGTTAATGACGGTAATGTTTAAAACGTGTAGCACAGTATTTTAATAATTTAAAAAATAATACTTATGATGTTAAGAAAAAACAAGTGTAATAATATTTTGTAACCGTTGTTACTTTGGAAACAGTTTAAATAAAAACTGTAAAAAATTGTATTAATAATAACTTCGCTTTTGCAGTTTAAAAAAACACTTGAAGAAAAACAACACAAGAAGGAACAATTTCCAAAATCCAGATGTTAAAGTGTAATTACGTAGATAATAAAGATTATAAATCTAAATTAAAGACAAAAGAGGCGATCATTCATGCAGTTTTTATAACAAAAGAAACTATCAATATTTTTCAATTTCGTTTTTATCGTAAAATTGTTTATTTAGATGCAGTTAAGAACAACGCTATCATTATTTAATGCCATTTTCACGGATTGGTGCTTTATTCATTTTTGCAAAAGTAATATTAATTTAAACAATTTTTTACTGGATGGCAGTTTAAAAAACAAACAATTTTTTTTAACGAAACATAAAAATGTTCTTCTCAATTTAAAAAAAAGGAAGAAATAGCTGCACAATCTCAACACGCGCCAGCCACCAGATTCCTGATGTCTATTTATTTGTGATAATCAACAGATAATTATCACTTATAATCAAAAAATCTTTTGCAGCAAAAAATAAATAAAAAATAGCACTTTTGATGTTAAGAAAAAATCAGTGTACCGTAAATGCTCTAATAGAAGCGCTGCGCTTTTATTTTTCAGAGCAAGATTTTGCTGCGCTTTTAAAAGAGATGCGCTTCCATTAGAGAGGCGCTTTTATTTTTTCGTTGCGGTGAAAATAAAAAATATTTGGTTGAAAATGCCATTTTAAAGCAATATTTGTTCATTATCAGACCAGTTATTCAATACCCACAAGAAATAAAATATAAAAATAATAAAGAATGCGTACATATAAATCTAACATATTGATTAAATCGGCAAAAATTATATTTTTATAACCTCTTTGCTTTTGGGTGCGCTTTTATTATTTCGTAACAAACTTTTCCTGCGCTTTTATTGGAGATGCGCTTGTATTAGAGTGCGCTTCTATTAGAGCATTTACGGTAATACAATTTTGCAACCGCAATCATCTTCCGAACAATTTAAATAAAAATTTTTTGTTTAACAAAGATATTTAAATTGCACTAATAATAACTTTGTTGAATGAATTTAACATTTACAGTGTAAAAAAAACACATAAAAAATTGTAAGCAACAACACAAGGAGATAAGCATTTGAAATTCAGAAATAGTACCATCTTGACAGTTATATAACTTTTATACAAAATGTTTGCACTAATCATTTAAGGTTTCCATTTTTAGATATTTTTAAAAAAAATATATGTCTCTAAAATAACAAACATTTACACAGTTTCAACAAAATCTAAAAATAAGATAAAGCTCCAAACTGTTGGAAGAGGATGGACAGTTAAAAAAGGAAATAAAATGTACATTAAAGCAGCGTTTTAAAACCTTTTTTCTCTCACATTGACAAAATAATAATAAAAAAATTCAAACGAACCCTTACTGTTGGCCACAGTGTTTGTAAGTTTCGACGTAAAAGGTTACTTTACAGTTTAAAATCTTTGCAACAGAATGATCTGCATTTTTTAGCAACTTGAATCTCCTTTCATTTAAAATCTATCAAACTTAAATGCAACATGCTTTAATGAATTATTCCAAATTTCAGTTATTAGTAATTTTTGCTTCTTAATTTGCTTTAATTGTAGTATGGCTAATACCTCTACGCAGTTACTACAAAAAAAGCAAAAATGAAGATAACCTTAAGCCCGTTGAACACTTGTTTTAAACTGAAAATGCAAATTAAATGTTGCAACAGAGCCATTTTCTTATTATTCTAATAATTTGCGTCCAAAGCAGTTTAGAGCAGTTTATTCCATCAAGTATTTTAAACAGATCGGTCTGTTGCTCACATCAGACATAATAATATCCAATTTATCTAATAAATGATTTTAACAAATCAGTTTTTTAGTAGTAAAAAATATGTGGCAGAAAAATTCAAAAACAAAAAATTATGAAAAAGAATCAAAATATGTTTTGTCTGTTCATGCAAAAATAATATCAGTTATTTTTTTATAAAAAATTACTTGACACCAGTTTGTTTAGAACAGTTTTAGGAATTCAGATTTGCAAAATGATGTATTATCAATCAAGTCTTTTGCAGCAGAAAAAAATTAAGTATTTTTCAAATTTGTTAGTAAACTTTTATTTCGATGCCGCTAAAACTAGTAAAATGCTACATTCACTTACTTCAACATCACCTTCGAGTGCTTGATACTTTCAAGAAGCATCACGTCAAGCATACCGTTAATTTAAAATTTGACAGTTTTTTAGTGGAAATTGGGGGGGGGGGGGGCTCCATACACTAGGAGTTATTTTGCTTTTAAAAAATCGAACTCTTTTAATTTAGTTTAAATGGAGCAAAAAACATAGGCCGTCTGTATATTTACCAAATTGACTGACAATTAATACTGTTTTGCGATCAATCATAAAAGAATATATTGCAGTTTGTATATCTTAGCCTGTATTAACCATAATAAACTATGAACTTTTTTTTATTTTTAAGGGGTCATCATTTAATGACCTTTGATCAGTTAAAGTTTTAACCAATATGAAAAAGATTAGCTTAAGTTTCAAGTGAAAAGTCAAAACACCAGCGTTATATCCCAGTTTTAACGCTATGAACTTGTTTAAAAAATACGAATAATTATGTTAGGTAACACCTGCAACCTATGACAGTTTTTAAAAGGAATTTAACAAAAAGACAAGCACAGTTTTATCAAATAAAAGCAGGAGAATGGAAGAAATAGCTGCACAAACTGCAACACGCGCCAGCCACCAGATTCCTGATGTCTATTTATTTGTGATAATCAACAGATAATTATCACTTATAATCAAAAAATTTTTTGCAGCAAAAAATAAATAAAAAATAACTCTTATGATATTAAAAACAAAACAATATGTTAAAAATTTTAAGCAGTAACACAAGAAAATAAGCATTTGAAATTCGGAAATATTACCGTCTTGACAGTTATATAATTTATACACAAAATGTTTGCACACATCATTTAAGGTTTCAGTTTTTAGATATTTATATGTCTCTAAAGTAACAAACATTTACACAGTTTCAACAAAATCTAAAAATAAGATAAAGCTCCAAACTGTTGGAAGAGGATGGACAGTTAAAAAAGGAAATAAAAAGTACATTAAAGCAGCGTTTTAAAACCTTTTTTCTCTCACATTGACAAAATAATAATAAAAAAATTAAAACGAACCCTTACTTAATAATTTTAGTTCGGCTTTACAAAATAACAAAATATCAGCAGGATCAACAGATTTTTGACACGTATCAGAAACATCCAGAAGATGCAACATGATATTTCCGTCAAGCATTCATCTATTAAAAGCATGTCCTCTCACCACAGTTAAATAACAAAAAAAAGATGTTTCAAAAATGAGTACTGTTTTTGCCATGTCATACATAGGCGCCAATACTTTCAATAAGCATTATCGCAGTTTATTATAATGTAAAAAATCAACTCGATTACACCGAAGGGATTCCAGTTTAATCTTTTAAAAGTAGTTTGATACCGCAAATGGTATTTTGTGCAGTTAACCCAAAAAATTGAAAAATTATGCTTTCCGCCGCTTATGCGCAAAAAGCAACGTAAGCAGAATGTTTTATTGTCAAAAAAAACAACAATGTCCGCTACCGTGGCAATGATATTGCCAGTAAAAAAATAACCTGCTAAAATTGTGTATCAAATAATCAGCTGTAACAACTTCCATTTGTGTTTTAAAAATTGAGTTTTCAAATAAAAAATTATATATATTAACTAACGATTCAACAAAAAGTGATGCATCGACCAGTTAATTTCATCTAATAGTTTTAAAGCAATCATAACAATGATTATTAATAAATAAAAAAGATTCTTCTTGTACAGTTTTTAATGTGTAAGATTAGCAATGTTATTCAGCTTAACAAAAGAATATTTATGTCGAATCAGTTTTGTTAACATGGATTTTTAAATCAGAAAAAAAGCGTAAACTAATCGATAATCACAAAACCTAATAACAAAAAAAAGAGAATTTGTGACAATCAAAAATTTTGCTTTCGATAAATTCCTAAAAACGGATTTTTCTACTACAATAAGTAAGAGTTATTAACCCCCATTTGTGTTACAACAAAAAAATAGTTGGCAATCCTAAAAGCAATCTCCCCCCTCAATTTTTAGAATAAACAATTCCTTTTTCAATTTTGTTTTTACATAATTAACAAACCAAATATAAACAGATTATCCCGGTTTTAGTTTAATAATTTTAATAGCAACTTTTTTTGAACGAAATCGTAAACAGTTTAATACTTTAAAAATTTTTTTAGTTTAATTAAGACAACGTGTCATCAGCAAATGAACGTAATTAAAAAATCAGGATTTTGGGAAGTCACGGGGATGAAACTAGACAAAGATACGGGCAAAACCCGGAAATGGAAATTTCACTGGTAATGGCACGTTGGAATCACTCCATGCATTTTAGGGAAATAGGACTTTCTCGCTAAATCCTGAACTCAGATTTAATTTTTGTGTGATGAACCTTATATATTCTGAATCAGCAGAACACGCTGAGTCAAATAGAATATAGTTTGTTTTGATATTTAGTTTCTATAAAAATATATCGATGAAATACCTGAATGAATCGCGTTTTCTCAAAAAAAAGCATTTTTAACGGATCCTGAGCTTCTGGTATACCTGTATGTTTAACGCTATATATATTTAGATTCAGCTTAAAATTTTGAGAAAGATAGCAGAGAGTTTTTTTAAATATCACGTTTTAATAAAAATATAATGGTAAAATACATGAATTAAATGCATGTTCCATACCAAACTTTCTCAACAGATTCTGGGATTATACTAAAGTTTATAATATTAACAACCAGTTATTTCTTTTTGCATTCTTAAAATTTGTAAAAGCAAAATTTTCTATTTTCGGAAAGAAAATTCAAAAAATTATATCACAGATAATTCTATTTGAGAAAGAATCCTAAAGAGTTTAAAATATAAACTTCAATTTCTTTAAATAAAATTATAGTTTTTGCAGCACAAAGACTCGAACGAGAATTTTAAATTAGAATATTATGTATAAATATCAAGGCAGCAGATTTTGTCGCTTGAAAAATACAAAGTTTAATACAAAAAATGGATTCATTTACCATAACAGTTTCCCTCACTTTTATGTACCAAAAAAATAACATTCTCAGCTTTGTTGAATTACAACTTCAATGGTATCCATAATGTTTTCAGTTAAAAAATATTTGTCTTTAAAAAAATGTTTTATGTGATTATTTTTAATATCAGCTGAAAATCATTAAAAGCAACATGTATATTAATAGTTATGTCTAAAGCTATATAAATTTTGAAGTTGGAAACAATTTTTAAAACAAAAATACTGGGACACAGTTTAATTTAATAAACTTATTATTGATATGGTTCTGAAACAGTAAAAAAACACCGAAAGAATGCTGTCAGTTTTAACTATATATATATAAATTAATAAGCCTTTATAGTACATCTACTCAGTTTTAAATAAGCAAAAGTTAAAGCTAAAATTTTAAAGCAACCGAATAATCAAGTGTTGAATCGAAGTCGTTAAACTTCAGGCCAAATCAATAAGATGCAGTTTTAATTTCTCTAACATACAAAATATTCGAATATCTTATCCAGTTTTTTATGTTTATCCTAAGAATTAAAAAGGTTAAAACTAATCAGTTAATTATTATCCAAAATAATGTCAGCAATACCGTGCAGTTCAATCTTTTGATCAACGTTAAAATTTACAAACTAAAAACCTTTAACTTTTCTTCCTGTTCGTGACAGTTTAGATTTTACTTTAATTTTTTAAAACTTTTTTTTGAAAGAAAAACATGTATTTTAATAAAATATTTACAAAAAATACACCTAAAATTTTCTTTTCAAAATGAGTAACCTTTTTTCTGTACTTGTGTTTTATTCTTAAGATTATTTTTAAAGATTTCCCATTCTTTTTGTTAATAATTAATAAACATAAATAGCATATCAGTTTTGTAATTCAGTTGCAAATCATTGTATTACGCATTCATAACTATCATGAGCAATGCCTTCTTCACCGATGACTAAACGGGAGCATCATGCAGTTTCAAAAATTTCCTCTAGCTAATAAGTATTTTCAACCAAAATATGAAAGCTCTTCAGTTAATTTCTGCTGTTGAAAATTATGTAATTGTAAATATCGTGAAAGTTATATTGTTACACAAATTCTGTCAGTTTTTTAAAAAATATAATAAAAATGTTCACTAATACTTGTTTCTTTTTTTTTAGCTAATTGTGTATTTATTAAAAAGGAAGAAATTGGTAACAGTTTATTATCAAAAAAAAACATTAATTAACAGTACCAATTAATAATGTTTAATTTTCAGGGACAATTTATATAAAAGAAATAACTTACATTTTTATGCATCTTTTTTTTCCAGGATATGCGTTGGATGTGAAGTGACAGCAGCAGCAAATGTGATAGAAATAGTTTTTATCACCTATGATGGTTTTAAAATAAGATTAAAAATTCGTTTAAAAACTAGTAGATAACAGAGTAAATTTAATATTTCGTTTGAGGACACAGTTTAAATTATAACTTTTAAATGCCAGTTTTTATTTATTAAATAAAGTTTTTCAGCATACATGTATATAGCAATAAAACATTTTGGTGACAGTTTTAAATATAAATTTAATACTGTTTTAAAAGTTTTCTTCAGCCTACAGTTGGACTAAATTACAAACAAAAAATTGCAGTCCTCGAATTCTTTAAGAAAAATAAAAAGGTTACCAATATGAACACAGAAACAGTTTAAAGCACCATTCATTTATGTGTCAACTAATATTTATCGAATAACTCTGTTTTCAAATTAAACAAAAGAATGGCAATGGAAAGAAATGCGCAGATAATATTTAAGCGTCAAAAAGCGTAGTTATTAAAACACTCGAATAAATGCGAATAAGAAGAAATAATTTAAAAAAGAACAAACTATAAGCAGTTATTACAATAAAAAGCGCCACCTTTTGTCACTTTTATGAAAATCTCTAAGCATTTGGTAACAAAAAGTTTAAAAAGTCATAAAACTGCTGCGAAAGACCTCATCAGTTTAAAGAAATAATTAAAGCTAAAGAATGCGGACAAAATTACTGCTCAAATACCCCCAAACCTTCTAAACCTTTTTTACTCATGTAACTCCTCTCAAAAAACAGTTTAACATACAAAAATAATAAAAATAATTGCTCGTTTGATTCAAATATGGATTAGTTTAAATCACCAAAGCGCATGGCAGTCTATTCAATAATAATTTAAAAAAAACTTGACTTTTTTGAAAAAAGAAATGACAATTGAACTTGCAATAAGCATTCCTCTCTAAAGCTAAACAGCTCAGCAAACCATATTTATTTCTTTAATAACATTACTTCTGACTAATTTGCTGTTTTTTTAAACATCATAAATGTCATTTAGAAGTTATATGAAATACGCCAATTCGCAGTTAATAACTAAATTAAAGAAAGCTATCTTGGGCACACAGCTTTCGACTTAGACAGTGAAGGTTAATGTTTCTGAATTTCAGTACTCTAATTTCATTCATTTAAAACTTTCCTTCCCTTAAGCTTTTAACGTCTTTCTGTCAGTGGTTGATAACATTTTCACAAATTATTTTTAATTTTTTTAATTTTGAATCTAATAAAATTTTCAATGGTTGATTTTACTTTATTCAGTTTTTTTAAAATACAAACTATTAATTTTTTACTCGAACGCTTATCATTAATGAAAATTATCATAAAATAACTTCCCAGAAATCATTTTGTTTTAAACAAAGTAATGATTTATTTTTATTTGGCACTATTCGTTTTTAAATTTTGTTTTCCACGGTGGATGAACATTACAGTCAAGCTTTGAGAAAGAAGAAAAATTGTGCAACTCAGTTATTTTTTGCATAAATTATTTCATAAAAAATAGCAAATTTGATACTGTAAGTTCAGTTTTAACAAAATTAGGCTATTTAAAATTAAAAAAGCTTTTTATTATTGAAATAAGAAAAAATCAGTTTTTGACTTTTATAAAAATTTAATTAAGATGATGCAGTTAAAATACTGTGTAGCCAAGCAAACTTATTTAGTGGGGATTTTAGTGACTAAAATTATGCTTAAATGATGTTTCGAAGCTAGTCATGTCTAGGGTTGGGGGCGCGCCCGAAATTTCAAAAAAGTGGGCGCGCCTGGGCGCATGCGCCCGTGACCAAAAATTTACAAAAATTTAAATTTTTCATAAAATCGTTTCAAAATTGCTAGGGGGCTATTAATGCTATTAACAAAGTGTCCTCTCATAGTTTTTTGATTTAACAGCTGTTTTTCAACGAAAAAACTAAAAATTGTTTAACTACAGTATACCTGGGATACTGTATTAACAAAAAAAATAAGTTTTAATGTGTTAAATAGTTATATTAATGTTTTCTTACATTGCAATTTATTATTTATGTCGACAATCAGTTGTTTTTGACCATAGTTTTTAAAATATTCTAATTTTTAAAAAATTTGGTTCGGGCGCAAATTCGGGCGCGCCTGGGCGATGACACCTCTGCGCCCGGGCGCGCCCGCCCAATCAACCCTAGTCATGTCATGTTTATTGCAAAAAATTCATTTTGTTGCATACCCCAAACTATAAGTATTTATCAGTTTATATCCATCATAGACGTTAACAACTATACTTCACGTAATATATTTATATGGAAGTAGGTGAAGGAGGTGGATTCTGATAATGATATATTGCCCCTAACTACTTCAGCTATTTTCATATAGCTATTAAATCCCAGGGAGGAGGATTGCGCAGCTGATTTTTTGTCCCTAACTATCCCTATAGTAGGCGAGTATTTGGGCAAAATATGAGGCCTCAACTCCACCATCAGTTGGAAACGTTTACGGTAAGCTTTTAAAATTAAAACAGAGAAAGCCTTTTGTTTCAAAACAGATTTTCATGAAAGCATGTTTAAACTACGAAATAAATAATATTAATAATAATTTATTGCTCAGAAATACCATTAGTAGCAACGGAATAAAATAAAAATTTCATGTACACAATTTAGCTTACGACGTTGGCCATATTTTAAACACTACCCTTGAGAGTGCTTTGGAACAGTTTCATATAATATTAAAAAACGTTAAACGAATTCTATGCAGTTACTAAAAAACTTTACATTTGCAAAAAGTATGAGAAAACTTTTGTGTATCCTACGTAAACCCTGAGAAATTAAATCAAAAACAAACGAATCACATTTAAAAAAACGATAACAATACCGGTGACAGTTTCAAATATAAATTGAACAACTTTATAGAAGTTTTTTTGGTCCACAATTGAAGAAATTTCACAGTTTAACAAACAAAAGAATTTCATTTTACGAATCCTTAGAGAAACATAATAAGATTGCGAGTATGACCTAAGGAACAGCACCATCTTGTCGTGTCAGTTTCACCTTTTACAGTTTATGCATTTTAACATTTTAATATAAAATCAGCAATGTCAGTATCGAATTAAAAAATAGAATTTCTATAACAAAACAATTTAAGAATTTTTTTATTTACTAGTATTAGACCTATTATTTTGTCAGTAAAAACATTTTAATATCAATTACTTTCGACGTCTACGATTTAAGTTAAGCAGCATAATATAAAAATATGCAGAATCAATTTTATAACAAAACTATAATTCTTTTTCAGTTAAAACCAAAAAAAAAACTCGCGGCCGAAAATAGTTTTAAAAATTAAAAAAATGTGAAATTTTAGCTGTAACATGTTCTCATGGATATGCAATTTTTTAAACATTTTAAATATAGGTTAGAAGTTATCTGACAAATGCCAACTTACAGTTAAAAAATAAATTAAAGAAACACTCGTATACAGTTTAGCCAAGGGGGAACTTAATACAGTTACAGAAAAATTAAATAAGCGATAAAATGCATAACAAAAGGATGCCCAGTTTAAGATAATGAAAGCAAAACAATGTAAAAAACGTAGACCAAAAGAAAAATAATACAGTTATTTTATTTTTTGGAAGTAAGGTTTTTGAAATTAAAACAAAGGAGGCCTTTTGTTTCAAAACGAATTTTCAAGACAACACGTTCAAAATACGAAATAATAATTAGTACACATTTGCTGCAATCAAGGAACAGTTTAATTTATCAAGAGGCATAAAAACACAATTAGTAGCAACGAAATAAAAAACATGTGTTCTTAAAAAAATCAGCATGCTCCGCCAGTTTCTGAAAATTACTCTTTTTAGCGCTATGAGCCAGCATTTTACTCTGCAAAAAAGCTTGGCAAAAACAGTTAAACATTTAACGCTATAATTAACAATCTTGCAGTTACTTAAATTTATGAAAAAATTAAATCTATCAAAAATTTAATAAACGGATAAATAACCAAAAAAAAGCTGTCTTTTCAGAAGAAAATTTCGAATCTACCAAAATTTTTTTCAATATGTCAGTTTATGTTGATCAAAAACAGCTTAAATCTTCAACAACAAATTTGAACAACTCATGAACAAAAAGTGATAAATAAATAAAAAACATATTCTTTGCGATAAATATCTAACAGTTAAAACCTTCTTTCTTTGTAATATTTAACGTTTTTCTGTTTGTGGTTGAAGTTATAACGTTTTCACAAATAATTTTCTATTTTTTTAATTCAGAGTCAAACAAACTTTTTCAATGCTTGATTTTATTTTGTTCAAATTTTTTTAAAAAAACTATTAATTTTTAACTTTAACTGTAGAAAAACGAACAGCTTATCATTAAGAAAATTATTATAAAATAGCTTCCCAGAAATTGAAAGATTCGCAGTTTTTTTTACTAAAAAAGCGGAAGACGAAACAGTTTTTGTATTACATAAAAATTAGACATACTCATGCAGGTAAGCTTTGGTGAAGCCAATATTAAAAAAATTTTCTAATGATAAAAGTTTGCCGACGATGGCAGTGGGCATAGCAGCGATGTTCAACTGAAAACAAGTACACTGTTTGCAACAAGAATTTCAGTTTTCGAAGTTGTTTATAGAGTTCAAAAAAGAGGTTTTTTTGCAAACAGACAAAAGGGGTTGACAGGTTTTATATTTCATATACACAAAAAAATTAAGGGGTGCTTTTAAAAATTTTAAATATGACAATCGTTAGACTTAAATTACAGTTTACTGCATGGAAAAAAAATTTCATCATTAAAACGCTTCAGTTTTTGAAAAAAAAACAATTTTAATTTCCTAATTACAAAAGCGCAACAATGACAATTTTTCATATTTTTTTTATTCAAAAGTTCAAAGTTATCCATATGAAAGTACAATTAGCAAATCGAGATCTATTGTAATTACATTTCTGATAGTTACATTGTAATGCTCCTATATATATATATATTCGGTTGTGTTTGTTAAAACTTCTGTCCATCAAATAATAAATCCAGTTTTTTAACACTAATATCAGGTCGTACTTATGGCGTCACAGTTACATAAAAAAAATAATCTTACCTAAAAGTGTTCGTTGTGCATAACCATATTTTTGGGCTTCAATGAATCGGTGATAATACACATCATCTTTGTAAATTGTTTCAATATCACTTCCAGCAGGATATAATTCTAAAATCGGAAAGTATTACATTACAGTTTTAACTATTTTTATAGCAATGTCACGTACTTGACATAACATTAACACTAAATTGTGTAACAGCAAATCCACTTGGAGGCCAGCTCAAAAAAAGGCGATATAAAATTGATTAATTTCAAACGTTCCTCAGTTCTAAAATTAATGTGAATCAAAAAAGATACACAAAAACACTGGTTCTACAGTGTTAATTGACAACAGCTGACTGATTTAAATCGTGTACAGTTAAGTATATAGAAACGTGTTTTGCGAAGTTCTTTAAAGAAGAACAAAAATATTAATGATAACTTGCAGATATTTAAATTAGAAAATAAATTATACGTTAAAAATGAGATAGCGGTATTAACAAATGCATTGAAATTTCCAAAAATTTTTGTGATAGCGATGATATGGTAATTATACTGTCAATCCTCCTTTTTTAAGTTGACATAATGATTAAACATAACATACTTATAAATTTAAAAAAGCTTAATATGGGATTTGAACGTGTAAATTACTATCGCCGCTATCACAAAAAGTTCAAAAGGGCGAAAACATTTGCACGCTACTGTAACTCCTTTCAAAAAACAGTTTAATAAAAGAATATATCCTAAATCTATAAAGAAAACTGTAAAAGCTTTATTTAAGGTGTTTAAATAAAGGGTTTTATGCGAAACAGTTTAATTTGTTTTAAGATTGTTTGTAATAGATATCAAAAAATAATTCGCATGTAAATTCTTACTAAAAGGAGCAAAAATTTTTTTTTTAAATATCCCTACCAAAGAAAACAGTTTTTAAAAGTAATTACTGAATTATCAGTTTCATTTTTTCTGATGTATGGTGATACAGTTAATATATATTTATGAAAAGATTCTTTTGAACACACAAGGATAAATAGTTCTTGTAAAAGAGCAGCAACAAGGCTTACCACAACAAATGCATCAGAATAATAAATGTCCTTATTTTTTGTAAAATTGATGATAACCATACAATAAGACAAAAATCCTGTGACTCAGTTAAGAGCACTTCCAATAATAGTTTTCCAGCTTCTGAACAGTTAGTTGTTCGCTTTTCCATCGAACATAAAAGTTTTCATCAACTTTTATGTTCGATGGACTTTACAGAATTCCATCATTATCCATACCTACAGATTACAAATTTAAAGGTAAATCTTAGTCAGTTTTTTCCATATATACATATTACCGATTGTCATAGTTTCATGTTGCAGTTGATAGAGTGCAAAATTATAAATGCTGTCAGTTTTCTATTAAATTTTTAAGCAGAACAGAAATTGTGGTCTTCTCCTTATTGAACAATATGCAGTTTGATTAATATTATGATTTTAAAAAGTTAAAAAAACACAATTTTAACACAAAAAAGATGACAAAGTGCATAATGCACCACACTGTAGAAGGAGATTTGTTTAATCAAATTTGCATGTTTCCAGTTTTTAAACTTTTTTCCAAACCAGGTTAAGACTATTTAAATTGTAATTTGAATGGATCTGTTTATTGCTTATTTTTTTCATAATTTAAAAAAGTATAAAGTCAGCCAAATAGTACTGCAGTTTCTATAAAAAGGCAATAAAATTCAGATCTTCAAAAAAAGGTCACAAAATTTGCAGTAAACAAATGCCAAATATCCTTTCTAAGACGATTTTTTGGTTTATGGTTCAATGATTGCAGTTTTTAATAGAAGAAAATTACAGTTTAACACAAAAAAATGCATTCCTTTTCCTTTTATATTTAACTCAACTTCTGCATTTTGCGATGCATTATTTTTTGTATCATGTGAGTTAAACTTTTAAGAAACAGATTTATAAAAGAAGCTATTATGCAAATTTAATATGAACTAATTCATTAGTGACATCATAATTAGCTTTATAAATGCCATCATTCTTTCGGACCATATATTTAATATCTTTGGTATTTTCGGTGCCCTTCCACACAACAAAATTCCATGGATCATTTTCGACTCCATTAAACCAGGCTTTGCATTTCCATACTGTTGTAAATTTTGAAGCTTAAATTTTACAGTTTTTGTGTGTAATAAGTCTTTTACAAAACCTACGAAATCTAACTTCATAAAATTCATTTGGTTTTATTAATCTTTCACCTTGGCATACATCTTTCGGACACATATCAATAACAATCGGATGATCATCTTCATTAACCATCTAAAAATGGCATAATTTACAGTAAGCTTTTACTGATAAAACATACTTTTAATTTTCTCATTACTGTTTTGTCATCGGCTGTTACAGGCATACTATTTTTTGTCAAATATATTTAATGCTGTGTTTAAATGTTTTTGTAAAAAAACTGATCGTTTCTTTCCTTGTTCAGCGGTATTCCATTATAGCAAACGATGGGAATTATAAAAAACTGCCCAGCAAATTCCTGTGTTGCATTCATTTAAAATAGCTGTGATAAAATTGAATTAAAAACTGCACCTATTTTTTCAAGTACAATTAAGTTGACTACTACTACTGCTTAATTGTATTTATTCTTTAAAATAAATTATGACTTCGTTTTATTTCATCGTTATTATCAAAGTAATTTGAATTTAATATCAATTTATACTCAAAAAATTGAATTTCGTCATAGAAAAATCAGCTTCTAAAATATAATTATGAACTGATTTAGTGGAAACAGTTTAATATAAGAAACTGTTTATTAAACTAGATTTTTAAATTGTTATCCTTAAGAAAGTGGTAGCAGCTTACAGCTTATTTAAAAAACATTGCTTACTTTTTTCTTGCATCTTTTATTCCAGAATTTATTGGATGTGATGGATGTAAAGTCGCAGCAGCAGATGTAGCAGAAATAGTTTTTACCACCCTTGATGGCTCTCCACTACCCTTTTTAATATCAATATTGTGATCTCTAAAAAAAAGATATATATCAGTAAATTAAACCTTTTAAAAATTTCAAATTTCAAATCGAAAGGAAGATGCGATGAACAGTTTAAATAAACGATAACAAATAAATTAATTTCAAACGTTCCTCAATTCTAAAAATTAATGTGAATCAAAAAAAGATACACAAAAAAAACTGGTTCTACAGTGTTAATTGACAACAGCTGACTGATTTAAATCGTAAATAAACATATACAGTAGGGTTTATTTAAAAATGTGTTTTAAAAAGTATCTTTAAGAAGAACAAAAATAATAGTGATGACTTACAGATATATAAATTAGAAATAAATTACTAATGACCAGTTTACGTTAAAAATGAGATAGCGGTATTAACAAATGCATTGCAGTTTCCAAAAATTTTTCACTAATATAACTCCTTTCAAAAAACAGTTTAATATAAGAATATATCCTAAATCTATAAAGAAAACTGTAAAAGCTTTATTTAAGGTGTTTAAATAAAGGGTTTTATGCGAAACAGTTTTATTTGTTTTAAGATTGTTTGTAATAGATATCAAAAAATAATTCGCTTATTACCCCTGTAAATTCTTACTAAAATGAGCTATATTTTTTTTTAAATATCCCTACCAAAGAAAACAGTTTTTAAAAGTAATTACTGAATTATCAGTTTCATCTTTTCTGATGTATGGCGATACAGTTAATATATATTAATCAAAAGATTCTTTTGAACACACAAGGATAAATAGTTCTTGTAAATGAGCAGCAACAAGGCTTACCACAACAAATGCATCAGAATTATAAATGTCCTTATTTTATTTAAATTCATGATATAACCATACAATATGACAAAAATCCTGTGACTCAGTTACATTAAATTAAATTTACTGCAGTTTCTATAAAAAGACAATAAAATCCACAATATCAAAAATCCTTTCTAACAAATTGTAAGACAATTTGTTATGCAGTTTTTAAAAGCAAAAAGGATTATTTTTGAATAAAACCAGTTTTTACACATATGAGATAATAACGATAAATAACAAAAAATATTTCTAATACAGTTTTAACACTCAGCTGGATTCACATAAACTATTGGTATTGCTTTGCAGTTTTAAAAAAAATTGCTTACTATTTTTTAGTATCTTTTATTCCAGGATTAACAGGATCTAATAAGTTTTTTTATTCAAAAAACAAAATTCTTCAATTTGTGTGAAACTATAACTGTGGTCTTCCAAGAACACAAATCGTAACGTGTCAATGCAGTTTATTCAATATTATAATTTTTCAAGTTTTATTAAACACAATTTTTACACAGATAACGATAAATAACAAAGAATATTCTAAAATAGTTTTAATACCCAGCAGGATTCATATAAACAGGTCTTCGAAAATCATTTGATGCAGATAAAGTGCCATCTGGATTCCTTACAATTGCTTGAATAGTTGCAAATGGAAATTGCATTGCTGACATGTTATGACCCCTATTTGATAGGGCTTCAACCATGACCTCAGGGAATCCACTTTCATAATAAGTTGTAAAAGGAGTAAATTGATTATGAATTCGAGGGAAATCGATTGATTCTTTGATTGTTTGATTAAAGCTAAATGTTTGAAGGATGAATTGTGCCAGGGCCGAGATAATCCTGGAACCACCTGCTGCTCCAATGGAAGCTTTAATTTCGCCTGTATCTTTATTGTAGATTAGCACCGGGGCCATTGAGGACATTGGCCGTTTTCCGGGAACGATATAATTGGATTTCGATGCTTCAAAACCAAAATAATTTGATTTTCCTGGAATTGAAAAATCATCCATTTGATCGTTATAGATGATTCCCAAATGTGGGGAACGCCTTCTTGCACCATAAATATTATTGACAGATGAGGTCATTGAGATAGCATTCCCGGAAGCGTCAATGACAGATGTATGTGAAGTTCCATGTTTTCCAGGTTGATCTAGTTCTGCTCCATATTCAGATGGAGCTAGAGATGCTTCAGTTGACTTGATTTTTTCAGCAATTTCTCCAATGAAATTTGTATTAGTTAATTTTTGTAATGCTTTACTGGCATCTGGATGGAAGTGGAGATCCGCTAAAAATGGTGAAACAATTATTAAAAGTTTTTTTATCTTAATTTAAAAAGATTCGTTAAATTTTTTTATGAATTTCAGTTGGTTATTCTTTTGTAATTAAAATTATGCTGCTGTATTTTTATTCTTTCTAACAGTAGTATAGGAAAGCAGCTAACAATATAGTGCATGATTTTAGGTTAAAATCGTGCATTTTTTTGTTAATGCACAGAGAAAAGGACAAAGTGTGCGCTGCCGGTTCCGAATTTTAGCGCTTTAAGATTATATATTATTTATTTGTACGAAACCAAATTCCTACATCAGCAGTTTTTTTCTTTCATTGTGAAATTTTTAAAACTTTTATTAGACTTTGCTAAATTATATATTGAAGAGATAGCGTCGTAAAAAGTTTGCTCAGTTTTATTTTTTTTTCGCAATGCTAAACATCGCTCCAGCAAGTTTCGTTTACATCGAACTTCTTCAGACATGCTAAAATTAAAAATTAGTTCATGCATGTCGACATCTGCTTGAAAATCCATAGCTTTTGTAATGCTATTTAATTAAAAAATATTATTTACAGTTTGTTTTCTCAAAAAAGCAGTTTAATAATAATTTTAATCAAATTTAATTTCTGTAAAATGAGAAAATTACCGAAAAATAACCGAAAAAATACTTTTCAGCTTTTGGCATTTTTACAGTTGACGAAATATTGTATGCCCTATTTTCACCTACTTTCTTTACAACATAATATTATAACAACATGTTAGTTTTGCAATTAAGCATTAGCAGATATGTTCTTAACAAATTTTCAAAGTTATCACTTGCTGTAAAGCATTATCCAGTTTAGAACCCAAATTGTCTTCCCTTACTTTTTCACGCAGTTTTTAAAAAATAATATTACCTAAAAGTGTTCGTTGTGCATAACCATATTTCTGCGCTTCAATAAATCTGTGATAATAGACATCATCCTTGTAAATTGTTTCAATATCACTTCCTGCAGGATATAATTCTAAAATGTTCAATATACTGGCCCAGTTTAAACTGCTGTTAAAAACATGTTACTTACTAGACATAACATTAACGATAAACTGTGTAACAGCAAATCCACTTGGAGGTTTCGGGCCACACATAACATAACTTTCAGCAAAATTAGAATTTTCAATGGGTTTTTCATCAATAATTGTACGGTATTGTTCAAGATCTTGTTTAGATACATATCCTTCTGAAAATAAATTATTATTTTATTAAAGCAAGTTTAATTCCATGTCTTTTCTATCATATTTTAAATATCAGTTATTATTTACTGAATTAGATCAATTAACTTTCAGTTTTAACCAAAATAACTAATCTTATAATTATGTTAGAAAATAAGGTGAAGCTTTATCTGTCAGTTTTCATAAATTTACTTTAAAACTATTTTTTTAAACGTAGCATTTGTCATATCAGTTTTAGTTTTTCATATATACTTTTTTATCAAAAAATTTAAACTAATTAACACTTACCATTAGCAAAAATTTCAGCTGCCATTTCTTGCGCAATTTCACCATTATAAAAAAGTTTTACAGGATCCGTTGAAACAGCCAATTTTCTTAAAGTTTCTGCTAGCTCTGGATTTTTAAATATTTCGCCTTCTTTAAACAATAGTCCTGTTGCTCTGTTCATAAAAAAGGTTCTGAAAAAAAAACACAGTTATCCTTTAGTGAAAGATGTGGAAAGAAGATATGACAGTTAAATAAGAACAAAGACGTACTTTAAAGTTGGCTCATTTTCGATATCATCTTTAATAATTTTAAGATTCTTCTCCATCAGCTTTGTAACAGGATATCCATCTTTAAGAAGTTTGACAGTTGGAAATATTAAATCTTGCCATGCCACTTTTCCAGATCCATATCTCTTAAACATTGTCCAAAAACCATGTAATTCACCTGGAGTTGCAATGGATTTGTAGCCTAAAAAATAAATTGAACGGTTTAATTTGCAGATGACTTCATGCACAAATAGCCTGAGAGAGCATTGACGATCATCAACCGCTGGCAGTTTAAATTTTTGATAAAAATTTATAGATCAATAAACATCGCAGTTTAACTCCCTCACAAGAAAGCATAAAATGTTCTTCAAATACATGTGTTCTAGCTTTAACTTGATACAATTTTAAAAACTTGTACCGTTTTCTAATGAGTATTTTCGATCTTTTTTAACAGTTTTAAGTTTCCTCAAAAGAAATTTTAAATGGCTAAAATATTATTTAATTTATGTTACTACCCAAGTTAATTTTCTTTCATGAAACTAGATAAAATCTTCCAGTTGTCTTTTAAATAGCTTTGCTAAATTTTATTGATCTTTTGTGCTAACCACAATCGCGTTCAGTTAAACCTATCTCTTTCAAAGACAATCACCTGCCAGTTTAAAATCTTTTTTATGTTAACAAGAAAACTCACCAATAAAAGCATCTTTTGGTTTATCGTTGAAAGAATTTTCATTTGTCGCTAATGGAGCAGTTTCTCGTGCATCAATAGAAATACATTTTTTAATTTTTGCATCATAAATCGTCGCTAAAAATCCACCACCAATTCCCGAAGAATGTCCATTAATTCCACCAATACAAAAAGAAGTTGCAATTCCAGCATCAATTGCATTTCCACCTTTCAACAGCACATTTCGACCAATCTCTGAACAAAGACCATTGTCAGAGGCGATGGCAGTTTTTGAAAATGTTGCTTGCAGAGAATTTGGTGATGCTGGTGGCCAATCATCTTTGCTTAGATCTGATAATGATTTTGATGAATTATTTGAAGAAGATGACAGTGATGAAGGTGAATGAGTAAATGAGGTATTATTTAATAGAATAAATACAAGTAAAAGAAGCAGCAGCGCAAATACCATTACAACTAATGCAGCAATTAACCATGGTAGGCCTCTAAAAATGTATTTAATGGATATAGGTTGGACAACAGTTTTATAAAAAAAATCAATACATTAAAAATTTTTTTCGCAAGTGGCGCCAGTTTAAAAATCTTATTTAATTTGAAATTTTGTGTATCAGTTTTATAAAAAGCTTTAATAAACTGTTTCATCTTTAATTCAGATATATTTGGATTTCAATGTAACAAAGTGCGATATTACAACATCAAAACCCCCGCTCTTTTATAATCACTCCGTAATACACTCATAAAATTGATTAAACTGCAGAACACCATGCTCAAAATATAAGAACATATTTAGTTTTCTTGGCAGACTGCATACAACAGTTTTGCTAGTGCCTCAAAACATTAATAGTTTTTATAAAGCAAAATTATATATTTGTAAAAAACAGTTTTTTGGCGATATTTTTATTAGAGATTTTTAATAAGATGCATCTTGGGTCAGTTTATATTTTAAAAATTGTATTTTATTGCTAGAAAATCCATTTCTTGTTAATCAATATGTATTCGTTAAAAAGGTATAAACTCATAAAATCAAAAATATCAAAAAAACTCTTTATCAGCAGCAGATACATATAGATAGCTGTTGTCAGTTTAATATCAAATGTTTAATTTTAAGCAACTGCCAAAAAATTCTCAGTTTTAAAACAAGAATATTACTTACTTTTTTCTTGCATCTTTTATTCCAGGATTTATTGGATGTGATGGATGTGCAGCAGCAGCAGATGTAGCAGAAATAGTTTTTATCACTCTAGAAGGCTCTCCACTACCTTTTTCAATATCAATATTTGAGACCATTTTTCTAAAAAAATATGCATCATTAATTTAAACTTTTTTAAACATTAAGAGAAATTTAAATCGATTTAAAGAAAGATGCAATGAACAGTTTAAAAAAAACGATAACAAATAAATTAATTTCAAACGTTCCTCAATTCTAAAAATTAATGTGAATCAAAAAAAGATACATAAAAAACTGGTTCTACAGTGTTACTTAACAACAGCTGACTGATTTAAAATGCACATGTACAGTTAAGTTTATAAAAATGTGTTTTGAAAAGTTCTATAAAGAAGAACAAAAATATTAGTAATAATATAAATTAGAAAATAAAGTACTAATTACCAAGTTTCCACAAAATGTGATAGAAAAAATAATGTAGAAAACAGTTTTTAACGAATATACTAATGTTTTATTTTAGATAAGAACTATTATAAAATCTAATAAATAGCCAATTCAAAAAAACCTGATGAAAGAAAATGGGCAGTTTTTTAAAGAATTAGAGCTTAGAAATTTGAGTATTGCCGCAACAGTAGAAGAAGTTATAATGAAATAGAATTTAAATTTTGCCAGAAATATTTGCCGCCAAAAAGTGAAAAATCAATTCATTGCAGTTTAAAAAAAGAGAACGAAAAAATCAAATAAAATGACTAATTGACTTTTTTTTTTAAATCGACAAAGATAAGCAACATTTGTTGATTCCATTTTTTTAAACAAGTGTTTGTCAATCAAATATGAGATCCAGCAAACATTCCTATTTCTGTGTTTTATTTTACAGCCCAAACTTGCAAAAGATAACCTGACAAAAAATATAAATTTATCAACTTTCGCTTATTTAAATATTTTTTTCTTAATAAGTGCCTTGATCCGTTTAAATTAAAACTCCTACGAGTTATTCCTCAATTAAAATAAAAATCAAGCGATGACAATGGAAAGCTGCAATTTATATTGATCCCAGTTTTTTGTTAAAAAAATCAGTCAAAATGAGATGCAACAATTATGTTTATTTCTATATTTTTATTTAACATACAAAACCTGGACTAGATAGCGTTTAACAAGATACAAAAACGAACATCGGGGTCAGTTTATATTGAAACTTATACAAGAACCTGAAGGCCAGTTATTCCTCAGTTAAAATAAAGCAACGACAATGGTAAGCAGCAATAATGATTTTATTGATCTCACTTTCTTCTTAAAAAAAGTGTTTGTCAATCAAAAACGTGATCCAAAGAACATGCTTATTTTAATGTTTTATTTGACATATATAACTTGCACTAAACAATCTTGTAACAAAAAAAACATTTATCAGCTTTAGACTAAGAAAAAGAAATTTTTTTTGATGAAAAACAAGTCCAGATTCCTTTGTCAGTTTAAATTAAAGCTTAAACATTAATAAGCATGGTCAGTTATTTCAGCAGATAGCTCGAAGGTAGTACAATTCCATGATTTTGTTAGTTTAAAAAGGAATAATAAAAGTTTTATAGCAAAATTCTCCTGAAAGGCCACAGGTTTAGATAAATTAAATCAGATTAAGATCCAACGAAAATGCTTATTTCTATATTTTATTTATCCACCAAAACTTACAAAAGATAGCCTTGTAACAATAAAAAGAACTACTAATGATGGAGACAATTTTCTCAAAATATTTTCGGCACCAGCAAAAGAAGCTTTGCTCACTTTAAATTAAAATTTTTACAAGAATAAATTCATGTGTCAGTTATATGAAAACACAGTACAATTTTATGACTTTGCTAACATAAAAAGGAATATTAAAAGCTTAAAGCAACACGCAAACAAATGGCAGCTTACCGTAAACGTTTCCAACTGTTGGTTGAGTTGGAGTCCCATATTTCGCCCAAATACCCGTCATAGTAAGAGATAGTTATGGACTAAAAATTAGCGGCCAAATCCTCCTCCCTGGGATTTAACAGCTAAACGAATATAGCTAATAAATGGCAAAAAATATCTATTTTTGCTATACAATTTTGTTTTTCTTAAATTAAACAAGAAGGGAATCGAAAAGTGGGGAAAACCGAAAAATTTTGCCTTAGAACCGCTGCTTCAAGCGGGACTCGAACCTGCGACCTCCTGATTACCGGTCAGGTGCTCTACCAACTGAGCTACTGAGGCACGTCCTTTGGACTTTGGAAATTAAAGAAAACCCTTTAAAGGGCCCTTTCCTGGTAAAGGAAAAGTAACATTTCCACTGATGATTGGGCTTAGCCTCATATTCAAATCAAGTGAAGAATGCCAATTTTAAATTAAACAAGAAGGGAATCGAAAAGTGGGGAAAACCGAAAATTTTTTTAAGTAGAGTAATAAAAAGAAAACCTTAGTTTTGTAGCTGGTCATGCATCTGAAGTGGTTAGAAAGTATTCAAAATACAGATTATTAGATACTTTATAGCATAAATAGATATCGTCTGATATTTACTAGCTATATTCATTTAGCTATTAAATCCCAGGGAAAAAGATTGCGCAGCTAATTTTTCGCTTCTAGCTATCCCTTACTATGACGAGTATACAGACTAAATATAGGGTCTCAACTACACCATCCGTTAGAAACGTTTACGGTTAGAATATGCTTCAATCAAATAACCGACAGGCTATTTTTATGTTTATATGACAACCAAAATTTGAACAGGATAACTTTTTTACTGGAAGAAATAGAATGAAAACAGCTTTCTCAAAATTTTTTAGGCAAAAGCAAAAGAAGAAAACCCAATTTATCAGTTTAAATTAACACTTTTACCAGAATCAATGCCAGTTATTTTAAAATGCATATACATACAACATAGAACAAGTTAAAGAATAACTTAAAAAGAAGCAATAAATGTTTAAGACAAAAGTTTGCAGTTTAAATAAGTTTCAATAAAGAGATCTAACGGAAATGCTTATTTTGTTTTTCATTGAACATCCTAAATTTGCAAAAAAAAAACTTGTAACGAAAAACAACTGGACTCAGTTTTCTCAAAAAAATTTTAAAGTTAACGCAAAAGAAGAAAGTTTAAATTAAAATTTTTGTAAAAATACATTTTTCAGGATGTGAAAACACCAGTACAGTTTAAAAAAATTTGATAACTAAAAGACGAAAAATAAAAGTTCTAAACAATACCCCCGTAAACTGTTTGCAGTTTAGAACATGTTTCAATCAAAAGATCTAACAGACGTGCTTATGTCTATGTTAAGCTCAGTTTTCTTGCGCTAATTAAAAAGAGCGTTTAGAAACTCCATCAATCTATAACTAAGCGAATGGCTAAAAGCAACGACAACGGTTAGCAGCAAAAAAGATTTTATTGATCTCACCTTTCTTTTAAAACATGCTTGTCAATCAAAATGGGACCAAACAGACATGCTTAATTCTATGTTTTTTTGACAGCTAAAATTCGCAATTGATAAACTTTATAACTAGAAACAACGTGTTACACTCAGTTTTGTAAAAAATAGTTTTTTTCGAGCAAAAATAAAGATAAAGCTCCGGGGCCAGTTTAAATTAAAATTTTTACAAAAAAAATTATGGTAGAGTAAATCATGAAGCTCACAAGTATTACAATTTCTAAAAATTTGTAAGCTTAAAATAAAACATTAACAGTTTATAGCACAAATGAAAAAAGCCCAATTTAAATAAAACTTTCAATAAAAAGATCCAACAAACATGCTAATGTTTTATGTGACAGCCAATATTTTAACAAGAAAAAATTTATCAACGTTTGCATTTTAAAATAATATTTTTATTGCCTTACAATACTGATCAGTTAAAATCAAAACTTTTCCGTATGATTATCAGTTATTAATCAACAAACCCAAAATCTATTACAATTTTTAGAAAAGATAACTAAAATTTAAACAAAAAAATTTTTTGTTCATATTTTTTTGATTGCAAGTTCTTGAACAAGATAGCCCAACAACAATGTTATTCAATTTAAGCTTTTTTCAAATTATTTTTCGGTATCAACAGTTGAACGCGTCAGTTTTAAAAAAAACACTAAAAACTGCATTATTAGTTTTTTATTTTTATTTAAAACAGTTTAAAGAAATTACTTTAGTATAACTGCAAAAATAAAGTTTTAAAGGGTAAAGATGATAAGCCTGCAGTTTAAAATAAGTTTCAATAAACAATAATAAAAAAGTTTGCCAGATGTAAACTCCCTCTTATTTCTATTCCCGAAAAAATTTATGCGCAAACTTTTTTTGTCATCAATAAACTATGAAAAAATTAAATCAAAAACAAATGAAACATTGACTAGGAAATCATTCCTCTTTTGACAGTTTACAACATAAAATTAATAAAGTCTTGACGGTTTTGTAATATTAAAAATTGGAAGATAACAGTTTAACAACCCAAAAATGTACTGAAACCAGAAAGCAGTTAGAAAAATTTTGTCAGCAAATTTAACAACGAAAAACTTAATGGGAAAATTTGAATGAGCACTAAAAAAGAAGTTGAATTGATAAGAATAATTTAAACCACATGTAACACCTAGTACAGTTACTAAAAAAGAAACCTCTTATTTCTGTATAAAGTAATGTCCAAACTTTTTTCTGTCATCCATAACCTATTAGAAAATTAAATCAAAAACAAATGATTTCTTACAATGGACAGTTTCAAGTATAAATTTAACAAAGCATTAGAAGTTGGGATATTTACATTTTTGGAAAAAATCAATAAAAAAGAAAAAAAGTTTCAATATTAGAATTTATAAATAATAATGTTAGAATGCTAATTAGGAGTTAAAAATATTTTTTGTTTTCTTATTCATGCCAGTTCTTGTTTATTTAAAATTTTAGCAGCACATTTGGCAATCGAAACGTATGTAAATAAAAGTAGCTTTGCAGTAATTATGTAACCATTAAAAGATTCAGCAAATGAAGTGGTATGATCAGTTTTAATAGAATAACGTAAATTAAATGTTAAAAAGAAACCTCACATTATTGCAAAAAAAATGCGCAAACTTTTTTTTCCATCCATAAACTATAAAGAAGTGTAAATTAAAAAACTAATGAAGCTTTAAAGTGATTTCTCACAAACAGGGATGGACAGAAATCATGTTTTATAACGGAATGGAAAAAAATTTTTTAAACGGATACGGAACTCAAAAAATATACGGAATTCCGTATTTTACGGAAACGGAATTCCGCCCATCCCTGCTCACGAAGACAATTTAAAATATAATTGTAATAACGTTTTAGAAGATTTGCTACGTCTACATCTAAATAAAAAAGCTATACAGTTAAAAAAAATCAAAGAAGTCAGAAAACTAGAATCTTTAAAAAAACGTGCGGATTAAGTCGAAATAAGGATTTAAAATGTTATCTAACCTTATCAGTTTTTATTTATACGAAGCAGTTTGTCAACGCACTTGGCAACAAAATGATAGGAGACAAAATGCAGATATTGTTTAATCATTAAAAAGCCGAGTTAAAAAAGCGATTCAGTTCCTTAAAAAAATTTAAGTTTATAAAGAACATATTCAACGCAGTTACTGAAAGCATGCCCTTTGCAATGAAAAAAATGAATGCCGCTTAGAGCCCCTATAAATGGTAAAATCTATGAAAAATATCAAAAAAAAGTAAAAATTGCGCTCTAAAGTGTTAATTTTAACACATTTTTACAGTGCATTCTTTGGGGACAAATTTGTACTCTCTTTTTTCAACCTGTGCTGCCAGTTTGTTGAAGATCAAAAAATGTAGTAACAGAAAAGCTAGAAAACATCTTAAAGCTTATTACAAAAAGCAGTGCACGCAGAGTTAAAGATCGTAGAATAAAGAGAACAAATAAGCCATTTTGAATCTTCTTTTAAACTGTTTGAAATATGAAATCAATAATAATAATCACCTTTTAAACAATGGTTCAGTTTAATTCACCAAAAAGCTCAGCAGTTCAATTAGCAGCAACCAAAATAAGATTTAACTATTTGAAGAAAAAGAAAATATGAGTTAACATTGCTCAGTTTTGCTAGAAAAAATAATTTAAATTACTTCAATTAATAGTGATCTCACAGTAGAGGTCCCCAACTGACGCCGGGGTTGAGGCCCCATATTTTGCTCATATACTCCTCTTACTATGGGATAGCTGGAGAAAAAATATTATTTCCCACGACCTCGTTCCCTGTGTTTAATATAGATATGAAAATAGCTAAAGTAGCAGGCGATCAATAACTTTCACATTACAGATATCCAGGTGAGGCAGCGATTAAGCGCCCATATTTTGCCTATATACGCGTCTAGTTAAGGGATAGTTAGGGGCAAAATATTATCATCAGAATCCACCTCCTTCACATACTTCTGGATACATATATTATGTTAAGTGTACTAGTTTATGTATATTATGAGTAAAAGCCAATACTACACATAATTTTGAATATGCACCAAAATTAATTTTTTGCTATAAATATGTCATAGCTAGCTTAGAAACACTATTTAAATATATTCTGAGCGAGTAAAAATTCCCAAAAAATAAGATATCTGAACCCGTGATATAGCTACCATGTACTATAGCAAGCTTGCTTAACGTAATGTAGGTATATAAAAGTATGTGAAGGAGGTGGATTCTGATGATAATATTTTGCCCCTAACTATCCCTTAACTAGACGCGTATATAGGCAAAATATGGGCGCTTAATCGCTGCCTCACCTGGATATCTGTAATGTGAAAGTTATTGATCGCCTGCTACTTTAGCTATTTTCATATCTATATTAAACACAGGGAACGAGGTCGTGGGAAATAATATTTTTTCTCCAGCTATCCCATAGTAAGAGGAGTATATGAGCAAAATATGGGGCCTCAACCCCGGCGTCAGTTGGGGACCTCTACTGTCAGATTTCAGTTACTAAATTTTTTTAAAAAAATCTATAACATTTTAGTTTTTGCTTAACAAAAGTGGCTTAAATTATAAAATTCTAATATCATATTTGGCAAACTAAAATCTTAAAATCGAAAATGTCAGTTTTAAAAACAAATCAAAGATTTTAAAAATCAGTATTATTATGTCTATTATACATGAGGGTATTAGAGGTTATAGATGCGTTCTAGAAAAAGATATATCAAATTTAAGTTGGTAACACATCATTGACAAACTCTATTATAAATTATTTTGAGGTAGTATGAGGTTGTGCTAAATTTGTGAAGACAAGACTCAGTTTATTGCAGTTTTTAACAGCACAATTAAAAAAAACTACAAAATAAAAAAAATACGTTGTGCATTGTTTATTTGGCCCTTTAATTTGTAGGTACGTTTGAGGAAACGCTATTCAGTTTACTAAAATAAATAAATCTAGAACTTAAGTTATTACTGATAACAAACTGCATAAACTTATATTAGAAACCAAGCTTCATCAGTTTATTTAATGCATGTCAGTTTTAATAATAAACAGCTATTAGTAAAAGATTTCTTCATGGAATTTAAGAATAAATATTGGATGCGACAAGCAAACACAGTTACTAAAATTTACACAAAAAGTTTGTTATATCGGTTTTGCCTATAAAACTGCACCAGTTAAATATCAAAATAAGAAAATTTATCTTTTGAAAGAAAAAAAAGATAATTTTTTGGTTACTTTTCGGTTGCAAAACCTCTTAGAAGAATGATTTTACCAATTTCGTTTCTCCCAAACAGTTTTAACAAATGTCTTTGGAAATAGCTACAAAGTTTTGTGCGAAAAAATTATTGATTTAAAACGACAGTTTAAAATAAAAATTAAAGAAATTTTTAGCAGTTGGTTAAATTCGAATCGATTTTATCACCTTTAAGTCGCTGTGGCATAGCATATTGCTCCTCAGTTTTATTAAAATAAAATAGAGATAATAAATAGCCGTTTTCAATACTTATTCTAAAAATTATTTTTAACATTTGTTTCCCGTTTTATTAAGAAAAACAGTTTTGACAAAAGCATTTGTTTTATCAGTTAGGCGTATCAAAAAAGTATTATTAAAAGTATTTTGAAGAGCCATCAAAATCAAGACAAATAGAAAAGTAAGACTCCTCCGACAGTTTAAAAAAAATCAAAGCTAAAAAATGCAACAAAATAGAAAAAGAAAGAGCATAGAAGAAGAAGATGGCAGCGTGTTTTTACAATTTTTACATGAGTCCTAAAACGTTTAATGAATTTTTTACGAAAAAAAAACATGGTAAATTAACGGTCAGTTTACTTTATTTACAAAAAAATTTGTTTTACCGGCATATCTTAATATCCAAACTTAAAAAAATTTTCTAAAGAAAAAGATAATAGAATAATTAAAGTAATTTTTTATCCTCTAAAATCTCTTCCTATGAAATGGATAAGCTTTATAAAATAAATAATTTTGGTTGTGCAAATCCAAAGTTAAATAGAAATTTTTTTTCATGTGCTTATCAGTATCTTCCTGTCAAAAATTACAATTGAAAATGCCCAAAAGTTGAAAAAAAAATCAAAGCTAAAAGAACGCATCAAACACAAAATAGAAAGACAGAAAAGAAGAAAAAGATCACAGCTAAAAAAATATTTTAACATTTGTTTCCAGAACCTTAGAACATTCGATGTGCTTTTTTGCAGACCCAAAAATTTTGATAACAAAACCCAAATATATGTAAACATGTATATTCATTAATAAGGATTTGCAAAACGACAGTTAAGAAATTTTTGGCGACAGCAGTTTCAGAACAGCTTTATTTATCAAAAAAGTTATATAATATCTTCTAAAGAAAAAGATAATGGCACTTTTAAAATGATATTTTTGTTCTCTCAAGCATAGATCAGTCTTATAAAATAAACTTATTATTGTGGGTCACACTTGGGCATAGGCTGCGACAGGGTGCGATTTTGAGGATTTTTCAAGAAATTAATTAAATTTTTTTTTATAATTTTATAAAATCAAAAAAGGACGCGACTTTTTTCACTGTGGGTTATCAGTTTTATTAATCAAAAATTACATTTGGTAATCCACTAAAGTCAGTGTAAAAAAAGTTAGAAAACTTTCACAGTTAAAAAAAATCAAAGCTAAAACATAGCAACAAACACAAAATAGAAAAAGAAACGGGCAAAGAAAAAAGATCACAGCTAAAAAAATGTATTAAACAAAAAAAAGAGAGAAGAAGATGTCAGGTGTCTCATTTGCTGTCTCATTTTCACTCAACTTTTATTTTATTTAGCAGTTTTAAAAAAAAGACATAAATTACATTTGAAACTATGTTGTTTATGGAGGGGTTAAATAGGTTTTTTAAATATAACCTCTTTTTTGCTGTTACTGCTGTTGCGGCTTCAAAGGTTAAATTTCGAGTTTTTTCTTTTCTGCAAAAATGGGTGTTTTTAAATAAATCGCTGCTTTTTTTGTGAACCCCCGTTTAAAGAGCGATCATAGAAGAGAAAAGAGAAAAAAAGAAAGTGAAAAACACAGATGATGTGACAATTCTACTTTTTTTTGATGACATGATAAATTTGGCCCTGCGGGCAATTAAGGAATGAATGAACAAAAAACAAGAAATTCGGTGAAAAGAAAAAATGAAAGTTAAAGGTTAAAAAGTAGAACGGAACAGCGATGAAAATAAAAAAAACATTCCAAAAAAAAATTTAAGTGGAATAGGTTAAATTACAATTTTGACAGAGAAGAGTAAAAAGAAAAAATGTTAAGATCAATGATGCAGAAATTAAAACCTGTAGTAGTTTCTAGTTCATTTTTACAATACGTCAGTTTAAAAAAACTAAAATTTAACATTCAGATCAAAATTAAAGACTTTCTAGGAATTTCTGCATGCCAGATTTAAAAAGCTTTAGAGATTTTTTAACAAATAATAAGAAAAGTAGGTCAAAATTGAGGGGTCAGTATTATTAAAATTTTGACTACACTGTTTTTAAATTATATAACATAGCAGAAGAACTAGAAGGATTGTAGATGCGAAAATTCAATGAAAGAAAAAATATGCTGTAGTTTGCTAATAAAGCCTTTTAAATCCGAGTTTTATGCATTCCAAGTTTTAAATGTTAGGTAAAAAAGAGATTAAAACAGGAGTTGCTAAAGAACAGTTTACTTAATGCTTTATAACATTCTTCAAAGATTTGGCGTTAAGTTCTGCAGCTGAGGAGATAAAATGGAAAAAAATCAAAAAATATTAATGATCCAAAAATTGAACACCAGAAATTAGTTACATTTTTTATTCCTTTACATCGTTCAAATTGTAGCAACTCCAGTTTTTTAGTTATTATTAAAATATAGGTCAAATATAATAGGAATTTGCAGAAAATAAAAAAGTAACACAGTTTTATGAACATATTTTTCAATATGGATGTTCCAAAAGTAAGCTTTATTAAACCTTTTTACAATAATAGCAGTTTGTACAGAATTTTAACAATAAGTTAGCTAAAGAAATTTGCAGGTTTTTGAGATCGAAATTATCCTTGTCAAAAAATGGGTCAATTTTTAAAAAATTTTTGTTTATGGTTTTTTCTTGGGCTACACAGTTTATAATTTAATATATCAAAAACAAAATTTCAACATGTAACAGTTTAATCCAAATTTTCACAGCATGATGTTTGCACAGTTTTTAAAATATTTTTTTTTGTAAAAAGATCGCTAGCTTTGTACATGAATGAGCAGTTAACTTTACAAAAAACGATAATATTAAGCGACAATAATGGATGAACAATTTTTTTATTTTGGACAGTTAAAGCTCATAACATAAGACCGCATAGTTCAGATAATGCAGAGTCATAAATTAAAAAAGAAAAGAAAAAGGAGGTTCAATTAAACAAATGAGATTAGAAAAGCTAAAAAGGTTAAAAAAATTAAAAAACAAAACTCAATAAGTTAATGCTCTACAGTTTTGTAAAAATCCAATTACCGAGTTGTCAGAAAGGAAATCAGCGATAAAGACACTATAGAGAATTTAAAATGTTGCAGATTACAATAACAAAAAAGGGGCACCAAAAATTATCAAAGAATTGCTACTTTCACACAATGCTTGCAGGTTTTTTTAGATTAATAACTATCGTAAAATCATGTAACTATTTTGATCAGTTTTAAATATTACATGTAAAAAGAGAATCAATGTAAAAATTACTGTTTTAATATAGGAGAGATAAGTTTACAGAAAATTTTATTAAAATTAGAGTAAATTGAATTCATAGAAAGCTTATGAAAGAAATCCTTAGCAGTTTTAAAAAAATCTTTATAAAACAAGCTTTGTATCTGTTACAATTGACACTCATTTACATGCCATTTAGATATGAGTTAAATTTTAAAAGAAGTAAAAGAACCAAGACAGTTATAAACGATATGTTTGATGTTGGAAAGATTTTCTAAAAATTTTTGAATTAAAAACACCTACGCAATAACGTTTATTGGTATGCAACAGTTTTTAGCAACTCTAACCATTAGCATTTATAAAAAAATTTACAGCAGCACAGTTAAGGAATATTAATATTAAACATCGGAATGACAAATCTGCAGAAACTTAAAAAAAAGGTACAAAATAGAGATAAAAAAAGAGTATAATAAAAATTATGATGTCATGAAAAACTGATGATGGAGGGTAAATTCAGTTAATAAAAGCGCTTAACATCCTAAAATTGATAAATGGAATTTAACAAATTTATGAAACCCACGGCGGCAGTTTTAATAGAAAAATTATGGATTTAGAATGCCTACGAAAAAAAAACAATTTTACAGACTTTTTTTTGGAAAATAATATAATGTCATTTTAAAACAAATTAAAGATAATACTATCAAAAATTTTGGTTTAAAAATTTTATTTTATAAATGGTTCATGCGAAGTTCTTGGATATCATTTTCAGTTAACACTAAAGCACAATCAAAAAAAAAAACAAAAGAAGTGACAGTTTTAATAAGATCAAAATAAATTAATTTTTGCATGTTTTTTCAGTTTAAAAATTTTATTTTTATTTTCAATATAAATGGTTCATGCGAAGTTCTTGGATATCATTTTCAGTTAACACTTTTAGCAGAAATCGTATAAAATCAATCAAATAAAGCACAATCAAAAAAAACAAAAGAAGTGACAGTTTTAATAAGATCAAAATAAATTAACAATTGGACAGTTATGGAAAAAATGTTAAATTAGAATGAACAGCAAAAAAACATTTTTAAGGATAAAAAGAAAATGAAAGAAAAATTAAGTACTCGCTAAACAACCTTAAAAACAAAGTCATCAAAAAAACATCAAAAAAATGTGATCACTATTTTGGGAAGAAAAAAAACAAAGTTGTTGTAAAAAAAAGAAAGATAGTTAGAGAGAAGACGAAGACACTTAAGCAGCAGCATCATCATCGATGGATGGATTGTTTGTCTTTCTTTGTTTTTTTGTCTCTTCCTTAAAAAAGATCAAAACAATAAAATATAGACAAGGGAAAGAATAAATCTGGTCAAAAATAATTTATTGCTTACTTTTTTCTTTTTCTTGCGCAGCAGCCGTCACTTTAACCGACACAGCTTTTTGAGTGAAACTTTTTGAGCAACAGTTTTCATAAAATTTAAACAAAAACAAGCTTACTATTGTTTTTGTTTAAATTTTGGCAGCAATTCGAGACAAAATAAATCACAATTCAGTTTTCTACATTTTACCCCTTCGGCTCAAAATTATTACAGTTTTAAAGCCTTTCTTGTTGTACACTTTGCTTCAGTTTACAATGTCGGAAGAAAACTAACCAAAAAGGTTTTAATAAAACAGTAAATAAAGAACTACAGTGTTCATAAAGAACAAGAATATCAGTAATGACAGATAAAAAAAGATGATCGGTTTTTTTCACTTCTTACATAAAAAGGTCGATACAGTAAAATGAGACAAGGAAAAAAAATAAATCTGGCCAAAAATAATTTATTGCTTACTTTTTCTTTTCTTGCACAGCAGACGTTTCTACTTTTTTTTTCAGTTTTTTGAGCTACAGTTTTCAAAAAACAGGTTACTTTTATTTACTTTTTAGGCCAAAAATTATCAGTATTAAGCTACCCACTTCTTACAATTTTTCCCTTTTTGACAAGAATTAATGCAGTTTTAAGGGTTTAAGAGATAAACAAAACATTCAATCTAATACAACATATTCAGTTTTTTAAAAATGAATTTAGCATAAATCAAGACATTCTATCAGTTTTAAAACAAACAATAATAATAATATTCATGACAGCCAATCTATTACAGAACAAAATAAAAAAAGACATAGAAAAGAATAAATCTGGTAAAAAAATTATTGCGTTTTTAATTTTGCACAGCAGCCGTATCTACGCATTTTTTTGAGGGAAACTTTTTGAGCAACATTTTTCATAAAATCTATTGAATTGGTTAACATAAAATTAGCAATTGTCGTAGCACTTTTAGAACCATTATCATAGAGTTCTCCAGTATTTAAATTTTGCTTTAATATCCTGCAGTCTTAAAAAAACAAAAAAAATTTCTTTCTTTTGTAAGCACCAGTTTTGATACCATAGCAATCATTAAGCTAATCGAATTTGTAGTTTAAAAACCTAAGGGGGATACAAAATTCATTTTAATAGGTAATTGTTTTCTTCGTTTCAATGAATAAAATAGTAGTCAGTTTTTTATTTTAATAATTCTACTGGCGGGTAGCTGTTTTAAAAATTAATGCTATAAAATTTATCAAGATGTCTGCATAACAGTTTTTATAAATACATATAAAGAGACAAAAAATTCCAGCTATTGTTTATAGGCAGCTAGTTGAATTATGTTACACAAAAGCTACAACTGATTGCTTTTTGTTGCTTTTCAAAGAATGTCATAGCAAAAAAAAGATAAATACTATCAGTTTTATGAAATAGACATTTATGCATTGACCAAAGAAGATTTTAGCGTATGCGCAACATCAGCTTATTTGTTTTTCATCTGTTATGTTTCAATTTTCCAGAGAAAAAAGTTAACTTATAATTAAATAAATACGGGGTGTTTCAAGTATTTTCCCTACTTGGTTTTTGCAACAGCCATTGACTTTCTGGACGCAGTTTTATAAGGAGAATTTTTGTTGAACAACAGTTTCAAAAAGCAGTTTTTTTTCATTATTTTTAAAAATTTATCAGCGTAGCAAAAGCTTTTTCGGCTAAGGCAAGTCAACGTGAAGTTTTTAGATTTCATCCATTGTGCTCAAATTTCGTGCAGTTTTAATAAAACAAAAAATGAATAAAAAGAATCTTGTTGCCCATTATAGCAATGATGGAAGGTAATTATTTAAAACATTTAGAATATAACAAATCGGCATTTGAAGTTTATCCCCCCCCCCCCCCCCCATTCAATTTCTTATATCAGTTTCTAAACAACGACTAAGCGCAAATAATCCAGGGACAGTTAGCCTATTCCAAAAAAAAGCTGCTGATTGTTTATTTGAGACAGTTTTTGAGGGAGACTATTCCAGCAAAACAGTTTTAAAAAATAGCTTTCATTCGTTTTATTGAAAACCATTTGCTTGCGTTGCGACAACACTTTTTTTGGGCAGATAAAACTATCGCTATAAGCTTATCAGTTTTTTTACGCTTTACTCAAGTACGATACAGTTTTAAAAACGCAACATAAGATTAAGAATTTTAGAGCCAGATTTAACATTAACTGTTCAAGACTGTTTCTAGCTTAAAGTTTTGGAACAAAATACAGAAAGATGTAGAACGAATTAATAATTTAGTTTTTAGACAAAGAATTAAGGCAACTCTCTCGACAGTTAACCTACTACAAAATTACTTATTGTTGTTGATCTCCTCCTTAAAGAAGGTCAATCAACAAAGTTCCAAAGAAAAAAAATAAATCTAATCGAAACGTGTCAAAACAATCGTTACTTTAGTTGACACCTATTTTTAAACAAAAATTTTTCTGCAAACCAATTTTTGAATATTACTACTTTTACACGCATCCACTACTCTATCAGCAGCACTTTTAATCAAAAAAAGAGATATTTGGTTGTCCAGTTAATTAATGACTTAAACACTTTAAAAATAAAAAGCTAATTTACAATACTGCGAAAAATAATTTAAATATTTCGTTTTTTCATCTATGTTGGTATGCAGCAGTTATAAAAATACTATAAGAGAAACAGATTTTTTAGATTTAAAAACTTCAAACTTCGTTATACCTTATTTTTTATGCCATAGATTTTTTTTAGATATAAGGGCACAATTACAATGAAAATGATGAAATAATTAACCGTTGTGGAATGCAAGTTTTTAAGCAAAAAAAATTTTGAATAGGAAATTTTACCAAATTTTTGTGGGAGAAAAAAAAACAGTGAATTATTTTTGTTTATCCAGATATAACTTTATTTACTTCTTTGCGAAATAGCAGTTGCCTCTACCATCTCATACAACTAATCCAAATCCATTTTTTTAGAAAGTGTTTCTCCAATGCAGTTTCTACAAATATTGCTTAATTTTTCTTTAGTTACAAACAGAACTAGAACTAATCACTTTATCTAGCATTAAGGTGTTTAACATCTCTTACCCGAGCCGCAGTTTATCACAAACACTTCCAATTAAAACAGTTTTACGATACTTTTGGTATAACAAAAAATTTGAATAATTTTCCATAGATCCAAAAGGGAAAATGTGACCTCATTTCTTTCTGGTCCAAAAAGTTTTGGCCTCGCTGCCTGCAAAAGCCATCAACGTTCGCAATGCAGTTTTTTCACCCCTAATCGTTCTTGCCCAGACGTACTCTTTTTATCTTTTTTTCTATGCTACAGTTTCTTTTACAAAAAAAAAATTAAAGCATTTTTCAAACTGAAACATTAGCTGTTGTTTCAAAAAGAAAAACAGTTCTTTAAAAAAATTTTTTTCGAAGTAATTATAAAAAACGATATTAAGTTAAAATATAAAACTAGTAGGTTATATGACAGTTAATCAAAAAAAAGTTTCAACAATACCAATTTCGGCACCTAATATTTGCGAAGGAAAGCTATTACATTTCGATAATTCATTTTTTCTGCGCAGTTTTTGATTTTTTTATTTAACACCAAATTGTTTCATCTTTGAAAGAAACAATAGTACAAATATGAGACAAATTACCAAAAAGCAGATTAAAAAAAACGTAATTTTATTCATGACATGGCACTTTTCAAACAAAGAGAGTGATTAGTAGTTATTTTTTACAGTCACTTTACAACAACTGCAAAAACTAGACTATTCTTTGTGAGTGCCTTAAAAAAATAACTTTCTTTACACAAAAAACGGATATCTTTGTGTTATTCAGTTAATTTGTAGCCTATATTAATAAAACTAAATTATTCAACCATAAACAGTTAAAATCAAGCATATTTATGTTAATTCAACAAAAAAATTTTTTTTTAGTTTTTACCTTTATGATGAACTGTTGCAGTTAAAAAAACATAAAGACAAAAAAAATAAATATGTACCAAACTAGCTTATTGTTTGCCAGAAATTTGCATAACAGTTTTTTTATTCTCATTATTATAATTTTTTGTAATAAAGATTTTCGGGTTATATGCTATACAATAACAATTATAAAAAAAGTTAAAATTAAATTTATATAAAAAATGATATAATAAGAAAGTAATATCGTACTAATCAATGGGTCTAAAGAAGGGATAGTTTTAATATGATCGAGGCAATCAATTGGAAAGTTAGGGAAGAATGCTTAAATTAACAACAAATGACAAGAAAATGAAATGAAAAATTAAGTACTTGTTACACAACTTTAATAAAAAACATCACGCAATCACTTTTTTAGGAAAAAACAAAATTGTAGTAAAGAAGAAAGACAGTTAGAGAGAAGGGCACTTAAGCAACATCAACGATGGATGGATTGTTTGTCATTCATTGTTTTTTGTCTATTCCTTAAAAAAAGATCAAAACAATAAAAAATAGACAAGGGAAAGAATAAATCTGGTCAAAAATAATTTATTGCTTACTTTTTCCTTTTTCTTGCTTAGCAGACGAGGTTTTTTGAGGGAAAGTTTTTGAGCAACAGTTTTCAAAAAATAGCTTGCTATTGTTTTTATTAAAAACTCATTGGCGTTGCAGCTTTTGAGCCAAAGCATATTAAAATTCTGTTTTCACATTTTGTTCATTCATCACAAAGTTTATATAGTTTTAAAGCCCCAAGGGATAGATAAAACCTTTCTTGTTGTACAATTTTCTCAGTAAAAAATGTTCAAAGAAAATTAACGAAAACTTTATAATAAAACAGAATTACAATGTTCATAAAGAATAAGGATATCAATAATTAGAGCTAATCTATTGCAGAAAAAACTTGATGTTTGTTTTTTTCCCTTCCTTAAAAATAAGATCAAAACAATAAAAAATAGACAAGGAAAAAATGAATCTGGTCAATATATGGATCAGATTTTCTTTTCTTGCGCAGCAGCGAAAAGAAAATTTTCAAACTATTATTCAGTTTTTTTTATTTTAATAATTCGACTGGTTTGTTGCAGTTTTTACAGCAAGTTAAAAATTAATGCCAAAAAAATTTTATGAAGATGGCTGCATTAATTTTTAAAAATATAAAAATATATAGAATAAAGAGACAACATCTTCTGACTATCATTTATGGTATTTATGTTGTAAAGCGACAAAAAACAATCAGCAACTTTTGTGTAACATGATTTGATTGGCTGTCTATTTATATTTTTTTTATAGAGAGCCAATCAAACCATGTTACACAAAAACTGCTGATGGATTTTTGTCGCTTTTCAACACAAATATCACAACAAAAAAAGGAAGAAAAAGATAAATTTGAAAAATTATCTCTTGCCAGTTTAAAGAAATATTCATTTATGCCTTGATCAAAGGAGATTTTAGCGTATGCGCAACAGCAGTTCTTTTGTTTTCCAGCGGATATCCATGTTTCAGTTTTCTAGAGAAATGGGAAGCAAGCATTATTCAGATAATTTATAAGTAAATAAATACAGGATGTTTTAAGGTATTTGCCCACTCAGTTTTTGCAACAGCTATTGCTTCTCTTGAGGCAGTTTATGAGGGGAATTTCTCCCGAGCAACAGTTTAAAAAAATAGCTTTTTTCTTTTATTTTTATTGAAAATTTATATGCGCAGCAACAGCTTTTTTTTAAAACAAAACCCCATCCAGTTTTAAGATTTTACCCATTCTACTCAAGTTTGATGCACTTTTAAAGCCCCAAGAGGTAAATAATACCCTTTTTGCACAATATGTTAAGTTGGAAATGCTGAAAGAAACCTATTTAAAACATTTAGAAGAAACAAAAAAATAAACAAATCGACTTTTAGGTTATCCCCCTTTCAATTTCTAATAACAGTTTTTAAACAACGCCTAAGCGCAAATCCTGGGACAATTAGCCTATTCCAAAAAAAACTGCTGATTGTTTATTTGACACAGTTTTTGGGGGAACTTTTTCGACTGATTAGTTTTAAACAATAGATTTCTTTCTTGTAATTGTAAAGCCTTGCCGCAGCTTTTCGGCTATCAAATATCAACGTTCATCGTATTTTTTGAACCCCTCTCTCCCACCTGGTGATCCCTTTTGCTTTGATCTCATGCCGCTTTTTAAAGCACCTTGATTTTTTAGCTTATCCCTCCCACGCTATCGAAGAACCACATCATTTCTGGACACTCCCTTACCCAAATAAAAGTATTGGCAAAAAAAATGTAACTTTTAATTAAAAGTTTGCAGATATTGCTTATTCGTTTTGTGCCGGAATTTTATAAAGTTTTTTCCTTTTTTATATCTACTATTTTGCAGCAGTTTTAAATAAACAACACCCTTTTAAGAGCGTTAAAGCCTAAAGAAAAAACATTACACAGTTTTAAAAATTAACAAAGAATAAAACCTGAAGAAAAAAACACAGTTAATTCTAACTTCCAGTTTATTATGGGAACTACTGATCTAACTAAAAGAATATTTATTGGGATATTGCCGCAGCATCAGTATTTAAGCACTTTTATCAAAATATGCAGTTTATAAACAAAATTTTTTGAAAAGGAATTATTATTCAGTTTTTGTAGAATAAATAATAAGTTTTGTTTATCCAGATATAATTATGTATTTGCCGCAAACTTCTTTGCGAAATAGCAGTTGCCTCTACCATCTCATACAACTAATCCAAATCCATTTTTTTAGAAAGTGTTTCTCCAATGCAGTTTCTACAAATATTGCTTAATTTTTCTTTAGTTACAAACAGAACTAGAACTAATCACTTTATCTAGCATTAAGGTGTTTAACATCTCTTACCCGAACCGCAATTTATCACAATCACTTCCAATTAAAACAGTTTTACGATACTTTTGGTATACCAAAAAATTTGAATAATTTTCCTTGGAGCCAAAAGGGAAAATGTGTGTTCCTTCTCTTGTTTCAAAAAGAAAGACAGTCTTACCAAAAAATAGTTTTTGAAGCAATTACAAAAAAAGCTATTACATTTTTCTTGAGTTAAAATACAGAACTAATAGACTCAATGACAGTAAATCAGAAAACAGCTTCAACAATACCACATTCGTTATCTTGTATACAAAAAAACTTAATTAGCGTCTAATAACATGAAATGATCTATCATTTCAACCACCAGAACATTTTTAACAGTTTTTAGAGGTCGAAAAAAAATAAAGCACTTTTACAACCACAACATTACCTCTTTTTTTGTGTTAGGTCAAAAAGAAAGACTGGACTAATCGCTCTTTGTTCTCTCCTCAGTCTTTTATGAAAGGATTAAAGATATCCAATGACAGAAACATAGACAACAAAAATTGCTTAAGAAGAACGGCAATAATTTATCTAAAAAACACAATTGTTTTTGGTTTAAAAAAATGATTGAAAAGTCATCGCTTTTTGCGTACCAACAAAGATGGATCAGTTTTTAGTTTAGTTCCTACAGTATGGCATAATAGCTTAAAGCTTTACTTTTCTAAGACAGTTTGTTAAAATTCTATGAAATAACTGTCTGAAAACTATCAATATTTTCAGTTTTCCAACTCAAAGAGATAAAAATAGCTTAAGAAGAAAAGGCAATAATTAATCTAAAAACATCGTTGTTTTTTAGGTCTTAAAAAGTTATTGAAAAGTTTGCGTTTGCACAAAGTATTTTAAGGAAATAATCAGTTTTTCAAGTTTATATTTTTTTAAAAATAGAATTATTTAAAGTGGTAGAAAATCGCAATTTCAGTTTATCTAAATCAATGTTAGAATATGCTCTTCTTCGACAGTTTACAAAAAATTTTAAATTAAAGTTATTATTGAGTTAGTTTTAAAAGCCGTTGGAATTGAATAGCATATTTTTCGCATTGTTGTTAAATATGTAATTTAGGTAGTATTTTAAATTTTAAATTAGAAAAACTTTAAAACTTAATTAGCACAAAATTATGATACTAAACAATTAAAAAACTATTGCTTACATAATAAAGAAGTTTACTTAATATTAACAAAAATTATTTCAGTTATTATTGTTTAACAATTTCACCTCACTTGTTCAGTTAAAAAAAGCTGAAAATCGTTGTCACATCAACGATTTTTTTAGAATTAAAGCTTTTTATCCATTCGCATGTCAGTTAATAAAAAAAGATTTGGTTATTACGTGAACTTTTCAATTATTTTTTAAGCCATCTTTCATTCAATTTGAAAAACATCAAAATTTTCAGCTTATTAACTATAACCCTTAAAATTTGAGAAAATTGCGTTTTTTTTTCAATCAAAGTCACCTATCCTATGTAATCTAATTTATATCAGTTTGTTGATTTTATGAATACATGAAAACACAATCAAAACGATAAATTTATATTAAACGCTTACAGATTTACAGATGTGAACATTTTAACTTAATTGCTGCTGCACCAGTTAAAAAATATTGAACTGAACTCATCTTTTCTTTTTTTTGCAGTTGAATTAATTTTTGTTCCATTATTTGAACGCAAATTTCATACTTTATTTATATTACTTAAAGTTTTACCATCCAAAATTTAATGTTACAATTAAATCTATAAAAGTTAAAATTAATTGAAAAAAAAATTCGAACAGTATAAATTTTTTAGTATTATTATATTCACAAAGCAAGTCAGCTAATGATCTATTTCAACGTTATAGCTATAATTGTTATCAGTTTGCTAGATAAATACAAACATCAGTTAGAAAAAAATGGAAAAAAAGAATTGCTACATTCGCTAATGTGAAAATTGGATGCAATGACAATTGCGCAGTTAAAATTTTAAAATACATTATTGTGAGAACTTTAGTTTTACAAAAAAAACAACTTTTTACATTGAGCAATAGTTTGGCAATAAATTTTAAAAAAGCTTCTGAAGTAATAAATTCCTTTGATAATGATTCAGTTTTATTTTTAAAAAAATCTAACTTTATTTATACTATTCATTACAAGCTACAATAGTGATTAAAAATTATAGCACAAGTTTTGATGATGAAGTTATGAACATTAAAGTAAAGTTAAAACTGATTTATATAAAACAGATTAATTTAAAGATGGTAACAGTTATAGAAAAAAGCAAACAAAGAAGCTGTAAAAACAATTATGTTATAAAAACATTGATATTTCGTCGGCAAAAGGCGTGGAGTTTGTTATGCATCATGGTTTTACTCAGTTAACTAAAGAATGCTTAAAACGTAAACAAAGCAAGTGCAACAATCAAGAATTCTTTTAGATCTTCGGACGCATAATCATCAGTTTGCAAGTTATGGAAGTTTTAGTTATTCATCAATCAAAAAATATTAGCTATGTGAATTCTGCAGAACTACTAATGTAATGATCGGCCAGTTATCCCAACCTCTTACCCCCCCCCCCCCCCCCCCCTCCCCCCTCAGCACAGAAAATAGACAACACAAGGCGAAATACTGTGTTTTCAATATTAGTAGCAGTTTTACCAATTTCCAAAATGGGGCTTCCGCAACCACCTTAAAATAATTCCGAGCATATTAAATTTTCCTCCTCGCTTAAAATTTCTTTTGAAGAATTGGTAAAAACAGTTTTTTTACAAATACTTCGCAAAAAAGTTCACCTTTTTTTCTTGTCGGCTTCAGTTTAATTAAATAAAAACTAAAACGTGTTCATGTATTACTTTATAACATTACTACAGAGAATTGTTAAATATAGCTTACTAGATTTTTAAGGTATTCAAGTTGCAATACCATTATGCCTCAAGCTCAAAAATATTGCGTTAAAGGGTGGCCGAGCTGGATCAGTTTTCCAAAATTATTATATAATAGTTAAAAATTTGCAAAAAAAAGCTTTTAATTGATCAATCTTTACATAGTGAATTCAGTTAAATAATAAAAAAAAACTTAAACTAATAGATCGTAAAAATTCAAGAATTGTTGTTTGCAGTTTAAAAAATTATAAAAAGTAGCTCATCACAAAAAATTTGCTGTAAAACTCAGATATTTTGTCAACATTATATGTTCGGTTGATGCTAGTTTTGATAATGTAGCAGTTAAACAAAGAATGCTTCTAAGTTATGTAAAAAAGTGCAAAATAAAATTTTTTTTATGTTTTTTTTTGGAAATATTAGTTAACGTTAAATAAAAAAATGCAAAAATTCAGAGACCCAGTTTTGATGAAAAAAAAATAATCGAAGAGTTTCCCAAGAGTTTCTTCAGCATCATTGGAAATGAACAATACCGAACATTCAAAGCAACTACAAATCGACTTCAGACAGTTTTACCGATTTTTTAAAAAAATGCTACCCCTGTCAGTTAAAAGCCAAGCCGAGCATTGTAAACATCCTCTCTACCATTTGTTTTGAAGCTGTTTTTAAGCAAATTTTTTTATCAAAAACAAGTTTACTATTTTCTTTTGTTAAATGGGGAACTCACAGTAGAGGTCCCCAACTGACGCCGGGGTTGAGGGCCCATATTTTGCCCAATTACTGGCCTTGCTATGGGATAGTTGGAGAAAAAATATTAAATCCCACGGCCTCGTTCTCTGTGTTTAATATTGATATGAAAATACGATAAGTAGCAGTTGGGGACCTCTACTGTCAATTTAATAACATAAAGCTTAGCTCAATTTTATCAGTTAAATTACATAAAAACATATCATTAGCGAAAACAATTTATCAAGCATCGATAATTTATAGGTCTTTTGTCATGCAAAATTTTAGTTTTAATAAAACAATTTATATCTCATCTTTTGACCTCCCGAACATTGATTTTGATATTACATTTGCTATTTTTTGAAAACAAAAAATGGTAACATACTTACAGTTACGTTACAGTTAACAGAAATTTGAAAAGCGAAAAAGAGTTCTTATGCAAAAACTAGCCTTTTTGTTTAATTCAGTCATATAAAAACAAAAGCGTAACTTTTACTCAAAAAAAATTAGAACAGTTACAAATTATTATTAATTGCTATTCTACTTTATTTATACATACTGGCGTAAACTAATTTTTATGCTTTGCCAAGAATCCCAAGCGCAGTTTAATAAAAAATCTCACTCTAGCTGAAATAGCAATGCAAAGTTTAAAAAAAAGTGATAAAGAATCAGTTTTATTAGTGCTTCAATTAAACAAAGCAGCTTATAGTAATGCAAAAAGTCAGAGGATTTTTACATTTTTATTAATTTCTATGAAAAAGCTACTTTTTTATGTAGGATTTATGAATTTCAGTTATCATTGAATTATAATAATCTTTCTTATCAATAATTCAGAGTACCAAATTTTTGTTTTAAATATGTGCGCAATATTGTCAGTGATGAATCATTTACTTTGCGTGATATTCAGTTAAATATATGAAAACTCCTGATGTACTCAAATAATCACTTTAAAATTCTCATTAATTGTTTTTTTTCTATATTTATATCTAACTAATAATAAATCAGTTTTTTTTGTTTAATGACATAAAAAAGTCAACTCAACTAAAATAACCGTTCTATGTTCAAAATCAATTACTACAAAATAGATGAAGGCCCAGTAATACCAAAAATTTGTTACTAATAATAATAAAAACTTGTCAAAAAAGAAAACTTTACTTAAACTAATTAAAAATGGCCTTTGGTATGCGACAGTTAAATAAGATAAAAATTAAAACAAACAAAAACAATTTAAAACTCTCAACAGTTAATATTTACAATTTTTAAAATCTGAAAAAACAGTGAGCACAAGAATTTGATAGAATTTACTATCAAAATAAGATATTTTTAATCAGATCTTCGCTAACTTTGTTGGTGCCTTAGTCATAAAATAAAAAGCCAAAAACGTTTCTCAAATACATGCATATATCATGATAGATAACATGGTATGATGCAATAAATGAAAAATGTCAAGACAAATAATGGAAAAAACAAAATTCGTTTGCATTTTGTTCTTTTTGTCGTTTGCCAATCTTGAAAGTCAAACAGTTTTACTGCAGCTAGAAATGCTGGATTTTGGTTTAAAAAAAAGCGAAATTTATAGTCAGTTTTTACTTATCAAAAATATTTTCTACAAAACTTTGTTAAAAAATTTGGTTGCGATTTGCAGAAATGTCTTGTATCCAGTTAAATAAAGACAGCAATATAATTAACCACTGGCTAACCGTAAACGTTTCCAACTGATGGTGGAGTTGAGACTCCATATTTTGCCCAAATACTCGTCTACTATAGGGATAGTTAAGGACAAAAAATCAGCTGCGCAATCCTCCTCCTTGGGATTTAATAGCTAAACGAATATAGCTAAAGTAGCAGGCGATCAGTAACTTTTATGTTAGAGATATTCATTTTAGGCAGGAGTTGAGTTCTCATATTTTACCCGTATACCTGTCTAGCTATAGAATAGCTTGGGGAAAAATATCAGCAGCAGAATCCACCTCCACCACATACTTTTATATACACAGATTACATTAAATATACTTGTGTATGTCTATGACGGATAGCAACTGATAAATACCTATAATTTGGGGTATGCCACAAAATGAGATATTCGCAACAAATGTGACATAAATAGCTTCGAAACATCATTTAAGCATAATTTCAGCCAATAACATCCCCCATAAATAAGTTATCTTGAACCCTGATATAGCTTGCGTCTACTATGGCTATAGCAATAGCCTGTATACTTGACATAATCTGTGTATATAAAAGTATGTGGTGGAGGTGGATTCTGCTGCTGATATTTTTCCCCAAGCTATTCTATAGCTAGGCAAGTATACGGGTAAAATATAAGAGCTCAACTCCTGCCTAAAATGAATATCTCTAACATAAAAGTTACTGATCGCCTGCTACTTTAGCTATATTCGTTTAGCTATTAAATCCCAAGGAGGAGGATTGCGCAGCTGATTTTTTGTCCTTAACTATCCCTATAGTAGACGAGTATTTGGGCAAAATATGGAGTCTCAACTCCACCATCAGTTGGAAACGTTTACGGTAAAAAAATCGACACAAAAAGCATTTTTGATTCCCAGCGCAAAGACTGTTCTCTTACGACAGACTAGACATTTAACAAAAGATCCTCCTGTTAAAAGTATGAAATGAGAAGTGATACTGCAACATCAGACAAAAGTATGGAGCAGTTTAAATAAAATAAATCATTAACACTGAATTATGAGCCTTTTTAAAACTAGAAAAAAAAGTGATTTTTTGATTTTCAAAAACATGCAATACTGCAGGTCGATTTTATGATATGATTCTAATAATTTGCTATCAGCTACAGTTAATAAAAATTTTAAAAGAAAATGACAGTTCTTAAGCAAGTGTTAGGTTTACCTGGTGTATCCAGTTAAGTATAATAAAAGTTCAAACTTATTCAGATAAATTTGAACAATTCAAAATTTTTTATTAGTTACTATTCTTTTTCATTTACATTAAACTGATAATAAACCAATTTTTATCGTTTGATAGTTGAAGCATTTAAAGAAAAGCTTTTTAAAGCAAGCTAGCATGGCAAAGTTCAAACCAGTTAAACCAAATTACAAAAATTGAAAATATAAATTTGTCAAAAAAGATCTATATTAATTTAATTAAAAGTTGGTCAATGGTTACGTCAGCTGAATAAGAAGAAAAAAATCAGACCAATTGAAATCTTTGCACCATATACAGTTTAAAAAAATTAAAAAAAAAGCAGCATGCGAAAAAGTTTTATAAAATTTAATGCTCAAATAAGATATTGTTTGTCAGCTTAATGCAAGATCTCGGATAGTTTTGGTTGTTTTTCAGTTAAAGAAGAAAACTGAAAAATTACTTGTATAAATAAGCAGAAACTTAAGTATCTCATCAAACAGTTACTTTTTAAAAAATTTTGTGCTTCTCAGTTAAAAGGGTTCATAGGGGTCTAAAAGTGCTACAGACCTCTTCCATAGATCCATATGTATTTTTCCTGAAGGTTTCATGATTTTTGGATATCTGGAAATCGTTTAATTAAAGCCATGGGTAACCCATTGTATAATTATTATTATTAAAATTTAAGAAATAAAAATTTTTGGCATTCAGTTAAATAAAATAAAAGCTTAAAGCTAACTCAAATGAATAACAATAATTCTAAATTCTTTACATCAAGAACGTCAACATGATTGTGCATGAGATGCGCATGCCCCCTACGAAATCCAAAAATTCCGAGAAAAGATTAAAGGTATCATATATTGATAATTGATGATTTTAGTTTAAGCTATTCAATTACAATATAAAGGAAAAAAAGCTTAATCAAGAAAAACAATAGCAGCACAAGATTTCAAGACAAAATACCCCAAAATCGGTGAAGAATCAGTTAAAATCAAATTATTGCTATTAACAAAAATATTTGGAGAAGCAAAAAACAGTTTTTAAGTACTAGTTAGGATTCCTTGTTGCATACATTTAAATAAAATAAAAGCATAAAACTTACTCAAATAAATCAGAACAATTCAAAATTCTTGATAGTCGTTTCTTTGATGATTTTTTTGGGTAATAATGTGTTACGGGACGAGGCAACATTCCTTCTTTTTCTGAAACAACTTTTTTAAAACACGAAAAAAAAGTAAAAAAAAAGACAAATTAACGTTCATCTTTTTTTATTTGAAAAAATTAATTAGGTTTTTTAAAATAAACATACGTCCTTTATCTCTTTGGGTGGCTTTGAAAATCTTTGAAGATCTTCCACAGCTTTTTTGATTTGTGGCAGCTCTCTTTGTTTTCTGGCAGAAAAAGAAGTATTTCTTTTTTGGCGGAATAAATTGAACATATATAAAAACACGGCCACTTACTTGGTTTTGTGTATTTGTCTTGTTCGAACAAGACAAGCCATCCAAGAAAAAGGACAAAGAAAAGTTGTTTTGATGGAAGAGAAAATTGGTTGCAGTGGTCATTTTTTTTGATTGAAAAAAGCTGCTGCTGTTGTGATCTATAAATGAATCAAAGAAAAGAAAAAAGAGGACAATTAACTCGTAAAAAAATGGACAAAGATAAAAGTGGGCATTAAAGAAGCGAAAACAGAAAACAACTGTCTGCGCAAATATAAAAAAAATAAATGAAAAACAAAAATGCCAACTGTTGGGTATTATGTTCTGCTGACAGTTTGGATGTTTTTTAGCTATCAAATTAGACGAATAAAACTATCACTGATACTGCCAGTTTTTAAAATTATTAGCGATTGCTTTTTTTGAACTAAATTGCAACATAATTCTGGCACATATCTTGCTAATCAAAGGAAACAACAGTCAAATCGCGAAAAAACGACGTGAAGTCGAGGGACATAAAATTGAAGTTGGACTGTACCGTCGTTGTTTCTAATTAAAAACTTTTAATTAATAACAACAACTTTTTAATAATTTTTCATAGCAAACTCAACCATTGTGTTTTCTTTGATTTCGCTACTTTTTTAAAATATGTTTCAAAGCTGATGACATAATAACAAAAAAATGGCTTTTTGTTAACTGTCAAAGTTGGTGATTGCAAACTGCAAATTGCAAAAATGCCTTTTATGATAGCATAATTAAAAACTGTAACGAAGATGAGTAAAATGTTGAAAAATGGTTAGCTAAAACTAAAGGATTAAAAACTGGTTTATATATTTGATGTAATAAGTAACAAAATTTACAATTTAACCTTTTTATCGACAACTTTCCCGTTACATATACTTTTATTTAATGAGAAAGTGAATACTCGACAAAAAATGTTAAAAACTTTTTTATCATAGCAGCTATAGACGCTGATCAAGCTTTTGAAAACTGTGGTCGCAAAAAAATTACATTTATGCAAGAAACTGATGCATGCTAAAAAGTGTTCAGTATAAATTTATCTTTATATGTTTATGTAAAGACAGGTGACAAAAAATTAAGATTCTTTATATTATTATTATAGAATTACATTCATGGTTGTGAAAAAATAATTTAAAGGAAAAAACTGAATAATAGAAACAAATAGATTGAAATACAAAGGTTGGATAAATAAATCAGTAATCGTTTTAAGTTTTATTTTATTCCCGTTGCAGGTGAACTTGTTGGTTACGGTGATTTACAAACTCATTTGTATGGAATATTTTAGTTACAAAATATGGTTATATTAACACTGTGCCATCAAAGCAAACTATGTTAAAAACTGGTTTTCAAAGTATACTGTTAACTGTTACTTTTTTGATTTCAGTTAAAAGATCATGTGGTGGAAGAAGTAACAGAAAATTCCAAAAAAATTTTAAGCAAATTTTGCCAGCTCAGTGGCATAGTGGAGTAGCGCGGAGGATGTTCGGCCTGGAGATCCCAGGTTCGAGTCCGGCCGGAGACGAAACACTATAAAATTGAGTGGTTGGGTGCTTGGTGGATCCGAGGTTTAAACGAATTCCATAGGTTGCACCCAGGTTAAAAGTGAGCCTCCTCCTTGGATATATGTAAAGTCGACTCACGGGTATCGCATTAGGGATCAGTAGGTGTTAGGGCCTCCACAATACTAAGTTTTTAAGTTAAGTTTAAACATTTTCCCTTTTATAAAACCCTAATTCATAGGGTGTTCTTGTTGAAAATTTAACTGACCATAATGCAATAACCACTTTTTAAGCTTATATAAACTGAATAGACAATTGGTTTGCATAATTTTTTGTGGAATAATTTGTTATCAAATTTTGATTTAACTATAATATCTCAATTCTGCAAAACCCATAATACACATTAACTGATTCTTTATCGATTTGCAAAACAATATAAAAATTTTATTTGCTGGAAAATGTTTTTATATAAATATATTTTATATAAGTTTTTGCTAAAAAATAGTGTGTCACAAGTGTAACAGCCAAAAACAGATATCAGAAAAACTTTCTATATAAAAAAACTGGAAAAACAAAATTGCCAAAAACAGTTAAATTTCAGACAAACAGTATTTTACAATTATTAAATTTTAATTTATAAATATTTAAAGCAACTGACATATTTTGATACATGGTTTTATTCTTTATGCTTTAGATCTGTGTGGAAGCATTTATTCACTCAACATTCTTTTATTCAAAACCACTGAAAATTGTTCTGGTACATATACGATGGGGTAAAAATTAAAAGAGAATATTTAACAAAAGGGTAAACTTTGAAGCACATAAATATTTTATTAATTTAAAACATTTCTTCTCTATAAAACATCCCTAGCATATTGTAACTAATGAAAGTTAAAAGCTTGATTTGTCTTTTTTAATTTTTAAAATTCAAACTGTGTGTCGAAAACGTTTCTTTGGCTGGTAAAGATAAAGTGGTTATCAAGTTTATGACAACCGATGCCTTGTATGAAAAGTTGTTAGCGTATAAAAAACGTCTTTACATTCTTTCACTTTCATGATAATGCAGTATAATGTATGCTTTTCCTATTTGAATTGTATAATGCCTTCCAATTTTTAACAGAACTATCTTTACGTAGAATGTGATAAAAATGAAATATGCTAGTTTTTCTTTTTTTTCTGCATCAGAAATTAGGCTAATTATCAAAATAAATAAAAAAAACTGTTCTTGATTACTTCTGTTATTTTTTTGAAGTTAAATGTATTGTTCCAAAATAAATTTTCATTGAACGACAGAAGTTTATTCACAACTGTTTAATTTATTTATTATGGTAACAATAATATTACTTCTGAGATTCGAATATAAAAAATAACTAAAAATAAAAGAAAAAAAATTATTAAACTGCGATAACATTGATTTTATTTATGCATTATAACTGTATTAGATTTCAGGTATTTATCAATACATCAAACAATATTAAACAGGCAATGATAAAAAATGAATCTTTGATTTTGTGTTAAAGACAAAAAAAAGATTGTGTACTAAAATGTTCTTGTATGCTTGTGAAAACTGTTATGTGGTAAAACATTCGATATTTATGATGTTTTTAAAAAAGAATTTTTTTCTATCTGGTTACTGAAATGCAAACAAGTTGTCTTTTATAAGAAGAAAATAAACACATGTAGCTGCACAATATATATTTATTTTAAACAAAACTACCTTCAAAATTAACATAATTATTCAAGCATTTTTTTCAGGCATTTCATTTCAATCTTCGAATGCTAATTTTAAATATTACAATGGCAATTCCAATTGTTCATGCAATTATAGAAGACAATAGCTGTAATTTTGTATCAACAAACCTTCGGTGTACTGCAGAATCAACACTTCAATTTCTTCCGACAGAAGCCATCATTGCCTGTACATTTCCATTTGTATGCTCGGGAAGATTTATGGCAATAATTTTATACCACTCTTGAAGGCTCTCCGTCACCTTTTTCAATATCAATGTTTGAGACCATTTTTCTAAAAAGTATATCGGTGAATTAAACTTTTTTAACCTTTAAAATTTTAAATCAATTAGATAAAAGATACAGTTTAAAAAAAGCGATAACAAATAAATTAGTTTAAAACGTTCCTCAGTTCTAAAAATTAATGTGAATCAAAAAAGATACACAAAAAAAACAGGTTCTACAGTGTTAATTAAAAAAAGTGTAATAAACAGCTGATAGATCTGTTAAATTAAAAAGTAAATGGAGAAAAAGAATATTATTATGACAGTTTTTTAAGCAACAAGAGATTTTCTATAGCAGGTAAAATAAAACTTTGAGCTTTAATCAGTTTTCAAAAAATGCCATAAAACTCTTCTTTAGATTATGACCATGATACTAGCCCGCTTAAGATAATTCACACAAGAATCAGCTGACTTATTTAAATCGTAAATACAAATGTAGGGTTACAAAAGTGTGTTTTGAAAAGTTCTTTAAAGAGGAAAAAAAAGGTTAGTGATATATAAAATAAAAAAAAATTATCATCGATGTCAGTTTATATTGCAACTTATGCGAGAATATGACAGTCAGTTATTCCACAATTAAAATGAAAACCAAGTTCCAACAATAGTAAGCAGCAAAAAAAAATTTTATTGATCTCACTTTTTTTTAAAAACAAGCGTTTATCAATCAAAAATGAGATCCAACAAACATGCCTATTTTAATGTTTTGTTTGACAGCTAAACTTGCACTAAATAATATTGAAACAATAAGAAAACATTTATCAGCTTTAGAGAAAGGAAAAAGAAGTCCAAATCTTTTTCATTTGAAAAATTCACACAGTTTAAATAAAAGCTTAAACCAGAATAAAATGGTCAGTTATTTCAGCAGATAGCTCGAAGGTAGTACAATTTCATGATTTTGTTAGTTTAAAAAGGAATAATAAAAGTTTTATAGCAAAATTCTCCTGAAAGGCCTCAGTTTTAGATAAATTAAATCAGATTAAGATCCAACGAAAATGCTTATTTTTATGTTTTATTTATCCACCAGAACTTGAAAAAGATAGCCTTGTAAAAAGAAAAAGAATTTGCTAAAGATGCAAACAGTTTTCTCAAAATATTGCCCGGCACCAGCAAAAGAAGCCTTATTCAGTTAAATTAAAACTTTTGCAAGAATAGATACACGTGTCAGTTATATGAAAACAGAGTACGATTTTATGTCTTTGCTAATTTAGAAAGGAACAATAAAAGTTTAAAGCAATCCACCACCGTAAACAATTCGCAGTTTAAAATATGTTTCAGACGTGCTTTTTAATGTTTTATTTGACATACAAAACTTACAATATCATAAATCTTGTAACAAGAAAAAATTAAACAGACTCATGTTAGTTTCTTCTAAATTGTATAGCAAGAAAAAAAACGTCTTGGGCAGTTTAATTTAAAATTTTAACAAGAATTAATGCCAGTCTCAGTTTTTCAAAACACAAAAACTCCAGACAGTTTCAAGAACTTTGTTAACTAAAAAGAAAACAATAAAAATTTAAAGTATTTATGAGTCATCTAAACAAAAGACTGCAGTTTAAAATAAAACATGAAAGGTAAGAATAAGTTAACCTCAGTTTCATTAAAAATTTATTTTGAGTCAAAAACAAATGATGATGGTCAGTTTACTTATATCAAAAAGCTCCAAAAGTAGTACAGGTAAATGAATTTCGCTAACTCAAAATGGAACAACAAAAATTGATTTCGGTTTTAACGTTGTTAAAATAATTTTTTGGTCGCGTTGATCGACTTTAATCAGTTTGAATAGAAATTTATCGAATAATAACACAACGTGTCAGTTTAAAAACTCCATTATCAAATTATATGAGTAGGGGAAGAAACGACAATGGTAAGCAGCAAAAAAAGATTTTATTGATCTCATTTTTTTATAAAAATATTTGTCAATTAAAAATGAGATCCAACAAACATGCTTATTTTTAAGCATTATTTGAGAGCCAAAAACTGCACTAAAATAATCTTGCAACTGCATTTATCAACTTTAGCTTGATGGAAAAAATCTCGGCAGTTTAATAATATTTTAAACCACTTTTGAATTTATTACATTTTTCAAATTTTGGATGCAATTTTGAACTACATCTTTTAGTAAAAACTTTATGATTTTTTCGTAAAAAAATACCCAAGTTTTTCGACATAAAAACAATGGATACATCAGTTTTACGAGCTGAAATTATAACTAAACATTCATTGACACGAAAAGAATGTTAAAAATCCCGAACGGGCAGCAACTTGTATGTAATAAAGAAATTAGGCAGATTGAAAAGTGTCAAAATTTAAAAAAAAAAACAATTAAGCGACATTCTTAAGAGTAAAAAAAAGTGGAAAGAAAACACAGTTTTAGAATTAAATATGGCAAAAAAATCGAGATAAATAAACAGTTTAATAGAAATTATAATTTTATAAAAAAAAATTTAAATCAAAAATAGATATTAAAAAATTTCTGTTTCATAGTCCTATGGAGAAAAGCAATTTAAAAACGCAATATCACTAGGTCCTTCTCACAAGTCAGTTAAAAGTTTTTTATTTCTATTAGCATCGGATAGTTGCAAAACTCATGGATTTGAAGTCATCCCACCTTATCAGTTGCTCGCTTTTATGAAAGCTCAGAAAAGTGTTCATTCTCTATATTCAGTTAATAAAAGAGTTAAAATGCATCAAAGTGATAAAAGCAGTATGTTCAACATGTTTAATGAACACTCGGCGGCAGTTTTTATAAAGAAAGCTTGATTTTAAAATGGATACAAGAAAAAGTTCAGTGAAAACTAAAATTTTACAAAATAAAAAATGCTGGCGCTCAGTTTAAAAGTTTTAACTTATTGTAAATAAACCGTTTATGTGAACGCTCTTATTTTCAGTTTAGCAAAAATTTTACAAATTCAGTTGTATATACAACACTAAACACTCAAAAGATTTATAGATAAAAGAAGAGCATGAAGCATAAAAAAGACCAACAAAAACAGCTGTAGACAGTTATAAAAAAATAATTTTAAATTAAAATAATAACCAATAACACATTTTCTAAGGATAACAAATTTATTCAATTAAATAAAATTTTTCTTGTTTTACACAGTTAAAAATGTCGGAAGAAAACTAAGCAAAAAATTAATAAAGAAACAGTAAATAACGAATTACAGTGTTCAAACAAAGAATAAGAAAATTACACTTGAACTTTTGCAGGAAGCAATTGATTATCGTTATTTGTCTCTTCTTTTAAAAAAAGGCTTAAACAATAAAAATAGACAACATGTAAAAGTTCAGTTTTAACTAGGGTGGTCAAATCTCCCGGGTGAAATGAAAATCGGGGGAAATCCCCGGTGATCACCCGGGTGATCACCGGGGATTTCACCCATAATCACCCGATTTTAACTTTTTGTTTTTAATACATTTTAAACAAACAAAAGTTAGTTTAACCTCATCTTAAAAGTATTGACAGACGCTACATCTTCTTAATAGCCTGTAAAAGCTAGTTTTTATCATAAAATGCAATTTTTGATTTATTTCTGTTAAAAATTAGATGATTTTACTGATACTTTATTAAAATAATTACTTCTTAACAGCAGAAACAAGAAAACTGCGTTATTTGCGTCTATTTTTATCGTTTTTGTGCAAAAATTTTAACCAAAAATAGTATCCAAAAGGTTTTCCATCAAGAATTTAACTGGGGACCTCTCCTGTGAAATGCCATGTCAGTTTTTAGCCAACAAATAAACAAAAATAATGATTAGCAATTATTCTTTACAGTCAGCTTACAACAACAAAAAAATGGATTATGGTTTGCGACTTCATTAAAAAAAGGACTGTCTTTAGACAAAAAAAAACGAATATCCATGTTGTCGGTTAATTTGTAGCCTATATAATTAGAAACCAAATTATTCAACCAGAAACAGTTAAAATTATGCTTATTTATTTTTAATTCGACAAAGTTATTTCGTTATTAGTTTTTACCTTTATGCTAGACCTGTTGCAGTTATAAAAACATAATGACGAAAAAAAATAAATATGGCCAACGCAGTTTTTACATCAAAATTTATACAGTTTTAAAGCTCCGAGAATTAAATTTTGAGTTACACTTTTCATGAAATAGCTTTCTCTTGTTTTTGTTAAAAATTAATTTGCGTTGTTGTAGCAGTTTTTGAGCAAAAGAATTATCATCATAAACTTATCACGAATTAACATTTTGCTATAATATTCTGCAGTTTAAAAGACACAACAATAATTTCTTTTTAAGCACCAGTTTTGATACAATAACAATCATTACACACTTGAATATGCAGTTAAGAAATCTGGTTGGAACAAAAGACTCAGTTTAATCGGCGTTTGTTTACAAATTAGTTTTCAGTTATTTTTTAAATTTTAATAATACTACTGGTTTGTTGGAGTTTTTAAATTAGAGCCAGTTAAAAGTCAATGCCATAAAATTTATTTATGAAGGTGTCATAACAGTTTTTATAAATATAAAAAGTAAATAGACGAAAAAAATTCTAGCTATACTTATAGACAACAAATTCAATGATATTACACAAAAACTACTGACTGTCGCTTTTCAACAAAACCATAACAAAAAACAGAAAGAAACAATAAATTAGACCCAACCAAAAAGATACTCCTTACCAGTTTAAAGAAATAGTCATTTTTGCATTGACCAAAGGAGACTTTAGTGTATGCGCAATAGCAGTTGTTTTGTTTTTCATCTGTTATCCATGTTACAGTTTTCTAGCGAAATGAGAAGAAAATATTATTTAATTAATTTATAATTAAATAAATACAAGGTGTTTCAAGTATTCTGCTCATATGCAACGGCCATTACTTTTCTGGACGCAGTTTTTCGAGGGAACTTTTTTTCTGAAAAACAGTTTAAAAAAATAGCTTTTTTCTATTACTATTTTAAAATAAATTTCCGTTGCAGAAGCTTTTTTTGGCAAAAACACATCCACTTCCAGTTTTTAGATTTTATACATTGCACTCAAATCTGATGCAATTTTAAAACAACAAATATTCAATAAGAAAATCTTCTTGCACAACATGGAAATTATAGAAGATAACTACCAAAAACATTTAAAATATACAAAGAAATAAAGCATATCGGCAATTCTTTAATTTATCTCTCCCCTTTCTCTTGTTTTTTCATATCAGTTTTTAAAGATCCAATAAAACAAATATCGTGCCAGTTAGCTTATCACAAAAAAATGCTGGTTGTTTATATGATACAGTTTTTGAGGAGAACTATTCCGTCAAAACAGTTTTAAAGTATAGCTTTTTTTCGTTTTTGTTAACCGTTGCGACAGCACTTTTTTTGAAAAAGAAAAGCTATTATTATCAGTTTCTCCAGTGTTTGTTTTTGGCTCAGTTTAAAATACGTAACAATAAATTAAGGATTTCAGAGCCTGATTAAATATTCATTTCTCAAAACTGTTTCTAGCTAAAAGCTTTGGAACAAAATTACAAAAAGATATAGAACGAATTAATGATTTAGTTTCTAGACAAAAAATTAAGGCAGCTCTCTCGACAGTTAACCTATTACAAAATCAGTGTTTCTATTCCATTTCTTCAAAGAAGGTAAATCAACAAAGCTCCCAGGATAAAAATAAAACTAATCAAAATATGTCCAACTTGTTTTGCACAACAATCTCTACAACTGCAATTGATGCAAAGTTGCTTTCTGGATTACTATGCATTTTTTTAGAATTCAGTTTATAAAAATGAAATAAGTGAAGGTTTTCTTTCCAACAGTTTTAAAACTACAAGACATAAAATAAACCTTTTAAAAGTTCTTTTTTGAAGAAATATTATCTACCGCGGCAAATCAATTTACACTTATAAAATGAATAATACTGTAAAAAACTTAAAAATCAGCTTCTGAGAAAAAGCATCAGTTACATAAAATCTTAAAGTACGGAACCTCATTATTGCTTTACAGTTGAACAAAACTTAATATTTTCTCACATCTGAGCAACTTGAAATAGCAGTTAAATTATTAATTTTCATTATTAGTAGTAACATAATTTTTATACCATGTTACAATCAATTAAAAAAATAGTTATTAATTGCAACACTTGAAAAGGTATATAATATGCTATTTTTTGATTAAAAAGATAGTCAGTTAAGCAATAAACTTTTAAAACGCTATTCGAGTTATTTCTTCCTCTGACAATTATTCAGTTTAATTTAAAAATATAAAATTTATACTATTAAATTAAAAATTAAAACAGTTATGCAAATTTATAGTTTATAATATTTTGTGAGATTTTCTTGTGATGTTTATATGTTGCAGTTAAAAATATCAAAGTTAAAACTAATTCGAAAAAAATCAAATTCAAAATAGATGACAGATATTGCTATTGTTTATTCAAATAAATGAACATGATTAGTATTAAATCTACTTTAAATTTAATTTTTTTATCACTGTCATACTTGGTTCTTACAAGGTTCACGTTTTTCACAGTTAAATAAAGTATGTTTAAAATTTATGAAAAAATTACGCGATTTAAGATGATTATGATAATTTGCATAAACCATGTCATTATTGTCAAATTCAGTTATTCTGAAATCAAAAAATCATAGGTATGTAAAATCAAGAGAGTTTTCTGCAGGTATACTAAAATGACGATCTAACAATTATTTCAAAATAAACAAAATTAAGTAAAAAACAGTGTTTTTCAATTAGCTACTAATCGGCTTTAGATAAAAACAAGCACATTTTTGACTGTAATTATAGTAAAAGCAAATAGACATTTTATAAATTTTTTTGAAATGTTTAAATAATTGTAAAAAAAATATTTTTCAACTAGTAGAACAAATTAAAGTAATAGTAGTTTTTAAACAAAATATAAAAAGATTCAAAAAAAATTTTTATATTAAGTTTATGCTTTACGAAATTTTTGCATTGTCGTTAGATAAATAGTTTACGTAGTGTATAAAATACAAAAAAAAAGGGTACCTGCTGGGCAGTTAAACAAAAAACGAAAGCATTTGTTTACATTTTTTAATAATCAAAAAGAGCTCAACTCAACCCTTAAATTAATATTCAAATGCAGGTTAATATAAATAAAATAACGTTTCGCAACATTTAAATACAATGTTTCATTCAATTACAATAATATCAAAATTTAAGCTTATCAACTATAACTCTTAGAAATTTGAGAATATAAGAAAGCAATCAAATTCAAGTTAAATCTAATCATCACTTGTTTTCTAATCACATGTAACCTAATTTTTACCAATCTGCTAATTAATAAAATACAGTTAGAATGCTGTAGAATTTGTTGTAAAAAGAGACCAAAAGTATTCGTAAAATGAATGGAAAATCTCGTATTCAGTTTTTTCTTATTTAGATTAATTTTCTACATAACTTTGTTAACAGAGTTAACAAAGTTATGTAGAAAATACTGCACAAGCACAATTTACCACAGTTTAGAGAATGATAACCAAATCTTCGTTTGATTCCCAGTGCACAAAATTTTTTAACATCCGCAAACTATTCGACAGACCCAACATTTATTCTGGTATTAATGTCACCCACTTAATTCATAGTTCAATAGCTGAAACCAAAGCATTTAGTTAAAATCCTTTTAAGCATTTAAAAGGTTAAACTTGTTTCATTTTCTTTCCAGTTAATTCGTTTAACACTACCCCGTTATTAAAAATACAGCGATGATTTTTAGATAATGCTAAAAAAATAACTAAACAGTTTTGTCCAATCGGTAAAAATGACAGTTTTAAAGCAACTTTTAAAAAATAGAATGATGAACAGTTATTATTGTTTACAGCAAGCTAACAACAAACTAATTTTGCTTTGTGATCTTCTTAAAAAAATTGAAACAAAAAATATAAGGAAGGATAAACTTGAGCAAAAAAAACTATAAAAAAAGCTTCCCATTCTTTTGGATTGGAATACAGTTTCTAGGAAAAAATTGAATCATAGAATGCTCTACAGTTATTTTTTACAGTATGCTAACAACAGAAAAAAACTAATTATTTATTATGACTTCTTAAAAAAACGATTTAAACAGAAAAAAGAAAGCAAGCAAACGATAAACGTGAGCAAAATAAAAACTATTACAATTGTTTAATTGTGAAGTCAGTTTTTTTTAAAAGTAACATAAACTAAAAGAATGATGTACAGTTATTTACAACAAAAAAAACAGATTATTCTTTGTGACTTCTTTAAAAAAGATCGAAACAAAAAAAGGAGAACGAAGGATAAATGTGACTGATATTTCTGTTTTTTTGAGAAAATTAAAAGAAACGAATAATGAGCAAAATCAAAAAAAAATTTGATTGGAATGCCAGTTTTTTTAAGGAAAAAAATATAAAAAAAGAATGATGAACAGTTATTTTTTTGACTTCTTTAAAACATGATTAAAACAGAAAAAAGACAATGATAAATTAGTTTTTGCCAAAAAGATAATTGCACAGTTATTTTTTCTTGTAGTTCTTAGGGAAAGCAAACATGTTATCAACTTTTTACAAATTAAGCTTATTCGTTTTATGTCAATATTTAAAAGTTTCTATTTAGTTTCTTCCACGTTCGCTATTTTGTAGCACTTTTAAATGCAACATCTGTTTTATAAAAAAAACCTAAGACACAAAGAACCGACTTTATCCAGTTTTCAAAAATAAAAAATAGTAAATTCTAGAAAATTACCAGTCATTTTTTACTATCAGGTATTTATAAAAATTACTGACCTGTGACTATTTTTATTATCATAATGTAAGAACACTTTTTGAGCTATTTAAGTTTTTAACTAAATTTTCAGCTATAAAAAAATATTTTGAATAAGAATTGTTACCTAAATTTTTTTGAATTAAAAACAACGAATTTTTCTTGCCTGTCCAGCTAAATTTGCCGCAAACTTTTTTGCGGCAAATATAATATCCGCTGCCTCTTTCGTTACAGTCACATATAACTTATCCAAAGCCCAAAATGTTTTACTAATGCAGTTTCTAAAAAGTTAAATTAATTTTTCCTCAATTTTAAAACAGAATTCGCTCTTGATCAAACACTCTTTTCCCGATTTTATAGGTCAAAAAATCAGAGTTTTTTTAAATAAAAACATTATCTCTTTTTCTTGTGTCAAAAAAACAGTTTTATGAATTCCAAAATCGCTCACAAATTGCCTATTTCGATTACTTGATGTTTTTCTATACTGGAGCGACTATTAATCAACAAACAGTTTCAACAATACCTCATTTACAATTGTTACATAATCTTCGATAACCTTAAGAAAAATTCAATTAGTGTCTCATAATGTGAAAAGATCTGTCGACAGATTTTTAACGCCTCGAACAGCGATCGGGACTTATGGCAAAATCAGTTTTTTTATCTCTTCTTTCTATCTTGACCAGACGCTCTATTTTTTCTCTTCAACAAGATACAGTTTCTTAGACCAAAAGCATCACAGCATTTTTACGCCCCCAACATTATCTCTTTTTTTATGGTAGGTCAAAAAGAAAGACTAAACTAATCGCTCTTTGTTCTCTCATCATTGTTTTCTTTCTTTTATGAGAGGATTAAAGATACCCGATGACAGAAACATAGACAACAAAAATATCCGAAGAAGAAACGGCAATAATTTATCTAAGAACACAATTGTTTTTGGTTTAAAAAATGATGATTGACAAGTTTGCATTTTTTTCACTGCACAGCTATTTAAATCTCAGTTTAATTTTTTAAAGGTATAATTATTTAGAGTGATAGAAAATCAATGCTTTTTGGAAGCAAATTTTAAAATGAATTTAAAGGAATGCGTAATTTCAGTTTATCTAAATCAATGTTAGAATATGCTCTTTTTCGACAGTTTACAAAAAATTAGTGAATTAAAGTTATAATTGAGTTAGATTTAAAAGCCTTTGGAACTGAATATCATATTTGTTGTATTGTTGTTGAATAAACAATTTACGCAGTATATAAAAAATGAAAATTTTTATCAACTCTATTGTTACAGCCAGTTAATCCCTTATATACAAAATAAAATTGATCTGTAAAATTTAAGTTTGATTTTAGAAACATGTGTAGCGGTGTTCTAGGAGATATTAATGATGCATCTTTATGGTGTTTAACAAGAGAGTGAGCAGAGTATGGGATATCTCTTAGGTCTTATATATCCTTTGTAGATGCCCGAAGGCAAGGACGTGGATATGCAATGGGGCGTAACCCAAACCCGTTTAAGAGCTGGGTTACATCCACACCACCCACAGGTGTCAACGCCTCTGTTGACTAATCCCGTACTCGCTCTTAAAAAATTAATATACCAAAAAATAGAAACAATTAAAAAATTAATCAAATCATGATACAATGAAATTTATAAAAAAACTAAAGGCTAAAAATATCATGATTTTAATTTTCTGTGACATGTTCTGTGAATTTTGGGTCTTGTTGTTGCATGTTGAAGTTGTTGTGATCATTGTGTTAATGTTTTTGTAAATCCATTTTACCGAGTAAGCTTTTGGTTTCTTGAACAACTGCATCAAAACTATGGCTGTTGTTGTTGTTACGTTTCAACAGTTGTTGTGTATTTGCATCCATACTATTGATAAATGATTCAATCATTTTCTTTTCCCGTTCAACTGATGAATATCCAGCTTTGTTGGTACAAGTTTTGTTGATAATTTTGCGTATGCTAAAGGCAATGTTGTCAATAACTTTCTCGCGTTGTTGTTTGGTTTGATTTTTCATCAGTGTTGTTTCTGGTTGATAAAATTTTTGTAGTAATGCTACTGTTGTTGACCATGAAAGCTGATAATTGGAATCCAATAGATGTGCTAGTTTTCTTGCAGCATCACCATGTAGGCGAGCACATAAAATTTCCAGTCGTTGTTGATCATTAAGATGTTTTGTTTCATCACTAAGCCGAAATAAAAAATATGTTAGGCTTTCATTTATATTACCAGAAAAAATAGGCAGTTTCAAAATAATGGATGTGATTTCTGGATTGGATAATATAACATTAATTTTATCATTTTCAGTTGATGAATTCTTTTTTAATTTCCTAAAATTCTTCATGTTATTAGGAGTAATAAAGCATTCACGAAGTTTCAAAACACAAATAATAGTATTTAAAATAATAAATCTTTCTTTGCTAAGTAGAATAAAAATCAGAGGGGGCTATTCAAGACAATAAGCAACAGTGCAGCAGCAGCAATCAATTTCAATAATCAAATAATCATCAGTCTGAGCCCAGTAAAAATAATCAGTAAACTTAAGACGAGAGAAAAGGAGGCGAAGCTATCAGGTTTCACGGTGACGCACGGCGAACTTTTCTGAGGCCTGGAGTTTTGTAGCTACCAAGGAAAGTATTAAAATATTATTTAATAATAATCAAAGATGTCGTAAATTATTTGAACAATCTTTTGTTTGATCCATCCATACTAATAAGAATAACATGATGGGAGGTGGCTTTGATAAATGATAAGAAAAAAAATGTCGTCGGAGGGTGTTAAGAGGCGATGAGTAGCAATAAACCAGTTCTTTTTTTGTGAAAAAAAAAATCAAATTACGTTCATCAAACGAATGAACAAGAAAAAGAATACATCATTACAGGTTTTTAAACAAGTCACAGGGCTCAACTCTCTTTTCCCCGTGTGTTCGGGTTTAACAGCCCTCGGGCGTTGGTAGATGCATAACCAACGTCCAAGTTTTCCTGCTATTTACTACACAACGTAGCAAATAGTGTCGGGCTGGAGGTAGGACCTCCATTTGTAGCGGTGTTCTAGGAGATATTAATGATGCATCTTTATGGTGTTTAACAAGAGAGTGAGCAGAGTATGGGATATCTCTTAGGTCTTATATATCCTTTGTGGATGCCCGAAGGCAAGGACGAGGATATGCAATGGGGCGTAACCCAAACCCGTTTAAGAGCTGGGTTACACATGCATGAAAAAAAGATATAACAAAAATGTTTCTATAAAGAGATCAATAGATCTCAAATTCAGTTTTTATAGTGCTCTTATGATAATGACGTCAAGCATAAATCAGTTAAAGCTTATTTACAATTTTAAAAGTAAATAAGCTTTAATTTTTTTTGTATATCCATCAAGATATCAAAGGAGAGTTTTGAAAAATACGGTTTTATCGCCTGCTAACTAACTTTGAAAATCCTCTAATAATGAAAAGTTTGCTATAATTCAACCAGAAGCAATCTAGAAACATTATTTAAATGCATTTTGACCCAAGAAAAACCATATAGAATGGATCATTTTGAACTATGATATAGCCATCGCCTGCTACTTGACGTATTTCATTTAGCAATTAAATCTCAGGGAGGCTATATGGGCAGCTGATATTTTGTCCCTAACTATCCCTTATTATGACGAGTATATAGGCAAAATATGGGGTCTAAACTCCGGCGTCACCTGAATACCTCTACGGTCAGTTGACGATCCTAAATTATCCTACACATTTTTAATAATACTCATGAAATGAAATTGATGTAGTTGCTATCAACAATTTAAAAAAAAGAAAGAAGAAAATTGAAGTTTTTAATCTAAACATGAATAAGCCCAAAGCAAATAGCTATTGCATAAAGCAATAAAAGAATGATTGTGTTTGTTTTAGTTCGCAATTAACTTCATCCAGTGCTCTAACTTCGCAGTTTTTTGCTCTCCAACTGCAATTGATGTGAAATCGCTTTTTGGATTACTGTAATGTAATCCAAAAAGAGGTACTCAGTTTATAAAATGAAATAACCGTTTTTTTACATTATACAATTTCACTATTGTTTTTTTAGCAAACAATTTGTACAAAATACCTGAATATGATCCCACATAATTCTCCTAATGCTCAGTTTGATACCAAATTTCAAGATATTATTGTCTCTGTGAAATCAATTAATCGTTTAACACAGTAGACTCAACAACGTTAAAAAAAAATTTTACAAGAAGAATAGTGAAATAAAAATCTGAAAAATATTTTAAAAGTGGAAGAACAAAAAAAAGTATTGCTAAAAAACTTAGAAATGAAGATAACAAAAAAAAGAATTTGCCAGTTTAAAATTAACAAGGGACCCTTACGAGATGTCATCTATGGATTTCTTCGAAAATAGCGGGGATCGACAGCTCATAGTAAGGGATGAAAAACCCCCAAGTACTAGCTGCCCGTTCGCCATTTCAGAATTTTAGTAGCATTTTGCTATTACACTATAAGTAGCAGGCGATGAACATCGTGGTCTATAAATTACTTTTGTGATGATTTTTGATGGTTGTAAACGCTTGGAATATGATTACTTATTTATCAAATATTATGTTTTAGCATATCCAACCATCTAAAATTATCACAAGCGTAATTTACTTACAATGACTTTCATCGCCTGCTACTTATAGTGTAATAGCAAAATGCTACTAAAATTCTGAAATGGCGAAAGGGCAGCTAGTACTTGGGGGTTTTTCATCCCTTACTATGAGCTGTTGATCCCCGCTATTTTCGAAGAAATCCATAGATGACATCTCGTAACGGTCCCTTGTAAGTACAAAAAATAAATGCTTTTTTCGAAACCTGCTATCCATCGACTCTTTTTTAGATATGGCGGGAAATTTAAAACACTAACGTTTTTTATCTATTTGGATGTGATATTTTAATATACGTGTAAAAAATTCATAAAATATTAATCAAAAAAAACAGTAAATTAAGTATCGATAAAAAAATAAATTAGTTAGATTATATATCGTAAGAAAAAGCAGTTAAATTAGAATTTACACCAAAAAAGATTATTAAAGGATGGCAAAAATAAGGAAGTACTCGTTAAACGACTTATAAAAAGTCACCAAAAACACTGAAAAATGTGATTATAATTTTATGAAGAAACAAGATATATGTAAAAAAAGAGATAGAAATATAACATTAGCATATTCAGTTTTTTGAAAGCAATCCAATAAATTTCTTCGCCGAAAACAGTTTAATTTTTTTCAAAGCTTTTTAGAAACAATTTATTATAGCTTAACAGACATACCTCAGTTTAAAAATTACTATTTTGTATTAACATTAGGCAAGTTATGGAAAACCCATCGATATAAAGCATTAAGAATTATCTTGACATGTGGTTTGATTCAAAAAAACATTAACCGTTACGAGATGTCATCTACGGATTTCTTCGAAAATAGCGGGGATCGACAGCTCATAGTAAGGGATGAAAAACCCCCAAGTACTAGCTGCCCGTTCGCCATTTCAGAATTTTAGTAGCATTTTGCTATTACACTATAAGTAGCAGGCGATGAACATCGTGGTCTATAAATTACTTTTGTGATGATTTTTGATGGTTGTAAACGCTCGAAATATGATTGATTATTTATGAAATATTATGTTTTAGCATATCCTACCATCTAAAATTATCACAAGCGTAATTTACTTACAATGATTTTGTAAAATTGAACTTTTTTATAGCAGCGAAAAATTTCACTCTAACAAAATATTATTAAAATATAAAATCTATATTTTATTCTTAAAAAACTAGAAGCAGCAAGCTTGTAATCTGGAAATGGTTGAAAGGGACTGTAATCAAAATCAACGACCTAACACTTTAAATGGAAAAAGCTTAAAACAGTTTATGCGAAAAAGCTGGTGTGGAACATCCAAGTTTAACATTAAGTTCAGTTTAGAGCTATAGCAAAAGTCAAATAAAATTAATTAAAAAAAAATAATTCGTACAAAATAATTGATAGGACAAACAACGATGCAGTTTTAACGGAGAAAGCCAAAGAATTAAACAGTTTTGAAAATAAATTGTATAGTTAGAATGAACACCAAAAAACATTTTTTTAGGATCACAAAAATAAGAAAAATTAAGTACTCGCTAAATAACTTAAAAATAAAATCATCAAAAAACATCAAAAAAATGTGATCATTTCGGGAAAAAATAAAGTTGTTGTAAAAAAAAGAAAGATAGTTAAAGAGAAGACAACACTTAAGCACCAACATCGATGGATGGATTGTGTCTTTCTTTTTTTGTCTCTTCCTTAAAAAAAGATCAAAACAATAAAAATAGACAAAGGAAAATAATAAATCTGACCAAAACAATTTATTGCTTACTGTTTCTTGCGCAACAGCCGTTAGTTTAACAGACGAGGTTTTTAGAGTCAACTAATGGGAAACAGTTTGAAAAAATAGCTTTATTTCTATTATAAATCAAATTGCGTTGTAGCAGCTTTTGGTCAAAAACCTTCAACATCAAACTTTTTCGTTTAAGCCAAAATTGATGCAGTTTTAAAGCTTCAAGAGACAAATAAACCTTTCTTGTGGTATACCATAATTACTTAAAAATATTGGAAAGATTAGAATAAATATACTAAACCAAACAGCAGTAATGACAGCTAATCTATTGAAGAAAAACAATGTCACTTCCTTAAAATAAATCAAAACAAAAAAAGAAAAGGGAATAATTGGATATGACAAAAATAATTTATTGTGCGGGACCAGTTTTTTTTTTTATTTTTAGCGAAAACTTTTTAAGCAAAACAGTTTTAAAAAAAATACAAAAACAATCATTACTTGAATACGCAGTTAAGAAATCAAAGTGGTATTTAAAATTCATTTTAATCGGAGTTTGTTTACAAATTATTATTCAGTTTTTGTTGTTTTAATAATTCTACTAGTAAGTTACAGTTTTAAAAACCAGTTAAAAATAAATGCCATAAAAATTTATGCAGACGTCTGTCTGCATAACAGTTTTTATAAATATACATAACAAAAAGACAACAACATCCAGCTATTATTTATAGACAACAAATCAAACTATGTTACATAAAAGTTACTAATTACTTTTTGTTGCTTTTCAACAAAATTATCATAACAAAAACAGAAAGAAAAAGATATCATTTAACACAAAACTGCTTCATTCTTAAAAACACAACAGTAATTTTTAGATATATGGGCACAATTACAAAGAAAACGTTAAAAAATGATTACATTTTTGCTCGCTCAGGAGAATATCAGTTTTAAAACGAAAAAAAAAAGAATGATGAATAATTATTATTTACAGCAAGCTTGCAACAAAATTAACTAACTATGCTTTATCATTTTCTTTAAGAAATAAACAAAACGAAAAAAAGAGAACTGAGGAAAAACTTGAGCAAAAAAACTATTAAAAAAACTTCTTATTCGTTTTAATTAGAATAGCAGTTTTTAATAAAAAAAAATGAATCACAGAACCATAATGATGTTATTTTTTACAATCAGCTTGCATCAGAAAAAAAGCTGATTATTTTTTGTGACTTCTTTAAAAAACGATTAAGACAGAAAAAAGAGAAAGAAAAAAAGAGAAAAATAAATTATTAAAACGGTGATCAGTTATTATTATTATTTACATCTTATAACTCAGTTATTCTTTGTGATTTTCTTAAAAAACGATTAAAAAAATAATGACAGAAAAACTGCGCAGTTTTTCTCGTGATTTTTAGCCAATACAAATGTGTTATCTAATTTACCAAATATAAGTTATACACTTAATTAAAAGAGTAAATATAAAGCTCATTCGTTTTATGACGATCTTTTGTCACTTACAGTTTTTTTTACTCTTTTATATCTGCTATTTTGCAGCAGCTTTAAATAAAAAACACTCTTTTAAAGAAATGTAAGCACAGAGAAACAACATTATACAGTTTTGAAAAATAAAAAAATAAAACCTGAAAATCAACAGGCATTTCTAACTGTGTAAACAAAGTTGTTCAAAAGAAAATATGACTCAGTTTTCGCAGAATAAAATAACAGTAAATTAATTTTGTTAATCCAGATATAACTATATTTGCCGCAAACTTTATTGCGCAACAGCAGCTACCTCTAACGTTTCAAACAACTATTCCGAATCCAGTTTTTTAGGCAGAAGTTGATCAATGCAGTTTCTAAAAATATTATATTTCATTTTTCTGAGATAAAAAACAGAACTAATCAGTTTTTTAGCATTTACTTGTTTAACATTTTTTATCCTTGTCATCGTGTACCATGAAAGCTTACACTAACGGTTACGATATTTTTGGTAAATCAAAAAAATTAATACATTTTTTCTCGCTAAAAAAGGGAAAATGTGACCTCTGTTTTTATCATTTTTTCAGCCCCAAAAAGTTTGAATCAAAACAAAAACACAGTTTTTTAGGAAAACATAATTTATTAAAAAAATGCAATTGTATTTTTCCTGAGTTAAAATACATAACTAATTGCCTATGTTTTTCTATTTTTTACACGTGCAACAAACAAGTTTCAACAATACCACTTTTTCTGGAAAAACCTTAAATAGTGTCTCATAACGAAAGAAAATCTGTCGGCTGCTTTTTAAAATCAAAAACAGTTTAAACACTGTCTGGAAAGCTTATGACGGCGTCAGTTTTTCTCAACTCTCCTCTCCCTCTTGACCAGACGCTCTATTTTTTTTCTTTTACAGCCAAACAAGTTACAGTTTTTTAGACCAAAAAAAAACAAAGCATTTTTACAACCACAATATTACCTCTTTTTTTGTGTTAGATCAAAAAAATTAATCGCTCTTTGTTCTTTCATTAGTGTTTTCTTTCTTTTATGAGAGGATTAAAGATACCCGATGACACAAAAACACAAAAATTGCTAATTTTAATCGCTAAGAAAGAAAGGGCAATAATTTATCTAAGAGGAGAGGTCCCCAAGTGACGCCGGAGTTGAGACCCCATATTTTGCCCATATACTCGCCTTACTATGGGATAGTTGGAGAAAAAATATTTTTTCCGAAATCCTCGATCTGTGGATTTAATAGATATATGAATATAGCTGATAAATAGCAGACGATATCTATTTTTGTTACAATACAATAATATCAAAATTTTAGCTTATAACTCTCAAAAATTTGAGATTATAAGAAAGCAATCAAATTCAAGCTAAATCTAATTATCGCTTGTTTTCTAATCACATGTAACCCAATTTTTATCAATCTGCTAATTAATAAAATACAGTTAAAATGCTGTAGAATTTGTTGTAAAAAGAGACCAAACGTAATCGAAAAATGAATGAAAAATCTTGTATTCAGTTTTTTCTTATGTAGAAAATACTGCACAAACACAATTTACCACAGTTTAGAGGATCATAACCAAATCTTCGTTTGATTCCCAGTGCACAAAATTTTTTAACATCCGCAAACTATTCGACAGACCCAACATTTATTTTAACAAAGGCAGTTAATATGAAATGAAAAATGTTATTGCAACTAGTGCTAAAAATATGGATCACTTTTATTTATTAAGTTTGTTACTAGAACAATTAAATAATAAATGCACAAAGAACTTTTAAAGTATTCTTTGAGGTAAATTAGGGTGGTAGAGAATAAAGGATTTTATGAAAAATGGTTAAAAAATAGCTGCAGTTGTAACTTCAGTGTTGGGTGAATGTTAAATAAATTTTTAAGATACAATCAAGTAGAAGAAATCAAAATAATAAAATTCAATTGACAGCTGATAAATTAAACATCACTAATATTAAACAAGTATGCTAAAGTAAATGCATAAATTTCAAGCACTATCTTTAAATCCCAGTTAAAAATAAAAGACAAAACATTCTCAAATATGAAGTTTATAGAGTTTGTTATTGTCAATTAGAAAAACTTTAAAACTTAGTTAGCAAAAAATTTATATCGAATTGGATAAGTACGCCACAGTTAAAAAAACTATTACTTTTATAATGAAAAGTTTTCTTAATATTTACAAAAATTTTATTAGTTATTATTTTCTGTAAATTTCATATCTCTTAAAAAAAGTTGAAAATCTTAGGAACGATTTTTAATATTTAAAGCTTTTTACCAAAAAAATGCAGGATGGTGTGCCAGTTAAAATAAAAATTTGGTTTTTATGTAAGCAAATCAATCATTTTTTATTCAAAATTTTAAACTATAATCCTTAAAAATTTGAGAAATTTGCGTTTTTTTCAGTCAAAGTCAACTTAAATCCAATTATTAGTTATGTTCTAATCGCATGAAATCTAATTTTTATCAGTTTCTTAATTTTATGAATACATGGAAGCTCAGTTAAAACGATAAATTTATATCAAATGCTTACAGATGTGAATAATTAAAAGTAATGCAACTGATCCAGTTTAAAATTTTACTAAACTCATATCACACATATCCAAAAAAAGCCTTTTTTATAATGCTCAAATGTGCAGTTTAACCATTAAATATTTTCTCATCACTTTAACGCAAATTAAACTTTTGACGTTTATTGATTCAAAGTTGTACCACCAAAGAAGTTACAGTTAAATCTATAAAAATCAGAACTCATTGATAAAAAAAGAACAGCTTAAATTTTTCAACATTATTATTTTATTCAACGCAAATCACCTCATGATGAGAAGTCAACCCTACAATTTAAAACTTTTATACAAGTTATTTTCGCTATGTCAGTTTTACATAAAGCAACTGACTCGTAGTTTAAAAATATATTTCAAAATAGCTACGCGAGTAATGAATTCTTGTGAGGTACCAGTTTAATTTAAAAATAGTCTAACTTAATTTATACTACTGAATGAAAAGTTATAACACTAATCAAAATTATAGTTTATTGAGCTTTTTATGATAACACAGTTACAATAAATATAAAAGGTAAAAATTATTTAAACAACAGTTACATAAAATCTTCAGACACAGTTAACAAAAGAATGCTTAAAATTTAAACAAAGAAATTGAAGCAAGCAAGAATTCTTTTAGATCTCTGAAAGCCTCATCGTCATTTTGTAAATTTCAGTTAACCTTAAATCACAAAATCTTAGCTATGTAAACTCACAAAGCGGAATTTGCTGCAGAAATACTAAAAAGATAATCGATCAGTAGTTTTCAAACTTCAACAACACCGATAATAAACAAAAGAAGGTGATATATTTTTAAAGCATCCAATGAATCAATTTCACACAGTTTTTCGATTATTAAAAAAGATGTACCTTCACTAGTTTAAAATAATGCCGAAAATATTAAATAACCCTTTTTCAATTACAGTTAATTTTGAGGCATGCTTTTTGTAATAATTTAGGCAAAAAAGTTTTTATATAGTTTGCAAAAAAAGTTTACATTTTTCATAATTAACCATAGATAGATTTATATATATAAAAAGATATAAATATCTTATTATTCAAGCTCCAAAAATATTGCATTAAGAGGTGATCCAATTATCACAAAATCTTATTTTACAATAGAACTAATCCTGTCAGTTATCCAAAATTATATCAATCTTTACATAGTGAATTCAGTTAAATAGTATATTAATTAAAACAAAATCAGAAAAATTCAAGAGTCTTAAAATTGCTGCGTGCAGATTTAAAAATTATGAAAAGCGGCCTATCACAAAAAATCTACTATTAAACTGTTAAAATATGCATAAAACAAAGTCTTGGATGTATACTTAACAAAGTGTTTCGTTAACACTTTGTTAAGTAGACAAGACGGATTAAATGGATTCAAACAATCACGGAATTTTTACCTATTAATTTTTGTATGTTCAGTGAAGTGCAGTTATCCATAGAACAAAAATAATGGTTCGTGTCAACAAGTCAGAGCTGAATATTCTCTGTATGCACGCAGCATTGTTAGTGATGAATAATTCAATTTAAGTGATTTCCAGTTAAATATGAAAAACTATGATCAGCTTAAAATAAACAAGTACAATTAAAAGTTTTTACTAATATGTTTCTGTTTTTTGTTTATCTCAACAAAAGATAAACCAGTTCTTCTTTCGTTTTCTTTTGATTAAGCATTTTACATACATTTTAATATAAAAAACTTAATTCAAATAAAATATCAACGCAAAGTTCAAAATCAACTACTACATAATAGATGAAACCACAGTGATCCCAAAATTAAGTTACCATTAATAATAAAAACTTGTCGAAAATGAAAACTTTTCTTAAACTAATAAAATTTGGACAATTGTTGTCAGTTAAATAAGACTAAAAATAAAACTTACGGAACAGAGCTGTGCGATACTCGGTATCGTATCGGAAATATTGGTATCGATATCGGGTATCGGTATCGTAATATCGGTATCGGTCGAATTTTTTCTGGTATCGGTATCGGAATATCGGTATCGGTTTTTTTCAAAAAAGTATCGGTATCGGTTCTCGGTATCGGTTTTTTCAACCGATATTCTGTGATTTTTAAAACAGCTTTTTTTCGGTTTTTATCTTCTTTTCTCTTGTTTTGGGAGAAAAATAAGACAAATCTTTATCAAAACAACGATAACAATCCATTTAAAGTCATAAAAAACCAAGTTTTAAGTATTTGACCGATTTGAAAAATATTAGTATCGGTATCGGTATCGAATATCGGTATCGGTTTTTTTCAGAAAAGTATCGGTATCGGATATCGGTATCGGTCAAAATTTTTTGAGGTATCGGTATCGGTTTTTAAAATATCGGTATCGCACAGCTCTGTTACGGAAACAATTCAAAACTCTCAACAATTATGATTTACAGTTTTAATAAAACGAAAAATCAGTGAGCAAAAGAGTTATGTAAAATTTACTATCAAAATAATATATTTTTAGTCAGCTTTATGTGTTATCTTCGCTAGTTTTGTTGGTGCTTCAGTTATAAAATAAATTTTTTTACTGCATACCAGAGGTAAAAGCCAACACTAATTTAAAAAAACTGACAGGGCCATTGCTTTAGTATTTTTATTAATCATCAAAATTTTCATAAAAACTGTAACTGATTTCTATGCTAAAAAAAAGGAAAAATTCGTAATCTTTGTTTTTTTTTACATTTTACTTAATTATAATGAATGAAAACTGGGTTCTCGTTGAGGATAGGTATTATGCAATTGCTTAAAATATTATAGAGCTTACAGGAATTAGAGATTACCAAGTTCACTAAAAAACGACACTGTGATATTTTGATGGAACTTCTATTTTTGAGTTTTTGGACTAATTTGAATAACAATTTTTATTCCGTAATAAAAATTAACTGATTAGTAAGAAAACGAGAATAAAAAAATTTTGTACTCTAGAGATTATTTAATATAATTATTTAATATTTAAATATTTGACTGTTCTAAACTGAAATATAAGTAGGTTGATAATGATATAAAACGATAATACCGGTCGGGTTGTATTATTCATGTTGTCAAATGTAGATAGATGTAAAAAACTTAAAATAAACGGAATAAGGGCGAATTTCTTAATGTTGAATTTAAAAATTTCGTACAACAGAAATAAAAGCGAACACAGATTTTTAAAAAACTGCAGCAGCAAGCATTGCTTTAACATCAACATTATTTTCATTTGATTTAAATTTATATCTACAAAAACTGGACCCAAATTTGGGTTCATTTGACTTAATGCCAAAAGAATTTTTGGTTTTATGAAAATACATCGATGCTTGTTAAACAATTTAAAACTGTTGACGTAATATTCTGGTATATATTATTAGTATTGAGTAGTTTTGTTACCACCTTTTGATTAAACTGTCTGTAATATTTTAGGATGTTTAAGTTTTAAACTATAAAAATTATTGCACATTTATGCAGAAAATTGTTGTTTATCAACTGCTTTAAGCAAGGATATAAATACTTAAAGAAAGGACAAAGTTTAAACAATATCACAAAATTGCATCAAGTTATTTTGCTTTGTTATTAAAGTAAAATTTAATACCATTATTTTTTTCTAAAAAATCTTCATATAAATTATAATTAATAAAAATTGAATTCGCCTTCAGGGTTATTATTATGAGAAAAAAGTTGTTTTTGTTTTTAATATTTCAGAGCATGCAGGAAATCTGATAAAATAAGTCAAAGATGTTAAAAAGTAATACAATATGCAAATCTGTCAAAGTCTGAATTTGTAGATAAAATGTCAACTTTGGCATTAAAATAGCTCATTAGCGATAATTTTGTTGTCTTCATTTAATTTGACAGTGGGAGTATTTAATGCTGATGGAGCTTATTTTGCACATAAAAATTATTATTAAAAAAACAGTTTTTGCATTAGTTGCTCTAAAATTCTTCTTATACATTTTAATCTTAACTGTATTTTCAGGAAATAATGCTAACTGCACTACACAAATGTTTGAAAATTACGCAAATTTACAACTGCTGTTTTTGATGGAAGTTGTTCTAATTTTGAGGTAACGAATTTAGATGGGACAAATAAAAAATGGAATAAAACTGAAACTGCTGCTTTCAAGATAAAAAAATACGACATGCTACTATTTGCTTTGAGTGACAAGTAATTTCCTTTGCTTTTAACGAACTTATGTAGTTTTTGGCCAAAAACGTTTCAGCATTTGGAGCTTACGGCACTTATGAAAATTCATTTAAAAAATTGTTTTAGCCTAAATAATTGCTCTAACATTATTGTTATAGATTTTAATCTTAACTGCATTTTCTAGTTTTAATCCATACTGCATAACTGCATGTTTTTAATGGTTACTCGAAAAACACAACTGTTTAATTATTTGCTCGTGAAAAAAGTTGTTCTGATTCTGATAAAACGATTTTAAATGAAACAAATTAAAAAAGCGATAAAACTGAAGCTTGGTTCTTTCAAAATTATTTAATTAATTTATTTAATGTTTCTGCAAAACGAGACAAAGCGGTTTTGTTTTTTTTCTTTGCATTGTTCCATTAACATAATTAATTTTTTAATTGTTAATGCCAACTGCATTCTTTTTTTATAAGGTATTTACAAATTTTTGCGCCATAATCTTTGAAAGATCTTTTGTTTTCTGATATTTAACTGTCATCATCGATACTATACTGCAATACGATTTGATTTCAAGCCATTATTAACTGAATTTTGGATGAGTAACTAGCAGTACAGCAACGTCGCTCATACTATTTAAAAATTTTTAAAAACAACATCTGAAATTTCTCTGTGCATATTCTAATTATCACCTTTGGTGATGTTTCATAACTACCACTTTGATATTCTCTTTCCAAATACATCCTTGTTATTGTAGCTGCCACTTAAAAGCACAAAATGAAAACATTTATTATATGTGTGTGTTTCAAACAAAAAAAATAACAAATTACGCCTGCTGCTTTTTTCTTATTTATGAAATTTTGATATTTTTGTCAAATGTTTTACTTACTTTTCTAAATGTTTTTAAGACACTTCGAAATGTCATTAAAATAAATTAGATTTTATTTTTTTATGAAATGCATTAAAAAGTTAGAAAAGGAAAAAAGCCCATTATTTTTGTTTTATTTTGGTCAATAAAAAGTTGTTATTTTTGTTTTGGCACTATTTTTCCTGTTTTTGTGGCAAATGGAAGTTGGTAAACTTTAGAATTATCTGGAAAAAAGCTATTTTTGTATTAAATATTTATTAAACTGCCACGACCACTACTTCGACAATGTCAGTATTAAATGAAACAGATTGTATATTGGCAGGAGAAATTTATCGATCGTCTTCGTATAATGCTGTACTGGGGATATTGATTGTGGTGAATGCCTTTGCTGTTTTTATTGTTTTAAAAGCTGTTGTAGTGTTGTATAAAGCAAGGGTAAGTAAAAGTAAAAACTGCACCAATTGGTCGTCCATCTTCTCAAATCTTTAAAAATCTTATTCACAAAACTGGCATGACTTATGGGTTATCATTTGAAATTAAAAAGTTTAGCTAGTTTTTGTAAATATTTTTTTAACAAACTTTTTTATGTGGCTTTATGTTGTAACTGCATATAAAAATATCACTCTTTATAGAGAAGCGTTAAAAACTGCGTAAAATTGTGGTGTATAAGGCAAGGGTAAGTAAAGTATAAAACTGAGTTCAATTTGATGTTCGTGCGTTTAACTTTTTAAAATTCCATTTGTTAAACTGATTCATATTGACATTAAAATAAATTAAATTAAATATTGCTTTTTAGAGTAATAGACGTGCTAACTTAAAAACTGGAGCAACATAAGAGATTTTTTAAGTTGTTTTTTTTTTGCAATAAACTGATCACGCAGTTTATTAAAATGTTTTTTAAATAAAAATGTTTCTGTAAGACCGTAAAACTGTGAAGTCGAAATTCTTTAGCGGATAGCATTGAGAACTCTAAACTGTATACTTCAATAAGTATTATTTAAAACACTGAACTAAAAAACTCTTAAAAAGGGGGAAAAATACAAAACTGATCTCATCGATTTCAAAAAATTTTTTGCAAAATTAATTGTTTAATTTTTTTTGTATAACTGTCTTGGTGTGTATTGAGGCCAAAAAGCTACAAAAACAATTTACAATTGTGTGCATGTAAAAAGCCGTTTTTTTTACGTTTAGTCAAAAATTTTTTTAATTTTTTTAATACCAAACTAACTTGCATAAAACGCATTTTTTCTCAAACTCGAGCAAAAATCAAAATCTTGTTCAACTCGATTTTTTCAAAATGATCGTATGGACTTGAAACTATGCAAATATAATCATAATAATCAAAAAAAAACTTTGGAAGTGTTTTTGGAAATCTGGCGTTTCTATAAAGCACTTGGGAGAAGACTGAAAATAGCAAAAAATAGGAAAAACGACAAATTTTAGCTGTTTTTTTTTGAGATAACTTTTATAGCTGATTTTTCCCCCCGCATAGACACAGTCGCATCTTTTTAAGCATGCAAAAATACATATGTTTATGAAAAAAGAAACAAAATAACCCACCGCCATTCTACAGTTGAACAGGCCTACTCGATTTTGGAAAAAAGTGCGTTATAAATTTGTTTTAATACCTGGTTTAGCTATTTTAATACTCTATATTGTTTTGTGATCTGCTTTACAAAAAGAAACTTGGCTTCAATAGTTAAACTGAATAGTGCCGTCGGCGGTCAAAAAATTATGCTTTATTTCTGCTACCGTTAAATGTGATATTAATTTAGTCTAAGTACTTTTTAAGCTTAAAGCTGGAGACAAATGTAGAAATATATTATATGTAATAACTGCGTCTTGTCTTCTTAGGCGTCAAATTTAGCAAACTAATTTTTTTTTATATTCAATAAATTTCTAAATCTCCTGGCTTGAAGTTGTTTCAATAACTGTTTGGTGGTTCCTGCCATTAAAACATTTTATTGCTTTGTGAGCTGCTAAAGTGTTAAGAAGCAATGTTTACTGTGTTATTTCTTAATACAAATATTTGGCAATAAGTTTTGCTCTTTTCATATACCTTTTAGATATCAGATATTTTATTAGTGACAAGCAAAGTCAAACTGAATGGTGGCGTTTTTGGTGCTTTATTTCTGCTATCCTTAATTTAACGAACTGATTTTACTTTTGCCTAATTAGCTTTTTGAGCATAAATCTGGATTTAAATGTTAAGATTTAGTAAAATTGTCCATGGTTTTATTTTGGTCAAAAAACAAATAAATAATATTTCCTTTTTTGGAAGCTTAAGAGATCATTGAAGTCATTGAAAATAGTAATAACATTTTATGACATTGTTTTTGCTAAAGTTTTTTTAAATCTTACATAACTTTTTGTAATGTTATTTTATCTCGCAAAAAATTTATTTCATAATTTTCATTAGAAAAGACCAAAGGGTAAAAGTATACTATTTTTCACCTGTTTTTTAAAGACTGTACAGTACATTCAGTCAGTGCGTCTTGTACTGACTGAATGTCATCAGACTTGATTAGTGTAAAAATTGCGTAGTCTACTCTTTAACGCTAATCATAATGCAAGTAATTAAAAGAAATTAAAACATCTGGAGGAAGTATATCTTATTGTAAAGGTTTCTAAAAACTGCCATATTTTTCACATGTGTTAAGTTTTATCAAATACGGAAAACTAAGTAATAATGTTTTAGCACGGTTGTGAGCAATAATGTTTATGCTTCACTGAGAAAAAGCCGTGACGCATTTATCACCCGCGTATCACTGTCAGTGATGAAAAAACCCTCACCGGTGATGAATCCATCACAGATACATCACCGGTGAGGTTTCTTTCGTCACAGACTTTTTTTCAGTGTTGCAAAAATCGAAAAAAAATTTTAGAAGATAATTTTTTTTAAACTGGTCTTATTACTTTTGCGCTTTTTTTGTTCCCAAAGTAAAACTGAAAACTTATTGGTCATTAGGAAAATAAAATACTTTTTAAGAATAGTCTAAATTTAGTAGTCATGAGAAAACTGGTATTTATACATTCGCTTTTTCATTGTTATGCTTTTAAAAACTGAGTTGTTTCGTTTGTATCAAGAACGCAAACTAGTTTTTTTCTTAATTGTGCAAAAAAAATTATTAGAAGCCCGTAACTGTAAATTTTTTAATTGTTGTTAGTGAAAACTGTCGCAAGCTTTAATACTTTGACGATATTGTATGTAATTAAACATAATAAAACACTTTTCAGTCATTTCATTTCAATCTTCGAATGTTAATTTTAAATATTGCAATGGCAATTCTTGCAAGGACAAGCTTAACAACAACTCGAGCTATTATTCGAATTGTTCATGCAATTATTGAAGATAACAGCTGCAATTTTTTATCAACAAAACTGCGGTGCACTGCCGAATCAACACTTCAATCCCTTCCATTGGAGACTGTTGCCTGCACATTTCCATTTGTATGTTTAGAAAGATTTATGGCAACAATTTTAAATGAAAAATATGAAAAACAAAGGAACCCGATTTTGGTACTAGCTGCGATTGCTGTTACGGTATGTTAGCGATTTTTTAATAATAGGCGTTTAACTGAATGGAAGCAATAATTTTTGGCAGTAGTATCATAACTGAAGAACATTTCATCCTGCTTGAAAAGAAAGCATTTTTTAAACTGACTCCAATAATGAGTGGTTTTTTGCTATTGTAAAATATTAAAGCTAAAACTTTTGTGAAATAAGGAAAGTAGAAACTGTAATTGTTTATATTGTTCCTTACAAATAAACTGAAATTTATAAATAAAACAAAAACATTTATGATAATTTTTTACGGCAAAACGGATAATATTCTTTGTAAATAGGTGTTCCGAATTTGCAATGAGTAAAGCAATGTATAACTGGAACAAAGGGGTAGCTAAAGCGTGAAAAGTTTTGTTGTTTAAGCACATTTATTTGTAGATCTTTAATTATGGAGGCGAAAACTGTGCGCTTTCATAAGGTAATAAATCAAATAACTAAAATTTATAAAAACATCAAAAATCTTTAACTGCAAGAATAAACTGAACATTTTGGCTAACAGGAGAGGTCCCCAAGTGACGCCGGAGTTGAAGCCCCATATTTTGCCTAAATACTCGTCATAGTAAGGGATAGCTAGGGGCAAAATATTTTTTCCGAAATCCTCGATCTGTGGATTTCTTAGATATATGGATATAGCTAATAAGTAGCAGATAATAGCTATTTTTGCTATAAAATATCTAAAAATTTGCATTCTGAAAACTTTCTAGCTACTTTAAATGCATTACCAGCTAATTAATTACGTTTTTTATTTATTATAGTGCTTTAAAATCATCGAAATTAAAAGTTTATAACAAAAATAGCTATCGCCTGCTATTTATTAGCTATATCCATATATCTAAGAAATCCACAGATCGAGGATTTCGGAAAAAATATTTTGCCCCTAGCTATCCCTTACTATGACGAGTATTTAGGCAAAATATGGGGCCTCAACTCCGGCGTCACTTGGGGACCTCTCCTGTAAGGCATGTGAAAGTAAATAATAAAGAAAAGAAAATTCAAATCTTTTATAACTTTGCTTAAAAAAATAACTGAAATGTATTGTAAAATTTTTGAAAACTGAAAGCATGAAGAGTTGCGTTTTTTAAGGTTAATAAATTTCTTACAATGTTTTAAAATATGTTTGGTTGCAGTCATTGATGTTTCAAACTGCTTTGATTATATGATTCTTAAGAAAACTCAGAAACTGCGGTTGGTTCTGATATGAACTGTGAAGGCTATTTTTATATCATAATCGCTAAAAAAATTGAATAAAAAAGCAATGCTTTAAAAATCCTTATGCGCTAGCTGTTAAAGCAAATCTCCTACCTTGTTATTATCTTTTAAACTGGTAAACAATTGCTTGTCATTTTTAAATCTTTTAAAGATTTTACGAGAATTTGCACTGACCAGTACTGAATAAGAAATGCGATGCAAAATTTATAATATAATTTTAGTTTCTATTAAACTGCGAGTTTAAAACTGACATTCATGAGTTCTACACTTATTAAAATTATTTTTTAAGTTTTCGTTATGGAAGCTTTTTTTCCAATAAAGGAGAAACCTAATTGTACCACAGCAACAACAAATATACTCTTTTCAGTGGCTTTATCCAATATATAATTCAACAATGGCAATAATAAATGAAAAACGTATCAAATTTGTGGCATATTGCTCAACGGTCACAGAAGCAACATCAATCGATTATCGTGTCTTTTTATCTTTCTATTTCGAATTACCTATGTTCTGTGTCTTCATTTGTATGTTGCTGTATTTTTATTGCAAATATAAAAAGGGGTAAGCTTTATTAACTGCAATAAATAACGTCAGTTTGGATAATGGAACTTTATATGCTTGCAATTAGCATTTTGTTTAATTTAACACTGAATAAAAAACAAAACCAAAAAATTAACTCTAAAAGAAAGATTAGCATTTGAAAGCTGTACACATTTTGATAATTTTTTCTGGGGCAAAAAGTGAATGCCTCTAACAATCTAAGGTGAAAAAGTATTTAGCTTATGGATTATCTATATAAAACTGATTGAGAAGTATTTCTGTGAATTACGGGATTTTCTAGCTATCCTTACTTGCTACTGACAATTGTAGAATAAGAACAAAGCTCTGTTTTGAAGTAACTGTGCACCATTGAAGACTTTCATTAACTATTTTTTTGTTATTCTTAGCAAACTTTTTAAATATAACGCATTGTGCTCTTCGAGTACCCCCAGATAAGAATGTTTTTAACTGCCCGCCATAAAGATTTTTTATTTCAGAACATTCATGAAAACTCGCCCAACTGAACATTCCCTTACTGGAAGATATCAACTGACAGAAATTATTAAAACTACTCGATATGTTGTTCCTCTCTGTCTGGTTTTGTGTATATTACTGTTATTTCAAATATTGGCATTGCTAATTTCTGTTGAAACTTTTAAAGTTAAAGATTTACAAACTTTTAGTGTTATTAAAGTAAGCACTTTTTATTGATTAGTTTTTTTTAAACTGCATCAATGTTGTTATCACTATATAAACTTAAAAATTAAACTGTATTGCGGTCGCTGACTTTTTTATGACAAAATTTGTTGTAAGCTGCTTTATAATCCCTATTTGTGTTGAAAATTATTTAACTTTTAACTGCATTTTTCAATAAGTTTAATTTCAGGAAATAACAAGTTTGCTAGTTGCGCCAGTATATGCAATATTTTTTGGTTTTATGTTTTATCTTCGACATCGCCTTCAACATTGCCCTCATTTACAGTCATGTTTTGGCCTTCGTCGTGGGACACCGATCCAGCCGGCTCCAAATGAAACTGATATGTATTTTAAAATTTATGCAAATGAATGGAGATAAAGCAGAACTAAAGAAAACAGAAAAATATTGTTGCGGGCTTGGTTATAATGTATTTGGAATTAAACTGGTTCTAATAAAGATATGTGGAGAGTAAAATTTCTTCTGTTAAACTTATTTTATTTGCCATAAACTGTTATTGCTATCTGTTGTTGTATTTGACACGTATAAACTACAAAAAAAAACAAAAAAAAACTGTAAAACATCATATTCCTTCTTCTCAAGATGATAGTACATATTAAAAAAATCGAAAAACTGGAAGATAAGTTAAAGTGATTTAAGCAAAAAATTTATAAAACTTTTAATAACTGTTGAGTAGTACTTTGTTGATTTTTGCTTCTAATTTGCACGTTTTATTATATTTCGATTGAAAAAAAACAGTTTTTTAATTGTTTAAGAATAAACAAAACTGTGGTTTGCTCAGAATCATCTTGTAGAAGAAAACAGTCACATGCAACTTTTTTTAGGACAAAACTGTATCATCGAGAAATAGTTTAACTCCAGCAAATTCTTTTGAAAGAAACTGTCAGTTTTATAAGCTAGCAAAATCTGTTATAAGTAATAAATTTGTTGGGTTATAATAGAACTGTTGACACCTTTTTATTTATCTTTTTTTAAATAATAAGTTTTTTAATTTTTAAAAAACTGTAAATTATTTGAGGGAAAAGATAAAAAGTTAAACAACAGTAATATCAAAAATTGCAATTCAAGATTGATGAAAAGGTCAGTTCTTCGCAAAATTATTTTTTGATATAAAATAGTAACAAAAAGTATTGCTATACTATTTATAACTGAGATTTTATGTCGTAAGTTCAACTATTTTTTGATCTACATTCATGAATTCGTTTTTTATAATAACTGCTTGATTCTTGCCATGAATACTTTTTTTTGTGCAATTTGAATTTTAACTGCCTTGATCAATAATTTCTGAAGGTAATAAATAAATTTGCTATTTGTCTCAATTTATGCAATGTTTTTTGGTTTTATGTTTTATCTTTGACATCGCCGTCAACATTGCCATCATTTAAAAACATGTTTTCGCCTTCGTTGGGGAACCCCAATTCGAATGGCTCCAAATGAAACTGATATGTATTTTAAAATTTATGCCAATGAATGGAGATAAAACAAAGTAAAACATAATTTAATAGACTGCTTAGCTTAATTATATCGTACGTAAAATTAAACTAGTTTAGGATTTGTTAACAACAAATCTCTTTTCTAAACAGTATCCTACGTCCATTTGTTGTTATCTGATGCAGTATTTAACACGTATAAAACTATATATAAAACAAAAAACTGCAAAGCAATTTTTCTTTCTTTTCAAAATGATATAGTCATTACAGATTTAAAAAATCGAAAAATTGGAAGATAAGCTAATTTGATTTAAGTAAAAAATCTATAAAGCTTTTAGTAAAAACTGTTGAAGTGTGCCTTGTTGATTTTTGCTTTCAACTTGTATGTCTTATTAGATTTCAGCCAAGAATGTATTTTTTATTGAAAAAAAAACTGTTGAGTATAAATAAAACCGCGTTCTGCTATCTTATGAAAGCGTGGGATAATCTGTAAAGTTTTATTAGAAAAAATTGTGTGGTAATTGTAATAGACTGAAAAAAAACGAAACGAAAAAAACTTTGCCAATGATACATCACTGATAGTGACGCTGTGATATTGTGCATATTGCAATACCAACGGCTAAAAGCAATGTAAAGTGGTGAAGTAGCCGTTTTGTAAAAAATATTCTTCACAATTTTTTACGTTAAAGTATGTATATTGTTTTAAAATTGTTAAAAAATTTTTTAGCTGTTAGCATTTTTATTTTTGTTCTTCCTTAATTGCATCGATTTATATATACTTTATAAAAAACTGGACCGACGATTTTCCAAAAAAATAGTAAATGAAAATTAAAAGCTAGCTTTAAAAACTGCTTCATTGAAATATCATTTAGCTCGTCTTTTCTTGTTTGTAAAACCAAAATTCTGAATAGAAACTGGTTTTCATTGATGGTTTGGAAAAAAAATTGGTTAAACTGTTATAGATCAGTTAAAAAGACGAAGCTAACGTTTGATATCTTTAATAGATTTTGGCTATAATACTGTGCAACTTCAACTGTTTACTTTTGCATCATATAGCGTTTGTTATGCTGCAATAAAAAACTCTTATCAAGAAACTTAAACTCTTAAATAACTTTGTGCTCAAATTTAATTATTGGATAAAACTGTGTGGTTCAAACAAATAGTGTTTTGTCACAAAAATTTGTGCAGTTAAGATGGATTAAGTTTTGTTTAAAAAAGCACTTTCATAAAACCGAGGACATTTGAATTTTAAATTTTCATTTTTATAAAGTGTCCTTTTCTTCGTCATAGGTTATAATATCTACGGCATTTTAGTGCAAAAATAAAAATACGGCTATAAGTATTTTTAGCAAAATGGTAGGTTTAAGCAAACTGTGAGATGATGTCATTGTTGCCGAAAGTGTAAAAGAACTGTGTTAAATACTTATTAAAGGTTTTCGATTAACAATCTTTTATTATCAAAATTATAAAGCTTTAAAAATGTTATTTTATCTTACCATATGTTTGGAAGTTTCAAAGAGCTGTTCTAAAAAATAAGAACATGCAAACTGCGTCATTGTGTTCTCTAAAAAATTGAATTTGGCAATTTAAAACTAAAAACTGTTTGTTAACTATGTCATTAAATTTGGTCAAAACTGGTATTTTAAAATTAAAGATATTTTTGCTTTTTATGAAACTGACATTTCCGTACAAAATATATGACAAAAACTGCATATTCGTAATTTTCAATTATCGGTAAAAGTTTTTATAAACTGACGCTCTTTGTGAGTTTTTTTATTATTTTATTACTAACTTACAAAAGGTGTATTAAAAAATTATAATAAAATATTTGTGACGCAAATTTAGGAAACAAATTATACGTTTTTTTTGCATTTTTAAAAACTGGTGTTCATTAACAGCATTTTGCCAAAAACAAAACTTAGTATTGTGTAGGCCCTAACACCTACTGATCCCTAATGCGATACCCGTGAGTCGACTTTACATATATCCAAGGAGGAGGCTCACTTTTAACCTGTGTGCCACCCATGGAATTCGTTTTAACCTCGGATCCACCGAGCACCCAACCACTCAATTTTATAATGTTCTGTCTCCGGCCGGACTCGAACCTGGGATCTCCAGGACGAACATCCACCGCGCTACTCCACTATGCCAATGAGCTGGCTAAAAAAAAATGAAGCCTCTAGCAAAAAAAATGACAAAATGGTAGCCATCTGAAAAAATGTATTTTTTGTTAAAAAACTGAAAAACATTTTTTGAAACTTTTTAACGTTTTTCTTATTTTAGACCAAATTTTCACATTAAGCCTATTGATGCTACTTGTAATTTGTAATTTTTGCAATTTTAAGTGAAAGTACAATTTTTTAAACAGTTAAGTTAATATGCTATTTCTTAGAAAATAAAAGCTGTATTAAAATGATTCAGGGTTTATAGGCAAAATATCTTGTCTTATTTCTTTAAGACACGACATGTTATGACAACTGAATAATATATAAGTGTAACTTCCAAAGGTAATTTTCAATTAACAAAGTTTCAGAAGCTATAAATTGGATTAATTTAAATCAATGAAACAAGTTTTTTTGCTATTTTTTTATTTAAACTGTCAGCTTCTATAATTGATCTACATGTACCTTTTACTTCTGCGCATAAAACGCAGTACAAAATTAAAAAATGAATCAGTGAACAAGCTTTAATGCTTTGCAAATTTTATTTTTTAAAAAATTAGTTTTATTAATTTTTAAGTTTCAAAATTTTCATAAAACTGGAATAGCAATGCATATGCTTTCGCGTCACTATAATTTTTAAATGAAGAATATGAAAAGCAAAAAAATCCTATTTTGGTGCTTGCTGCGATTGCTGTTACGGTATGTTGATTTTTTAAAAAGTGAAAGCATGAAGAGTTGCGTTTTTTTAATTTAAAAAGGTTTACTTATAATTTTTTAAATACTATTGTTAGTTACAATCATTGGTGTTTCAAACTGTATTGAGTTTATGATTGAACACAGTTGCATGTAAAATAACTGCTTTGGTGGATATTTATGACAAACAATAGCTGACAGCTTCTTGAATTAGAGAACAATTATTTTTAGTTCAACAAATTGACAAAAAGTTATGCTGTTTGAAATTACTTTTAAGCTGAATGTTTGAATTTTAATGACTGCCTATTTAAGATTATCCAAAGGATAAGCTAAAAATTTTAAAAAATTTAGAAACTGCGGTTCTGATGTAAAGGCTATTTTTATATCAAAATCGCTGAAAAAAATCGAATAAAAAAGAAAATCCCTATGTGCTAGCTGTTGTAGCAAATCTCCTACCTTGTTTTTATTTTTTAAACTGGAAAGCAACTGCTTGTCAATATTTTATCAGAATTTATACTGAATAAGAAATGCGATGCAAAATTTATAACATAATTTCAGTCTCTAATAAACGACCAACTTAAAACTCGCATTCATGAATTCCATACTTCTTAAAATTATTCTTATAGTTTGAACTGCATTGCAAAAAAAAGCTTTTTTTTGCAATGAAAGTACCACATTTCTTTTATTAATTCAAAAACTGTAAAACTAAAAATCTCAAATTTTGTCACAAAATCTTCTTTTTACAATATTGTCTATAAAAAACTGTATTTGCTTTGGAACAAATCTTTGCTATCTTGAAAACAAATGTTGTTAAAAATACTTCATAGCTTGAAGAAGTCGGAGCTAGGCATGGCAGCGGGCCTTGATTTTAATGATTTTGAAAAATTTTCCACAGGGGGGACCAAGACAAAACTAAAGATAAAAATTTTCAGGCGGAAGCCCGGCCGGCCCGCATGGGTTTGTATCGGGCTCAGGCCGGCCGAGTTGATCACGGGCCGGCCCCGGCCGGCGAAAAGTCGGCCCGTTTTACTGCAACAAATTTTAAAAACTGGATCAACAAATTTCCAAAAAAATAAGCTTTTAAAACTGACTTGTTCGCCTGCTTCATTGAAATATAACGTTTGATTCTTCTTTTCTTGTTTGTAGAACCAAAATTTAATAGATACTGGTGGCCCTTGATGTTATGGATAAGTTAAAAAAGCGAAGCTAACGTTTGTTAATTTTAATAATTTTCGGTAATAAAACTGTGTAGAAGATTAACACCGTGCCTCTGCATAGACATTTTTTTGGTAAATTAAATTCTTCAGCTGTTTACTTTTGCATCATCTAAAGTTTGTGTTTTTGTTTTTTATTAAAAACTTTTATCAAGAAACTAACACTGTCTGTTAAACAACATTTCGCTAAAATGTTATAATTGTTATTAAAAATTAAATTGTTGAACGGTAAACTGGTTCACATGTTGTTGATCAGAAGTTTAATGAATTGCAAAAGAGTTTGCCTGGGTTATTGATATCAAGAACTGATGTGTGTTTAAAGTGTTTTAATAAAAAACAGCAAGTGTTTTAAACGTTTTTATGGTTTCAAATTCTAAAAAAACTGTTATGTTTTTATAAAATGCATATTTTTGTTTAAAAGATTAACAATAAAACAATACAGATTGGGTAAAAATTATGAAAGATTGTCAAAAATTGCTCTCATTTTATTTTTACCTTTACTTTTAAATTTTTTTGTTAAAAAAATTTCGATTTTTTTAATTGTTCACGAAAACGTTGTTAGAAATTCTAACAACGTTTTCGTGAACAATATCGAAATATCGATATCGGTTTTCTTAAAAAAATATCGAATATCGAATATCGAAATATCGATGTCGGTTTTGAAAAAAAGGTATCGATTCTCGAATATCGAAATTTCGACTGACAAAAATGAATATCGCACAACCCTGGTTAGAATCCCATAACTGTAAATTTTTTAATTGTGGTTAGTTAAAACTGAATCAGCCTTAATGCTATGACGATATTGTCTGTAATTAAACATAATCAAATACTTTTCAGTCATTTCATTTCAATATTCGAATGTTAATTTTAAATAATGCAATAGCAAATTCAATATTTAAAATTAACATTAACCACGACCCGAGCTGTTATGCGTATAATTCATGCAATTATTGAAGATAATGCGTGTAATTATTTATCAACAAAACTTCGGTGTACTCCAGAGTCAACACTTCAATCTCTTCCGCTCGAGACTGTTGCATGTACATTTCCATTTGTATGTTTAGAAAGATTTATGGCATCTATTTAAATGAAAAATATAAAAAACAAAAAAATCCTATTTTGGTGTTAGCAGCTGTTGCTGCAACGGTATGTTAAAGGTTTTTTTAATGATGTTCATTTAACTGAATAGAACGATTTTGTTGGTAGTAATTGGAGAGAATCATGCTTTATGAATTTTTTTAAAAGTATTACACTATTTTTTTAACTGGAAAAAATAGTTGAGTCAAATTATGAATGGTTTTTTGCTGTCTAATTATAGCTAAAACGTTTGTAAAATATATGAAAAAAACCAGTAGAAACTGAAATTTGCTAATAAAACAAAAACAATTTAGAAAATTTTACTATGCAAAATGAATAAAATTTTTCAAAAATAGGTGTTTCAAATTTGCTAAGATTAAAATTATGGATAACTAAAACAGATGATTGGCGAAAGCGTAAAAAGCTTTGTTGTTTAAGTGAAGTAGATTTATTGATTATAGATTAGTGAGGTACAAACTGTATACTCTTTTATAAATATCATCATAAATCTAATAACTGAAATTTATATAACTACAGCAAAAATCTTTAACTGCAATCGTCATTTTGTTGGGCTTTGACGGTGTGTTAAAAAGATTAGCAAACTGAGCATCGAGAACATTTAATTTATCTAAACGAGGAAAACAAGTGTTATCCGGAAAGCATTATGAATTTTGGAAAAGACTTGACTTTTTACAATTTTTTATGTGCTGAGGACAAAGCTTAATTGATACGAAGTTGGATTTAGCAAATTTAAAAAAGATTTAGTAGTGTTTTTTGTAATAAAATTTAAAAAAATGAAAATTTTAATATTTTACATTTTTAAAACTAAAAAGATCAATACTAAACCTTTTTTGGAAACCCAGTGCAAAATCTAATCTATTTTTTACCCATGTTTTGTGTATTTATTTGTATGCTGTCATATTTTTATTGCAAATATAAAAAGGGGTAAGTAATTGTTAACTGTAGATGGGGCATCTGTAACTAGGACAAAAGTATAAATTTAAAAAACTTAATGAACAGTTCTATTTTTTCTGGATTAATAATTTAACTGTTGTTCATTAGCTTTTTTTTACTATGAAGAAAATGATTTAAAAACGTAATTGTTTAAGAAGTCTACAATGTGTTCATAGGTAGGGTACAAACTAATCCAAGTAAAACCAGAGATAAAAACCTGTCATGTTCTTTTTTGCTTTAAAAATTACATAGATAAAAAACAACAGAGGCTTTTTATTTATTTATTTAATTTATTTATTTATTTAACAATAAAATGCAGAATAACTGTAAAGTTCCAATCCAATATTATACTATACAATAGTTTTCATGATTATCGTTTTTTGTGTTTTCATTTTGTTATAAATTATATTGATGTTCTGTTTTCTTTTAATAAAAATGGTTACGCAAAGTTGTAAACTGTATCCCCAGCTTGTTTTAACGATTTTTTTAAGTAAGAGTCACTAAACTGGTAACTTGTTTCGAATAATAGGTAAAAATAGTTACCATAGAAAGATTTATGGAAACTATTTTAAATGAAAAATATAAAAAACAAAAGAATCCAATTTTGTCATTGTGTGCGATTTCTGTAACGCAATGTTGATTTTTTAAACTGAAAACAAGTTGGATACATTTCTAATGAATTTATAAAATTATTTTTTGCAATAAAGGGGATAATATGTTAAAGCAATCAAAATATGATAATGTCAGCTTATTGACGCCCCCCCCCCTTTTTTTATATGTTAGAAAAACTTGAACTTTGTTATCATTCTTGTATTACTCGTAGTATTTATTTAAACTGAAATATAACAAATAAGATCAAACGACAAAAACACAGCTTTTTTCTAAAATACAAATGAAATTGCATTAAAAAGCTGTCATAGGACTCTCTTCCATTTAAATTAATTATTTACCTGTATCAAGTAAAGCCACCGCATTAACTTTTTTTTCAGTGGCTCTATCCAGTATATACTTCCACGATGGCCATAATAAATGAAAAACGTATCAAATTTGTGGCATATTGTTCATCGGTAACAGAAGCAACATCAATCGATTATCGAGTATTCTTGTCTTTTTATTTTGAACTACCATTGTTTTGTGTATTCATTTGCTGCTATATTTTTATTGCAAATATAAAAATGAGTAAGTTTTTTTATTAAACTGACTAAACGAAAGCAAATTTTTATAAACTGTTTTCATATAGTTTTTTAAAAAAGCTTTTCTGGGCGTTTTTAGCGTTGCATAGGAAAAAAAAAATTTTTAGGTTGTGCGCAGAAATTATTTTTAGTTTTTAAAACCTATCTAAAACTCAATCGTTGCAAGCTTTGATTTTTTCTTATTATTATACTGCAATTTGGTATAGTTTTTGGCATCTGTTTAAACTGTTTAATTATTTGTTTTTTTTGCACATTTTATTGTATAACTGACCTTTTCGTATGGCTGCTAAATTAATATTTAAAAATATTGTTATTTGATAATATCATGCGTTCTTCCGAAGTTTTATGTTTTTATCTTTATTTATAAAATTACTAATTTCAAGCGCAGAAATTATTGTCAATTTTTTAAAACTGTTTAAATCTATTATTTTTTGGTGTCACATTTATTTAAATGTTGTGAGGAATTTAGGCGTCTATCAGAGTGTGCACTTTTCTTACACATTTAAAGATATAACTGAACGTTCAAAGCATCTGCAAATTTAAAGTTTAATAATATGAATATGCTTTCTAACCAGCTTACATAAATATATTTTAGTTAAAAAACAAGCTTTTAAAAGCTTTACAGAATATCCAGAAAGAGTATAGCTTGTTGCTTTTTTAGTAAACTGTCAACAGTAATTCATTTGCACTGCAGAAAATATTTAAAAAGACAACTGAAACTTTTGATATTTTAAAAATTTAATACTTTTTAATTGGCTTCCATCATTTGCTATCATTTCAGGACTTTCATGAAAACTCGCCCAACTGAACATTCCCTTACTGGAAGATATCAACTGACAGAAATTATTAAAACTACTCGATATGTTGTTCCGCTATGCTTGGTTTTGTGTATATTACTGCTAATTCAAATATTGGCATTGCTTATTTCTGTTGAAACTTTTAAAGTTAAAGATTTGCAAACTTTTAGTGTTATTAAAGTAAGTGCTTTTTTATTGACTGATTTTTAAACTGTCCAGTCAAGCTCTTCTTTTGATGATGTTAAAAACTGCATCAAAATTTCTCTTTTTGCTGTTAACACGATGGCCTTTCTTTAAGCTGTGGATGCAATTTCAGGAAATAACAAGTTTGCTAGTAGCCCCAGTATATGCAATATTTTTTGGTTTTATGTTTTATCTTCGACATCGCTTTCAACATTGCTCTCATTTACAGTCGTGCTTTGGACTTCGTCGGGGGACCCCAATTCAGCCGGCTCCAAATGAAACTGATATGTATTTTAAGATTTATGCAAATGAATGGAGATGAAACAAAACTTAATTAAACAGAAGAAAAACTGTTTGAGGCCTGACTATAATGTATTTGAAATTAAACTGATACCAGAAGAAAGGATTTGTTGAGTGCAAACACAAACTGTTGAATTCATTTGTTGGTACCTGCCGTAATATTTTTCATATAGAAAAACTATATGAAAACTAAAAAGATGTAAAGCATTTCTTTGAAAAAATATTGTTCTCTCAAAGTATTTGTTGCTCTTAAACTGTTTTATAACATCATTGTTCTCACGATGATGTTCATGTAGTTACCACAGATAAAAAGAAAATTGAAAAACTGGAAGATAAGTTCACTTGATTTAAAAGAAACGTTAATAAAATTTTTAGTAAAAACTGCTGTGGTGAACCGTGTTGTTTTTTGCTTCTAACTTGCATGTCTTATAGGGCAGGGTTTTATCTTGGAAATAAATTATTATTTTATAATCTAAAAATGAACAAAACCTTACGCTTTATTTGGACAAAACTGTATCAGCAGCAAATAATTTTTAAACTTTTTGAAATAAAAACTGCAGCAAATTCTTTGAACGTAACTGACATTTTCATAAGCTACCAGAAGCTGCTTTAAGTAATCAATGAATGCTAACTTATTAATGACAAACAACTTTTTTATATACAGAAAACATATGTTTTTGCTAATGTTTTATGTGTCAAAACTGTGTGCAAAGGAGTGTGTGTGTGTGAATGATCAAATAAAAGAATTCATAAATCTTTAGATTGCTTTTTTGGGGGGGGGGGGGGGGGGTTTAACTGTCGTCACCAGTCCTATGGACAGATCTTCCAAATCTTCCATTAAATGTTAGTAGTAATTAATTTAGTTAATTTTGTACGATGAGAACAGGCTTTGATTGGCTAAGGAAAGGAAAAAATTAAGAGGGTGAGTGAGACGATAGAACTATAAAAAGCACGCGCAGAAAAACTGTAAAGTACGAGTTTTCAATGCATACATTATATTGCGTGTAAACAACTAAAAAATGTCTGTAAAGACCAAAAAAGAAGAAGGTGATTGAGAAGATGGAACTATAGATTTTTTTTTACAAATTCAGGCTTCAACTGTAATATAATTTTTATGATTATCGTTTATTGTGTTTTCATATTTTTAACTTATAACTGATCTATTGGGGTATAATATTGGTAAAAACTGGTCAACTTGTCTGTGGTACGACACGCATGGCCAAACTAATATGATAATGTGCTAATTAGAATCATCATAATTGTCTGGTATTATTGTTCTACATATTATTAAATTTTAAACTAAACTGTTTGAATAAACTTGTGTTCAATGATTTTGGTGTTCGTTGAATCATTAGAGTTGTAAAATGGAGATCTCACGCTTTTTAAATCTCCCGGGAGATTTGACACACATTTATTATCAATCATTTTTTAAAACAAATTCTTGGCAATAATTGTTGCTGCTCACAAATGATCTTTATATCTCACCGTAGACGTTTCCAACTGACGGTAAGGATATTTTGCTCATACACTCGTCTACTATAGGGAAGTATTCAGGCAAAAATTCAGCTGCCTAATCCTCTTCCCTGGGATTTAATAGCTAAACGAATATAGCTGGTAAGTAGCAGACGATATCTATTTTTGCTATATAATATCTAATAATCTGCATTTTGAAAACTTTTAAACCACTTCAGATGCATAGCAAACTAATAAATAACGTTTTTCTTTTTATTATACTTATTTAAAAATCATCGTCATCGAAATTTTGTTACAAAAATAGATACCTATTTTTTAAAAAGGTTGTTTCTGTTTATAGAATTTAACGTATAAAAAAACAGATATTGCTGGTAAAATTAACAACGAATGTTTTCTCATTTTAATTTCACAAATATTTTTGAACTTCGTTTATTTTTTGTAAACTGAAAAATAATGTTTTTTGTTTTGCTTAAAAAATTAATTCAAGAAAAAGAGCAATAAAAAATTAAAGAAGCTATGATTGTATATATATTAAATATTACAAAATGTCTATCCCGCACCTAATTTTTTGGTTAACTGTTCAGGTTTGTTGTCTTTCGAAATTGTGATAGCGACATTAAAAGCTACAACAATATAAACTGACAAGTAATAAAACGGAAAATGGTAATAAAGTACGTTATTGATTAGTCAATAAAATTATAGGTAAACATATAAACTGTAATAATGACCTCAATTAAATGGTTTCAATTAAAAATTATTTATTAAACTTTTTAAGAGAGCTCTGATGATAAAACTGTTTTTCGTTTCTGTTAGGAATTTTTTGACGGGCGCAGAACATTAAAATCTTATTTTAAAAAATGTAATTTTATCATAAATAACGCATTTAAAAACTGATTATTTAAAAGTTCTTTATTTAATAGTTTTTTTCCAAGAATTTTTGGATATTTGTAATCATCCCTAAGGTGTAACCTCGATTAATGAAGTTTTAAACCTTGACAAACTGATCTTTTTAAAAAATAAGGATAGTATTTACTGATTGTTGATGATTGATCATCACACACACACACACACTCTAACTTTTCTTTTTGGGTTTAATTGTACATAAAGTTATCTGCATATATGAAACTGCAGTACAAATAATCAAAGACATTTTTTAAAAAAATAATGTTCTTGAATTATGTTTTTTGATGAATAAAACTGTTGAATCAACTTTACGTTGTATAGTAATCTGTTGTAATGTCATTCTTGATTATAGTTTTTAAACTGCAGCTAACTGTAGAACAATAACAGAAAGTAAACTGTTAAATATATCTGACGGTGATGTAGCTTTTTCAAATGTGTATTGCTTGTAGTTTGATTTAAGCTACCATACTGCAATGTTGTACAGATACGTTTTTATTGTATAATTGCTGATTGAAATTTTTGAATATAAACTGAAATGAAAGGTTGTTACTGTGATCGAATTCGTTTATCTTTGTTGTTAAAAAAATTGGGTTTAACAATTGAAACATTTTTTTAGAAACAATGTCATTGAAAAATGCTTTTTGTGAATAAAAAAACTGTTGGTGTATCAGCTTTTCATAATATCTGACGTTAGTCTTTTTTGATTTTAATTTTTAAACTGCGGCTGTCCGTAGCAAGAGAAAAATTAAAATAAAGTTCACTGTTTAAGATATAGCGAGTTCCAACTTATTTTAAGGTGTAAGGCTGGTAAAAAAACTTTCAAACTGAAGTGCAGTATAGTTTTGTTTCTATCTCAATTGACTAACTGCTGATGGGAATTTTTGAATTTAAACTGAAATATATGTCCATTACTGTAATCAAATTCATTTTTCATTGTTGTTAAAACATTATGTTTTGCATTATGAAATTTTAAAAAGAAAGAGATGAAAGTGAATAAAATCTTTTAAATTTTTAATTTTTAGCTGCTCAACATTTATGATGGGAAAAAATAATAACTGCGACGTGTTCCAAATTGTTTTAGTTAATAGAATTTAATGTAAAATAGACTAACTGGATCGATGAAATAATAAGCTAGCATAAAATGTTTTTAATGTTTATTTTGAAACTAATTTTTCAAATTAACTGCATGTTAATATCTTGTCTTGATTTACTGACTAGTGAAAAGATTTTCCCCCGTGTTCCAAAAAAAAGATTGCTGAATTTTTATGGAACTGAAACCTATTACTATTGCATACATATAAAGTTGTTGATCTGTTGTTACAAAAATTATATTCTAAAAAAACTGGTAAGTCGGTTCATAAATTGATGGAATAAAAAACTTTTTAGATAATTTTTTTAAAGATTAAATCAAATTTTATGTTAGTAAACTGTTTACGATTTATTTTCGTACCACCTTTGAATTAGGAAACTGACAAAACATAGTGTAATCAAGATGGAAGGGTGTTATATCTTTATTTATGAAACACAAAGGGATAAAAACTGGCCCCGAGTAGGGGAAAGCCAAGTGCTTTTATATTGGCATAAAAGAGAAGGATATTAAGAAGGAGCAATAACAAAGAGATCTAGATAGATGAGAAAGCAGGTGTAAAAGATAGACAAGAAAGGAACAACAAAAAGCGGATAAAAATTAGATCAATTTTATGCAAGTTTAGAAATGGGAATACTAAAGTACAAGCAGTATTAAATCTTACAGTAGGACCCTTCTACAAATAGCAATATTTAATTGATTACAAATGTTAATATAATGTTGTGATTTGCTGACTAGTGGGTCGATTTTGTCTGCTGTATCGAAAAAAAAAGATTAATGGATTCTTATGGAACTGAAATCATCCAGATATTGGAGCCTATTGCAGACTCATGAAGTTATTAAAAAACTGTTGACCAAGGATCCATAAATATTACATTCAAAAAAACTGATTTACGGCTAGTTCAAGTGAAATTTGCTCAAAACTGGGTCCAATAAAAAAATTGAGAGTAATAGAGACAACTTTTTTAACAGATTTAATCAAACATAATTTTTGTTTGCGATTTGTTTCATACAAATTTTCGCTAATGACTTTATTTAAAACTTTTATCTAACCAGGTACAGCATAGCAGCTTTTAATTGATGTAGTCAACTGAATAAACAAACGACAACAAGATAGATAATATATAACTCGATCGATGAGTCATTAAGGTTTTAGTTAGCGTAAAGATACAAACTGTGCAACAATCAAAATTTTTTGTTTTTAGATGTTTTCCATAAGAAGGTTGGGAATAAAACTGTTTTTGTTTTATTGGTTTTTAAATTTTTGCAATAAATTGAATTTTTATTTAAATGTAAGTAATTTCTGATAAAAATTTTTTAAACTGATCTTTTTGTAAAAGCTTCTTGTTTTAATAAAGTTAGTAAATATATATGATAGTTCAACTGTGTAAAGATATCTACAATATTTGTTGTTTTATAACTTAATATGAGTAGCAATTTTAAATTTATATTTTAACTGTCACGATAAAATTTTGTTGGGTATCTTCGAAAACAACTGTGGCATTTTTAAAAGTTTAGACTTGTTTCGTTTCATTTAAGACTACTGCAAATAAACATCTTCAATTTAAACTTTTTAAGCGCGTTCTTCAAGATGAATGAATAAGGTAATAAAACTGTTTTCTGTGTCTCTGTTTAGCATAATTACCTTTGTTTTCGAGGATAAAACTGTTTGGGTACGAAACATGGACTTTTATTTTATAGCAGCTAATCACTAAAACTTTTTTTTAAATTTATCGTTGTCGAAAAATTTTTGTTTTAAATTAATAAAAATCTTTTTGGCAAAAAAAACTTTCAATAAGCTTTTAAGAGGACACATTTAAACTGTTTAAAAATGTCATAATTGTTGTTTTCTGAATTAGTGCAATGAACATCTTTAAATATTTTTTAAATTGCCTTCTTCATGAAATACCTATTGAAAGCTTTTTGCAAGAAGATTCTAACAGGGGAAAAAACTATTTTTTGGGAAACTCCCTTATTGGTGGATGGGCGGGTCCGGTGGAGTGGATCACTAAAAGGTGGATGGATTTTTTTGCTGTTGAAAAAAGAATGAAAAAGCAAAAAAATTTTCAACGAAAAAAGTGCGCCTTTTTGGTTGTGTGGCGCAAGGATGAAATTTGTCGCGCACGTTTCATGCGTAATTGTTTTTAAACAAATGTTAAAACAACAAAAAGAAAAAATTTTTTTTGGAATTTTTTTTGAAAAAATCCATCCACCTTTTTGGGATTCACTCCATCGGACCCGTCCATCCACCAATTAGGGAGTTCCATTTTTTCGTGTATTTGTTTAAACGTCAAACTGAGTTGGTGAAAAAAATGGTGCATTATTTCTGCTTCCGTTATTTGTACAAAATTGATAATAATTTAGTTTAATTTTTGTAAGCTTTAAAGTTTTTATAGCACTGGAACATTCATTAAAATTTTTTTATTCTATTAAAACTGTCTGCGGTTCTTTTTAAGCTGATACACAAATTAACAATATTTCCTTTTTAGCAGCTAAGAGATCAATGAAGCTATTGAAAATATGAATAACTTTTTATGAAATTTATGACAAACTAAAAGCACATGTCTTTCATAAAAATTCACGAACAAATTTGTAGAAACTCATTAAAACTTATGATTAAACTGGTTTCTTCGACAAATTATTGCTAATACAAAACTGTGGTGAGCATGTATTTCGTTAAAGTGGTATACTATAACATTAATTTAACGTCGTTAAAGATATTTGAAAAGTTATGAAACTGCCAACCGCGTACAGAATTTTTATAAACTGTATTAAATTGAAAAATTTTTTAATTTTTTTTATTAAACACAAGTGCTTAATTAAAACTGTTTCTTGATGTAAAATGTCTTGTTTGCTTACATCTCTATGACAGTGATTCAATGCGAAAAGCATTTTTAAAAACTGCTAAAATGGGGCTTTTTGTGTTGTTGTTTCACATGTGTTGCAACATTCTTTTAAACATCACTATATAACTGGATTTCCATAGTTATCTAAGGCTGTGTTTTAATAATCCTTAAAACCTGTCATGCATTTCATTCGTTCGCAAGCAAAAAAAAACTGTTTCTTGGTAAAACTGTTTCATTAACTGCTGAATTATTTTTATGTTATTATTGATCAATTTTTAAACTGCATTTTACTGAGAAATAACTTTTAAAATACATAATTTTTAGAGACAAAAAACTGCATTAAATTGATGAAGATTTATAGACAAAATCTCATGTAAATCATATCTTTCTAAAAACGCTCTTTCTACATGTAACTACTGAATAACTGTAATTTACAGTATTGATATTGACAAATGCAGCTATAAAATTTGTAAAAAGTGTCAAACTGATTTTTTTGAAATTTACCAATTCATATTCATCCCTTAATTTCTTTTTATTTTTTAAATAATCGAATTAATATACTGTTTTAGCACTTAAACGTTATTTCAATGGCAATAAAACTGTTTTATTTTTTTAAATATTATTTCAAAATAAACAAAATTTGATCGTGATGACGGAATAAGCTTTATAAATAAAACTGATAATTAAAAAATTGAATTTTTAAGGACAAAATTGCACCAACTGCAGATCGAGTAATTTTTGTAAACTGTTTTGCAATGAGCTTTGTTCAGAAAAACATTATTTAAGAAAACTGTGGCAACAAGTTTTTAAGTAAACTATTTTTTTAATTTGCGTAGTGACTTATTTAAATGTATAATGCTTGTAGTTTAATTATAAAGTTTCCAAACTGCATTCCAACATAGTTTTTGTTTCTATCACTATTAAATAACTGGAGTTCTAAATTTTTTTGTGATATAAATTGAAATAAAAGCGACGCTGATAATTAACTGAGATAAGCTTCCATTTTTCTCTACCAAAAAAATGCAAACGCTAGAGTATTCCTTTTTTAACATGTGCTCAAAGAAACTATCATGTGCTTGATGTCTTCTAAGAAACTGAAATAAATAAAAGAAAAACGAAAAAGTTATCAAAATGTTAAAGGAATTTTAAATATTAACTTGCAGCCGGTATGAATCAAGAGTCAACCTGTATTTAGTTGCATTCTCAGAAATACACCTCGCTATTAATATTTCTTTAAACTGTGATTTTGAGTTGGCGATTCTCAGCTGTAGTGTTTAAATCATTTATATTTGTATACCAAAAAGATTATTATGTCATAAGAAATTCGAAGTGACGTGGTAAAGTAGCCATAATAAATTTTCGTTTTTGCATTATTGTTCTATAATTTTATCATAACTGAAGTTTTCAAAGGTGAGTCCGTTTAATAAAATTTTACAAAACGATAATACGATTACTTTAATCTATGATAAAAAGAAAGTTTTTTTTTAAAAAAGAAATGCCCGGAAGCGATTTTGGGGGCCTGGGCCGGAGGTTGAAGATTTCGGCCCCCGTCCATCCTTAGTTTAATCATTTTTTTAAAAAAAATAATGTTATTGATAAATGTTTGTTTTATTAACAAAACTGTTCTTGTATCACATGTTGTTTTATCAGCTTTTCATGATATCAGTCCTAGCATCTTTATAGATTTTAATGTTTAAACTGCAGCTACACGTAGCAAAAAAAACTAAAATAAAGTCAACTGTTTAAGATAGAGCGAGTTTCAATTTATTCTAATGTGTAATGCTGGTAAAAAAAGATTTCAAGCTGAAATGATGTGTTGTTTCTATCACTACTGAACAACTGCTAATGGGATTTTTTGAAAATAAACTCAAATAAAACCTCATTATTGTGATCGAAGTCGCTTATTTTTTGTTGAAAAAAAATTATGTTTTACATCGATAAAGTAATAAGCTAAATATAATTTTTTTTTAATTTTAAAACTATAGTTTTAAATAAACTGCATCTTGTTGTCATGATTTGCTTAGTAGTGATCGAATCCTACTTTGTGTTTCGAAAAAGATTACTAGATTTTTACAGCACTAAAATCATCCAGATATTGGAGCCTATTGCAGACTTCATGGAGTTGTTAAAAAACTGATGAATAAGGATTTGTTGTCATAAATATTATATTTTAAAAAAAACTGATTTACAGATTGTTCAATCAAAATCTGCTCCAAAATTAGTGGTAATAACAAATTTGCCAATATTAGAGACAAAATTTTTACTAGGTAGGTAAAGCACAGCAATATTTAATCGGAAGTAGTTAACTGAAAACCAAAAAAAAGACAATAAATAAATATATCAATTAGTCATTGACGCTGTAGGGTAACAATATCAACTAATCTGGTATAAAAAAGTTTTTTTAGTTTTTGGAAGCTTTCTATGAGAACGTTGTAAATAAAAAACTGTTTTCTTCATTAGGGGTTATAAATACATTTAAACTGTTTAAAAAGGTCATAATTGTTATTTTCTGAATTAGTGCAATCAACATCTTTAAATATTTTTTAAATTGCCTTCTTCATGAAATACCTATTGAAAGCTTTTTGCAAGAAGGTTCTAACAGGGGAAAAAACTATTTTTTGGGGAACTCCCTTATTGGTGGATGGGCGGGTCCGGTGGAGTGGATCACTAAAAGGTGGATGGAATTTTTAAAAAAACGTTCATCCCCCACAAACAAACAATGGCTGATGCATTATTTTTGCATTTTTTTCTGTTTCCAAAAAACCCTACAAAACTAAAAAAACTCTTTGATCTTTTACCGCCGCCGTGGTAAACGTAAAAATTATTTTTAAAAACTTGTAACTGTAAATTCTTTATAAAGAAACGCCAAAGTTTGCGAAGCAGGTATAATGAAAGAAAAATAAATTAATTTAAATTATGTTTTTTTAATAATGTGCATTTAATTGAATTAAATCAATAATTTTTGGTGATAGTAACTGAAGGGAGTTTCATCCTGCTTGAAAAGATACCATTTATTAAAGCATAACACGATTTTTAACTGGAACAAAAATAGTTGAGTCAAATTATCGGTGGTTTTTTGTTATCGTAAAATATTAAAGCCATAGCCGTGGCGGGGAGTTTAAAAGATTAGCCAAACTGTGCATCGAGAATTTTTAAATTATCTAAACGAAGCAAACAATTATTGGAAAGCATTTTGAATTCCGAAAAAAAATAATGGTCACGATATTTAAACGGCTTTTTACAGGTTTTTATGTCCTAAAGACAAAGTTTTTTTTGGATTTATTTTTATTTAGTAATGTTTTTTTCGTATAAAATTTTAAAAAAATGAAAACTGAAATATTAATATTCTACACTTTTTAAACTGAAAAGATTGACGCTGAAGCTTTTTTGGGAACTAAGCGTTATATTTTTTAAACTGCCATGATAAATAATATATATTGTTTTTCGATTCTAAACTACTGGGATAAAACTTTTTTGGATTAAGAACTGCAAAGAAATTGCATTAAAAACTGTCATAACAAGACTTTCTGTTTAATATTATAATTTAATCGAACCCAATTGAGACCACTCCATAATCTCCTTTTTTCAGTGGCTATATCCAATATATACTTCAACCATGGCAATAATAAATTAAAAACGTATTAAATTTGTACCATATTGCTCAACAACTGAGGCAACATCTATTGATTATCGAGTATTTTTATCATTCTATTTTGAACTACGATGTTTTGTGTATTCATTTGTATGCTGCTGTATTTTTACTGTAAATATAAAAAGGGGTATGTTTTTGTTAACTGGAGATTTAGCAGTGAGAGTATTAGACAAGACAAAAAATTAAATTTAAAAAATAAAGATTTTAAAAACTGTATTTTTCCATTTTCTAATTAAGGTGTCACACGTGGCTTACAATAAAACTGATATAGTGCAATCTCAAAGTATTTTCAAAAACTGGAAGTTTTAAGACGTACTATTTGAGAAATTTTTTGCTTGTGGTAGAAAAAAATTTTATGTCTCAGATTTGGCTGAAACTTTCCAAATAGCATCAGTAGGGCCTAAAAACACGATTTTTATTGTTTTTAGCGCGACTTATGACCTACTTTCAGATTTATGTGCCATTATATGCACGTTAAGTGCCGTAATGTTTAATCGCTGATAAAATCATTAATTTTTAAGCTTTTTTCGTAATTCCTCGGATATATAGGTTTTCGACCACGGGAAATTCAATGGGCGAATCAGTTTTTGTCTAAAGTTTCATCTTCATGGTGAAACACATATACCGTTTTTTTCTGGCATCAATATGTACCCTTAATTTCAGGCTGCGGGATATTCTAAATACGACAGAATGTGCCCCAGGATCTCAGCTTTCATGTGGTACCACTCACTTGTCATATTAGGTGCACCGAACACTTTGCCAAGCTATGTTATAAAGCGCGCCAAAAAAATCATTCAAATTTATTTCTTTAAATTTAACTTTAAACACATGGAATTACTTCTAAAATGTACCCCAACGCCAAAAATTATTATTTTAATAAAAATTGTAAACTTTTAATGTCAAAAAACACTTTTTTTTAACCTATCAAAAATTATTAAATGTAGTAATATTGGTGTTACTGCAATAATGTTAAATGCGAGTTTTTCTCAAACCAAAGTAGTGTACGATGCTGTGCATGCTTTATAAATGAAAAGATGAGAGAATTATAGGGGATTGAGCTTTACTAATGAGACAACATTAGGCAAAAGAGAGAGAGAATGAACAACAAACAATCCACGAAGAGAGTATGATATAAAGATGAAAGGTGGCAATGACACCGGCTGCAGTTGTATCTCATTATTCACATTTGCGATCTTTAGATAATAATAACAAAAACTGTAATTAAAAACAAAAAAACTGCTTCAAAATTTATTCCTTTGCTACAAACAAAGTTTGAATCAAAAAAAGCAGCTGTATTGTAAAAGGATAGTCAAAAAATTAAACCGACGTCTTGAAAAACACTTTTTTACAAAGTATTTTGTTAAATTGACAACAATGAAATGTTTCATATTCTGTTGCTTTTTTTTCTTGTAAGACCAACGATATTATTTTCTATTTAAAATTTTTAATTTTGGTGAAATATTTACCATTCGAGAAATATTTTTTCCTTCGAATAAAACACGATGTGGATATTATGAATTAATATAAAAGCGATGGTTTTTTATTTTTTTCAATCGTTTGTCATCTTTGAATAAGCCAAGCAGCCCCGGCCGGGAGCTAAATAAACATGTGATAAAACCCAACTCAATTTCCCACAAGTACAAACGTTTTGACAAAAGGTTTGTCTGCAAAAACTGTAAACAGGGGAAATGTAGAAGGCGAAGAACCATTTGATCAAATTAGCGGATTGAATATTTTTACAGGGTATGGCTCTGTAACAAAATTTTCATTGTCGATTTTAAAAAAAACAAAGCCAACATCGAAAAATTGTTCTTGCCATAAATTTGGTAAACATCGTTTATGCTTTTGATGAAACATCAAGTGAAAACATCAATGATTTTTGTTGGGAAGAAATGTCTAAAGGGATTGTGAAAAAGAAATTCAAAAAAGAAAAGTTCCAAAAACTTCAGAAATTTTATTTTTCGATTTGCAATAACAAGAATGATAAAGAATTTGCACATCAGTCTCCATTATTAAAATAAATCCCTTATTTGAAGCTGATCAACATGTTCAAAAAGGCTGATAGTGGTTTTATCAGTGTATGTCCTTAAGCTGGTGTTGAAGATCAAGCTTCCGCTTGATCAGCTTTAATATTGTGCAATCGAGTAAATAATGCAATGTTATATTTAAATTAACATGTCGATCATTACACAATGAATATTCTCTGCTAAAGAGAAAGCATAACTTATGAATATATTGTTCATAGTAAATAAAATACAGAAAAAACGAATCGCACAAAAATTGTGATTGAAACGACAAGTGCAAAAAGTGAAAGATATAATTTCATTATTTCAAAAACTACCTCTTTCCTTTTACAAAAGTGTTCGTTTTAGAGCATTCTCTAGTATTTGTTGTACAGCAAATCTATCATTTTAAACAAGTAATTAAATGTGCACTACATTTTTGCAATTTTATGTAAACATAATACAGATTACTCTCATTTTGTGTAAAAATAGCAATTTGTCTTTCCCGATACTTTTGTGTTTTTAAGTCTACTTAAGTTGATCCCCATTTGTTAGATTTAATGATATTTAGCTAAAAATTGCCCATAAAGCTCTAATAATAACATAATTTATCATAATAGTTACCTCAACTTGATTGCTAATATGTTTAAGCAAGTAATTAGTATTTGTTGAGGTTCGGGATATCGAAAAGACCACGTCTTGTCTTCAGTATTTTTTTTATTTTATATCAGCAAGGGTATAAATATGCATAAAAATTAAATATGCAACATGTAACCCAATTAAATGCACATGAAAAAGGTTTTTCAACCAATAAGTAATATTTAATAATTTTTAATAGCTTAAAAAAAGTGTTTTTTGACATTAAAAGTTTACAATTTTTATTAAAATAATAATTTTTGGCGTTGGGGTACATTTTAGAAGTAATTCCATGTGTTTAAAGTTAAATTTAAAGAAATAAATTTGAATGGATTTTTTGGCGCGCTTTGTAACTTCGCTTGGCAAAACGTTCGGTGCACCTAGTATGAAAAAAGAGTGATAGCATAAGAAAGCTGAGATCCTGGGGCACATTCTGTTGTATATAGAATATCCCGCAGCTTGAAATTAAGGGTACTTATTGATGGTAGAAAAAAACGGTATATGCGTTTCACCATGAAGATGAAACTTTAGACAAAAATTGATTCGCCCATTGAATTCCCCGTGGTCAAAAACCTATATATCCGGCGAATTATGAATAATGCTTAAAAATTAATGATTTTATCAGCGATTAAACATTACGGCACTTAACGTGCATATAATGGCACATAAATCTGAAAGTAGGTCATAAGTCGCGCTAAAAACAATAAAAATCGTGTATTTAGTTCATAATAAACCTATGTGGAAAGTTTCAGCCAAATCTGAGACATAAAATTTTTTCTACCACCTCCTAGTGCAAAGGAAAAAATTTTCTCAAATAGTACGTCTTAACTAGTTATTATGCTGCAAAATTATTAATTTTAATGAATAAAGTGTTAAAAGCTGAATCCTTGAACAGCTTCAGGTGTCTCAAGTGTGTCGAAATAAATGCAAATATAAAACTGATAAAGTCATTATAAGATATCTTCAAAAGACTTTCGTGTAAAACTAATTTTCAATTTTTGTGTAACATTTGTTCATTGTCTTAAAATGATTATTAAGAACTAAGAACTATTCAGAAAGAGATTTAATAACTAAATTGTTCTATATTACTTCTTTGCCTTGTTGATGTTTTATTAACTGAAGCTGTAACAGAAAAAGCAAATTTTTATAAAAAACGTTTATGTATCAAAAGTTATCCATCTTTTTTTGTGTGTTTTTAACGCAACTCAAAAAATGATGAGAAACGTGATGTCTTTCTTGTTAAATAAACACGAATCAAGAAATAAAATCAGTACTCTTGAATTTCTTATTTAATGCTCTCTTTTTTAATTTATTTCAATAAACTGAAGAAAGTTATTCACGGTTGTTTTTTAAGGAGTTGAATAAACCTGGAAAGATTCCCGTTAAATTCTCTTTAAACTGACTTGTAGTGTGTTCTTTTGTCTTTTTGTCAATGTTATAAAATGCATCGATAATTCGACCTTGGCGTTAAAAACAATTTTTTAATGGTGGATGCCATTTCAGGAAATAACAAATTTGTTAGTTGCCCCAGTATATGCAATATTTTTTGGATTCATGTTTTATCTTCGACATCGCCTTCAACATTGCCCTCATTGGCAGTCATGTTTTGCTCTTCGTCGTGGAACACCCATTCAACCAGCTCCAAATGAAACTGATATGTATTTCAAAATTTATGCAAATGAATGGAGATAAACATTGAATAGAAACTGTCGGTTGTTAATGCGTTGAGAAATAAATTTATTGAAAGAACAATCTTAAACTGGCACGCCTTTAATATCAGCCATAATTTCGATGAAATTATTTTTGATAGTTCTTTGATTTTAAACTGTTTATTATATGTAACACTGCATGTTTTAAGTGAAGAGAGTGCGATAAACTATTTAAGATAATTAATCATGTTTATACACAACTGTCAGTGCGAAAAGATACGTGTAAGAGATATATGGCTTATGAATAATATTTTGAATTAAAAAAAAACTTTTACAATGAACGCAAAATCAGTCATCCAAAAATTTTTTGTTATTTAAAAAGATGCTGATAGTCTGTAAATTATTTTCAATAATAAAACTGATGTTAAATTTCTTCCGTTTTCTCGAAAAAGATTCCTGTCATTTTTTAATACTTAATTTGTTAATATTTTGAATAACCGTCATACATTGCACTATTCAAACTAAATTTAACTGATATGTAAACCTCTCATCACGGTCTATAAAACAGATTTGTTGTGAAAAGTATGTTTTAAAACTGTGAGGTGGGGTTTCTCGGTGATTCCGCAATTAAAAAGTTAATAACTTCAAAAAACTGTCATATAGTTCATTCGTTCCCAAGCAAACAACTGATTCTTTTTAAGTCGTCTTATTAACTGCTGAATTAAAAAGTTTTTCAAAAAATTTTAACTGTTTTTTTGATTAACTTTTAAACTGCAACGTAACGTTGAATTTTTGACCCTTTTAAAGCTGTACATCAATCTTTGCTCTTACGAAAATATGAATTTAAACTGTGTTTGTTAACATAAGAAGTAACAAGTAAACTAGTAATTTCAGACTATAAAACATTTTTTGATTATATTTTTTATCGTGTAGGAACTTGGGGTTACGAAGTGAACATATAGCTGATAGTTGGAGAGAAAGATATTAGTTTGTAGTTATATAATGTTGATTAACTAATAATAAATATAGAATCAAGCATTTGTTTATAATGGAGCATAATACATTAGATAAATTCACATAAAAAAAGATGAGAGAAGCAACACAAGAATGAACACTTTTGAATGGACAGCCATTCCTTTTATAGCAAACTAGAGGGAGGAAGAGATGACATTAAGTAACACAATGCCAAGCCCTTGTACAATACAAAAGAAAGAGGGAAATATAGCTAAACTCTAACAATCACCTGCAACATTGCCCTAATTTACAAACATGTTTTAGGCTTTGCGACCCTAATTCAACCGGATAAAATTGATATTTTTTTAGAATCGATGGAAATAAAAAAGTAAAATAAAAGTGAACATAAACTAGAAAATATTTGTCCTAAAAGAAATTAACTGTCGTCCATTATCAAACTTGCAGAAACTAATATTTTCGAGCGATTCCTTTTTGCACATATTATACAAATGTGGATTACTTGAGCACACCTAACATTTTGTAACAAAATTATGTTATCATAGTTCTGTAAAGAAGTATCTCATTAAACCTATTGATTCTATTTGTAATTTTTAAATGAAGTGGGTTTTCTCACTATTTTTTGTTGAAACTGTCAGCATCTGTAATTGATTTACATACAAACACAATAATTCAAAAAAATGAATGAACGACCAAACTTTTTAAATTCTTAAATAAACGGCGTTGAATAAAGATTTTCTTGTATTGATAGAGCATATAAAAAACTGATTTGAGAATTGGGCAAGTACTTCCAATCACACATATAATTACTGTTAATTTTGTAAAATAGTTTTTTTAATTTGATTAAGACCAAAGCCTCTTTTCATCGTTATTGAAAAACTGTATGTAAAAAAAGATTTAGTTCCAAAGAATCTGTTATATATTTCATAAAAAGCATATTTTTTTTATAGAATTTTAAATTAAAAAAGGACAAATTTTGTTGAAAAAAGTAATAAACTGACATAAACCCATTAAAATTTCACAAATACTTTAATGATGTTTATTTTTATAAACTAATAAATTTTTTTGAATACAGATATAACTTTTTGTTTCACTCAAAAAAATAAATTTCAGAAACTGTGCAACTATAAGCGTTTGTTAGAATTGTTTCAAACTGTTATTAACTGACATTAAATAACATTTAATGTCAGTTAATAACACAATTTTTTAGGGTCATTTAGTAAAATGTTATCGTAGTCATCTTCAATAATTTCCTCTTTTAACTTATAATAAGTGACAATCACTTAAAGACTGGTAGTTAATATTTTTTTATAAGAAGATCATTTAATAAACTGTTATCACTGTGACCTTTTATTGATTGAAAGTTTGATATGCTCATTTTTGCTATTAAAACTGTAATTTCAGAAACAAGTAGTATAATTTAAACACAAATTGACATGTATCAATTGACCAATAATTTTTATAAATAAACTATTTTAAATTTACTCCAACATATTGCTTTCTTAATTTTTTTATTTAAACTGATCGAATGAATATACTGTTTTTGCACAAAAAATTTTTTTCAATTGCAATATAAACTGTTTTATTTTTTTAATAACTGTTTATTCTTTTAAGACAAACAAAATTTGATTATGATTTTCGAATAAGCTTTACAAATAAAACTGACAATTGAGAAACGAAACTGTACCAACGGCAGACCGAGTTAATTGTGTATACTGTTTTGCAATGAGTTTTGACCATAAACAACATTATTTGTAGGTACCATTAGCATTAATCACTTAAAGTAAATCGTTTTACGAGTTGTACTGCAGCTTATTCAAATGCATAATGCTGGTAATTTGATTTTAAAGCTTCCAAACTGCATTTCTATCACCATTGAATTGGAGTAGCTCAAAAATTTTTAATATTAATTGAAATAAAAACCACGGTGATAATTTAATGGGATGTGTTTCCTTTTTTTATGATTACTAGAGTATCCTTTTTTTAACATGTATTTAATGAAACTGACATATGCTTGATGTCTTGTAAGAAACTGATATAAAATGCTCGAAAATAAAACCTGTATGATAATATTAAAGGAATTTTAAATATTAACTGACAGCCGATATGATGTTTCAAGAGTTAACCTGTCACGCATTTAGTTATAATCTCGGGAATATATTTCACTATACATATTCAGATGCAGTGTTTAAATTACTTATAATTGAATGCGAAAAAGATTATTATGTCATGAGAAATTCAGCGTGACAAAGGTAGTCATAACAAACTTTTGTTTTTGCAATATTTTTCTATCATTCTTCGATAACTGTGACTTCCAAAAGTAATTTTCATTTAATGAAGTACTAAAAATAACAAACTGATCCATTAAACTCAAAAAAGTTTTGCTATTTTAAGCTGTTAGCTTGTATGTACCTACTATATTTGCTCTATACACGCTGAAAGAAATTTAAATATGAATGAAACTGCAAGCTTCGATGTCAAGTTAAAGAGTTTAAAAACAAACTTGCCATAAACAATTTTCATATATTAATTTCATAAATACTTTTCAACCTCATGTTTTTTTGTAAACTGGTTATTCTTACTTTTTGTAGGTCAGTAAATTTTAGAAACAAGGTTACAAAAGGGTTGTTCCAAATCTGTGATTAACTGGCATTTGAACACAAAGTGATGACAACATTTAAAGTCACATCACTTAAAACTGACGATACTAATTGTGTTGAAACATGTGAAAAACTGTTATAAACGGTACCCATTTTATTTTCACAGATGGTTTTTAGCTCTTGATTCTTGTAAACTGATAAATCTTGAATACACATATAATTTTTGTTTTACTAAAAAAATAAATTGCTTAAAATGAGCTACAAACATTTGTTATAGAAATTGTTTCAAAACTGTGAACTTCTAAACGACATTTAAACTCAAACTATCAGCTAATATTATCCATAATTTATTTTCTTTTAGTAAACTGTTATCCATATTTTTAGCTTGTGTTAACTGATAATTACTCCCAAAACTGTCCTTCTAAAAAGATTATGTAGTAAAATGTAATCAATGTAAAGTTCTATTATTTTTCTTTACAATTTTAATACTAACTGGTATAACATAATAACTGGCACAAAGTCGTTAAAATAATATAGCATAGCACTTTTAGTTTAAAGAAAACATATTTCAATAAAAATTTTGTCTTCATAGGATTCAAAGTTATATAAAATAATGGAGTTAAAAAAATCAAAACTGCCACTAATGTTTTCATTACAATTTTAAAAATTCTTTTGAACTTTGTTTTTTTTTGTTTTGCTTAAAAAAATTAATTCAAAATGAGAGCAACAAATATTAGCTATAAAAAATGTTTTTCAAAAGCTGTGATATCAATATTACATAATGTTTATCCCGCATGCCTAATTTATTTGGTTAACTGATCAGACTGAAATTGTTGTCTTTAACATTTTTTAATAACGACATTAAAAGTTATGTCAATTGACATAGCATACTAATAACTAACAGTAATTCCGTAAAAGTAATAAAACGGAAATTGGTAATAAATTACGTTACCAATTTGTCGTTAAGGTTTGAGGGTATAGAAATAAACTGTTCAGTCAAGTAGTTGGTTGCAAAAAAACATTTTTTTTAATTTTTAAAACGGGTTTTCCAAAATGAATAAAAATGATGATAACATCTTTTTTGTTTCTGTTTTTAACGGATGCGGAATATTAAACTCTTTCTTTAAAGAAAGTAATTTTAAATAACATTTTTTTAAAACTGATTATTTGGAAATCCTTTGTTTTAATTGTATTTTTTAAGAATTATAGAATATAATTCTGAAGTCATCTCCAAAGGTAATCTCAGCTAATGTATTTGACGGTGTAATGCTGGTAGTTTAATGTAAAAGCTTCCGAATTGAAATACAGTATAGTTTTGTTTCTACGACTTTGGAATAACTGCTAATGGGGATTTTTTAAAATAAACTGAAATAAAAAGTCGTTCATGTCTTTTTTGTTAAATAATTATATTTTACATTATGAAATTTTAAAAATAAAGAGTTGAAACTGAATAAAATTTTTTATTTTTATCTGCGTAACGCTTTGGATGGAAAAAAAACTGCAGCCTGTCCCAAAAGTTATTTATCATCTTTTTTTCGAATGTAGATCCAAAAAAATAAGACTTAATTTCAAATAATGACATCTCTCTTGTCTCTTTGTTTTTTTTTGCAAATGAACTGACCAGAGTTTGCTGAGTTAGAAAATATGTGCATGGATACACAAATGTTACGCATTGTAAATTTAGATCTGTATATTTTTCTTCAAGAAACAAAGCAATAAAAACTTTTTCTTAAAATTTGTTTCAAAACTGTAATTAACAAAACAAATGTTGGATAACAGCTAATTACAAACTGTCAACTCAAATTATCCTTAACTCATTAAACATTTTTTCTTAAACTGATTGCCATCTTCAAAATCGATTCATGAGTATTGAATATGTTTAGTCTTGTGTAATTTCCTTTTTAAAACTCGACATAAGAATAAACTGGTTGCGGTTGGTGGTTCTAAAAAAGAAGATTAAATCTCAAATAATGACATCTCTCATCTCTCTTTTTTTGTTCCTTTTTGCGAATGAACTGACCTGAAAATATCTGCCGGCCGTGCCGCTGGCATTTCTCATCCCTGTCACTCTTTGTTTCTTTTTGCCAAACTGAGAACTGACTGACCATGCTTTTTGTTGACTCAAAAAAGGTTTTTGATAAACAAAAACTGCACATGCAAGTCCTAATTATACATATTTTATTAAATTAATTCAAAAATTGGAGCACTAAAAGTTGTCATAAAATTGTTTCAAAATTGAAATTCACAGAATATTAGATAACATTAGATAACAGCTCATTTCAAACTGTCAACGAAATTTTATCATTGGCTCATAATACATTTGTTGGTAAACCGGTAGCAATCCTTAGCATCTTTTTTTGTTATTATAAAAACTGATTGCATTCATGGCGTCAAAATAATAAAGTATAAATGTTAACTGTGCTTTGTTGTTTTTCAAATGAAAACTAATGAATTATCGATTTGGTGGATAATAAAAGTGAAGAATAAACTGTTTACATTAGAAACATATTAAATGGTGTCGAGTTCTTGGTGACCCCAAATTAGAGTTTACCACTTAAAAACTTGAATAGTTGGGGGCTCAGTGGATCCGAGATATTTTACTTACAGAAAATGACTAATAATCTAATTTTTAGGGGCCAATGCAATTGCTAAATTTAAATAATATTTTGTTATGTGAAGAGTTACGTCTTTAAATTAAACTATTTTAGCTTTGTTTGTCATCCCCAGAAACTGTGGTGTTTATTTTTCGGTATAATTTATGTTTAAACTGGTTTCTTCCTTTGAAAGTTCTTTATTCTTGTGTACTTTCTGTTTTTAAAAACTTGACTTTAATTTAAACTGGTTGCGACGCTGCTGATGATGGTACAAAAAAAGAAGACTTAATCCCAAATAATGACATCTCTCTCCTTTCTTTGTTTCTTTTTGTCTATTAACTGACCAGGCTTTATTTCGACTTAAAAAAAGGACACGGATAAACAAAAGTTGCCTCTGTTTTTTTTGCCAATGAACTGACTGACCAGACTATTTTAAATGGACATGGATTACCAAAAGCTTCAAAAAAAGAATTGCGCATTTTAAAGTCATGTTTTGGATCAACTGGCAAAATAGTGAAAAGGCAGGAAAAGTTTAATAACTGGTCCACGGTAACTTTTGGCGGAGTTTAAATAATCCAAACTTAATGACCATATAAAATAAAGAAAAACTGAATATATTTGTCCATTTTTGGTGTTATTCAAATTTTGCTGGTGACTGATGAAACTGCTCTTCTTTTTGTTTTTTGCCCTTTTTGGCACCGCTCATGGACATATTTCGGGTGGAGGTGCCGCAGCTGGATGTGGTGGATATGGTCCACATGCATTGCCACCACCGCCGCCTCCGCTTCCACCACCTGGGCCATGTGGACCAAGGCCATTTTATCCACCGCCGCCGATAGCTGCACCACCATGTCAACCTCGACCATTTTATCCTCCTCCGCTGCCGCCTCCGCCACCTCCACCAAGCCCTTATCCAACATATGGATATCCATGTCAAGGCCCATATGCGCAAAATCATTTCCAACAACAACCATCATCTCACTTGCCGCCGTTGTTGCAACCGCCACGTGTTTATCCAGAAATTCCGCCAGGTTTGTTAATCTTTCTAAACTGAGTTTTAATTAAAATTGAACAAAAATTTAAACTGGTTGATGTTGAGGGATCTAAAAAAAGACTTTTCATTCGCCTCTAAATTTTTGTAAACCGCAAAAACAATTTCGTAAAATAAAACCTAATTTGAATAAATGCATTTGAGATGAATTATGGCTTATGTTTTAATTTTTGTAAAACTGTCTTGGGTAAAGAAATCTATGCCAAGTGCTAGCTTTAAACTTTTAAATATCATTAATTTCGACAAAAATCAATTAAGATTTATACATTTTTTTGAATAAAAACTGAAATACAGTAAGAATAAAAGCGTCGTCAACTCAACTGTTAGCATATTGTTCATTTGCAGCAAAACATTTTATTAAACTTAATAAGCATTTTTGAAGATCATTTGTAGTTAAATTTGTTAAAGTTTATGAAAATTACATGGCAGAGTTGTTACCTTGGGTTCTACTTTGAAAATTTTCTAATTGAATTTTTTAACTCGATCCTGATCTGTCAAAAAAATAAGGTAATAATAATAACAAAAAAAATTGGTAATAGAAGGCTTTGTTTTTTTACGAGAGCACAAAACATATTTTTGTAAAACTGGTTGATAAAAATTATCTTTGGCAATGAAAACAACACTATTAAGGGTTTTGATGTTAGTTTATAACAACTTGAATAAAAACTGATAATATTAAAACTAGTGGTTAATTTGCCGCAAAATTTAAATAAACTGCAAAAACAATTAATGACTCTTTTTTAAATAAAACCTACTAAACCTACAAAATTATGTTATTAAGATAAGCATGTATTTGAGATAAAATTAGAGATAATGAAAACTGAATTCTTTAACTCCTTGTTAAAAGCAGCTTGTAGAGCGTTTTTTAACTGATTATCAAGTAAGGTATAATTTGGATAAACTGACGCTTGTGTTTATAATAAAAATGTTCTTTTAAAGTTTTAGCATAAACATGAACATTTTGTTAAAAGAAAACTATGCTAACTGGTTGTGCTTGATTTATCTTAACAGAAGTATTGCAGAAAAAAATTTTATTTTTTAGAAAGTTTTGTGAAAACGGAGGGCTCTTCTAAAAATTAAATACTTGTTTGATGCCTAACTTAGCTTTAAGACTAAAAAACTGTTTCTCAGTTACTTTTGTTGCATTGCTACTTTGAAAGCACATAAGCTGTATTTGATTTTGAAGGAAAAATAAACTGAAAAATGCTAGCAAATTATTTGTGATAAATTGTTAAGAAATTGTTTTTTTACTAGAAAATCATGAAATCTTTTCTAAGGTTTTTGTATCATCCCTTGCAATTTCTTAACAAACTGTATTTTAACTGATTTATGGTTTAAGCTTAAGTAAAAACTGAATACCATTCCATCTTTGTTGGGAAATCCAAAATTAAAAAATTTTAAGCTGACAGCGAGATTAGTATTTTATTTTTTAACATATAAATTTTTTCAAAGCATTTGGCAAGACTCCCTCAATTTTTGTTGCAAAAAAATTAATTTTTGCTAACACATATTTTAAAATTAAATATAAATTGGCACAAAGTGAAAATTTATGTCTGTTAGAATATCAAAAATAAATAGAAATTTTTTGTAACTGAATCTGATGATTATTGCTTTTTGTTTACTATTTAAAAAAGCTTGCCTTAATTAGCATAAACTTAATACTCTTTTAATAAACTGTAACATTTTCAGAAGAATATCTCCGTTTAATCAATGAACAAAAGCTCATCAAAGAAACGCTGATCAAAAAGAATTTACCAGATCCATTTGAAGATGCAAAAAGGACAATTCCAATTATCCCTGAAAAATATTATCCTGAAGCAAGACCAATTCCAATTCCATCTGAAATGCCACCACAAGGAATGGGATGTGGAGGATATTATCCAGAACAGGGGTATCCTCCATATCGGCCATATCCACCTTATGGACCCTATTATCGACCAATACCATATGGTCCATATCCCCCACCACCTCCTCCACCACCGCCTCCAGGTGCACTTCAAAACTGTTGTACTCGATGTGGATGTAGCAAGTCAAAAGCATTTGGGCAAAAAACTGTTAATTCAACTGAAGTTACCGATGGTGGAAAAGATGATGATAGAATTGAAGCAAAGAAAGTGCTTGAATGTAATAATGAAAAGTTGAAAGGAATTATGGAAAAGGTAGGTTTTGTATCTTTTTAATTTGCTAAACTGATATGATAAATTATTTTATTTAAAAATGAGTAGAAAAACTAACTGGAATTTTTTAAATTTATGGATTGAAATTGAAAAAAGGGGTGTGTTTTAACCGATAAAAAATGGTTCAAACTTTTGTAAAGTTTATTAAATCATTTGCTTTCATTTGTTGGCCATGAAAATAACTGTATTAATGATATCACAGAATTACAATGAGATAGCAGATGCAATCACCATTGAAAAACATATTATAATAAGATTTAAAAACTGCATTAATAAGATAGATAATAAAATTTATAAACATATTCTCGGTTTTATTTAAAGATTATGTAAATAGAAACCACTATTAAAAAACATATTGAAACTGTATTAAGATTGATAATTTTTAAGCAAATTTCTGGTTTTATTTGATTTAGAAGTTGTTGTAACATTAACTGCTCTAAATCCTAACTGTTCATGTGTTACAGTAATCCTCTAAAAACTGTAAGTAATGGTAAATAAGTTTTACGATGCAGTTATGCATCAAATTCTTTATATTAGAAAACTGAACTTCATAGATAACAAATGAAATTATTTATCAAAAGCTTTTGTATTTGTCATCAATGAAAATTAAAAAACAGAAAATTTTTAATGCTTAATTTTTGTTATATCTTTTAAAAACTGTGTAACGTTATAACATTTTGTATTAAAATTAACACAATGGTTTTTAAAAAAAACTGTCGACATCGAAATTTAAAAATTAATAAACTGAGGCAACCACTTTCATACGGATAAAATTTTACAATAAACATTTTTAGGCATTCCCACTACCTCTGAAATCCGCAAAATCTGTTATCCATGAAGAAGCTGAATCATTGCTTGGTCATTCATTCCAGGTCATTTGCAGTCAACATGATTTTGATTACATTGTTCGGTCAACACTTTTCTGTCAAGTTGAACTCGAAAAAGGAATTTGTTATGCGTTTAAAACTGGATGAATTGTTTTCTGTGAAGATAATCTCTTAATCTTTTAATTACTGGCTTTAATTACACTTTTTTTGTAAAAGCTAGTTTATTAACTATTTTTTTTGTGGTTTCAAACTGTAATTAAGTTTGCATATTTTGGCAATACTGTAGAATTTTAATCTTGTAATTGAATGTTTCCTAAATAAATGCGTTAAAAAATAATATACGGTTGAAAAAATTGATTGATGATCTTGACGAAAATTTGGCGATGTAAGCATTACAAAGATAAAAGTCAAAGCGCATTTTAAAAGAAATTAAAATTAAAAAAACTGATTAACTTGATCTTTGTTTGAAAAATATAGCAAAAAAACTGTTTAAAAATCACATTTATTGAAATTTTTATGAACATAAAATGTTAAATCAGAAATAAAAAAAAAGTTAAAAACTGCTTTTCGATAAAAACAAAGAAGAATAAATGGAGACGATGCAGAAAAAATAAAAAGTATAATTGTGTGTCTAAAAAGTTGTATTTAATAAATTGTATGCATTGTTCTTGCAGGTATAATAAATTTTTTTAAAAATTGTTTCTGGAACCGTTTCAAAAATTTAAAGCGACCATTTTTCATAAGAAAATGTCATCTGATTTATACACAATTTATATATTTTTTTTATAATAACTGGAGGAGGAATACATTTTGTTTTTACAAAATTTTTGATTTTTCAAATTTAAAAAAATGCAATTTTGAACCAGTGAATCAGATTCAAATAAAAAAACAGAATGTGACATAAACTGAATATATCATTAATATCAAATTAATAGTCACTATGAGCTTTGTACATTTAAAGAATAGATTTTTGTTGCGCATTAGCACAGTTGGATAATTAAAACTGATTCTTTTTTAAAACCTTTTACATCATTTATTATGAGCTTAAAACTGTCACCAAGCGTGATTTGATTTGTATTTAAATTAAAAATTTGAACAACATAAATAATTTATCAGTTATCTTAAATAATTGACAAGGGACCGTTCTGAGATGTCACCCTGGGATTTCAACGGTAATAGCGGGAATCGATAGCTCATAGTAAGGGATGAAAAACCCCCAAGTACTAGCTGCCCTTTCGCCATTTCAGGATTTTAGTAGCAATTTGCTATTACACAGTAAGTAGCACACGATGAACGTCTTAATTAATGAATTACGTTTGTGATGATTTTAGATGATTGTGAACGCTTAAAATATGATTGATTATTTTTGAAATTATATGTTTTGCCATATTCAACCATCTAAAATCATCACAAACGTAATTTATAGATTAAGACATTCATCGCCTACTACTTACTGTGTAATTTCAAAACGCTGTAAAATCCCTAAAATGGCGAAAGGGCAGCTAGTACTTGGGGGTTTTTCATCCCTTACTATAAGCTATCGAATCCACATATTACCTAAGAATTCCCAGGATGGCACTTGAAAACGTTCCCTTGTTAACATTATTTGCAGGAAAAATTTAAATGGACTAAAAAAAACAATTTATACAAATTCAGAATTTGCAAAGTAAAATTAGAAAAAAATATATAAAAAAACTGGAGGAACATTTGTTGTGTAAAATCTTTACTTGCTTTGCATTTGAAAATTTAAAAGTTTTAATAGCTGATCTTAAAAAATTTTCTTGGTATTTTAAGTTTTTATGCTTGGATGACGTTTTCTTCTGATATAAAAAAAGTTATTAATTCATTCGTTTAAAAACTTTCAGGCATTTTGATTCGTGAAAAAGATTTGTCGGAAACCTTAAAGATTATTGTATGTGAAGTTTGAGAATTTCTTTAAAAAAAATTGTGTAAAAACTGAAAAGAGTACATTTTATTGGAACAATACTTATAATGTAATAATCAAATTCTAGATACAGATGTTTCAGAAGCAGCTTTAACAAAACAACAAAAAGTTGTTGCCATTACAATGAGCTATCCAAAAGTGATTTCAGTGGTAAGTGATTTTAAACATTTTATTGTTAAAAGATTTCAAATAATTTATCGGGAAATCATTGTTAAAGCAAACTTGCATATTCTTGTAAAAAATGATATTTAAACTGTATTCTAATCCACTATTTGATTATGACATTATTAGCAAGTTAAGTTGTTGTAGACTGAATTAGGAAGTCGGTAGAGCACTGACAATTGTGAGTGATTACGAATAAATTACTTCAAAAAATATAGCATTGAACAAACTTCGTAATTTTAGATTTCTTCATCTTTACAAATTTTAATTTTGCTGAAAACAGAGGTTCAAACTGTTTTTTTGTGAACGCCGGTGCAAATTTCTCTTGTCTTATCAAAATTTTGCAAAAGACATAACTATTTTTGTGTATATTTAAAAACAATTTTTTGATGTTGAAACTGCCATCTTTTAAATTTTCATTTACTGAAAATAAGTGCGACTGTGTTTTAATCGAAGTCCCAGAATAAACTGCTTGGTTACACATGCTTCCAGTCCTGAATTTTTTTGCAATAACTGATGAACTAAAAGATTTATTTTTACGAGTTTTTCATGTTTTATATTACTTCATTGAATCTTAATGTTGCAAGCTGCATTTAACGATTCAGGTTAGGTTTCATGAGTTAAACATAAACTGAATGCTAAGAAAGATGCTTTAAAAAAAACTAGATTTACAGCTGTTTATACTGATTAAGGTTAAATTTTAAGTATGTGATAATCATAGCTCAATAGGGGGGACGGCATAAATTTTTTTGCTACATTCCCACAGTCAAATTTCAAAAAAGTCTTGCAGGGGTCCGTCGAGCTAATATGAAAAAAAATTTTCGGCGGCGCTTCGCGCCGCCAAAATTTTTGCCATATCATACCCGTCAGGGGTCCGTCGACCTTTTTTGCCAAATTCTATAACCACACATCAAAGCTCTTTCGCCGCACATCAAAGACTTTTTGCCGCACATCAAAGGCGGCACGGTAATTTAAATCAAATCCATTATTTTCAACAAATAATTTGGCTTCATAGACATTGGCATCTTATATATTTTTAACTATTTGTTTTAAAAACTTAGATAATTTATTTTGTTTATACAAATAGTTAAAGAAAGTTAATTATTTGTTGTGCTTGCACTAGTTATTGAGGATTGCGACATTTTGCGTGATATTAAGTTTTGGAACTAATTTGTCAAAACAGGTTATGCGTTAAAAACCCGATTATTGGAGCTTATTATTATTTTTATAGAATGTTATAACATTGATAATTTAACGGCGTAAATATATTCAGATAAATGGGATATTTAAGGCATAGACTGTCAACAATCCCAAAACTGATTAAATGAACGTGAATTAGCTTCGCCTGCCGAAAATGCTCGCATTCAGTGATAAATTTGAAAATGTGCATTTTTATAATACGGGGTTGTCATTTGTATTTGCTTTTGTTATTATTTATTCTGTTAGATAATGCAAAGTTCATCGGAGATCGATTAAAGCAATAAGAGCTTATTACCAGTATTTTCCCCATTCCGCTTTTTAATGATTCCGATTCCGAAAGTTTCTATCAGAATGAGATATATCCTACCGATCTATTTTTCAAAGAAAAACGGCAAAGCTAGCGTTAAAGTCGCTAACAAAATGCTTATTTCTATTTAGAAAATCGATCTCCGCACTGTTGAATGCTTAAATCCGCCATGATTTGTTATAAGAGTTAATATATAGCACATGGATGGTGAATTTTGCTTATGCAAACGATTAAGCAATTACTACTGGCTTTTTCTCCGTCTTTTTGAAACTATTATACTATATAGCATTCCCATACAGAAGTATTTAACCATCAAACTTGCTACAAAAAAATCATTTTAATAGAGAAATTAAGAATTTCTCTATATGAAATGCTGCTCTACCTTGATCGTAGTTCATTTTGCTGAACACGAATCTCATAAAAATGTTCTAGGGGAAACCGAATATGCTATTTTGTAGTCCTATCCATGCTTAATAAGTCTACAAAATTTCACAGCTCGATCTTTTACACGCGCTTCCAGTTCCGGCTTCAAAAATTGTGATTTTAGCCAAAAAATGCTAAATTTCCTGAAAAAAGCAAAAAAACATCAAAAATCGCGATCTTTGAAGCCGGAAATGGAAGCGCGTGTAAGAGATCGAGCTGTGAAATTTAGTAGACTTATTAAGCATGGATAGGACTACAAAATGGCATGTTTGGTTTCCTTTAAAACATATTCTCCGCTGCTAGAACGGCACTCAAAAAATGCCAAAAACGGTAAAAATGCGATTTTCAAAGCCACGCCAACAGTGTGTTGCCGCAACCGCAACCCGCAACCGCAACCGCAACTTTTAAGGGTTGCGATGGGTTGCGGTTGCGGTCAAAGTTGCGGTGGTTGCGGTGCGGTTGCGATCCAAAAAGTTGCGCAACCAATTAAATATTAAAAATTACCGTTTTCGGCATGTGAAACAATTTTGCAAGATAAAAAATTTTCTGTTTTCGGGAAAAATGGAGTAATTTGGGTTCATTTGACTTTTTCATAGTGGAAATAACTATGAACTTTTTGTTTTTATAGTAAATAAGTATTTTTTTTCAAAAATTTTTAATAAAAATTGGTTGCGATAAGCGGTTGCGATTGCGATAAGTGGTTGCGCAACCGGTGTGGTTGCGGTTCAAGGTTGCGATGGTTGCGGTGCGGTTGCGGTTGCGGAAAGTTTAATAAGTTGCGATTGGTTGCGGTTGCGAAAAAACTGGTTGTGGCAACACACTGCACGCCAAATCGACGCCAATAAATATTTTTCGTTGTTTTCTTCGCAAATGAGCTTAATAAAGCATGTCTAACAACCCCCAAACACCGGTTACTTCATATCTGGTCATATTCAAATTTTTTCATGGGTGCGGTTATAGTTTTGTGGAAGCAAATTTAAACATTTATTACTGTAAAAATATTACTGGTTGGTAATTTTAGGTAATTTTCCGGATATATAGGTTTTCGAACATGCTGAATCCGAATCTGTAACACTTAAGTCGATTCCACTTCTGGATTCTCCAGAAACATTGATTTATAGGGTGCGGTTATAGTTTAGTGGAGCACTGTATTTCTTGAAAATTTTGTTCATTTTCAAGAAATACCTCTTACTCCCCCCTTTGGCCATTTTTCCGAAATTTTTCAAAAATTTAACGTAGCTATATGTGCTCTTTTTTTCCAAAAATTTTCGGCTTGCAGGGGGGGAGGGGGTGGGGGCGGCATGCCGACCCCCTATTGAGCTATGGTGATAATACATACCGATTCATTAATACCAGAACTTAACTTACACTTTTTATTAAAAATTCTGAAACAAGAAAAATTTGAAATTTTAAAAAACCAATAATCAATTAAAACAGAAGATCGTAAAACGAAAACATTTTGCTGACATAAATCATAAAACAAAGTCTTTTAAATTAGTAACGTTCTGTGTACAAAAACAGAACGCTTGAATGACGTGTCATAGCTAGCAAGGAAATAGATAAATTTCAAAAAACTGAAAGTGAATGTCGGATGAAATAGGGTGGAGATATCAAAAAATAATTTTATAACTAACAAATATCAAAATATTCTTGATTTATTTGATACAAAATCAACTTCTTTCGTTTTTTAGATAACACTGATATCAACAGCTTCTATTTCACAATAGCTAAAACATCTAAAAATAAATATTTTAAAATTATAAACTGGAAAGACGGAAAGTTAAAAAAAATTATGGAAAAAGTCGGCCTTGGAATTTTTTGAATTTGAGTAACTGTGCCGGCAAAAACTGCCATAAAGATAGAACTGTTTTGAACTGTAATGTTATTAAAGAAGCATAAATGTAAACTGACAAATAAAAAAATACTGATAGGCTCAACTTTCAGATATCACAAAACTGTTTTCCTCTAAACTTTTGAAAGTGAGATAAGATTTTAATTGGCATTCGAAGATCATAACTTATTATTTAATTTATTAACTGTATATGGTGTAGTTGATATAGATTTTTGTCCAAAATACAAAAATACCAGGGGGTAAATATAGGTGATTTTTTGGTCACGTAATTTCTGAACAGTCCCTAATTGAATATTGTTGAAATTTAACATCAAAGATTATCCTTTTAGTCTATTAAAAAGAGATATGTTCATTGCTACATTTTTATTCAGCACGTACTCTTTGAGCATCAGTACCTGAAGTGCAAAACTATAATCCCATCCGATCAAAACTTTTTGCGCACTTTTTTGATTGAAAACTTTTTCCTATTTTTGTTTGTATCGTTTTTGAGAATGTTGAGGTTGACACTTTTATTTTTGTTTGCGAAATTTGTCTATTCTGATTGGTTTTATGATGAAGACGGATATGGATTTTATCAATACAATACAGATGTGGACAACAGTCCTGCCGGATATTATGATTATGCATCTGGTGATTATGTCTACTATGACGTTGATTTTACATGTGAAGAAAAAGCTGGAAAAGGAAATATAACATTTCAAAATTCAAATGCCACAATTTGTTCATCAGGGAAATGCCTGGTTTTTTATGATTTTTGTGATAATTTTTGGGCTACTTCTTGTTATGTAAGTTGCCGTTTTGGATTTAACTGATTTGCATCTGTCAGTCAAGGACATCTAATTTTAACATTCTAAAACGAGGAGGTGTTCGTTTTGACTTTTTTGGTTTAAAAATGACAAAAAATCGTGCCGTGAAACTTTTTGTTTGGCCAACGATCAAAGCTCTTGACCATTTTAAACTACAGTGTGATTCAAGAAAAGCGTCAAGTCGATATTGGACGACAAATCGCTGCTGTTGACTTCTGGAAGCTCATATTTGGAGGTATAGGTCATCACTGACAAGAGCATCTTTTGCCTAAATAGTTTTGACATTTGGAAACACCAAACTGCGCCAAATTCAAATTTGACCTCGGACCAGTTTAAAAATATCAAAATGAAAACTTAGACATTCCTGCACACATTGGTCCATAAATCAACTCTCTAACTTCAAAAATGACAAAATTGCAGCCATTTAAAAATTCAGTTTTGAACATGAAAATTTTTTTACTTTTTACTTGTTTATTATTTTTCAAAAAAATTCACACTTTTCAAATGGCTGACAATTAGTCATTTTTAAAGCTAGAAGGATGATTTTTCAACCATTGTGTGCAGGAATGTCTAGGTTTTCACATCCTTTGATGTTTTTAAGCTGGATCGAGGTCAAATTTGAATATGGCGCCGTTTGGTGTTTCCAAATGTCAAAACTATTTAGGCAAAAGATGCTCTTGTCAGTGATGACCTATACCTCCAAATATCAGCATCTAGAAGTTAAAGGAAGCGATTTCTCGTCAAAAACCAAGTGGACATTTGACGTGAATCACCCTGTATTTACACGGTTCATCAAGAAGTTACATTTATTTTTATCAGTGACAAAATGTCAGCAACAAGAATTTTTTTCATCATCTTTATAAAAATGACTGAATTTCATTTACAGGAATACGGTTCTCCAATGAAACTGGCAAAAAATTATAAAGGTGTTCAAAAAAGAATTCAAATGAAAAAATCAACGGCAAAATTTTATTTATGTGGATCCCGAAATTGTACCCTCGACCTTTCAAAGGAATTGAATCCAGAATTATTTTTTTTTGTAACATTCATTGATCCTGAGCCAGCTTCTTTTGATTTTACATTATGGCCCAATTTGGGGAAGCAACCTCAACAAAAAAATAAAAACATGAAAAGCGCATTAATGCCAGTCGAAACAATAATCCCAAAAATTGAAGTTATTGGGAGCGTTTTACCTGAAGCAAAAGAATTATGGATACAATTTCAATTTTTAAATAAATCTGGAAATTTGAATAATGCTGAATTTATTTTTGATACTTTTATGCATACGGTAGCGTACAAATATAATGGAAAAATGAGAAAAATTCAAAGATGGGGTGGATTAAATTATCAAAAAAATGGCGAAAAAGGTGTAAATATTACATATGCAAATTTGGAAGTTAATCAATTTTTTGCCAATAATGTCAATTTAAACATTTCACTATCCAAAAAGGTTTTTGGAAATATTTCTACCGTATACTATGGTGGAAAATGGAAATCCGTTCAAGCTTCGAATTTCAACGAGGAATTAATGTATCCCCGAAAATCAGTTAAAAATATTTCGTGCGATGAAAGCTATATCCACTCGAATTCTACCTTGAATGTTACAAATCTTCAGAAAAATTATTCGAATATTTCATCGTTCAAGATTCCGATGTTTGAAAATTTTGAAAGAAAATCATTCGAATTTCGAGACTCCCTTTGTCCTGGAGCAGATTTATTAAGGATTGATATTACAGTAGTCAAACATGAAAAGGATTTCTTTGTTCATCCAAGTATGTGGTATCGAGAAAATTTGAAATGGAAAAAATTTTGGAATATGGCGATTCGAAAACAGAATTGCACCGAAATTCAAGTTACTGCAAGTAGTAGCACGGGTATTGCAGTCTCGTGCGGAATTTACAGAGCACCAATATCCAATTTTTTCAAATATTTTGTTCAAGAAAAAACTAAAAAGTTTGTTTGCAAAAAATAAAATGTTTCGTTTTGTAGTTGTGTGTTAATTAAAAATAAAGCCTTCTCTGTTACCGCCTTTTTCTTTCAGATTTTACCGCTTCACGGTATGTCGAACTCCTTAAAAAGTGTTCAGTGAATTTTTGTGCAACGCTTTACCAAAAAATTATTTTTTCACCTTAAAATTTCAAACCTAGATTCTGAGCTTTATTTGAACGCTTTTTGTATGTCACTATACCAAGTACGCTATGGTAAAAATCTATGTCACCACTAAAAATGCATATGTTTATTAAAAATTAACGATATTTTTTAATTTTAAGATTGCTTTTGCATAAAAAAATTTGTTTAAAAAAAGTCTAAAAACCTTTATGGGTAAAATTGATTTTCTTTAAAATTATTTTGTCAAAAAAGTAATTTGGGAAAAAACTGAAAAAATAAATACAGCTTAAACATAAGCTGAAAAAATTAAATTTTAGATATAGTTGTTGGAAATGTCGTGGAAGAACTATTTAATGCTTTGAAAGCAAAAGCTTCATCAAGTAAAATTCCAAATAGAACTTGTAAGTTTATGATTTGATAGTAAAACTGTTCCTCGATCATGTACCTCTTTAGTACCAAGAATAACAGCATTGATAAAAAGTTTTAAATGCAATGAGCTGTCCAAAACTGAATGCAGTTCTCTTTTCTAACATTGGCTCCATACTAACTTTGTTCTTGAGGGACGTTTACTTGAACTTTAAAAAGCGATAAAAATTGATGCTGAATTTGCAAAATAAAATTTAAAAAAAAATAAAAAAATTGATACGTTGAAAAAGTAAACTTAAACTTAGTATTGTGTAGGCCCTAACACCTACTGATAACTAATGCGATAGCCGTGAGTCGACTTTACATATATCCAAGGAGGAGGCTCACTTTTAACCTGGGTGCCACCCATGGAATTCGTTTTAACCTCGGATCCACCGAGCACCCAACCACCCAACTTTATAGTGTTTCGTCTCCGGCCGGACTCCAGGCCAAACATCCACCGCGCTACTCCACTATGCCACTGAGCTGGCATGCCACTGAGCTGGCAATAAACGGCTTAAATGATATTTTGGAAAGGCTTGTTACATTTTAATTTTTTAATCTAATTAGGTTTACATTGTTCGGTCATCACTTTTCTGTCAAGTTGAGCTTGAAAAAGGAATTTGTTATGCGTTTAAAACTGGATGATATTCTGTTTTAAAGAAGAAAATCTCTTAATCTTTCAATTGGTGACTTTAATGAAGCTATATTTTTGTATAAACTAGTTTTTTAAGTATATATTTTTTGTGGGTTAAAACTGAATTCACTTGAATGCAGACAATGTAACCAAATGTTTCATAAATATATGTTTAAAAAATTATTCAAAAAGTTTATTAAGGGAGTGTAAACTGTCCAATACTAATTAAGCAATAAACTTTAAAGTAAATATAGAAACAAAAAAGAATTTTGAAAACTAATATAAAAGCATTTAACTTAGAACACGAGCATTTTTCAAGGATAACTGTCGGTTGCTAAAAATATATCTCAAAATAAAAGGTAACTGATTCCATTTAAGCGTAGATAAGACGATACTTACAAACATTAAATACGGTAAAAAATTTGGTTGTGTTGCTTTACAATGTTATTAAGTTTTAAAAAAGTAGATTAAAATAAACTTGATATAACAAACTTTGAATCAATGTTGCAGTTTTTGGATATCACATTAACTGACCCTCTTCAAAAGTCAGTTAAAGTAATACTAGAAAGGTTTTTTTAAATCTTTTTATGGACGTAATAAGCTAAAACTGAAGACGGTTTTCTCATGTTGTAACCGTGTTTGATTACAATATGATTATCCAAAATAATTTAAAAACTGAATCCATAATCTTGATCTTGACAGGCTATTGTTGTTTTTCTGAATGAGATACTTACATAGATGCAGCAGAGTTTACAAATTTTTTCTTTTTATTGAAACTGAAATCGAGCAAACATTTACAAGTGCTCAACGAATAAAAAACTAAAAAATATAATTAAAATTAAACAACAAAACTGATTTTCATAGCTGGGTTTATTAGCTTTAGAGCTTGAAACATGTTAATGTTAACAAGCTAAACTGATCATGTGAGCAAATAGAGCTGCTAAAAAGTTTCGTAAGCTTTTTTATTATGGATATTAATAAAAAGAAGAAAACTAAACTGGTAAAGAAGTTTGATTACGACATGATCAATAAAAAATTATAAACTAAACTTGTAACAAGATCAATTTTTAGGGTTGAAACAAACTAAAACTGATCATCATTATTAAGTAGCAGAACAATGTGGGATTATGAGACAGCCAACGAAAAAAATTGCGTTGCTATCATCAGTAGCGTTCTCCTAACTGATTTAAAGGACTCTCTTTTTTTACATGAACTGAAAATATTTTGTGGTTAAAAACTGAATTCCTTTCAATTATGTGCAAGAAGCAAAACTTCAAACATGCAAAAAAAAAGTATTTAAAAGAAACGTGTTTAAAAAAGTTATGTCAAAAATTGACTAAAGAAAAATGCAAACAGTGTCAATTTAATTATTCAGTTGCGCTACAAAAATAAGGCTCAAAAAATTAAAAAATTGTCTAATACTAATTCAACAAAAAATGTAAATATAAGAACAAAAAAGAATTTTGAAAGTTGAATTAAATACATTTAGGTAAGAACTTGAGGATTTTTTTTGGGAGTATTATTGGTAGCTAAAATATAGCGATGATGATACAAACTGGGTGATTGCAATAAAGCGTAGAAAAGGATGAAATCTAGCTTTTTTTGTGAATTTGGGATGTAAAAATGTAAACACTGACTGTTATGCTGTTAACGAATAAAGAGAAAACTTCTATTTAAATGCTCAATTGATTTTTTTTCTGCAACAAAGAAGCGAGCATAAAAAACTGTTACGGCAATCCTGATATTTACAGTAACAGAAGCAGAAGGTGTTAAGGTTGAAGAGACGAAAGAGAGAGGTTGTTTGATGATGAAGACGACGTTGATAATATTAAATATTTATTATAAACACAGCATACAACGACCAACACATACAATACAAAAGGAATGGAAAAGAGAGTGAATAAAGAGACAGTCGAGGCTTTTATACTGATTTGAAGAGAGAAGAAAAGAATGTTAAAGATTTACATAGAAGAAGAGAATGCAACGTTATGGTAATTCTTTAGAGAAGAAAAAGAAAATGATCGCTATTGCAGCGACAAAAACTAAAAGGTGTATTATATTGCATTCTATTGTCTTTCTTGTTTGTATAAAAATTTCATTCATTTTTTTTGCTAGTATTGATTTAAAAATTGATTTCTTCATTATATGCATTTTACTTGTCTGTAAAAATGTTATATTTTAAAGGTTTTATTTTAGGGGTAATAATTGGCATGTGTTTGATTGTTTAACTGTTTAAAAGCTTTCTTATGTTGACTGCAAAAATTAAACACGAAATTTTCATAAAATTTTAACTGTTAAGATCCATAATTGTGTGCCAAATTTAGTTTACGGATTTCTGCTACACAGATTTTGCGTTAAAACATTGTCTAAACTGCTCTCAATGTCGAGATGGTAACTGATTTCATTGTTTTATACAAAAAATGCATATATAAATAGAACGATATAAACTGTTATTGTCATTTGAACCAAAACTTGTTACATTTATTTCAAATTAATAATGTAGTTTTCGTTTTAATAAACAACTACTATAAGTTTCAAAATGACTTCGCGCCGCAACCTTAAATATATCAACATAAAACTGTAAATCAGTAGTAGTATCCTGGCGTTCTAGTGATACAATATTCAAATGGTGTATCCAAGCCCGTATTTAGGGGGGGGGGCTGACCGTAGACATCCCCAACTTGGGGTGAGGTTTCGGCCCCATATTTTGCCCATAGACTCCCCTACTATAAGCTAGTATACGAAACCTCACCCCAAGTTGGGGATGTCTACGGTGAGGGGGCTTCAGCCCCCTTGAAATCGACAAAACTCTTTGATCTTTTGCCGACGCTTTGTAAAAGGCGGCAAAAAATCAAACGTCAGCCCCCATCGAAATGCTTCAGCCCCCTCAGAAAATAAATCCTGGATACGGGCTTGGGTGTAACAAAAGTCATATTAACATGTAACTAAAGCTAGAATTTTCTTATAAAAATTGTTGAAAAAATATATGCTAAAAAAAACTTTCGATTTTGGATGCGCATTAATAATGGAACATTTATTGTTTAAAAAAACTTTTTAAACCCAAGAAATTTTTAGAACTTTTATCATTGAACTGTTTTACAATATATTTTTATATGGTAAAAAAATTAAATTCCTACTGGAATAAATATTTTGGATATAAGTTTTAATATGGGAGTATCCGATTGGCATATATATATTTTTTAAATAAAGCATTTTAACTGACCAACAATAGTAGATTGTAGCTTTTTCTATTGTTTAATTAAAACAATTAGATTTCAAATTAGATTGTTTTAGGTGACTCTTGTTTCACATGTTAGAAATCTTAAAAATTTAGTTACACAACTATAATTTATTTTTAAAATTAAACTGCATTCTTGAGTAGCTAATTCTTGCTGAAACGCATATGTTTTTTCAAATATAGTAAAAATGTAAGGTTAATCTTAAAATTAAACACATGTAAATTTTAAACTGAAAAACAGTCTCGTAAAAAGGCAACTATTTTCAAATATTTTTTTTCAAAAAAAATGCGAGCTTTTTGACACAAATAATTGCGTAATCCAGTTTTCATTAATTATTAAAAATATAAATTGTATTTGGTTTTGAAAGAGAATTGTTGTTTTAACTGGATCGCCATAGCGGACTGTATTTTTTATTTGTATTTTTTTCTAAAATCCATCGCAATTTTGTAATAACCGTGTTCTTACTAATTTACGATTTAAGCTTAAAAAACTGACCAACAAGCTATTATTCCACTTTTATTGAGATTTATAAAATGAAAACTTTTTAAACTGAAAAATGCAATAAGGACATTATTTCTAACATAAAAATTTTTTAAGGCCATAAAAAATGTATTTCTGCCAGTTTTAATAACCAAATAGTAAATAAAAAGAGATATCTAACGCAACTGGTCCATGCAAGAATGCCCATTTAGCTGCGCATTAAAACTCGATATAAAGACAAAATGCCAAAACTGAATATTTTATGCTTTAAACCTTTATATTGATATAACATTAGAAAAGAGTAGAAAAAATAAACTGGATGGATTAGTATTACTCGGATAGAAAATATCCTCTTCGAAAATCAATCCTAGTGGTACTAAAACAAGTTTTCTAAATTTATTAGGGACAAAATAAGCTAAAACTGAAAGCGACTTTCAGTAGGTTTAATTGTGTTTAATTATCAAAGATTATTAAAAAACTGAATCCATATTCCTGATCTTGACAGGCCATTGTTGTTTTTTTGAATGACGTAACTAAATAGATGCAGAGCTTACAAACGCCATTGCACGATAGAATACGACAAAAATGAAGCTAAAACTCTAAAACTGAGATCATTCTTAAGCGTTTGATTAGAACATAATTAGAAATGTAGTAATAAATAAACTAAAACAATAAGGTGGAATGTGTTTTAACTGTTAACCCTAGGTGTTTGAATATCAAAACTAGTTATATTTGTTGATAAAAAAACGAAGAGGAGAAAATGTCGAGCTAAAGAATTGGTAAATAACTGACATTCATTAATTCCGCACTGTGTACTTTCTTCATCTTTAAAGATTTTAACTGTGAAAAAAAACATTGACGTATTTTAAAAATTGTTTCCTTTTAATTTTCATTTGTCAGTTGAATTACATCAATTTTAAAAATCAACTGTAATAATTATGGGTAATAAAGTTTTTTTTATTTTAAATGCATTATATCATGAGTGTTAAAATGTTATGTTTTTGATTGGTGACAAATAACACATTGCGTTTTCATGAAGAAAAATTATTATTTATTTAAAACTGCATCATGTTTTTTTACAAAACTTAAACTGCATGCTTCATGTTTTTTCCTTTTAATTTTGTGTTGCTTTTAGTATAAGGAATATTATAAGAGAATTGAGCTTCATCAAGTAAAATATAGTGTGAAAGAATTTTTAAAACTGACCCAAAACAACAATATAAATAAAAGCGAAGAAAGTGATTATAATTCCCTCTGTATTTAGAAACTGTTTATTTAAAAAAAAGCGGCAAAAGATCCGAGGCTTGCCTCCACCGAAATGAATTTGCCCTCCCCCTTTCCAAAAACGTTCTTGTGGACGGAAATTTCCTATGCATAAATATATATAGCTTTCGAGCACTAATTTTCATAATAAACTGGCACCAAGTTGGGCAATGTATCGATCATAATTTATTTATTTATTAATCGCATTTTTTACTGTCATAAGACAATTAATTTAATTAACGTATATCCACGTTTTTTTAATAAACTGTTTTATTTTTCAAAAGAATATATTCGTTAAATTAATGTGCACCAACAGGTAAAAATCGAGGTTATAAGCCAAAGTGACGCTAAAAATATAGTTTTTTTTAGCTTTAGTAAAAAATTGTCAGTCTTTCCCCTCTCTGAAATCTGCTGATCTGATGAGTTTGCATTGATTATTAATTAATTGATGATAATGAACTAAAACATTTTATATCACTGCTTGAAGAGCTTTTTATTTATGAATGAACAAAGGAAAACAAAACTGATACGACAAAATTTTGTAATATAATTTTAAGAAATTTATGAACTCGTTAACTGTGAAAGTAAACATTTGGATAAATGGTAGAAAGCTTAATGATAACAAAAGATTTTAATTTTTAATAAACGAACATCAGAGAAAGTTAGAAGATACAGTAGCGTGCAAAAGTTTTCCCCCTTTTGAACTTTTTGTGATAGCGGCGATGTGGTAATTACACGTTCAAATTCCATATTCAGCTTTTAAAAATGTATAAGTAGGATATGTTTAATCATTTTGTCAACTCAAGAAGGAACATTAAAAGTGTAATTACCATATCATCACTATCACAAAAAATTTATAAGGGCGAAAACTTTTGCACGCCACTGTATCAGCAAACTGAATAGTTTGAAAGTCTCAGGCAATCAAGTATTCAAGAGAGCTATATGTTCAAAGAATAAAACATTGCTTCATTCTTTTCATCTCCACTGGGTTTGGCAAAAGATCAGTCAGCGTTGAGATTCTATCTCCTGCTCTGAGATTAAAAAGGTTGTGAATAACTGTATCGTCTGCTGCATAAATCACTGATCCAGGAAAATCTTCAAATCGACGCGCGCTTTTTATACCGTCAAAATTGATAATATAAAAATTCTATTATACCTTTCTGCCACGTTAGCTGGAGCTTCTAAATACATACATTAAGACTTTTTCCCTAACAGCTTTCGCTAATAAATTTATAAAATAACTGTTCCGCAAAAAAAGTTAGTTCGAAAAAGCCTAATATTTTTACAAGTTTGACGGTTTTATTATAAAAAACTAATTTATGTAAAAACTGAAGCAATCATTCACTTGATAGTTCATTAATTAATATAATTATAAATTTTAGATATAGCTGCTGGAACTGCCGTGGAAGAATTATTTAATGCCTTAAAAGTGAAAGCTTCAACAAGTAAAATACTGAATAGTACTTGTGAGTTAAATTTGAAATTAAACTGTAATTTAATTTTATATTCTTTTTAGCACCAAAGACAGCTGCATTAACGAAACCACAAAAAGTTGCAATAACTATGAGCTATCCAAAAGTGATTGCAGTGATAAGTTTTTTTTTCGAAACTGTTTTTTCTAAAGGAAATGCTACTTCTATGTATTTTTTTAAAAAATTAGACCCTTGTGTAACTGTTCTTATCTAAAAATGTTGATAAAACTGTTTTTTGTTTTATTACCAGTAAAAACTGCCAGCAACTTTTGGGGTTTTAAAAAAAGCAATGTTATTTCAAACTGCATTTTCTAAACAAAATTTTCTTAAGTATGCTTCCAATGAAAGTGATAATGAGAGTTACAAAATGAAGTATCAGTGATCAGGTACTGTTAAAGAATACCTATTCAAAAAACATTTTGGCATAAAGAATCATCTAAAATCATCATAAGCGTAATTTGTATACTTAGACGTTCGTCGTGTGCTACTTACTGTGTAATAGCGAAATGCTATAAAATCCCACAACGGGCCTAAACCCCTTGGGGGTTTTTCATCCCTTACTAGGAGCTGTCGATTCCCCCTAGTCCCGAAGAAATCCATAGGTAACACCTGAAAACGGTCCCTTGTAAATTATATACTGAATCCATATTATCTTCAATGACAGACTATTGTTATCTTTTGTGATAGCAAAAAATGCAGAGCTCACAAACATTTACTTTTTATCTGAAACTAAAAATCGAACAAACATTTACAATAGCTTAAAGAACAAAAAAACTGTTATGAAAATATAATAAAAATTAAACAAAACTGAGGTTCCCTGAAGGATTAGTTGGCTCTAAGCCATGACTTGAAACAAGCTAAACTGAGCATTAATTTGAGAAACATTTTAAAACTTTCTTCATAAAAATCATGTTTTATTAGTTTTCTTAAGAAAAAATTACTATGGTGACCTGAATTTTTTTCTCGAAAGTTATAGTGATAAAATATTCAGCTTCTTTAGTTACATAATAAATAAAAACTGAGTAAAACGGACAATCGTATTTCAGTACGACAGGGTAATTAACAATAGAGGTCTCCAACTCATACCGGAGTTGAGGCTCCATATTATAAGCTAGTTTTTTGAAATACATATATATTTGTGTGGTTTAAAACTGGGATTTCGGAAGACGGAAGAGAGAATCAAACAAAAAATTTAGATATTTGATAAAAAGTAATTATTTTTTTGTTGTTAAAAAGTTTAAATTCGCTACATTAAGATGAAACTGTCATTTAATTCAGAGTGTAATTTTAAATAAACTTAAATCCTAAAATTAATTTTTAAGCTTTTTTATTTTTGTTATTGAAAATTAAAACAAAATGAGCAGATCGTTATAAAATTTCTAAAAACTGAAAAAGCTTGGAAGAAGAAATATAAAAAAAAGTGCAAACGAATTGTTGATGGAGCAACAAAGTGAGATGTCTAAAAACTGACCATCACAAATTCCTTGGGTTTATTTTGAAATAACAATAAAAATTGTTTTCTTTTAAGAGGTCAAAACGAGTCTATTTTCTTTTGCAATGGCTTGTATAAAAGATTTTTTAATAAAGCAAGGATAAAATAAACTGTTTGATTGCAATATATCGTGGGAAATGTAGCACATATAAAAACCATCTTTTTCGTAAATTTGGGAGGTAAAAATGTATAAACTGGTTGTCATCTTGTTGACGCAAAAAAATCAGGATAACTGATTTTGGAAACATCTTCGAGCCTAAATCTACACACAAAGCAGACAATTTAGGGGCATAAATTGACAGCAAAGTGACGGCAGAGTTTTCAATTTTTTCACTGCTTATTCGTCTAAATGTTTAAATGCATTTGATAATGAACCTGCTTGCTTGTATTTCTTCTTCCACAGCGTTTTTTCAACTTGACAAAAAAGTGTTCAAATTTTTCTCGTCTGTCAGTTCAAATTTTTCTCGTCTGTCAGTTCAAATTTTTCTCGTCTGTGCGGGTGACCAAATTGCTCTTTAAAAATATATTATTTTTTAAATAATTTATTTTTTTTCAAATCTATCTATCAATAATTTATACTGTTACTTATCAAATCAATAAACAAACTCTTATTAATTATTTTTTTATTTAAATTTCTAGCGAGATCTGCAATAAAATCTCCAGAAGTTTATTTAGAAACCTAATTACATAAGCGTTATGTTAACAAATCCTCAAACTCAACAATATCCAATGCAACAACATCCTCAAAATCAAATGCAAAACTTTCCACCTTATTATACACTACATGATCAAAATCAACAACAACCAAACTATTTACCTCCACCGATGCAACAACATCTAAATCAACAACAACAAATGCAATCACATCAAAATCAAATACAACCACTTCAACCTCAACAAACTCAGACTCTGCCAATTCATCATCATCCAATTCAAAATGATGCAAATCAACAACAACGTACTCCAGATTTCTCTTCTAATTCACCACCTAATAAATTAAAACGCACTCATTCTGAAGCTGTTAAGTCATCTGATAATATGCAATCTGAAACTATTATTGAATATCTTATGAAACAATGTGATGAGAAAGATGCAACTATCAGAAAACTTCTTCAACAGATTGAATATTTACAAAATGCTAAGGAACAATGGCTTACTCCACCTTGTGAAGAAACATTTATTCAACCAACCAAAAATATTTCATCATCACGTAGTAAAACTACTTCCTCTCGAAATAATACATCTAAAACGAATTCTATTGCTACTGCCGTTGTTATTACAAATATTGAAGAAGAAAAAACTGATGGAGAAATTATTCCTGATGAAACAATTATTAAAGATTTTATTAAAAATATTGATACTGAAGTAGAAGTTATTAAATGTTCAAGAATGGGTAAGAAAACACCAGGAAAAAATCGTCCAATTAAAGTTAACTTAAAAAGTAAGAAACAAAGACAATCTGTTCTTGAAAAAGCACCTCAATTTATCAAAAGCAATGATGAACTTAAAGCTAAAAATGTTTTTGTCAATAAAATGTTACCTCGTGAAGAACATCTCGTCCAATTAAAACTTTCCCAAAAAAGAAATGCTCTTCATAATGCTCGTGAAGAAAATTCAAATATTGCTTATTTTATAAACAAGAATCAAATATATATGTGTAATAAAACAACAAAAGAAACTAAACTCTTTGAATGTGATGAAAATAATGTAGCTGCTAGATATTATTCCTTTCGTCTTCAAATGCCTCAACCACAAACTCAACCACAAATCGTCTCCACTGATATCAACATGGAAGCCACCACAGCTGAACAACTCTAAATTCGGATTAAAATGCTATCTCTTCAACTTTAGAAGTATAAAAGAAAAATTAAACAACTTTCATTTATTTCTCAACAAATATTCACCAGATATCGTTTTTATTACTGAAACTTGGCTCCATGAAACAAAAACATCAAATGCTTCATTAATAAACGGTTTCCCATATTTTTTAATTCGAAAAGATCGTCCCAATCGCCAAGGTGGTGGTGTTTGCGCATTAATTAAAAATAATCTTCACCATGTTTCATTACCAAATTCAATCGAAGAAACAATTGCTTTTGATCTATTCCTTGACAATGAGAATATTATACGCTTTATTCTATCCTATCGTCATAAACAAATCAAACCCTGTGATGCCTTCCATGACTTTGCTGATATATTCTGTTCACCCACTCCATTTCAACCAACAGATTTTGTCCTTCTTGGAGATTTCAATCTGCCTCAAGTCAAATGGAACAACTTTCGTCCAATGCTTAATGTAAAAAATAGTAAAATTATTGCTGGAATAATCAATGAATTCTGTGAAAATTTTAAATTAAATCAACTTGTAAATTTTTGGACAAGAATAGATGAGAAAAAGAATTGCCGAAATATCCTTGATCTTATATTCTCATCAACAAATAGAACTGAAAATGTTTCTGCAGTTCCAGAAGATGATGATATTTCAACTTTAATATTTCCAACTTTGGATCATATTGTTGTTTCTTTTGATATCAAATGTCAACTGCCTCCAAAAGAAAATATTATTTCAACTTATTATGATTTTGCAAATGCTGATTACGAAGCTTTCAATTCGTATATTTCATTTATTAAATGGGAAGAAGAACTTTTAAAACGCGAAAATGCTAATGATAAGTTTGGTTTTATTAAAAATGTAATTCTTGATGGAATATATAAAGAAAAATTTATTCCCATTAAGCAATATAATTCGTCCCAAAAAGACTATGGATGCTGTCCTAAAATTATTCAAGAAATGAAAGAAAAATATATAGAACTTATCAATGATCCAGCCCAAACAAATTCAAGCAGAATTCTCGGCAAAAAATTACTCAAAGCTTTCAAAAACTTCGTCTCCAAAAACCAAAAGAAAATTTTATCAAATCAAAAAACTTTTTATAAATGTCTTGCTGATGTCACCAAAACCAAATATGCATCAATACCTACATTAACTGTCAATGATAATATAATCACTGATGATACTTTGAAAGCAGAAAAAATAAAAGAGAAATTCAAATCTGATTATAATATTTCAAATCCAAATATTCCGCTTGAAAGAAATGAACCACAACCGAATTCACTGAATGATATTATTTTCAATACATCTAACGTAGAAAAATACCTCAAAGAATGCAAAAACAAGAATCTATCTGGTCCGGACCAAATACCTGGAATTATATTGAAAAAGTGTGCAGCAACATTATCAACTCCTTTTACACATCTATTCAACCATATGATCCAAAATTGCGATGTTCCAAAAGATTTTCTGTTATCACATGTGACTCCAATTCCTAAAATACCAAATCCAACTTCCATTGCTGACTATAGGCCAATTTCCGGAACTAGTGATATCCTGAAGACACTTGAACGATTTATTAAAGAATATATTATGCTTCATTTGAAATGGGACAATTTCTTACCCAAAGAACAATTTGGCTTTCGAGCTCGACATTCAACTACCAAACAAATGATTTTATTCACTGAACATATCAACCGATGCTCTTATAAGAAATATACTTCTGATGTTATCTATATTGATCTCCAAAAAGCTTTTGATAAACTACCATTTGATCGAATTTTGGAAGCTTTAAAATGTGCAAAAATTGGTGGCAATTTGTTGAACTTAATAATGAAATTACTTAGTCATCGTGAATTTTTGGTGAAAGTCAATGGTAAACTTTCAAGTAAAACAACAGCTGATTCTGGAGTTGGACAAGGGTCAGTACTGGGACCTATCATTTTCATCATTGTATTTTCTGCATTGAGCAAAAAATTGAATGAAATGGGTGGAATTATTCATTTTGTTTATGCTGATGACCTCAAAATTATTTATTCATATTCAAAGAAAAATTATGACCCAACTATTCTTCAAAATGCATTGAATACTGTAGCTGAATGGTGTGAATCTGAATCAATGACAGTTGCTCCACATAAAACATTTCACGTTCAATTTGGCCCAAAAAATTCCGATGCAAAATATTCTTTAAATGATGTTGAAATTCAAAGAAAAGAAATGACTCGTGATTTGGGATTTTACATCAACAATGAATGCTCAATTAAAGAACATGTGGATATTATTACATCAAACGCTCGCAAATGTATGTTTTCAATCTTCAATAAAATTATCACAAACGATGAAAAAATTCTGATTAAAATTTTCAACATTTATGTTCGTCCACATCTTGAATATGGTAGTCAAATATTTAATGTTCCTCAAAAGAATATTATCAATCAACTTGAATCAATACAACAGAAATTCACCAGACTGCTCTATAAACGAAATCATCCGACAAATACTGTAATCCCGCCATATCCTGAAAGACTAAAAGAATATGAAATGGTTTCTCTTCAACAAAGAAGAAATGAAATGGATATTTTAATGGCATTCGATTTTGTGGATGAAAGGAACTTGGAAATTGATCTATATTTTCATCAACTAGAAAGACATCGTGATACCGGCTATTATCGACCGAAGAAGTATGTTATGGGAAAATACAGTAATACACATTTTTCAACTCGTGTTTCATCCCTTCTCAACAAATATGGCATCTTGTTTGAAAAAATCCAAAGCAAAGAGGTATTAAAAAGCAAACTTTCTACTATTGATCTCACTTCTTCCAATCTCATTTAAAAATCAAATAATATTCTTTTTGTTTTTATCTGTTTTTAATTGTATTTTTAATTTTTAATGTTTATTTACATTGTATTTTATTTCATCCACCTGGTTTAGGCCACGGGGGAATATTCTTTTGAATAAATATATAATAAGTGTTGACCGAACAAAGCTGTTATTTTATGGGTATCAATTAGTAATTTTTTGATTGTTAAACCGTTTAAAAGCTTTCTTATATTAACTCTGAAAAAATAAAAATAAATTTTTCATAAAATTTTAACTGTTAGGATCCATGATTGTGTGCCAAGAATTTCTTTTTTGCGTTAAAACATTGTCTAAACTGTTTTGAATGTCGAGGTTGTAACTGGTTTTATCAATTTCTACAAGAGGTGCACATATTAAAAGAATGATTCAAACTGTAATTGTTACATCATTTATAACTAGTAAAAAAAAAAGAATGATTCAAACTATAATTGTTACATCATTTAAAACTGTAAAGCTGTATCCATATTATGGGAATGCCGTTTTAGTGATACAAAAGACGTGACTACTTTTAAAATTTGCTGGTGATTTGAGTCTAAATTCCTACGCATAGTTTAGAACAAAACGCTAAAAAACTGACATCAGTTGAAAGAGAAAAACAATTTAGTGCTTCTCGAAACACGCTAGGCTTTTGGAATGGTGTTATATATGTTATTATTGAACAGATGACATAATAAAAACATTGTAATTAAAAACAAAAACGCTTACAAATAAGAACTGCAGTTGCAACAGCTTCTCTTTTTCTAACATTGGCTCCATATTAAATTTGTCCTTGAGAGACGTTTACTTGAACTTTAAAAAGCGACAGAAATTGATGCTAAATTTGCAAAATAAAATTTAAAAAAAAAGATAAAAAAAATTGATACGTTAACTGGCCTTGCAATTGACAATTAAACGATATAACTGATATTTCGGAAAGGCTTGTTACATTTTAATTAAACGAAAAAACAGAGTTGTTTTTATGAATGACATTTTCCATGGAAAAAAAACTAGACTACCTAGGGGCATGAAGTGACAGCAAAGAGTCGGCAGTACTCTTTAAAAAAGTTATTTAGTGCAAACCCATTTTTAAACTTTGCCGTATTGAATTGTTTTAACTGCAAGAATTTTTGTTTGCATTTCTTCTTCCACAAACAAATATTTTTTAACTGTAAAGTTTTGATTCATTTTTACTTTACGGCATTTTGATGTTTATTAATAAAAATTTTCTGTAGATTAAACTGACAAGGATCAACGGTTCTTAGTTTTATTCATGTTTTTAAACTTTTACTGCAAATATTTTCGTTGTAAAAAGAAGCAAAGTTTTAAGTAATTATGGTATAAACTGTTTTGTTTTCATACTATCGAGACGTTTTTATCAAGTAAATAATTCATGGATATAAACTGGAGAGCGAGTTCGTTGGACTAATTTTAAAAAATGACAAGAAAAATGCCGGTGTTAAAAAATTTGTTAAAAACTGGGCAGGCATGCATGATTTATATCTTTTATACATAAAAACCGGGCAAATAAATTATTACAACAGAACTGTCGTGCCCTCTTTTATTGACACCATTGAAGCATAGAAGAGATAACCCATGTTTAAATTAAGCTTACTTTTTTTTAAATTTACATGTACACAGATTAAACTGGCAACCATGCTCATGTTAGCATTATTCGTTTTTATAAACTTTTATTGCTGTAAGAAGAAAATTGAGCGATGTATATTTTAAACTGCTTCTGGGGAGCTTATCGCAATTCATAAAAACAAAAAAAAGAGGTTTTAAAAACTGATGAACACGTGGTTTTGAAAAAAAGCATTTTTCAAGGGTATTAACAGTTGCTAAAATATGACACAAAATGAAAGTGTGCTTGGTTAAATTTGTTTATTTTAATATATCACTATTTATTATTTAAAAAAACTGCAGTGTGATGTTTCACTGAATTATTTTTTTTTAATTTAGTGTTTATTGAGGAAAAACTATTAAAATTCAATGTAAAGAGAAATGCCCAAGCTAAATATTTATTAGCTATACTGTTATTTAATTTTAAAAGAGTAGAAAAATAGACTAGATAGAATAATGTTGCAATTTTTGGATAGCGAATTCCCTCTTCAAAAGTCAATTAAAAATTTTTTTAGGGATAAAATAAGCTAAAACTGAATCCGATTACGTATCAATAGGTGAAACCGTGTTTGATTGCGGCAAGATTATCAAAAATAATTTAAAAACTGAGTTCATTCTCTTGATCATGACAGGTTATTATTTTGTATGACATAACTAAAATGATGCAGAGTTTACAACATTCTTTTAATTGAAACTATAAATCAAGCAAACATTTAATGGAGCTTAACAAATAAAAAAACTTTAATAAAAATATAATTAAAATTTAACAACAAAATTGATTTTCACAGGTGAATTAATTGGTTTTAGAGCTTGAAACAAGCTAAACTGAACATATGAGCAAAAAGAGCTGCTAAAAAGTTTTGTGAAAAAACAAGAAAACAACTGGTATAAAAGTTTGATTACGACATGATTGACAAAACAATTATAAACTGAACTTGTAACAAGATCAATTTTTAGGGCTGAAACGAACTAAAACTGACCACCATTATTAAGTAGCAGAACATCGTGGGATTATGAGACACCCAACGAAAAAAATTGCTTTGCTATTATGATTAGCATTCTCCATGGAAAATTAGTTGAAAATTGAAGTTGCAAAAATTTAAATAACTGATTTAAAGGGCTCTCTTTTTTTGCATGAATTGAAAGTATTTTGTGGTTAAAAACTGAATTCTTTTTTATGTAGAAATGCCTTCAAAAATTTATCAAAAAAAAGGACGCAAACAATGTCAACGTAATTATCGAAGCCAATTGATCTACAAGACAAGAAAAATGCACAGAAAATGAACTAATAACATTTTCCATGCAGAAAGATGATAACTGTAAAAACCAGGGCAACATTTTTTGTATTCTACATAGAGGCATTTAAAACACTTAATGTTAGTTTTTTTTTGTTTCTTATGTTCTGTCTAATAATTATAAATTTAAACAAAAACAATTAAACTGGCAACAATGCAGCGGAGTGCAAATAAAATGGAGAAGAAAAATTACAGAAATTTTTGCAAAGTTATGACGTAAATCCACAGATAAAAGATAAAAAACGTAAAAAATTGAAACAATCTGGTTTCTATCCTGTCATTGAAAAGCGAAGAATAGAAAATAAAGGAAGGAGAAATAGATTAGAAGAAAAAATCATACCAGGACAAAATTACTATAAAACTAGTGTACCATCTTTATTCAAGTAAATTGAAGCTTCATAATAAAAGAGCAATCTTTTAAGCATGTATGGGAGAAGCTTGGACATTTTCTTGTTGACAAAAGCTGAAAGGCTGAGATGCTTTTAAATATGTTTTTGGATAAAACTGATATCTAATGAATTTGAATATAAAGAGTATATGGCGTCTAAATTTCCAATTTCCAATCTGTAAAACAGTTATGAACCATGATTTTCGACTTTATTCAGACCTAATCACTACAACTGTGGTTATGTTAGCATGGGTAAATTCAAGTTTTTTCAAATAATTGTAGTACATAAACATAATAATATGACTCTTTTGCATTCAAAAACATTGTTAGGTATTTAACTGCTTGTGTAATTTTTTCATTTGCTAAAAAATACTAATTTTTTTGTCTAATAAAAAACAAACGGACAAAAGAAAATGTCACTCTAAGACTAAGAGGCGCGCATGATAAAAGGGCATGGAAGAACGAAAAAAGTTCTCAAGTAACATTCAATTCTTTTGCTTGTTTTTATTAAAAATTTCATTCATTTTTTTGTAAATATTGATGTAAAAAAAATGTTTTCTTCATTTAATTAAATGCATTTTAATTGTTTGTAATAAAAATGTTTTATTTTAAATATATTATTCTATGGGTGTTTATTTGTAAGTTTTGGACTGGCAATGATATGTATTAATTAAAATGTATTTTACAAATTCTAAAAATCTCGCTTAAAAACAAATCAGTTTTATTGAAAACTGCCAGCATTTTCATATAGCTAAAACTGTCTATAAAAGATCAGAAAAATAAACGGGGTTTTGATATGTTTTTTCTATTTTAAGACTTTAAGCTGAGATAAAAGATTAAAAAAATGAATTTATATGCAAAACATGTTATAATACAGAGATCTACCATTTTTATTAGTTTTTAGAAAAACTGCTTTTTAACTAAGGTTGATGAAACTTTTTGATAAATTAGTGTTTCTTGTAAATAAACGATTAAATTAAAAACTAGTTTTAAAACTGCCTAATACTTTATTTTTTCGGAAAAAGCCTTTAAAAATACTTTCAGAGCTATTGAAAGTGTCGTGGAAGAATTATTTAATGCTTTCAAAGTAAAAGCTTCATCAAGCAAAATTCCGAACAGTACTTGTAAATTAAATTTTGTATTAAACTGACCATGGTCTATGAGTTCTTTTTAGCAACAAAAACAGCAGCATTAGCAAAGCCACAAAAAGTTGCAATAACAATGAGTTATCCAAAAGTGATTTCAGTTGATGACATCAAAACAGCCCCCAAAATATCTTTGAGTAAGACGGTTACTCTTAAAAACTGCCGTCGTTAGATTTTTTGTAACTGTTTTCGTTTAAGTTTCTATGATCGTATCTTTTAAATACGATTGTAGAAACTGAATAAATTATTTATTATGGGTGAATTTTTGGGATGATAAAGTTCAAACAATTACAACAACATTTAAACTTCGACTGGTAAGTTCTTTAAAAATAAAGCATTAATAAACTGCAAGTCCATAATTGCATATTTAAGGAATGGATCGTACCAACAATGTCATGGATTAGATTATATTTTATTTCCTGCAGAACTACTTTTTATTCCAGATGGCACATTAACAAAAAGCGTAATTCCTTGAAATTTCGTATAATATTTCGGCCAATTCAAAAAATCAAATTGTAAATAAAATCTGACATCACACGCAACTGTTTTAAGCAAGAAGCCCTAAATTAAAAAACTTTAAAACAAAAACTGAAGACTTCTTGGGGCTGTTTGAAGTTATTAATTTTTTTACTGTTTTCAAGCATTACTGTGACTGACATATAACAAAATATAAACTGAAAACGATATCTTTAGCCTACAAGTGCGCTTCACTGCTGTTGTACTCGATGTGAATGTGCTAAATCAAAAGCATTTGGACAAAAAACAGTTAAAACAACTGATGTTTTGGGTGATGATGGAAAAGATGAATTAAAATTTTTTTTGAAATTTTTGAATGTTATAATGAAAAATAGAAAGTTATCATGGAAAAAGTAGGTTTGATTGTCAATATATAACCATCAATAATTTAACTGACTAGAATGAACCTGTGGAGGCAACAGCGGTATTTTTTCTTAAATTTATATCTATATAGCAAGTTTGATAATATGTTAACTGCGGTCAGCTGCAACCCTATGTAAAGATACACAAGGTAATAGTAAAAATTTAAAAAAAATTTCACCTTTCTTGCTATAAAATTTGTAACTTTTCAGACATTCTCGCAACCTCTAAAATCAGCAAAATCAGTTATCCACGAAGAAGCTGAATCATTGCTTGGTCATTCATTCCAAGTCATCTGCAGTCAACATGATTTCGATTACATTGTTCGATCAACACTTTTTTGTCAAGTTGAACTTGAAAAAGGAATATGTTATGCGTTTAAAACTGGATGAAATTTTTTTTCTATGAAGATAATCTCTTAATCTTTAAATTACTGACTTTAAATCTATCTCTGTTTTTGTATAATCTAGTTTTCTAAATATATATTATTTGTGGTTTAAAACTGCATTCCTTTGTATTTCGGACAATAAACAAAAGTTCAAACATGTAATTAAATGTTTTTTAAATATTGTGATAAAAATTATTTAAAAAGTTTATTGATAGAGTAAGCAAAAACTTGTAACAGTTGGAAGTGCCGTGGAAGAATTATTTAATGCATTAAAAGTAAAAGCTTCATCAAGTAAAATTCCGAATAGTACTTGTGAGTTAAATTGAAGAATAAACTGTCCATGTTTTAAAAATTCTTTTTAGCACTCAAAGTTGCAATAACAATGAGTTATCCAAAAGTGATTTCAGAGATAAGTTTTTAATACTATACAGGGTGGTCTTTTATTTTTGCCCCTCGTATTTTTGACGAGAAATCGCTCTCTTTAACTTCTGGAAGCTCATATTTGGTGGGAAGGGTCACCATTGAGGGGAGCATCTTTTGCATATAAAATTTTGGCATTCGGGAACACAACGCCAAATGGCGCCAAATTCAAATTTGACCTCGAACCAGCTCGAACTTAGCATATATTATGAAAATCTAGACTCTCCTACACACAATGGTCGAAAAATCAAGTCTCTAGCTTCAAAAATGACAAAATGGCAGCCATTTGAAAATTTAATCTAAATTAGGGAAAAATATAAAAAAAATTTTTGAATTTCCTTAGCAAAAGTTGATTTTTTCAAACGGCTGCCATTTTGTCATTTTTGAAGCTAGAGACTTGATTTTTCGACCATTGTGTGTTTTCATATTTGGAACTTTGTGTATGTTTTGTAAACCAATGCTAATACTAAATTTCTAAAAATGAAAAAGTTTAGTCATGTACAGCTAAAACTGTTTTTGTTTGAAGGAAACGTAGTTTTTGAGTATTTTGTTATAAGAAATAGTTGTAACTTTGTGTAACTGTTCTTTTCTAAAAAAATACGGCTAAAACTGTAATAAAATCGTGTGTGCACGGTCTGCATATTTTAAAAAAAGAAAATGGTCTTGTAAAAGCTCTTTATGTTTATTTTCAAACCAGTAAGAGCTGTCAGGGTGTTTAAAAAAACCAAGACGTTGTTGTTTTAAAAACTGCATTTCATTACACAAGCCTTTCTTAAGTATGCTGCCAATGAAAGCAATAATTAGAGTTGCAAAATGTGCCCGTGATCAGGTTACTGTTAAAGAATAATATATTTTTGTTTTTTTAAGGAGTTAAACTGGAACGATTGCTTTTTTTCTAAAATACAGTCTGTGAGATTGCCTAAATATTCAGTGAAAAACTTTTTTAAACTACAAAATACATGTTAATTACTACTGAAAACTGCCTTCGGTTTGGTTTTTTTGGATGATAAAAATGTAACAATACAAGTACAAGCAAATGTCAAATAAATTATCAAAAATTTAAAAAAATAAGTGTGATCTTGCAAGCTCTAGAAAGTATTGCATAAACCATTTTTGCTATTTTGGGTTTGTATTTTATATTGATGCGTTAAAAGACTGCAAACAGCAGTAAATGGATCTCCTTGCTAAAACATCAGATCATACACATACGGATGCATCATTTTTTATTCTTTAGAAAAACTGTTCTTTCATTCTTCTTCAAATTATTTGCCAATTATCTTTTGTTTTTTGGTAAATATATAAACAAAATCTAATTCTACAAACTCTTGTTTTTAAGGTTTTAATTAAGGTGTAATAACGTTAATCATGAACGGCATATTTGTTATCAAATATATATTTATCAAAAACTCTTTGTCATATAATATATAATTTTTGTCATTGTGCTAATTAACACAAAACTGAAGCGAAAGATCTTTTTTTCATGCTTTAAAAGCTTATGCGTTTGTGTGAAAACATCCGAGACTGTTGGCTATTTAGGAAAAGCTCTAAAAAAGTTTTATATAAGAAACTGTTATGTACTTCCTGACAAATTATTAAATTGAGTAAAAACTGGAGAGGAATTTTCTGCTGAAAAATAATTTGAGTTTTAGATATAGCTGCTGGAAGTGCCGTGGAAGAATTATTTAATGCTTTAAAACCAAAAGCTTCATCAAGTAAAATCCCGAATAGTACTTGTATGTTAATTTTTAGACAAAACTGTAATTTATTTTCACAAATAAAAACTTTTTAGCACCAAAGACAGCAGCATCAACAAAACCACAAAAAGTTGCAATAACAATGAGCTATCCAAAAGTGATTTCAATGGTAAGTTTTTAAAAAGTAGAGGTTGTTTTAACACTGGACAGAGCAACTTGTCACGAGAAAGCGTCGCAATGCCAGGTTAAAACCGCCTTTGATGAAGGTGAGATAGTACTAAAGAAATATAGCTTTAACTGGCAGGTCTTAAATATCTGCAATGTATTTAAAACGATTTATAAAAGAACCTCTTAAACAAAGCAATCAAAAAAAAGTTTTTTTTGTATAAAACTTTTAAAAAAAGTGTAATAACAATATCCCTCTTAAAATCTGATCAAATTTGTTGTTTGTAATGAAAAATGATCATTAGGGCTAAACTGCTATTTGACGAAAAACATGTTTGCTAAGGAGTTAAATTGCATTTCAGGAGTTAAATTTTGACCTAAAATGATTAAAAATAATTGTTTTCGGAAACACTTTGTTATAGAGCCTTTTTGAAATGTTTTTTATTAAAATAAGTAAAATACATTTTTAAACTACAGCTAACATGCTCATTACTCTTTTGGTAATGTGTGATAGCTAGGAATTCTTATACCTTCTTTGGAATTTTTTTAGTTTATCTATTTTCAATTTACGAGGTTAATTGAGAAACAACTGTCAACTAATCATTAAGGACACTATTCTAAAAATAAAAGGTTTAGCTGATCGCAAATTTCTTCATTTATCGATTTTTTAGGATGATAAAGCTCAAACTATAACAACGAAATTTGAACTTCGATTAGTAAGAACTTAAAAACAAAGCATTAAACAAACTGAATTTTCCAATCATATCGCTTTAATTTTTATAGGAATGGATTAATCCAACAATGTCATGAAATCCATCACAATATCATGATCATGTTTTTGAGAAGTATGTTTATTGAACTGGAGACGAATTTGGTTTGAAAAGCTATGCTACAATTATTAAATAAAACTCAAAACAAGGTCATTTTTAATCAATTTATGTTTTTTAAACTGTGAGAGTATTAATGGCGCTTACAATAAAAATTATCTAAAAACAAAATCAATAAAACTGTCTTGGCACAATGAGTGATATAAACTAAAACTGTAATTCATCTTTGAACAAAAATTACAAAAATACTTTTCTGGCATTGATAAAGCATATGGAGGCAGGCGCTAAAAAGTGTTTAAAAATATTTTGAGTTTTTGTTTATTTAGCTAATAGTTTGTCCATAGTGATTATCGTAAAAATATCTTTTAAAAATTTAGTACTACACTTTAAATTTTATGTTGTTTCTTTAACTAACATCGTAATAATGGACGTTTCGTTGTAATGCGCTAAAAATTGTAATTATTCGTAGGAGATGGATTCATGTATGTATCAGGGCGTTCCAAAAGTTTTTTCGTTTGGTTTTAGGTTAGTCCTTTCATCAAGGTTTAAAAATATATAAAATAATTTTTTATGGCCCCAAATGATACTAATCGACTTAAAATTCATTAAAATATGTTTTTCAAGCATTTGTGATGCAATTCTAAACAAATTTAAAGAAATTCAGTTTAAATACATTAGATTCCATTCAACTACAGTACACTGAGTTTAAAAATTCCGGAAACTTCTAGAAGGTTCGAGAAAATTCCGAAACCTGTAAATTCTGTTAGGACAGTGTCTTGGCAACCAGGCCATATGGGCCCATATGTGCTTCAAATTCCAATTTTACAGACGCCGTTCCACTATAAACTCCACAACATCCTGGTTTCACCACGAAAATCCCTCGAAATTCCATGAAAATTCCAGATACCTCAAAAACCGATATGGCACAGTTTGACCAACTCCCATGGCTACCTCCCTGCGAAATTTCAAGTTTTTTGTAGCCTCCAGTCAAAATTGCCAGAGGAAAAACCAAACGAAAAAACTTTTGGAACGCCCTGATAATTACGCATCAGATTATTTATTAAAAAAAAACTGAACTTTATATGCTTTTCATGAAATTAGTTATTAAAAGATTTTTTATTTGTTTAGTAAAAGAAAACTGTCATTTAAATGCTTATTAAAAAAGATTTTTTTTCTTTTAAGGGGCAACAGTAACATTTTTTAAAAACTAAAATGTTGACATTGAGATTTAAAAATTAATAAACTGGTCTAGCTACCTTTCTAGCTATAAAATTTGTAACTTTTCAGACATTCTCGCAACCTCTAAAATCCGCAAAAACTGTAATCCATGAAGAAGCTAAATCAGCGCTTGGTCATTCATTCCAGGTTATTTGCAGTCAACATGATTTTGATTACATTGTTCGATCATCACTTTTCTGTCAAGTTGAGCTTGAAAAGGGAATTTTTTATTCAAAATGGATCATATTCGTTCTCGATGAAAATAATCTTCTAATCTTTAAATTACTGACTTTAATTACTCTCTTTTTTGTGTTAACTGGATTTTAAAATTATATTCTTTGTGTCTTAAAACTTAGTTGCTTCGATTAACGTACTACAAACAAAATATCATATTAAAAATGTAATTAAATATTTCTTAAATAAAGGTGACAAAAAGTTATGTGAGAAATTTTTATTAGCAACATACTTGCTTATTATTATGATTAATTTTAAACAAAAAAAACATACAATGTATGTCTGCTGAAATAAAACGAAAGTGAACATTGGCCGCGTTGTACTATCGGTTGCTACAATATGGCCGGAAAAAACTGAATAAAGAAGGTATCATTTGTAAAAATGACTACATTTATTTTTTCGTAAAAAGCTTGGGTCATAAAAATGTAAAAAATGTGATTTATCTTGCTATCGTAAGGGCAACAAACGTTGTAGACACCCAGAGGTCAAAGTGTAGGCAAAAAAGCAGACATTCAATTGTGGCATGAATTGACAGCACAAAGACATTTGAATGTTTAAAAAATGCCTTAAAAGTCTGTTAATGCTAACACATTTTTAATTTTTTGTCATATATTTTATTATTTTAACTGAAGCACGGGACATTAATTCATTTATTTAAAATTGTTCAGTCGTCACTCTTCTGTCAAGCTGAACTTGAAACGGAAATTTTATGGGTTTTAAACTGCATGATTTTTTTTCCTGTGAAGTTAATCTCTTAATCTTTAAATTACAAACTTTGAATGACTCTCTCTTTTTTGTGTTAACTAGTTTTTTTAATATATTTTTTGTGGTTTAAATCTGATATTCCTTTGTATTTCCGACAATAAACCAAAGCTTAAACATGTAATTAAATTTTTTCTAAATATATGTGATAATTATTCATAGAATAAGCAAAAACTGTCAATTCCTAATTCAACATATAAATATAAAAAAAAATCTTGAAAACGAAAAATCTTTTGGAACGCCCTGATTAAAAGTGCAACTGATTTTAAATTAAAGTCCCAGAATAAACTGCCTGTTTACACATGCTACAAGTCATGAATTTTTTTATAACAGCTGGTAAAAAAACAGATATATTTTTACAAGTTTCTTATTTTTTAAATTAATTCATTGATTTTTATAGCTGTAAGCTGCACTCAACGATCCAAGAATTTAAATATGCTTCAAGAATTTAACTTAAACTGAACGCCAACAAAGATGCTTAAAAGAAAAGCTGGATTTACTATTCTTGTTGATTGATTTATAATGTTAAGGTAAGTAATAATTATTATTTTTTACTAGATTTATTTAATAAATTGAAGGAAAAAATATATTATCACATGCTATAACTCTACTACAATTAAGGGAAAGGGATAATTGTAGTAGAGTTATATTTGTATGAGATAACTGATGTGTTTAAAGTAATAGAATATACACTGAATGAACATGTAGAGATATAATTACATAACTGGTTTCAAGTGTGTTTCGCTTGGACTAATACATTTAATTTTCTGTAAGCGGTCATAATAGTTTTTTAGGCACAAAAAGTATGAAATAAATTGTGAACAATTGCCAATTTCTGCATCCTTTTGGCCATCAAGTTCTATTCTTTTTTTAATAACTGGCAAGTGGACACGGTCAATTTTAAATATTTCTCAAGTCTTTAAATTAGGCCAATAAAATTCTAAAGTAGCAACCAAGGTTCAACAAAATACACTTCAAAAATTAAGTACCTGCGTCATATGCAGAAAAAAACATAAATTACAATTGGTTGTCAGCTAAGTTATACTTAATAAGCATTATGTATTGTTCTGGCTAATTTTATTATTTTTTTCTAAAAACTGTTTGAAGAAGTTGCATGCAAGATTCTTGCATCTTTAAATTACAACATTCAAAGGTTAAAGATGTATCATCAATTTTAATTAATTAATATATTGAAAAAGAACTGATGTTAAAAAAACTAAAAGAAATCAAAAAATATATAATTATACTGAAACAAATGAAGGGAATATTAACAAAACTGAATTACCAATACCGATCAGTTGCTTTCATTTGGGTTAATAGAAGCTATTTTCTATACATTAGAATAACAGTGCCACATGCACAAAAATATATAGTTTTCTAGCAACCGATTTTCACAATAAACTGTCGCCTGTTTGGGTCATTGTGCCGATCATAATTTATAATTTGTTATAATAACTGGTGGAGGAATACGTTATGTTTTTACAAAAACTTTGATTTTTCATTGAAACTGTAAGCTGATTACAATGAATAAGGTTACGTTTAAAGAATGTGACATAAACTGAACACGCATATCATTAATATTTTAATTATTCGGGGCAAAACCTTAATGCCAAGAAATTTAATGATAAGAAAAGTCTTTTAAAAATAAAATAAAGATATCTGGGTAAACAGTATGAATATCTAAACATAAATATAAACGGCAGAGCAGTCTTAAAGCATTTTTTAAACAGGTTGATATTTCACAAATGGGTGTTACTTTAATAATTAAAGATTGTTTTAAATTGTGTTAATTTTGTTCAACTATTTGTCGAGAAAAATCTGAAACAACACTATCAAAAACTAATAAATTGATTTTATCATTGTTTTGGGACCAAAAAATAATATAACTGTTTGAAAAACTGGCATAAATCAACCCTCCAAGACAAAAATTACAACAAATCTTTCCAGGCATTACCGTTACCACTAATATCCACAAAAATTGTTATCCACCAATTTGTGCAACTGAAATTTTCGTGCTCCTCCTGAATTCTTGCAATTTTATTCAACTCACAGACATTCATATAAAGCTTGTATCGTAATTGTGATTACTCTATTTTTTATTTCTGTATAAAGTTTATTTATTCTCCGTTTATTTCTGTTTATTTTTAATTTTTTTTTCTCCTATTCCCGGCAATTTTTGGTTCTTTCGCTAATAAATTTCTCTCATATATAACTCATTTTTTTTCAACTTCGAACAACGTTTAAATTACATGTTTAACATTTAGCTTATTATCCGAAATACAAAAAAAGGTAAGAAAACTGATCAAGTTGATTTTCGATAAGTAACATTTTTCTAAAAACTGTTGAGTCATTTTGTTCTTGTAAGCTAAACATGAACGATTACTTCGGGATGAAAAATTATTTTAACTGTTGACGAAATAAGAACAATGAAAAAAGAACACATGAGTGCTAAAAAATATTGTTAAGCAAAAAAGAGGCAGCTAACTGTCTGAATTTGTTCAAAAATTTTTATTTGTGTTATCGTAAGTTTTAGTTTTATTCTTGCTTAGAAATTTAAACTACTGTCGAACCTCGATTTTACGTCTTTCAAGGGACCGCGAAAAAATGACGTAAAATCGAGGAAGACGTAGAATCGGAGGACGTAAAATTGAGGTTCGACTGTATACATATTTATTAAAACTGCAGTTTAAAAAATGATTCTGAGTATCAAAAACTGCAACAAAAACACATATAATAATCTTCTACTTTAAACTTACGCGAATTTTCTTTTATATAAAAATTTAGTTTTTAAAATTATGACTTTTTGCATTCAAAATTTTTGTTTTAACTGTGGGCTTTGTTTGTTGGATATTTTCCAGCTCTGTTTGTCAAGTTGAACTTGGAAAAAGGAATTTGTTACGAATATAAAACTTGATAAGAATGATGATAGTGCTTGGAAAAAAATCTCTTAATCTTGGACTTCAGTCATGTTTTCTTTTGTAGAAATAAATTTTTCAAGTAAATATTTTTTGTGGTTTAAAACTGAGCTTATTGGAATTGGTGGCAATAAACAAATAAACATGTAATTAAATCTTTCTTTAACAAATGTGAAATGTTAAGTAGTGAAAAAAACAAACAGCATGTTTTCTTATAATAATAATTAATTTTGAACAAGAAAGCATACAACACATGCAAATTAACTAAAATAAAATGAATTTTAAAAACTGAATTATTTCGATTTTGAACAGAAAACGAAGATTTATTTTGGTATAATCAGTTGGTAAAATATGGCAAGAATAAAACTGGCATGGAAACGATGACATCTGTTAAAACCGGGGCTACAAATATGTTTTTTGTTGTTTGTAAATAATAAAAAAGGTTAAAACTGGAATCCGTCTTGTTAGCGTGAAAATAAAAGCTAGATAAGTAATAAACAACCAGATAAATAAGTGTAGGGAAAAAACAGATACTCCATTGAGGACTGAATTAGCATCATAGAGACATCTGTGAATGTTTAAATATTCCCTTAAAAATTTTTTGATTCAAGCATGTTTTTTAGATTTAGTCATTTAATTTATTATTTTAACTGCAGCTTAAGACTGATCTATTTAACTATTTCTTATATTGTTTTTTTTTGCCACAATCGTGGATTTTTTCTTTTTAATGTAAGCATTGACTTTGTTGCAAAAAAGCAAAAACATGTTCTTTTATGTTATGGCTTTTTAATTGACGATGTTCCATTACTTATAAATATTAATTTTTTGCCTAATAAAAGCAACGAAAGAAAATGTCACTATGAAAATTAGGTAAACAATGGACGTTAAACAAAGAGGCGCGCATGATAAAAGGGCATGGAAAATGACAGGATGTCTCAAATTACATTCAATTCTTTTTCTTGTTTTTATTAAAAATTTCATTCATTTTTTTGTAAATATTGATGTAAAAAAGTGTTTTCATCATTTAATTAAATGCATTTTAATTGTTCGTAAAAAATGTTATGTTTTCAATGTATTATTTTATGGGTATTAATTGGTATGTTTTTGAGGAGTAATGACATGTATTAATTAAACTGTATTTTACAAATTCAACATTGTCGCTTAAAAATAAAGCAGTTTTATTTGAAAACTGCCAAAAACAATTTTACCATAAAGCTAAAACTGGCTTTGGGATTCTTTCAGCTAACAATGCAATTAACTAACTACAAAATCTACTGTTTTCTTAAAAAAGAAGGCATAAAAATTTAAAAAAATAAGAGTTTGAGAATGATACAACTTGGCAAACTTTATAAATCTTAAGTGAAGATTGATAATATTAAGTTTCTATTAAACTGTTCAACAATGTCTGTTTAGGGTTTTTGATTACATACATTAAGATTTATTTCACTGATAGCTTTCGCTAATAAATTTAAAGAAAAAGTGGAATTTCTTTTGCTTTCTTTAATATTAGTTTGAAAAAGTCCAATACTCTTACATATGAAATTGGCAATTTTGATTTATTAAAAAAAACTAATTTACGTAAAAACTGGAGGAATTATTCTCTTTGATAATTCATAAACTGACATACTTTAATTTTAGATATAGTTGCTGGAAGTGCCGTGGAAGAATTATTTAATGCTTTGAAAGTGAAAGCTTCATCAAGTAAAATACCAAATAGTACTTGTAAGTTGAAGTTAAAATAAAACTGTTGAATAAGCTTCATAAGCTTTTTAGCACCAAAAACAGCAGCATTAACAAAACCGCAAAAAGTTGCTATTACAATGAGCTATCCAAAAGTGATTGCAGTGGTAAGTTTTTCAAAAGTATAAAATATTTTAAAGCTGGACAAAGCAACTTGTTACTGAGAAGTGTCCCATACAAAGTTAAAACTGCATTTGATAATGGGGAAATGGTAATAAAGAAATAGAGCTTTAACTGTCGGGGTTATACGCATCTGCAGTATATTTATACGAATAAATAAAGCAATAAAAAGAACTTTTTTTATAACTTTTGTAATAACGGTATTGATCGTTAGATGTGATCAAATTTGTTAGTTGTACTCTGTATGATTAGTATGGCAAAACTGCTATATTACAAACAAGAAAGCTTATGAAAAACATTTTTGCTAAGGTGTTAAACTGCATTTCTAGAGTAAAACATAAATAATTGCTTTCGGAAACACTTTGTTTTGGAGCCTTTTTAAAAAGCATTTTCAAACCATAACAAAAATGCTAATGACCATTAAAAATTGTCTTTGATAGTATGAGATAGCTAACAATTTTTAAACCTTTTTTGAAATTTTTTATGAAGAGGTTAATTAAGAAATAGCTGTCCATCGAACATTAAAGTTGTTATTAGGTTAAACTGACGGCGAATTTCTTTAGATATCGATTTTTTAGGATGATAAGGCTCAAACAATAACAACGACATTTGAACTTCGATTAGTAAGATCTTCCAAATTTTAAAGTCGATAAACTGCATTCTTTGGAATTTGTAGGAATGGATTGATCCAACAATGTCATGGAATCCATCACAATATCATGGATTAGATCATATTTTATTTCCTGCAGAACTACTTTTTATTCCAGATGTTACTTTAACAAATAGCGCAAAACTTGAATCACCGTCAATCTCAATTAATCGATATGTAAAGGTATGCTTTAGATTTACGAAACGGAAAACTGATTTAATGAGTCGCTTTTTTCCAATAATTTAAAACTGAAGAATTCAAAATCATGTCTAACAAAAAAATTATAAATTATGAAACATTATAAAAACTGTGTTTGATTAGTTCTTACAGTTTGCTTAAAATTCAAAAAACACTTTTTTAAACTTATAATGCTTATTGTTTAATTGACATATGATGAAAATAAGTGTTAACATAAACATTAACAATTGAATGTAATGCTAGTTTGCTGACAGGATGAAAAGAACAAACGAATGCATTCTTCATCGTTGAAGAACTGTCGTGCTGAAAGGCCTTTACAACTTTTTTCATTTACTTTAGCGTAGACACTCCCTTTAAGTCTTGAAATAAAGTCATTAAAATTTTGAGATTGTAAGCTGCGTTCACAAATCAGATTAGGAGATGAATGGCTGCATCATAGGCTAAAAAAACATAAAATATAACTGTGAGCCAGCGATAATTAAACTGCTAAAGTGCTACATTTTAATTATTTTTCTAACAACTGTTGGAAAAAAGTTTCTTACGTCGCATAATTACGTCATTGATATTATTAAGTTGTAATCTGCATTCACTAAATCATATTAGGCTTTAAGAAGTTTTTGTTGACTGAGAAGCTTCAAAATTAAATTAAACTTACCATTGATTATTTTATATGTTAAGTAAGAAAAAGCTGCTGACAAATAATTACCAGAAATGAAAAAATATAATTAAACTGTAAATATAAAGAATCTTTTTAAAACTGGGTCTTCAAGATCGTTAAATTGTTTCAAACTCTGCTAACAAAATTATTTTATTAAAAAACTCCGATAGCAGCTTCATAGGAATGATAACTGTAATAACCGAAATATTACAATATATAATAATACGTTTATTAAAGATAAAAATAAACAATAAGATATAACGACAGTGTTATATTAATACGACAGCAGCGGAGAGAGTCCAACAACAATAATAAAAAGAGAAAGACAAGCAACAAGATAGGCTGAGCTTGCAAAGGAGAAGAAGTCGTGTTAAGACCTTACAATAGAAGGGAGACAACAAGAGAGAGAGAAACCAAGGAAAGACAATAGAACACGGTTATTACATTATTTTATTAAAAAACTACGATAGCAGCTTCATAAGAATGATAAACATAAAATATAACTGTTTGACGAGTCCTCTAAACACCAGAAATTTTTAATTTGATTTTCATGCTGTCAATGTATTAAAAACCTCGGCTAATCGGTACCCAATTATAGTTAAGAACTGAAATACAAATTCTTTGAACAGAAAGAATATGATAAAACTGCATATATTGTTGGAGATGTTCACAAAACTGTGTTTATTATAGCAATCTTGTTTTTCGGTTCAGCTAATATAAAAATGGCTGTAACTATTTCACACGCATAAAAAGCATAAAGTATAACACAGCGATTTTGATGCCCCCTCACCGTAGACGTCCCCAACTCACGCTCGAGTTGTGGCCCCATATTTTGCCCATAAACTCGTCATAGTAAGGGATAGTTAGAGACAAAATATTAGCGGCGGAATCCTCGTCCCTGGGATTTAATAGCTAAAAGAAGTACGTCAAGTAGCACACGATGGCTATATCATAGATGGAAATAACTTATTTTATGGAGGGGTTTTTGGCTCAAATTGTATTTAAATAATGTTTCTGAGTTAGTTATGGCTAAATTATGGCAAAATTTTGATTTTCTCGAAGTCTGGTAAAATGCATATTTCATCGTGTGCTACTACATAATTTTCAAAACATCGAGAAACTCAAAATTTTGCCATAATTTAGCCATAACTAACTCAGAAACATTATTTAAACACAATTTGAGCCACAAAACCCTCCATAAAATAAGTTATTTCCATCTATGATATAGCCATCGTGTGCTACTTGACGTACTTCTTTTAGCTATTAAATCCCAGGGACGAGGATTCCGCCGCTAATATTTTGTCTCTAACTATCCCTTACTATGACGAGTTTATGGGCAAAATATGGGGCCACAACTCGAGCGTGAGTTGGGGACGTCTACGGTCAGCAGATGAAGAGAAAGAAGGTTTTATTCCATCATACCTTAAATCATACTTATTAACGATTTAAGTATGATTTAAGAGAATAAACTGTGAAACTTGATTAACTGTTTATTAATATTGCTTTGTGTGGGGTATGTAAAAAAGATTTTTTTTAAAACTGGAGGTGCTGTTGGTCATGTAAATCTGAAATTGGATTAATATGAATTTTAGAACAAACTGTGGCTTTGCCCGATCACAATCGACAAAAATAACAATTTTTTAATGTTTATTTTCCCAGTTTAATTCCTTAACTACAGATAAGAAAAGTTTTCTTTGACTTTGAAAAACTGCCTCAGTTAAACATAAAACAGTTACTTCAGCAGTTTCAGTTAAAGCAATCCTTTTTTTATTGAACTAATGTTATTTAGCTTTCTCTAAAAATAAACTGCGATAAACTGATTTTTTCAAATGGATTGCTTGATATCAGTTATAAAATTGTCTTGCAAAAGATATTTTTGGTTGTCCCAGTATTATAATATCAAGTTTATAATTATCATGCGCTATTTCAGACAAGAATTTGTCAGTAATTAAAGCGAAAATAAAAACTTGTTCCCTTCAAAAATTGCAGTTTACTATCAAAAATTTAACCAAATCAAAAACGACATTTTTTTTAAATATACTGACAGTTCTTAAACGTTATTTTACTCTAACAAAAATCTATATAAAAAAAGCTTCAGTTTGAATATAAAAAAATTTTCCAGCTTAAAAAAATTGATTATTAATAGCCAAAAAGCAATATTATTTTGCAAAAGAAAACAGTTTTATGTCATCAAAAATATTGAGATAGCTATTATTCATTTACCACTGATTTCCAGAGTCTTATAGCTTGTCCAGGTTTAATAGATTGACGACTATAGAATTGAGAAGTAACTTTACGGCTTAAATCACCACGAGTATCAGCAACACTTTTGACAGTTCATTTCCCAAGGATAAATTCTTCATCACCTTAGTTGACGACTTTAACAAATTGTCCATCGGTAATACGTTTTTGAATCATTGTTGTAGCTTCACAGAAGGCATTTAAAGAGTCACGTACACTTTTCATTGTTTCCCAATCATTTCTTGAAAATTCATCCAAATCTTCTTCATCAATAACTCGTTTGATGGCTTCTTTATTTTCAATAAAAGAATTAAGCATCAAAAATAATGTGCTCCATCGAACTTCGATGCCACGCTGCAAAACCACTTCAGGCAAATTCTCCAAAATTTGAGCATCTTTAAAAGCATCTGATAATTTGTAGCTCTTTCGTAGTTTATTGATAAATTTTTTGATTCTTTTCAGAAGCTGATCGAAATCTTTGACTTTCTTCAACGCATCTTTGATAACCTAAAACGAAAAAATGGCGCAAAAAAACCGCAAAAGAGCTGCTTTCTTCAAAGGGAAAAGTCAGTTCTTGTCTTTTTAAAGACACAAGCTTTTAACGGAATTTCCGTCCACTTTTTTACGGAAACGGAAACGGAAACGGAAGTGGAAAAAAGCACGGAATTTCCGTAAAAACGGAAACGGAAACGGAATTCCGCACATCCCTGATCGGTATCAATATCGATATCAGATTCTGCAACAGTATTGAAAGTACGATGAGATCAATCAAAACTAACACCATCATCTTATTCACCTCTTCAGCTTACAATAGCACTCAAAAAATAAGAATACTTCTTTAAACGCTTGTAACTCCTTTGTAAGACAAGATTTTAAAATACTTTTATTGCCAATATTGGCCTGTCAAAGAGTAATAAAAGCACAATTTTCTGCTTTACATACTCTAGATGTAAAAATAAGTTTAAAAACCAATTTAAATTAACACAATTTTTTAAAGAAATGTTGACCGGTTTCAGTTATTAAATATTCCTTCAAGTAAGCTCTTCCAGCGTTTCCGTCTAGTTGCTGCAACAACAATTGTCAGTTTTTTTTGCATAAAGCAATACCAAGAGACCAAAGCACGCTACGTTATTCTTTTGTTTTTTACCACAAGAAATATATTATACCAATCCTAAATCCTTTAAAATATTAGTTTTGTCACAAGAGCAGTGCAAAAACAACTTTTATAAAACAAAATTGATTTACTTATTCTTAAAAAATTTTCATGATACCAGTTTTTTAATAGCTTTATTGTAACTATAATAACAATTTCTTGCAGATAAATTCAACTGGAAAAATTAGTCAAAGTACAATGATGGTTGCCACAACAGTTTGTGATTTACATTTAGATGATTTTCCATTTGATAATCAAACATGTTCATTGGATTTTAATAGTTTCCTTTTAAATAATAGAGAACAAACATTTGATCCACAAATTATTGCTGATTATAATTATGATATGGTAAAACCAAGTGATTGAAAACGATACAGTTAAATACTTTTTAGGGAAACTCTGAATTTAAAGTGATCAGTTTATATGCATATATTCAGTTATACGATCAAGCAAATGAACAATTTGAAATGGTAAGAATGCAAAGAAATTCAGTTAAAATAAATTTTATTTGAGTTATAATATTCGCATCGCTAATTAGTATCCCCTTCTTGATCATGTTCATTTCCCATTCCTTCGTAATAGAGATGCTCCAGTTTTCACCTTTCCCAATGTTCGTGTCAGTTTTCCCCAGCAAAGCCTTATTTTGTTGGCTTTTAAATGTATAAAGTGCCACATTTATCAATTTTCTTCAATCACAGTTATTTAAGTATTTAAAAACAATGATAAATTCCACTGCAGTTAAAATTCTTTAAAGATAAAGAAAGTGACAAAATATACTTTTTTCTTTGTTGTATATTTATTTTAGCATCTTTAATATTTAACATACGTTTATCTTTGTGATATCCCAGTGTTTGTGTTTAACAATCACATTTTTTGTGACATTGAAGATTGTAAAAATAGCAGTAAAATATTTCAAAAGACCAATCAATACTCCAGTTTATATATTTTTAGTTGTTTTTACTTCATTAAAGTAATCAGAATTATTCGAAAACTTTGAGAAAATAAAATTCTGTTTTGAAGTACAGTTTTATCCCTATTTTTTTTCTTTACTCTTAATTTAACACAGTAATCATTTACCGTTTAATGTAGTACAACTAATGCAAAATATGGTGGCACAGTTTTTAAAATTATATATTGTTTCAAAAAAAACTTAAAATTCCTACAGTTTTACTTCATCTCCTATCAGCAAACGCCATCAGTTTTTAAAGCTTATAAGTTAAAAGGTTTTCAGGCTTCATTAGATATCATTAGAGCTCAACAGGTTTCAAAACATTCCATCTGATATTCTATAAAAGGCACAGTTTAAACAATTTTTATCTTTAATGTTCCTTGTAGCTTGATGATTTTCCAGTTTTTGTGTTTTACGACCACATGCAACTTTTTTGTGACATTTTAGTTCATTTAAACAGCATTAAAAGTATTTAAAAGAATGTTTCGGCAATCCAGTTTACGTTTTTTTAAATTTTTTTTCCGCCAGCAAAACGTACATTCATTAAAGATTTTTAAATAGCACGTTTTATTTACAAAAATAAGATTATCGTTGATTTTTTTGGTTTAAATCGAAATTAAAAACTCAGTTTTGTGTTTCCTTTTTTTCAATGATAATTTGAGATTTCTTAGCGCTACTTTAATTTTGTCTCTTATGCAACTTTAACTGAAAAGAGAACGTTATTTCGAAAATTCTGATAATACAACAGTTTAATTTTTTTCAATCCTATTTCTTTTTCAGTCCAAAAGCTTTTTACACCAGTTTTTAAAGCTCATAATTAAAAAGTTTTTTAGGCTTCATTTGTATTTTTAATTCAACGAAATGCAGATTTTTATGTCTTTGTACTAATTTTTCCAATGTATTTTTCAAATGTTTTCCTCGTTTTTGGTTTATTTCAACCCGTTACTATTTATGACAAACATAAACCAGATAAAGTAAGTTTTTCAACAAAATTTTGTGATTTTAATGCCCTCAGTATAAGAGAATATGAATGTCCTGGAGGTAGATACAGTTTTCAAAAAACAAAAAATTTTATTGTGGATTTCTGATGACTAAAACTTGTAACAAATTTTGTTTTTTATAACAGTTTTTAAAAAGAGATTTTATGGTTTTAACGTTAAAGTCTCAAAATACTGTTGGATACAGTTTTCTTAAAAAACAATAATTTATTCGAAAACATTTTGTTAGCTATATATGATCAGAAAATGCAGTTTTTTAAGGCAATAAAGAACATCTTACAGTTACTGTTGGATACAGTTTTCTCTTAAAAAATAATAATCTTACACTTTTTTTAACAATTTTTAAACCATTTAAGCGTTTTAATAATTTTTAGATATCAATGGCCACTGTGTGCTTTATTTCATTTGTAATTATTGGAAGTATTTTAGCATCGAAAATTAATTTTTCAACATCTAAACCAACTATTGGTAAGTTAAAAAAGTCTTTTAAAAAGGGCACAACCTCGTATCAGTTTCAGTTTTATCAATAACATGAATTTCAATTACAGTTAGTGTTATGTTTTAGTTGTACATAAAAACTGCCGTTTCTAGCACATAAACGTTTCCCCCTCAACCTTACTTCAGTTTAAACAAAAATGAATTTTAGTGCTAAAATATTGTCATAAAAAACCTTTTTAAAAAAAATAGCAAAGCTCCAACAACGTCAACAGTTGAAACTAAAAACGTATAAGTAATTTTTATTTCAGTTTAATAATTTTTAGTATCAACTTTTTAGTTGTCAGCTATTCATTATTATTTTATGTTTTTTTTCAAGTTTTAGCTAAAAAAGTACTGGAGTTTTCACTTTTTATCCAAGTCCATCACAGTTATTGATATCTTTAATTTTTGGACTGAAAATACTGTTTTCTCGAACAAGAAATATTCCATTCCATGTTTTTTCCAGTTTTTACAAAAACTAAGCTTGAGTGCTAAAATTTTGTGAAGCAAATAAAACTTTTTTTTAAAAAAAGGGGGGAAAAACTGGCTTAAAAATTTTTCATTGCAGTTAAATAAGTTTCAAAAAATTCTTTCAAATTCAGTTATTTATTAATAGAAATATTTGTTTTGTGTGGGATGGCAGTAATTTTTTTAGAAATGCTTTGACATTTTTAATTTTATTGCAGATAGGCTCATTTATCCCAGTTTTTGTCATCTGTATTTTATACATAGAAACAGTTTTCTCTAATACGAAAAGGTGTCCAACTGATACATTTATACCTTTAATGCCAATCAAACTTTATAAAAATAATACATTTTCTTGTTTAAAAAAGTTTATGGCTAGGCTTCAGTTTTTTTACGATCAAAAGTGCTAAAGCAGCAGCAACTTCTACAGTTTAAAAATTAATATTTCTTTAATAAATTCTGGCTAAATTTTCTATTTCCAATTGTGTTAATTTTCAGTTATTTATTATTTCTTACAAATATGCTTTTGTTTGTTGTCCCTGATCTTATCAATTACATCACCGTTCATTTATTGGAAGCTTAATTGTGCCGACCATAGTCATCCAGATCCAATGGATGTTCCATCACCACGAGATGAATTTTCACTTGAAAGTGAACGGAGAATGTAAGTTTTACAATAACCATTCGATTTATACAGTTTTAGTATAAAATACAACTTTAAATAATAAAAAATTAACCAAAGAAAATTAAAAGCAAATTTGCAAACTGTTTTTTTAAATGTTAAATGATCAAGATATAAACAGGTTTTCCAGTTAATTGTTTACTTTTTAGTAACGCAGTTTTCCTATAATATTCAAACGAGATATCTTTTCTCCAATAATTTTCTTTCTATAGTCTTTTTCGATTTCCAGAATAATATTTATTAAAATAGTCATTAAAAAAAAGTTAAGTTTTCATGGCAATCAGTTAAGCCCATTTTCTTATTGTTTAAAGCGCCATAAACAATAAAATAAATGTACACAAATATAGTTATTTACTACTATATTAATTTTTATGATAAAATTTTTTTGGCTTGCATACTGAAAATACAGTTAAAACTTTAACAAAATATCTACTTGAAATAGTTTAATGAAGCAACATTTAAATTTTAAAATTTTTTTGCTTTCAAAAATTGTTTTACTGATGCTAGTTACAGCCTGTGTGTTACTGTTATTTTTGCATACAATTTTGTCATTTTTATTAATAGTTTTTTAAACAACAAAAAATTTTACTACAGTTTGCAGTAATAATAGCGAGAAATTTCTTTAAAAATATTATTATTAAATTTAATTGTTTTACCTTCACCGCAGTTTTTTGATGATCAACATAAGTAAATCTTGAAGTACTGTAGTTTTTGTAATTATACAATTTTTTAAAAATATTTTAACTTTCAGATTTTGTAATCCTAAAAATTTTTCAGTTACGAAGAACATCTTGATCGAATGAAAAAGCGTTCATCTGCAGCTGTCGACAGCTGCATGGTAGAGTTACGAGTTGCCCTTTCAAATATCAATGACGTGCTACAATCAAAAACTGAAGCAAAATGGCGAAGACGGCTATGGCAAACAGCATACGGTAGAATGGAGCTTGGAATGTTTACTGGCTTACAGTTGTTAAATTTCATTGGTTTATCTATTATGTTACATTTATGGCAATAAATGGAGACAAAAATTAGCATAACACATAAATTTATTATATAATATTATTACAACATTCAATCAATCAGAGATATTTATATCTGAAAGTAGTCCAAATCTGGACGCAAAATAAGTAAAACAAAAATAATTAATCACAATAAAATAGAAAAAAAGCAATGAACAAATTATTTAAAGCATACCGAAGCTTTCTTTTTTCTTTAACACCCACGGGACTAATTTAGAACAATTTATTTCTTTAAAAACTTGCGGCAGATCTTAATGTCAGTTATTACAAATCCTTTTAAGCTAGGATTTTGCATTCTTCTGCTTAATAAAGCAGCACAAATTTCCTGTTTTTTTGTGTAAGAGGATGGTTCCTTGCGACGCTTTTTAAAACCAAAAACAGTTTTGATGATGAAATATTTCCTGTTAGTTTGCCTTATTATTCACTTGTTTTCTATCAGCATTTTAAAGCTTAATTAAACACAAAGAGCTAATTAATTTATATCTTGATTAATAGGTTAAAGCTACTTATAACCATAAATAGCCCTCCTAATTAGTATTCTCTTTCTCATTTACGTCAGCAATTTTCATGACTTGAAGAATTCCTTATCAGTTTTTTCTTTTCAACAAAGCTTTTATCACCTTGTTAACGCCAAATTTACCCTTTTAAAGACAAAAAACTTTAATTAATTAAAATTTATATTGCGATAGTATTTCATTAGCATTTGTTAAACATGTCAGTTTTTCTAAACAGAACGCTTAAAATGGAACAATTAACGAAATTTTTAATTAGTGAGATTATTAAATTATTGGTGCAGTCTTATCAGTTTTATAAAAATTTCAATGGTGAATTTAGTTTCAAATTTTAATAATAACTAATCTGCAGCTTTTTTTAAAATACAGCATGATACAAAAATATTGCTAAAATTTATTATAGTTTATTGTTTTTTTAAAGAAAAAATAATAAGTGCATACAGTTTACTGTAGATACGAATCAGGTACTTGTTGGCGACGATTAAGACTTTTGATGTGCTGCATATACATATCTTACAGTTACACTCAAAAACGACAATAGCTAGCTCCTTCTGGAAATATGGAAAATGATACTGCAGTTTTTTTTATTAACAACATTCAATAATAATAAATGAAATTTTATCATAACTACTTAAAAAATTCATGCTGTTGAGTTATTGTTGAAATTTTAAATTCAATTTTTTGAAACAACGAAAAAAAGATTTTCGACATCTGTTTTTTTGAGACAAGATTCATAACAATAAACCATTTAAAATACGTTACCATCAGTAAAATTGTTTTTAGCTTTTAATCCATCAATACAAGATATTGAGATGTATTTAATTCTCAAGTTTTCTTGCTCAGTGTTAAATATAATGGGAGTTTGAAATCTCTAACTTTAATTCTTTAAACCTGCTATTTTGTGCGTTCAGTTTACATTAAAAAAACATTTTCTCTTCGAAAACTTTTATTAGAAACCTTTTTACAGTTGCTATTTGCCCTTAATAACAATCATGATTCATGAAGCAGCAGCAGTTTTAAATTACGTTGACACAACTGAATTTTGCAATTACGAGCCATTCTCTAACTGAAAATAAATTAAGGTTGTACATTTACCACCTTTATAGTTAAGTTAAAATAAAATTCCCAGATTTACTGCCATCACATATGCAGTTATCATATTTACGAAAACAGTTTTACAAATATTATAAATAATAAAAATTAATGACAATTTAACATTAACTAATCCATAGATTCTGTTGTGAAAAAACTTCAGTTAAAATTAATTTTTTAAAATTAACGAGAAATAGTTTGAAAAAAAATGTTTGTTCTGAATATTGTTTTTCAGTTTTAAGCGATAATCTAAAGATCGACCTTTTTGAATACTGCCTCTCACCTCTCACAAAAAAACACGGTTTTTACCATGAAAATATTGCAGTCTACTTACTTAATTTAACATCTTTTATCTTTTGAGTCAGTTTGCTTTATGGTGATTTTACATAGATTAAAACGTGTTTAATAGAGAATTTAAAAAATTTATTTATGATAATGAAACAGTTTTATTTTTACCCAACATAACTTTGCTTTTTTTTAAATGATGTTCATAATTAAGATGCGTGACCTTTTGAAAAAAAATTCGCTCCTTTGTTCACCTACGTTTGAGTTAAAAAAAATTCAAAGCTTTACTGTAAATCCGTCGACACAGTTTTATTAATGTCATGCCAACCCGTTAATTAGATTCTAACAAATATTAAATCACAGGTGATGCTTTGATCCAGTTTAAAAATTCAATTTCTTAGTTTAGCCAATAGAAATGTTTTGGAAAACATATTTTTCTCCTTTTCCCGTTTTCTAGTTTTCTACCATAAATACGGAACAATGCAGTTTTTAGATTAAAAATACTTTTAAAAAAAGCTCAGTTTTAACTTTTTTTCACTATTTTGAATCACTTTACTGTTTACTTTGACGATATTGCATGTGTTAAAACTCATTTATTACAAGCTTATTAAATTTATTGGCGATATAATCACGATAGTAAATGTAACATGGAAACTTCCAGTTTAGAGTTTTTTAGAGATTTGAAGCCAATTAAAAGCAGATACAAAATAAATAATTGATCACATATTTAACCATCTGGTGACAATTTTCACAAAATTATTTTAAGCCAATTATTAAGCAAAAGCAGTTATGTAACAAAGTTTTGAAAATGCCGTTTTATTTTTTTATTAAACTATAATTTTCTCGTTCCCTGTTAACAATTCGAGATCGCAGTTTTTAAAAGCTTATTATTAGAAATTCTTTGCAGGCTTCATTTGTATTTTTAATTCCACGAAATGCAGATTTTTATGTCCTTGTCCTAATTTTTCCAATGTATTTTGCAAATGTTTTCCTCGTTTTTGGTTTATTTCAACCCGTTACAATTTATGACAAACATAAACCTGATAAAGTAAGTTTTTTAATATGTGATTTTAATTCCCTCAACGTAAGAGAATAGGAAAGTCCGGAAGATCGATACAGTTTTCAAAAAACATAAAATTTTATTGTTGACTTCTGATGACTAACACTTGTAACAAGTTTTGTTGTTTAAATGAAACAGTTTTTTAAAAAAACGATTTTATGGTTTCAACTTTAACAGTTACAAAACACTGTTCGACACAGTTTTTCTTAAACACAATAATTTGTTTGGTATCATTTTGTTAACTATATGTGATACATTATTCAGTTTTTTAAGGCAATAAAAATAATCTTACAGTTTAAATTTCTGGAACTTTCTTTACAGTTTTTAATCCCTTTAAGCCTTTTGATAATTTTTAGATTTCAATGGCTACAGTAAGCTTTATATCATTTGTAATTATTGGAAGTATTCTAGCATCGAAAATTAATTTTTCAACGTCTAAACCAACTATTGGTAAGTTTGAAATGTTTTTTCATAAAAACAACGATATACAACTCTCAGTTTTAACAGCAGAACAGTATCTTTAAACAAGCTGGCATTGTTATTGCTATACTGTTTTGTAATCGCATAAATGGATCGATTAATGACGCAGTTTTAGAACGTTCTGAAATTAGCTATAAAACCATGGGACGTTGAGATTTTCAGTTTTATTTTTCATGAGAACTTTACCTTGGGGCATGGTAAAATCCGGTACGGTATGGTAAAATCCGGTACGGTATAATCGGGTAAAATCCGGTACGGTACAAAAACTTAGAATTTTTTAAAATTTCGAAATTTGCATAATTGAGAATTTCAGAATTTGTAAAAATTTATAAAAAATTAACGGTCAGTATAAATTTAAGTTGAAGTTTTTAAGTTTTATTGCATACATAAAAAAATAACAAAAAGTGGTAAAAAAGAAAGCTTAATTTTTACAAAAATAATTGTTGTTAAAAGAACATTCTTATTTTTGTGAACGAGAACCTTGAGTGGTTTTTGGTAAATCATTAATAAAGTAATACATTGTATTTAATGTTCCACCTTCTACTGTCACTTTTCGTAAAGCTTCTCCAAGAGGCAACATAGCGGGTTCACGAAGACCATTATAATAAATCCAACCATTTCGAGACGGAATTATGCCAATAAAATGGCCAGGAGTTGCAAAAGAGATAAATCCAAGTTTGTAATGTAACATTGCATTATTATTTAGGACCTATAATTACGACATTTTTTATGAATTAAGGTTCAAAGTGAAAAATCGGCTGACTTACATCAACAAGTAAAGGGAGTTCTTCAATTTTTTCGGGTGTGAATTGTCGTAGAAAAGTAAATTCCAGTGGACGTAATGGAAGTACCCAAGGAATAGCAAAGCGATATCTTTTGTTAATAATTTCAAGATTACTACCACAACAATTTTTTCGAATATCAAAATTCTCTGGCTGCATTCCTTCAGCAACTGTTGTTTCAACACTTTGAATAATACTGAAATTAATGTGATTATATAATGGCTCAGATATCTCATCGTACCTATTAAAGAACAAATAATCTTCAGCAATAGTTGTACCATTTTCATTACAAGCTTTACAAGAATAATCACCGACAGCTAAATAGCGTTCTTTAAAATGTTGCAATACTACTGTTTCTTCGAATCCTTCTAGATCATATTCTTTCTGCAACATAAGAGCTTAAAAAACAGAATACTCAAAAAAGGCATACCTTGTAAACACGTTTAAGGAAGATATGTTTGGCACTTAACATATCTTTTTGTGAATTTATTTCGCTTGCCATAAACGTTTGTAAAGCATCTTCAAAGATATTTTTAGTATCATATCGATCAATAGCTCTGTAAAAACTAAATGTGAATTTCACTTTAATATGAGGAAAGCTTACTTAGAAAGGATTTTGTTATTATCACGATTAAAAATAAAGCAAGCTGAAATTACTCCATCAATGGGGCAGGTACTGCTGTAATTACAATTGTGAAGGTTACAGTGATCAACTAATGGTGGAAAATTAAGTTTACAGCTCCAACAGTACCAAGGATCATTAGAAGTAGTTGCAACAGCACCACATTTGAAGAAAAACCATTTTTTGCAGCCAGTGCATTCTGTCATAGTATCATTCTGTAGCTTACGATTTCTTTCTTCAGATAACGGAAAGCAAGGCTTGCGGCAACAACACAGAAGAGGTACAGTCTTTCTTTTACCTTTAAGCTTCTCACCTTTAAGTTGTATCAACTAAAATGTAAAAATTCTAAAGATTACAAAGGATAAATAGTGAAATACGAACCTTTTTTTTTTAATTTGTTGGAGAAATAAGACCTGAATGGAATAACAGTATTAAATGTATATTAATATTTTTTTTTGTAACAAAACCTAAATAACTTTATAAAAACAACAGCAATGTAAAGAAACATACAAAAGCTTTGGATGTAATCCTGCCAAATTGCTAATTCGTATGCATTCTCAAAACACACAAATAATTCTGCCCCAAAAACTCGAAAAGACACATAACAGAAGCATGTTAAAAATATCATTGAAGATAATACATGATTAAATCGGTCAATAACATCATCAGAGTTTGAATGACCACTAAATTTAAACAAAAGTACTGCTGTTTTAATCATTATTAAATAATAAAAACAACAGGAAAAATTAAAACAAAAAATTGGCCAAGTTGCGCAAACTCCACAGAGACTTGAATGCCTGTTCGTCCATCACCAAACTATCTAACTCTAACTAGCGCACTGTGTTTGAAGCAAATAGAGAAGAAACAATTTTTGCCATTTTTTTAACACACAAGTTTATCGTTCATCTAGACATGTTTAAACAACAATGAATGAAGTATGGCAGTGGGCGGGAGACACTTTATGTCTTAAGGTAATGGGTGTGTAAATTTTAAAATTTGAAAAAACAACTAAAAACCACACATGGTTCTCGTTCACAAAAATAAGAATATTCTTTTAACAACAATTATTTTTGTAAAAATTAAGCTTTCTTTTTTACCACTTTTTGTTATTTTTTTATGTATGCAATAAAACTTAAAAACTTCAACTTAAATTTATACTGACCGTTAATTTTTTATAAATTTTTACAAATTCTGAAATTTATGCAAATTTCGAAATTTTAAAAAATTCTAAGTTTTTGTACCGTACCGGATTTTACCCGATTATACCGTACCGGATTTTACCATACCGTACCGGATTTTACCTTTTCCGCTTTACCTTTTCAACAGTGATTGAAAAGAAGATTTAGCAAATAAAATGATTTCAAGAAACATAAAACAGTTTTGATACAATACTAATATTTTATGCAACTTACTACAGAACTAGTAAACGTTTTCGGTGACAATAAAAATATATGCTTTTAATAAATATTTTTTTCGCTTTTTTTTTTAAAAAACTAGAAACAGCCGTTTTATGCTTAAATTTGCTAATTTCCTCTTCCTCACATATGGAGGTATCCACTTCAATTTCGACGCAATCGTTTCAGTTTTTACAAATTACCTGCATTTAACAAAAATTTGATAATTCTAATTCAAAAAAAGAAACGAAGTTGAAGCCCATTGATTTGGCTGGCCGTGATGACCTAACCACATTAGAGGAGTACAGTTTTACAAACTTTATAAATTAAAGCATTTCAATTATGATTTTAAAAAAATGAATTACAGTTATGAGTGATTGCAAAGTTTTCTTTAATTTCTTTTAAAAAATATATAGATAGATTGAATTATTTATGAATACACAGTTTTCAAGCTTCCAAGTATAAGATTTAAGCATCGTGCTGGTGAAAATATTAATTTGTTATTTTGATAAAAACCTCTTAGAAGAAATACAGTTTTAGAATTTTCTTGCAATCACCTTTAATAGTTTCAAAAACAAACGTCTTTTATTTTTTTACAAAAACTTTATGCAGTTTTAATTATGTTCTCCAGTCATATTACTGCAGTTATTACTTTTGCAAATTTAATTAACCCTTTCAAGCAACTCAGTTTTATTTGAAGTCAATACAATGGGTCAGTTTTTCGGGAAGAATAATTCGGCTTATGCAGTTTTTGTTAATGAGCACAAGAGTTACTTTCGCTTAATGAATCAATGCTTTCTTTGAATTTTGTTAGAATCAATTTTTGAATTAATAAATATCCTGGATTTTCTAATACAATTACAAAACAGTCAAATCAAAGCTTCGATGCTAAAATATTATAACTTTTGTTCATTTACAGTTTAAAAACATTTAAAAAAAATTATCAACTCCCAGTTTGTTTGTTATCTATTACTTTCTACAAATATGTTTTTTGTTGTTTCACTTGTGTTATAAATAGATTTTGCCTCTATTTATGCTTTAAGATTGTTAAGGGTTAATAGATTTATTAAGCAGCTCAGCGGCAGTAACACATTGACTAAATCGAGCAAGACAGTCGACAGTTAAAATACACAAAGAAAAACGATGATTAGAAAAGGAGAGAGAGAGAAAAAAGAGAGGGACACATTTGGCCAAAAGAGTTCACATTTTTAAACGTTTGATTTCTTTCCATCAATTTGTATCAGTTATTGCACTCAAAAATATACTTGAAGATTTCTCACAGTCTTAAAGATATGAAATTAGAAGTTTTAGTTTTCATTGTAGCTGAATTAAAATTTGAGTTTTATCTCTTCATTATGCGATAGTCTTCTCCGAAATTATTTTTTAAAATAATTTCGGAGAAGACTTTAAAAAGATTAAATAGTTTCTTTTTGTAAGCATCAAATTTTTGTTTTGCATAGAACATGTAACCACAACTTCAGTTTCTTAACAATTTTTTTAATCGAACACCAAAATTAATTCTCCACAGCTAAAACTTAAAACATTGTAAGCCTTTCCTCGCAGTTTAATATTTTTTTTCTACAAAAATGATAAGCAAAAAAAGCCTTTTCTTAAAAAAGAGGCCAAAAAAATTTCATTGCAGCTTAACAAGCTTGACGAATTCAGTTATCTGTTGGCAAGGGTCTTTAACTTTATCAAGCAAATGCTCATTAATCCCAGTTATTGTTATCTTAAATATTAACACTAAAATTTACAGTTCTAGCTCATACAGTTTTCCGCTTTAAATTCATCTGCAGTTTTTAAACTTAAATTTTATTGCTAAAATATTATCAAGCAAGCAAAGAAGACTGAGTTTATTTTTAAAAAATTAAACAAATTTTCAAATCAACAATTTTATCAGCATAAAGTTTGTTCGCTAACAAGTTTTTAATTTATGTTAATTTTCAGTTATTTATTACTTTTTACAAATATGCTTTTGTTTGTTGTCCCTGATCTTATCAATTACATCACCGTTCATTTATTGGAAGCTTAATTGTGCAGAACACAGTCATCCAGATCCAATGGATGTTCCATCACCACGAGATGAATTTTCTCTTGAAAGTGAAAGGCGAATGTAAGTTTTATAATGACCGTTTTAATGCAAAAGCTTATTTAAAATTACAAAAAATCAACCTAAAATTTTTATAATTAAAAAAACTTATTAAATAGGTTTAAAAAATATTTGCTTAAAAAAGTGCGTAAATTTTCTCTTCCAAATGTGAAGGAACTCACAGTTTTTCAAAAAAAACCCTAATGAAACACTTCGTATTTTCTCTACATCGAAATTCTTAATTATATGATGACCACAAGAACTTGATCCAGTTTCTTTTTAGCTTTAGCTTTTTTTCAAATGCAGTTAAATTTTTATCAATAAATCGGATTCATTTTCAGTTAAAATTTTATACTCTAACGTCTTTGTTTTTTTTTGATGTTCTAATATGTTTATTCTACCTTATTTTCAAATAGCCGATTTTTTATTTAACTCAGTTTTAAAAAAATGCTAATAAGCTTTAGAGATAATAAGAAACCAGTTTAAATAATTAAATTTCAACATTAAAAAAATTGTGTTTTACGAGATAGATATAAAGGAATTTAAAACTTTGCAGTTATTATAGTTATAAATTTAAAAGCATAATAGTTCTCCACGTGGTTAGATTAGCAACAAAAACAACATAGTCTATGTTAGATAGAGCTAAATTTAAGTTTTATTCATCATAAAACTTTTTATAATTCAACTGTAATTGCAGCATAAATATGTATGATAAATTTAAATTCTCACAATCTATTCGAAATAGTTTTACAGTTACTTAATTTATAGTTCTTCAAATATAATTTTTTTCAGTTACGAAGAACATCTTGATCGAATGAAAAAGCGTTCTTCTGCTGCTGTTGATAGCTGCATGGTAGAGCTACGAGTTGCGCTTTCAAATATCAATGATGTGCTACAATCAAAAACTGAAGCAAAATGGAGAAGAAGATTATGGCAAACAGCATACGGTAGAATGGAGCTTGGAATGTTTACTGGCCTACAGTTGCTAAACTTTATTGGTCTATCTATTATGTTACATTTGTGGCAATAAAAAGAGAGACAAAAATTAGCATAACACATAAATTTATTATATAATATTATTACAACATTCAATCAATCAGAGATATATCTGAAAGTAGTCCCAAAAATGTACACACAAAAAATCAAACAAAAACATAATTATATCTAAATAAAACAGATACAATGTACAAATTATAGCATACCAAAGATTCAATCATCATCTTCCAAGTTATATTCTTTCATTTCACATCCAATATGATGATCAATTTCAGCATATGTTTTGTTGCTTCTTTTAAGTATTTTAACATATGTATCTTTTCCTAATGTTTTACATCTAGCACAATAGAAATCATTGCATGGTATTTCTCCATTAAATACACCAGTACCAGCCTCACGATATTTATGAAAATATTTTTGACCATTTCTTTCATGAATAATATATAAAGCTTTTGCAACAAATCGTTTACATTCTTTATCAATAAGTTCATAGCCTTCTGGAATTGATGAATTCATTGAATTAACGGATGATGGTCGAGAATTATCTGATCCTCCTTCACGAATAAGTGAACCAAATCGAACGCTTGATGTTGAACGTCGTGAATCAATGGGTGCAGGAGAAGGAGATTGAATTGGTGGTTCTCTTGTTGATGCTTTACGTTTCATTGATTGAGCAGGTTGTTGAAGTTCAGGTGTTCGAGTACGTGTACGAATTTGTGCAACAGGTTGACGATCAGGTGTACGAGTTCGAGCAGCTGGACGTTCTGGAGTTCGCAATCGAGCAGCTGGTTTTTGATATTCAGGTGTTCGAGTACGAGTCCGAGCAGTTGGTACTTGACGTTCATTTGTTCGAGTTCGTGCTGGGGGTATTGGTTGACGTTCATTTGATCGTGTTCGAGCCGTTGCTGTTGGAGGTGGAACTGGTTGACGTTCATTAGTTCGTGTCCGTGCAGATGGTACTGGTTGATGTTCGGTTGATCGTGTTCGAGCTGTTGCGTTTGCTGCAGCTAGTTCTTCAAGTGGTCGAGGACGACGAAGTTGATCATGAGGTACAGCAGATCGAAGTTGTCCATATCCACGTGCAGGTGGAATACCACCAATTGTTTTTGGTAGTGCAGCTTTACGTTGTGGAGTTGAACCAGCATTTATAGTTTGACGTTGACCAGATCGTGCTGCTGCTGTCGATCTTGATGATAATGGTGTTGCAATTGTAAATCGAGCAGATGTTGTTGGTACATCAGATGAATAACGAGATTTTCCAACATGTGCTAATAATGGTGTTGGTCTTTGTGTTGTTGTTGGAGTAGTTCTTACAATTGCTCTTGGTGGTACTACTGGTATATCACGTTCAACAGAATCATCACGAGTATAAATTTCATCCTATAAAACATAATATATAATTAGAACATCTACAGTAATCATTCCCTCAATAATGACTCATCAGCTCAAACTTGAGTTAACAGAAGTCATAGGGAGCTATTTGTATTCAATAACTAATTTAGTGCATCACCCTTTGGGAAATCTACAGTATCGTATCCTCTAAAACTTACATTAAGAGATGATGATGAATCTTCAGAATTATGAGTTTGTTGTGAATCAGAAAATGTTACACTTCCATCAGATGAATCTTCAATAATTACATCATCATTAACAATAAAACCACCAAGTGTTTGAGATTCATATGATGAACTTTCTTCAACTTCATCATCATCACTGCCGCTGCTATCATATTGTCCATCAAGTCTATCCCCAAGACGTTGAGAATTATAAGACGGCTTTCGTTTTGGTGGTGGAGTAATATATTCTTCTTCTTCATCAGAAAACATATTTATGTCCTGAAAAAAAAAACAAACTGAATTAAAAAAGATATAAATGTTGTCAAGGAGGTGGTTTTTTAAAAGGTATACTGTAGCTCCAAAAAAGGATGCCATTATTCAATTATTCTATGCATATTACAGTTGCGGCAAATTTAATGTTAGAAAGGGGGTAATATATAAAATCAAAAACTTACACTTTCATAATCAGGATCATTACGTCTTCCACGTTTTGTAACAGTTTTTCTAGCTTTTTGAGACTTTGTAGTTCCACGTGTTGGACTTTTTGTACGACTTCGACCAGTACGAGGCTTTGCAGAAGTTGAAGGCTTAGGAGAATCTGATTTTCTTTTTCGTCCTTTTGCAGCTGGTGATTTTGATTTTGTTGTTCTTCGCTTCTGAACAGGTGGAGGAGACGGTTCACTTTGTGGTGATGCAATTTGTTCATCCATATATGATATTTCAACGGCTTCATGTTTAACTTTTTTATCATTATCATCAGAATCAGATTCATGAATCTATAAAATAAAAGGTATACAATAACAAATAATTATGTTTTTGATAATAAATTCCACGTAATGGCTTCCATATAAGTTAAGTTAAACTTACAATAATTCGATTTCTTTTTGGTGTTTTTTCTTTTGATTTTTGTACATTTATGTTTTGAGATATCGGATATGAAGATTCTGGAGTTGGAATAGATGCAGGAGAATCATCATCACGAACAGGACTTCGAGGTGGACTAATATCTGGTTCTTCCATATGATAATCATTAACATGAACAGTGTCAACCCATGCATCTGGTTGTGAATCTGCAACAACTTCATTTGTTGTTGATGCTGGTGCTAAAGTAGCAGCAGTAGTAGTAGCAGGCTGTATAATTTTATCACGTGTTGCAGCAGCTGCAGCAGTAGTAGCAGATGAAGATAAATTCATGGAATTCATTTGTGATCGAATTGGACTAATAATTGGTGGAGTTGGATCTGTAACAGCTGCAGCGGTTGTAGCAGCAGCGGTAGTAGCTTGAGTAATACAAAGTGGAGTATCTGGTCGAAGTGAACCATTCAAAGAAAGTCCCAAATTATTTGCTGCATTTAAAGCATTTGCATTGATTGGATCCTAAAAACAAGTTTACGTAAATTTTCGGAAAATAACGTTAGAGTAGCGAGCAAAATTTTCACGATTTCTTTTTAAAATCTTTTGTGTTTTGCTTCGCATATAACAGATAAAACAAAAGAAATAAACATACTTGAGGTGCAGCTTCTTCATCAGCAATATCTGCAGGTCGATTGCCATTCAATAAAGCATTTTGTTGTGGAGCATTAACACTATTATTTACAACTAAAAATCTTTTTATAGCTTTTTATACACTTCACAAATAAAAAGTCATACCTGGTGGAATATTTTCTTCATCTTGATCTTCCATATCTTCAAATTCATCTTCAGATGATTCCGATTCAGCATCTGCACCAGTTGTAACATTTGTATCATTGATAAGTCCTTCAGCTTCTTCACGACGAAATGCTTCTTCATCACCAGGAAATTCAGAATGAATGAAGCCTGTTGCTACCCAAAGAAGTTTTCGTCGACGTGGATTCTTCATTGATTTCTACAAAAGAGAGAATCATAGTAGCACAACAGCTTCAGTAAAAACTAAATGCCGTTCAATTCACATTTCACTACTTTTTGGCAGCAGAAGTACAAGAAAAAAAATAATTTTGCAGTTAATATTCTCTAACTATTCCTTAACTAGAAAAATATAGAAGCTTAACGCCAGAATCTGGATGGATCTTCGGTCGATGAATATTGTTTCCCTTAGTTCTATTGCACGTACCCAGCTATCCTCAGCTTACTTATTCCCAAGCACATCAATAAACATACCCAAAGATTCTTGGCTTCAGTATATGTTGGTTTTACACCATTAGCAGGTTTAATTTTATATTCATCATCAACACAATTATTCAAAGAATTCCAGAAGTTACAATAAGCTTGGTACAGTTCTTGATATGTAACAGTATCATCATTATCCATTACAGGTGGATTCACTGTTGGAAGAGCTGAAAATGTAATATATTAGTTTGTACAAATGGAGAATAACAAAATTAGTTAAATGTGTAAGCAAAGAGAAAGAATACAAAAAACGCAATATAATTTGATAGATACAAAGGCGTTAGAAAAATCTTTATCTATCGATTGGAAAAGTGGATAATTGAAAAAAGTAAAACTATTAATTACATCAATGTAATTAATAGTGTTAAATTTAAACAAAAACCTGTTTTTATTTTTTAAAAAACAAATTTTTTTGCTCTGAAAAAAATTTGAAAGACAGGTCTTTTTTTTCGTTGCAAGAAAAATTTTATGAGAGGATGCAGCATATTGTGATTACAAGGGCCCTCTTTCAGCGATATAAGAATAATACCATGTTTGAAAAACGAATCCATGGTTTCGGTCAATTAATCAGTTTAGCAAGAAAAAGTAAGATTTAACGGCAGCGGTACATCACTAGCGGCATTTTTATTTGGCAAAATGACTTCAAAAAACAAGCACTGGGGGAGGCACATTATGCTAGTAAAACTCTTAGCACGAAAAAATATTTTCGTGGTTTCTATGAATTTGTCTACTTTTTTCGATGTTTTTTGTTAAAAATTAATTGTTATATTTTTTTAATTTACTTTCTTATTTTTTTTCACAAAAAATGCTACAAAATGATATATAACTTCACTCGGTTGGATAACGGGAATATAAAAAACTAAAAAACTGTTGTTGCAAATGTAAGTTTCCTGAAGTCAAAAATTTGATTTGTGGTCAGAAAACAATTTGCCGTCCATATTAGTGCAACATGTATGTTTTATGTGTGGATTTTCATATATACGTATGCTTTAAAAAGCTTAAATAGTCTCTATATTCACTTAAATATGCATAGGAAGCATTACTAATATTAATAATAATGTTAGCGAGTGATATAAAGCAGTTGATAACCATAGTATAATCATTAGGCGATGTTGTTCAACTACAGTATACAAGTGATACAACAACTTCTGTAAATCACGTGCTTTTGTTATTATTTTTATTAGTAATGCTTCCTATGCATATTTAAGTGAATATAGAGACTATTTAAGCTTTTTAAAGCATACGTATATATGAAAATCCCCACATAAAACATACATGTTGCACTAATATGGACGGCAAATTGTTTTCTGACCAAAATCAAATTTTTGATTACTGTATATCCTTATTAGTATCTGGGGCATCTTTTAAGAAAAAAATAACGAAAATTGTAGGGCAGACGACTTCAGGAAACTTACATTTGCAACAACAGTTTTTTAGTTTTTTATATTCCCGTTATCCAACCGAGTGAAGTTATATATCATTTTGTAGCATTTTTTGTGAAAAAAAATAAGAAAGTAAATTAAAAAAATATAACAATTAATTTTTAACAAAAAACATCGAAAAAAGTAGACAAATTCATAGAAACCACGAAAATATTTTTTCGTGCTAAGAGTTTTACTAGCATAATGTGGGGAGGGGGTCAGAGCTACACAGCGATAATTAATTAGTTGCGGGTTAATGCCCCGAGAAGGGAAGAAGATAAACGAATAATTGAGCTTACCAATGTTTTGTAGTCCACGAGGATCAGGAACATCTGAGCTTCTATTCATCATTATCATAAATGGTCGAGATTCCATTGGAGTAATATCACAAAGAGGAAACTATAATTTCAATGTGTTTTGGATATAAACATTTTAATACTTTTTTACTTACAGGAAATTTAGCAGCTATTTGAGTTAAATCAGCAAAATTCATGATAGTTTGATGTTGTGAATCCTAAAAGTTTATACATTAAAAAAATTATTTTAATGTATCTTTTTTTACCTGTTTAATATTACGATATGAACTTAAATCTTGTAAATAAGTCCATACTCTAGAATGCCATTCAAGAAAAGTTTCTTTTTCTTTTTGAAAAAAGCATGGCATATATCCAGGTGGTCTATCGTTCATTACTCGATCACTGCTATGAAATTCAAAAACTTCTTTTTGACCTTCTTTATCTTTTTGTTGACGCGGCATTGAAAATGGATCCTGTAATTTTTAAGTTTATGAATGACGTAAGTATTTGATAAGCATATTATTACTTCTCGAGCTTTTTGATTCACAGGCGTTGTTATTGCTTGTTCATCTTGTAATAAATCCTACAATAATGAGTTTAAAATTAATTTTTAATTTTTAAATTAAACATTTGAAGGTTGCTCTATTCCATTTTCATATGCAATAATATGAAGTGATAGGGTGCTATTATTGACAGCACCTTTTTCCAATTTTCCATTTTGTTCTTCACAATTTTTATCATTTTGATTCAAATTAAGTTGTTTGACCATCTGAGAGACATCATAGCAGTTGGAAGATTTTGTCGATGAATTATTAAGCTTTTGTTGTGGTTCATCAACGAAAATTGTTGTTAAGATTTCAGCTTCCACATTATGTAACTATGCAGATATAAAAGTATAAACACAGTTGTCGCTCCTATTTTTTTTATCTCTTTACTTTACTTTAATCACATGCGAAGCTGAGATCTTTTTTCTTCACCTTCAATAGTTTTATTATTTTGTGTTATTAAAATTGAATTGCTTTTAGATTGCATTGGTTGTAATTCTTCTGTTTTATGGCCAACATTTAAGTTAACATTCATAAATTCATTATTTGCACCACTTGAACTTGTTTTGTTTGAATGAAAATTTTTCGTACAAAAATTATCTTTTGTCGACATGATTGTAAAACTATAAAAAAAATAAGTTATTACTACTCAAAATTTTATCAAAACGACATGTAAAAAGTAAGAATTTTTACTCAACGACGCGGTGAACAGCGATGGAATTATTTGTTTTATAATAATAAATAGTAATAATAATTTTAGCTAAATTTATTTTTTTTCATATTATTTATTAAATAATAACTTTTTTCGTCAAATAAACAAAAAAGTCAATGTGGCAACAACATTTATATTTTTTAAAAAATCCAATGAATCTTTCAAACGAAAACGCGGACAAACACACACCAAAAAGTGTGCTCCGAAAAATAAGAACGATGTAATTTAATATCCGGGAACCAATCTTTTAACCCCTATTTCAAAATAATCGACACAGAAAATGTTGGTAAAAAGGGAATTTGCAACCCAAATATTGGTTAAAAGTATCCCAAATATTGTAACCATCCCAAATATACAAGAAAAAAATAATAAAAAAATACAAAAACAATAAAACATTAATCAACAACTAATGCTCGAGTATGTTTACGTGGTCTTCCACCACGTCCTTTTCTTTCAGCTTGTTGTATTGTTTGACGGAATAATACAATATTTGGCCATTCTCTACCATTTAAGCATTCAACAACAAGAACATGTTTGCAATGTTTTCGAAGAGTACCAATCGGGCAATTGCAAGTATATTCACCATCATATAAAGTTGAATGAGCAACAACAGCGACATTTCTTTGAAATTCTTTAATTTCTATTGGATCAAAAAATAGTAAATCATCTTCTACATCTGGATACATAATTTCAAGAATAGCTTCGAATCTTTCTTGAGTAACATTTGATCTTTTAACATGCCAGCTGCCATCGATAGAAATAAAATCCAAATGATGGAAATGATTAAATTAAAAAATTAAAAAAACCAAAATTGCAGTAATCATAGTGCTTTATGTCACACCTTTTGTTGCAACAGAGATATGCATTTTAATTCTTAAATTATCTTTACACTTATTATTGTTAATAAAAATATTTGGGACACCTTTTTACCAATATTAAGGTGGTTAAAATATTTGGGACAACATTCACTAATATTTGGGATGGTTAAAATATTTGGGATACTTTTTACCAATATTTGGGTTGTCAATTAACCGCATACCGAAAATGTTGGGAGCTGTCATTCTAGTTTGTCCATTGCTATATGATTCCTACTGCAACGAAAAAGTCATATTTTGTAAAAATGAAAAGCAAAAGAAAAAATAAAGCTGGTCTTGATGGGCTGATATAATATTTTTTTTTTATATTTTCATATTTCTTTATTTTTTCTGCATTTTTGCAATGAAAAAGTGATAACCTTTTTTGTGCGTTTACAGAAATCGTTTAGCTTGCTTTGTTCTCTCATGGATAAGCTTTAATGATGTTGCATTGAAAAAAGCACACAAAATTTTTTCTCGTTTTTGCTGTCATGACAGATCAGCGCACCGTGCGCTGTCATTCTAGTTCGTCCATGGATGCATTGCTATATATTTCATACTGCAACGAAAAGTCATATTTTGGGATTGTCCAGACCTGACGTCAGCACTTTTTCTGAAATTTTCGACCCCACCCACCCTTAAATCAGCACTTTTTCCTTATAGCTCAATGTGAAGATCAGGTTTTGGCTGACCCCCACCCACCATAAAACTGCTGACGTCAGGTCTGGACAATCCCTTTGTAAAAATGAAAAGCAAAAGAAAAAATAAAGTTGGTGTCTTCGAAATAATACAACAATTTCATTTAATAATGCTTAAAATTAAAGAAACAAAGGACGCATATTTTATAAAAAATTGTTACGACGAAAACATAACAAGAAGAGAGTTTATTTAGACGACTTCACATGAGAGTGGAGAATGATACAAACGACAACAAAATACAATACAAACAAAGCTTTTATACAGAAAATGAGGTTTTTATACAAGAGAGATTATGTTAATTTCTATCATTTCTTTCTTCATTCACGATCTTCGTAACAATAATATAAAAAATATGATAATGTTATAAGATTCAATATATTATCCTTTAAATGATTTTTCGTTACTTAAAAATTTGTCTTATGATCGAGTGGTTTTCAAAGCTTTGAATTTTTGCGTAATGCAACGTCGAACATTCGCAAAAAAATGGCTACTTTTCTTATAAAGCTTTACTACATTAATAAAAACCATCAAGTAATATTTTTCAACAGTTTATTTCAACTAATAGTTAACGAACACAAAGAATATGTTACGCGAAAAAATAGCTAAATTTTTAAGAGATTTAAAAAATTGTTTGTTAATATCTATTGCAGTTTTATATTCAATTTAAGATGTTTTCTTATAAAATTTGCTTTTTAATATTTTTGGGTAACATAAAATGCAAATGTTACTTACAGTTTAATTAAAAGAAAATCTTTATCAGATGTGGTAAAGACCTTGTTGACAGTTTTTTAATTATATAATCATTACTGAAAATACAGGCATCTTCACTAATAATCGAGTAAAGCTTTATTTGGCTGAAAACGAAACAGATAGGCGTCAGTTTAATCAAGAGAAATGATAAAAATTTACCTTTTAAGTTTTGTTAAGAACAACACTGTTATTAGCATGTGTTGTTGTTTTCTGTTTGAGTATTTGTGAATGAACTTGCATCAGTGTTATGAGAACTTGTCTGGAGTGTTCCAATTTGTGATGCTTAAAAGAAAAAAAGTCCCAGTTTTAAAAATACTTAATTAGTTTTTTAACATTTGACAAGCAAAATAAGAATGATGCAGAAACTCAACATGTTGACTGTACGGTTTTAAGAATATAGTTCTATACTGTTTTTTTTATTTTCAGCAAAAACTGAAGGATTCAGTTTTTTTTATCATTATAAATGCAAAAAAACAATTTTATACTTTAGCAAATGTTGTGATCCAGTTTAGAAAAGAATGGCATTTGAAACCCAAATGCAATCAAGTAAAGCTTCATTTGGCTGAAAACGAAACAGATAATCAAGAAAAATTATAAAAATGCTTATGTTTTGTTTTGTTTGTTTCATTTGGAACAACATCGTTATTATCTTCAGGTTTTGTTGTTTTTTTTGAGTATTTGTCGATGAACTTGCATCAGTGTTTTAAGAATTTGTCTGAAGTTCTACAGTTTGTGATGTTTAAGAATGAGCAACAAAGAAAACAAAAATAATAAGTTTTCTTTTAACACGTGACAGGCAAAATATGAATGATGCAATAAAAAAAACTCACAATTGTCAGCATGTTGACTGCCCAGTTTTAAATATATAGGCTCTATTTTGTTTTTCTTTTCTTCAAAATTTTGGGTTTCCATTTTTTTATTCGTTAAAAATTCAAAAAAAACAGTTTTATACTTACATAAAAATCACATTGCCTTTGACAAGGCAAAGCAAAAAAAGTAAGGAGATAATTTAATTGATTTTCAATTTTGTCAATGGTCATGTACAACAGTTTGAACATCTTCAACAATAAACACAACCAGTTTTATCCGTCAGTTTTTCAACCTATAAAAACAATGATATTCCAGTGAATTTTGAAAAGAACAGTTTCGTAAACAAAGAATATCACTTTCAAGTTTATCAGTCTTGCCATAGCCCATTTCAATCTTCAGTATCAACAAAATGTTCATGATCTTTTTGATTCATCGTAGCATAAAGTGATGTGATCACTGATTGATTTTAAGCTTGAATATCAGTTTTAACATTTTTTTCCGAAAGTCATCACATTTTCCAATTTTTGAATTTTTGTTTAATTCCAGCAAGTTTTTCTTCTTCCTTTAAAAATTCTTTTTGTCGTTAAAACATTAAAATTTGATTTTTTAATTCTTGAGAATAATCCTGAAAATAACGAGAGTACAGTTTTAGCATAAAAATTTATCACAAAATAAAATTTATAACATCAGTTTTTTCGAGTGATTAATTTTTGGCTCCTGACATTTTTTGGAGAAAAATAACTTTTCATAAATTAACTTTTAGTTTGTTGTCTCGGAATGGTTTATCAAATACAGTTTTTTTTATTTTTGTTAATTCAGTTATCTTATGGATAACCCAACTTCAGTTTTAAAATTAATTGAAAAGATAGCAAAAATTTAATATTAAAATTGAACACGGTTTCAGTTTTTAAAAATTTCAAGATAAACAACTTTTTTCAACACTAGTTAAATATGTATTAATCATCAGTTTAATAAACCATGATACATTAAATTCCATTGATGTATCCAATAAATTCCATCGTTGAAATTCACAAATTTTAAAAAATAAATTAAAATGCTTTAACTTTTTCGATGTTTAATTTATTCTGATATTTTTGCTTGTACAATTTAATTGAAATCAATAGCTTATGCATTTTACAGCTTATTATTATTTAAAAAAAATAAAAAAATATAAAGTCAATGAAAAAAGAGGTGTGAAAAGCACGAGTCCGTCCTTTTTGGTCGTTTTTCCCTTTACTAGCTAATTATAAGAAACCCGACCCAAACGTCATGAACTCGCAACAGTGAAAGAATTTCTGACTTAGTTAAATGAACCATAATTTCTATAAAAAAAGAAAGTAATCTCCAGTTTTGCAAAAAGATATTTTAAGCTGTATCATAACAGTTTTAAATATTAGTCGTTAACTAGAAATGACAGTAAGTTATCAGTATTAATCCAGTTAAAGTTTTTAAAAGAACAGTGTAAGACCTATATGAGATTTAAATTAAAAATTTTTCAAATACTTTCTTGTCGCATGATATTTACAAGTTTTCAAGAGCTTTTCCATTAATACTGTGGCAACTAATCATCACATAAATAAAGCACCGGAATTTTCGTTATGCAGTTTTAAAAGTAGTACCGCTGAAAAAAGCTTTCATTTTCAAACCGATAGCAAAAAAACTATAAGCTGAAAACAACAAGACACGTGCCAGTTTATAAATTAAACCATATACGAAAATGTATACAAGCGCCACTAATTTGAACATTAGACTGAATGTCTTGAATAAAGTTTAGAAATTTTTTTGTTGTGGTAGGATTTACAGCTTGCTGTTTGAAGCTTGATAAACTTATGAGCATGATACAAGGTGTCAGTTAACATATTTTTTGACTTTAAACTTTATATGACAGCAGTTTAAGCACTTCAAATCAACCAGTTTTGACCAGTATTTCTGTTTTTTTAAAGAATCTCCCCCACCTCCGGTAAAAAACAGTGTCACCGCCATCTGTGGCTCCACCGAGCGGCATGTTGCTTTCAACGGTCTTTGATATTTTTGCAAAATTGCCACCGCCACCAAAAGCTACCAGTGGCACGGCAACACAGGTTTTAATTTGGAGGCAACTATCTCTAGTACAGCGCTTTCCTTATTTTCTTGAGTATACAAGCTTTCAAGTAGCGATAAAATATTGTAATTGCTCGTACAATTAAATATGTTAGATTTTATGTGAATGTATTTAACGATAAATACAAAAATAAAAAATTTGTAATAATTTTTGAACTTGAAAAGATTATAAAATAAAAAACTTACCATTAAATGATGGAGATACCATTTCCCTGGTTTCAAAAACAACAGCATAAAAAATCTCTAATGGGCAGATACATACTACTTTTGACACGCCATCTAGTATTATAGTCAATAATTTAATGAGTGATGTAAGTTGAACTGTTAGCTTTTGTCAGTTGGCTATGAGCTCATATTAGAATGCTAAACAATGCGTCAGAATAAACCCAGTTTTGAAATGACGGCTTTCGAGTAGCGATTAAATACACTTCAAAAATATTGATTTTTTTAATTAATTATAATAGCGCGTTTTCATATGAACTTATTTACACTCTAAATATAGAGATAGAAAAAAAACTAAACAAATACTATTGATAAATTAATTCCAATAAATTTAAAAAGTGTGAGTTTAAAGTTTTTTATATCACACATTGTTTAAGATTAATAAACATGATCGAAAATGCCGTAACAGTTTTAAAAAATAACCTCAAAATGCTATAAGCTTATAAGAAGCAGTTTAAAAAAAGAGTTTAGTAAAGGCAAGAAAATGATTTTATTTAACAAAATATCTGCTGAATGGCTTGCAGTTCTAGGAATAACACTGTATGCCAATCAAACAAATCCAACCAGTTAGAAGTTTTAATTTTCAAATTTTAAAACACCTTATAAAAATTATTAATACCTATGTTGACACAGTTAAAAAATTTTTTGGCGTTAATGAAATTGATTATAGCCGTTTTATCAGCACAGTAAAAGAAATAAACGTTTTTCGGAATTTTTCAGTATTTTCGATAGTTAAATAGCCTCCAGTTTTTTAACTTATTTTTATAACAATGAATAAAGTGACTACTATTGTCGGTCTTTTAGGAAATGCAACCACTTTCTGGTTGATGGCATAACATGTCACCAGAAAACTTAACTCACTGGTTCATGATACAGTTTTAACTTATAATAATTTAGTGATAATTTTCAGTTTATCAAACTATTGCAAAGATATACCTTAATTTAATGAGTTATTTTTTAATTATAAAAAACAGAAAATATTTGTAACATAAAGATATTGTTATAAAAAAGCGTGTCAGTTTTAAGTTCTTATCTAATGGTGATGGGATGTTGTTTATCCAGTTTTTAAAAGGAATGATAAAAAAGTTTTAATTGACCGATAAAAAATACCTAATATGCCACAGTTAATTTAATGAATTGGCTTTTATTATAAAAGAAGCGAAATCTGACCTGATGATACAGTTTTAAAGGAGCTCATTTGAGCCCCTTTTATACAAAAATCGACTTTTTTCATGCTAGTCAATTTTTCACAGTTTTCTAGTCTAAAAAATATATCTGCATTTTTTTGGGTTCATTTGCTATGCAGTTTTTTGAGTCATTAAAAATGGATAAAATCATGCTCGAGAACCTCAGTTTAATTTTCACTCTCCACCGCAGCCAACACTTAAAAAAATCCACATACCTCTTCCAAAATTCCGTCTAATTTAATAATCGATAATTTATTGAGTTTTTCCGTCAATCCTTTATTTTTGGATGAAATCATTGCAGCTTTGCAATTTCACCTGCTAGTTTATAGTAACGGGCAAATTGAAGGGTTAACATCATCATTTTAACTTTATTAACTTTTCTGTTTTGTTTAAGTTTGTCATACTCTGTTATCAGAGCTTCAGCTTCCAGTAATATTCCATGCAAAAAAAGTAGTAACACAAACGAAAGGAAATTTGCTTTAACAATTATTACACGATTTTAAATTTTAATATTTTTTGCACATAAGTTTAAAGTAAGCCCCGATTTTAGCAGAAAAAAGCTCTTTATTTCATTAAAATGTTTGAATGTACAACTTATCGTTAAAACAATATATAAAGTGACTACTTTTGTCGATCTTTTATGAGTTTCTGGTTGATGACATAACAGTGAGTTTAGTTGTCACAAGAAAATTGAACTCACTGCAAATGAAACAATTTTGGTTTATAAATTTTTTAAAGTAAAAAACCTTGAATTAGTGATAATTTTCAGCTTATCAAACCATTGCAAAGACATAGCATTATTTAATGAGTTGTTTTTTATTTTAAAATTTTAGAAAATATTACTAACATCAAGATATTGCTATAAAAAGCATCACAGTTTCTTATCTCATAGTAATGGGGATGCTGTTTATCCAGTTTTTAAAAAAGCAATGATAAGAAAGTTTTAATTGACAGATAAAAAATGCATACTCTAATGTGCCATATAATTCAGTGTTAGTCGAAAATTTAATAAGTTTTTTTAAATATAAAAGTAGCAAAATCATACAAGATGGTGGAGTTTTAAATGAGCTTAAAAAAGGCTAGGCAAAAAAAGAGTTTTTGTCGAATGAATATGGAAGTATACAGTTACATGTGCTGTAAAAACGTTATTTATTTCAGTAATCAACTTTATATTAATACAGTTTTAAATTTATTCATACATCTTTCATTCACAAAGTTTTTTTCAGTTGCTGTCTAAAAACGTTTATAGTACTAAACCGTTGCAAAGATATTTGTCAGGTTTAAAAAAGCGATAATCCATTTTCTAACAGTTTACCCATTCAAAGTCCTTTGTTATAATGATCGGGTCGCATTTTTCGCTGACATTCATAACCATCACTGAAGTATGTAATGTTTGTATAATATAATACCGTTTTTAAACAATATCTGTTATTCCAACGAGGAGGATGGAGGGGCCAGTTTCGCTAGAGAATAGAAAAAAACAAATACTCAAATGACAAACATTCGTTGCAATTAATTTTAAATATTGAATTTTTATTTCCAGTTTTACATTTAAGTAACTAAACGCATATCAAATATTTCTAACATGATAAATAAATATTTTTTATAACATGATAATAGTTATACATTAAAAAGTCAGTTCGTCAGTTTATCTATTTTGCAGAAGTCTCTGCGTCCATTTAGTGTAAAAAAACAATTAACTAACGTCAGTAAAAATTTTATCAGCAGCTTCGAAAATCGTTTGGTAGTTAAAAAGTCCACATATCTCCTCCAAACACCAAAATGCTATCCAGTTTAATAATCGGCAATTTATTCAACTGCTCCAGATTTTTATTTTTGGATGAAATCATTGCAGGTTTTGCTATTTCATCACACAGTTTACTAAAAAATTTTTTTTTTGAATTAATTAAAACATTTACAGTATAAAACTTTAAAAGTATAATCTTATAGGTGCATGTAAAATACACAATATACGCAGTTAAAAGCCAGTTTAAACTTCTCATGTTTCGCTCAAGAATCATAATTTTTCTCAAACTATGACAATCTTCTGTAATGACTAGTTAATTTTGAAAAAATTAAATTGATGTTTTTCATATGACTAAACTAATGTGATAAGTCATCCGAAACGTATTTGTTCTAGTTCTAAAAGTGACTAAACTAGAGATGGCAAGTCACAACGAGAGCATTTCCAAAAATTTGTGAATTGGTCATAGATGAATTCGAACCACCGACCGTAGGTTTAGGACTCCTGAACTCTGACCACTGAGCTATACGACCCACAACACATGAGCCATGGAAATGAATCACGTTTCAAACGAAAGATTAATCATCGAAAAACAAAATTTCTGCGGAAAAAAAGTAATCCTTTCTTTCATGCCAGTTTTTCCTCATAACTATTAGAGGAAACAACCAGATTACAGTTTTTTATAAACACATAAGTAATTTAAAACAGCACAGTTACAAAAAGTACTTTCTGAACACAACCACGACAGATTTTTATTTAAATCAAAAAAGTGTTTACAGTTTTATTTAATTTTATTGTCCTATCTCCCAATAAATTTCATTATTATCAGTTTTATTAGAGATAACTTTTGTCAAATCAATGGCATTCATTCTGAAAGCCATTGATTTGACAGTTAAGCTTTTACTTATAAGAACATATGCAAAAACGAATTCATCCGTTTTTAAATTTTCTAACACACGTATTTTTGTTAAAAATAGGTTTTCTTCGCATTCTACCAACAGTTTTTACTTAATTTTTTTAGGAAATTATCGCACCTATGCTGTTTATTAATTTAAGTTATACAGTTTATCAGAAACAAAAACTGTTAGTTTTTCATGCTAAAACTGCAAAAGATCATAAACGTGCTTCCACAAAATTTTTTTTGTTTATATCTTTTTGCCTTTTTGCGCGCTCGTTTTTCGAAAAAAAACATTTTTAATTTTTTTATATGTCCTTATTGTTGCCAGTTTTGTAACCTAACGTTAGATATATCAAATTTTTAATGCAATTGATAGTATCACAGCTACAGTTTAAATTAAAATTTAATTCACGGAAGATGCTGAGAATTCAGTTTACAAAAATTTCCTTTACGTACACATTCTTTAAAATATTATTAGTTTTAGCTATAAATTAATAACTTCGATGAACAGTTTATACGAATTTGTTACAAATAGTACAATCATAATATAAGCAGAAACACAAAGACATGTTGCAGTTTCAAATGCAACGGATAAAAAACTTTGCAATAAACAAAATGTTAGTGGTCTATAAACCGAATTCTAGTGGTCCAGTTAATTTTCTTCATACTATTTTACGTATTGATTTTTCATAAAACATTTTTAATTTTTTTTTGGATTCCCATTGTTGTTGCCAGTTTTGTAAACTCGCGCTAGATATCTCAGTTTTAATGTTTAATTTAAATTTAAATTGTGTGGTGGTTCTCGCCTCAATTTAAAAAAAAATTATAAAACCTATTATAACAGTGCCAATTTCAGCACAAATGTAACTAGCTTGTTTAATTTGTGATGCAGCATTAAAACGCCCTTCTTTTTCATTATTTACTGATAAACTGGCAAGATTTTTATATGCAAGGGATGCTACTATTTCAGTTAACAAAAGTTATTAGCATTTTTCAAAATCGTACCAACATTAAAATTATTAATCGCAACCCCCCTCATTCAGTTAATACAATTTTGTTAGATAAGTCACATGCATATTATTAGCAGAAAAAATTACAGAGGTACAGTTTCTGAAACTTAAAAAAAATTGAATCGATATTTTCATTTTATGGTTGTAAGAAAATGATGAACAAACGCGACAGTTTAAACCTTAAAACATTTCCTTTAGCAGAACACTTAACCTTATGGGCTAGAACTATTATTTTTATTTTGAAACCGCTATTGATAATGCAAATTTTTATCTTATTTATTTAGTTGAAATGTTTTAATGTAGAAACATAATTGCACAGAACGTCTCAGTTAATTTAATGATCTTTGTAACTATAGGTTATAATATAACCGTTATATAAAACAACTCTAAAAGGCAATGAATAAATACAGTTTTTTCAATAATATAAAGATTTGAAACATTTAAGTTGCTATACTCCCTGTCAGTTTTTAAACCTTACATTACATTAATTGATAATGATGTTACATTTAGCACACTCATAAAACGCATAACAAAAGTTTTTCAAGTTCATGTAACTTTAATTGTTTTTTTTTTCAAGTTTAGCACATATCCTGCTTGCTTCATGGCAGTTTATCAAACATTACATAGCTTATCAAAACAGCACCATTTTTACTCTACGCAAAATATGAGGACTTCTTTGCGATTGATTTGTTGCAATTTATTTGAAAATTAGTTGCGTTTTTTAAAAAATCTGGAATACATTAATCTCAGCATGAATTTGGACGTATAAGGATGTAATAAAGTGATTTTGTGTTTTTAATGCGTTTTAAACTCAAAACAGGCCTTATTTTTACAAAATTAGCTCACATTTAATGAAAACTAAGGAAAAAGTGCTGATTTAGGAGGTGGAGGGCTTTAAAAATTCGATTTTTTAAGAAAAAAAATTAAAATCATCCTTAAACCCTGCATTCATACCAACATTGACTTTTTCTATACTAATCCAGCTTTCTACAGTTTTGAGTTGAAAAAATATATCTGTGGTTTTTTAAATAAAGAGTGGATTTGGTCAGTTAAAGAATTTTCGGTATATTGAAAAATCTGCAGTTAAATGTTTGTTAAAAGAAAAAGAAACGAATTAGCAGTTATTCAAATTTTATAAAGAAAAAAATATTTGATAAAAAAATTTTTTAATGCATGGATAAAATAAAATAAAAATCAAATATCGCATCCTGAACCAGTTTTAATTAACTTTTTTTAATGTTAAAAGCTATGTTCTATTGTTTTGTTCCAGTTAATAAAAATTTACAGAATATAAAATATCAGTACAATTGTTTTTTATTTGAGCATCTGCCAATTATTTCGAAAAAATTGCAATCTTTTGAATCCTTTTATAGTAGCCAGTTTTTTTTGGCGTATTTACCATATTTTATTATACCAGTATCAAAAGTTTTTTAAGAACAGGTTTAATTACCAATTTTTTTTTCAATTTCGCTGCTTTATCTGATTTCAGTTCATAAAAAATTATCTTAAAAAGCTGCATCATTTTCACCACATATGACCGCTAAGATATGTGATAATCTGAATATCCGCAAAATCAACATACATCTCAGTTTACTTGAAAAATAACACTATTTGGTCTACATCCTATAAAATTTTTACAATACTATTTTAAACATTTGTAATGAATAATGGCAATGCAGTTTAACGTGAAAGAATGTCTGTTTCAAATCCTGAAGCAGTTATTGCTAAATTACAGTTATAACTAAAACTTATTTTTTTCTCAATTGCTTCTTTATCAGTTTAAATAGTTTTAACTTTAAAATATTGCAACGGCAGTTTGAATTTCATTATTGTGACAGAATGTTAGTAGGAAGGTAAAAAAAAATTCTAAAATTTTTACCTTCCTACAAAAACTTTGAAAACAAGCATCAAAAAACGATGCACTTATTTGGTGTTGTAAAATCAGTTGTATCTCAAAAAAATTATTTCGCTTGCTAAAACATTTATCAGCTCTGCTGTGTGAACTGAAAAAACTAAAAAAAAGTGAGCAACTTTTGTATAAAAATAAATTCCAGTTTCAATTATTAAAAGACAAAAACAAAATTAAACTGGTCCAGTTATTTATTCATCGATTTTTTACAATAAACGTAAAAGCGTGTCTTCAAAAAGCCTAACATCACGTCAATCAACACCAATGTACTCCCGTTTACTAATTTGAAACGCGAGTACACTGATCAACAAGGTGTCAGTTAAAAACTCTAATAAGGCATTATTGTCATCAATGCAGTTTAAAAATGTTGTTGTTAAAGCTTCAGTAAACAAAAATTTCCTACATATTTCGAAAAACATACCAGTTTTATCTCTAAATTAAAGTTATTCATGGCTAATACCGTCATTGAGTTATCACAAATTCGTTCGACAAGACATGAGTATATTATAATATTAGCAGAAAAAATTATAATTATAACACATTAGTTAGCGATTTAATTGACGCAGTTTAGAAGAATAAAAATCAAAAAGTGTCAACAGGTACTATTTAGAATTTGATAATTAATCTGATTGTCTTCGAGAATACTCCGTAAAAAGAAAAAAACATTTTTTGGCATCACAGCATTAATAAAATGCTTAAATATAATTCTTACTATTGATAATACAGTTTTAAATCTTTCTACATTAATATTTACTAAAATTGGAATATCTAGTACAATCTTTAAGTGTCAAAATACTCATGATTTCGATTACCAATTTTTTCAAAAGCTTTTTAAATTTTTTCGACCCAAAGATAAGATGGCCAAGTTCAGTTTTTCATTAATCTCACTAATAGAATTTGCAGAAAATCAAATATTGTTTGAAACCGATAGGGCCAGTTTAAGTGTTTCTTCCTTTTTCTCTAAAAATATTAGAAACGAAGAGCCACCTAATACAGTTCTATTAGAGCAATAATTTAAAATTTAATCGACAAAAAAGGAACCCTTTTTTAAAAATTTCAAAATAATGTTTTTTTGACTAATGCTTTTTTAGCTGCCCGAAAATTCCATCTAGTTTTATATTTTTTTTAAAGAAATAATAACCGATACATACTGTACAATTGACCAGTTAATTGCTATGGTTTTCATCATAACTTTTTCCTATATTTTTGCTTCAAGAACAAAAAATTTTGAAACGCCAAGTGCAACTCAAAGAACAATTTATACAGTTTTTTTTGCGAAATTGAACTTGTACCTGCAGCTGTATAATTCTTACGACCAACCCCGTTGAACATTTAACAATTTCAAGTTTTTAATTTTTATTACATATTTCATGGCTGGAGAATTTGAAACAGTTTTTATTTTCAATCATTAATTAATTCGTTATTGTTGTAACCTCGTGCTAGATATATCTAGAATTTTTTTTTGCAACCATCGCTTCAGTTTTTTAATGGTTAATATAGATAACTCAAATCCTAAAAGTTTTTCACATTCTTGTGGCTTTAATTGTTTTTTGCCAAAGCTTTAAGCTACGACAGTTTATCAAAAATTACAAATCTTATTAAAACAGCACCATTTTCATTTTTAGCATAAAATACAATGGGTTGTATTTGATAATGAGTTTGTTGCAGTTTAAATTTTGTTATTTAAATATTTTTTGTTTTGCGGATGACAAATTCGCAGACAGATGCTATCACATAAATTATGTCAGAATTTTTTTGTAAATAATTTGTAGCTTTTAATCTAGAAAGTCCCTTATTAACAATAACCAATCCTCTTCCTGCAGGTTATAAATATTATAATTTGTTTTATAGCTAAAATTTATTATTGTATTACTTTTTTCAATTTAAAGCTGATAATGCAGTTTATTTTACCATTTTTAAACAAGTATCGATCAAAATATTCCAGTAAGTCTACTATTAGTTAATTATTTAAAAAAACGTCTTTTATTGCACTTTATCTGATCTTTCTTATTTTTACTTTTATTTCTTAAAGTACTTTTAATAAAAAGAGCATTGTTTATGACATTTTCTTACCCGACACTGGGTGGTTTTTTTTGACAAATACATCAAAAAAGTTTTTATCAACAAAGCTACAAAAACCCGTTTTAAGTCCAAAGTCATCAGATAGATAATGAGACTACTTATGCAGTTTATTTATCATTCTTTTAAACAATATTTAATTTAAAATCAAATGTTATCAATTTATCCTTTCAAAAGGACTTTATTTTATTTGTTAGTTATTTAAACAAGCTTTTATTATTATTATAACTGATCCAGTTGCATTTTTGAGGTGTCCACATTGAAAACGACGTTTGAACCAAATTATAACCAGTTTAATTTTTGACAAAATGTTAACTACTTTTCCCAGTTTCATCCTTCTAAAAGAGAGCACTTTTACTGATGCATGATTTTATCGAAAATCTGTTGTTTGTTTAGTTGACTATAGAAAATGGCAGTTTTCAAATAAAAAACAAAAAAATACTTTTTTTTGAAAAATACAGTTTTAACGAAGTTCTTATTCAAAATTATTCTAAATACTGAAGCTTAAATCAATATTCGTCAGATTTATCTTACAACATTTCTCCTAATAGTATTTTTACACACAGATCAGTTAAAGAGAATTTAAAAAAAGTGAGCAACTTCAATAAATAAAAACATACTCCATTTCCGAACCATCAAAAAATTGTAGCTGAATTAAGATTCCAAAATTTTTAAACTTTTTTATTTTATTGTCTATTGTTCAGGCATGATGGAAAATAGGTTTGATTCATTTTCAGCCACATTTTTGGCATTAACAGTAAAAGTTTTCCGATTTTCTTTATTGATATTTAATATGTTACTTTAACATCAGAAAAAGTAGTAAAACCTATTCCATCAAATTGGAATATATAAGGGATTAAATATTAACAACAGTTTAATTAATCTATAAGAAATCCAAACAAATTACAACGATTTTGAAAAATTTATGGCAAAAAGCAGCGTCGGTGGCGATGCCGCCACTCCTCGAAAATCGCCGCTGGCGAAAGAACACTGATTAGCATATCATTGTTTTTGAATATTTTTGATACCGTGATATTTCTAACTGATAGAACTTACATATTTACTCAACTTTTATACATTTTAATTTTAAAAAAGTAATCTATTCATTGATTATTTTTTTCAAATACGCCGTAGACAAAACCAATCACCCAATGAAATCAGTTTTATCATACCAAACGGTTATGGTCAATTAACTCATCAGTTCATGTATTATGTTTAAACATCTGGGCCCCTTAGTAACTAGTTTTTTGGACTTGCCGTGCGTCAGTTAAACCAAGAGCAGCTTCGTGTCTAAAAAATCCACATACCACTTATAAAATTCCTGCCAGCTTAATAATCGATAATTGATTAATTTATTCCGACAAAGTTTTATTCCTGGAAGAAATCATTGCAGCTTTTGCTATTTCGTCATACAGTTTATCTAAAAAAATTTTTTTGAACTAGTTAAAACGTTTGCAGTTTCAAAGCTTAGAGTTACGTATAATCTTTTAGACGCATGTAAAGTAGTTTATACACAATTAAATTTTCTTGCAGTTTTTTATGCAAATCGTTTTGGTAGCAATTTGCTATAACATTTCTTGTTTACAGTTTTTAAATGATAAATTATTGTACTAAAGAAGATCAGGTCAGTTATGTTGTGAAAATAGCCATTTAAAAACATTTCTTTGTATATGTATGATTTGGAGACAGCAAGCCAGTTTTTTAAATATTAGTTCCTTTAGTTTTTGCTATGCAGTTTGAACTTCCCGTATTTTAGACATAAATTAATTTATTCCAAACTCTGACAATTACTTATTTTTGCGCTTATATTTGTGCCAATGTAAGTGCTCGCTGGATAACAGTGTTATATTTCAAAATGGCAATAAAATCGATATTCCACTTTTTATAGATTTGTCAAAAACATTTAATGAACAGCAATTAAATCAATTACAAAAAGTTGTCAGCTTTATTTCATTAACAATTCAAACGTCAGAAACTTTAGTATCTGTTATATTCAAGGAAACTATTGTGTCATCAAAAAAATGTTGACATCATCTTTTAATGGCATTCATTCTAAAATACATTGATATGTCATTTAAGCTTTAATTTACATTTTACGAGTATATACACGTACAGCTCGATACATTTTTATTAAATATTAAAGTTTTTTATTCTCTGCACTCTACCACCTTTATGAAGTTTTACCTTAATTTTGTAAAAAAATCGCCACATATACGCTGTTTATCACTTGAAAATTTTCAACCTGTGCATTTTTATTTAAAAGTTTTTTTTGCCTACTCTTAAATCATTAGAAAAAATTTTTGTACCAGCTTCAAATTCCAACAACGGTTTAAAATAATCTCCTATTTGTTTACTGATACAACTTTGTGAAATGAAAAATACTAATTTCTATGTAATCGTAATGCTCAAGCATGTCCTTGTTTTCTTCCTGGTCCATGTCTTTCAGCTTGTTGGATTTACTAAAAGGCTACTTAATTTTGCGAAAGATACAAAGAATTGATTGATCTTGATCAGTTTAATCAAACTAAATGTAAATCAGTGATTGCTCTCGGTGATACAGTTATTGCCCAACGACCAGTTTTTTACTTGCTAATTATATTTTTCATTGAGTTCAATAATTAACTCTGGATTCTTAGCTGCACACTTTGTCAATTATAAAATTTTAAATGTCATTACGGTCGACAAATCCTGTTTATTTAATAATTTCTATGCCATTTTTTTCAGCAATATCACAAATTATGTTTGAACAATTTATGCTCTCAAAAAGATGGAAATGACCAGTTATTCTTGATTAGTGGTGTTGTAATAGAACAAAAACTAATACCTAATTGTCAAAGATTTTAGTGAAACTCGATTTCTTTAAAAAATAATTGTGTAAATGAGCATATTTAAAACAGCAGTTTAATTTTTCATACAATCGTTCAAGTAACAAATCCATCAGTTTAATGAATAATTTTTGTAAAAACAATTTCAGCTTACTAAATTATTAATGGGTGATAAAGCTTTTAGCGATATGGGAATAATACTGCTCAAAAATCACTAATATTCTAATATGAAGGACAGTTTAATTCTTTCATAAATTATCATTTAAATGCATCATCATTTAAAATGAAAGATCAGTTTATTTAAGATGGTGATTCTTCATCCTGAAAATCATTAATGTTATGAAGTATGCAGTTTATTTAACAAAAATATTCTTGTAATGTCAGTTTTCAAATAAAAAACCAAAAAATACGCTTTTTTTACAGTTCCGTAGAATAGTTAAGCTACAACTCAATGTTGGCGTTGCGGCAGTTTAACCAGAAAAAATGTAAAACCGTAATCGATCCCTACATTTGACAATTTTAGAGTTTAAAAAAGTTTTTTTTGTACAATGGGTGCTAAAACTCTCTGCACATTTTTGTCATGTTTTGTCATGTTTTGTCATGTTTTTGTCATGTTTTGTCATGTTTGGTCATTTTGGCTTAAATTGTACTTAAAAATACCAAATTTTGAGTCAGAATTGTAAGAAAATGTATGAGGATTCAGGGGGAAACAAAAAATATGTTTTTAGAAGCCTGGTGCCTTCAGAATCTTGTGATTCTGAAGGCCTCCTTTTTGTCATGTTTTTGTCATGTTTTGTCATGTTTGCTGCTTTTGGCTTAATTTCTGTCAGAACAATTTTATTTTCAGTTAGAATTGTTAGAAAATCTTGGAGAATGTATGTGGAATCAAGAAGAGGTGTTTTTAGGATTCAGATGCCTTCAGAATCCTCAGATTCAGAAGACCAAACAATTTTTTTCCCTTTTTTTATGTATGAAAATACTTTCTTGGGTAGAATTTTATGGAGAATCTGAAAAAAATATTTTTAGAATTCTAGCGCCTTCTGAATCCTCAGATTCTGAAGTCTAAAATTTTTTTTTCTTGTTTTTGATGTATCACTGCATTTTTCGGGGTAGAATTTTATGGAGATTCTGATAAAGATATTTTTGTCATTCTGTTGCCTCCAGAATCCTGAGATTCTGAAGCTTAAATTATTTTTATTTTTTTCATGTGTAGAAACATTTTTCGGGGTAGAATTTTATCGAGATTCTGATAAAGATATTTTTTTATGATAATGCATTTACAAAATCAATGTTATTTGAAAAAAATAAAATTTTGCAACAGAAAATAGAATGACTTTTAAGTCCGGCATACAACAGATGTTCTCCATCGTTTTTTATAAAAAGTGCAAAAATAGTTTTGCTTTTTGTGCGGACCACTTTTTGCGAAAGAGAGAATGGAAAAAATAATGAACAAAAGCTCTTCGGTTGTCCCTCTTTTTTATTCGCAGACAATCGTGTATAAAGCTTTTACATGGTTATGTAAAGCATTAGCATCTTAAAAGCTTCAGAATCTCAGGATTCTGGAGGCAACAGAATGACAAAAATATCTTTATCAGAATCTCCATAAAATTCTACCCCGAAAAATGCAGTGATACATCAAAAACAAGAAAAAAAAATTTTAGACTTCAGAATCTGAGGATTCAGAAGGCGCTAGAATTCTAAAAATATTTTTTTCAGATTCTCCATAAAATTCTACCCAAGAAAGTATTTTCATACATAAAAAAAGGGAAAAAAATTGTTTGGTCTTCTGAATCTGAGGATTCTGAAGGCATCTGAATCCTAAAAACACCTCTTCTTGATTCCACATACATTCTCCAAGATTTTCTAACAATTCTAACTGAAAATAAAATTGTTCTGACAAAAATTAAGCCAAAAGCAGCAAACATGACAAAACATGACAAAAACATGACAAAAAGGAGGCCTTCAGAATCACAAGATTCTGAAGGCACCAGGCTTCTAAAAACATATTTTTTGTTTCCCCCTGAATCCTCATACATTTTCTTACAATTCTGACTCAAAATTTGGTATTTTTAAGTACAATTTAAGCCAAAATGACCAAACATGACAAAACATGACAAAAACATGACAAAACATGACAAAACATGACAAAAATGTGCAGAGAGTTTTAGCACCCATTGTACATGCTCATTTGGTCAGTCAAAAAATTTCAAGTTTCGCTATATTCGAAAACTTCGGTATAAATTTTTGTAAAAACTTCTATGCTATTAATTTTAAAACGCATAAAAAAATAAGCTAGAATTTTATTATAAAAAAAATGTTTGATACAAATGCATGCTTTTTTTAACAAAAAATTTGTTTTGTAAACGTAAGACTTCTTCAAAAATGGTTTGCAGTTTTTTATCCATTCACAAGCATAACGTCGATTCAGTTTTAGATTATTTTGCAAAAAACATTGGAAAAAATTACAGTCTGTTTTACTTTTTTTTACCGCCAATATTTTTAACATAACAGAACTTGTTCTAGCAATTTTTTAATCTCCAAAATCCAACACAAATGCAGTTTTTTACACTGATCAAACAAAAATTAACACAACTCTCGAAAATAAATTTTTAAATGTAATAAAAAGTCAGTTTAGTTTTTTATCTATTGTGCCATCAAAAGAATAAATATCATTATCTCAAACATCTGTTTAATTTTCGTAAGCATAAAAAAACTAATCCAGACATTTTAAAAATTCTCACATATCTCTTCCATCCAATTTAATAATCGATAATTTATTGAGCTGCACCGTTAAAGCTTTATTTTTTAATGATCCCTGAAAAGTTAGCTTATCTGTTGATGGACGTTGAAATTGATTTACCTAAAAATTCAGTTGGTACAGAATATGTCAGTTTAACAAAGAAATGTTCATTGTTAACAATGCACTATTGTAGAATTTTGTTACAGATTTTTAAAAGAAAACTCCGCTAATTTACACCTTTTTATCGCTTTATTTGACCACTTGTATTAAATTAGCAATTTTTTAATTTATCCATTGCAGCTACAAAAAAGCGATGTGTTGTCAATTTATATATTTAAGCCTGAAACGTTTTCATGACCAAGGATTTTGCATAATGTAATATATGAAAGCTAAAATATTTCAGAGAATCTCCAACTTCGTCAGTTTATACAATAAATAATAAATTTTGTTAATTAATTAATAGCCTTTTTCAATCAGTTTGGATTTTGCAGGTATTTATTCAAATGAGGAACAAGAAAACTCAGTTAAAAATTATGCTTTATGTTAAAAATATTTTTTTTTGCTCTTTCTGAGCTTTGAAGCAGTTATTAATACAGTTCTTGCTTTGACTCTGTATGCATTTCAAGACGCACAATTTTTGTGATTTGAACAGTTATTGTAATTAAATCAATAAATGGTATTTCTAACTTTAACAAAAAAGGGTTTTTCACCCCTTCAATAGATGCTTTGCAGATGATACAATATAATAAGCTAAATTTTGAAAAGTAGAAACTTCTTGATTTCTGCTTGTCAGTTTAATTTTTATATCTGTTGTGTCTAGATTAGAGAACCGTCCGTTCTCGAGAACGGACGTCCAGAAATTCAAAATGTTGATTATTAGATATGGTATAGCAAAAATAGATATCGTCTGCTATTTATTATGTCCATTAAAATCCCCAGATCGAGGACTTGGCCGCTGATATTTTTTCCCTCATTTTCCCTTACTATGGCGAGTATTTGGGCAAAATATGAGGTTTCAACTCCGCGCTATGGTAAGTTTTCTTGCATCTAAAATTACTATCATTTTATTATTTTCTTTTGTATGAAATTGTAAGTTAAATGGTGATAGTTTTGATTTCAGTGACAGACGTTTGATATTTTATTTGTTTTAGATTACATTATGAAAAAATAATGTAAAAAAATAATCATTTTACCAAAAAATTTAAATAAACTACTACCCATTGAGATCAGTTACTTTCAATTATTTAATCACAGCATGTTATATCAGTTTAGATTTTAATACTTAATTACTTTAATAGAATTTAAGAAAAGTTCCATGATTGTATTATTTCCAGCACATCTGGAGAATCACTCAATTCAATAATATTTGATGATGGTTCTTCTTTTGGAGCAATTATTGATGCAGTTAATGGTAATGATGTTTCTTCTTCATCCTGAAAATTAAGGTAACCATAAACAACATGCAGTTTATTTTAGAAATTAATAGTGTTCACACTACATTTTTTTAATGTTCTTTAATGTTCTGCAGAGCAGTAAGGTACAACTAAATGTCAACCGAGTTTAAGATAAAAGAAAATGTAAAACGATAAGTGAACTCTACATTTATTCAAAGAACGATTTTTTCCTTGCTAGTCAAACATTTAACAGTCTATGAGATCAAAAAATACATCTGTAATTTTTTTTAGCAGGGGTTCATTTGGTCAGTTATTCAAGTTTCACTTTATTTGAAAATAAAAATTTTTGTAATAGCTTCTGCGCCATAAATTTCACCATTAGCACAAATAAAGTTTAAATAGCGTATATGCTTAAAGAAATAAACTTGCAGTTAAAAATTTATTAACATAAAAAGAAATTTAATTGGCAGTTATTAAAATTATAAAAAGAAAAAAATGTTAGATACGAATCCATACATTTTTTAACCAAAAAATTTTATTCTAAACATATCGAAAATACTTTACAGTTTTTTATGCATTCTCATGTGTAAAATTATCCAGTTTTAGCTAATCCTGCAAAAAACAATTTTTTTGAAAAAAACTACAGTCAGTTTAACTGTTTTTGCCGCCACTTTTACAATATTATTTTAACATAACTCCAGTCAAACACGAATGCAGTTTTTTACACTTATTCCTAGTAAATAAACACAAGATTCGAAAAAAAAACTTTTGAATTGAAAGAAATCTTTTTCAATTTTTTTATGCACTGCGCCATTAAAAGAAAAAATACCATTTTCGTAAACATCAGTTTAAGCATGACAAAGCTAATTCTGACAGTTAAGAAAATTTAATTTTTCGAAAACATCAGTCTGATTTTTACTCGCAACTACATCCAACTTCCGCAGTTTAAAAATTCACGTACCTCCTCTAAAATACCATCCAATTTAATAATCGATAATTTATTGAGCTGTTCCATCAGTCCTTTATTTTTGGTTGAAATCATTGCAGCTTTTGCAATTTCACCTGCTAGCTTATAGTATCGAGCAAATTGAAGGGTTAACATCATCATTTTAACTTTATTCACTTTTCTATTCTGCTTCAACTTGTCATATTCTGTTATCAGGGCTTCAGCTTCCAGTAAAATTCCATGCAATAAAATGCATAAATTTGTCATACCATTTTTGGTTAGAGATGATCCAGGAAGTGTTAATTTATTGGCTGAAGGACGTTGAAATTGATCTACCTAAAAATGAAATTAGACCGTATCAGTTTATAAATAAAAAATTTATTGGTAACAATGCCTTATTGTAAAATTTTGTTACAGTTTTTTAACAGAAAATTGCGCTAGGTATCTATTTTGGTCTTTGTAACACTATGGTTGACCCCTTGTATAAACTTGACAGTTTTTTAATTTACGCATCGCAGCTGCAAAAAAGAGCGACATGTTGTCAATTTTAATATACAAAGGGGTTTACACCACCCAAGGATTTTGGAGTTATGATGTAATTTACGCATGCTAAGATTTTTCCCAGAATCTACAAGCTTGTCAAATAATAAATTTTGTTAATAGCTATATTATCAAAAAAGTTTTTTTTAGCTTTTTTTGAGTCCTGAAGCCGTTATTGATATAGTACCAGTTCCTAGCTTCAAATTTGTAAAAATATCAAATACGTTGTTTTTGTGAGTGCGCGTTATGAACAGTTATTGTAATTTAATCAATGAATACATTTAAAAAAAAAAAAGTTTCATTCAGCCCTTCATCAAATGGCTTCCAGTTTAACCTACAATATAATAAGCTAAATTATGTCAATTTGTTTAAGCTTTTTTAGGAACCTTCGATTCAGTTTTTTTTTGTTCCTAATGGTTTTCCTTTAAAACAATTGGTACTGGAATTCACAGTGTATTTTTATGTAAAAAAACTTTGCATTGATTTTTTGTAACAGTCGGAACATTAAATTTACTACAATATTTTTAAAATTTGATATAATTAATTTAAGCCCAATTAAATAAATTACAAAAATGTTCGACAGTTTATTAAGTATTTATGCAAAACTAAAATTATACCAAATTAACACCTATTCAGTTAAAAATTACAAAGACCTATATACTATAGCACTACCATTTTCAGCACAAATATTACGTATAATAATAATAACTTAAAATGAAAGTATCGTATACGGTCTTAAAATGTACAATCATTCAAATTGGGTTTTCTTCAGTTTAGCGGGCAATTGATAAATTTATTTTTAGTTTTTAAGCCTTAAGAAATGTATTTCATGTAATAATGAACAATACTGTTATATAATTCTTACGACCAACCACGATTAACACAACAAGAAGATTAGAAGAACTTACTTATGCAGTTTTCAATTAAAATCTTTTTTTTTAAACGCATAAAGTAATATCCCTCTTTAAAATGTCAGTTTTTAAATAATTGTCAATAAAATCAATCACAATTTACATAAAAATATTTAGAAATGCAACAAAGCATTAAGCTTGCGTTGAAGCAGTATAGTATATTTTCAGTAAATAGATATGCTAAAATCAATCACGCCTTAAACGAATTCATTGTTTTTAAAAGAATGCAAGTTAAATTATGCTTAGTTTTAAATCAAAAAGCAGTTTTTTGGTTTATATTAAAATAAGCTATTTTCAAAGTGCTAAAAATTTGCAATCAAAATACACTGCATGCCACCAAATTACACCAATCAGGTTAACATTAAATTATAAATAATATTATTTTATAGTAAATAAAAATTTGAAAACCTACTATGAATAACTTTTTTAAAAATTTCTTTTATGGCTCCCAGTTTGCAATCCTTTTCACAGAAATTATTGGTGCCTTGATGTTAACACTTTTATATTTCGATATTATTGTAAGCAATTGCTGCTACAGTATCCAGTTTTATGCTACTGATTATTTTATTTTTAAAAATGTTGAATTGTCCTTTTGAAAGAGATACTAAAAATTAATTTTATCGATGCAATAAAAGATGTTCTATAAGTTCTGTTTTTGTCATAAATTGTTTTTATGGCCGTGTAACTTTGGAACAGTTTCATTAAATACTTTATTTGTAAGAGTTTGTTACGAAGCAAATATTAGAGAAATATTCAGTTTTACCAAAGTTTTAAATAAACTATTTCAATTTTTTTAATCACAACATCAGTTTTTGTTTAATACTTAATCTATTTAAGAAAATTTAAGTAAAATTCCATGATTGTATTGTTTCTAGCACATCTTGAGAATCACTCAATTCAATCACATTTGATGACGGTTCTTCTTTCGGAGCAATAATTGCTGTAGTTAATGGTAGTGATGTTTCTTCTTCATCCTGAAACTTGAGATCGTGGTAAAATTATACAGTTTATCTAAATGTTTATGTAGTTTGTAAAGATAATCATTCGCTGCAGATTTTTTAAAGTCCTGCAGAATAGTTAAGATACAATACAATGCTGGAGGAATTGCAGTTTAAGATAATAGAATATGTAAAACCATAGTTTAACTCTATCGAAAGAGCGACTTTTTCTTTGCTAGTATCAGTTTTTAAATTTAAAAAATATATCTATAGTGTTTTTTATCAGTTGCTCATTTGATCAGGTTTAAAGTTTCACTTTAATCAAAAGTATTTTCCGTATAAATTTTTGTAGTAACTTCTGTGCCTTCAATTTTAACATTAGCATAAAACGAAGAAACGGTTTTACAATTAATAATTTATTGCAAAAAATGTTAGATAAGAATGCATGCTTTTTTAACCACAAATTTGTATTTCAAATGTTAAACTTCTCATGAAAAGGGTAAACAGTTTTTTATCCATTCTCATGTATAACAATAATCCAGTTTTAGCTTAACTCGCTGAAAAATTGATATAAAAAAGCTATAGTCAGTTTTAATTATTTTGCTTTTTAACATAGCACGATTTGTTCTAGCAATACGCAACGTTTTTATTTCCAAAGATAAACAAGAATGTAATTTTTTCACTAATTCAATTTGTTCACGTTTTTATCTAATGTGCTATTAAAAGAACAAATATCAGTTTAATTTTCAATATCCCACTCAAGTAAATTCTGACAGGTAGAAAAATCCACATACCTCCTCAAGTATTCCATCCAATTTAATAATCGATAATTTATTGAGTTGTTCCGTCAATCCTTTATTTTTTGATGAAATCATTGCAGCTTTTGCAATTTCACCAGCAAGCTTATAGTAACGAGCAAACTGAAGGGTTAACATCATCATTTTAACTTTATTCACTTTTCTGTTCTGCTTCAACTTGTCATATTCCGTTATCAGGGCTTCAGCTTCCAGCAAAATTTCATGCAATAAAATGCATAAATTTGTCATACCATTTTTTGTTAGAGATGATCCAGGAAGAGTTAGCTTATTGATTGACGGGCGTTGAAATTGATCGACCTGAAAATGATGCTATTAAAGAACATGTCAGTTTAAAAAAAAGAATGTTTGTTGGTAACAATGCCTTATTTTAGAATTTTGTTACAGTTTTTTAAAAGAAAATTGCGTTTAGGTATGCATGTATAACTTTTTAACGCTAATTTATGGTTGACCACTTGTATTACATTAACAGTTTTTTTTATTTACTGCTACAAAAAAAGTAATGCGTTGTCAGTTGTTTATATTTAAACGTTAAACAAATGATTTTTCACCTAATTATCTTGCAGTTATAATGTAGTTTAAGCATGCTCAAATTTTTCCCAAAATCTACAAGCTACTCAGTTTATACAACAAAATATAAATTTTGTTAAAGCCATGTACACTCAGTTTGGTTGTCAGTTTTTGTTCGAAAATGCTTACTTCACATTATAATTTGTTTTTGCAAAATGCTATTTTAACGATTTCTGGATCAACATTTTTTTAATAACCAGGGGTAACACTGATTCGCGGTGGTGCTATGGTAACTATTCAAAAGCGCAATAGCTATTGTTCCATACTCCAATCTTTACTTACTTGGAGAGTCGCCAAACCGTTATCACTCAGTGCAACCAACCAAATCTCTAAAAAATTACCTATAAAATTCTTATCATTTTTCAAAATTTTTATTTTTCTTTTCTAAAAAATTTCTCTAAAACAAAAACTCTATTATTCAAATTTTATTGTATTTTACATTGTTTTTGTTTTGTATTTTCTTATTCGTCTATTTGTGAGGCAGTGCTATATGCATACAAATAAGTAAATAATAAATAAATAAACAGTTTAGCATAAAAATATTTTATAAAATGAGCAAAAGTGGAGGCGATGGTTCAGTTATTTATACAAAAGAGCAGCGAAAAAACCCAGTTATTGCAGTTATTAATACATTTCTAGCTTCAAATTTTTATACATTTTAAATTCGTTATTTTTTATGCATGTGCATCATCAACAGTTATTGCAATTAAATTAATGAATATAATTTCTAGCTTTAGCAAAAAAAGTTTTATGCAGCCCTTCAACAGATGGCTTGCCGTTTTATCTACAATATTATAAGCTAAATTTTGAAAAGTTTCTTGGCAGTTTAATTTTTATAAATACTGCTTTTTCAAAAATTCTTATTTCTATTTGTTAAACCTGTTTTATCGCAACCATCGCTTCAGTTATTTTTTGTGGTTTGAATGGTTATCCATTAAAATTATAACTGATGGCATTAACAGTGTATTTTTTTGCAAAAAGCCTTTGCATTAATTATTTTAACACTTTGAATAGTAATTTTATCATACTGTTTTCCTAACTTGAGATTCATTAAAACCCAATTCAAAAGATTAAAGATGTTCTAGTGTTAGTTTTAATTTAATCTTTCAGAGATCAAGGACTTTTTTATAAATAAAGGCTATCCCATCAACGATATCATTTTTATCCACGCTTTTGTCGTCTTTTTACAAAGAAAATTAAACAATTTTGCGATCCTATACCAACTGCCAGTATATTAACCTTGTCTTATTGTATCTGATAGATTTACTTATTTATCAAATTACTTACAAAACTATTGAAATTCTGTAGTTCTAACAAAATTTTTCAAAGGTCTTGATTTCTTTGCATGCAGTTTATCAAAAATTATTGAAACCTGCCATAGCGGTACCATGCTTACGACTAATGATTGAGATGAAGAAGAATAAAAATGTAGTTTTTAATTAATCTCACTAATACGGTATTGTATACTGCAGACAATATCTACAATATTTTTTCTTAAAATACCAGAAATGAACAACCAACTGCCACATTTTAAATAGATTTCTGGATGCAGCTTAGAGAATAAAAAAATTCGCACTATACGAAATCAATTTTACTTTATAAGATAGCCCCATCAACAAGCAGTTTCTTATTTTATCTCCTCGTAAGAAGCTAGTTTTTTAAAAAAACCTCTAAAGCCATTGTCAAAGAGTTGAACAAATCCAATTTCGCATCTAAAATTGCTATCTTTTTATTATTTTCTTTTTGTAAAAAATTGTAAATGTAATGGTGACAGTTTTAATTTATTGACAAACGATAAACACTTTACTGGTTTAAAATTGCATCATGAAACAATTATTAGAGAAATAATTAATTTTTTCAAAGTTTTAAATAAACTACTACCCATTGAGATCAATCACTTTCAATTTTTTAATCACAACTTGTTATATCAGTTCCTGTTAAATAAAAATCAGTTTAATAAATAAAAAGAATTTAAGAAAAATTCCATGATTGTATTGTTCCCAGTACATCTGGAGAATCACTCAATTCAATAACATTTGAAGATGGCTCTTCTTTTGGAGCAATAATCGTTGCAGTTAATGGCAATGATGTTTCTTCTTCGTCCTAAAAATGAATGTAATGGTACAAAACAAGCAGTTTATCCAAAAGTTTATGTAAAGAGTCAAGCTGATTATTCGCTGCAGGTTTTTTAAAGTTCTGCTTAACAGTTAAGATACAATTCAATGCTGGCGATGCGGCAGTTTAGTAAACTCTTACAAAAAGAGGTTCCTTAAAAATATAAAAAATAAACAAAAAACATGATATTCCACCATTAAAGTACAACAGTTTAGCATTTTAATTTTTCAAATGATCTTTTTACCAGTTGTTGTCTTGTGCACTAAGCAATCAATTTCAGCTACAAATTAGGACACAACTTTTCTCGCATAATAAAGACGAGTTTGGTTGTTTCAAAAAATACTACAAAAATTAATGCACTCCGTTGTAATCGACGCAGTTAAATTCTTGTTTTATCTTTTAAAAGATATATCAGTTATAAAACATTTTTGAGGATTTCCTATAGCTTTTTGTATGGCTATATAACAGCATCCTGCAGTTTTTTCATCTTATATTCTCGTAACGGGCAGTTTTGTAAATATCCATAAAAATGTCAAAGTGTATTATTTGAAATGTTTCATTAGCCCATTGGTCTTTAAGAACATTACGTAAAGAAAAAGCATTGAACAGTTAAAAATTAACTTTTCAAAATATTTTCAAAAACGAGTGGCATTACCAGTTTTTGTTTTCAATAAGTATCAAACAGAAATTAATTTTCCAATTCTCACAGATTTTCTTAGAAAAACTGTTTAATTATTTTAAAATAACAAAAACTAGAGCACTTAAAACGTTGCTTCGTTCAAAAAGCAGTTTTATGTTTGACTGTGAGTTTTAATAAATAAAATGAATTAATTTTTCTCTCTCCAATCATGCTAAATGAACTGTCAGTTAATTCTGTGTTGGATACAAGAAAAATATGAACAGGTATAATCTGAAAACTCCTTGAAATATTAATTTTAAAGGCTATGAAAAGTCGCTATTAGAAGCAGTTAAAAATCACATTTTAGTGTTTATTGTAAAAATTTTAAGCAAATGCGCTTTTTATGTGCTCGAGATGTCCTCCGAATCAATGTTTAAGATTTCACATGAGCTATAAATGTATGTGATCAAAGATACAAATTATCAGTTTTAGCTCCAAACTTACTTTTTTTTGAAAAATTTTTACTTTTAATATTGCAATAGCCTAATATTAAAAGTAACAATTACGCAATAAAATTATGCGCTTTCAAAAACTTCCTTATAATAATAAGCGCAATCACAGAAGCAGTATAATCGGTCTAATTGAATTCTATTTTTATGCTTATCTTACCACGGAAAATAAGATTCTTAAATTTTTTTTAAACCAAGATTGAAACAAGTTTGTCAGTTTTAAAATATATTTGGAAAAGATATACAAGACTTTTATTAACCAAAACCAATAAAACTGCCATTTATAAAACAGTTTAATAAAAATCACTGATATGCAGTAGTCATAATGTCTTCATTAACAGCTGTTGAAAATTTTTGCAAAAAAAAAACCAATTTTTTTTGATCGTTTGAATAAAATTTTATTTTTAATGTTTAATAGATGCCATTAATTTTTTTAAACAACCATGGAGACAAATCCAACAGTTTTACTACAAAAAATGAAGAACATATAATTTGAAATTAAAAGTTCTTTATTACACTACAAGAACAGTCAATATATGAAATCTCATTTTAGATAGCACTAAATAAATGCAAAAAAAGTTACAACAAAGGTTATGTTAAAATAAAGGCTTGTTAAAGTATATTGAATTTGAGTAAAAGATCGAAAAATAATTTTGATCAAATATTTTGTGTCACATACAGAATTTCTTAAAACTTATAAATTACTTATTAGTTTACATCAGTTGTTCTGTACTGTGAAGAAGAACCGTAAAGTTAATGTATGTAAAAAGGATTAATACACAATTTCAACAAGAAAAACTTATTTATGCAGCTTTCAAATAAAATCTTCCTTTAAAAACAACATGTTTTCCACAGCTTTCTAATGGCAGTTATTAAATTATTTTCAAAAAATCCATAAATATTTACATAAAAATATTTAGAAATGTAACAAAGAATTATGGTTAAATTGAAAGTTAGTTAAAAGATATGCTAAAATCTATCATAGCTTACATGATGGAAAGCAGTTTTATTGTTTTTAAGATAAGATGCAAAGCTTAATTATGCATATTTTAAAATCAAAAAGCAGATTTTTGGTTTCTTCTGATGATAACATTGCGTGCCACTATATTATCCAAATCAGTTTAACATTAAAGTTTAAATAAAATTATTTTATAGTAAAGTAACAATTTGAAAAGCTTTTATGAACAACTTTTTTTTAAACTTCTTTTATGACACCCAGTTTGCAACATCTTTTGTTAATAAAGAGTGCCGCAATGTTACTAGTTTTAAATCTTGATATTGTTGTTTAAATTGAGATATCAATATCCAGTTTTATATTTATATATTAATAATTTATTTGTTTAAGATTTCATTATAAAACAATTAAGGAAATAATCAGTTTTACCAAAAGTTTTAAAAAAACAACTACCCATTGAGATCAGTTACTTTCAATTTTTTTAATCACAACATGTTATATCAGTTTAATGTTTAATACTTAATTACCTTAATAAGAATTTAAGAAAAGTTCCATGATTGTATTATTTCCAGCACATCTGGAGAATCACTCAATTCAATCACATTTGATGACGGTTCTTCTTTTGGAGCAATTATTGATGCAGTTAATGGTAATGATGTTTCTTCTTCGTCCTGAAAATGAATGTAATGATACAAAATAGGCAGTTTATCTAAGAGATTGAGTAATTTGTCAAGCTGATGAGTAAGTGTTTTCTAAAGTTTTCTACAACTCATTAAGCAAAAAAATGTAAAACCATAATCGCCTTCTACATTCATTTAACAAGCGACTTTTTTTAGTCAAACATTTAACAGTTTTTGATATCAAGATATATAACTTTTATTAGCAGCGCATTTGACCAGTTAAAGGATTTCAAGTTTCATTATATTTAAAAATTTCGGTATAAATTTTTGCAGTAACTTCTGTGCCATTAATTTTACCAAAAGCACAAATCACGTTTGTTTGGAAACGATGACAGTTAAATGTTAAGAAAAATATCTTTAATCAAAAAATTTTTTGATTGAAATGCAGTTTTTCATCTATAGATCTATTATTTGACACAAATTACGTTTTAGCTTATCTCGCAAAAAAATTAACTTATCAAAACTCAACATCAGTTTTATTGTTCTGCCAGTTATTTTACACAATTATATTAACTTTAATAAGCTTTCCTAGTGATGCTCAGTTTTTAATTGTTCACTAATATTAATTTTGTTTTATGCTACAGAAAAACTAATACCATCTATAAATCAGTTCTGTCTCTATTGTGCCATTAATAAATAAACATAAAATCAGTTAAATTTTTATAAGCTTGAAAAAATACCTGACAGTTAAAAAATCTCACGTACCTCCTCTAAAATACCATCCAATTTAATAATCGATAATTTATTTAACTGCTCCGTCAAGGCTTTATTTTTGGTTGAAATCATTGCAGCTTTTGCAATTTCACCAGCTAGCTTATAGTAACGGGCAAATTGAAGGGTTAACATCATCATTTTAACTTTGTTCACTTTTCTATTCTGTTTCAGCTTGTCATATTCCGTTATCAGGGCTTCAGCTTCCAGCAAAATTCCATGCAATAAAATACATAAATTTGTCATACCATTTTTTGTTAGTGATGATCCCGGAAGAGTTAATTTATCGATTGATGGACGTTGAAATTGATCAACCTGAAAAGTCAAGAAAGAACATGTCAGTTTAAAAAAAGAATATTTATTAATAACAATACTTTAATGTAGGATTTCGTTACAGTTTTTTAAAAAACAAATCGCGCTAGGTCTGCATTTTTGTCTTTGTAACGCTCGGTTTGACCATTTGCAAGTGCATTTGTATTAAATTTACAGTTTTCTAATTTATGTATTGCAGTTACAAAAAATGCGATATATTGTCAATTTTTATGTTTAAACTTTAAGCAAATGATTTTATGTCACCTTCCAGTTATAATGTGATTTAAACGTGCTAAAAAATTTTCCCAGAATCTACATGCTTCTCAGTTTATAAAATAAATAATTAATTTTGTTAATAGTCATATTCAATCAGTCTGGTCGTCAGTTTTGTTCGGAAAAGCTCACTTCACTTTATAACATGTTCTTGCTAAATGTTATTTTAACATTTCGTGATGGATCCACAGTTTTGTATACCATAAAAATATTTTAAAAAATGTGCAAAAATGTAGACGGATATTGCAGTTATTTATACAACTGACCAACAAAACAGCCCAGTTAAAAAAATTATGTTTTATGAAAAAAAAGGTTTTTTCGCTTTTTTAATCCCTGAAGCAGTTATTGATATAGTATTAATTCTTGCTTCAACTTGGCATACATTTTAAATATGTTATTTTTTGTATTTGAGCGTCATGAACAGTTATTATAATTAAAATAGTGAATGATTATTCTAGCTTTAGCAAAATAAATTTTATTTAACACTTCAACAAATGGCTTGCAGTTTAACCTAGAATATAATAAGCTGAATTTTGGAAAGTAAAAATTGCTTGAATTTTATTTATCACTTTAATATTTATAATTTTTCACATGTATATGACAATTTGTTTAAACTTTTCTTGGCAACCAACAGGCAACAGTTTTTTTGAACTATTAGGGAAAGCATTTGCCTTGCAGTTTTATGTAACAAAAATTTGCATTGAATTTTTTTTCAATTTGTTTAATAAAAAAATATTCCCGTTTTTATAAATTAAAAACATTCTGGTATCTGCGTGCTTCAGTTTATTTATACAAAACTTAATTTATCTAACTTATTTAATGATTTTTTTCGCACTAATTATGTTTTTAAAAAATTAAACAAACACTATCTAATGAACAGTATGTAATAAATTTTTTTTATCACAGTATTAGTTTTTTGCAATGAAAGTAAATAAATTGTTAAAATGCTGCAACTTTTCAGATGGCAAATGCTAAATGTTACTTTTATGTTGCCAGTTTTTAACCTTTCTTGAAAAAATAAACCAGTGTACGTCATGAACCAGTTACTCATACATACCCCGATTATTCATACAGTTATCAAAATCATTGCTCATCCATAAAACTTAATCTGATTTTTTTTAATAAGCGTAGATTCATCTTGAACGCAGTTTATAAGAATGTTGCAAAAACACCCTGGCAGTATCGTATACAGCGCAAATATAATTAACTTGTCCAATTTTTGATAGATCATTCGGAATGATTTTAAAGTTTGTGTAGTAAACTGCTAAAAATTTGTAGCACATCATTTTGCTTGAAAAGTTTTAATTAAATAAAGAATTTTAAAAGATTTTATTCAGCGCATAAACTAATAATAATGCTTTTTAAGCTACAACTTAAGAGTATAATATTCAATAAATTAAACATGATTTAGCAGATCTGCATGGACTCAATTTTTTAGATTGAAAAAAAAGCTTCTAGTATTTGTCAAACCAAAGTTCACGCAGTTAAAAATATTTTTTTAATGACGTTGACTGTATCCATCATATCAGCGCAAAGTAACAAACGTTATTCGGAATTTTTAAGTATTTTTGAATTCAAATTCTTTAAATGCACCCAGTTTTTTTAACTTATCGCTATAACAATGAATAAAGTGACTACTTTTATAGCACTTCTATGAACTGCACCAGTTTCTGACTGATAACATAGCATGCCACGAGATAACTAAATTCAATGCAAATGATATAGTTTTGATTTATAAGTTTTTCAAAGTAAATAGCCCGAATTATCTTGATCTCAGTTTATAAAAAATTACAAAATAAACATACCATAGCAGTACCATTTTCAGCACAAATAGAAATAGCTTGTCCAATTTCCGATAAAGCATTTGGAAAGAATTTTGGATCAGTTTCAAATGCCAGTAACGGTTCAAAATAATCTCCTGCTTGTTTAATGACATCCAAATTTCTCTTAAATGCATCAGCATTTGTATTATTAATAAAAGAATTATGATTTGGAAAGACTTCTGTTGCTTGATCTAAATATTCAACTTTTTCTCGCACAAATATTGATAACTGTTTGAGGGAATCCATATCAACACGAAATGTATCAGCATTAAAATGTTGTAAAAATTCTGATGGGAGTTTATGGGTTGCAGGTGCTTCTGGTCCCTTGTATTTTTTAGGTTCTGGTTGGGTGTAAAAGGCATCGAGCTCGGGACGCCAGTCATCAAGTGGTTCATCGGTGAGTTCTACCGTAGTTTCTTCAAGCTTTGGAAGCTGAAGCTGCTGTTGGTGAGGTGATTTTTTTCGTTTTGGAACTTTAGATGGCAGCGGTGAAACAACAGTAGGTGGTGGTTGTTGTGGTACGGTAAGTGCTGTAGAAGGTTGAGTAATCTCTGAATTAATTTGCATACCCTCTGGTAACATAATAACTTGATTTGCATCCCCCATTATTGCATAACCTTGTAAAATTTCATTTCCATCATCCCCTCGTAGCATCACTGGTACTGCTTGTAGAACGGATACTGGCTCAGGATCCGGTGGAGCTGTAGACTCAAAAGTTTTCGGAGTCCCTGGTAAGCTTGTTGTCAGTGACCCTGTTGTAGGAGAACTAGTCGATGGAAAACTTGCTGCAACTTGCATTCCTTTTAACAGCAATTTTCGCTCCCGTTGTTCTTGATAAACTCGATTTCGAATTGTTGATAGTGTAATACTTGTATTACAAACTTTATTTATGTAATTTGCAAATTCTGGTATATTTCGTAGTGGTAGTTTCCCATTAATAAAATCATCCAGTAGTTGTTTAACTTGTGGATCTTTCCAATTTATTGTTCGTTTTTCAATTGGTTGTGAAAATATTGAAAAATCCATTGTATTTGATCCTGAAAATGCAGTTTTTTCTAAAAATATAAGAAAATTGAGAACAGTATACGTCGCGCTAGCAATAAGTTTTTTTTAAATAATCAAAATAATTCAAGAACAATATATGGGTTGATACAGTTTAATTTACACGAGTTTTTCTCGAGCAGTTGTTTAATTTAAAATGTATAAATTAAATTACAGTTCTCAAAAAGCAAATAATTCTTTCTCGATATAATCGAACAAAATCAACAATCATTTAATTAAATTTTAGATAAAAAAATAACATGAACAGCAAAAAAAAAACAGATAATACTAGTTTTATAATGCCATGAAAATATTGACAAAATGACGTCAATTAGAAACAATCTAAGCTCACAGTGAATAGTCCGGTTTATAAATTATGGTTAAGATAAAGAAGTAAGGACGCTTCAAATTCAATTTTTATTGATTTTATTTTCGCTATAATTGTCAAATTTTTATCATCACGTCTTCCTGCAGTTAACATAAAAAACAAAGAAAAATTTAAAAGTTATTTTTTAAAAGGTTTGAACAACTCTGAAAACACTGTTTAGCACTGTTCAACCGTCGACCAGTTTAAATTTAACTTTTTAAATACAAGAAAAAATATGGCGTGAATTGATTTTTTTGGCAGTTTTTGTTGGGTAATAAATACTAAAATAAATTTAAAAAAATCCCTAATATCAGTTTATTTATTTTATAAAACAAAAAAAAATTGGTTGTTTAATTCTGCATTTCAGTTTTTCGTTAAGCCACTATGAAAAGTCCCAGTTTAAAAAAAAAATTCAATTGCCAACCCATTCACACAGTTAATACAAATTTTAGCAAAAGAAATCACAGTTTAATAAACATAGTAGCAATTTCTAAAACATGGAAACTGCACTCAACAAAATTTTTCTTCTATATTGAGCACACCCACGAAAATGACTTACTTGGAACCAGTTATACTCTAATTTTATCTTTTTTTGACAACCGAAAATGTAATTTCTAAATTTTTTGGTTGAGTTATTTCAAATGGTTCAGTTTTCGCCTAAGAAAATCAACAAAGCTTCGCAAGTTTATTATCTGTAATAAGTCCAATTTTACATGGATACCAGTTGTAAAACATTTTTGAACGTCTGTTACTACGCGATGTGTGGATATACCAGCAGCTTGCATTTTTTTGTTTATCAATCTTTACATACTTTATAGCAATTAAAAACCAATAAAGTCAAAAGATATTATTTTAAAGATTTGAATAAGTTCGATTTCCTTTAAAACTCTATTAATGTAATAACTAAAATAATGTATATCATTGTAAAAACTCTATTTTGAAAATTAGAAAACCAAAATTCCTATAGATACAGTTTCTCTAAAAAATACAATGTAAATAGTAAGCATGGTATTTCAACATCTTTGCACAATTATCAATTAAGTTTTTTAATACTGGTAATCCATTCAAAAAACAAATCATACTATCAAGCATCATCTCAGTTTTTTTGAAATTATAAATTAAGCAACAACTTTTCTTGCATTACAATTAGATAAACATTTTCAATATGAAGTTTCAATGCTACATTGCTATAAGCATAGAACAGTTTTTTGTTTAATGATCGACAACTCATCGCAGTTTAAAAATATTGAAAGAATTTAAAAATATGATGCAGCTTAACATTAAGTTTTCAAAAGTAATTTCAACGACAGATAGCAGTATGAACAATCAGTTTTGCATAAAACCAAAGAAAAGACATCGACAGTTTTTTAGATATTAAAATATAAAAAATGTTTAAGTATTTTTCAAAATTTCGTTATAATAACGTAATACAGTTTAAAATTTCTTTGTAATAATATTCACTAAAAATGGGAATATAGAGAACAATCTTTCAATTTTAAATAATTCTAAATTTTATTTCGCAATAATACTAATTGATTAAATAAGCTTTCTAAAATTAATACAAGTATTGGGGCTAACAAAAACTCTCATCCAGTTTAAATTAATTTACTAAAAGAATATTCCACTTTTGCCTTATTTATTTTGGCAAATAAATAAGGCAAAAGTGGATAGTTAAAATAGTAGCTGAGTGTTTTTAGACTTTTCTAAATTAATAAAATGTTTAAAAATCAACCAAAATTAGAATATCGATAACCCCAATGCCGTTTTAAATTTCTTGTTAATAATATTTGCTTAGGAGGAGAATGTCTAGTACAATCTTAAAATGTTCAGTTATTCAAAATTTAAGCAAGCATTCAATGATCTTTTTGAGTTTTTTAGAAGCAGTGTGGCCGAAATATAAACCATTTCAGTTTTCAATAATCTCACTAATAGAATTTTTTGGAATACAGTAGGAAAGAATATTTTTTTAAAAAAATGCAAAATGTACAAATTAACCAGTTTAAATAGAAAAAAAATTAAAATGTAGGTGGCAACAAAAAAGAACGCTATTTGGCAGTTTATAAAATGTTTTTTTCTGTTTTTTGCGAACGCTTTTTTGGAACAAATTCAATCATTTTTAAAACTTTCAAAAACATAAAAAGAAAAAAAATAACTAGAAAAAAGGGCAACAGCTTCCACGTAAGAAAATTTGTGGTTGAGGAGAAAAACTAAAAAAGAAGAAAACAGAAATGAGAGATGTCAGTCAGCAGCATTCAACATTCGATAACACACACACACGATGATTTAAAATAATTTTTTGTTGTTGGAAAAACACTAAAAAAAATAGGAAAGATGGAATCGTTTTTAAAAAAGAGTCTTTTCTCTCTTTTTTTCCGTGAACACACACATTTTTATGTTCCTTTTTTTTGTCTCTCTTGATTTCTGCAAAGGGCCGCCCATTTTTTGTACTAGACTACTAGGGTAGCGTGTGCAAGCGCGGGGAAAGAAAAAGAAAGAATTTTTTTATTAGGGCGTACACACACACCCAAACTGCTGGTATTATTTAACTAGTGAGCCACCCCGCCACCCAGACGCTCGTTCAACAAAGAAAGAAAAGGGGCGACGCCTTTTTTTTGTGCTGTTGATGGACATCGGACAAACTACACAGCATCAAGAAATATACCCAGGGAAGTGACGCACGGCTGCTGTGTTCAAAGCTTCTTTTCACTGTTAAAAAAAAAGTCATTTGAACTTATTTTTTTTCTTCATCTTTCAACATCAAAGAAAAAAGGGTCTGCTATTTTTTTTTGTTCTGTGTTTTTTTTGGTAGTAGTAGCCCGCCGCCGCTGCTGCTGCTACTGCCGTAAGTCTTGTCTTTCACCCAATCCCTATCTCTCAGTCTTCTCTCTTTTTTCTTCTCTAAACACACGTCTTCCACGTTTTGTTAAAAGTTAACACAGAAAAAAAAATAAATTCTATGTTTTTTTTTCGCCGTATGAGGAGGCAAAGTAGCAAGCAAGCAAAATGAAGAAGAAGACGACGAAAGACAAACGTGTAAAAAAACTGGGAAAATGAAAAATAAAAAAGAGTTTTGTTTTTTAGCAGTTCTTTTTAGGGTTCGTTTTTCTTTTGATGTTGGGTTTGCAGTTTAGTATGCCACAGACAAAGCAACAACAACAAAGAAAATAATTCCACAGCCAAGAATTCGAAACAGTTTAAATAAAAAAATTTTATAACTTATTTAACTCTTTCACCAAATCACCTACCTAAACAGTTAATTAAGTATTATTGTATTTTAGTTTTACCAAATTCTGAACTACAATTTTAACAAATTAATACATCGATAAAAAACTTCTTACAAATCTAACCGTATTAAACCTGACTAAAATTTATTGAAGTTTAAAAAACAACAAAAATTTATTGTGTGCTTGTACACTCAGAAACATTATCAGTTATTTTATTATTGATAGCAGCTTACTAATATCTATATGGTTACTGAAAAAATACACATATAAGTTTTGTTTCAAATCCTGCAGTTTGACGATTACTAGAAACCTTTAAAAAGTGATTAATAAAAAAAGCCAGTTAAATATAGAACCCTGAATTTCTTTCTCCATATGTGACCATGTAAAAACATAGAAATGATTGCTAAATTAGTTGACTTGTCAAATAATTCTATATAATAATTGTAATTGATATCTCCCAAGCAGTTTTTCAAGTAAAAAATTGGACTTTGTAAGCTTTTTAAGAAAACAGTAAATTAAAATTTTGCAACAATATTTTTGACATTCTTTTTTCTTTGATTCTGATAGTTATTCAGTTTTTTTTCTTTCACCGAGTCACTCATCTAAACAGTATTATGCCGCCTTTTCTAGTTTTACCATGTTCTAAACAATTGTTTTAACAAAAGAATACATTTGTAAAAAACTTATTTCAAACATATCAGTTAAAATGTAGTAAAAATTACTTAATAAAATCCCATGGTTGATGGTAGTTCTTTTTGGGAATCGTTTGCCTTTTGATATTGGGTCCACAGTTTAGTATGCCACGACAACAAAAACATTTATAAAAACAATGATTAATACTGCATGCTTTACCATTTGATTATTGCTAAAAGAAGTTTTACAAGAGCAAAGGAACTTTTTAATCAGTGAAATATAAAATTCTTAATTACGTCTCCAACTAAAAACAAACAAATGATTGCTCATTTAGATGATTTGTCAAATAATTGTATGATTTTTTCAGTCATTTTCAACTGCTAATATTTTTCTTCTTTTAGGATTCTTTTTTCTTTGATACTAAAGGTGCTTCAGTTTAGCATGCCACGAGCAAAGCAGCAACAATAAAAAAGAGTAATTGCACAGCAGTTGATGGATTTGAAACACTATAATACTACTATTAACCCTATCATAAAACCTAAAAAAATGGTTAATAAGAAGGACAGTTAAAACATAAAATTCTTAATTACTTCTCCATAGTATGACAACAAACAATTGATTACTCAACTATGTGACTTGTCAAATAACCATTTTGATTGTTTCAGTTTTATCAGCGCCGAAATTGACATATCCCAAAAAAATTTTTAAGTATAAATTTCGATATTATAAGATTTTTCGTGAAAACTTTAAATCAGAATTTCGCAACAGTATTTTTGTCTACCTAAATTGCTAATATTTTTCTTCTTTTAGAATTGATGCTTATTCAGCTGAGTATGCCACAAGCAAAGCAACAAAAAAGAAAATAATTACACATCCATAAATGGATATAAAGCAAAGCAGTTTAATAATAAAAGAAAATTTATTACTTGATTAATTCTTTAACCCAAGCACCCCTAAAACCAGTTATTTTAATATTATTGTCTTCTAGTTTTACAAATTCTAGACTATTGTTTTAACAAAAGAACACATTCTTAAAACAGATTTTTCCAATGTTACAATTAAAACGTTTTAAAAATTACATAATAGCAGGTTTCGATCTTTCTTTGATGATGGTTTCGAACTTAGGTATGCAACAAGCAAAGCACCAACAGGAAAATAAACAACTGCAGTATGAAGACAGTGACTAAAACTTGAAGTATAAAATGTTACTTGAATATCATTGGTTTTCAATTTTACCAACATGTTAATCATTACTTAAGAGACACTCTACGACAAAACTTCAAATTCTGAAAATCGAGCGGCACATTGAAATTTCTTTTGACGATTTTTTTTGTCCAAACGATAGAACTAGGTGAGAAAACACTATTCTGAAGGTTTTAGGGCTCTACCACGTATATATCCGGTTTGGCACGTGCGCAAAGGTCGAAAAATGCCAAAATTTCAAAAATTCGAGAAAATTTTTTGGTGAAAGCCAGCAGAATGATATTGCCCATGATTGTACACATATGTAAGGGCTATTAAATGGGTATTACAAAACATTTTTTGGTGACCTTTAATGCCGGTATTTCGTTAATTGAAATTTTCTATCATAGGAAAAAATTTTTATTCTACGTGGCCCAGAGCTATGGAATACATCATTGAATAGCCCAATATGTGAGGATTCTAAAAATATGTAGTTTGTAGTATTCCACTAGGTACTTAGGGATTTTCAGCCATAATAGTGCGCGCAACCAATATCTCCGACATCATCTCGGAGGCATAACTCGGGTAATATGCAAGATATTGACACATGGTGAAAAGCATTATGTAATACTATGATATTAGAGCACCCTGGGTGATTTTGGGCATTATTGGATATCATTTGGCAATATGGCGTCCATATGAAATTTTATAAATTAGCAACATGGATGCTTTTGGCAAAATGGCTGTAAATGACATTTTTTGTTAAAGAATGACTGTGGAATGACTTTAATAATATAAAATAAATACAATACTATTATATTAAAGCATTTAAGATCATATATAATGGAATATAAGGTCCTGAGGATATGTCAATTTTTGGCAATTTTCAGGGTATTTTTAGAGTATTACCAAATGATGAATAATGGAAGATATCGATGTTTTGTGACATTTGGGATAGAATCCAACATGTTTTTGATGATTTCCAGCAATTTCAAGCCATATGGAAAAGCCACATTGATTTGGTAACCACTTGAACATATACATATTTTACCAATGTAAAACTCAAGAAATCTTGATGCTGGTGATGTGTGAGTGACGATTGCGTTATCGTCACTCAACCATCATGCCAGGACATGGACAACGAAATTCTACAAAATAGACGTACTAATGTAATAAATGAAAACCGATACAGCTAGCAAATAAACCAAAAGGCGTACAAACGTTATTAGCAAAAAACTAATTCATTTAATGCAATTTGTTAATTTGTTAAAAATAGCAACTAAAGAAGAATCAATTTGTTAAAGAAGAAAGTACTGTTGTTGATCAAATCTTGATTATTTACCATATCTTTTAGTAACATTTTTCTTTAATAAATCTCTAATATCTCAAAACGTCGATATATTCTATTATTCAGCATTTGGTAATACCCTGAAAATACTCTAAAAATTGCATAAAAGTAGCACATCCCCATGACATCATAATGTTCAATATATAGTCAAAAATGCTTTAGTATAATAATTTTGTGTGTTGTTTATATTATCCAAGTCATTCTTGAACAATTTTTAGGGATCCACTCCACCAGATCCGTCCATCCACCAATTAGGGAGTCCCTCTTTTAATAATAAACCACGAAGTGACTTTGACTGATTTAAAAATTGTTTGTAGCAAAAACACACATAATACTGAACTTTTAATGAATGAGATCCTTTAGATCTCAACACAAAGACTTTTAATAGAAGAAAATAAATGACAACACATAAATTTAATCCTTTTAGCTGCAAGTTGCAGCAAAATCATCAAGATTTCTTGAGTTTTACATTGGTAAAATATGTATATGTTCAAGTGGTTACCAAATCAATGTGGCTTTTCCATATGGCTTGAAATTGCTGGAAATCATCAAAAACATGTTGGATTCTATCCCAAATGTCTCAAAACATCGATATCTTCCATTATTCATCATTTGGTAATACTCTAAAAATACCCTGAAAATTGCCAAAAATTGACATATCCTCAGGACCTTATATTCCATTATATATGATCTTAAATGCTTTAATATAATAGTATTGTATTTATTTTATATTATTAAAGTCATTCCACAGTCATTCTTTAACAAAAAATGTCATTTACAGCCATTTTGCCAAAAGCATCCATGTTGCTAATTTATAAAATTTCATATGGACGCCATATTGCCAAATGATATCCAATAATGCCCAAAATCACCCAGGGTGCTCTAATATCATAGTATTACATAATGCTTTTCACCATGTGTCAATATCTTGCATATTACCCGAGTTATGCCTCCGAGATGATGTCGGAGATATTGGTTGCGCGCACTATTATGGCTGAAAATCCCTAAGTACCTAGTGGAATACTACAAACTACATATTTTTAGAATCCTCACATATTGGGCTATTCAATGATGTATTCCATAGCTCTGGGCCACGTAGAATAAAAATTTTTTCCTATGATAGAAAATTTCAATTAACGAAATACCGGCATTAAAGGTCACCAAAAAATGTTTTGTAATACCCATTTAATAGCCCTTACATATGTGTACAATCATGGGCAATATCATTCTGCTGGCTTTCACCAAAAAATTTTCTCGAATTTTTGAAATTTTGGCATTTTTCGACCTTTGCGCACGTGCCAAACCGGATATATACGTGGTAGAGCCCTAAAACCTTCAGAATAGTGTTTTCTCACCTAGTTCTATCGTATGGACAAAAAAAATCGTCAAAAGAAATTTCAATGTGCCGCTCGATTTTGAAAATGTCGTAGAGCGCCTCTTAAAAAGTGGACATCCATAAATTTTTTTTACCAACCACAACTCAATGTTGACAGTTAAGATTACTTATTATGGAAAAAATGCGTATCCATAAATTGTTTTTCAACAAGGACAATTCAATCATAATAATTAAGTTTAAACAGAGGAGTATTTTGACAACCATGTTAAACTAGCTAAACAATCATTGCAATTTAAAAAAAGACTAAAATGTGTTGTGTGATTGTCCAATCAGAAACATTATCAGTTATTTTGTTGTCGTGGGTTTTCAGTTAAACAATGTCAACATTATTACTGAATAGAAATGCCTTTTTTTTCCAATGCATTTATATTCCCTAAAAAGAAAGCTGATAAAACCCTGTAATAAAAATAATCAGTTGCTTTAATAATTTTTATGTTTCACTTTTGCCAACACTTAAATTACTATTCTCAAAATCATATATGTACTCTACTTGATTTTCAATCATTCTCTAAAATAATTAGCTTTTTTCAATGTCGACAGTTTTTAATATTTACTATAAGTAGACGTCCACAAGTAACAGTTTCAAAAATTCAAAACTAATCATTTTATCTTAGCATTAATGCATGTTTCCTAAAACATAACATTTGGAAAAAGATTCTTCATTGAAATATATACTGTGTTGTAGTTCAGTTTGGTATAAGCAAGGCCACAACAAAAATAACAATAAAATGCACAAATAGTGATAAAAATGCCACAGTTTGCTAGAAATAAAAAATCAAGCATTTTCAGTTTTACTAACATTCAATGAAAATTACTGTTTAAGAACGAAATTGAGTGTATCGCAATAAGTTAAATTTAAGATTAGAAGGGTTTTTTATGACAAAATAAATATTAGCACTTCTTTATAGGGTTCATTGTTTTGATGTTGTTGTTTTCGCAGTTTAGTTTGCTTTAAGCACAATAACAACAGAAAAATGAACAAATGCAGTTTGATGAGAATAATTAAAATATGAAGTGTAAAAAAGTTATTCATGTATCATTGCTTTTCAATTTTACTGACATATTAATTGAAAAAATGGACATCCACAAATTATTTTTCAACAACGACAATTCAATCATAACAGTTAAATTTAAGCAAGGAGTATATTTCCATATACGACCGTATTAAACCTGACTAAATGTTATTGCAGTTTAAAAAACAACAAAAATTATTTGAGTGATTGTTCAATTAGAAACATTATTAGTTATTTTATTGTCGTAAATTTTCAGTTTATATTTAATTTTCAAACATAAAAATTTTTTTCAAGCACTACAATTCGATGATGACAAAAAACCTTTAAAAGTGATTAATAAAAAAAGCCAAACCCGGAATTTCTGTCTCCATATGTGACCATGTAAAAGCAACCAAATGATTAATCAATCAGAAGAGTAACCTACCTATTTATTCTTTCTGCCAATTTTTTTCAGTTTTAGCAACATCAAAATAACTATTATAAATAGACAGAACACTTACATACAATTTTTCAATGCATTGCAGTTCAATTACGAAAAATATAACTTACGTAATTTTTTTGCATTGAAATCATTCGACATCAGTTATTTAAAAAACATATGCTTAATTTTGCCACAAAAAATCATCATCAGCAACTCATTCAGTTTTTCAAGCATCAAATTAAATTTTTTAAACGATGAAAATAATAAGAAGAAATTTGATATTTCATTATCTCTTTTCAGTTGTTCTTAAAATTAATCATTTCTTTAAAGCGTTTTAAATTGCTACTTCAACAGTGAAATTACATTAAATACTAATCGTAAAAAGTTAAATATTGCAAAAAAATATGTCGATAATAAAAGTTCTTTTTAGGGTTCATTTTTTTGTTGCTAGTGGTCTTTCAGTTTTGTTTGCCACAAACAAAGCAACAACAAAGAAAATAATTGCACAGCCAATGTTGGATTCAAAACAATTTTGAAATAATAATATTTAATCTTTTTTTTATACTTATCCTTACGTATATACCTGCTTATATATGCGTACATAATCTAACAATAAATCTATAAAACCATCAGTTATTTAAGCATTGATTACAATGTTATAAGAAGGTTTGCAGTTTTACAGAAATATCAATTACTATTTCAACAACGAATACTTTTTTTTCAAATATTACATTTAAAAGCTGTAAAAAAATAATTTAATAAAATTCACATGCTGATAACAGTTTTCTTGAGTTCTATCTTTTGATTATTCTGGATTTTAGTTTTGCTTGTCACGTGCAAAGCAACGTAATAAGTTCCATAATGATTGTTATAATGATGAACCAATTTTTACAACAAAAGAAAATTTTCTTAATCAATCTTAAAAAGAATCAGCTAATAGAAATATACTATTATCCTCCAGTTTTGCTAACTTTCATATTACTCATATAACAAAGTGTGCATTTTTAAGAAAATATTTCTAAAATTTAAAAATTGAAAAAAAAACCTACTTGTAAAAATTCTGTTGCTGATATTCCTTGTAAAATTAATCCAGATTAATTTTTTATTTGTTTGCCAAAAAAATAACATTAAATACAAAAATACTGTAATTCAAAAAAATACAAGAATAAAAAAAACTGTTTAACTCGTTCACTTAAGCCTCAAAACAATTAGTTATTTAAGTACAAATATTGTTCATGCAGTTTTACTTAAACGTCCCCAGGTAACAGTATCAAAAATTTAAAAAGTAATAATTTATCTAATGGATTGTCCAGAAATCACGTGACCAAGAGGAGGAAGGAAGGAGTTCAAAAAACACAATTTTTTGGTTACGTCATGTCTACTCATTTTACTGTTATCTGAATAACATTAGAAAAATAAAAATTTTCATTTTAAAACAATTATTTAAAAATTGAGTTAAATGGTCGAAATAATCATATAGTCAAAAAAATGAAAAAAACAAGAAGTTTAAAGTTTTGAAAAATTTTATCAGTTTAAAGTAGTGTCCTAAAGGATTTCTCCAGCTTTGGCAATGTAAAGACTTTTCTGAAGCAATTGCAGTTTAAAAATATTTTGAAATTTTAGCACATTGACAAAAAATTAATACTATTTCTCATTTTTTTACACATAAAAAAATGCCCTCCCTTAAATACGGGCTTGAATGCATCTAATTTGGCCAACATTTATGAATTACCATTGAAAAAATCTTAATATGGACTTTTTTTTCAAATACACAAATATTGCAGTTCAGCTCTGATGAGCACATGATCAGTTAAACATTGTGATCAGAATTACATCAGCCAGTTATGATCATGTAAAGCCAACAACAAGTTTTTCCGCTTTAAATAAAAATTAAAAATTTCTTACTTGATTGCAGAATCGCAAATACAGTCAAAACAGGGGCATTTATTATCAAAAAAACATAGAAAAAAATTGACAGCTCATTTTTTTATAATCTAGGTTGTAGATGAAAATTAATTGTGTGTGATCAGTTAAAACTCACAAAGTATTTCTCCAGTTGTTGCCAGAGCAACGAATTAATTATTGCAGCTGTTTCAAAACAAAATAATCATTTTATTACTTGTTTATCCGTTGATACTCGTGGTCAGTTAAACAAATATTTTCATGGCATTTTCAGTTTTACAGCACTTCTTACTATAATTACATTTATCATCACATTGATAAAGCAGAGATAAGATTTTTTAAAAGTTACATTGTAATGGAGAAAGAAAAAACTTGTATTACTAGATAAATTTATAAGTAAAAAAGCCGTTTTTTTTCATAAAGTTTTACACATTTTTACTATAAATATACTTACTTTTTAATGATTAAAATGTTTTGTCGGATATCAGTTTTTAGAAAAAAAGATTTTGATAAATTTTGAAACACCGTTTTGAACAGTGCAACGCAGGTTGCTCTAAATAGATCTTGAGCTATTGAACTTTTTTTTAAATGTCTCAAAATAACAGTTTAAAAATACACAAAAATAGTTATTATGACCAACAAAATTCATCTATTAAACAACTTATTAAGAAAAAATTCATTGCAAACAGTTAAAAATTGAACGGAACGGTGGAGACACTGTTAAAAAGAAACAAAAATTATTGGATTTGATGCAGTTTAATAATAAAAGAACATTTATAAGTTGGCTAGCTTCTTAACCGAAGCACCCATCAAAAAAGTTATTTCTGTATTATTGTCTTCTAGTTTTAACACATGCTAAATTATTTTTTAAAGGGTGTGTCCAAGACAGCACAAAACTTTTCGATGAACTATCCCAACACGAAAGCAATAAAATTCAGGCTTAACTTCTAAAAACTCCGAATCTTAAAATTAGGATAGCAGTTTCTTTCTTAATTATTTTTTCTGATTCCAAAAATGGTATGGATGTTAAAAAGTGGTTGGATAAAAGCTAAATTTTAGCATTACTTGGATTATCAAGTTGGATATCCAAGGATTAATCTCAAACGGCTGAAACTCAGCTTATATCCAACTAATTTTTACATCCATACTGTTTTTGGAATCAGAAAAAATAATTAAGAAATTAGAAGTTATCAGAATTTTAAGATTTGGAGTTTTTAGAAGTTAAGCCTGAATTTTATTGCTTTCGTGTTGGGATACTTCATCTGAAAGTTTTGTGCTGTCTTGGACACTCCCTTTAACAAAATAATACATTCGTAAAAAACTTATTGCAATCTCTACAGTTAAAATGTTATCTGATAAAATCCAAGAGCAGACGACAGGCTTTTTGCGGCCTTTTATTATGTTTGTTTTGCAGTTTAATTTGCCCCGCACAATCAAAAAATACAATGAATAAAATTCAAACAATTTTACAACAAAGAAAAACTTCTTAGTTGATTTACTCTAACAATTTATATCTAAAAGAATCCGTTTTTTAAGTATTTATTTAAATGTTAAATAACGTTTAACAGTTTTAACAACGAATTTCAGTTTGTGCAGTAAAAAATGCTCTAAAAAATAAGATGACAAAACTCTTAGACTCATGGCATTTTTCTTTTGGAATTCTCTCTTTCATCGAGCCTTGTTTTAGATTATTTTGATACGAATAAAAAAAGCAACATTAAAGGAATAATGAATACCTAGCAAAAACTTCGAAAAATTTTACAAAAAGTGAACATTTATTGTCGTTGATCTCAAAAGTTATCAGTTGCTTTAATATCTTTTTTTACCAATTTCACCAACACTTTTATTACTATTCTTTTTTAAATATTGCAAAACTTGATAAAATCATATGATGCTCATAAAAAATTTTTTAGATTTTATTTATTTAGATGTTATTCAGGTTTAGTTTGCCCTGAGCAAAGCAACACCAAAAAATGATAAACACATTAAAGATCAGTTAAATAATAAAAAAAATATATATCTTGTTTTATGATAAAAACATAAATTTTCACCGTATCTTTAAAATAATTCTAAAATCCTATTGTTGATAGCATTTTTTCGGATTTGTTTTTATTTTGAAGCAGCAACAGTATAATAGACAATGAACAGCAACAGTTTTATATAATGATTAAAAAAATTGATGTGTTTATATAATCAATTATGACAATATCAATTCTTACCAATTTTCTCAGCATGTAATTAATTGCTAAAAATGTACACTTTTTAGCTACCGCAGTTCACCCACCTCAGTTAAATTTAAACACAAGAGTATTTCGCCAGATACGACCATTAATATTAAGCCTGACTAAATCTCATTGCAGTTTAAAAAAAACCAAAGATTTTATTGAGTGTGATTTCCATTCAGAAACATAATAGGTTTCAGTTTACCAGTATCTACATTATTACTAAATAAAAATAACACGAAATTGGTGTTCAAACACTACAGTTAATCCTGTCATAAAACTTAAAAAACTGTTATTTTAAAGAAGGTCAGTTAAAATATAAAATCTTCAATGACTTCTACCGTTATGACCATGTTAAAAAAATCATTGTTTGCTCAATTAGAAGAAAGTTTAATTGATCTTATTTATCAATTTTAGCAACATTAAAATATTGATAATGTAAGAGATACAATTTTTCTTTGCATTACAGTTCGATTACAAAAACAAAATTTTTACTTTCCAATAATTATTTTTGAACTGAATTTAGCTGCTACCAGTTTTTCTAGATATAAATACCTAATTTTGCAACAAAAACAATCATCAGCAACACAATCAGTTTTTCAATTTAAATTTTTCAAGCTTTTTTGAAATCTGAAAATTAGAATTTCGAAACTGTATTTTCGATTGCCTCTAACTGATAAACTGCGAATATTTTTCATTTATGTTTTTAATAAACCATAGTAGAAGTACCAGTAAAAAAATAAATTAACACTTTCAAACAAATAAATAATAAAAAAAATTTGTCGTTTGATTATCTCTTTTGAATTGCTCCTAAAAATAATCATTTTTAAAGTATAGGTATCCTTTTTTTCACTTTCAAAATTACTATAAATCATAAAAAATCCTATTAAGCAGTACTGTTAAATATGTCAAAAAATTTGATAAAATTATGGGGATGACAGCAGTTCTTTTTAACTTCGTTATTTAGTTTAGTTTGCCGCGAACATGGCAATAACAAAAAAAGCAATTGCCCAGCTGATGATTGATTTGTAACAGTTTAATACTAAAAGAAAATTTATAACTTGCAAAACTCTTACAAACAACCTCTAAAAGAGTCAGTTATTTAAATAATAATTGAAATGTTAATTAAGGTTCTGTAGTTTCACCAAAATTTCAATTGACAAAAATATTTTAGTCATCTTTTTTCCAAAACAATTGTATTCCCTAAAACGTAAGCTTATAAAATCTTATAATAAAAATAATCAGTTGCTTTTTTTATCTTTTTTGCTTCACTTTTGCCAACATTTACATTACTATTCTTAAAATCACATCTGTAAAAACTCATTCAAATAAATCAGTTAAATATCGCATGAAAATTACTTGATAAAACACTATGCTGCTCATAAAAATTTTTTAGGTCTTTTTTCTTTTCATGTAACTGGTAAGTTAGATTAGTTTGCCATTGGCAAAGCAGCAACAATACAATAAACAATAACAGTCTGATGATAATGATTAGAATTTGAAATGCAAACATATATATGTCATCAGTAATTTCAGTTTTCATGTTTTACAATTTTACCAACACATAAACAATTGCTGAAACAATGTATTTCAGTTTGTTCCTGTTGCTGATAACAGTTAAATTTAAACACATTTTTATAATTATGGCCCTTTTGAAAAAAGCGAACTCGGATTTGGCAGTTTTGAGCTAATATTAGTATATTTCCCAAGTTTCATTTTTTTAGCTCGAAATTCAACTTTTTTTATTTCCGTTTTTGCTCGAAGTTCAAAAAAATTATGTGTACGAAATCAAATAAAAACTATGCGGAGACTTTCAAACAGTTTTATAACCAAAAAAATTATTTTTAGTTTATGCTGTACTTCAATTGTTATCATAACTTAACATAACAAAAGGTCACGTAGCATAAATTAACTTAAATCTACTATCAACTCTTATGGCGGTGCAGTAAAAAGAAAAATTATAGCAAGAATAAAAAGTCCCAGTTAAGCAAAAAATAAATTTAAAAACATGAAAATAAGCTATCTCCGCTTCGCGCTCTAAAACGAGCGGAGAACGAACGGCCAAAAACCTAAAAGCAGAACACATGTAACACAGTTAAATGTTGTGAAAAATTATTTGATAAAATTATAAAGCTGGCAACAGATTTTTATAGAATACTTTCTTTCATCGATGCTGTTTTTTTTAAGTTTAATATTCCACGGGCAAAGCAACAACACAAACAATAAATTGCCTACTCCACAACCCGAAACAGTGACAACAAAAGAAAATTTTTTACTTTCAGCAACTTTTCAGCTGATAAAAGTATAGACGTTTTTCAGTTTTACCAGTTTTTAAATTACCATAATAACATACAAAGTTCATTTTTGATGGCTGATTCGATCGATAATGATAAAAAAATTGAAGTATAAACATAATCAGTATCAATGTTTCCCAGTTACGGCAACATGTAAATTATTATTGAAAAAATCCAAAAACTTACATGATAAAATCCTAAAATGATAACATTTTTTCTAATAAGGGTATTTCTTGCTTGTCAGCAGCAGAGAAACTACAAAAAAATTAATATAATAATGATGAATCCTAACACCAGTTTTGCAACAAAAGAAAATTTTCTACTTTTCAATCATTCTCAAAAATAATTAGCATTTTTAAAGATTTACTAACCGTTGACATCCCAATGTAACAGTTTCAAAAATTCAAAGTGTGTACCGCGATGATTTAAATTTAAGCCCGGAAGTGCTTTTTATGACAAAATAAACAGTAAATTACTGCAATGTTAAAATAAACAAAACGTTATTACTTTAAACAATGAAAGTTTTTTAAATCTTTTTTCAAATATTATAGTTCTGAAAAAATTACATGATAAAATCCCATGGCAGATGGCGGCTCTTTTTATTATTGTGTCTTTCAGCAAGGCTGTGTTTTTGCAATTTGCTTTGACACAAGCACATTAGCAATAAATAATTAATAATTATACAATTAGGGAGCGCAGCGTTAAAAATTTTTAAGAAAAAATAAAAAAGAAACGGCAACACTGCGGCACGGCGTGGTAATGTTTTCTTGGCGCGAAAGAACTCCCTTTCAAATTTTTTAAACAAAAAATTGATAATTTACAGAAACTTTAAGATACAGAATCCGCTGATAAATAATCATTTTTTATAATTTTTTTTACAACAACGCTGAAACCAGCCTTATTCTACCACGTAGAGTTGTTAGATAGCATTAACGTTAAATATATAAAGCGTATGCTTGGTTTGAAACATGGTGCTAAAACCGGTGGATTCTGATGCTATTTGCATCATGCCTCTGTGGAATGTTTTTTAAATCGCGTTTTTATATTTTAATAATGTGCTTATGACATTTTTAAAGGATTTCAATTAGAGTTTTTCGAGAAAATGTTTTTAGTTCGCTTGTTTTAGCTCATTTTCTACAAGAATCGTCATCAAAGAGAAAAAAGCAGCCTAAAGAAGTCGTGCTACTTGAATAAAATACAAAATGGATATTCAACTTTATCATAAAATGTTTCATTTATCTCAGCTACAACTTCCATCAATGATTTTTGGTCCATCTGAATGTCTTCAAACTATGTTTAAGCACTAATACAGCTAACATCATCATGGTCAAATACAGCATTATTTTTATTGTTCTTCTTGGTATTAGTCTTTCTTTTGCAAATTCGTCTGGTAATATTGATGTATCTGGTGATACAGGAGGAAATGGATCATCATCATTAAATGAAACATCAGGTGGAAATCAAATTTGTAAATTCAGTTCTGTCTGTTATTCATATGGTGGAAGAAGTGAAGGTGGAAAATACCTTGGAATATTCGTTGGTAAATGTAATTTATCACATATATGAAGATGATTCTGGTTGTGGTGGTCTTAAAGGTTATTGTAATTCTACTACATCTCGTTGCGACTGTATTGAAGGTAAGAGAATTTTTTCCTTAATTATATATGTATGATATATTTGGTACAAATTTTAGGTTATAAGGCAAATCGTTTTGCACTTTTCACTGATGCTATCTCTAAGCTTTGCAATTCTAAAGAATGCTCTGGTAATAATGGCGATAAATGCTTTGGTCTTCTATGTAATTCTGGCCGATGTATGTGCTAAACTAATATATAATCTGTTTAATTCTAATATGTATGTTTAATTATTATTTTACCATTTTTATAACTTGCAATAAATTATTATTTATATATATTATCGTTCACGTCTTAATTATAGTATCAAAGTATTTTTGGGAGATATTTTTTGATCTTTGCAAGGAGAAAGATTACGGTAATTGATACATGTGTATTATGTTTTAAACTAAAAATCCATAATATCTTTTGAATTAACATTATTGTTACATTAATTTATAGACTGCCATTATTATTAAACACTAAAAATTGATTCAGCTGTACAAAAACCATCAAATTAAGCTATAGAAATGAACAACTTGCTGACATCTTTTGTTTGCGATATTTATAGTAACTGAGACGAGAAAACATAAATTATCTCTAATTGAATAGATAAAAAATTAACTGGAGATTATTATAAAAATATAAAAAGAAAAAATGAGTAGAGATCTTTTACGGCATGCTTCAACGAAGCTCGAAGTTCAGAAGTATTAGAACGCACATGATTTTGTTACGCACAGATCTGATCGCAACTAGCGCCATTTGGCAAAAGCTATATATGTAATAGTAGGGAATTAGTTGCTGGATGTCAAGACAAATAAGAGAAAGATTAAAAAAATAATTTTAGCAGTAATTTTTGGTAAAATCTGTAATTATTTTTTATTGTTAAAAAAATAAGAAAACTTTAAATTCCTTTTCCGTGCGAGAGTTCATATTGCATTGTTACCACGCCGTGCTGCGGGAGTGGAAAAGAAGCAAAGAGAGTGTTCTTTTTTAAAAAAATACACTGTGCGGGAGTGACAGAGAAGCAGATACAATGTCTCTCGCCGCCATTAAATTTTAAATCGCTTGTCGCAAATCTAATGGCATTTTTTAGCAATTAATTATAAAAAAAATCCAATAGTGCCATTAAATCACAGAGATCCGGGGCTATCTGAATATATAAAAATTTATAGTAAAATCGAAAATTTTTTTTGACGCTGCGCCCCCTATATACAATCTTTGACAGTTTTATGTATATCAAAAGAAAAAACTTACTTTTGCTGACCACAAAATTTATCCGTTTCTTAAATTTTTTAAAATTTTACTTAGCTTTTAATTTGCCATGGGCCAAAGAAGTGATAATAATCAAAATATGAAGTGTAAAAAGCTATTTCAGTTTTATCAACATGTTAATTATTACTGAAAAAACGGACATTCATAACTTACTTTTCAACAACGACGATTCAAGGAGAAACATAGTCAAGTTTAAACATGGAGTATTTCTCCAGAAATAACCATATTATACTTGCTAAATAGTAGATGCTGTTTAAAAAAAACCAGAAATTTATTGTGTATCACAAACATTATCAGTTATTTAGTTGTCGTAAATTTTCAGTTAATCAATATCTGCATTATTACTGAATAAAAATATACATAAATTTTTTTTTGAATGTTCCAGCGAACCCCGTCTTATAAATTAAAGAAGACCAGTTTAAATACAAAATTCTAAGCTGTAAAAACAAACAAATGATTGCTCAATAAGAAGAGTAGTCATAATAGATAGAACAATTACTTAAAATATTTTAAATGTATTGAAATTTTATAAAATGAATGAGTCTTTCACCAAATCATCCACCTCCACCCACCCCAAAAAAAAACAGTTTATCAAATATTAGATTAAATTTTTAACAAAAGAATACATTTGTATATCATGTACTTCAAATGAAACAGTTAAAATGTTGTAAAAATTATCTGTTAATATTCCAACGACAGATGACAATTCTTTTTAGGGTCTTTTTTATGATGCTTGTTTTTTTTGTTTAGTTTTCCATGAGCAAAGCAACAATAAAAAGTTATTGCTTAACAGTTTAATGTAAAAGAAAATTTATTACTTAATTACCTAACTCTTTCTGCCTCAAAAATAAGCGGATTATTGTTTTTTTAAAAGATTTACCAACTCTTAAGTTACTATTTTAACAAAATAAACACAATTATTAACATTGTGCTTTACAAATGCAAATGTTACAGTTAAATGTGAAAAAAAATGTACTTTATAAATAATAACGTTGAGATTCATGTTCCACAGTTTTACCAAAATTTCAATATCTGTTTTAACAGTGAATTTCAATTAGTACAGTTACAAATTAGATGACAAAACTCTAAGGCTCATGGCATTTTTAATTTGAAATTCTTACGTTCATCGTGCCTTTTTTTTGGATTATTTTGCTACGAGTAAACAAAGCAACCATAAACACATAATCAATACACGACCAATCAAGAATTTTGAGCAGTTTTACAACAAAAGAAAATTTATTTTCGTTGATCTCAAAAATAATCAGATGTTTTAATATCGTTATTTTTTAAAAATTTTGTCAGCACCAAATCTACTATTCTTAAAACAATCATATATTACGGATAAATGTTGCAAAAAAATTACTTGATAAAAATCATATGCTGCTTGTAACAGTTTCTTTTCGTTTTTTTTCTTTTTTAAATTCCCTGGATATTTAATTTAGTTTACCGGGGGCAAAGCAACACCATAAAAATACATTAAAGATGCAAGTTTAAAAATTTATTGCTTGATTAACTCTTTTTTATTTCTAAAAATAATCAAGAGTATTGATTTCATGTCTTTCATTTATACCAACAACTAAATTGCAATTTTCGTAAATTACGGTTATTAATATTACAGGTTAATACTATAAAAAATTACCCGGTAAAACCCTTTTACTGGTAACAGCATTTTTTAGAAACTTTCGTTTGTTGATGCTAGTTTTTAATTTGCCAAGGACAATTCAAGAAATGAAAATATAAATGTGGAAGACAGTTTAATGAGTATTAATTATACAAGTATTACTTGATCAGAATTTTCACCGGATCTGCTAAATCCGGTGGAAATCCTATGGTTGATAGCAGTCCTTTTTAGGGTTCGGTTTCCTTTGATGTTCGTTTTGCAGTTTAGTATTCCACGGGCAAAGCAATAACAAAAAAACACATGCAATGATGAACAATTACAGTTTGATGATAATAATGATTAAAATTTAAAGTGCATCAAAATTGTTGTAAAAAATCACTTGATAAAATTTTATGGCTGCTAACAGTTTTTTACAGTATTCATCGGTACTGGGGTTTGGTTTGTCGCTTTACCGCGGACAAAGCAACAAAACAAAAAATATATTCCTCATGATGAAACAGTTCTGTAACAAAAGAAAATTTATTACTTTCATTTGCATTTTCAATTAATCTTTAAAAAATTTAGCTACCTAAAGTATTGACATCTTTCAGTTTTGCCAATTTTTAAATTATTATTATAATCTTTGTTATTGTTAAATGCATTTAAAAGCAACTATTCAATTGTTTGATAAGTCCGTTCCACTGGATTGCTTTGCCATTTTTTTAGTTTTCGATGAAATTCTTTAATTTCTTCTTTAAAAAGTGCCTATGGGGGTTAGTTATCATGTCCAAAAGGTACTTTTTTTAGCGGATTAAAATTAGCATGAACAGTTAAACATTGAGCACAAAAATATTTCTCTGTTAAAAGTTATTTTGCTGTTTAAAAGCGAAATAAATTATATTACCAACTTTTTGAACCATAAGCGCAGTCAGTCAATTGCATACATATTTTGCAGTTTTTAACAATTCTAAAATTATTATTGAAATATACATGCTTGAAAATTTTTTGAACAGAAGAGTTTGAGGACGGTTGATCACTTAATTTTGAGTCATAGAGTACTTTCCTGTGGCAGCAACAGATCAGATGATTTTTCTATTCTTGGAGGGTCATCTCCTACTTACTTGCAGTTGTATCAGCATCTACCATATGACCAAAAAAATACACAATTGTTTTTTGCAACTATTTCAGTTTGACAATCATACACACATTAAAATTTTGGAGTACAGTTAAATATTGAGTCCTAGAATATTTCTTCAGCTATGATAATATCAAAAAGAAAAAAAGGGATTGCAGTTTAACGGTAAATAAAAATTAAAAGCATTTTGTTGAACCAGAAGCTTCACCATTTCGTTGAAAATATCTTCTCAAAAATTTATTTCATATGCTATAGCATGTCGATGAAAAAAAAGCTTTAAGAAATGACAGATTAATATTTTAAATATTGAGACTTGAATTTGTTACGCAGTTATGACCATATCAACCTGTTAAATAATTAGTTAAAAATATAACAAAACAATATTAAATGTCTTGACAGTTGTCGCGACATTATTGCGATTTGCATGCTTCTCGTTCTTGACAAAGTGTGAATGAACGAAACCTCTGAAATCGTATATAAACTTTCTTTGTCCATTCTCTTAGGCTCACTGTTGTTCTTTTCTCTCTCTATTGTATTGTCATCACCAGTCATGTGAAGAGGCCATTTATGTCCCCCTCCCCTTCCCCTTTCCCCGCTTGTATCAAAAAATCTCCCCAATCCCCGCCCTTTCCCCTTCGGGTTTAAAAAAGTTCCCCTTTCCCCGCCCTTTTCCCCTCCATTTCCCCTTTTTTTCCCCTTCAAAATTTTTTCAACAAGTGATTTTTGAGAAAAATTTTTTTAAAAAGAGCTAAAAACCGAAAATTTCGACTTAAATTGTACAATAAAGGCTAACAAGGAACAAAAGAAAAAATTATAGGTGTTTTATAGGCAGCAAATAATTAAAATTAACTAACAAATTCCAAAGTTTTGTTGTTAAATTTACAAAAAATTTTTAATCCCCTCAAAATCCCCTCGGCAAACAAGAAGCATCCCCTTTCCCCCGCCCTTTGCCCTCCAGTTTTTAAATTCTCGCCCTTCCCCTTCCCCAATCCCCCGGGGCGGGGAAAGGGCGGGGGCTTCATATGACTGTATTACAGCAAGTATTCATGAAAATTGACAAATTTTTTTTAAATGAGACATCAGCAAAAGCATAACATAATAAATAAATATATGGATGCCCAGTTTTTAACAAAATTTAAAAAAAGCTTTCAGATATGTCATTTGTAAAACAAATATCAAATGGAATTGGTTTTGTTAAAAATTGATTTTTAAACTTGTTGTTAAATTAACTCAATTAAATTATACTTAACTGCAAAATAATCCAGTTAGAAAACAGATTAATTTGTTATATTGTAATGAAGCAGTTTAGAAATCGTAATAATTAAAACAAAAAAAACATGGAGCAGTTTTATTCAAAAAATTAAGCTTTCAAAATAAAAAAAATTTGCCAAATTTACTGGTTAAACATTAATGGTAATTTTAAAGAAACTCTAATTAAAACGATAAAAACTTAAAACTTTGAATACCAAATTTTATTGCACGAATACCAAAAGATGAAAATAAATGAGCAAATATTAAGAAGCAATTAATTTAGAATCTGTTTAATTTCTAATACAACTGGTATTAGAAATTAAACTGATTGAGAAAAACTTTGTAAGCATTGGCTTTTACAACTAAAACTACTTCAGTCAATTGTTATATTTCTCAGTTTCTGATTTACAATTCTATATTTTGCAACTCGAAGTCAGAAATATCACGCGTTCCATCATCTCAGTTTTTGATCTTAAAAAAGTATGCTTTCATGTTTATGTCAAAAAATAAGTAACTAAAAGGACAGAAAAATGTGCTTCATTGTCTTTACAAAACAAATGTAAAAGCGTCAATTATAAGTTCTATTTTACTAACCCCTTAAGTTACTTGGTGCAGTTTTTAATGTTTTTGTGATTCTGTCAACTCAATCAGTTTCATTATTACGTGCTTTTATATAACAAAGAATTTTCAGCCGTCATTTTTAGTCATTGATTGCTTGAAAATTCAAAATTTTATCAAAAGTGATTGTTAAAACTGTAAAAATAAATAAATTTTGTAAAATTGCTTTTTTAAACATCAAGAGTTAAAGGCATTTAACAAACGTAATTGTTTAATTATGAAATAATATCAGAATTGGAATATTTTAATTTAATTTTCTTGTAAACTTAAATAACATGGAAATTTATCTCTCCGGAAGAAATGGACTTTTGGATGCAATCAGTTTTATTTAATCAATATCTGAATGTGTATGTCTAAAATCTGCGAGTTTTTAATAACAACCATACATTAATAATTTACTGCATTTTTACTTTTATAATAATAAGGCTGTGTTAATTTGAGTCAGTTTTAAAAAAAATTAAATATAAAATAAAAGCAAAAGCACGCAATACAGTGTTTTGTTATAATTTGATGAATATTACGCATCTAACATTTGTTACATAAATATATTTCTTATTGTGAGTCATAAAAAAAGTAATGTCTAACCATTGATTGACTCATCTTTGTCAATGACAGTCTTATTTGTAATTTTACTATTATTATGTTTTTTAAATTTCTTGTTTAAGTTGCTTTGAGGCAATTCAACGAATATTCATTACAGTTTTATTTATATGCTGTTTTAATTTTTTTAACCTAGTTATTATAACGGCAATGATCGTTATCTTATAAGAATTATCAAGCTCGTAAGTTTTAATTCTGAAAAGCTGTCATTTAATTACAGAATTTTAAATAATTAAATATACTTAGGATTTTAGCTTATTCCATTTTTTCGCTTGTTTTACTTTTTTTTATGTTGTAGAACAAGCTAATATTCCATCAGTTTTTTCTTCACCATTGTCAAAATGTATCCTCAGTTAAAAATGTTACGTCCATTGATTGCCGAATTCAGTTTCAGAAATTATTCTCTTTTTTTACATTTCCATCTCCTGTTGACAATTCTATCTGTAATTGTTATCGTGAACAGTTTTTTAGCGTTCTTTTTATCTCTTATTTTAAGTCCACGTAATAGCCTTTTAATATCATTTTTTTATACGTTGAAATCTATTTTCAATTTTTTAAAAATATAGTTACAGTGATTATAGAACATTAGCTGAAACAGTTTTACAATAGAAATCTTACCGCATAAAGACGATGGCTTATTCAGTTTTTAATATTTTGGCACTTTTGATTCTTCCAGTTTTTTTTGATTATCTTTCTGTCACTACTGTTAATTCTTTCTCGAATCTCTTTCACACGCAGGTTACCCAACTTGAAGTTTATTTAAAGCAGTTTTATAAAATAGCTTTTGGATATTTTAAAGCTTCATTTTAACAAAAATCATACTTAATTATTTTTATATAATTCTTTGTGCTTTATTTGCTTTTAAAGAACTGCTAAAAGAAGAAATGCAATTATTTTCGATATCAGTTTTTTTTAGAAAACAAGACTTTTATAAATTTCAGAACACCATTTAAAAACAGAGCAACTCATGTTGTGCTAAATAGATTTAGACCAAATGAAGTTTTTTAAAGGTTAAATAGCCCCCAGCTGCAGTTTAATAATTTAAGAAAATAGTTATTATGGCTGACAAAATTCATCCATTAGACAACTTAATAAGAAATAATTCGTTGCCAAGAGTTAAAAAATGAAGAAATTATTAAAAGAGTTCAGAAACCCATATGAAAACAGTTTTTTACTTTTTATAGTAAGTTCACATTTTTTTAAACATAAATCTTACAAAAAGCAATCAACCAACATTCTAAATAAATCAAAGGATATTTTAAAACCTGCAACTTTTTTGATAATACTTTCCAACAGAGGCGTTTCGACCGTTTCCCGTAATGATAAATGTCAGTTTTAATTCTATCTTCGTTTGTTGGCTTGTGTGTTCAGTTTATATTAATGTAAGCAGTTTAACTGCATTCAAGGATATTAATATTAGACTACCAAATCAAGAACATCAATTTTTCTACCTAATTTCTTCGTTTTATAGCTACCAATCCAGTTTTAACTACTATTTTAAGCTTCCTTTCTTTTTGCGTTGATATCAAATATTGGTGTTTAGCATTGGCTGTAAATACATTTTTTCGAAGCCCCAGACTCGTTGCAGACAGTTAAATTATTACCATGTTTTTACTTGCAATTAGCTCGTTTTCCTTGTCCATCTTAACAACTGTCTAGAAGATGTTAAATATTGTTTATTATTGTTCGTTTTATATAAATGATTAAAATGTTTATGCATCAGTCAACGTTTTTCAGTTTTATTAACAACTTTGCTGAGAAAAAACAGGGAAATTGTTTTTCTCACATATTTTAGTGTGACAATGACGATAGATGCAACTGAATTTTCGTGGACAGTTAAACATTCACCCCCAAAATATTTAACCTGCTATAATCTCATTTAAATTAAGACAGAAGATGATTTCAGTTGAAAGATGACACAATAATTTATTACTTAATTTCTCACAAGGGACCGTTTTCAGATGTCCACCCCAGATTTTTTCGTCATAGTGGGGAATCGACAGCTCATAGCAAGGTATGAAAAACCCCCAAGGGATTTTTGCTGCTTTAGCGATTTATGGATTTAATAGCATTTTGCTATTACACAGTAAGTAGCAGGCGATGAACGTCATAGTCTGTAAATAACGATTGTGATGATTTTAGATGGTGGAATATGGCAAAACATAATTTTTCATAAATAATTAATCATATTCCATGCATTTACAGCCATCAAAAACCACCACAAACGTATTTTACAGTCTATGACGTTCATCGCCTGCTACTTACTGTGTAATAGCAAAATGCTATTAAATCCATAAAAAGCTAAAGCAGCAAAAATCCCTTGGGGGTTTTTCATACCTTGCTATGAGCTGTCGATTCCCCACTATGATGAAAAAATCCGGGGTGGACATCTGAAAACGGTCCCTTGTCAGCCACAAGCGTAAACAGTTATTTTAATATTGATCTACCACAGTTTTATTAGCATCTGAAATATTACTTTTAAAAATATCTACACAAAATTTATTTCTTTAACAGGGGGACGATGGCAAAAACAGCTTTAAAAAATGACAAGTTAACATATTCTGTTTAGCCATGGGCCCTCAATCGTTTCTCCAGCTATGACCATATTAATAAACGTAGTTAGCTATTTCAATTTGCTGATAATTAATTTTGCCAATATTTAAAGTGTTATTGAGAAAATCTATACATACAGTTTTTTTTCACTCACTACAGTTCAACAATGGAAATTCAAATCGCCAGTTTCTATAAATATGAGCGCCGTAATATTTTTCCGGCTATAATCATGTAAAAAGAAATTAGACTAATATCCTGTTTAAAGATAAAATAAAAATCTGTTTCAAGATTACAAATATAGCGAGTTATCTGATTGCTCACGGGCTCATTTAGCATCGGATTCAGGCGGAAAAACTTCTTATTGTGAGAATTTCGCGAATAATGTATTTAGGGCTGTAATTTTATTATTAATCGGTTCCCTAGATCCAGACTTAAAATTCTTCTTTGTGGATTGTGTTTTGAATAATTAGGAACCTCAGGACATCAAAATGACTGATATTTTTGCTATTTTTGAGCAAACTTCTTATTGTGAGAACTTTTGATATCGATAACTTTTATGGTTTTTAGTATTTGGAATACGTTGAGGACATATAAAAAAAAGATTTCTTCTTTGGCTTTTTTCGATATGTAACCTACAACTGCAATGCTGTTAAAAAAAGTGCTAAAAAATGCTGTTTTTTTAATTTTGACCTGCAGAATCCGGGAATCGCTCAGTTTGAGTTTCAAAGTGTATTTTTGGTGTTTCTGAGTTGTTCTTCATCGATTTTGACAAAGGCCACCGGAACCGGCCTTATAAGGTACTTAAATTAGCCCGTGTGCTGGTGTATTTCAGTTATACATACACAAAAATTGAAAATAAACCAGTGAAACCAAAGAAACATTTTTGGGGGGTTTTCACACCTTGCTATGAGCTGTTGATTCCCCACTATGATGAAAAAATCTGAGAGTAACATCTCAAAACCGTCCCTTGTAAGTTTGACAATTGAAATTTAATATCACCCCCATAACATCTATTTTAAGAAAGAAAGAGTTTCCACTTTTTGCCATTAATATCCTAAAATAATGGTTGCACTTGTATTGAAAATTCAGTTTTAATTCTTTTAGCTTTTTATTACAATGTTATTTTTGACATTTGCAACAGACATGCCTTGCAGGTTGACAACGCTCTAGAAAAAATCAGTTTTATCAAAACTTTATTTATTTTCTTTTGCCACAGACAAATAACAACCAGAACAAAATTTATTACTGTTTGATAATAAAAAAAAATTATTGGTAGATTTACTTTTATTTACTGTGATGATTTGAATATGTAATGCAGTGTTACTAATATTTTTATTACTATTACACATATATATTGAAAAATTTTTAGACATTTTTTTCTAGTAATTTTTTAGAACTTCACCGCATCCGCAGTCAGTTATTTAAGCAGCAGAACTTATCACAGTTTCTCAAAAAATTAGAATTACATTATAAAGGACCTGAAAATTGTAGTAAATGATCAGTTTTGAGAAAAGCATGTAAGTTTTTACTGTTTGTTAAAAAACTATAAAAAAAACATTTCATTTTTTCTGCAAAAGTAAAAGTGTCTCGAATTTAGTAAAAAAACAAAACAAAAACAAGATAGGGGAAAAACAAGCCGTAGGATAAGGGACAATAGAATGCAGTTTAAATATAATCTAAAATACGAATTTGTTTATATTAAAAGTAGATACAAGGTTTTACCTCATGCTTAATTTATTATCAAAACAGAAATTTCTTTTGATATCTGCAAAAAGCGACAGTTTTTCTTAATTTAGGTATTTTTTGTAAGCTGTAAAGAAAGCAACAGTAAAACTATACAAGTAAGCATGCTTTAATCGTAGCTGGTTTTGGAATTTTATTTACTTGGGCAGGTTGATATTTCAAATTAAGCTGTTCAACGTTGAAAGAAGAATTTACACTAAAAAAAGGTTTGAATGAACCAGATCAGTTAAACATTGCCGCCAAAATTCTTTCCAGCTATAATAAAATACAGTGTGCCCATAAATGATAGAGCCACCCCATAAATCGCTGCCATGAAGCTAGGATTAAAAGATATCGACCAAAAATTAATTATATGATGGTTCTTTTTATAATTATCAGTTTTTTTAATTTTGTTTTACCAACATTTACATTATTACTCAAGCTTAAGTATAAAATTCTTGAGCTCAGCTAAAACAAAATTGCAATTATTTTTAAAAAAATAGATTCAGGAATGGAGGAGCTTTAATGTTTTTTGAAAACCCAGATGAACAGTTTTACAAAGTTGTATCATATCAATTGCACATGCAGTTAAAATTTTTATAATAAATATCAAAGAAAAACATACAAAAATTTTTAAATTTTTAAGGTTTTCACTGCGAATACTGAAATACAGCTTATGATACTTATTATGTTCATAGAATAGGTATTCCAGTTTTAAATGTTGCAATGTTTTGTGATTAACGCTTATTCGAAAAATGCAGAAACATTGATAATTCGTTATAAGCAGGTCAGAAATCGTAGCAATTAAAATAAAGAAAAAAACATGGTGCAGGTTTATAAAAAAAAGAGAGCTTTCAAATGCGTGAACATTTAGAAAAAGCAAGACATATCGACAGTGTGAAGATTAACGGATATTTCAGAGAAATTTTGATTAAAGACATACAAACTTAAAACTTTGAATACCAAATTTCACTGCAAGAATATTATAAAATGAAAAAAATAATAAAATTTTAAATTGCAGCATCGCAATGGTCATGATGCGGTAATTTTAACTCAGTTTAATCTCTAATAAAACAAAACAGGATGCACTTTAAATGTTATAATGCTGCTAGTACATATGAGTCATCAAAACCAGTTATATCAGCTACAATTTGGCATTAATTTTAACTCAATTAATAGATATTAGATTTAAAGGTTTTACAGAGGAAGAATTATTAATGAATGAATTTCAAAACACATCATTTGTTAAAATTTGCCTGGATGAATTATTTGTTTGATTTTTTTTTTGCGAAACCTTTGATAAAAATTTAAAAGCCTGTTTATTTGATAGTAAGCAATATGACGCAGTTTTTGAAAATTTTTAGAAAGCATTAGCTTTTACAACTGCAATCACTATACACACACAATTATAATTAAACAGTATTCCTCAATTTTCAGTCTAGAATTCTATTTTGCAAAGTGCTGTCAAAGATAACCAAAGCTTCAAAATTGCAGTTTTTGTCTGAAAAAATTATTATTAACCTTTATTTCAAAAAAAATTATTAAAAGGCCAGAAAAACCTGCCTTGATAAAACAAATGTGGCACTGCCAGTTATAATCTTTATTAAAATTTCAAACAATTTACCTGCTGCAGTTTTTAACATTTTTGTGATTTTGTCGACACAAATATGATATAAACGTTTTTTTGCACTGATAGAAGAATTCAAAGAAAAAGCTTTATTATTTGATCATTATCAGTTAAACATGGTGTTTTCCAATTACGTTAGCCAGTTCTGATCACGTTAAACAAACAACAAGGTTTTGCAGTTTAAATACGAAATAAAAATTTATTACTTGATTGCATAAGTGGTGCACCGTATTACGCTTACAAGGGACCGTTTTCAGATGTCCACCCCAGATTTTCTGGCCACTATGTGGGATCGATAGTACCCCTCGAGTAATGAAAAACCCCCAAGTGCTAGCTGCCCTTTCGGGCTTCTACAGAAGTTATGGGATTCTGAAGTTTACTAAGTAACCCACGACCCCCTGGTCGACGATATAAGGGGAAAAAATCGAAAAATTTCTTTTGTCACTTTTTTGAGTCCAAATGGTTCAAAATAGTTTTTTTAGTGTTAAAAACTATTTTTATGTGCTTTTGAAGCATCTGGAGTCACTTTTTTGCCTTCGGATTCTGAATCCTCAAAATGACGAAAATCGAAATACTGATTGGTTTCCCCCAATTTCTCGTATTTATAGGTTTTCAAACACGGAGAATTCAATAATGAGCTTTGTTTTTCTAAAAAAACATTTTTTCGTGCCAGGATTCTGTTTTCTTGAGAATCTGAAGTCATTAACTTCAGGTCAGCAGAACAAATCGAGTTTTTGTCCTTTTTTTCTATTTTTTTCGTTTTTATAGGTTTAAAAGCATGATGAATTTCGTGGCACACGCCGATTTTTGCATAAACGAAATTTTTTGTTCTGGGAATTTTTATTGCTTTTTATAGTTTTTATGCTTTTTTCTTTTTAATTAAACAGTAAAGTCTTTTTGTTAGAAATGTGCTGTAATTTTATCATTGTCTCGCTCTCATACTAATTTCTTGAAAATATGTTTTATTTTTATAAAAAAATGGAAATTTTAAAAATATTAATTATTGTTACGACAACAATGTAATTGCATCATTCTTATTCATAAACGCAACCTATGAGTGATAAACTTCGTCGAATTTGTCCAAATTTTATGTTATGAAAAAGAAAAAATATTGCTCGTCTTTTAAATCAAACTTTTGAACAGCTCGCAGCACCACGATTTAAATCTTTGATTGAACATGCTTTTATTAAATCTGGTTATTTTGATCATGCTTACGATTACTGCTTTAATTTTTCAAAAGTTGGTGCTCGATGTCAAATTCATCAGTGTGAAAAATTTGCTTTTATCAAATGCGCATGGTGCGAAAGATTTTTATGTGTTAATGATTTTTTGATGAAATTACATTGTTGTCGTAACAATAATTAATATTTTTAAAATTTCCATTTTTTTATAAAAATAAAACATATTTTCAAGAAATTAGTATGAGAGCGAGACAATGATAAAATTACAGCACATTTCTAACAAAAAGACTTTACTGTTTAATTAAAAAGAAAAAAGCATAAAAACTATAAAAAGCAATAAAAATTCCCAGAACAAAAAATTTCGTTTATGCAAAAATCGGCGTGTGCCACGAAATTCATCATGCTTTTAAACCTATAAAAACGAAAAAAATTGAAAAAAAGGACAAAAACTCGATTTGTTCTGCTGACCTGAAGTTAATGACTTCAGATTCTCAAGAAAACAGAATCCTGGCACGAAAAAATGTTTTTTTAGAAAAACAAAGCTCATTATTGAATTCTCCGTGTTTGAAAACCTATAAATACGAGAAATTGGGGAAAACCAATCAGTATTTCGATTTTCGTCATTTTGAGGATTCAGAATCCGAAGGCAAAAAAGTGACTCCAGATGCTTCAAAAGCACATAAAAATAGTTTTTAACACTAAAAAAACTATTTTGAACCATTTGGACTCAAAAAAGTGACAAAAGAAATTTTTCGATTTTTTCCCCTTATATCGTCGACCAGGGGGTCGTGGGTTACTTAGTAAACTTCAGAATCCCATAACTTCTGTAGAAGCCCGAAAGGGCAGCTAGCACTTGGGGGTTTTTCATTACTCGAGGGGTACTATCGATCCCACATAGTGGCCAGAAAATCTGGGGTGGACATCTGAAAACGGTCCCTTGTTAATTTAATAACAAAACAGAGACTTTTGCTAATGCATTCTCACAACTAGCTGCGGACTAGTAGCCGATTAATTATAGTACAATTGTAAGCTTAAAGCAAATTATTTTGTATCAGGGCGTTCCAAAAGTTTTTTCGTTTGGTTTTAGGTTAACCCTTTCATCAAGGTTTAAAAATATATAAAATAATTTTTAAGGCCCTAAATGATATCAAACGACTCAAAATTCATAAAAATATGTTTTTCAAGCATTTTTGATGTAATTCCAAACAACTTTAAAGAAATCCAGTTGAAACACATACGATTCCACTCAAATACAGTACATTGAGTTTAAAAATTCCGGAAACTTCTAGAAGGTTCAAAAAAATTTCAAAACTTGCAAATTAGGCTAGAACAGTGTCCTGGCTACCCCCTCAAGCCATATGGGCTCATATGTGCTTCAAATTCCTATTTTGCCGACGCCGTTCTACAATAAACTCCAAACAATCTTGGTTTCGCCACGAAAATCCCTCAGAATTCTATGAAAATTCCAGGTACCTCAAAAACCGATATGGCCCCGTTTGACTGATCCCTAGGGCTACCTCCCTGCAAAATTTCAAGTTTTTTGGAGCCTCCAGTCAAAATTGCCAGAGAAAAAACCAAACGAAATAACTTTTGGAACGCCCTGAAAAAATTACGGCTTGATAAAATTCAGTGTCAGTTGGCCGTATTAAATTATTTACCACTCTAAAAGTATTTTAAAAAAAACAGTTTTTAATTTTGTACTACCATATTAATCAATAATGCAGTTTAAAATATAAGACGCCTAATATAAAAGCGATTTGCGGACACCAAAAAAATGAGGGTAAAAATGATGTTTTGGACCAAAAATTTTATTTACTATACGAATAAAAAAATCAGATCACAAAACTATTTCAAAACGGGAAAATGATATTTTGTCCTAAACTGCCTCAAAAAAAGATTTTTTGAGCTGACTTCAACAGTCCAACCAGAACTGCCTCAATTTTTCTGAAAATGAGACGAAATTAACACAACATGTGAAAATTTAAATTTTGGACCAAATTTTTAAAATACTATGTTTTTTTAAAAATGATAACAGTGAATGACAAAAGTTGTGTATTTATGTAAAACTGCCTCAAAAATGGGCAAAGCTGTCGATGATGCATAGGTTGCCTCAATTTTGAGGCAGATTAGTCAATTTGTTATAACTTGCTTAAATAAAAGTGAGGCAAATTCTCCCGTAGAAATTGCCTCAAAAAAGTGAGGCAAATTCTCCCGTAGAAATTGCCTCAAAAAAGTGAGGCAAATTCTCCCGTAGAAATTGCCTCAAAAAAAGTGAGGCAAATTCTCCCGTAGAAATTGCCTCAAAAAAAGTGAGGCAAATTCTCCCGTAGAAATTGCCTCAAAAAAAGTGAGGCAAATTCTCCCGTAGAAATTGCCTCAAAAAAAGTGAGGCAAATTCTCCCGTAGAAATTGCCTTAAAAAAGAGTTGTAAGAAATATTAACTTTTATTTATTTATTTAGTCAGAACCGGTATAATAAAAATAAACATTTTAACAACAAAAATTGAACATTATAAATCATTACACATTAAAGATAACAAAGATTACAGTAGCGGCAAGTAGGCGATTCAGATGGCTTGTTTCAGGTAATAAGAGGCATCGACTAACTACAGCGTTTTGTGCAGCATGAATTTCATTTATCGAGGTTGTACCAGATATACAGATGCAGACATCATGACATGCCTAAAAAATCGAATTAAATATATAAAATTAGTTTTAATATTAATGAAGATAAGATAAAAAACTTACCCTTTTATTGCCATAGGTCTGCCTCAACATTCCAACGGGCAGCAATTTCTTTTTGCTTTGACTACAGCGTTTATTTCATACTTCAGCAATAAAAGCAATACATGAATATCTTCGAACATTTTGTTATCTGCCACATTGTTGAACTTTTGATTTTAGACAATCATTAGTTTCTTGTTGTTGTGACCATCGAAAATTGTAAAGAAATGCAGCAAAACTACAGCGTCAAGGTGATTGCCTCTATCCATAATTGTACCAGCTTTTTTTCCATAACTGAAAATTAAAATTATAAAAATAATTTAATTTAATTAAAACAAAATAAATAAATAAAAATTGAAAAAGCGCGCATAAAAATTGCAAAGTTTTTTTCTCTGTTAATTTTGTTTGGCAATTGGTGACACATTGCCAGGCAATGTTTAAGCTTCTATCTTTTTCGAGAAAAAAAACTTTGCAATTTTTATGCGCGCTTTTTTCAATTTTTATTTATTTATTTTGTTTTAATTAAATTAAATTATTTTTATAATTTTAATTTTCAGTTATGGAAAAAAAGCTGGTACAATTATGGATAGAGGCAATCACCTTGACGCTGTAGTTTTGCTGCATTTCTTTACAATTTTCGATGGTCACAACAACAAGAAACTAATGATTGTCTAAAATCAAAAGTTCAACAATGTGGCAGATAACAAAATGTTCGAAGATATTCATGTATTGCTTTTATTGCTGAAGTATGCAATAAACGCTGTAGTCAAAGCAAAAAGAAATTGCTGCCCGTTGGAATGTTGAGGCAGACCTATGGCAATAAAAGGGTAAGTTTTTTATCTTATCTTCATTAATATTAAAACTAATTTTATATATTTAATTCGATTTTTTAGGCATGTCATGATGTCTGCATCTGTATATCTGGTACAACCTCGATAAATGAAATTCATGCTGCACAAAACGCTGTAGTTAGTCGATGCCTCTTATTACCTGAAACAAGCCATCTGAATCGCCTACTTGCCGCTACTGTAATCTTTGTTATCTTTAATGTGTAATGATTTATAATGTTCAATTTTTGTTGTTAAAATGTTTATTTTTATTATACCGGTTCTGACTAAATAAATAAATAAAAGTTAATATTTCTTACAACTCTTTTTTGAGGCAATTTCTACGGGAGAATTTGCCTCACTTTTATTTAAGCAAGTTATAACAAATTGACTAATCTGCCTCAAAATTGAGGCAACCTATGCATCATCGACAGCTTTGCCCATTTTTGAGGCAGTTTTACATAAATACACAACTTTTGTCATTCACTGTTATCATTTTTAAAAAAACATAGTATTTTAAAAATTTGGTCCAAAATTTAAATTTTCACATGTTTTTTCAATTTTGTAACAAAAATTTTTCTAGCCATTGAGTTTGTCTAAAACTGCCTCAAATTTTTAAATTTTGAGGCAGATTTCGGAAAAAAAGCACAAAGTCGTTTTGAAAATAATTTTTGTGATAATTTTACGATTAAGCATTGATTTTTAAGAAAAATTATGAGCTGAAATTTTTCTAAAAACACTGTCGTTATTTTTGTTTCCCTAAATCGCTTTTATATTAGGCGTCTTATATTCCACCGACAAAGCAGAGAAGTAACTGCTCTGTGAAGAATGAAAAGAGAACAGTTCGATAATGAAATAATATTTTTTTTCATGTCAGTTATCTGTTTATTGATTTCGTTTAGTTGTACAATTACAAATCCAGTTTAATTCACCAGTATTACACAGAAATAATGAAAAAACTCTGTACAAAACAACAAATCGTCGTGTATGTTAAGATTCAAATTCCAAAATACCTACAGTTGGATGTCAATTAAAAAATTATTCATTTGATTTTTTTCATGTTTAATTGCGAAAATAAGAAAAATTGTTAAACAAATATTCCAACAGCGAACATCAGTTTTTCAAAATTTAACTTCTTATAAAAGTAACCCCCGAAAGTCTCAAACAAAAAAACATTTATTATTTTATCATTGTTTGTTGACTTTTTCGTTCAGTCTATTTAAATGTATGCAATTTAAATGCATTCAAAAATATTAACAGAAGACTCCCAAATCACTGACATCAAGTTCTCTACATAATTCTACATTGTATGGCTGCCAAACCAGTTTTAACTTTTATTTTAAGCTTCTTTTTTGCGATGATATCAAATACTGGTGTTTAACGATGGCTGTCAACACGTTTTCATAAAGCCCAACATTCGTTGCCAACAGTTAATTTGTTACCATGTCTTTACTTGCAGTTTTTTAGCTCGTTTTCCTTGTCCATCTTAACAAAAGCCTAGAAGATGTTAACTATTGTTTATTATTGTTCGTTTTATATAAATGATTAAAATGTTTATGCCTTGGTTAATGTTTATGAGTTTTATTAACAACTTTGCTGAGAAAAAACAGGGAAATTGTTTTTCTCAAATATTTTAGTGTGACGATGACGATAGATGCAACTGAGTTTTAGTGGACAGTTAAACATTCACCCCCAAAATATTTAACCTGCTATAATCTCATTAAAATTAATACAGAAGATGATTTCAGTTTAAAGATGAAACAATAATAGATTATTTAATTCGTTAACCACAAGAATTTTCAATTATTTCAACATTGATGTACCAAAGTTTTATCAGCATCTAAATTATTACTTTAGAAATACATATACAAAATTTATTTCTGTAACAGTGTGACGATGGCAAAAACAACTTTAAAAAATGGCAACTTGACATCTTCTGTTTAAACATAAGCTTTCAATCATTTCTCCACGTATGACCTGTTAAATAATTATTTAAAAATAAAAAAAGACAACAATATTTGACGCTTAGACAGTTACAAACGTTATTAGTTATTTGAAGCTTGATGTTGTCAAATTTTCCAATATTTTAAGTGTTATTGAGAAAATGCATGCATACATTTTTTTTACGCACTACAGTTAAAAAATGAAAGTGAAATTCAAAACGTCAGTTATTATAAATTAAAGCCTCATAATATTTTTCAGGCTATGACCATTTAAAAAGAAATTGGTCAAATATTCAGTTTAAAGATAAAATAAAAATCTGTTTCAAGAATACAGATGCATATAGCCCGTTATTTGGTTGCTGGTGTTATTCAGTTATACTTTTACACCCAAAATTATCAATGAACCAGCAAAAACAAAATACATTTTTTTATACAATTTAATTTGACTATTGAAATTTAATATAATATCACCGAGATATTTTAAGAAATGAAGGATCTCCACATTCTGCCAAAAATAACTCAAAATAATGGCTAGTCCAACAATGGAACTCAGTTTTTATTCCTTAGCTTTTTATAGCAATATTACTTTTGACAGTTGTTACAGATATGCCTTGAAGGTTGCAATCAACAATGGGGCAGTTATATTAAAACTTTATTTATTGTATGTTTGCCACAGACTAATAATCATCTACAGAACAATTTCAAACAGTTTGATAATAAAATTACTAGATAAACTCTTTTTTCAGTGACAAAACCAAACAATTATTAATGTGCTTATAAAGCTTGCTTGCCAACACACTTATCGCAATGTGTTTAGAGATTTCAGTTTTAATAACATATAAGAAATGGTATTGTTGAAAACCAGTGGCACAGCGCATCGTTTGTTGCTTTTTTTGACAAAGAGAAAAAAAATGTGACAGAAAAAGTGCTCAAGTTCAAAAAAAGATTAAAGCACTTTTGTGAATGTAAAAATTATAATTTTAGTATCAAAGGATCATAGACCCAAAGGTACAAGAATGCTTTATGGTGATTTTCAGAAAATTTTATAGAGGGGTTTAAATTTGGTGAGCCATCAAAAATGTCAAAAATTTGCATTTTTCGTGAGGGCATAAAAATGAAAAAATTTTTTTTGTTTAAATTTATGAAAAACGGTAATTTTGAACCTTCCTCTATCCACTGATACTGAAATATCAAACGATTTAATGATATAATATTGCACCAAATGACGCATATTGTCAATTATTACTGTTATCAAAATGGTCTAAAACGTTAAAAATTTCAACAGTAAAGTGCAACACTATACTTTATTATATCAACTATTTCAAAAATTGCAGTTAGAAATTCTTATAAGTTTTAAATGCCTGGTTTTTCAGAATAAAATAAGTGTGGTAAATCATGTGTGGAAGACATTGTCAGTTTTATCAAAATAAAACAGATGGAAATTGTTATGAAGCAGTTAAAAGATTGAATAGAAATTCGTTATAAAGCAGCAATTTCATTTAATGTTTATGTTTCGACCAGATTTTCCATAATACAAAAATTGTCATTTCTTACCCCTCTCATATGTTTTTTGACAGTACACCAAAAAATTTCTGAGCTTGCAAGAAATTGCCTAATTCTAAAGTAATAAAAGCACTCGTAAATTTATTGGTGTAATAAAGATGTATTATTTCACTCTTTTATCACAGAGTGATATATTATCGTGTATTCAGTTTTACAAATATCTAAATAAACGCTTTAACAGAAAAAAAAGAAGAAATTAGCAGTCCGTTTAAACTCTTGATAAAATATAATCATTAAAGAATCTTTTACGATATGATTAAACATATACCACTTTATAAAATGATAAAAAAGATACTCGTTTTAAAGCCAAAAAAGAATCATCATTACTCAGTTTTATTTCCAATATTTACTTTTAATTTATAGTCAACTATGAGCTTCCAACAACTGTGATATTAAATAATTTTTCCTTGAAAAAACACCGTTTATTACGTTCGACAAGAAATGATTAATTTTTCAGTTAAATATATTTTCGTAAGTGTAGAGGAAACAATAGCACCAACAGTTAACAAACAACTAACAAAAATATAATTGTTAGGAATTCAATGCCTTTACTGTTTTTAACAAGAAATGTCACAAATCATCATTATAAAGCGTTTTTTTATTTAGATTAAAAGTTGAAGACCATGTTTACAAATACTTCAGTTTTCAACAATGTAATATCTTGTTAAAAATATTTGACTGCTTTTAAAATGATAGTTATAACTAGTTATTGCTACATTATCAACAAGTCTTTAAAAAAATTTACACGCGGTAAAGAGTATGCAAAACTTAATATAATATTATTCGTCTAAATATAAATAACAGTTTATAAAACAAACTGCAAATTTTGATTCACTTTTTTTGTTCACTTTTAATCCGTTTATGTTTTTAATTTTTTTTTCACTACACCAAAAGAAAACATATTAATTACATAAAAGATTAAATCGACAACATCGAATTTAATCGTTTCAAAGAAAAAAATTGAAATAAATAAAGCAAAAAAGTGCACTATTTTTTGAAAATTTGTTGATTGTTTTTATTTATTTCACAAGAAAAAAGGCGGTGAGTTTAATAAATTGAAATAACAGAAAATAATCAAAAATCAAAATATTTGTTTTTTCGTTTTTTTTCAAAATTGATAAAATTTGGTATTGCGCGATAATTTTTTTAGCTGTTACAAATCTGTTTCTTATTATTAGAATAAAAACTCTTCTTCATTTTTTCTGGCATGAATTCTAACCTGAATGACCACCACCTTCTAGACGAAGACAGTTCAAAGGAAAAACATAGTGGTGGTGTTTTGCACAACATCAAAGAAACAGTTAAAGATGGATTCCAAGCAGGGATGTGCGGAAGTCGTTTTCGTTAACGGAACGGAAAACGGAACGGAACAAAACTTTTTTAACGGAAAGCGGAAACGGAAACGGAAGCCCAAAAATATACGGAAATTCCGTAAAAACGGAAACGGAAACGGAAAATTTTTTCATTTATAGTCGAATAACAATTTATTTAGTTTCTTTCAAGAAAATAAATAAATGGTACTTCCATACTTCAAGAAGAAGTATGGAAGTACCAAACCAATTGATGCATCACGTTTTTGAATCATTGTTGTAGCTTCACAGAAGGCATTTAAAGAGTCACGTACACTTTTCATTGTTTCCCAATCATTTTTTGAAAATTCATCCAAATCTTCTTCATCAATAACTCGTTTGATGGCTTCTTTATTTTCAATAAAAGAATTAAGCATCAAAAATAATGAGCTCCATCGAACTTTGATGCCACGCTGCAAAACCAATTCAGGCAAATTCTCCAAAAATTGAGCATCTTTAAAAGCATCTGATAATTTGTAGCTCTTTCATAGTTTATTGATAAATTTTTTGATTCTTTTCAGAAGCTGATCGAAATCTTTGACTTTCTTCAACGCATCTTTGATAACCTAAAACGAAAAAATGGCGCAAAAAAACCGCAAAAGAGCTGCTTTCTTCAAAGGGAAAAGCCAGTTCTTGTCTTTTTAAAGAGACAAGCTTTTAACGGAATTTCCGTCCACTTTTTTACGGAAACGGAAACGGAAGTGGAAAAAAGCACGGAATTTCCGTAAAAACGGAAACGGAAACGGAATTCCGCACATCCCTGATTCCAAGATATTAAAGATGGAATGAATAAAATGAGTGAAAAGATTACAAGTCGTGATCATCAACATCCTACTAATATTTATCATCATGATGACATTAATGTTGATTTTAATGCTGGGTTTGCATCAGATTCTAGAGGTGATTCAAAAATTCAGAATCTCATAGAAAGTGCTAAATGTGATAAAAGTGGAGATTCATTTTTATCAGAATCTGATAAAAATCAGCAGTATACAGTAAAAGAAAAAACATGTGTAGAAAGTATTAATCACTCATCAGATAGTGCTCGAAATCAATAACATTACTGGCAACAATGAGAGAGATATATTTAAACATATTTAATTAAAAAGTGTGAAAAGAAATTTATGTATTTAATAATAAACATGTTTATTTTTATTTTTTTAATCTTATGATGTCAAAATGGAATAAAATGAAAGAACAAAAAATATTGAACTCAGTTTTTTTTGTTTTGGCTACTCTTAATTGACTAAACTGTTTTTTGATGTTTTTATCACATGGAAAAAAGGGAGAAAAAATTTTTTACATAAGAATAAAAAATTATAGATAATAAATCGTTATTTTTACATAACTAGAGAATTTCAGCCCCTGCGGGGCTGTTGCTCCACAATTCTTACTTTTAATTCATTAGTCATTGTCTGGCATGAGGTGAATTGACCACCCTAATATTGTTTTTTATCCTACACCGTCTTGTCCCATCTTGCACCGGCCTGCACCAACTTGCACAATCACACTCATCAACCAACCATGACTCTTTTTTTTCTGTTTATTGTTTAACCGCATTAAAGATACCGTTTGGTATGCATAATCTTTGGTTTCCAAAGTAAAAATTAACAATTTCATTCACACAACTTTGCTCTTTTGTTTCGATGCAAAAGTTATATATACTCTTTACCACACAAGTCCAACTCATTTAAATTTTAGACAATATTACATCAAATTCAAATAAATTTCATTATTATTTTCAATCATGAATGCTTCTGCAAAAGACAATGAACAAAGTGTTGTCTTTGATGATAATGTTCAAGATATCAAGCTCACAAGCCCTCAAAGAAAATTCTTAGAAAAAGACGAAGAAAAACATAAAGTAATGCATGACATAAAAGAAAGCGTCAAAGCAGGATATTCAGATGTCAAACATTGTATTAATACGCTTGGTAAGAAGGTTACTTGTAAAGATCATCATCATCATCATCACGATGACGACAATGATGTTGATAAAAAAGATGTCATTATCAATATCACGATGAAGAAAAAGAATAATAATTCTGGAGTTGCTGGCAATCATTAATCAACCTAATTTTTTTTTTTCAAAACTAAGATTCTTTATAAAAAAGTCATTGTGACATTAAAAATTTTTATAATATTAAATGTTTTAATGCAATTCTTTTTACTGTAGAATAATTTTTGTCTATCTTTTTTGTAAACACCTATGCCAACCATGTAATTTCTGTGCTTTACAAAAATATCAAATAAGTCACTCAAAAAACGACTTTAACATTTTATTTCAAAATTTGACAGTGTATAATAATCATTCAACGATAAACCGGCATTGATAAAAACTGGAACAATAATCAAAAAAACTAACCACAATAACACAAGAAAAGTTAAATCTCTGTTATAAAAAATAACTGCACCACTAACAGTGAGTAAAGTTGAACCAACCACAAACAAGTACAACGAAAATGATAGTGTTTTTGATTTGATATCTCCAATATTTGCGTCAATATTTCTTTTAACACATTTCTGCCAAGTGCATTCATAAGTGGAAATTAAATTTTCAACATAAGTTTTTCTGTCTTTGATGTGCTTTAAATTTAGTACTGGTTCATCTTCGTTTGATGTAAAACGTTCAGCTCTTTCAATTATCTGGAAAACGGAATTTGTCGCGTTCAAAAAAGATTTAAGAATTTCGCCTTTAAACTAATCCCTTCCATTAATTTAAAAATTAGCAGTTATTAGCAAAAGAAAAAAGAAGAAAAGAATGTCGTTCCAACTGTCCGGCCTCAATCTGCGTGTTACAGTTGGAACGATCCCTTGTATGTTCAAATTAGTAAATTTTCATCAAGGCCGAATTTGCACCGGGAAGAAGGGAGATAAAGCTTTTGAAAAAGATCCCCAAAAGTTCTCTTTTTCTTTGCCGCATAAGTGTTAAACAGAAAAAGATCAATGGCGTGTTCTCTCTTTACCCTTTTGTCTTGTTAAATGATATGCAAATTTTTAATTTTTTTATTTTATCTTATACTAACCTTTTCATAAGCAGCACGTTCTTCTTTAAAAATATCTAAAACTGCAGATGAAATAGGCAGTGCCGAATCACAAGGTTTAAGATAATATTGTGGTATTACGGCAAAATAATTTCGAATAAAAAATGTTACCAAACAAGCTGGGCCAAGGAGGTACACAAATGAAAGTAAAAGTCGTTGCTTAAAAGACGTTATTTTTACTAATAAATTAAAAAAAATCGATTAAAACTTACATTTTTAGTAAAATTAAATGGTGAAGAATTTACTTGATTTGTTTGATCCATGGAAAAGCTGTTGAGTTGTTTTTCAAAATTTTTGTTTTGTTTCTTTTTCGATGAACCCATGACGTCGATAAACTTTTTTTTTGGCAACTAAGAATTATGTGTGTGACTCTTTTTTTAGCAGCAGGAGCTGTCGTTGTTGTTTGTTGTGCCTTTTTTGCTCTCTTTTTTTCACATCTCTTTTTTCTACACACAAGATATTCAACCGAACGGACAAACATTTATAGGCACTTTTTTTTAAAAAAAGACAATGAATTTTAGCATTTTATTTCAAAATTTGGCCGTGTAAAATACTTATTTGATAAAAATGGGAAATATAATTTAAAAAAATAACAAAAAATAATCTTATTTCAATCAAATCTTTGTTGTAGTAACACGCAATTATATTGATCAAAATTAGCATTGAACCAATTATAAACACCTATACTGAAGTAGATATTGTTGTATCTTTAACATTTTTTTAAACACCGTTTTCCAACATTACAGTTAAACTCTCTAAAACTGAAAAAAAAAAGTAAACTTTTGTTACTTGACTGTTCGATCAAACCGTAATCAGTTATTTAAGCATTGATGTTTTTTTAAGTATCAGTAAAAAATACATACACAATTTTTTTAGACACTACAGTTCAGTCCATATTTTTTTTGATTTAAATGTAAAAAAAAATGTTTTGAGATTTTGAAACAGTTTTACAATAATAAAAAAACGTAGTATAACCTTTTACATGAGCTCTACTAGCTGATAAAACATTTATTTTTGTATTAAAAAAATCGCAAAACGTAATCAGTTATGTATATGTTGATGATTTTCAGTTTTTTAATTTCTACATTATTCCTGAAACAATACCCAAACTTAATATAATACAGTTTAAAAATAAAACATGAATTTGGTACAGTTTTGTTTCACATTAGTTTTCCATGGACAAAATTGCAACAAAGAATAGCAAAAACGTAGCCTGTAACATATTTTCACAGTTTAATAGTAAAAGAAAATTGACTACTTGATTCAGTTGTTTGAACAGTAATGCCTCGCATTTTGCCAGTATTTAAATCATTCTTGTTGAAAATTCATACATAAATATTTTTTCAGCAGTCAAAATATAAAATCACGCAATAAACCGTTTCAATTAATAGATAAAATAAGTTGTTTAATTTTTCATTGAAAAGCATTGGCAGCTATTTGATCGTTAATTTTTTTAAATTTTAAACAGGAAAAATATTAATACAAAGCTTTTTCATATAAAAAAAATGAACATGAACATAATTATGATAGTTGAATTGATGAGATCCACAGTTATGCATTAGTAATAATAGTTAGCGGAAAAAATTTTTTTCAATGTAATATACAATTCTTTAAAAGCTTGACCTTTGAAATGTTTCACCTACAAGGACCAAGTAAAATGTGATAATAAATTATTGTTATTAAAACCTTTTTTGTACAGTCGTCAACGTTGTCAGTAGTTTTTTTGATGTTTGCAGTTTTACCAACATCAAAATTAATATTAAAAAAAACATAAATTTTTTTGTCATACCTGACAATTCGACGATGACAGAAGCATATAAAATAATATTTTAAAAAACAGGGTAGTGCATCAGAACAGTTAAATTTGAGCCCCGAAATAGTTCTCCAGTCATGATTATGTAAAAAGAAATTAATAAACTTCCCAGTTAAAAGATAAACTAAAAATTTATTCCAAGATTATTCAGTAACAATCATAAATATTCATATGAATGTTTGTGCTTACGTTTCATTAACATCCTAATTAAAAATAAATCAGTGAAAATAAGTGATATAGCTCAGTTAACAAAATAAAACTTAATAAATTTATAAAACTTATCACCCATATCCCTTCTATTTTAAGCAATGTCATAAAATAATGACGAAGCAAGCATTAGGTATCAGTTTTAAATTTTTCTTGCTTTTTGAAAAATCAGAAATTAAATTTCATCAATATTATTTTCGATAACTGCAGAAGACAGTTTTACAACCGGCAAAAAAAATTCTTGTTAGTTTGATTATTTTAGCTACAAAAGCTCAAATAGAATTTTCATCGGTTTAATAATAATAAAATCATTGATTAATTTATTCTTATTTCTACTGATAAACATGTACAGGTATTGATGCTTTTACAGGTGTACCAATATAATTATCAGGAAATATTCCGAGATTTTAGTTTAATTGTTTATAAAAAATATTCCGAGTTTAATTGTTTTGTTTGTTTGTTATTTTAGTTTAATTATTTTATAAAAAATTTAATTACTCATGATCAATGGTAGATGAGAGAATTAGTTTACAGTATTATATTAATATATCCAGTTTCCAGAGTTATAAAAACATATAAACGACATGGTCAACAATTTAGCAAGAAAATCTACAAATTGTTACACAATTACCAAAACAAAATTAGGTGACAGTATTTAATTGTCATAAATAGTCAGCAGAAGCGTAATAATCAATTTCGTGGATCAGTTTACACACAATTACTATCGACAACACTATGAATTAGTAGTTAAAATAAGCTTTCATCACATCAAAATATATGAACCAGTTAAACTTGAACTTCAATCGGTCCCTTTGTCAGATATAGTTAGATACAGTGAAAAATGCATAAAGCAACCATTAATAAAATATTTTACTCCAGCAAACAGTAAATAAAATTACAAACAGTTTAATAAGAAACAGAAGGAAAATTAGAACAAAAAAATTTTGTAAAAAAACTTTTCATCAATATGATCAAAATCATTGACGGCAATTTTATCCTTTGCAAATTCTGCATTTCTTTCATGAAGTGTTTTTAAATCATTTTTTCATTACAGAAATTTTATTATTTTTGGGTTTATTTGGCATGAATAATCTATGATTCACGTTTTCCTCAACAGAGCTTTCCTTTTTTCTCACCTCTTTCTAGACAACAATGGTACTTGAAAAAACTTGAGTAACCATAAAAAAACTATAAATATTTTTACAAACTTTCTCTTTGCTATTTATTTTTGTTACCCTTTTTACAATTATCAAACAAATCATGGATCTTTTAAAAATTGTAAGTAATTATTATATTATTAATTTATGTAATTATCTAAATCAGTTAGATACTAAAGCGATAATTTTTGTTTTTAGTATATTCCCCGATTTTTAATATCTTTTTATAAATTCTTCCTTTTTTTAGCCATATGAACATCCTTTTTCAATTGAATGGAAATTAAAGAAATCTGAAATGGTTGCTTTAAATCGTGGGATAATTAAATGTACTGAAGATTATTTTGCTTCAAAAATTGCTGGTGTCCGATATTACTTTAGTATTTTACCAAATGGTAATTATAATGATCCTATAGCTATTGGAAAAACAACATGGATTTATATGTGTCTATCAACTGGTAATGCCAATACTGTCAAGGCTACCTTTCAAGTCTCCGTTGAATCCGCCAATGTCAATCAAAGAGCAGAACACGTTTTTGAAAAACCTGAAACAACAAAAATACTGCTTTGCAAATCTCATGAATTTTTTGATCCTGCAAATAATTACTTTACTAATGATGAAACTATTATAACAATTAATGGAACTTTGAAATTTAATCGACCTCTGATTTCTGTGAGTTTCTTTTAATATATTATTATTTTAATATTATAAATGTTTGAAATGTTTCAGAAAGTATCATATTCAATTTCTACAAAATGGACAATCAAATTTTCTGATTTGAATAGAAGAAAAAGAAAATCAAACAGTGGTTGTTATTTAGAAAGTGAAACTTTTAATATTCCTTCAAATCCTGATATCAAATATTCTCTTCAAATTAGATATAATACAGAAAATCATGGAAAGGTTTTGAATTTTCAACTTAAAAATATCCCGAAACTAATTAACTGTTACAAGGAAATCGAAACAATTTCAAATTTTTCAATAAATTCTACTGGATTTTCTAAACAATATTGGGGTATTTTGGAAAAAAGTAGAGCAGCCTGCCGATCACCACCTGTACCTTATGATTTATTTGATGTTACCAAAGGCTATATAGTTGATGGAGAAATAAATATTACTGCAGAAGGACATTTATTTGCTGAAAAAAATGAGTCCGAATTTAAATTGTTGGATAATGATACTGTATCACTTACATCAAAATTTCAAGAAAAGAATTTTAAGATTATCGTTGGTGAAAATGAAATTTACGTAAGTGTTTTAATTATGTTTAGCAAGCAGTAAATACGTAAGTTTAGGTTAATAAAGAACTTCTCGCTGATGTTTCTACTGTATGGAATGGAATGCTTCAATCAGGAATGAAAGAAACCATTGAAAATAAAATAGAAATAACTGATTTTCCTTTCAATGTTGTTGACGCTGCTATCAAACTTATATATGGCATTTCTCCACTTTTTAAACGTCACAATATGCTTCCCCTTTTGGTATTCTCAGATAAATATGGTGTCAAATTTATTAAGGTATGCATTCTTTTTTTACATGTTTTCATCGCTTGTTTTTAGGATCTTGTCGAAAATTATCTTATCTCTGAACTTGCACCTTCAAATGTTTGTCAATTGATTCATTTTTCTAATCTCTTCAATGCTACAAAACTCTTTAAGAAAAGTGCAGAATTTTTCGTCAAATGTTCACATGATAAAACTTCTGTCCATGATTTTGATCTAATTGATGAAAAAATGTCATACAAAATCTTCTGTTCTACTCGTGCTCATCTTCCTTACTAATCTTACATTTTCCGTAATATGTATTATCGATATATGTTTATTTTGTAGTAACTGTATAACTGCATGATATGATTGATAGAATAAATGTTTTCTGTATTATTGTTTTTATAGATTGGGGATTATGAATTTTTTTTTGAGAATTGTCTTATGAACGAGATAGATTTGAATAATACGCAATTTTAGTCAAAATTCAATTGGGCCTTCTTTTCATTGTTAATTACACGGCTTTTTAAATCTGTTCACGTTTTTGTCCACAATTTGTTTCATCGAAATGGGAAAAAACTGCCAGTTTTTTTTTCGTTTTTAAAAGTTCCAATTATGTTTTTGTATGGGTTACGGTAACATAACATACAGTTACAGATAAGTTTAACATGCAGCTCTTGACATGATAAGTTTTGTATCATAAAGATCTGCGAAAGATAGGGTCAAAATTTAAGATTTACCTTGGACACGTCAGTTTAAAATTATTTTTATGTATCTTCAATGTTCTACTGATTCAGTTTTTACATAATACTTTTTTGTTCCGCTGAACGTTACATAACGTTTTTAATTTACTTACGGTTCCGTAAATAACTTTTTTTTCTATAATTAAGGAAAATTTTCAGTTTTTTTTTCTATTTACAATTGTTGAACAGTTTTTTTCTTCTTTGGATTATTACGGTAATATTAAATGAAAAGTTTAAACATTTAAAAATTTTACATACAAAAATTCTTAACACGAAGAATCCATGCATGCTGGAAATTTGCCAACGTTGTTGCAACAAATTTTTTAAACAATAATCTGTGCTTGCTGCCAGTTCTAAAAACTTTTAATTATTTACTTTTTTCTTTTTTATGTACAGTTTTTTGCTATAATTTATTATTTTTCAATGTTAAGTGCTCACCCAATTTTTCAATCCATGTTTTTTAATACCAGCTTTTCCCCTATCTTTTTTTTGTTTCGTGTATTTAAAACTATAATTTTTGTGGTTTGTAGCTATCTTGTTCTCATTTTTTTCGCGACAGTTTTATCAATAAATATAACACTTAAAAATTTATTAACACTTTTATTACTTTTTCAGTTCACTTCTCATCTCTCTCTATCAACTCAAACAAACAATGGGAAATATTTTGGTGAGTAATTTTATCTTTGGTAATACACTTGAAACTATTACCGGTGAAACATTTTCTCTTATTTGGTTATCCATACTTTGTATTGTAATATTTAAATATTTACTTAATAAGGTTGTTATGCTTTCGTTGAACAATCAGTTTATATATATTCTTGTTAAATATTTTAGCCATGGGGAGCTATTGCATCAGGTCAAAGAAGAATTGAACAAAAACAACTAAAAAGAAATGAAGGATTTGATTATTTTCATCAACGATGCCGTGGAATGGATCATGAACGTCGAGAATATATTCTTGCAATGGGATATGAAGAATTACGACGTAAGTTTATTTGGTTTTTGGTTTAGTCAGTTTTTAGTTTAAGTTAGCTTCTACATGGTTCAGTTTTAACATTTATGTAGTTATTCGCCACAGTTTTAAAAATTTGATAGAAAAACAGTTAACTATTTTAAACATAGATTGTGCAAAACTTGCAGTTTAATTGAAGAAAATATAAAAGCTGCATTTAAGTACATATTCTTAAGAAAAATATTCAGCTTTTTCCATGAGGGCGAGTACAGATAGATCAGTTGGCTGTGCGGCAGACTTGCATTCTCAATGTGGGAGTCAACAGCCAGGTTCGAATCCCATCCAAAAACATGAAAAAAATTAATTTTTTAATAATTAGCAAAATTTTAATACTGATGATACAGTATCCTATGAAACGCTTCTTTTTATGTGGATGTATTCTGTATTTCAGTCTTTCTTTAAATACCGTATATTTTGATGAACCATATCGCAGTTTTTTCTTTAAATCTATCATTACGATTACAAAAATATATTCTTCTTTGTTTTACATTTTGCGCTCCATTTGTTCTTTGCAATTTTAATAATATAGTTCTGAATTGGACATAATATAAAGATTAAATTGATGCTCGAGATATTACTTTTTAAAATGCAGTAAAAACATCATTGCTGTTATAAATTTAAGTCTAATATTACCCAGTTTAATTCAACTTTATGTTTTTTTTTCCACTGGATTACTTTTATATTGAGGTAATACATCAACCAAGCATCAATGAAGATTATGTATTTTGCAGTTAAATTAAAGCGCAGTTGTTATTCTATGGTTGTCAGTTTCTATTTTACGCATTCTACCGCTCATATACAGTATGCTCCACGTAAAATAGTAATAATATTGTTAGCTACAAATTGCTCATTTTTGCTTCTCTATGCTCATACTTTCAGTTAAGATATCATTAGATATTCCGTTATAAATTTTAGTCACTTCAATGATTACGCAGTTTTTACATATACTTATCTTTAATTTTTACAATTTTTCCAGTATAATACGTTAAGATTGAGATATTACTTCAACTAAATGTTAACGTAACACGACAGTTGCAGTTTTTCAAAGCTTATTTTGTTAACAGGTTCAATTTTTATCTTCATTCTTTGCTCATATACGGTATAATCCAAATAAAATTAAAGTTGCATTTTTTAAATGCAAGTTGCTCCTTGTCGTTTCTGTACTCTCATATTTAAAGGAAAAAATCTCGAATAACGACATTATTTGTCAAGCTTAAATATTTAGCATTCGACAGCAATATGCCTAACACAGTTACAAAATGTAATTTTTTTTGTTTTACACTTTGCGCTTTATTTTTTCCATGCAGTTTTAATAATATAATTCAGAGTTGAACAGCAATTTGATGCTCGAGATCTTACTTATTGCAGTTCAATAAAGACCTCAATCAGTGTACTCCCGCTCCCACTTTCATCGCTTCCGCTTCTTTAAATGAATCGCTCCCGCTTCGCTTCTCCGCTTCTCGGAATCGCTTCCGCTTCCGAAGCGCTTCCGGGACCGCTTCCATTTTGAACCGCTTCCGCTCCGCTTCTTGCTATTTTTTAAAGAAATTTGCTATTATAAAAATCAAAAATTAAATTTTATTAGGTAATTTTAGAGAAAAAGTAGAAAGACAACCATGGGTATTCATTTCTTAGCCTTTTTATGAGAATAAAATTTTGAGGATAATAAAAAATTGCAAGATTTTATACTTTTTCAGCAACTTTGCCAAGGTCAATAGAAGCGCTTCCATTTTTAATCGCTTCCGCTCCACTTCCATTAGCTCCGGAATCGCTTCCATTACGAGAAGCGGAAGCGGGAGTACACTGACCTCATGCTATTCTTTTTTCAGTTAAATTAAACCAAGCTTTCTTTTATAATTGTCAATTCCTTTTTTATTCTTTCTTTCTCTCATCTACAGTATCAGGGCAGTCAATAAGTTCGTGCCGCGGTTTGAATGCGAATAACTTTGAAATTAATGAAACAACATGTGGTAAAATTTTGCATACTGGTAGCCATGGGAGTTGTCCTATGGGTCTTAACATGGTTTTTGAGGTAGTTGGAATTTTCACGGAATTTTGAGGGATTTTCGTGCTGGAACCAGTTTTTTAGGGAAATTCATAAAATGAGCTATGGTAAAAATTGGATTTGAACATTTTGGCAGTCCATATGACCCAAATGGGTTACCAAGACATTGGTCTATCAGAATTTATAAGATTTGGAATTTTCCCGAACCTTCTAGAAGTTTTAGGAATTTTTACAGCACAATTACTGCACTTTAATGGGAATTTGTGAATTTTAATTGTATTTTTTAATAATAAAAAAATTACTTGAAATTGCATCAAAAATGCTTAAAAAATATGATTCAATGGTTTTTTAGTCAATTGGTAAGTTTTTGAAGCCATAAACATTTAGAATTTCCATAATGGTCATTTGACAGTTTTTCTAAGAAAAACTGGTTCCAGCACGAAAATCGCTCAAAATTCCGTGAAAATTCCAACTACCTCAAAAATCATGTTAGGACCCATAGGACAACTCCCATGGCTACCAGTATGCAAAATGTTACCTCATGTTGTTTCATTAATTTCAAAGTTATTCGCATTCAAACCGCGGCACGAACTTATTGACTGCCCTGATAGAAATAGTATTTTTAACTACAAATTGCTTCTTTTTTGCTTCTTTATACTCATACTTTCAGTAAAGATATTGTTGAATATTCCGATATAAATTTAAGTGAAGTCTAAAGATTGATAAGTTTCCGTATTTTTTTTTTGATATATGTACTCATTTTTGTTTTTCAGTTTTCTAGTAGACTACTGTAATAGAGAGATAGTACTTCAACTAAATGTCGATGATACAGGATTTCTTGCAGTTTAATTAGTGACGCTACAGTAGAACAATTGTGATTTGTAGCCATTCTTTTTTTACACTCTTATAAAAATACCGTAATTTTTTGAAAATTTATATCAGTCAGTTTCTATTTTTTGTTGGATATGAAACATCTTCACAGTTACAAAATGTTTTCCCTTTGTTTTTCATGTTTCGCTCAGTTCGTTCATTTGTAGTTTTAGTCATATTGTTATTGGTTATAGATAGTTTACTTTTATGTTCGAGATATCTCTTTATACATTTTAGTAAAGACATCATTGCTATTATGTTTTGCTACCCTTTTGTGAATTTATTTTAAAGTTTAACAAGTTGTAAGTTTGTTCCAAACAGTTTTAAATCCAACATATTTCATCTAGTTTTTTGCAATGGTTACATCTATGGATGGATAGTTTATTACTTAAAAATTGATGTAGCATCTGCTGTAGACAGTTTTATCTTTTATAGTGAATTCGTTTTTTACAGTTACATATGTACCAAATACTTGTTTTTCGAAGTTCTTACATTTGCCTTTCTTCGTCACTATTTTCATCCTAGATTTATTAGAAATTTAATTTCATGATGCTACAGCTGCATTTTTTGCAAATCTGATTAAAGTACCGTACCACCTGTTTTTGTTTATAATTTTTCAGTTTTTTTTCACATCAAGTTCGACATTGCAGTGTTGGTAATATACTTTATTATAAAAATGGTTAACTTGTTTATGATGTTGCAACATTTCCCAGTTTTACAAAAGCACTTTTTTATGAATCTTGGATGTTAGTTAATTTTTATACCTTTTATACAGTTACTTAATATTTACTGTTGACATTCAGTTTCTACGTTGCATGTGAATTTCTTCTCTGCAATTATAAGTAAATAGAAATGAGATAAATTAGGTGATATTTTGCTATTTAATATTACGCTGTGCTTATTGTAATCACAGATGTTGTTAAACTGATGTCAGTTTTTTCATAGATCTGTTATATCAATTTACCAGCAGTATCTCCTCGTTTTGCATTTTTTCCTTTTAAAAGTAATAAATAAAAACCTTAAAATTTTTTGATTATAAAAATGGTGTTTTGTTTTGTTAAATCACGACTATCATTAGAGAAAGTATCTGTTTTAGTTTAATTTGTATAGCGAAAAAAAACCACTCAATGCAGTTTATATATTATTAATTAAAGACTCTCTTTTTTAGAAGGATTACAAAATGATAGCCTTTCACCAACAGAAGTTCATCAAGCATATGGATGGAAAATTTTAGAAGTCAATGATAGAATTAATTGTGTTGCAGAAATGATTACAGAATCTTTTACAATGGCTTCAGAAGTTGAACGACTATATCGTGGTAAACCAAATAAACCAGCTTTTTATGGTATTCCTGTTTCTGTCAAAGGAAATTTTTTTGTAAGTTACTTTTTTATTATTTGGTTTGAATTATCAGTTAAGTTTGGGTGTACTGTAGTGCTCATTAATGACAGTTTAACTAGTTAAAGAAGCACTTTTAGACAAGGTGCCATTTTTTTTTTTATCAAATCTTGTAAACGTGTTCCATTTTTGGTTACTGTATGAGAACAATTTTCACAGTTTTTTACTTAAAAATTCAAATATTTTAATACCAGCGACAGTTTTTAATTAGTTTTATGAGCGATTACAGTATTATAGCATATTTTTGTTAGTGTTATTTTATGCAGTTTGTATACGGTTGTGCCATGTAATTAAAGTTATCTGAATAGTGCTGTGAGAATAACAATCAGTTTTTTTAAATAGGAATTCTCTATCTTTACCCAGTTTAGATTAATATTTGTAGGATTATAGGTCTCTCGCCTTTCGCAGTTTTTTATTAAATAAAACTGTTTTTACTGCAGCAAGTATTAAGTGACAGTACCTAGTTAAAATTTAGCAGTTTTTGTTTGGTCTGCTTTGTCAGTTTAATTTTTGTATACTGTTATGCTTATTTGTGACAGTTTTCTTATTTTAAAAAATGCTGTAAGTATTTAGTGAAAGTTTTAATTAATTTAAAACAGTACAAAGTTTTCGTTAGGATTTGTAAAAATATGGTCCACTGTTACATGATCCAGTTTTATCAACATGAAAGTGTTATCAACGTTTACATTTTTTGGTAAAATAAGAATAATTTTAAACCAGTGTTCGATGACAGTTTTAATTTGTTTAAAATGTACAGAGTTTTGATTTTTTTTGTTAGAGATGGTTATGCAGTTTAATTTGTAAATGTTGTTGCACCATGTTACAGTTCAATTAGTTAAAAAACTACTTCAAAAGAAAAAACCACTTTTATGTATATTCATAGTATGTTAACTATAAAGAGGATTCATCTTTCCAGTTTTTTTTTAGAAAATTAAAATGTTTGTTCCGTTACACTTTATTACTTTTAAGTCCGTTTAAAGTGTTTTAGAACTTTTGTTAGGGCTGCGGTTATATTTTTATGTGGTATAGAACCATGTTCCAGTTTAGTTAGATTAAGAAGTATTGAAGCTGAAGTCCTCAGTTTATTTTTTAATGAAGTTTCAAAATCATTTTTATTTAATTTTGTATCGATAGCTTATACAGTTTTCATCTTGAATAAGTTCTTTATTCCTTTTTAGATGCCTGGATATGATTGCACAATTGGATTCAGCAAATTTATTGGTATGCCAAAAGATTCTCAATGTTCACTTGTTACAACACTTATCGAACTTGGAGCTGTTCCGATTTGTCTTACAAATATTCCACAAGCTTTGTTAAGTTATGCATGCTCAAATCCAGTATATGGTACAACAGAAAATCCACTTTCAATTGGTATGACACCTGGTGGTTCATCTGGTGGAGAAGCAGCACTTGTAGCAGCAGGTGGAATTCCGTTTGGTACTGGATCAGATGTTGCAGGTTTGTTTCATTTCTTACTGGATTCCAAGAGAAGAATGTTGTTGAATTTTCGGTTTTTCCAATAGAGACAATTTTTTAAACGCTGACATTTTTTCAGGTAGCTTACGAATTCCAGCTGTTATGTGTGGGCTTGTATCTCTTAAGCCATCCGAAGCTCGTCTACTTATTACAAATTCACATGGTGGTTTTCCTGGTAAATGCCGTCTTGGCTTATCATTTGGATTTTTTACTCATAATGTTGGAGAGCTAATCAATATTTTTGATCTATACCTAAATTCTGAAGAACATATCAAATGTTCACCTCGATCAATTCCAATGCCATTTGATATGTCAAAAACTCATAAAAAAGAAAAGCTTCGAATTGGATATTTTTCTGATATTGGATTTTTACCACCTGTTCCAGCTGCACAACGAGCAGTTCGACATACAATTAAGATGTTAGAAGCTGATGGGCATGAACTTATTCCATTTGATATTCCAAATCCACAGCTTATGGCAGAATTAGTACTTAAAAATATTTTACCTGATGGTGGAGTATATATGAAAGAATTATTTTCTGGTGATCTTGTAGATGATTATATGAAACAATTTTTATTGCTGCTTCAGGTAAGTGTTTAATTGATACTTTTTGAAAATCAAGTTTAGTTGATGTCAGAAATGAAACAGTTATTTAAAAAAAAGTTAGTTGTAGTTTGAGCTTTAGTGAAGTAAAACCATGATAGTATAGAGTATTTTATTTAGTTTTTTCTATATAGTTTCTTATAATATAGATATCATACTTGCATGTCCATGTTTTACTATTGACAGTAAATAACTATTGCATTTAATTTGTTATGAATCAAATTTTCAACTATTAGCTTTCTCGCATGTCCAAAAAATCTTAAAATACTTTCCTCACAGAATTCTTGTCAGTAAATGATTACAAGTTTTGGTTAAATTAAAATCAGTTAAACACTTTATTTTGCTCATTAATGCACTCACAGTTTAATTTTGGTGTTTCTTTTGGTTCTACCAAAATTATTATTACGAAAAAACATTTCTACACAGTTTGTGTTTATGAATATAAATAAGCTCAAACTTTATGATTTTTCAGTTTATTTATATAATTTCATCTTACAAATCAATCCAGTTTTCTTTATCTGTTGTTAGTTCTTTTCTTCAAATTTTCACCTTCCAATTTTTTATTGGCTATAACGTGTTATTATATTCCAGCAGTACACAATACCGCGCGCTACTTGATTTAATATAATATTATAACATGAAAAAAGTTGCACTTTAATTAAATCTTCTATTATTGGTTCTCTCAGTTTACTAATTAATTACTGTTTGAAGAATCACCGTACTATGACAGTTTTAATAAATTAGCTTATGTAATATTAGTAATCTATAAAAAGCAGATTATGTGACAGTTTGAATGATTTAGATAAAGAACGGTTTATATTAACTTTTATTGTTTTTTTTTTTTGATTTTTAATATAGTCCATTTTTACTTTCATACAGTTGTGTTATAACGCTTATTTTAATTTTCTTTGAAGCCAAAATATGCAGAAGGCAGTTTTTCAACGATTTGATGATAGCTACCTATGTAAAAATTTTATTTCTAGGCTTTGTCTATCAATTTTGACTTGAAGTGTTCAGTTTTCTTCTCCAAAGGATTTTCTTCTTGAATTTTATTTATTTTTTTGTAAAAACCTTAATCACATCAGTTAATTATGGTGTAGTTGATTCAGTTTAATAATTTTATATAGCTTGAAATGTCATTTTTGAAACCCTGTAATGCTTGCAGTTTATTTTTATTTTCTGTAGTCCCTCTTTTTCGTTTGTTAGAACAATACTTTTAGAGAAAGTGTTTAACAGTTTTTTTAAACTATTTTTGCTATTGTTTATACTTTTTAACAGTTAAAATATGGAATGTCATGGAGAATCAGTTTTGTTTTATTAATAAACATCTTTGCGTGTTAAAACCAGTTAATATATATAGTTGTGAATTAAATAAACAGTTAAAATATTTGATGGTATTTAATGATGCTACCTAATTTACAGTTTAATTCTTATTTTCGCTATCCCCAAGCTGAAAAGATGTTGGTATGTAAAAAACATTGAATTTTTGTTTCTCCATTATGTGTTGCATCAAGCAGTTTTTTACATATTAGATAAAACATTGTTTTTATAAATTGCGTTTGTCTTGGATATTACGCTTTTCCCGTTTTCATACTAAGCTTATCAATCATTGCTAGTGTGCAAAATCTTACTCATAGCATAATGCAGCAAAAGTTTAAGATTGAAGATATTGACTTTCAAAAAACAGTTTACGGATAATTTTTTATTAGACCGTTTTATTACCTATAGGGTTTAAAAATTTAAGTTTTCCCTATTTTACAGAAAAAATAAATAGCTATTCTTCTTTATAACATTCTTTAAAATTAATCTCTTTTTGTTTCACTTTCTTATATATCAATTTTTAGATTCCTGATTGTATTCGAAAAATTGCAAGTTATGGAATTCAATATCTTTCACCACAACTTGCAACCATGTGCCGAATTGGAATGAATAATATTCCAGATTTACGATATATGCAAGAACAAACCGATGATTATGCTCGGGAATGGTATGATCAATGGAATGATTTAAATCTTGATGCAATGATATGTCCATCATTTCCAGGTTTGTTTATTTTTTATGTTAGATACAGTATGATTTACGTAAACTACCCACTTTGTTTTTGATCCCAAAACGCTGATTTTAACTTCTGAAAGCTCTTATTTGCAAGGATGAGTCATCACGGACAGTAGTATCTTTTGCAAATAAAAAGTTGGCATTTGGGAATACTTCGCCAAACGGCGCCAAATTCAAATTTGACCTTAAACTTGCTTGAACTTGATAATTATTATGAAAATCATGACATTCCTGGACACATTGTTCGAAAAAACAGGGTTTCGGCTTCTATAGAATTGAATTTTTATAGCCTTTGTCAGCTTAAAGCTAAAAAAAGGCTTAAAGCTGACAAAGAATTTGGCGCCGAAGTATTCCCAAATGCCAAAATTTTATGTGCAAAAGATACTACTGTCAGTGGTGACCCATCCGTGCAAATACGAGCTTCTAGAAGTTAAAGCAAACGATTTGCGATGAAAAACAAAGTGGTCAATTGCCGTGATTCATCCTTTTCTTTGATTACCGTATACCATTCAGTTTTTCAAAAATCTTTCCATACTTTTTTATTGTTTCGCATTATCACTTTTAATAATCTTTGCTTATTTTTTTAGTAACTCAAGTGCCACATTCTTATCCATCGAAGCTTGGTGCATGTGCCATCTATACTGGTCTATTTAATATGCTAGATTGTCCAGCTGGTATTGTACCTGTTGGAAAAGTGATCAAACAAGATATTGATGATTTAAATAATGATCGAATTTTCCCTGTTGGATATAATCTTATTTTGAAAGATATGCGAGCTGGTTGTTCAAAAGATGAAGGCTTACCTGTTACCGTACAAGTTGTTACTCTACCATTCCGTGAAGAGCTATGTCTACATGTTATGCAAATGGTTGAATCATTAGCTGCTAAACATTTTCATTAATATTTTTATTGTGATAATTTAATTTGTGATTTCAACATTTCAGATTACGGTGGCGGGAATTAATTAATTTTTGTGCGGGAATTAAATGCTTTTGATAATTTATTTGGATATATATTTTAATTATTGATTAATAAAGATATGCTCGTATTATCATGATTCAGTTTAAATTTTTTAACACTATTTTTGTTGCAGTTTTTTATGTTTATTTTTAAAACAGGAATCACCTACAGTAACCTAATGTCTATTTGACTGAAATCACGCAGTGTGACAAAATTTCATAAAAAGCTTCTATGAAAACATAAACCATTTCAAGAATTGCTCTGTTTATGACTTTTAAAATGGCAACAACTGACGATCACAGTGAGCGAAAACTTATATGTATTTTTTTATGACGCAAAATATTCTCACGTAAATTTGTTATTAACAGTAATAAAATTCTGTACGCATAATGGCTGGCAGTTTACACATAAATTTTTTATTGTTAAAACTGAAAAACAATCTCAAAACCAGAGAAAAACTAAATTGAATTTTAAGTTTACGAAAAAATGCCTGCTGAATCAATAAAATGGATGAATTTTACACAGTTTTAATTGACTAAAATAGAACATTATAAATTTATGATGTGTTCTCAGAATCAAATATTCTACCTTACGTTTTTTAATACCCTCTTTTTTACTTTTTTTAGTTAACTTTCAACAATTTTTTAACACAGGTAATTATGCAGTTTTTGGCATTGATAAACAGTATTTTAAAATAAAATTAATGCCTTTTTACGATAATAAAAACATTTATTTTGTTTTTCCCATGAACATATAAATTGTTTTAGGGTACACAGTTTAGAGAGCTTTGTTATTTTATTTTTTCAGTTTTGTTTTTACAACCATTCAAAAGTCTGCTTTAAATTATCCTAGTATTTATGAAGCTAAATGAATAAATGAGCCTCGAAAGATGATATCCCCACGAATTTTTATAAACAGAATTGCTTTCTGAATTTCACATATGTGACAAAAGCTTTTATTCTCTTCGTTTTTTCGTAATTTAATGGCTCAATTTTAGTTTTTGCTAACTTTTTTGATTAATACTAATGATAAGAAAATTTGTGCTACTGTGTCACAGTTATTTCTTTAGCATACCAATAAAAATTGTTTTCACAAAAAAATTTTTAAAAATTTATTATAAAAACCCGTTATTAAGAATACATACAATTAATCAATTTTAATTTCACTCGTTACCGTATCAAAATAGCTACTTGATAGAAAACGAGATAATAATATATTCTTTGAATCCACTTGATCACAAAGACCAGCAGTTGCAATATCATTAGCTTGCTTTGCCAGTTGACAAATAACTATTAAGATACCTTCCAATTCCCATGATGCTATTGTTGAAGCGGCTTTTCTTTCAAGTTTATCCATTACATCATTCACATCTGTTTCAAGATGATGGAAAATTTTTGACATATTTTTGATTGAAGTTGGAGTAAATCTTGTGTAAGGGAAATTATCAGCACTGTTGTAAGTTTTCTGAAAAAAATTTAAACTAAAGAAATTCTGGGAAAAAAAAATAAATAACTAATTTACATGTATGAATTTTATTGGTTTTATAGCGTCCCCACATACACTGAACGTTGTCAGTTTAATCAGATCAAGGTAAAAATCATGGGGTTGGAAAAAAAATTTTACTCAAAAGCTCGATAATAGCTGTGAAGACATTTGCATAATTTCCTGCAGTAAATTAATTACTGAAAAGAAATGAAACACCACAATACAGTTTGTTCAAAGGTTTTGATAAAAGTATAAAGAGTAAGCTCTAACATGCCGACTCACATTTTTGTTGATCCTGATTTTTGGCAAGTTAAAAAAGCAGTTTGAAATTTCAAGACATTTAATGAAATTAAAAAAAGTGGGAAGAAATTTATAAATTAATAATTTGTAATGTCTTATTTTTTAAGAAATTTCGTAATCAAACCACATTCAGCATTCAAAAATGAAGCAATTTCTTTCACTTTTATTAAAAAACATATCATTCAATTGGCAACAAGAAAATCGAGATGTGTGACTTGTTTTCAAGATTTTTTTGGAAAATAGAAATTTTTGCAACACTCACATGACAACAGATTTTAACGCTCAATAAAAAAGGACATCTTTTGCAAAAGGTTTCATTGAGCGTAATATCACCACCAGATTAAAAAAAAATTCTCAGATGATTGACATGATAAAATTATCGTTTTGTTGAATTGGAAGAACCAGTTTTAATTTTTCCCGCCCCAAAAGTCATTACAGTTTTTAATTAATAAAATTTTTTTACGAAAATGCAAAACACTTACCTCATAACCATGGCATATGCCTTTTTGAATCCATTTTTCAACTTCATTATCAACATTAATCGAATCTTTTTCAATTGATTTTAAAAAATCCACAAATTTTTGTGTGATAGAAACAATCCCATTTAAAGCATAGAAAATACTTGATGGATCAAAATGTTTTGAATCTTTGCTCAAATTTAAATAATCTCCAAAACATCGAAGATGAAAGAAAAACATTCGAATTTGTATTACATTCATTTCAACACCATATTTTTTGACATGAAATATATTTTTGTGAGCAATTGGGTTTGGTGCATATTGATAATGGTCAAGCAGTTTTGTTAAATCTAATAGATGTAAAACTTTACCAGTTTTTTGAATAATAAAAAATTGTAATAATTCTGTTGAAAATGGAGTAACATTTTCGGAGATGTTTTTGAACAATTGACAAATAATAGGATCATTGATCACTTCAAGGTCAGTTAATGAAAATACCTATAATAAAGATTAGTTTTAGATTTGATACAAACTGGTTATTTCAGTTTTAACATCATTCTTTGTTTCTATAAAACTCTTTATATCTAATCTGATCTAATTGTACTATGGTAGTTAAAACCAATTATTTGTAAAAAAACAGTTACTTTGAAAAACAATTTTGTGTTGTCATTTATAATTAGGCATCAATGCATAAACATCGGTTACCAGTGTTAGTTTACGTTTAATAAAAACAAGAAGGATGTTAAAAGATTCGAATTATAATTCTTTTTTTAAAGACTCGCTTTTACAGATTGTTTCAAAGTTACTAGCATAAAAATCATTTTAGCTCTAAAAGAAATTAGAAAATTTCCCATTTTGAGAAATTTTTGCAAAAGAAAAACCATTATTCCCCGTGACAGTTAAAATTCAAAATGTTTAAAAGGAAATGGCATTAGCACTAAAAAATTTTATTTTATCGATTAACTTATGAGAGGTGTTTTCGCTAATTAAATTGGCTTTGGATTCAGTTTTAATAAATAAAAATCCCATACTTTTGGGTTGAACCCTCAAAATATTGCAAAACAAGTACACAGTTTTAGCATTTTAAAGCGTTTTAACACCTATATCAATCAAAGTGACAGTTAAAAAATTACAAAAAATTTTGCGAGCTGACTTTAACATTAGAAAAACAGTATTTTACCAAAGAAAGCTAAATCAAGTTAAAAACAAAAAGTTATAAGTTTTCTCACCATTTCTTCAGTTTTATGTGTTTCCATTTTTATTAATTTCATTCACATTAAACAGAAAAAAAACTTTTCAACAGCTTCCAGCAAAAGTTAAAAATGCTAATGAAAGAAGAAAAAAGAAGAAGATCTCCCAAAAAGTTAAAAGGTTAAAAAGATGGAAATAGTGAGAGAGAAAGAATGGCAGATCACAGGGGCGATGAATAAGAAGCGTAGAAATGAGAAAGACAGTTTTTTTAGAATAGTTGTTTTAATGAAATAAAAAAAACAGCGGAAAGAAATGCAAAACAAAAAAGCATGGCTGATCGGTCCTATAAAATGGAGAGAGCGCATCTTCTTCTGCTGCGGCAAAAAGTGAAAAAAATATTTTTTTTTAGATCACCCCTGTCAAATGCAAATGTCATTCACAGTTATTGAAAAAGAAGAAACGCGATGAAAGTTTTATTTTCATAGTGAAATTCCAAACCAAGTAAAAAAGGTTTACCGCATTTTTTAAATTTATTTTTTCAATGGTAGCACAATAAAGTGTATAACAGTAATACTATCACTTTTTTTTTCGTATTCAAACATTTTGTTCACTAACTACAGTAACAGATAATTAAATAAAGAGAACAGCAGCAGATCACATGGGCAATAAAGATGCATTAAAAGAAAAGCAAACAGTGTTTTTTGTAGTTTATATAAAGGTAAAAAACGGCAAAAAATGCAAAACAAAAGCGTGGGAGATCAAATTTTTGAGAAATATGTCAGATCAGTTTTTTAAAAAATAAGAAGAAAGCTATAACAAGCGCATCACGTTTTTACTTCCGCAAAACACATTTTTTCATCATCCTTCTAAAATTCAAGCAAAAAAAATTAGAATCTCCTCAGAAAAGTAGTTAGAAATAACTTCATGACAGTTTTTTTTATGAATTTTACTGTAAGCTACAAAGTGCTTGAAATTGTTATTAGAGAAAGACAGTTTTATCAAATAATGTAGAAGCTTTTTAAGAGAACAATAAAATAAAAATGCCAAAAGAATCAGCATCGTCGGTTTAAATAATAAATTACAAATACTTTTTTGTTTTAAGTAAAATTTCAGTGACGAAAGTGATTGTCAGTTTTGGAAATCAACTTTAAAGCAAGCACCACAATGTTTGGATGAGCGGTAAAAAACGACAGTAGTCTAAAAATGTCAATTAAAAAAAACAAAAAACTAAAACGAGCAAATAGAAAAACTCAGTTTTTAATATTAAAAAAATTTAAAATCGAAGGCATTCCACTTTAATTGGTTAAGATTTTTTTTTATTACACTACTGGTTTTTCTTGATAATGCAATTACCGTAAACAAATGAAAATTAAATGCATGGAGTATCAATATACAACACAGTGGTCAGGGTGAAAAAAATAAATGAAAACAATACTCTAAAATAAGCTAATAAAAAATCTGTTTTTTCAACAAAGAGAATTACAATTGAAGGCATTCCAGTTTAATCGGTAAAAGGATTATTTTATCACTCATATGGTATTTCCTATCAATGCAGTTAACAAGAAAAGGTGTAAAAATAAGCTTTCATGATCAGTTTTTTTAACATTGCATTTTAAAGCAGAAAAAGAAGCATAAACCGGGAACATTAAACTTGATAAAAGAGAAAGAGACTTTTTGGCACAAAAAATTTTGCTTTCGTTAAAATAATAGAAATAGCTTTTTCTTCTATACAAGAGAATATCCATTCAGTCAGTTTTGTTACAAAAAAAATTACTTGAAATCGTTTCGATGGTGGCAGTTTTGAAGACGAACAACATTTCTTTCACAAAAAAAACGCATAAAAACACTAGTTTCACAAAGCATGGTATCTAATAATTAATTTTAGTTAATTAATTAATGAAACAGTTGTAATCAGTTGTAATCGGTTTAATTATATAAAACTTGTTTTAATTAAAAAATGATTTGGGTTGTACAGTATTTTAAATGCTATCCAACATTTTTCCCAAAAAAAAGATTGCGACATATTTTATAAAACTTTATCACAGAATTTTTTAAAATCGCTTTCATCTTTTTTTCTTTAACAGTTTTTTTATTTAAAAAAACTAAATTAATATTTATTTATTACACAAATCAATTATTTAACATTGTTTTCAGCAGAAACCGTTTCAAAATAATTACTCGAAAGAAAAAGCAATAATATGTTTCGAATCCGTCTTATCACAAAGACCAGCAATTGCAATATCATGTGCCTGTTTTATCCAGTTGACAAATAACAATTAAAATTCCTTCCAATTCCCAGTATGCTATTGTTGTAGCTGCTTTTCTCTCTAATTTATCCATCACATCATTAACATCAGTTTCAAGGTGATGAAAAACTTTTGACATATTTTTGATTGAAGTTGCCGTGAATCTTGTGAATGGAAAGGTTCTCCAGTAATATCACTTTTCGAAAAAAGGAAAAGGATTGAAAGAAACACAGTTAAATGAGCATATAAATAAATATTATCACAAGAGTTGACTTCGTACGTTTTTGTGAATGGGGCTATTAATGTGAAAACAGTAATAAAAACTGACTAAAAAAGATCTATGCCGAAGCTCCAACACAGTTTAAACAAATCAAAACAGGATTTAGAAGATTGAGCAGTTACAGTTAGCAACTGCCAGTTTTACCTATTAATATAGGTTAAGAGAAATAATCATTGTTGATGTCAGGTTTCTAAAAAATGGTAATTTGTTGAACAAACAATTTTTAATTAATAACTTTTGAAATTCAAAATGTCTCATGAAAGTTGCGTTAAATTTTATAAAGAAAATGTTACACTTCTAATATGCAGCAGAGATTAGCAGTTTTATGAGTACCGTCAAACCAAGAAAAAGCATTTGGTGGTAGATGTCGTGGTGCAAAAATTCTGATTCAAAAAAACAGTTTTTTATTCTTCAAAAGGACATTGAAACTAGACACAATTATTTTTCTCTATTTTGCTTAATGGCGTCGACATTATTGTGTCACAGTTTAGAAAAATTTAATTTTTTTATCTCATGTCAGTTATCAAAAAAATGAATGTAGAATTTAAAGACTTTTTAAAGATCTAATTTAATGTTGGTTATTCAGTTTTTATCAAAGTTATCATTTAAATTACTAATTACAAAATTGAGACAAAGGCAAGGAAGACTTTTTCAGTTAAACCTTTTAAAATCAATACAGTTTGTCACCTTTAAATAAAATCACAAAAAACCAAAAAATGAGATTTTTATGTAAACATTTTGAAATACTGTTAAACAGCTTTTGTTAACTAAATTAGCTGCCAGTTTTTATGGTTTATGAGCTCTGGTCAGTTTTGGATAAGTAAGAATTGAAGCAACCGAGAAACCGAATGTTAAAGCCGAGTTCATACACTTCTGGCAAAATTAATTAATTTTTATTATGCTTTTAAACAAAATATTCAGTTTAAAATCAACAAAGGCTTTCATTCTAAATACAGAAATAACCTCATAATCATGCGATACCCCTGTTTGAATCCATTTTTCAACTTCGTTATCAACATTCAATGCATCTTTTTCCGTTGCTTTCAAAAAAACCACAAATTTTTGTGTCACAAAAATAATACCATTTAATGCATAGAAAATACTTGATGGATCAAAATGTTTTGAATCTTTGCTGAAATTTAAATAATCTCCAAAACATCGAAGATGAAAGAAAAACATTCGAATTTGTATTACATTCATTTCGACATTGTATTTTTTGACATGAAACATATTTTTGGCAGTACTTGGGTTTTGCAGAAGTTGGAAATTTTATTAAATCTGATGGTGATATAACAGCATCAGTTTTTTGAAGAATAAAAAATTGTAATAGTTTTGTTGAAAAGGGAGTAATATTTTCGGAGATGTTTTTGAACAGTTGATGAATCACTGAATCGTTGATTAATTCGAGTTCGGACAATAAAAATACCTGTAATAAAAATTAGTTTTAGATTAAATACAAATTGGTTGCTTCAAGAACAGTTTTAACAATAGTTTTTGTTTTTATAAAAAAACTTATGATCCAATGGTAGTTAAAACCAATTACTTTGAAAAACAATTATGTGTTGTCATTTATAATTATGCATCATGTCATAAACAACGGTTACCAGTATTAGTTTTACATTTGATAAAAACAAGAAGAAGTTCAAAAATTCCAGTTACCGCTTTTTTATTAGAAACCATGTTTACTACTGCTTGTTTCAAAGCTATTAGTATTAAAATCACTTTTTCTCAGAAAAAAGTAAAAAATTTTAAACTTTAAAAATTTTTGCGAAAGAAAAGCCGTTTTTTCACCGTGGCAGTTAATCAAGTTAACAGTTTCAAAAACAAATTCTACTTTTAAAAAAAAAAAGCTTTTTTGACAGCTTCCAGCCAAGGCCGCATCTTCAGGGAGGGGAAAATGAAAAAATCAACGTATAGCTTACCTGTCAATTTTAGGCACTCGTCGCACTTTGCCAAATTTTGGCAAGAATCCACATGTAACTACACTAAAATTTTTCGAATTTTTCGCTATCAGGGAGGGGAAAATCCCCGTTTTCCCCTCCCCAAGTTGCGGCCCTGCTTCCAGCAAAAACTAGAAATGCTAATGAAAAGAAAAAAAGAACATCTCTCAAAAAAATAAAAGGTTAAAAGAAGGAAAAAGTGAGAGAGAAAGAATGGCTGATCATAGGGATGAGAAGGGGGTCCGAAACCTCCAACCGCTTCTGCTGAGGGGATGAATAAACATACCCAGCAATGCATTACTATTGGTTATCAGTTTTACGTTTGAGGAAAAACGTTTGTTGATAATATATTAGAATCACAAAATGTTGCTACAGTTTTTTTTCTACCGTGTACACCAAGTTTTCAGGTTTTTAAAAGTTGCGATATTGAACTTTCTAAAAACATTGGCAGTAAAAGATTCCCTACTTAAACTCGTCATCGCAATTTAATCAGACCAACTCATGGCGTATCACTTGGGAGATATAATTTAAAAATTTTGTTTTGCTAAATCAATAACAAGAATTTATAAATTTTCTTACCTTTTCATCAGTCATCACTTTTTTACAGAAATTTCATTCAAAATAAAAAAACTTTTTTACTTTTCAACATCTTCCAGCAAAAGTTAAAAAAATTCTAATGAAAGAAGAAAAAGAGAAAAAGATCTCCCAAAAAATGAAAAGGTTAAAAGAAGAAAAAAGTGAGAGAAAAAAAATGGCAAATCACAAGGGCAATAAATAAGAAGCGTAAGATTGGAAAGAAAGGAAACAGTTTTTTAGAGTAGTAGTTTTAATGAAATGAAAAAAAAGCGGAAAGGAAAAGCAAAACAAAACCATGGCAGATAAAATGGAGAGAACTGAAATTCTTTTACCGCAACAAAAGAACATTTTCTTTTCAGATGCTGACATCTAAATTCTCCGTGGAATTTATATGTCAGTATCTGAAAACACAAAGCGCATTTTTGGCGCAAACTTAAACGAAGTAGATGTAATACACTCAGTTTAAATTTTTAAAATAATAGCAGAAAGCTTACCGTGTGCTTCTGCAGACGGTATTCCAGTCAAAAGCTTTTGTTAACTGAGAGGAGATTCAAGTTGCCAAAAAATGCAGATCAAAGATTTTAAACTGTAAAGTAACATTTTGCGTTGAAACTTACAAACATTATGGCCATCAGTAAGGGTTCGTTTGAATTTTTTTTATTATTATTTTGTCAAAGTGAGAGAAAGAAGGTTTTAAAACGTTGCTTTAAGATGTACATTTTATTTCCTTTTTTAACTGTTCATCTTTTTCAAACAGTTTGGAGCTTTATCGTCTTGTTGTGTAGATGTATGTTGCTTTAGAGACATATATTTCTTTAAAAATATCTAAAATTTTAAACCTTAAATGATGTGTGCAAATGTATAAAAGTTATATAACTGGCAAGATAGGCATTTGAAATTTCTGAATTTCAAATGCCTATCTTCATCCCGAACTGACAAAAAAAATTAAGAAGGCGGAAGAAAGGTGCAAAGAAGTTCCTTAGAAGCGCCTTCTTTTTGGTGTTTATCCCGAATCAATTGCCATTTTTCCGCCTTCCTTGTTAGTTCGGGATGTGTTGTTGGTTAAAATATTTTATGTGTTTTTTTTTTAAACTGTAAAAGTGAAATTTTATTTGACTTTAATTATTATTAATACAAATTTAAAAATATTTTACACATAAAATTTTTATTTAAACTGTTTTGAAGATTATTTGCAGCAAAATTATAAGGCATTGATTTGTTTTTAATATCATAAGTGTTATTTTTTATTAATTTTTTGCTGCAAAAGATTTAGTTATAACTGATAACCATCTGTTAATTATCACAAAGAAATACAGATCAGGAGTCTGGTGGCTGGCGTGCGTTGCAGTTTGTGCAGCTATTTCTTTAGAATTAGAATTACGCAATTCATGACTTTAAAATTGGTGACACATTTTATGCTCATTTAAGACAGTGTTAACAAACTTTTATATAAGAAAGGTGCACATGCAATATCGATTTCCCTTTACAGACACTTATTTGAAAAAATGAAGGTGTCACCAGAATCAGTTTTTTTCGCTGATTTCAAATATGTAAACAAAAAAAAAGTTAAGAAAATTTGCAATTACCAGTATTTTCGTATTTGATTGAGTCATAAAACTATGTCCAAAATAGCTAGTCTGTGGACATGCCTCTGTGGATACATTCAAGTCAAAATGCTTTCCAACTTTCCTAAAATGAAACCTTCAATAACACCACACGTATAGCAATACTTGCCGTATATAATATACGGTAAAAAGTATTACAGCTGTTTTTATAATTACATATTTTTTGTTGTGGGGAAAATCCCCCAAAGTCCATAAAACTTTATCCATGTTAGATGGATGTTTGGCACTTACAAAATCTGAAACAGCATCAAAAATGCTTTTTAAATTTGTATCGGGCTTCATTTAGTCCCATCTGTAAAAAGTATTACAGCTGTTTTAATAATTACATATTTTTTGTTGTGGGGAAAATCCCCCAAAGTCCATAAAACTTTATCCATGTTAGATGGATGTTTGGCACTTACAAAATCTGAAACAGCATCAAAAATGCTTCTTAAATTTGTATCGGGCTTCATTTAGTCCCATCTGTAAAAAGTATTACAGCTGTTTTAATAATTACATATTTTTTGTTGTGGGGAAAATCCCCCAAAGTCCATAAAACTTTATCCATGTTAGATGGATGTTTGGCACTTACAAAATCTGAAACAGCATCAAAAATGCTTCTTAAATTTGTATCGGGCTTCATTTAGTCCCATCTGTAAAAAGTATTACAGCTGTTTTAATAATTACATATTTTTTGTTGTGGGGAAAATCCCCCAAAGTCCATAAAACTTTATCCATGTTAGATGGATGTTTGGCACTTACAAAATCTGAAACAGCATCAAAAATGCTTCTTAAATTTGTATCGGGCTTCATTTAGCCCCATCTGTAAAAAGTATTACAGCTGTTTTAATAATTACATATTTTTTGTTGGAAAGAAACCCCCCAAAGTCCATAAAACTTTATCCATGTTAGATGGATGTTTGGCACTTACAAAATCTGAAACAGCATCAAAAATGCTTCTTAAATTTGTATCGGGCTTCATTTAGTCCCATCTGTAAAAAGTATTACAGCTGTTTTAATAATTACATATTTTTTGTTGTGGGGAAAATCCCCCAAAGTCCATAAAACTTTATCCATGTTAGATGGATGTTTGGCACTTACAAAATCTGAAACAGCATCAAAAATGCTTCTTAAATTTGTATCGGGCTTCATTTAGTCCCATCTGTAAAAAGTATTACAGCTGTTTTAATAATTACATATTTTTTGTTGTGGGGAAAATCCCCCAAAGTCCATAAAACTTTATCCATGTTAGATGGATGTTTGGCACTTACAAAATCTGAAACAGCATCAAAAATGCTTCTTAAATTTGTATCGGGCTTCATTTAGCCCCATCTGTAAAAAGTATTACAGCTGTTTTAATAATTACATATTTTTTGTTGGAAAGAAACCCCCCAAAGTCCATAAAACTTTATCCATGTTAGATGGATGTTTGGCACTTACAAAATCTGAAACAGCATCAAAAATGCTTCTTAAATTTGTATCGGGCTTCATTTAGTCCCATCTGTAAAAAGTATTACAGCTGTTTTAATAATTACATATTTTTTGTTGTGGGGAAAATCCCCCAAAGTCCATAAAACTTTATCCATGTTAGATGGATGTTTGGCACTTACAAAATCTGAAACAGCATCAAAAATGCTTCTTAAATTTGTATCGGGCTTCATTTAGTCCCATCTGTAAAAAGTATTACAGCTGTTTTAAAAATTACATATTTTTTGTTGTGGGGAAAATCCCCCAAAGTCCATAAAACCTTATCCATGTTAGATGGATGTTTGGCACTTACAAAATCTGAAACAGCATCAAAAATGCTTCTTAAATTTGTATCGGGCTTCATTTAGTCCCATCTGTAAAAAGTATTACAGCTGTTTTAATAATTACATATTTTTTGTTGTGGGGAAAATCCCCCAAAGTCCATAAAACTTTATCCATGTTAGATGGATGTTTGGCACTTACAAAATCTGAAACAGCATCAAAAATGCTTCTTAGTATTACAGCTGTTTTAATAATTACATATTTTTTGTTGTGGGGAAAATCCCCCAAAGTCCATAAAACCTTATCCATGTTAGATGGATGTTTGGCACTTACAAAATCTGAAACAGCATCAAAAATGCTTCTTAGTATTACAGCTGTTTTAATAATTACATATTTTTTGTTGTGGGGAAAATCCCCCAAAGTCCATAAAACCTTATCCATGTTAGATGGATGTTTGGCACTTACAAAATCTGAAACAGCATCAAAAATGCTTCTTAAATTTGTATCGGGCTTCATTTAGTCCCATCTGTAAAAAGTATTACAGCTGTTTTAATAATTACATATTTTTTGTTGTGGGGAAAATCCCCCAAAGTCCATAAAACTTTATCCATGTTAGATGGATGTTTGGCACTTACAAAATCTGAAACAGCATCAAAAATGCTTCTTAGTATTACAGCTGTTTTAATAATTACATATTTTTTGTTGTGGGGAAAATCCCCCAAAGTCCATAAAACTTTATCCATGTTAGATGGATGTTTGGCACTTACAAAATCTGAAACAGCATCAAAAATGCTTCTTGAATTTGTATCGGGCTTCATTTAGTCCCATCTGTAAAAAGTATTACAGCTGTTTTAATAATTACATATTTTTTGTTGTGGGGAAAATCCCCCAAAGTCCATAAAACTTTATCCATGTTAGATGGATGTTTGGCACTTACAAAATCTGAAACAGCATCAAAAATGCTTCTTAGTATTACAGCTGTTTTAATAATTACATATTTTTTGTTGTGGGGAAAATCCCCCAAAGTCCATGAAACTTTATCCATGTTAGATGGATGTTTGGCACTTACAAAATCTGAAACAGCATCAAAAATGCTACTTAAATTTGTATCGGGCTTCATTTAGTCCCATCTGTAAAAAGTATTACAGCTGTTTTAATAATTACATATTTTTTGTTGTGGGGAAAATCCCCCAAAGTCCATGAAACTTTATCCATGTTAGATGGATGTTTGGCACTTACAAAATCTGAAACAGCATCAAAAATGCTTCTTAAATTTGTATCGGGCTTCATTTAGCCCCATCTGTAAAAAGTATTACAGCTGTTTTAATAATTACATATTTTTTGTTGGAAAGAAACCCCCCAAAGTCCATAAAACTTTATCCATGTTCGATGGATGTTTGGCACTTACAAAATCTGAAACAGCATCAAAAATGCTTCTTAAATTTGTATCGGGCTTCATTTAGTCCCATCTGTAAAAAGTATTACAGCTGTTTTAATAATTACATATTTTTTGTTGTGGGGAAAATCCCCCAAAGTCCATAAAACTTTATCCATGTTAGATGGATGTTTGGCACTTACAAAATCTGAAACAGCATCAAAAATGCTACTTAAATTTGTATCGGGCTTCCTTTAGTCCCATCTGTAAAAAGTATTACAGCTGTTTTAATAATTACATATTTTTTGTTGTGGGGAAAATCCCCCAAAGTCCATGAAACTTTATCCATGTTAGATGGATGTTTGGCACTTACAAAATCTGAAACAGCATCAAAAATGCTACTTAAATTTGTATCGGGCTTCATTTAGTCCCATCTGTAAAAAGTATTACAGCTGTTTTAATAATTACATATTTTTTGTTGTGGGGAAAATCCCCCAAAGTCCATAAAACTTTATCCATGTTCGATGGATGTTTGGCACTTACAAAATCTGAAACAGCATCAAAAATGCTTCTTAAATTTGTATCGGGCTTCATTTAGTCCCATCTGTAAAAAGTATTACAGCTGTTTTAATAATTACATATTTTTTGTTGTGGGGAAAATCCCCCAAAGTCCATAAAACTTTATCCATGTTAGATGGATGTTTGGCACTTACAAAATCTGAAACAGCATCAAAAATGCTTCTTAGTATTACAGCTGTTTTAATAATTACATATTTTTTGTTGTGGGGAAAATCCCCCAAAGTCCATAAAACCTTATCCATGTTAGATGGATGTTTGGCACTTACAAAATCTGAAACAGCATCAAAAATGCTTCTTAGTATTACAGCTGTTTTAATAATTACATATTTTTTGTTGTGGGGAAAATCCCCCAAAGTCCATAAAACCTTATCCATGTTAGATGGATGTTTGGCACTTACAAAATCTGAAACAGCATCAAAAATGCTTCTTAAATTTGTATCGGGCTTCATTTAGTCCCATCTGTAAAAAGTATTACAGCTGTTTTAATAATTACATATTTTTTGTTGTGGGGAAAATCCCCCAAAGTCCATAAAACTTTATCCATGTTAGATGGATGTTTGGCACTTACAAAATCTGAAACAGCATCAAAAATGCTTCTTAGTATTACAGCTGTTTTAATAATTACATATTTTTTGTTGTGGGGAAAATCCCCCAAAGTCCATAAAACCTTATCCATGTTAGATGGATGTTTGGCACTTACAAAATCTGAAACAGCATCAAAAATGCTTCTTAAATTTGTATCGGGCTTCATTTAGTCCCATCTGTAAAAAGTATTACAGCTGTTTTAATAATTACATATTTTTTGTTGTGGGGAAAATCCCCCAAAGTCCATAAAACTTTATCCATGTTAGATGGATGTTTGGCACTTACAAAATCTGAAACAGCATCAAAAATGCTTCTTAGTATTACAGCTGTTTTAATAATTACATATTTTTTGTTGTGGGGAAAATCCCCCAAAGTCCATAAAACTTTATCCATGTTAGATGGATGTTTGGCACTTACAAAATCTGAAACAGCATCAAAAATGCTACTTAAATTTGTATCGGGCTTCCTTTAGTCCCATCTGTAAAAAGTATTACAGCTGTTTTAATAATTACATATTTTTTGTTGTGGGGAAAATCCCCCAAAGTCCATGAAACTTTATCCATGTTAGATGGATGTTTGGCACTTACAAAATCTGAAACAGCATCAAAAATGCTTCTTAAATTTGTATCGGGCTTCATTTAGCCCCATCTGTAAAAAGTATTACAGCTGTTTTAATAATTACATATTTTTTGTTGGAAAGAAACCCCCCAAAGTCCATGAAACTTTATCCATGTTAGATGGATGTTTGGCACTTACAAAATCTGAAACAGCATCAAAAATGCTTCTTAAATTTGCATCGGGCTTCATTTAGCCCCATCTGTAAAAAGTATTACAGCTGTTTTAATAATTACATATTTTTTGTTGGAAAGAAACCCCCCAAAGTCCATGAAACTTTATCCATGTTAGATGGATGTTTGGCACTTACAAAATCTGAAACAGCATCAAAAATGCTTCTTAAATTTGTATCGGGCTTCATTTAGCCCCATCTGTAAAAAGTATTACAGCTGTTTTAATAATTACATATTTTTTGTTGTGGGGAAAATCCCCCAAAGTCCATGAAACTTTATCCATGTTAGATGGATGTTTGGCACTTACAAAATCTGAAACAGCATCAAAAATGCTTCTTAAATTTGTATCGGGCTTCATTTAGTCCCATCTGTAAAAAGTATTACAGCTGTTTTAATAATTACATATTTTTTGTTGTGGGGAAAATCCCCCAAAGTCCATGAAACTTTATCCATGTTAGATGGATGTTTGGCACTTACAAAATCTGAAACAGCATCAAAAATGCTTCTTAAATTTGTATCGGGCTTCATTTAGCCCCATCTGTAAAAAGTATTACAGCTGTTTTAATAATTACATATTTTTTGTTGGAAAGAAACCCCCCAAAGTCCATAAAACTTTATCCATGTTCGATGGATGTTTGGCACTTACAAAATCTGAAACAGCATCAAAAATGCTTCTTAAATTTGTATCGGGCTTCATTTAGTCCCATCTGTAAAAAGTATTACAGCTGTTTTAATAATTACATATTTTTTGTTGTGGGGAAAATCCCCCAAAGTCCATAAAACTTTATCCATGTTAGATGGATGTTTGGCACTTACAATATCTGAAACAGCATCAAAAATGCTTCTTAAATTTGTATCGGGCTTCATTTAGTCCCATCTGTAAAAAGTATTACAGCTGTTTTAATAATTACATATTTTTTGTTGTGGGGAAAATCCCCCAAAGTCCATAAAACTTTATCCATGTTAGATGGATGTTTGGCACTTACAAAATCTGAAACAGCATCAAAAATGCTTCTTAAATTTGTATCGTGCTTCATTTAGTCCCATCTGTAAAAAGTATTACAGCTGTTTTAATAATTACATATTTTTTGTTGTGGGGAAAATCCCCCAAAGTCCATGAAACTTTATCCATGTTAGATGGATGTTTGGCACTTACAAAATCTGAAACAGCATCAAAAATGCTTCTTAAATTTGTATCGGGCTTCATTTAGTCCCATCTGTAAAAAGTATTACAGCTGTTTTAATAATTACATATTTTTTGTTGTGGGGAAAATCCCCCAAAGTCCATAAAACTTTATCCATGTTAGATGGATGTTTGGCACTTACAAAATCTGAAACAGCATCAAAAATGCTTCTTAAATTTGTATCGGGCTTCATTTAGCCCCATCTGTAAAAAGTATTACAGCTGTTTTAATAATTACATATTTTTTGTTGGAAAGAAACCCCCCAAAGTCCATAAAACTTTATCCATGTTCGATGGATGTTTGGCACTTACAAAATCTGAAACAGCATCAAAAATGCTTCTTAAATTTGTATCGGGCTTCATTTAGTCCCATCTGTAAAAAGTATTACAGCTGTTTTAATAATTACATATTTTTTGTTGTGGGGAAAATCCCCCAAAGTCCATAAAACTTTATCCATGTTAGATGGATGTTTGGCACTTACAATATCTGAAACAGCATCAAAAATGCTTCTTAAATTTGTATCGGGCTTCATTTAGTCCCATCTGTAAAAAGTATTACAGCTGTTTTAATAATTACATATTTTTTGTTGTGGGGAAAATCCCCCAAAGTCCATAAAACTTTATCCATGTTAGATGGATGTTTGGAACTTACAAAATCTGAAACAGCATCAAAAATGCTACTTAAATTTGTATCGGGCTTCATTTAGTCCCATCTGTAAAAAGTATTACAGCTGTTTTAATAATTACATATTTTTTGTTGTGGGGAAAATCCCCCAAAGTCCATGAAACTTTATCCATGTTAGATGGATGTTTGGCACTTACAATATCTGAAACAGCATCAAAAATGCTTCTTAAATTTGTATCGGGCTTCATTTAGTCCCATCTGTAAAAAGTATTACAGCTGTTTTAATAATTACATATTTTTTGTTGTGGGGAAAATCCCCCAAAGTCCATAAAACTTTATCCATGTTAGATGGATGTTTGGCACTTACAATATCTGAAACAGCATCAAAAATGCTTCTTAAATTTGTATCGGGCTTCATTTAGTCCCATCTGTAAAAAGTATTACAGCTGTTTTAATAATTACATATTTTTTGTTGTGGGGAAAATCCCCCAAAGTCCATGAAACTTTATCCATGTTCGATGGATGTTTGGCACTTACAAAATCTGAAACAGCATCAAAAATGCTTCTTAAATTTGTATCGGGCTTCATTTAGTCCCATCTGTAAAAAGTATTACAGCTGTTTTAATAATTACATATTTTTTGTTGTGGGGAAAATCCCCCAAAGTCCATGAAACTTTATCCATGTTAGATGGATGTTTGGCACTTACAAAATCTGAAACAGCATCAAAAATGCTTCTTAAATTTGTATCGGGCTTCATTTAGTCCCATCTGTAAAAAGTATTACAGCTGTTTTAATAATTACATATTTTTTGTTGTGGGGAAAATCCCCCAAAGTCCATAAAACTTTATCCATGTTAGATGGATGTTTGGCACTTACAAAATCTGAAACAGCATCAAAAATGCTTCTTAAATTTGTATCGGGCTTCATTTAGCCCCATCTGTAAAAAGTATTACAGCTGTTTTAATAATTACATATTTTTTGTTGTGGGGAAAATCCCCCAAAGTCCATAAAACTTTATCCATGTTAGATGGATGTTTGGCACTTACAAAATCTGAAACAGCATCAAAAATGCTTCTTAAATTTGTATCGGGCTTCATTTAGCCCCATCTGTAAAAAGTATTACAGCTGTTTTAATAATTACATATTTTTTGTTGTGGGGAAAATCCCCCAAAGTCCATAAAACTTTATCCATGTTAGATGGATGTTTGGCACTTACAAAATCTGAAACAGCATCAAAAATGCTTCTTAAATTTGTATCGGGCTTCATTTAGCCCCATCTGTAAAAAGTATTACAGCTGTTTTAATAATTACATATTTTTTGTTGGAAAGAAACCCCCCAAAGTCCATAAAACTTTATCCATGTTAGATGGATGTTTGGCACTTACAAAATCTGAAACAGCATCAAAAATGCTTCTTAAATTTGTATCGGGCTTCATTTAGCCCCATCTGTAAAAAGTATTACAGCTGTTTTAATAATTACATATTTTTTGTTGGAAAGAAACCCCCCAAAGTCCATAAAACTCTATCCATGTTAGATGGATGTTTGGCACTTACAAAATCTGAAACAGCATCAAAAATGCTTCTTAAATTTGTATCGGGCTTCATTTAGCCCCATCTGTAAAAAGTATTACAGCTGTTTTAATAATTACATATTTTTTGTTGTGGGGAAAATCCCCCAAAGTCCATAAAACTCTATCCATGTTAGATGGATGTTTGGCACTTACAAAATCTGAAACAGCATCAAAAATGCTTCTTAAATTTGTATCGGGCTTCATTTAGCCCCATCTGTAAAAAGTATTACAGCTGTTTTAATAATTACATATTTTTTGTTGTGGGGAAAATCCCCCAAAGTCCATAAAACTTTATCCATGTTAGATGGATGTTTGGCACTTACAAAATCTGAAACAGCATCAAAAATGCTTCTTAAATTTGTATCGGGCTTCATTTAGCCCCATCTGTAAAAAGTATTACAGCTGTTTTAATAATTACATATTTTTTGTTGGAAAGAAACCCCCCAAAGTCCATAAAACTTTATCCATGTTAGATGGATGTTTGGCACTTACAAAATCTGAAACAGCATCAAAAATGCTTCTTAAATTTGTATCGGGCTTCATTTAGCCCCATCTGTAAAAAGTATTACAGCTGTTTTAATAATTACATATTTTTTGTTGTGGGGAAAATCCCCCAAAGTCCATAAAACTTTATCCATGTTAGATGGATGTTTGGCACTTACAAAATCTGAAACAGCATCAAAAATGCTTCTTAAATTTGTATCGGGCTTCATTTAGCCCCATCTGTAAAAAGTATTACAGCTGTTTTAATAATTACATATTTTTTGTTGGAAAGAAACCCCCCAAAGTCCATAAAACTTTATCCATGTTAGATGGATGTTTGGCACTTACAAAATCTGAAACAGCATCAAAAATGCTTCTTAAATTTGTATCGGGCTTCATTTAGCCCCATCTGTAAAAAGTATTACAGCTGTTTTAATAATTACATATTTTTTGTTGGAAAGAAACCCCCCAAAGTCCATAAAACTCTATCCATGTTAGATGGATGTTTGGCACTTACAAAATCTGAAACAGCATCAAAAATGCTTCTTAAATTTGTATCGGGCTTCATTTAGCCCCATCTGTAAAAAGTATTACAGCTGTTTTAATAATTACATATTTTTTGTTGGAAAGAAACCCCCCAAAGTCCATAAAACTTTATCCATGTTAGATGGATGTTTGGCACTTACAAAATCTGAAACAGCATCAAAAATGCTTCTTAAATTTGTATCGGGCTTCATTTAGCCCCATCTGTAAAAAGTATTACAGCTGTTTTAATAATTACATATTTTTTGTTGTGGGGAAAATCCCCCAAAGTCCATAAAACTTTATCCATGTTAGATGGATGTTTGGCACTTACAAAATCTGAAACAGCATCAAAAATGCTTCTTAAATTTGTATCGGGCTTCATTTAGCCCCATCTGTAAAAAGTATTACAGCTGTTTTAATAATTACATATTTTTTGTTGGAAAGAAACCCCCCAAAGTCCATAAAACTTTATCCATGTTAGATGGATGTTTGGCACTTACAAAATCTGAAACAGCATCAAAAATGCTTCTTAAATTTGTATCGGGCTTCATTTAGCCCCATCTGTAAAAAGTATTACAGCTGTTTTAATAATTACATATTTTTTGTTGTGGGGAAAATCCCCCAAAGTCCATAAAACTCTATCCATGTTAGATGGATGTTTGGCACTTACAAAATCTGAAACAGCATCAAAAATGCTTCTTAAATTTGTATCGGGCTTCATTTAGCCCCATCTGTAAAAAGTATTACAGCTGTTTTAATAATTACATATTTTTTGTTGTGGGGAAAATCCCCCAAAGTCCATAAAACTTTATCCATGTTAGATGGATGTTTGGCACTTACAAAATCTGAAACAGCATCAAAAATGCTTCTTAAATTTGTATCGGGCTTCATTTAGCCCCATCTGTAAAAAGTATTACAGCTGTTTTAATAATTACATATTTTTTGTTGTGGGGAAAATCCCCCAAAGTCCATAAAACTTTATCCATGTTAGATGGATGTTTGGCACTTACAAAATCTGAAACAGCATCAAAAATGCTTCTTAAATTTGTATCGGGCTTCATTTAGCCCCATCTGTAAAAAGTATTACAGCTGTTTTAATAATTACATATTTTTTGTTGGAAAGAAACCCCCCAAAGTCCATAAAACTTTATCCATGTTAGATGGATGTTTGGCACTTACAAAATCTGAAACAGCATCAAAAATGCTTCTTAAATTTGTATCGGGCTTCATTTAGCCCCATCTGTAAAAAGTATTACAGCTGTTTTAATAATTACATATTTTTTGTTGGAAAGAAACCCCCCAAAGTCCATAAAACTCTATCCATGTTAGATGGATGTTTGGCACTTACAAAATCTGAAACAGCATCAAAAATGCTTCTTAAATTTGTATCGGGCTTCATTTAGCCCCATCTGTAAAAAGTATTACAGCTGTTTTAATAATTACATATTTTTTGTTGTGGGGAAAATCCCCCAAAGTCCATAAAACTCTATCCATGTTAGATGGATGTTTGGCACTTACAAAATCTGAAACAGCATCAAAAATGCTTCTTAAATTTGTATCGGGCTTCATTTAGCCCCATCTGTAAAAAGTATTACAGCTGTTTTAATAATTACATATTTTTTGTTGTGGGGAAAATCCCCCAAAGTCCATAAAACTTTATCCATGTTAGATGGATGTTTGGCACTTACAAAATCTGAAACAGCATCAAAAATGCTTCTTAAATTTGTATCGGGCTTCATTTAGCCCCATCTGTAAAAAGTATTACAGCTGTTTTAATAATTACATATTTTTTGTTGTGGGGAAAATCCCCCAAAGTCCATAAAACTTTATCCATGTTAGATGGATGTTTGGCACTTACAAAATCTGAAACAGCATCAAAAATGCTTCTTAAATTTGTATCGGGCTTCATTTAGCCCCATCTGTAAAAAGTATTACAGCTGTTTTAATAATTACATATTTTTTGTTGGAAAGAAACCCCCCAAAGTCCATAAAACTTTATCCATGTTAGATGGATGTTTGGCACTTGCAAAATCTGAAACAGCATCAAAAATGCTTCTTAAATTTGTATCGGGCTTCATTGAGCCCCATCTGTAAAAAGTATTACAGCTGTTTTAATAATTACATATTTTTTGTTGTGGGGAAAATCCCCCAAAGTCCATAAAACTTTATCCATGTTAGATGGATGTTTGGCACTTACAAAATCTGAAACAGCATCAAAAATGCTTCTTAAATTTGTATCGGGCTTCATTTAGCCCCATCTGTAAAAAGTATTACAGCTGTTTTAATAATTACATATTTTTTGTTGTGGGGAAAATCCCCCAAAGTCCATAAAACTTTATCCATGTTAGATGGATGTTTGGCACTTACAAAATCTGAAACAGCATCAAAAATGCTTCTTAAATTTGTATCGGGCTTCATTTAGCCCCATCTGTAAAAAGTATTACAGCTGTTTTAATAATTACATATTTTTTGTTGGAAAGAAACCCCCCAAAGTCCATAAAACTCTATCCATGTTAGATGGATGTTTGGCACTTACAAAATCTGAAACAGCATCAAAAATGCTTCTTAAATTTGTATCGGGCTTCATTTAGCCCCATCTGTAAAAAGTATTACAGCTGTTTTAATAATTACATATTTTTTGTTGTGGGGAAAATCCCCCAAAGTCCATAAAACTCTATCCATGTTAGATGGATGTTTGGCACTTACAAAATCTGAAACAGCATCAAAAATGCTTCTTAAATTTGTATCGGGCTTCATTTAGCCCCATCTGTAAAAAGTATTACAGCTGTTTTAATAATTACATATTTTTTGTTGTGGGGAAAATCCCCCAAAGTCCATAAAACTTTATCCATGTTAGATGGATGTTTGGCACTTACAAAATCTGAAACAGCATCAAAAATGCTTCTTAAATTTGTATCGGGCTTCATTTAGCCCCATCTGTAAAAAGTATTACAGCTGTTTTAATAATTACATATTTTTTGTTGGAAAGAAACCCCCCAAAGTCCATAAAACTTTATCCATGTTAGATGGATGTTTGGCACTTACAAAATCTGAAACAGCATCAAAAATGCTTCTTAAATTTGTATCGGGCTTCATTTAGCCCCATCTGTAAAAAGTATTACAGCTGTTTTAATAATTACATATTTTTTGTTGTGGGGAAAATCCCCCAAAGTCCATAAAACTCTATCCATGTTAGATGGATGTTTGGCACTTACAAAATCTGAAACAGCATCAAAAATGCTTCTTAAATTTGTATCGGGCTTCATTTAGCCCCATCTGTAAAAAGTATTACAGCTGTTTTAATAATTACATATTTTTTGTTGTGGGGAAAATCCCCCAAAGTCCATATAACTTTATCCATGTTAGATGGATGTTTGGCACTTACAAAATCTGAAACAGCATCAAAAATGCTTCTTAAATTTGTATCGGGCTTCATTTAGCCCCATCTGTAAAAAGTATTACAGCTGTTTTAATAATTACATATTTTTTGTTGGAAAGAAACCCCCCAAAGTCCATAAAACTTTATCCATGTTCGATGGATGTTTGGCACTTACAAAATCTGAAACAGCATCAAAAATGCTTCTTAAATTTGTATCGGGCTTCATTTAGTCCCATCTGTAAAAAGTATTACAGCTGTTTTAATAATTACATATTTTTTGTTGTGGGGAAAATCCCCCAAAGTCCATAAAACTTTATCCATGTTAGATGGATGTTTGGCACTTACAATATCTGAAACAGCATCAAAAATGCTTCTTAAATTTGTATCGGGCTTCATTTAGTCCCATCTGTAAAAAGTATTACAGCTGTTTTAATAATTACATATTTTTTGTTGTGGGGAAAATCCCCCAAAGTCCATAAAACTCTATCCATGTTAGATGGATGTTTGGCACTTACAAAATCTGAAACAGCATCAAAAATGCTTCTTAAATTTGTATCGGGCTTCATTTAGCCCCATCTGTAAAAAGTATTACAGCTGTTTTAATAATTACATATTTTTTGTTGTGGGGAAAATCCCCCAAAGTCCATAAAACTTTATCCATGTTAGATGGATGTTTGGCACTTACAAAATCTGAAACAGCATCAAAAATGCTTCTTAAATTTGTATCGGGCTTCATTTAGCCCCATCTGTAAAAAGTATTACAGCTGTTTTAATAATTACATATTTTTTGTTGGAAAGAAACCCCCCAAAGTCCATAAAACTTTATCCATGTTAGATGGATGTTTGGCACTTACAAAATCTGAAACAGCATCAAAAATGCTTCTTAAATTTGTATCGGGCTTCATTTAGCCCCATCTGTAAAAAGTATTACAGCTGTTTTAATAATTACATATTTTTTGTTGGAAAGAAACCCCCCAAAGTCCATAAAACTCTATCCATGTTAGATGGATGTTTGGCACTTACAAAATCTGAAACAGCATCAAAAATGCTTCTTAAATTTGTATCGGGCTTCATTTAGCCCCATCTGTAAAAAGTATTACAGCTGTTTTAATAATTACATATTTTTTGTTGGAAAGAAACCCCCCAAAGTCCATAAAACTTTATCCATGTTCGATGGATGTTTGGCACTTACAAAATCTGAAACAGCATCAAAAATGCTTCTTAAATTTGTATCGGGCTTCATTTAGTCCCATCTGTAAAAAGTATTACAGCTGTTTTAATAATTACATATTTTTTGTTGTGGGGAAAATCCCCCAAAGTCCATAAAACTTTATCCATGTTAGATGGATGTTTGGCACTTACAATATCTGAAACAGCATCAAAAATGCTTCTTAAATTTGTATCGGGCTTCATTTAGTCCCATCTGTAAAAAGTATTACAGCTGTTTTAATAATTACATATTTTTTGTTGTGGGGAAAATCCCCCAAAGTCCATAAAACTTTATCCATGTTAGATGGATGTTTGGCACTTACAAAATCTGAAACAGCATCAAAAATGCTTCTTAAATTTGTATCGTGCTTCATTTAGTCCCATCTGTAAAAAGTATTACAGCTGTTTGAATAATTACATATTTTTTGTTGTGGGGAAAATCCCCCAAAGTCCATAAAACTTTATCCATGTTAGATGGATGTTTGGCACTTACAAAATCTGAAACAGCATCAAAAATGCTACTTAAATTTGTATCGGGCTTCCTTTAGTCCCATCTGTAAAAAGTATTACAGCTGTTTTAATAATTACATATTTTTTGTTGTGGGGAAAATCCCCCAAAGTCCATGAAACTTTATCCATGTTAGATGGATGTTTGGCACTTACAAAATCTGAAACAGCATCAAAAATGCTTCTTAAATTTGTATCGGGCTTCATTTAGCCCCATCTGTAAAAAGTATTACAGCTGTTTTAATAATTACATATTTTTTGTTGGAAAGAAACCCCCCAAAGTCCATAAAACTTTATCCATGTTCGATGGATGTTTGGCACTTACAAAATCTGAAACAGCATCAAAAATGCTTCTTAAATTTGTATCGGGCTTCATTTAGTCCCATCTGTAAAAAGTATTACAGCTGTTTTAATAATTACATATTTTTTGTTGTGGGGAAAATCCCCCAAAGTCCATAAAACTTTATCCATGTTAGATGGATGTTTGGCACTTACAATATCTGAAACAGCATCAAAAATGCTTCTTAAATTTGTACCGGGCTTCATTTAGTCCCATCTGTAAAAAGTATTACAGCTGTTTTAATAATTACATATTTTTTGTTGTGGGGAAAATCCCCCAAAGTCCATAAAACTTTATCCATGTTAGATGGATGTTTGGCACTTACAAAATCTGAAACAGCATCAAAAATGCTTCTTAAATTTGTATCGTGCTTCATTTAGTCCCATCTGTAAAAAGTATTACAGCTGTTTTAATAATTACATATTTTTTGTTGTGGGGAAAATCCCCCAAAGTCCATGAAACTTTATCCATGTTAGATGGATGTTTGGCACTTACAAAATCTGAAACAGCATCAAAAATGCTTCTTAAATTTGTATCGTGCTTCATTTAGTCCCATCTGTAAAAAGTATTACAGCTGTTTTAATAATTACATATTTTTTGTTGTGGGGAAAATCCCCCAAAGTCCATGAAACTTTATCCATGTTAGATGGATGTTTGGCACTTACAAAATCTGAAACAGCATCAAAAATGCTTCTTAAATTTGTATCGTGCTTCATTTAGTCCCATCTGTAAAAAGTATTACAGCTGTTTTAATAATTACATATTTTTTGTTGTGGGGAAAATCCCCCAAAGTCCATGAAACTTTATCCATGTTAGATGGATGTTTGGAACTTACAAAATCTGAAACAGCATCAAAAATGCTTCTTAAATTTGTATCGTGCTTCATTTAGTCCCATCTGTAAAAAGTATTACAGCTGTTTTAATAATTACATATTTTTTGTTGTGGGGAAAATCCCCCAAAGTCCATGAAACTTTATCCATGTTAGATGGATGTTTGGCACTTACAAAATCTGAAACAGCATCAAAAATGCTTCTTAAATTTGTATCGTGCTTCATTTAGTCCCATCTGTAAAAAGTATTACAGCTGTTTTAATAATTACATATTTTTTGTTGTGGGGAAAATCCCCCAAAGTCCATAAAACTTTATCCATGTTAGATGGATGTTTGGCACTTACAAAATCTGAAACAGCATCAAAAATGCTTCTTAAATTTGTATCGTGCTTCATTTAGTCCCATCTGTAAAAAGTATTACAGCTGTTTTAATAATTACATATTTTTTGTTGTGGGGAAAATCCCCCAAAGTCCATGAAACTTTATCCATGTTAGATGGATGTTTGGAACTTACAAAATCTGAAACAGCATCAAAAATGCTACTTAAATTTGTATCGGGCTTCATTTAGTCCCATCTGTAAAAAGTATTACAGCTGTTTTAATAATTACATATTTTTTGTTGTGGGGAAAATCCCCCAAAGTCCATAAAACTTTATCCATGTTAGATGGATGTTTGGCACTTACAAAATCTGAAACAGCATCAAAAATGCTTCTTAGTATTACAGCTGTTTTAATAATTACATATTTTTTGTTGTGGGGAAAATCCCCCAAAGTCCATAAAACTTTATCCATGTTAGATGGATGTTTGGCACTTACAAAATCTGAAACAGCATCAAAAATGCTACTTAAATTTGTATCGGGCTTCCTTTAGTCCCATCTGTAAAAAGTATTACAGCTGTTTGAATAATTACATATTTTTTGTTGTGGGGAAAATCCCCCAAAGTCCATAAAACTTTATCCATGTTAGATGGATGTTTGGCACTTACAAAATCTGAAACAGCATCAAAAATGCTACTTAAATTTGTATCGGGCTTCCTTTAGTCCCATCTGTAAAAAGTATTACAGCTGTTTTAATAATTACATATTTTTTGTTGTGGGGAAAATCCCCCAAAGTCCATGAAACTTTATCCATGTTAGATGGATGTTTGGCACTTACAAAATCTGAAACAGCATCAAAAATGCTTCTTAAATTTGTATCGGGCTTCATTTAGCCCCATCTGTAAAAAGTATTACAGCTGTTTTAATAATTACATATTTTTTGTTGGAAAGAAACCCCCCAAAGTCCATAAAACTTTATCCATGTTCGATGGATGTTTGGCACTTACAAAATCTGAAACAGCATCAAAAATGCTTCTTAAATTTGTATCGGGCTTCATTTAGCCCCATCTGTAAAAAGTATTACAGCTGTTTTAATAATTACATATTTTTTGTTGTGGGGAAAATCCCCCAAAGTCCATAAAACTTTATCCATGTTAGATGGATGTTTGGCACTTACAAAATCTGAAACAGCATCAAAAATGCTACTTAAATTTGTATCGTGCTTCCTTTAGTCCCATCTGTAAAAAGTATTACAGCTGTTTGAATAATTACATATTTTTTGTTGTGGGGAAAATCCCCCAAAGTCCATAAAACTTTATCCATGTTAGATGGATGTTTGGCACTTACAAAATCTGAAACAGCATCAAAAATGCTACTTAAATTTGTATCGGGCTTCCTTTAGTCCCATCTGTAAAAAGTATTACAGCTGTTTTAATAATTACATATTTTTTGTTGTGGGGAAAATCCCCCAAAGTCCATGAAACTTTATCCATGTTAGATGGATGTTTGGCACTTACAAAATCTGAAACAGCATCAAAAATGCTTCTTAAATTTGTATCGGGCTTCATTTAGCCCCATCTGTAAAAAGTATTACAGCTGTTTTAATAATTACATATTTTTTGTTGGAAAGAAACCCCCCAAAGTCCATAAAACTTTATCCATGTTCGATGGATGTTTGGCACTTACAAAATCTGAAACAGCATCAAAAATGCTTCTTAAATTTGTATCGGGCTTCATTTAGTCCCATCTGTAAAAAGTATTACAGCTGTTTTAATAATTACATATTTTTTGTTGTGGGGAAAATCCCCCAAAGTCCATAAAACTTTATCCATGTTAGATGGATGTTTGGCACTTACAATATCTGAAACAGCATCAAAAATGCTTCTTAAATTTGTACCGGGCTTCATTTAGTCCCATCTGTAAAAAGTATTACAGCTGTTTTAATAATTACATATTTTTTGTTGTGGGGAAAATCCCCCAAAGTCCATAAAACTTTATCCATGTTAGATGGATGTTTGGCACTTACAAAATCTGAAACAGCATCAAAAATGCTTCTTAAATTTGTATCGTGCTTCATTTAGTCCCATCTGTAAAAAGTATTACAGCTGTTTTAATAATTACATATTTTTTGTTGTGGGGAAAATCCCCCAAAGTCCATAAAACTTTATCCATGTTAGATGGATGTTTGGCACTTACAAAATCTGAAACAGCATCAAAAATGCTTCTTAAATTTGTATCGGGCTTCCTTTAGTCCCATCTGTAAAAAGTATTACAGCTGTTTTAATAATTACATATTTTTTGTTGTGGGGAAAATCCCCCAAAGTCCATAAAACTTTATCCATGTTAGATGGATGTTTGGCACTTACAATATCTGAAGCAGCATCAAAAATGCTTCTTAAATTTGTATCGGGCTTCCTTTAGTCCCATCTGTAAAAAGTATTACAGCTGTTTTAATAATTACATATTTTTTGTTGTGGGGAAAATCCCCCAAAGTCCATAAAACTTTATCCATGTTAGATGGATGTTTGGCACTTACAATATCTGAAACAGCATCAAAAATGCTTCTTAAATTTGTATCGGGCTTCCTTTAGTCCCATCTGTAAAAAGTATTACAGCTGTTTTAATAATTACATATTTTTTGTTGTGGGGAAAATCCCCCAAAGTCCATGAAACTTTATCCATGTTAGATGGATGTTTGGAACTTACAAAATCTGAAACAGCATCAAAAATGCTACTTAAATTTGTATCGGGCTTCATTTAGTCCCATCTGTAAAAAGTATTACAGCTGTTTTAATAATTACATATTTTTTGTTGTGGGGAAAATCCCCCAAAGTCCATGAAACTTTATCCATGTTAGATGGATGTTTGGCACTTACAAAATCTGAAACAGCATCAAAAATGCTTCTTAAATTTGTATCGTGCTTCATTTAGTCCCATCTGTAAAAAGTATTACAGCTGTTTTAATAATTACATATTTTTTGTTGTGGGGAAAATCCCCCAAAGTCCATAAAACTTTATCCATGTTAGATGGATGTTTGGCACTTACAAAATCTGAAACAGCATCAAAAATGCTACTTAAATTTGTATCGGGCTTCATTTAGTCCCATCTGTAAAAAGTATTACAGCTGTTTTAATAATTACATATTTTTTGTTGTGGGGAAAATCCCCCAAAGTCCATAAAACTTTATCCATGTTAGATGGATGTTTGGCACTTACAAAATCTGAAACAGCATCAAAAATGCTACTTAAATTTGTATCGGGCTTCATTTAGTCCCATCTGTAAAAAGTATTACAGCTGTTTTAATAATTACATATTTTTTGTTGTGGGGAAAATCCCCCAAAGTCCATGAAACTTTATCCATGTTAGATGGATGTTTGGCACTTACAAAATCTGAAACAGCATCAAAAATGCTTCTTAAATTTGTATCGTGCTTCAATTAGTCCCATCTGTAAAAAGTATTACAGCTGTTTTAATAATTACATATTTTTTGTTGTGGGGAAAATCCCCCAAAGTCCATAAAACTTTATCCATGTTAGATGGATGTTTGGCACTTACAAAATCTGAAACAGCATCAAAAATGCTTCTTAAATTTGTATCTTGCTTCATTTAGTCCCATCTGTAAAAAGTATTACAGCTGTTTTAATAATTACATATTTTTTGTTGTGGGGAAAATCCCCCAAAGTCCATGAAACTTTATCCATGTTAGATGGATGTTTGGAACTTACAAAATCTGAAACAGCATCAAAAATGCTACTTAAATTTGTATCGGGCTTCCTTTAGTCCCATCTGTAAAAAGTATTACAGCTGTTTTAATAATTACATATTTTTTGTTGTGGGGAAAATCCCCCAAAGTCCATGAAACTTTATCCATGTTAGATGGATGTTTGGCACTTACAAAATCTGAAACAGCATCAAAAATGCTTCTTAAATTTGTATCGTGCTTCATTTAGTCCCATCTGTAAAAAGTATTACAGCTGTTTTAATAATTACATATTTTTTGTTGTGGGGAAAATCCCCCAAAGTCCATAAAACTTTATCCATGTTAGATGGATGTTTGGCACTTACAAAATCTGAGACAGCATCAAAAATGCTTCTTAAATTTGTATCGTGCTTCATTTAGTCCCATCTGTAAAAAGTATTACAGCTGTTTTAATAATTACATATTTTTTGTTGTGGGGAAAATCCCCCAAAGTCCATAAAACTTTATCCATGTCAGATGGATGTTTGGCACTTACAAAATCTGAAACAGCATCAAAAATGCTTCTTAAATTTGTATCGTGCTTCATTTAGTCCCATCTGTAAAAAGTATTACAGCTGTTTTAATAATTACATATTTTTTGTTGTGGGGAAAATCCCCCAAAGTCCATAAAACTTTATCCATGTTAGATGGATGTTTGGCACTTACAAAATCTGAAACAGCATCAAAAATGCTTCTTAAATTTGTATCGTGCTTCATTTAGTCCCATCTGTAAAAAGTATTACAGCTGTTTTAATAATTACATATTTTTTGTTGTGGGGAAAATCCCCCAAAGTCCATAAAACTTTATCCATGTCAGATGGATGTTTGGCACTTACAAAATCTGAAACAGCATCAAAAATGCTTCTTAAATTTGTATCGGGCTTCATTTAGCCCCATCTGTAAAAAGTATTACAGCTGTTTTAATAATTACATATTTTTTGTTGTGGGGAAAATCCCCCAAAGTCCATAAAACTTTATCCATGTTAGATGGATGTTTGGCACTTACAAAATCTGAAACAGCATCAAAAATGCTTCTTAAATTTGTATCGTGCTTCATTTAGTCCCATCTGTAAAAAGTATTACAGCTGTTTTAATAATTACATATTTTTTGTTGTGGGGAAAATCCCCCAAAGTCCATAAAACTTTATCCATGTTAGATGGATGTTTGGCACTTACAAAATCTGAAACAGCATCAAAAATGCTTCTTAAATTTGTATCGTGCTTCATTTAGTCCCATCTGTAAAAAGTATTACAGCTGTTTTAATAATTACATATTTTTTGTTGTGGGGAAAATCCCCCAAAGTCCATAAAACTTTATCCATGTCAGATGGATGTTTGGCACTTACAAAATCTGAAACAGCATCAAAAATGCTTCTTAAATTTGTATCGTGCTTCATTTAGTCCCATCTGTAAAAAGTATTACAGCTGTTTTAATAATTACATATTTTTTGTTGTGGGGAAAATCCCCCAAAGTCCATAAAACTTTATCCATGTTAGATGGATGTTTGGCACTTACAAAATCTGAAACAGCATCAAAAATGCTTCTTAAATTTGTATCGTGCTTCATTTAGTCCCATCTGTAAAAAGTATTACAGCTGTTTTAATAATTACATATTTTTTGTTGTGGGGAAAATCCCCCAAAGTCCATAAAACTTTATCCATGTCAGATGGATGTTTGGCACTTACAAAATCTGAAACAGCATCAAAAATGCTTCTTAAATTTGTATCGGGCTTCATTTAGCCCCATCTGTAAAAAGTATTACAGCTGTTTTAATAATTACATATTTTTTGTTGTGGGGAAAATCCCCCAAAGTCCATAAAACTTTATCCATGTTAGATGGATGTTTGGCACTTACAAAATCTGAAACAGCATCAAAAATGCTACTTAAATTTGTATCGGGCTTCCTTTAGTCCCATCTGTAAAAAGTATTACAGCTGTTTTAATAATTACATATTTTTTGTTGTGGGGAAAATCCCCCAAAGTCCATAAAACTTTATCCATGTTAGATGGATGTTTGGCACTTACAAAATCTGAAACAGCATCAAAAATGCTACTTAAATTTGTATCGGGCTTCCTTTAGTCCCATCTGTAAAAAGTATTACAGCTGTTTTAATAATTACATATTTTTTGTTGTGGGGAAAATCCCCCAAAGTCCATAAAACTTTATCCATGTTAGATGGATGTTTGGCACTTACAAAATCTGAAACAGCATCAAAAATGCTACTTAAATTTGTATCGGGCTTCCTTTAGTCCCATCTGTAAAAAGTATTACAGCTGTTTTAATAATTACATATTTTTTGTTGGGGGGAAAATCCCCCAAAGTCCATAAAACTTTATCCATGTTAGATGGATGTTTGGCACTTACAAAATCTGAGACAGCATCAAAAATGCTTCTTAAATTTGTATCGGGCTTCATTTAGTCCCATCTGTAAAAAGTATTACAGCTGTTTTAATAATTACATATTTTTTGTTGTGGGGAAAATCCCCCAAAGTCCATAAAACTTTATCCATGTTAGATGGATGTTTGGCACTTACAAAATCTGAGACAGCATCAAAAATGCTTCTTAAATTTGTATCGTGCTTCATTTAGTCCCATCTGTAAAAAGTATTACAGCTGTTTTAATAATTACATATTTTTTGTTGTGGGGAAAATCCCCCAAAGTCCATAAAACTTTATCCATGTTAGATGGATTTTTGGCACTTACAAAATCTGAAACAGCATCAAAAATGCTTCTTCAATTTGTATCGGGCTTCATTTAGTCCCATCTGTAAAAAGTATTACAGCTGTTTTAATAATTACATATTTTTTGTTGTGGGGAAAATCCCCCAAAGTCCATAAAACTTTATCCATGTCAGATGGATGTTTGGCACTTACAAAATCTGAAACAGCATCAAAAATGCTACTTAAATTTGTATCGGGCTTCCTTTAGTCCCATCTGTAAAAAGTATTACAGCTGTTTTAATAATTACATATTTTTTGTTGTGGGGAAAATCCCCCAAAGTCCATAAAACTTTATCCATGTTAGATGGATGTTTGGCACTTACAAAATCTGAGACAGCATCAAAAATGCTTCTTAAATTTGTATCGGGCTTCATTTAGTCCCATCTGTAAAAAGTATTACAGCTGTTTTAATAATTACATATTTTTTGTTGTGGGGAAAATCCCCCAAAGTCCATAAAACTTTATCCATGTTAGATGGATGTTTGGCACTTACAAAATCTGAAACAGCATCAAAAATGCTTCTTAAATTTGTATCGGGCTTCATTTAGTCCCATCTGTAAAAAGTATTACAGCTGTTTTAATAATTACATATTTCTTGTTGTGGGGAAAATCCCCCAAAGTCCATAAAACTTTATCCATGTTAGATGGATGTTTGGCACTTACAAAATCTGAAACAGCATCAAAAATGCTTCTTAAATTTGTATCGGGCTTCATTTAGTCCCATCTGTAAAAAGTATTACAGCTGTTTTAATAATTACATATTTCTTGTTGTGGGGAAAATCCCCCAAAGTCCATAAAACTTTATCCATGTTAGATGGATGTTTGGCACTTACAAAATCTGAAACAGCATCAAAAATGCTTCTTAAATTTGTATCGGGCTTCATTTAGTCCCATCTGTAAAAAGTATTACAGCTGTTTTAATAATCACATATTTTTTGTTGTGGGGAAAATCCCCCAAAGTCCATAAATCTTTATCCATGTTAGATGGATGTTTGGCACTTACAAAATCTGAGACAGCATCAAAAATGCTTCTTAAATTTGTATCGGGCTTCATTTAGTCCCATCTGTAAAAAGTATTACAGCCGTTTTAATAATTACATATTTTTTGTTGTGGGGAAAATCCCCAAAAGTCCATAAAACTTTATCCATGTTAGATGGATGTTTGGCACTTACAAAATCTGAGACAGCATCAAAAATGCTTCTTAAATTTGTATCGGGCTTCATTTAGTCCCATCTGTAAAAAGTATTACAGCTGTTTTAATAATTACATATTTTTTGTTGTGGGGAAAATCCCCCAAAGTCCATAAAACTTTATCCATGTTAGATGGATGTTTGGCACTTACAAAATCTGAGACAGCATCAAAAATGCTTCTTAAATTTTTATCGGGCTTCATTTAGTCCCATCTGTAAAAAGTATTACAGCTGTTTTAATAATTACATATTTTTTGTTGTGGGAAAAATCCCCCAAAGTCCATAAAACTTTATCCATGTTAGATGGATGTTTGGCACTTACAAAATCTGAGACAGCATCAAAAATGCTTCTTAAATTTGTATCGGGCTTCATTTAGTCCCATCTGTAAAAAGTATTACAGCTGTTTTAATAATTACATATTTTTTGTTGTGGGGAAAATCCCCCAAAGTCCATAAAACTTTATCCATGTTAGATGGATGTTTGGCACTTACAAAATCTGAAACAGCATCAAAAATGCTTCTTAAATTTGTATCGGGCTTCATTTAGTCCCATCTGTAAAAAGTATTACAGCTGTTTTAATAATCACATATTTTTTGTTGTGGGGAAAATCCCCCAAAGTCCATAAATCTTTATCCATGTTAGATGGATGTTTGGCACTTACAAAATCTGAGACAGCATCAAAAATGCTTCTTAAATTTGTATCGGGCTTCATTTAGTCCCATCTGTAAAAAGTATTACAGCCGTTTTAATAATTACATATTTTTTGTTGTGGGGAAAATCCCCAAAAGTCCATAAAACTTTATCCATGTTAGATGGATGTTTGGCACTTACAAAATCTGAGACAGCATCAAAAATGCTTCTTAAATTTGTATCGGGCTTCATTTAGTCCCATCTGTAAAAAGTATTACAGCTGTTTTAATAATTACATATTTTTTGTTGTGGGGAAAATCCCCCAAAGTCCTAAAAACTTTATCCATGTTAGATGGATGTTTGGCACTTACAAAATCTGAGACAGCATCAAAAATGCTTCTTAAATTTGTATCGGGCTTCATTTAGTCCCATCTGTAAAAAGTATTACAGCTGTTTTAATAATTACATATTTTTTGTTGTGGGGAAAATCCCCCAAAGTCCATAAAACTTTATCCATGTTAGATGGATGTTTGGCACTTACAAAATCTGAGACAGCATCAAAAATGCTTCTTAAATTTGTATCGGGCTTCATTTAGTCCCATCTGTAAAAAGTATTACAGCTGTTTTAATAATTACATATTTTTTGTTGTGGGGAAAATCCCCCAAAGTCCATAAATCTTTATCCATGTTAGATGGATGTTTGGCACTTACAAAATCTGAGACAGCATCAAAAATGCTTCTTAAATTTGTATCGGGCTTCATTTAGTCCCATCTGTAAAAAGTATTACAGCTGTTTTAATAATTACATATTTTTTGTTGTGGGGAAAATCCCCCAAAGTCCATAAAACTTTATCCATGTTAGATGGATGTTTGGCACTTACAAAATCTGAGACAGCATCAAAAATGCTTCTTAAATTTGTATCGGGCTTCATTTAGTCCCATCTGTAAAAAGTATTACAGCTGTTTTAATAATTACATATTTTTTGTTGTGGGGAAAATCCCCCAAAGTCCATAAATCTTTATCCATGTTAGATGGATGTTTGGCACTTACAAAATCTGAGACAGCATCAAAAATGCTTCTTAAATTTGTATCGGGCTTCATTTAGTCCCATCTGTAAAAAGTATTACAGCTGTTTTAATAATTACATATTTTTTGTTGTGGGGAAAATCCCCCAAAGTCCATAAAACTTTATCCATGTTAGATGGATGTTTGGCACTTACAAAATCTGAGACAGCATCAAAAATGCTTCTTAAATTTGTATCGGGCTTCATTTAGTCCCATCTGTAAAAAGTATTACAGCCGTTTTAATAATTACATATTTTTTGTTGTGGGGAAAATCCCCAAAAGTCCATAAAACTTTATCCATGTTAGATGGATGTTTGGCACTTACAAAATCTGAGACAGCATCAAAAATGCTTCTTAAATTTGTATCGGGCTTCATTTAGTCCCATCTGTAAAAAGTATTACAGCTGTTTTAATAATTACATATTTTTTGTTGTGGGGAAAATCCCCCAAAGTCCATAAAACTTTATCCATGTTAGATGGATGTTTGGCACTTACAAAATCTGAGACAGCATCAAAAATGCTTCTTAAATTTGTATCGGGCTTCATTTAGTCCCATCTGTAAAAAGTATTACAGCTGTTTTAATAATTACATATTTTTTGTTGTGGGGAAAATCCCCCAAAGTCCATAAAACTTTATCCATGTTAGATGGATGTTTGGCACTTACAAAATCTGAGACAGCATCAAAAATGCTTCTTAAATTTGTATCGGGCTTCATTTAGTCCCATCTGTAAAAAGTATTACAGCCGTTTTAATAATTACATATTTTTTGTTGTGGGGAAAATCCCCAAAAGTCCATAAGACTTTATCCATGTTAGATGGATGTTTGGCACTTACAAAATCTGAGACAGCATCAAAAATGCTTCTTAAATTTGTATCGGGCTTCATTTAGTCCCATCTGTAAAAAGTATTACAGCTGTTTTAATAATTACATATTTTTTGTTGTGGGGAAAATCCCCCAAAGTCCATAAAACTTTATCCATGTTAGATGGATGTTTGGCACTTACAAAATCTGAGACAGCATCAAAAATGCTTCTTAAATTTGTATCGGGCTTCATTTAGTCCCATCTGTAAAAAGTATTACAGCTGTTTTAATAATTACATATTTTTTGTTGTGGGGAAAATCCCCCAAAGTCCATAAAACTTTATCCATGTTAGATGGATGTTTGGCACTTACAAAATCTGAGACAGCATCAAAAATGCTTCTTAAATTTGTATCGGGCTTCATTTAGTCCCATCTGTAAAAAGTATTACAGCTGTTTTAATAATTACATATTTTTTGTTGTGGGGAAAATCCCCCAAAGTCCATAAAACTTTATCCATGTTAGATGGATGTTTGGCACTTACAAAATCTGAGACAGCATCAAAAATGCTTCTTAAATTCGTATCGTGCTTCATTTAGTCCCATCTGTAAAAAGTATTACAGCTGTTTTAATAATTACATATTTTTTGTTGTGGGGAAAATCCCCCAAAGTCCATAAAACTTTATCCATGTTAGATGGATGTTTGGCACTTACAAAATCTGAGACAGCATCAAAAATGCTTCTTAAATTTGTATCGTGCTTCATTTAGTCCCATCTGTAAAAAGTATTACAGCTGTTTTAATAATTACATATTTTTTGTTGGAAAGAAATCCCCCAAAGTCCATAAAACTTTATCCATGTTAGATGGATGTTTGGCACTTACAAAATCTGAGACAGCATCAAAAATGCTTCTTAAATTTGTATCGTGCTTCATTTAGTCCCATCTGTAAAAAGTATTACAGCTGTTTTAATAATTACATATTTTTTGTTGTGGGGAAAATCCCCCAAAGTCCATAAAACTTTATCCATGTTAGATGGATGTTTGGCACGTACAAAATCTGAAACAACATCAAAAATGCTTCTTAAATTTGTATCGGGCTTCATTTAGTCCCATCTGTAAAAAGTATAACAGCTGTTTTAATAATTACATATTTTTTGTTGGAAAGAAATCCCCCAAAGTCCATAAAACTTTATCCATGTTAGATGGATGTTTGGCACGTACAAAATCTGAAACAGCATCAAAAATGCTTCTTAAATTTGTATCGGGCTTCATTTAGTCCCATCTGTAAAAAGTATTACAGCTGTTTTAATAATTACATATTTTTTGTTGTGGGGAAAATCCCCCAAAGTCCATAAAACTTTATCCATGTTAGATGGATGTTTGGCACTTACAAAATCTGAGACAGCATCAAAAATGCTTCTTAAATTTGTATCGTGCTTCATTTAGTCCCATCTGTAAAAAGTATTACAGCTGTTTTAATAATTACATATTTTTTGTTGTGGGGAAAATCCCCCAAAGTCCATAAAACTTTATCCATGTTAGATGGATGTTTGGCACGTACAAAATCTGAAACAACATCAAAAATGCTTCTTAAATTTGTATCGGGCTTCATTTAGTCCCATCTGTAAAAAGTATTACAGCTGTTTTAATAATTACATATTTTTTGTTGTGGGGAAAATCCCCCAAAGTCCATAAAACTTTATCCATGTTAGATGGATGTTTGGCACGTACAAAATCTGAAACAACATCAAAAATGCTTCTTAAATTTGTATCGGGCTTCATTTAGTCCCATCTGTAAAAAGTATAACAGCTGTTTTAATAATTACATATTTTTTGTTGGAAAGAAATCCCCCAAAGTCCATAAAACTTTATCCATGTTAGATGGATGTTTGGCACGTACAAAATCTGAAACAGCATCAAAAATGCTTCTTAAATTTGTATCGGGCTTCATTTAGTCCCATCTGTAAAAAGTATTACAGCTGTTTTAATAATTACATATTTTTTGTTGTGGGGAAAATCCCCCAAAGTCCATAAAACTTTATCCATGTTAGATGGATGTTTGGCACTTACAAAATCTGAGACAGCATCAAAAATGCTTCTTAAATTTGTATCGTGCTTCATTTAGTCCCATCTGTAAAAAGTATTACAGCTGTTTTAATAATTACATATTTTTTGTTGGAAAGAAATCCCCCAAAGTCCATAAAACTTTATCCATGTTAGATGGATGTTTGGCACTTACAAAATCTGAGACAGCATCAAAAATGCTTCTTAAATTTGTATCGTGCTTCATTTAGTCCCATCTGTAAAAAGTATTACAGCTGTTTTAATAATTACATATTTTTTGTTGTGGGGAAAATCCCCCAAAGTCCATAAAACTTTATCCATGTTAGATGGATGTTTGGCACGTACAAAATCTGAAACAACATCAAAAATGCTTCTTAAATTTGTATCGGGCTTCATTTAGTCCCATCTGTAAAAAGTATAACAGCTGTTTTAATAATTACATATTTTTTGTTGGAAAGAAATCCCCCAAAGTCCATAAAACTTTATCCATGTTAGATGGATGTTTGGCACGTACAAAATCTGAAACAGCATCAAAAATGCTTCTTAAATTCGTATCGTGCTTCATTTAGTCCCATCTGTAAAAAGTATTACAGCTGTTTTAATAATTACATATTTTTTGTTGTGGGGAAAATCCCCCAAAGTCCATAAAACTTTATCCATGTTAGATGGATGTTTGGCACTTACAAAATCTGAAACAGCATCAAAAATGCTTCTTAAATTTGTATCGGGCTTCATTTAGCCCCATCTGTAAAAAGTATTACAGCTGTTTTAATAATTACATATTTTTTGTTGTGGGGAAAATCCCCCAAAGTCCATAAAACTTTATCCATGTTAGATGGATGTTTGGCACTTACAAAATCTGAAACAGCATCAAAAATGCTTCTTAAATTTGTATCGGGCTTCATTTAGCCCCATCTGTAAAAAGTATTACAGCTGTTTTAATAATTACATATTTTTTGTTGTGGGGAAAATCCCCCAAAGTCCATAAAACTTTATCCATGTTAGATGGATGTTTGGCACTTACAAAATCTGAAACAGCATCAAAAATGCTTCTTAAATTTGTATCGGGCTTCATTTAGTCCCATCTGTAAAAAGTATTACAGCTGTTTTAATAATCACATATTTTTTGTTGTGGGGAAAATCCCCCAAAGTCCATAAAACTTTATCCATGTTAGATGGATGTTTGGCACTTACAAAATCTGAGACAGCATCAAAAATGCTTCTTAAATTTGTATCGGGCTTCATTTAGTCCCATCTGTAAAAAGTATTACAGCTGTTTTAATAATTACATATTTTTTGTTGTGGGGAAAATCCCCCAAAGTCCATAAAACTTTATCCATGTTAGATGGATGTTTGGCACTTTCAAAATCTGAGACAGCATCAAAAATGCTTCTTAAATTTGTATCGGGCTTCATTTAGTCCCATCTGTAAAAAGTATTACAGCTGTTTTAATAATTACATATTTTTTGTTGTGGGGAAAATCCCCCAAAGTCCATAAAACTTTATCCATGTTAGATGGATGTTTGGCACTTACAAAATCTGAGACAGCATCAAAAATGCTTCTTAAATTTGTATCGGGCTTCATTTAGTCCCATCTGTAAAAAGTATTACAGCTGTTTTAATAATTACATATTTTTTGTTGTGGGGAAAATCCCCCAAAGTCCATAAAACTTTATCCATGTTAGATGGATGTTTGGCACTTACAAAATCTGAGACAGCATCAAAAATGCTTCTTAAATTTGTATCGGGCTTCATTTAGTCCCATCTGTAAAAAGTATTACAGCTGTTTTAATAATTACATATTTTTTGTTGTGGGGAAAATCCCCCAAAGTCCATAAAACTTTATCCATGTTAGATGGATGTTTGGCACTTACAAAATCTGAGACAGCATCAAAAATGCTTCTTAAATTCGTATCGTGCTTCATTTAGTCCCATCTGTAAAAAGTATTACAGCTGTTTTAATAATTACATATTTTTTGTTGTGGGGAAAATCCCCCAAAGTCCATAAAACTTTATCCATGTTAGATGGATGTTTGGCACTTACAAAATCTGAGACAGCATCAAAAATGCTTCTTAAATTTGTATCGGGCTTCATTTAGTCCCATCTGTAAAAAGTATTACAGCTGTTTTAATAATTACATATTTTTTGTTGTGGGGAAAATCCCCCAAAGTCCATAAAACTTTATCCATGTTAGATGGATGTTTGGCACTTACACAATCTGAGACAGCATCAAAAATGCTTCTTAAATTCGTATCGTGCTTCATTTAGTCCCATCTGTAAAAAGTATTACAGCTGTTTTAATAATTACATATTTTTTGTTGTGGGGAAAATCCCCCAAAGTCCATAAAACTTTATCCATGTTAGATGGATGTTTGGCACTTACAAAATCTGAAACAGCATCAAAAATGCTTCTTAAATTTGTATCGGGCTTCATTTAGTCCCATCTGTAAAAAGTATTACAGCTGTTTTAATAATTACATATTTTTTGTTGTGGGGAAAATCCCCCAAAGTCCATAAAACTTTATCCATGTTAGATGGATGTTTGGCACTTACAAAATCTGAGACAGCATCAAAAATGCTTCTTAAATTTGTATCGTGCTTCATTTAGTCCCATCTGTAAAAAGTATTACAGCTGTTTTAATAATTACATATTTTTTGTTGGAAAGAAACCCGCCAAAGTCCATAAAACTTTATCCATGTTAGATGGATGTTTGGCACGTACAAAATCTGAAACAACATCAAAAATGCTTCTTAAATTTGTATCGGGCTTCATTTAGTCCCATCTGTAAAAAGTATAACAGCTGTTTTAATAATTACATATTTTTTGTTGGAAAGAAATCCCCCAAAGTCCATAAAACTTTATCCATGTTAGATGGATGTTTGGCACGTACAAAATCTGAAACAGCATCAAAAATGCTTCTTAAATTCGTATCGTGCTTCATTTAGTCCCATCTGTAAAAAGTATTACAGCTGTTTTAATAATTACATATTTTTTGTTGTGGGGAAAATCCCCCAAAGTCCATAAAACTTTATCCATGTTAGATGGATGTTTGGCACTTACAAAATCTGAAACAGCATCAAAAATGCTTCTTAAATTTGTATCGGGCTTCATTTAGTCCCATCTGTAAAAAGTATTACAGCTGTTTTAATAATTACATATTTTTTGTTGTGGGGAAAATCCCCCAAAGTCCATAAAACTTTATCCATGTTAGATGGATGTTTGGCACTTACAAAATCTGAGACAGCATCAAAAATGCTTCTTAAATTTGTATCGTGCTTCATTTAGTCCCATCTGTAAAAAGTATTACAGCTGTTTTAATAATTACATATTTTTTGTTGGAAAGAAACCCGCCAAAGTCCATAAAACTTTATCCATGTTAGATGGATGTTTGGCACGTACAAAATCTGAAACAACATCAAAAATGCTTCTTAAATTTGTATCGGGCTTCATTTAGTCCCATCTGTAAAAAGTATAACAGCTGTTTTAATAATTACATATTTTTTGTTGGAAAGAAATCCCCCAAAGTCCATAAAACTTTATCCATGTTAGATGGATGTTTGGCACGTACAAAATCTGAAACAGCATCAAAAATGCTTCTTAAATTCGTATCGTGCTTCATTTAGTCCCATCTGTAAAAAGTATTACAGCTGTTTTAATAATTACATATTTTTTGTTGTGGGGAAAATCCCCCAAAGTCCATAAAACTTTATCCATGTTAGATGGATGTTTGGCACTTACAAAATCTGAAACAGCATCAAAAATGCTTCTTAAATTTGTATCGGGCTTCATTTAGTCCCATCTGTAAAAAGTATTACAGCTGTTTTAATAATTACATATTTTTTGTTGTGGGGAAAATCCCCCAAAGTCCATAAAACTTTATCCATGTTAGATGGATGTTTGGCACTTACAAAATCTGAGACAGCATCAAAAATGCTTCTTAAATTTGTATCGGGCTTCATTTAGTCCCATCTGTAAAAAGTATTACAGCTGTTTTAATAATTACATATTTTTTGTTGTGGGGAAAATCCCCCAAAGTCCATAAAACTTTATCCATGTTAGATGGATGTTTGGCACTTACAAAATCTGAGACAGCATCAAAAATGCTTCTTAAATTTGTATCGGGCTTCATTTAGTCCCATCTGTAAAAAGTATTACAGCTGTTTTAATAATTACATATTTTTTGTTGTGGGGAAAATCCCCCAAAGTCCATAAAACTTTATCCATGTTAGATGGATGTTTGGCACTTACAAAATCTGAAACAGCATCAAAAATGCTTCTTAAATTTGTATCGGGCTTCATTTAGTCCCATCTGTAAAAAGTATTACAGCTGTTTTAATAATTACATATTTTTTGTTGTGGGGAAAATCCCCCAAAGTCCATAAAACTTTATCCATGTTAGATGGATGTTTGGCACTTACAAAATCTGAAAGAGCATCAAAAATGCTTCTTAAATTTGTATCGGGCTTCATTTAGCCCCATCTGTAAAAAGTATTACAGCTGTTTTAATAATTACATATTTTTTGTTGTGGGGAAAATCCCCCAAAGTCCATAAAACTTTATCCATGTTAGATGGATGTTTGGCACTTACAAAATCTGAAACAGCATCAAAAATGCTTCTTAAATTTGTATCGGGCTTCATTTAGTCCCATCTGTAAAAAGTATTACAGCTGTTTTAATAATTACATATTTTTTGTTGTGGGGAAAATCCCCCAAAGTCCATAAAACTTTATCCATGTTAGATGGATGTTTGGCACTTACAAAATCTGAAAGAGCATCACAAATGCTTCTTAAATTTGTATCGGGCTTCATTTAGCCCCATCTGTAAAAAGTATTACAGCTGTTTTAATAATTACATATTTTTTGTTGTGGGGAAAATCCCCCAAAGTCCATAAAACTTTATCCATGTTAGATGGATGTTTGGCACTTACAAAATCTGAAACAGCATCAAAAATGCTTCTTAAATTTGTATCGGGCTTCATTTAGCCCCATCTGTAAAAAGTATTACAGCTGTTTTAATAATTACATATTTTTTGTTGTGGGGAAAATCCCCCAAAGTCCATAAAACTTTATCCATGTTAGATGGATGTTTGGCACTTACAAAATCTGAAACAGCATCAAAAATGCTTCTTAAATTTGTATCGGGCTTCATTTAGCCCCATCTGTAAAAAGTATTACAGCTGTTTTAATAATTACATATTTTTTGTTGTGGGGAAAATCCCCCAAAGTCCATAAAACTTTATCCATGTTAGATGGATGTTTGGCACTTACAAAATCTGAAACAGCATCAAAAATGCTTCTTAAATTTGTATCGGGCTTCATTTAGCCCCATCTGTAAAAAGTATTACAGCTGTTTTAATAATTACTTATTTTTTGTTGTGGGGAAAATCCCCCAAAGTCCATAAAACTTTATCCATGTTAGATGGATGTTTGGCACTTACAAAATCTGAAACAGCATCAAAAATGCTTCTTAAATTTGTATCGGGCTTCATTTAGCCCCATCTGTAAAAAGTATTACAGCTGTTTTAATAATTACTTATTTTTTGTTGTGGGGAAAATCCCCCAAAGTCCATAAAACTTTATCCATGTTAGATGGATGTTTGGCACTTACAAAATCTGAAACAGCATCAAAAATGCTTCTTAAATTTGTATCGGGCTTCATTTAGTCCCATCTGTAAAAAGTATTACAGCTGTTTTAATAATTACATATTTTTTGTTGTGGGGAAAATCCCCCAAAGTCCATAAAACTTTATCCATGTTAGATGGATGTTTGGCACTTACAAAATCTGAAACAGCATCAAAAATGCTTCTTAAATTTGTATCGGGCTTCATTTAGCCCCATCTGTAAAAAGTATTACAGCTGTTTTAATAATTACTTATTTTTTGTTGTGGGGAAAATCCCCCAAAGTCCATAAAACTTTATCCATGTTAGATGGATGTTTGGCACTTACAAAATCTGAGACAGCATCAAAAATGCTTCTTAAATTTGTATCGTGCTTCATTTAGTCCCATCTGTAAAAAGTATTACAGCTGTTTTAATAATTACATATTTTTTGTTGGAAAGAAGTCCCCCAAAGTCCATAAAACTTTATCCATGTTAGATGGATGTTTGGCACTTACAAAATCTGAAACAGCATCAAAAATGCTTCTTAAATATGTATCGGGCTTCATTTAGTCCCATCTGTAAAAAGTATTACAGCTGTTTTAATAATTACATATTTTTTGTTGTGGGGAAAATCCCCCAAAGGGAAAATCCCCCAAAGTCCATAAAACTTTATCCATGTTAGATGGATGTTTGGCACTTACAAAATCTGAAACAGCATCAAAAATGCTTCTTAAATTTGTATCGTGCTTCATTTAGTCCCATCTGTAAAAAGTATTACAGCTGTTTTAATAATTACATATTTTTTGTTGGAAAGAAATCCCCCAAAGTCCATAAAACTTTATCCATGTTAGATGGATGTTTGGCACTTACAAAATCTGAAACAGCATCAAAAATGCTTCTTAAATTTGTATCGGGCTTCATTTAGTCCCATCTGTAAAAAGTATTACAGCTGTTTTAATAATTACATATTTTGTTGTAGGGAAAATCCCCCAAAGTCCATAAAACTTTATCCATGTTAGATGGATGTTTGGCACTTACAAAATCTGAAACAGCATCAAAAATGCTTCTTAAATTTGTATCGGGCTTCATTTAGTCCCATCTGTAAAAAGTATTACAGCTGTTTTAATAATTACATATTTTTTGTTGGAAAGAAATCCCCCAAAGTCCATAAAACGTTATCCATGTTAGATGGATGTTTGGCACTTACAAAATCTGAAACAGCATCAAAAATGCTTCTTAAATTTGTATCGGGCTTCATTTAGTCCCATCTGTAAAAAGTTTTACAGCTGTTTTAATAATTACATATTTTTTGTTGGAAAGAAACCCCCCAAAGTCCATAAAACTTTATCCATGTTAGATGGATGTTTGGCACTTACAAAATCTGAAACAGCATCAAAAATGCTTCTTAAATTTGTATCGGGCTTCATTTAGTCCCATCTGTAAAAAGTATTACAGCTGTTTTAATAATTACATATTTTTTGTTGGAAAGAAACCCGCCAAAGTCCATAAAACTTTATCCATGTTAGATGGATGTTTGGCACTTACAAAATCTGAAACAGCATCAAAAATGCTTCTTAAATTTGTATCGGGCTTCATTTAGTCCCATCTGTAAAAAGTATTACAGCTGTTTTAATAATTACATATTTTTTGTTGGAAAGAAACCCGCCAAAGTCCATAAAACTTTATCCATGTTAGATGGATGTTTGGCACGTACAAAATCTGAAACAGCATCAAAAATGCTTCTTAAATTTGTATCGGGCTTCATTTAGTCTTATCTGTAAAAAGTATTACAGCTGTTTTAATAATTACATATTTTTTGTTGGAAAGAAACCCGCCAAAGTCCATAAAACTTTATCCATGTTAGATGGATGTTTGGCACGTACAAAATCTGAAACAACATCAAAAATGCTTCTTAAATTTGTATCGGGCTTCATTTAGTCAGATCTGTAAAAAGTATAACAGCTGTTTTAATAATTACATATTTTTTGTTGGAAAGAAATCCCCCAAAGTCCATAAAACTTTATCCATGTTAGATGGATGTTTGGCACGTACAAAATCTGAAACAACATCAAAAATGCTTCTTAAATTTGTATCGGGCTTCATTTAGTCAGATCTGTAAAAAGTATAACAGCTGTTTTAATAATTACATATTTTTTGTTGGAAAGAAATCCCCCAAAGTCCATAAAACTTTATCCATGTTAGATGGATGTTTGGCACGTACAAAGTCTGAAACAACATCAAAAATGCTTCTTAAATTTGTATCGGGCTTCATTTAGTCCCATCTGTAAAAAGTATTACAGCCGTTTTAATAATTACATATTTTTTGTTGGAAAGAAACCCGCCAAAGTCCATAAAACTTTATCCATGTTAGATGGATGTTTGGCACGTACAAAATCTGAAACAGCATCAAAAATGCTTCTTAAATTTGTATCGGGCTTCATTTAGTCCCATCTGTAAGAAGTATTACAGCTGTTTTAATAATTACATATTTTTTGTTGGAAAGAAACCCGCCAAAGTCCATAAAACTTTATCCATGTTAGATGGATGTTTGGCACGTACAAAATCTGAAACAGCATCAAAAATGCTTCTTAAATTTGTATCGGGCTTCATTTAGTCCCATCTGTAAAAAGTATTACAGCTGTTTTAATAATTACATATTTTTTGTTGGAAAGAAATCCCCCAAAGTCCATAAAACTTTATCCATGTTAGATGGATGTTTGGCACTTACAAAATCTGAAAGAGCATCAAAAATGCTTCTTAAATTTGTATCGGGCTTCATTTAGTCCCATCTGTAAGAAGTATTACAGCTGTTTTAATAATTACATATTTTTTGTTGGAAAGAAACCCGCCAAAGTCCATAAAACTTTATCCATGTTAGATGGATGTTTGGCACGTACAAAATCTGAAACAGCATCAAAAATGCTTCTTAAATTTGTATCGGGCTTCATTTAGTCCCATCTGTAAAAAGTATTACAGCCGTTTTAATAATTACATATTTTTTGTTGGAAAGAAACCCGCCAAAGTCCATAAAACTTTATCCATGTTAGATGGATGTTTGGCACGTACAAAATCTGAAACAGCATCAAAAATGCTTCTTAAATTTGTATCGGGCTTCATTTAGTCCCATCTGTAAGAAGTATTACAGCTGTTTTAATAATTACATATTTTTTGTTGGAAAGAAACCCGCCAAAGTCCATAAAACTTTATCCATGTTAGATGGATGTTTGGCACGTACAAAATCTGAAACAGCATCAAAAATGCTTCTTAAATTTGTATCGGGCTTCATTTAGTCCCATCTGTAAAAAGTATTACAGCTGTTTTAATAATTACATATTTTTTGTTGGAAAGAAATCCCCCAAAGTCCATAAAACTTTATCCATGTTAGATGGATGTTTGGCACTTACAAAATCTGAAAGAGCATCAAAAATGCTTCTTAAATTTGTATCGGGCTTCATTTAGTCCCATCTGTAAAAAGTATTACAGCTGTTTTAATAATTACATATTTTTTGTTGGAAAGAAACCCGCCAAAATCCATAAAACTTTATCCATGTTAGATGGATGTTTGGCACGTACAAAATCTGAAACAGCATCAAAAATGCTTCTTAAATTTGTATCGGGCTTCATTTAGTCCCATCTGTAAAAAGTATTACAGCTGTTTTAATAATTACATATTTTTTGTTGGAAAGAAATCCCCCAAAGTCCATAAAACTTTATCCATGTTAGATGGATGTTTGGCACTTACAAAATCTGAAACAGCATCAAAAATGCTTCTTAAATTTGTATCGGGCTTCATTTAGTCCCATCTGTAAAAAGTATTACAGCTGTTTTAATAATTACATATTTTTTGTTGGAAAGAAATCCCCCAAAGTCCATAAAACTTTATCCATGTTAGATGGATGTTTGGCACTTACAAAATCTGAAACAGCATCAAAAATGCTTCTTAAATTTGTATCGGGCTTCATTTAGTCCCATCTGTAAAAAGTATTACAGCTGTTTTAATAATTACATATTTTTTGTTGGAAAGAAATCCCCCAAAGTCCATAAAACTTTATCCATGTTAGATGGATGTTTGGCACTTACAAAATCTGAAACAGCATCAAAAATGCTTCTTAAATTTGTATCGGGCTTCATTTAGTCCCATCTGTAAAAAGTATTACAGCTGTTTTAATAATTACATATTTTTTGTTGGAAAGAAATCCCCCAAAGTCCATAAAACTTTATCCATGTTAGATGGATGTTTGGCACTTACAAAATCTGAAACAGCATCAAAAATGCTTCTTAAATTTGTATCGGGCTTCATTTAGTCCCATCTGTAAAAAGTATTACAGCTGTTTTAATAATTACATATTTTTTGTTGTGGGGAAAATCCCCCAAAGTCCATAAAACTTTATCCATGTTAGATGGATGTTTGGCACTTACAAAATCTGAAACAGCATCAAAAATGCTTCTTAAATTTGTATCGGGCTTCATTTAGTCCCATCTGTAAAAAGTATTACAGCTGTTTTAATAATTACATATTTTTTGTTGGAAAGAAATCCCCCAAAGTCCATAAAACTTTATCCATGTTAGATGGATGTTTGGCACTTACAAAATCTGAAACAGCATCAAAAATGCTTCTTAAATTTGTATCGGGCTTCATTTAGTCCCATCTGTAAAAAGTATAACAGCTGTTTAAATAATTACATATTTTTTGTTGGAAAGAAACCCGCCAAAGTCCATAAAACTTTATCCATGTTAGATGGATGTTTGGCACGTACAAAATCTGAAACAGCATCAAAAATGCTTCTTAAATTTGTATCGGGCTTCATTTAGTCCCATCTGTAAGAAGTATTACAGCTGTTTTAATAATTACATATTTTTTGTTGGAAAGAAACCCGCCAAAGTCCATAAAACTTTATCCATGTTAGATGGATGTTTGGCACGTACAAAATCTGAAACAGCATCAAAAATGCTTCTTAAATTTGTATCGGGCTTCATTTAGTCCCATCTGTAAAAAGTATTACAGCTGTTTTAATAATTACATATTTTTTGTTGGAAAGAAATCCCCCAAAGTCCATAAAACTTTATCCATGTTAGATGGATGTTTGGCACTTACAAAATCTGAAAGAGCATCAAAAATGCTTCTTAAATTTGTATCGGGCTTCATTTAGTCCCATCTGTAAGAAGTATTACAGCTGTTTTAATAATTACATATTTTTTGTTGGAAAGAAACCCGCCAAAGTCCATAAAACTTTATCCATGTTAGATGGATGTTTGGCACGTACAAAATCTGAAACAGCATCAAAAATGCTTCTTAAATTTGTATCGGGCTTCATTTAGTCCCATCTGTAAAAAGTATTACAGCCGTTTTAATAATTACATATTTTTTGTTGGAAAGAAACCCGCCAAAGTCCATAAAACTTTATCCATGTTAGATGGATGTTTGGCACGTACAAAATCTGAAACAGCATCAAAAATGCTTCTTAAATTTGTATCGGGCTTCATTTAGTCCCATCTGTAAGAAGTATTACAGCTGTTTTAATAATTACATATTTTTTGTTGGAAAGAAACCCGCCAAAGTCCATAAAACTTTATCCATGTTAGATGGATGTTTGGCACGTACAAAATCTGAAACAGCATCAAAAATGCTTCTTAAATTTGTATCGGGCTTCATTTAGTCCCATCTGTAAAAAGTATTACAGCTGTTTTAATAATTACATATTTTTTGTTGGAAAGAAATCCCCCAAAGTCCATAAAACTTTATCCATGTTAGATGGATGTTTGGCACTTACAAAATCTGAAAGAGCATCAAAAATGCTTCTTAAATTTGTATCGGGCTTCATTTAGTCCCATCTGTAAAAAGTATTACAGCTGTTTTAATAATTACATATTTTTTGTTGGAAAGAAACCCGCCAAAATCCATAAAACTTTATCCATGTTAGATGGATGTTTGGCACGTACAAAATCTGAAACAGCATCAAAAATGCTTCTTAAATTTGTATCGGGCTTCATTTAGTCCCATCTGTAAAAAGTATTACAGCTGTTTTAATAATTACATATTTTTTGTTGGAAAGAAATCCCCCAAAGTCCATAAAACTTTATCCATGTTAGATGGATGTTTGGCACTTACAAAATCTGAAACAGCATCAAAAATGCTTCTTAAATTTGTATCGGGCTTCATTTAGTCCCATCTGTAAAAAGTATTACAGCTGTTTTAATAATTACATATTTTTTGTTGGAAAGAAATCCCCCAAAGTCCATAAAACTTTATCCATGTTAGATGGATGTTTGGCACTTACAAAATCTGAAACAGCATCAAAAATGCTTCTTAAATTTGTATCGGGCTTCATTTAGTCCCATCTGTAAAAAGTATTACAGCTGTTTTAATAATTACATATTTTTTGTTGGAAAGAAATCCCCCAAAGTCCATAAAACTTTATCCATGTTAGATGGATGTTTGGCACTTACAAAATCTGAAACAGCATCAAAAATGCTTCTTAAATTTGTATCGGGCTTCATTTAGTCCCATCTGTAAAAAGTATTACAGCTGTTTTAATAATTACATATTTTTTGTTGGAAAGAAATCCCCCAAAGTCCATAAAACTTTATCCATGTTAGATGGATGTTTGGCACTTACAAAATCTGAAACAGCATCAAAAATGCTTCTTAAATTTGTATCGGGCTTCATTTAGTCCCATCTGTAAAAAGTATTACAGCTGTTTTAATAATTACATATTTTTTGTTGTGGGGAAAATCCCCCAAAGTCCATAAAACTTTATCCATGTTAGATGGATGTTTGGCACTTACAAAATCTGAAACAGCATCAAAAATGCTTCTTAAATTTGTATCGGGCTTCATTTAGTCCCATCTGTAAAAAGTATAACAGCTGTTTAAATAATTACATATTTTTTGTTGTGGGGAAAATCCCCCAAAGTCCATAAAACTTTATCCATGTTAGATGGATGTTTGGCACTTACAAAATCTGAAACAGCATCAAAAATGCTTCTTAAATTTGTATCGGGCTTCATTTAGCCCATCTGTAAAAAGTATTATAGCTGTTTGAATAATTACATATTTTTTGTTGGAAAGAAACCCGCCAAAGTCCATAAAACTTTATCCATGTTAGATGGATGTTTGGCACTTACAAAATCTGAAACAGCATCAAAAATGCTTTTTAAATTTGTATCGGGCTTCATTTAGCCCATCTGTAAAAAGTATTACAGCTGTTTTAATAATTACATATTTTTTGTTGGAAAGAAACCCGCCAAAGTCCATAAAACTTTATCCATGTTAGATGGATGTTTGGCACTTACAAAATCTGAAACAGCATCAAAAATGCTTCTTAAATTTGTATCGGGCTTCATTTAGTCCCATCTGTAAAAAGTATTACAGCTGTTTTAATAATTACATATTTTTTGTTGGAAAGAAACCCGCCAAAGTCCATAAAACTTTATCCATGTTAGATGGATGTTTGGCACTTACAAAATCTGAAACAGCATCAAAAATGCTTCTTAAATTTGTATCGGGCTTCATTTAGTCCCATCTGTAAAAAGTATAACAGCTGTTTAAATAATTACATATTTTTTGTTGTGGGGAAAATCCCCCAAAGTCCATAAAACTTTATCCATGTTAGATGGATGTTTGGCACTTACAAAATCTGAAACAGCATCAAAAATGCTTCTTAAATTTGTATCGGGCTTCATTTAGTCCCATCTGTAAAAAGTATAACAGCTGTTTAAATAATTACATATTTTTTGTTGTGGGGAAAATCCCCCAAAGTCCATAAAACTTTATCCATGTTAGATGGATGTGTGGCACTTACAAAATCTGAAACAGCATCAAAAATGCTTCTTAAATTTGTATCGGGCTTCATTTAGTCCCATCTGTAAAAAGTATAACAGCTGTTTAAATAATTACATATTTTTTGTTGTGGGGAAAATCCCCCAAAGTCCATAAAACTTTATCCATGTTAGATGGATGTGTGGCACTTACAAAATCTGAAACAGCATCAAAAATGCTTCTTAAATTTGTATCGGGCTTCATTTAGTCCCATCTGTAAAAAGTATAACAGCTGTTTAAATAATTACATATTTTTTGTTGGAAAGAAACCCGCCAAAGTCCATAAAACTTTATCCATGTTAGATGGATGTTTGGCACTTACAAAATCTGAAACAGCATCAAAAATGCTTCTTAAATTTGTATCGGGCTTCATTTAGTCCCATCTGTAAAAAGTATAACAGCTGTTTAAATAATTACATATTTTTTGTTGTGGGGAAAATCCCCCAAAGTCCATAAAACTTTATCCATGTTAGATGGATGTGTGGCACTTACAAAATCTGAAACAGCATCAAAAATGCTTCTTAAATTTGTATCGGGCTTCATTTAGTCCCATCTGTAAAAAGTATTACAGCTGTTTTAATAATTACATATTTTTTGTTGGAAAGAAACCCGCCAAAGTCCATAAAACTTTATCCATGTTAGATGGATGTTTGGCACTTACAAAATCTGAAACAGCATCAAAAATGCTTCTTAAATTTGTATCGGGCTTCATTTAGTCCCATCTGTAAAAAGTATAACAGCTGTTTAAATAATTACATATTTTTTGTTGTGGGGAAAATCCCCCAAAGCCCATAAAACTTTATCCATGTTAGATGGATGTTTGGCACTTACAAAATCTGAAACAGCATCAAAAATGCTTCTTAAATTTGTATCGGGCTTCATTTAGTCCCATCTGTAAAAAGTATTACAGCTGTTTTAATAATTACATATTTTTTGTTGGAAAGAAACCCGCCAAAGTCCATAAAACTTTATCCATGTTAGATGGATGTTTGGCACTTACAAAATCTGAAACAGCATCAAAAATGCTTCTTAAATTTGTATCGGGCTTCATTTAGTCCCATCTGTAAAAAGTATTACAGCTGTTTTAATAATTACATATTTTTTGTTGGAAAGAAACCCGCCAAAGTCCATAAAACTTTATCCATGTTAGATGGATGTGTGGCACTTACAAAATCTGAAACAGCATCAAAAATGCTTCTTAAATTTGTATCGGGCTTCATTTAGTCCCCTCTGTAAAAAGTATTACAGCTGTTTTAATAATTACATATTTTTTGTTGTGGGGAAAATCCCCCAAAGTCCATAAAACTTTATCCATGTTAGATGGATGTGTGGCACTTACAAAATCTGAAACAGCATCAAAAATGCTTCTTAAATTTGTATCGGGCTTCATTTAGTCCCATCTGTAAAAAGTTTTACAGCTGTTTTAATAATTACATATTTTTTGTTGGAAAGAAACCCGCCAAAGTCCATAAAACTTTATCCATGTTAGATGGATGTTTGGCACTTACAAAATCTGAAACAGCATCAAAAATGCTTCTTAAATTTGTATCGGGCTTCATTTAGTCCCATCTGTAAAAAGTATAACAGCTGTTTAAATAATTACATATTTTTTGTTGTGGGGAAAATCCCCCAAAGTCCATAAAACTTTATCCATGTTAGATGGATGTTTGGCACTTACAAAATCTGAAACAGCATCAAAAATGCTTCTTAAATTTGTATCGGGCTTCATTTAGTCCCATCTGTAAAAAGTATAACAGCTGTTTAAATAATTACATATTTTTTGTTGTGGGGAAAATCCCCCAAAGCCCATAAAACTTTATCCATGTTAGATGGATGTTTGGCACTTACAAAATCTGAAACAGCATCAAAAATGCTTCTTAAATTTGTATCGTGCTTCATTTAGTCCCATCTGTAAAAAGTATTACAGCTGTTTTAATAATTACATATTTTTTGTTGTGGGGAAAATCCCCCAAAGCCCATAAAACTTTATCCATGTTAGATGGATGTTTGGCACTTACAAAATCTGAAACAGCATCAAAAATGCTTCTTAAATTTGTTTCGGGCTTCATTTAGCCCATCTGTAAAAAGTATTATAGCTGTTTGAATAATTACATATTTTTTGTTGGAAAGAAACCCGCCAAAGTCCATAAAACTTTATCCATGTTAGATGGATGTTTGGCACTTACAAAATCTGAAACAGCATCAAAAATGCTTCTTAAATTTGTATCGGGCTTCATTTAGCCCATCTGTAAAAAGTATTACAGCTGTTTTAATAATTACATATTTTTTGTTGGAAAGAAACCCGCCAAAGTCCATAAAACTTTATCCATGTTAGATGGATGTTTGGCACTTACAAAATCTGAAACAGCATCAAAAATGCTTCTTAAATTTGTATCGGGCTTCATTTAGTCCCATCTGTAAAAAGTATTACAGCTGTTTTAATAATTACATATTTTTTGTTGGAAAGAAACCCGCCAAAGTCCATAAAACTTTATCCATGTTAGATGGATGTTTGGCACTTACAAAATCTGAAACAGCATCAAAAATGCTTCTTAAATTTGTATCGGGCTTCATTTAGTCCCATCTGTAAAAAGTATAACAGCTGTTTAAATAATTACATATTTTTTGTTGTGGGGAAAATCCCCCAAAGTCCATAAAACTTTATCCATGTTAGATGGATGTTTGGCACTTACAAAATCTGAAACAGCATCAAAAATGCTTCTTAAATTTGTATCGGGCTTCATTTAGTCCCATCTGTAAAAAGTATAACAGCTGTTTAAATAATTACATATTTTTTGTTGGAAAGAAACCCGCCAAAGTCCATAAAACTTTATCCATGTTAGATGGATGTTTGGCACTTACAAAATCTGAAACAGCATCAAAAATGCTTCTTAAATTTGTATCGGGCTTCATTTAGTCCCATCTGTAAAAAGTATAACAGCTGTTTAAATAATTACATATTTTTTGTTGTGGGGAAAATCCCCCAAAGTCCATAAAACTTTATCCATGTTAGATGGATGTGTGGCACTTACAAAATCTGAAACAGCATCAAAAATGCTTCTTAAATTTGTATCGGGCTTCATTTAGTCCCATCTGTAAAAAGTTTTACAGCTGTTTTAATAATTACATATTTTTTGTTGGAAAGAAACCCCCCAAAGTCCATAAAACTTTATCCATGTTAGATGGATGTTTGGCACTTACAAAATCTGAAACAGCATTAAAAATGCTTCTTAAATTTGTATCGGGCTTCATTTAGTCCCATCTGTAAAAAGTTTTACAGCTGTTTTAATAATTACATATTTTTTGTTGGAAAGAAACCCGCCAAAGTCCATAAAACTTTATCCATGTTAGAAGGATGTTTGGCACTTACAAAATCTGAAACAGCATCAAAAATGCTTCTTAAATTTGTATCGGGCTTCATTTAGTCCCATCTGTAAAAAGTATAACAGCTGTTTAAATAATTACATATTTTTTGTTGTGGGGAAAATCCCCCAAAGTCCATAAAACTTTATCCATGTTAGATGGATGTTTGGCACTTACAAAATCTGAAACAGCATCAAAAATGCTTCTTAAATTTGTATCGGGCTTCATTTAGTCCCATCTGTAAAAAGTATAACAGCTGTTTAAATAATTACATATTTTTTGTTGGAAAGAAACCCGCCAAAGTCCATAAAACTTTATCCATGTTAGATGGATGTGTGGCACTTACAAAATCTGAAACAGCATCAAAAATGCTTCTTAAATTTGTATCGGGCTTCATTTAGTCCCCTCTGTAAAAAGTATTACAGCTGTTTTAATAATTACATATTTTTTGTTGTGGGGAAAATCCCCCAAAGTCCATAAAACTTTATCCATGTTAGATGGATGTGTGGCACTTACAAAATCTGAAACAGCATCAAAAATGCTTCTTAAATTTGTATCGGGCTTCATTTAGTCCCATCTGTAAAAAGTTTTACAGCTGTTTTAATAATTACATATTTTTTGTTGGAAAGAAACCCGCCAAAGTCCATAAAACTTTATCCATGTTAGATGGATGTTTGGCACTTACAAAATCTGAAACAGCATCAAAAATGCTTCTTAAATTTGTATCGGGCTTCATTTAGTCCCATCTGTAAAAAGTATAACAGCTGTTTAAATAATTACATATTTTTTGTTGTGGGGAAAATCCCCCAAAGTCCATAAAACTTTATCCATGTTAGATGGATGTTTGGCACTTACAAAATCTGAAACAGCATCAAAAATGCTTCTTAAATTTGTATCGGGCTTCATTTAGTCAAATCTGTAAAAAGTATTACAGCTGTTTTAATAATTACATATTTTTTGTTGGAAAGAAACCCGCCAAAGTCCATAAAACTTTATCCATGTTAGATGGATGTTTGGCACTTACAAAATCTGAAACAGCATCAAAAATGCTTCTTAAATTTGTATCGGGCTTCATTTAGTCCCATCTGTAAAAAGTATAACAGCTGTTTAAATAATTACATATTTTTTGTTGTGGGGAAAATCCCCCAAAGTCCATAAAACTTTATCCATGTTAGATGGATGTTTGGCACTTACAAAATCTGAAACAGCATCAAAAATGCTTCTTAAATTTGTATCGGGCTTCATTTAGTCCCATCTGTAAAAAGTATAACAGCTGTTTAAATAATTACATATTTTTTGTTGTGGGGAAAATCCCCCAAAGTCCATAAAACTTTATCCATGTTAGATGGATGTGTGGCACTTACAAAATCTGAAACAGCATCAAAAATGCTTCTTAAATTTGTATCGGGCTTCATTTAGTCCCATCTGTAAAAAGTATTACAGCTGTTTTAATAATTACATATTTTTTGTTGGACAGAAACCCGCCAAAGTCCATAAAACTTTATCCATGTTAGATGGATGTTTGGCACTTACAAAATCTGAAACAGCATCAAAAATGCTTCTTAAATTTGTATCGGGCTTCATTTAGTCCCATCTGTAAAAAGTATAACAGCTGTTTAAATAATTACATATTTTTTGTTGTGGGGAAAATCCCCCAAAGCCCATAAAACTTTATCCATGTTAGATGGATGTTTGGCACTTACAAAATCTGAAACAGCATCAAAAATGCTTCTTAAATTTGTATCGTGCTTCATTTAGTCCCATCTGTAAAAAGTATTACAGCTGTTTTAATAATTACATATTTTTTGTTGTGGGGAAAATCCCCCAAAGCCCATAAAACTTTATCCATGTTAGATGGATGTTTGGCACTTACAAAATCTGAAACAGCATCAAAAATGCTTCTTAAATTTGTATCGGGCTTCATTTAGTCCCATCTGTAAAAAGTTTTACAGCTGTTTTAATAATTACATATTTTTTGTTGGAAAGAAACCCCCCAAAGTCCATAAAACTTTATCCATGTTAGATGGATGTTTGGCACTTACAAAATCTGAAACAGCATCAAAAATGCTTCTTAAATTTGTATCGGGCTTCATTTAGTCCCATCTGTAAAAAGTATAACAGCTGTTTAAATAATTACATATTTTTTGTTGTGGGGAAAATCCCCCAAAGCCCATAAAACTTTATCCATGTTAGATGGATGTTTGGCACTTACAAAATCTGAAACAGCATCAAAAATGCTTCTTAAATTTGTATCGTGCTTCATTTAGTCCCATCTGTAAAAAGTATTACAGCTGTTTTAATAATTACATATTTTTTGTTGTGGGGAAAATCCCCCAAAGCCCATAAAACTTTATCCATGTTAGATGGATGTTTGGCACTTACAAAATCTGAAACAGCATCAAAAATGCTTCTTAAATTTGTATCGTGCTTCATTTAGTCCCATCTGTAAAAAGTATTACAGCTGTTTTAATAATTACATATTTTTTGTTGGAAAGAAACCCCCCAAAGTCCATAAAACTTTATCCATGTTAGATGGATGTTTGGCACTTACAAAATCTGAAACAGCATCAAAAATGCTTCTTAAATTTGTATCGGGCTTCATTTAGTCCCATCTGTAAAAAGTATAACAGCTGTTTAAATAATTACATATTTTTTGTTGGAAAGAAACCCCCCAAAGTCCATAAAACTTTATCCATGTTAGATGGATGTTTGGCACTTACAAAATCTGAAACAGCATCAAAAATGCTTCTTAAATTTGTATCGGGCTTCATTTAGTCCCATCTGTAAAAAGTATAACAGCTGTTTTAATAATTACATATTTTTTGTTGGAAAGAAACCCCCCAAAGTCCATAAAACTTTATCCATGTTAGATGGATGTTTGGCACTTACAAAATCTGAAACAGCATCAAAAATGCTTCTTAAATTTGTATCGGGCTTCATTTAGTCCCATCTGTAAAAAGTATAACAGCTGTTTAAATAATTACATATTTTTTGTTGTGGGGAAAATCCCCCAAAGCCCATAAAACTTTATCCATGTTAGATGGATGTTTGGCACTTACAAAATCTGAAACAGCATCAAAAATGCTTCTTAAATTTGTATCGGGCTTCATTTAGTCCCATCTGTAAAAAGTATTACAGCTGTTTTAATAATTACATATTTTTTGTTGTGGGGAAAATCCCCCAAAGCCCATAAAACTTTATCCATGTTAGATGGATGTTTGGCACTTACAAAATCTGAAACAGCATCAAAAATGCTTCTTAAATTTGTATCGTGCTTCATTTAGTCCCATCTGTAAAAAGTATTACAGCTGTTTTAATAATTACATATTTTTTGTTGTGGGGAAAATCCCCCAAAGCCCATAAAACTTTATCCATGTTAGATGGATGTTTGGCACTTACAAAATCTGAAACAGCATCAAAAATGCTTCTTAAATTTGTATCGGGCTTCATTTAGTCCCATCTGTAAAAAGTATAACAGCTGTTTAAATAATTACATATTTTTTGTTGTGGGGAAAATCCCCCAAAGCCCATAAAACTTTATCCATGTTAGATGGATGTTTGGCACTTACAAAATCTGAAACAGCATCAAAAATGCTTCTTAAATTTGTATCGTGCTTCATTTAGTCCCATCTGTAAAAAGTATTACAGCTGTTTTAATAATTACATATTTTTTGTTGTGGGGAAAATCCCCCAAAGCCCATAAAACTTTATCCATGTTAGATGGATGTTTGGCACGTACAAAATCTGAAACAGCATCAAAAATGCTTCTTAAATTTGTATCGGGCTTCATTTAGTCCCATCTGTAAAAAGTATAACAGCTGTTTAAATAATTACATATTTTTTGTTGTGGGGAAAATCCCCCAAAGCCCATAAAACTTTATCCATGTTAGATGGATGTTTGGCACTTACAAAATCTGAAACAGCATCAAAAATGCTTCTTAAATTTGTATCGGGCTTCATTTAGTCCCATCTGTAAAAAGTATAACAGCTGTTTAAATAATTACATATTTTTTGTTGTGGGGAAAATCCCCCAAAGCCCATAAAACTTTATCCACGTTAGATGGATGTTTGGCACTTACAAAATCTGAAACAGCATCAAAAATGCTTCTTAAATTTGTATCGTGCTTCATTTAGTCCCATCTGTAAAAAGTATTACAGCTGTTTTAATAATTACATATTTTTTGTTGTGGGGAAAATCCCCCAAAGCCCATAAAACTTTATCCATGTTAGATGGATGTTTGGCACTTACAAAATCTGAAACAGCATCAAAAATGCTTCTTAAATTTGTATCGTGCTTCATTTAGTCCCATCTGTAAAAAGTATAACAGCTGTTTAAATAATTACATATTTTTTGTTGTGGGGAAAATCCCCCAAAGCCCATAAAACTTTATCCATGTTAGATGGATGTTTGGCACTTACAAAATCTGAAACAGCATCAAAATTGCTTCTTAAATTTGTATCGGGCTTCATTTAGTCCCATCTGTAAAAAGTTTTACAGCTGTTTTAATAATTACATATTTTTGGTTGGAAAGAAACCCGCCAAAGTCCATAAAACTTTATCCATGTTAGATGGATGTTTGGCACGTACAAAATCTGAAACAGCATCAAAAATGCTTCTTAAATTTGTATCGGGCTTCATTTAGTCACATCTGTAAAAAGTATAACAGCTGTTTAAATAATTACATATTTTTTGTTGTGGGGAAAATCCCCCAAAGTCCATAAAACTTTATCCATGTTAGATGGATGTTTGGCACTTACAAAATCTGAAACAGCATCAAAAATGCTTCTTAAATTTGTATCGGGCTTCATTTAGTCCCATCTGTAAAAAGTTTTACAGCTGTTTTAATAATTACATATTTTTTGTTGGAAAGAAACCCGCCAAAGTCCATAAAACTTTATCCATGTTAGATGGATGTTTGGCACGTACAAAATCTGAAACAGCATCAAAAATGCTTCTTAAATTTGTATCGGGCTTCATTTAGTCACATCTGTAAAAAGTATAACAGCTGTTTAAATAATTACATAATTTTTGTTGTGGGGAAAATCCCCCAAAGTCCATAAAACTTTATCCATGTTAGATGGATGTTTGGCACTTACAAAATCTGAAACAGCATCAAAAATGCTTCTTAAATTTGTATCGGGCTTCATTTAGTCCCATCTGTAAAAAGTATTACAGCTGTTTTAATAATTACATATTTTTTGTTGTGGGGAAAATCCCCCAAAGTCCATAAAACTTTATCCATGTTAGATGGATGTTTGGCACTTACAAAATCTGAAACAGCATCAAAAATGCTTCTTAAATTTGTATCGGGCTTCATTTAGCCCATCTGTAAAAAGTTTTACAGCTGTTTTAATAATTACATATTTTTTGTTGGAAAGAAACCCGCCAAAGTCCATAAAACTTTATACATGTTAGATGGATGTTTGGCACTTACAAAATCTGAAACAGCATCAAAAATGCTTCTTAAATTTGTATCGGGCTTCATTTAGTCCCATCTGTAAAAAGTTTTACAGCTGTTTTAATAATTACATATTTTTTGTTGGAAAGAAACCCGCCAAAGTCCATAAAACTTTATCCATGTTAGATGGATGTTTGGCACGTACAAAATCTGAAACAGCATCAAAAATGCTTCTTAAATTTGTATCGGGCTTCATTTAGTCACATCTGTAAAAAGTATAACAGCTGTTTAAATAATTACATAATTTTTGTTGTGGGGAAAATCCCCCAAAGTCCATAAAACTTTATCCATGTTAGATGGATGTTTGGCACTTACAAAATCTGAAACAGCATCAAAAATGCTTCTTAAATTTGTATCGGGCTTCATTTAGTCCCATCTGTAAAAAGTATTACAGCTGTTTTAATAATTACATATTTTTTGTTGTGGGGAAAATCCCCCAAAGTCCATAAAACTTTATCCATGTTAGATGGATGTTTGGCACTTACAAAATCTGAAACAGCATCAAAAATGCTTCTTAAATTTGAATCGGGCTTCATTTAGCCCATCTGTAAAAAGTTTTACAGCTGTTTTAATAATTACATATTTTTTGTTGTGGGGAAAATCCCCCAAAGCCCATAAAACTTTATCCATGTTAGATGGATGTTTGGCACTTACAAAATCTGAAACAGCATCAAAAATGCTTCTTAAATTTGTATCGGGCTTCATTTAGTCCCATCTGTAAAAAGTATAACAGCTGTTTAAATAATTACATATTTTTTGTTGTGGGGAAAATCCCCCAAAGCCCATAAAACTTTATCCATGTTAGATGGATGTTTGGCACTTACAAAATCTGAAACAGCATCAAAAATGCTTCTTAAATTTGTATCGTGTTTCATTTAGTCCCATCTGTAAAAAGTATTACAGCTGTTTTAATAATTACATATTTTTTGTTGTGGGGAAAATCCCCCAAAGCCCATAAAACTTTATCCATGTTAGATGGATGTTTGGCACTTACAAAATCTGAAACAGCATCAAAAATGCTTCTTAAATTTGTATCGGGCTTCATTTAGTCCCATCTGTAAAACGTTTTACAGCTGTTTTAATAATTACATATTTTTTGTTGGAAAGAAACCCCCCAAAGTCCATAAAACTTTATCCATGTTAGATGGATGTTTGGCACTTACAAAATCTGAAACAGCATCAAAAATGCTTCTTAAATTTGTATCGGGCTTCATTTAGTCCCATCTGTAAAAAGTATAACAGCTGTTTAAATAATTACATATTTTTTGTTGTGGGGAAAATCCCCCAAAGCCCATAAAACTTTATCCATGTTAGATGGATGTTTGGCACTTACAAAATCTGAAACAGCATCAAAAATGCTTCTTAAATTTGTATCGTGCTTCATTTAGTCCCATCTGTAAAAAGTATTACAGCTGTTTTAATAATTACATATTTTTTGTTGTGGGGAAAATCCCCCAAAGCCCATAAAACTTTATCCATGTTAGATGGATGTTTGGCACTTACAAAATCTGAAACAGCATCAAAAATGCTTCTTAAATTTGTATCGGGCTTCATTTAGTCCCATCTGTAAAAAGTATAACAGCTGTTTAAATAATTACATATTTTTTGTTGTGGGGAAAATCCCCCAAAGCCCATAAAACTTTATCCATGTTAGATGGATGTTTGGCACTTACAAAATCTGAAACAGCATCAAAAATGCTTCTTAAATTTGTATCGGGCTTCATTTAGTCCCATCTGTAAAAAGTATAACAGCTGTTTAAATAATTACATATTTTTTGTTGTGGGGAAAATCCCCCAAAGCCCATAAAACTTTATCCATGTTAGATGGATGTTTGGCACTTACAAAATCTGAAACATCATCAAAAATGCTTCTTAAATTTGTATCGTGCTTCATTTAGTCCCATCTGTAAAAAGTATTACAGCTGTTTTAATAATTACATATTTTTTGTTGTGGGGAAAATCCCCCAAAGCCCATAAAACTTTATCCATGTTAGATGGATGTTTGGCACTTACAAAATCTGAAACAGCATCAAAAATGCTTCTTAAATTTGTATCGTGCTTCATTTAGTCCCATCTGTAAAAAGTATTACAGCTGTTTTAATAATTACATATTTTTTGTTGTGGGGAAAATCCCCCAAAGCCCATAAAACTTTATCCATGTTAGATGGATGTTTGGCACTTACAAAATCTGAAACAGCATCAAAAATGCTTCTTAAATTTGTATCGGGCTTCATTTAGTCCCATCTGTAAAAAGTATAACAGCTGTTTAAATAATTACATATTTTTTGTTGTGGGGAAAATCCCCCAAAGCCCATAAAACTTTATCCATGTTAGATGGATGTTTGGCACTTACAAAATCTGAAACAGCATCAAAAATGCTTCTTAAATTTGTATCGTGCTTCATTTAGTCCCATCTGTAAAAAGTATTACAGCTGTTTTAATAATTACATATTTTTTGTTGTGGGGAAAATCCCCCAAAGCCCATAAAACTTTATCCATGTTAGATGGATGTTTGGCACTTACAAAATCTGAAACAGCATCAAAAATGCTTCTTAAATTTGTATCGTGCTTCATTTAGTCCCATCTGTAAAAAGTATAACAGCTGTTTAAATAATTACATATTTTTTGTTGTGGGGAAAATCCCCCAAAGCCCATAAAACTTTATCCATGTTAGATGGATGTTTGGCACTTACAAAATCTGAAACAGCATCAAAAATGCTTCTTAAATTTGTATCGGGCTTCATTTAGTCCCATCTGTAAAAAGTATTACAGCTGTTTTAATAATTACATATTTTTTGTTGGAAAGAAACCCGCCAAAGTCCATAAAACTTTATCCATGTTAGATGGATGTTTGGCACTTACAAAATCTGAAACAGCATCAAAAATGCTTCTTAAATTTGTATCGGGCTTCATTTAGTCCCATCTGTAAAAAGTTTTACAGCTGTTTTAATAATTACATATTTTTTGTTGGAAAGAAACCCGCCAAAGTCCATAAAACTTTATCCATGTTAGATGGATGTTTGGCACGTACAAAATCTGAAACAGCATCAAAAATGCTTCTTAAATTTGTATCGGGCTTCATTTAGTCACATCTGTAAAAAGTATAACAGCTGTTTAAATAATTACATATGTTTTGTTGTGGGGAAAATCCCCCAAAGTCCATAAAACTTTATCCATGTTAGATGGATGTTTGGCACTTACAAAATCTGAAACAGCATCAAAAATGCTTCTTAAATTTGTATCGGGCTTCATTTAGTCCCATCTGTAAAAAGTTTTACAGCTGTTTTAATAATTACATATTTTTTGTTGGAAAGAAACCCGCCAAAGTCCATAAAACTTTATCCATGTTAGATGGATGTTTGGCACGTACAAAATCTGAAACAGCATCAAAAATGCTTCTTAAATTTGTATCGGGCTTCATTTAGTCACATCTGTAAAAAGTATAACAGCTGTTTAAATAATTACATATTTTTTGTTGTGGGGAAAATCCCCCAAAGTCCATAAAACTTTATCCATGTTAGATGGATGTTTGGCACTTACAAAATCTGAAACAGCATCAAAAATGCTTCTTAAATTTGTATCGGGCTTCATTTAGTCACATCTGTAAAAAGTATAACAGCTGTTTAAATAATTACATATTTTTTGTTGTGGGGAAAATCCCCCAAAGTCCATAAAACTTTATCCATGTTAGATGGATGTTTGGCACGTACAAAATCTGAAACAGCATCAAAAATGCTTCTTAAATTTGTATCGGGCTTCATTTAGTCCCATCTGTAAAAAGTTTTACAGCTGTTTAAATAATTACATATTTTTTGTTGTGGGGAAAATCCCCCAAAGTCCATAAAACTTTATCCATGTTAGATGGATGTTTGGCACTTACAAAATCTGAAACAGCATCAAAAATGCTTCTTAAATTTGTATCGGGCTTCATTTAGTCCCATCTGTAAAAAGTTTTACAGCTGTTTTAATAATTACATATTTTTTGTTGGAAAGAAACCCGCCAAAGTCCATAAAACTTTATCCATGTTAGATGGATGTTTGGCACGTACAAAATCTGAAACAGCATCAAAAATGCTTCTTAAATTTGTATCGGGCTTCATTTAGTCACATCTGTAAAAAGTATAACAGCTGTTTAAATAATTACATATTTTTTGTTGTGGGGAAAATCCCCCAAAGTCCATAAAACTTTATCCATGTTAGATGGATGTTTGGCACTTACAAAATCTGAAACAGCATCAAAAATGCTTCTTAAATTTGTATCGGGCTTCATTTAGTCCCATCTGTAAAAAGTTTTACAGCTGTTTTAATAATTACATATTTTTTGTTGGAAAGAAACCCGCCAAAGTCCATAAAACTTTATCCATGTTAGATGGATGTTTGGCACGTACAAAATCTGAAACAGCATCAAAAATGCTTCTTAAATTTGTATCGGGCTTCATTTAGTCACATCTGTAAAAAGTATAACAGCTGTTTAAATAATTACATATTTTTTGTTGTGGGGAAAATCCCCCAAAGTCCATAAAACTTTATCCATGTTAGATGGATGTTTGGCACTTACAAAATCTGAAACAGCATCAAAAATGCTTCTTAAATTTGTATCGGGCTTCATTTAGTCACATCTGTAAAAAGTATAACAGCTGTTTAAATAATTACATATTTTTTGTTGTGGGGAAAATCCCCCAAAGTCCATAAAACTTTATCCATGTTAGATGGATGTTTGGCACTTACAAAATCTGAAACAGCATCAAAAATGCTTCTTAAATTTGTATCGGGCTTCATTTAGTCACATCTGTAAAAAGTATAACAGCTGTTTAAATAATTACATAATTTTTGTTGTGGGGAAAATCCCCCAAAGTCCATAAAACTTTATCCATGTTAGATGGATGTTTGGCACTTACAAAATCTGAAACAGCATCAAAAATGCTTCTTAAATTTGTATCGGGCTTCATTTAGTCCCATCTGTAAAAAGTTTTACAGCTGTTTTAATAATTACATATTTTTTGTTGGAAAGAAACCCGCCAAAGTCCATAAAACTTTATCCATGTTAGATGGATGTTTGGCACGTACAAAATCTGAAACAGCATCAAAAATGCTTCTTAAATTTGTATCGGGCTTCATTTAGTCACATCTGTAAAAAGTATAACAGCTGTTTAAATAATTACATATTTTTTGTTGTGGGGAAAATCCCCCAAAGTCCATAAAACTTTATCCATGTTAGATGGATGTTTGGCACTTACAAAATCTGAAACAGCATCAAAAATGCTTCTTAAATTTGTATCGGGCTTCATTTAGTCACATCTGTAAAAAGTATAACAGCTGTTTAAATAATTACATAATTTTTGTTGTGGGGAAAATCCCCCAAAGTCCATAAAACTTTATCCATGTTAGATGGATGTTTGGCACTTACAAAATCTGAAACAGCATCAAAAATGCTTCTTAAATTTGTATCGGGCTTCATTTAGTCCCATCTGTAAAAAGTTTTACAGCTGTTTTAATAATTACATATTTTTTGTTGTGGGGAAAATCCCCCAAAGTCCATAAAACTTTATCCATGTTAGATGGATGTTTGGCACTTACAAAATCTGAAACAGCATCAAAAATGCTTCTTAAATTTGTATCGGGCTTCATTTAGTCCCATCTGTAAAAAGTATAACAGCTGTTTAAATAATTACATATTTTTTGTTGTGGGGAAAATCCCCCAAAGTCCATAAAACTTTATCCATGTTAGATGGATGTTTGGCACTTACAAAATCTGAAACAGCATCAAAAATGCTTCTTAAATTTGTATCGGGCTTCATTTAGTCACATCTGTAAAAAGTATAACAGCTGTTTAAATAATTACATATTTTTTGTTGTGGGGAAAATCCCCCAAAGTCCATAAAACTTTATCCATGTTAGATGGATGTTTGGCACTTACAAAATCTGAAACAGCATCAAAAATGCTTCTTAAATTTGTATCGGGCTTCATTTAGTCCCATCTGTAAAAAGTTTTACAGCTGTTTAAATAATTACATATTTTTTGTTGGAAAGAAGCCCGCCAAAGTCCATAAAACTTTATCCATGTTAGATGGATGTTTGGCACGTACAAAATCTGAAACAGCATCAAAAATGCTTCTTAAATTTGTATCGGGCTTCATTTAGTCACATCTGTAAAAAGTATAACAGCTGTTTAAATAATTACATATTTTTTGTTGTGGGGAAAATCCCCCAAAGTCCATAAAACTTTATCCATGTTAGATGGATGTTTGGCACTTACAAAATCTGAAACAGCATCAAAAATGCTTCTTAAATTTGTATCGGGCTTCATTTAGTCCCATCTGTAAAAAGTTTTACAGCTGTTTTAATAATTACATATTTTTTGTTGGAAAGAAACCCCCCAAAGTCCATAAAACTTTATCCATGTTAGATGGATGTTTGGCACTTACAAAATCTGAAACAGCATCAAAAATGCTTCTTAAATTTGTATCGGGCTTCATTTAGTCACATCTGTAAAAAGTATAACAGCTGTTTAAATAATTACATAATTTTTGTTGTGGGGAAAATCCCCCAAAGTCCATAAAACTTTATCCATGTTAGATGGATGTTTGGCACTTACAAAATCTGAAACAGCATCAAAAATGCTTCTTAAATTTGTATCGGGCTTCATTTAGTCACATCTGTAAAAAGTATAACAGCTGTTTAAATAATTACATATTTTTTGTTGTGGGGAAAATCCCCCAAAGTCCATAAAACTTTATCCATGTTAGATGGATGTTTGGCACTTACAAAATCTGAAACAGCATCAAAAATGCTTCTTAAATTTGTATCGGGCTTCATTTAGTCACATCTGTAAAAAGTATAACAGCTGTTTAAATAATTACATATTTTTTGTTGTGGGGAAAATCCCCCAAAGTCCATAAAACTTTATCCATGTTAGATGGATGTTTGGCACTTACAAAATCTGAAACAGCATCAAAAATGCTTCTTAAATTTGTATCGGGCTTCATTTAGTCACATCTGTAAAAAGTATAACAGCTGTTTAAATAATTACATAATTTTTGTTGTGGGGAAAATCCCCCAAAGTCCATAAAACTTTATCCATGTTAGATGGATGTTTGGCACTTACAAAATCTGAAACAGCATCAAAAATGCTTCTTAAATTTGTATCGGGCTTCATTTAGTCCCATCTGTAAAAAGTTTTACAGCTGTTTTAATAATTACATATTTTTTGTTGGAAAGAAACCCGCCAAAGTCCATAAAACTTTATCCATGTTAGATGGATGTTTGGCACGTACAAAATCTGAAACAGCATCAAAAATGCTTCTTAAATTTGTATCGGGCTTCATTTAGTCACATCTGTAAAAAGTATAACAGCTGTTTAAATAATTACATATTTTTTGTTGTGGGGAAAATCCCCCAAAGTCCATAAAACTTTATCCATGTTAGATGGATGTTTGGCACTTACAAAATCTGAAACAGCATCAAAAATGCTTCTTAAATTTGTATCGGGCTTCATTTAGTCACATCTGTAAAAAGTATAACAGCTGTTTAAATAATTACATAATTTTTGTTGTGGGGAAAATCCCCCAAAGTCCATAAAACTTTATCCATGTTAGATGGATGTTTGGCACTTACAAAATCTGAAACAGCATCAAAAATGCTTCTTAAATTTGTATCGGGCTTCATTTAGTCCCATCTGTAAAAAGTTTTACAGCTGTTTTAATAATTACATATTTTTTGTTGTGGGGAAAATCCCCCAAAGTCCATAAAACTTTATCCATGTTAGATGGATGTTTGGCACTTACAAAATCTGAAACAGCATCAAAAATGCTTCTTAAATTTGTATCGGGCTTCATTTAGTCCCATCTGTAAAAAGTTTTACAGCTGTTTTAATAATTACATATTTTTTGTTGGAAAGAAACCCGCCAAAGTCCATAAAACTTTATCCATGTTAGATGGATGTTTGGCACGTACAAAATCTGAAACAGCATCAAAAATGCTTCTTAAATTTGTATCGGGCTTCATTTAGTCACATCTGTAAAAAGTATAACAGCTGTTTAAATAATTACATATTTTTTGTTGTGGGGAAAATCCCCCAAAGTCCATAAAACTTTATCCATGTTAGATGGATGTTTGGCACTTACAAAATCTGAAACAGCATCAAAAATGCTTCTTAAATTTGTATCGGGCTTCATTTAGCCCATCTGTAAAAAGTTTTACAGCTGTTTTAATAATTACATATTTTTTGTTGGAAAGAAACCCGCCAAAGTCCATAAAACTTTATACATGTTAGATGGATGTTTGGCACTTACAAAATCTGAAACAGCATCAAAAATGCTTCTTAAATTTGTATCGGGCTTCATTTAGTCCCATCTGTAAAAAGTTTTACAGCTGTTTTAATAATTACATATTTTTTGTTGTGGGGAAAATCCCCCAAAGACCATAAAACTTTATCCATGTTTGATGGATGTTTGGCACGTACAAAATCTGAAACAGCATCAAAAATGCTTCTTAAATTTGTATCGGGCTTCATTTAGTCACATCTGTAAAAAGTATAACAGCTGTTTAAATAATTACATAATTTTTGTTGTGGGGAAAATCCCCCAAAGTCCATAAAACTTTATCCATGTTAGATGGATGTTTGGCACTTACAAAATCTGAAACAGCATCAAAAATGCTTCTTAAATTTGTATCGGGCTTCATTTAGTCCCATCTGTAAAAAGTATAACAGCTGTTTAAATAATTACATAATTTTTGTTGTGGGGAAAATCCCCCAAAGTCCATAAAACTTTATCCATGTTAGATGGATGTTTGGCACTTACAAAATCTGAAACAGCATCAAAAATGCTTCTTAAATTTGTATCGGGCTTCATTTAGCCCATCTGTAAAAAGTTTTACAGCTGTTTTAATAATTACATATTTTTTGTTGGAAAGAAACCCGCCAAAGTCCATAAAACTTTATACATGTTAGATGGATGTTTGGCACTTACAAAATCTGAAACAGCATCAAAAATGCTTCTTAAATTTGTATCGGGCTTCATTTAGTCCCATCTGTAAAAAGTTTTACAGCTGTTTTAATAATTACATATTTTTTGTTGTGGGGAAAATCCCCCAAAGACCAAAAAACTTTATCCATGTTAGATGGATGTTTGGCACTTACAAAATCTGAAACAGCATCAAAAATGCTTCTTAACTTTGTATCGGGCTTCATTTAGTCCCATCTGTAAAAAGTTTTACAGCTGTTTTAATAATTACATATTTTTTGTTGGAAAGAAACCCGCCAAAGTCCATAAAACTTTATCCATGTTAGATGGATGTTTGGCACTTACAAAATCTGAAACAGCATCAAAAATGCTTCTTAAATTTGTATCGGGCTTCATTTAGTCCCATCTGTAAAAAGTATTACAGCTGTTTTAATAATTACATATTTTTTGTTGGAAAGAAACCCGCCAAAGTCCATAAAACTTTATCCATGTTAGATGGATGTTTGGCACCTACAAAATCTGAAACAGCATCAAAAATGCTTCTTAAATTTGTATCGGGCTTCATTTAGTCCCATCTGTAAAAAGTTTTACAGCTGTTTTAATAATTACATATTTTTTGTTGTGGGGAAAATCCCCCAAAGACCAAAAAACTTTATCCATGTTAGATGGATGTTTGGCACTTACAAAATCTGAAACAGCATCAAAAATGCTTCTTAACTTTGTATCGGGCTTCATTTAGTCCCATCTGTAAAAAGTTTTACAGCTGTTTTAATAATTACATATTTTTTGTTGGAAAGAAACCCGCCAAAGTCCATAAAACTTTATCCATGTTAGATGGATGTTTGGCACTTACAAAATCTGAAACAGCATCAAAAATGCTTCTTAAATTTGTATCGGGCTTCATTTAGTCCCATCTGTAAAAAGTATTACAGCTGTTTTAATAATTACATATTTTTTGTTGTGGGGAAAATCCCCCAAAGACCAAAAAACTTTATGCATGTTAGATGGATGTTTGGCACCTACAAAATCTGAAACAGCATCAAAAATGCTTCTTAAATTTGTATCGGGCTTCATTTAGTCCCATCTGTAAAAAGTATTACAGCTGTTTTAATAATTACATATTTTTTGTTGGAAAGAAACCCGCCAAAGTCCATAAAACTTTATCCATGTTAGATGGATGTTTGGCACCTACAAAATCTGAAACAGCATCAAAAATGCTTCTTAAATTTGTATCGGGCTTCATTTAGTCCCATCTGTAAAAAGTTTTACAGCTGTTTTAATAATTACATATTTTTTGTTGTGGGGAAAATCCCCCAAAGACCAAAAAACTTTATCCATGTTAGATGGATGTTTGGCACTTACAAAATCTGAAACAGCATCAAAAATGCTTCTTAACTTTGTATCGGGCTTCATTTAGTCCCATCTGTAAAAAGTATTACAGCTGTTTTAATAATTACATATTTTTTGTTGTGGGGAAAATCCCCCAAAGACCAAAAAACTTTATCCATGTTAGATGGATGTTTGGCACCTACAAAATCTGAAACAGCATCAAAAATGCTTCTTAAATTTGTATCGGGCTTCATTTAGTCCCATCTGTAAAAAGTATTATAGCTGTTTTAATAATTACATATTTTTTGTTGGAAAGAAACCCGCCAAAGTCCATAAAACTTTATCCATGTTAGATGGATGTTTGGCACCTACAAAATCTGAAACAGCATCAAAAATGCTTCTTAAATTTGTATCGGGCTTCATTTAGTCCCCTCTGTAAAAAGTTTTACAGCTGTTTTAATAATTACATATTTTTTGTTGTGGGGAAAATCCCCCAAAGACCAAAAAACTTTATCCATGTTAGATGGATGTGTGGCACTTACAAAATCTGAAACAGCATCAAAAATGCATCGTGCTTCATTTAGTCCCATCTGTAAAAAGTATTACAGCTGTTTTAATAATTACATATTTTTTGTTGTGGGGAAAATCCCCCAAAGACCAAAAAACTTTATCCATGTTAGATGGATGTTTGGCACCTACAAAATCTGAAACAGCATCAAAAATGCTTCTTAAATTTGTATCGGGCTTCATTTAGTCCCATCTGTAAAAAGTATTACAGCTGTTTTAATAATTACATATTTTTTGTTGGAAAGAAACCCGCCAAAGTCCATAAAACTTTATCCATGTTAGATGGATGTTTGGCACCTACAAAATCTGAAACAGCATCAAAAATGCTTCTTAAATTTGTATCGGGCTTCATTTAGTCCCATCTGTAAAAAGTATTACAGCTGTTTTAATAATTACATATTTTTTGTTGGAAAGAAACCCGCCAAGGTCCATTAAACTTTATCCATGTTAGATGGATGTTTGGCACTTACAAAATCTGAAACAGCATCAAAAATGCTTCTTAAGTTTGTATCGTGCTTCATCTAGTCCCATCTGTAAAAAGTTTTACAGCTGTTTTAATAATTACATATTTTTTGTTGGAAAGAAACCCGCCAAGGTCCATTAAACTTTATCCATGTTAGATGGATGTTTGGCACTTACAAAATCTGAAACAGCATCAAAAATGCTTCTTAAATTTGTATCGGGCTTCATTTAGTCCCATCTGTAAAAAGTTTTACAGCTGTTTTAATAATTACATATTTTTTGTTGGAAAGAAACCCGCCAAGGTCCATTAAACTTTATCCATGTTAGATGGATGTTTGGCACTTACAAAATCTGAAACAGCATCAAAAATGCTTCTTAAGTTTGTATCGTGCTTCATCTAGTCCCATCTGTAAAAAGTATTACAGCTGTTTTAATAATTACATATTTTTTGTTGGAAAGAAACCCGCCAAGGTCCATAAAACTTTATCCATGTTAGATGGATGTTTGGCACCTACAAAATCTGAAACAGCATCAAAAATGCTTCTTAAATTTGTATCGGGCTTCATTTAGTCCCATCTGTAAAAAGTATTACAGCTGTTTTAATAATTACATATTTTTTGTTGGAAAGAATCCCGCCAAGGTCCATAAAACTTTATCCATGTTAGATGGATGTGTGGCACTTACAAAATCTGAAACAGCATCAAAAATGCTTCTTAAATTTGTATCGGGCTTCATTTAGTCCCATCTGTAAAAAGTTTTACAGCTGTTTTAATAATTACATATTTTTTGTTGGAAAGAAACCCGCCAAGGTCCATTAAACTTTATCCATGTTAGATGGATGTTTGGCACTTACAAAATCTGAAACAGCATCAAAAATGCTTCTTAAGTTTGTATCGTGCTTCATCTAGTCCCATCTGTAAAAAGTATTACAGCTGTTTTAATAATTACATATTTTTTGTTGGAAAGAAACCCGCCAAGGTCCATAAAACTTTATCCATGTTAGATGGATGTTTGGCACCTACAAAATCTGAAACAGCATCAAAAATGCTTCTTAAATTTGTATCGGGCTTCATTTAGTCCCATCTGTAAAAAGTATTACAGCTGTTTTAATAATTACATATTTTTTGTTGGAAAGAATCCCGCCAAGGTCCATAAAACTTTATCCATGTTAGATGGATGTTTGGCACTTACAAAATCTGAAACAGCATCAAAAATGCTTCTTAAATTTGTATCGGGCTTCATTTAGTCCCATCTGTAAAAAGTTTTACAGCTGTTTTAATAATTACATATTTTTTGTTGGAAAGAAACCCGCCAAGGTCCATTAAACTTTATCCATGTTAGATGGATGTTTGGCACTTACAAAATCTGAAACAGCATCAAAAATGCTTCTTAAGTTTGTATCGTGCTTCATCTAGTCCCATCTGTAAAAAGTATTACAGCTGTTTTAATAATTACATATTTTTTGTTGGAAAGAAACCCGCCAAGGTCCATAAAACTTTATCCATGTTAGATGGATGTTTGGCACCTACAAAATCTGAAACAGCATCAAAAATGCTTCTTAAATTTGTATCGGGCTTCATTTAGTCCCATCTGTAAAAAGTATTACAGCTGTTTTAATAATTACATATTTTTTGTTGGAAAGAATCCCGCCAAGGTCCATAAAACTTTATCCATGTTAGATGGATGTGTGGCACTTACAAAATCTGAAACAGCATCAAAAATGCTTCTTAAATTTGTATCGGGCTTCATTTAGTCCCATCTGTAAAAAGTATTACTGCTGTTTTAATAATTACATATTTTTTGTTGTGGGGAAAATCCCCCAAAGTCCATAAAACTTTATCCATGTTAGATGGATGTTTGGCACTTACAAAATCTGAAACAGCATCAAAAATGCTTCTTAAATTTGTATCGGGCTTCATTTAGTCCCATCTGTAAAAAGTTTTACAGCTGTTTTAATAATTACATATTTTTTGTTGTGGGGAAAATCCCCCAAAGTCCATAAAACTTTATCCGTGTTAGATGGATGTTTGGCACTTACAAAATCTGAAACAGCATCAAAAATGCTTCTTAAATTTGTATCGGGCTTCATTTAGTCCCATCTGTAAAAAGTTTTACAGCTGTTTTAATAATTACATATTTTTTGTTGTGGGGAAAATCCCCCAAAGTCCATAAAACTTTATCCATGTTAGATGGATGTTTGGCACCTACAAAATCTGAAACAGCATCAAAAATGCTTCTTAAATTTGTATCGGGCTTCATTTAGTCCCATCTGTAAAAAGTTTTACAGCTGTTTTAATAATTACATATTTTTTGTTGTGGGGAAAATCCCCCAAAGTCCATAAAACTTTATCCGTGTTAGATGGATGTTTGGCACTTACAAAATCTGAAACAGCATCAAAAATGCTTCTTAAATTTGTATCGGGCTTCATTTAGTCCCATCTGTAAAAAGTATTACAGCTGTTTTAATAATTACATATTTTTTGTTGTGGGGAAAATCCCCCAAAGACCAAAAAACTTTATCCATGTTAGATGGATGTTTGGCACTTACAAAATCTGAAACAGCATCAAAAATGCTTCTTAACTTTGTATCGGGCTTCATTTAGTCCCATCTGTAAAAAGTTTTACAGCTGTTTTAATAATTACATATTTTTTGTTGGAAAGAAACCCGCCAAAGTCCATAAAACTTTATCCATGTTAGATGGATGTTTGGCACTTACAAAATCTGAAACAGCATCAAAAATGCTTCTTAAATTTGTATCGGGCTTCATTTAGTCCCATCTGTAAAAAGTATTACTGCTGTTTTAATAATTACATATTTTTTGTTGTGGGGAAAATCCCCCAAAGACCAAAAAACTTTATCCATGTTAGATGGATGTTTGGCACTTACAAAATCTGAAACAGCATCAAAAATGCTTCTTAACTTTGTATCGGGCTTCATTTAGTCCCATCTGTAAAAAGTATTACAGCTGTTTTAATAATTACATATTTTTTGTTGTGGGGAAAATCCCCCAAAGACCAAAAAACTTTATCCATGTTAGATGGATGTTTGGCACCTACAAAATCTGAAACAGCATCAAAAATGCTTCTTAAATTTGTATCGGGCTTCATTTAGTCCCATCTGTAAAAAGTATTACAGCTGTTTTAATAATTACATATTTTTTGTTGGAAAGAAACCCGCCAAAGTCCATAAAACTTTATCCATGTTAGATGGATGTTTGGCACTTACAAAATCTGAAACAGCATCAAAAATGCTTCTTAAATTTGTATCGGGCTTCATTTAGTCCCATCTGTAAAAAGTATTACTGCTGTTTTAATAATTACATATTTTTTGTTGTGGGGAAAATCCCCCAAAGACCAAAAAACTTTATCCATGTTAGATGGATGTTTGGCACTTACAAAATCTGAAACAGCATCAAAAATGCTTCTTAACTTTGTATCGGGCTTCATTTAGTCCCATCTGTAAAAAGTTTTACAGCTGTTTTAATAATTACATATTTTTTGTTGGAAAGAAACCCGCCAAAGTCCATAAAACTTTATCCATGTTAGATGGGTGTTTGGCACTTACAAAATCTGAAACAGCATCAAAAATGCTTCTTAAATTTGTATCGGGCTTCATTTAGTCCCATCTGTAAAAAGTATTACAGCTGTTTTAATAATTACATATTTTTTGTTGTGGGGAAAATCCCCCAAAGACCAAAAAACTTTATCCATGTTAGATGGATGTTTGGCACCTACAAAATCTGAAACAGCATCAAAAATGCTTCTTAAATTTGTATCGGGCTTCATTTAGTCCCATCTGTAAAAAGTATTACAGCTGTTTTAATAATTACATATTTTTTGTTGGAAAGAAACCCGCCAAAGTCCATAAAACTTTATCCATGTTAGATGGATGTTTGGCACCTACAAAATCTGAAACAGCATCAAAAATGCTTCTTAAATTTGTATCGGGCTTCATTTAGTCCCCTCTGTAAAAAGTTTTACAGCTGTTTTAATAATTACATATTTTTTGTTGTGGGGAAAATCCCCCAAAGACCAAAAAACTTTATCCATGTTAGATGGATGTGTGGCACTTACAAAATCTGAAACAGCATCAAAAATGCATCGTGCTTCATTTAGTCCCATCTGTAAAAAGTATTACAGCTGTTTTAATAATTACATATTTTTTGTTGGAAAGAATCCCGCCAAGGTCCATAAAACTTTATCCATGTTAGATGGATGTGTGGCACGTACAAAATCTGAAACAGCATCAAAAATGCTTCTTAAATTTGTATCGGGCTTCATTTAGTCCCATCTGTAAAAAGTATTACTGCTGTTTTAATAATTACATATTTTTTGTTGTGGGGAAAATCCCCCAAAGTCCATAAAACTTTATCCATGTTAGATGGATGTTTGGCACCTACAAAATCTGAAACAGCATCAAAAATGCTTCTTAAATTTGTATCGGGCTTCATTTAGTCCCATCTGTAAAAAGTATTACAGCTGTTTTAATAATTACATATTTTTTGTTGTGGGGATAATCCCCCAAAGTCCATAAAACTTTATCCATGTTAGATGGATGTTTGGCACTTACAAAATCTGAAACAGCATCAAAAATGCTTCTTAAATTTGTATCGGGCTTCATTTAGTCCCATCTGTAAAAAGTTTTACAGCTGTTTTAATAATTACATATTTTTTGTTGGAAAGAAACCCGCCAAGGTCCATTAAACTTTATCCATGTTAGATGGATGTTTGGCACTTACAAAATCTGAAACAGCATCAAAAATGCTTCTTAAGTTTGTATCGTGCTTCATCTAGTCCCATCTGTAAAAAGTATTACAGCTGTTTTAATAATTACATATTTTTTGTTGTGGGGATAATCCCCCAAAGTCCATAAAACTTTATCCATGTTAGATGGATGTTTGGCACTTACAAAATCTGAAACAGCATCAAAAATGCTTCTTAAATTTGTATCGGGCTTCATTTAGTCCCATCTGTAAAAAGTATTACAGCTGTTTTAATAATTACATATTTTTTGTTGGAAAGAATCCCGCCAAGGTCCATAAAACTTTATCCATGTTAGATGGATGTGTGGCACTTACAAAATCTGAAACAGCATCAAAAATGCTTCTTAAATTTGTATCGGGCTTCATTTAGTCCCATCTGTAAAAAGTATTACAGCTGTTTTAATAATTACATATTTTTTGTTGTGGGGAAAATCCCCCAAAGTCCATAAAACTGTATCCATGTTAGATGGATGTGTGGCACTTACAAAATCTGAAACAGCATCAAAAATGCTTCTTAAATTTGTATCGGGCTTCATTTAGTCCCATCTGTAAAAAGTTTTACAGCTGTTTTAATAATTACATATTTTTTGTTGTGGGGAAAATCCCCCAAAGTCCATAAAACTTTATCCATGTTAGATGGATGTGTGGCACTTACAAAATCTGAAACAGCATCAAAAATGCTTCTTAAATTTGTATCGGGCTTCATTTAGTCCCATCTGTAAAAAGTATTACTGCTGTTTTAATAATTACATATTTTTTGTTGTGGGGAAAATCCCCCAAAGTCCATAAAACTTTATCCATGTTAGATGGATGTTTGGCACGTACAAAATCTGAAACAGCATCAAAAATGCTTCTTAAATTTGTATCGGGCTTCATTTAGTCCCATCTGTAAAAAGTTTTACAGCTGTTTTAATAATTACATATTTTTTGTTGTGGGGAAAATCCCCCAAAGTCCATAAAACTTTATCCGTGTTAGATGGATGTTTGGCACTTACAAAATCTGAAACAGCATCAAAAATGCTTCTTAAATTTGTATCGGGCTTCATTTAGTCCCATCTGTAAAAAGTTTTACAGCTGTTTTAATAATTACATATTTTTTGTTGGAAAGAAACCCGCCAAAGTCCATAAAACTTTATCCATGTTAGATGGATGTTTGGCACGTACAAAATCTGAAACAGCATCAAAAATGCTTCTTAAATTTGTATCGGGCTTCATTTAGTCCCATCTGTAAAAAGTTTTACAGCTGTTTTAATAATTACATATTTTTTGTTGGAAAGAAACCCGCCAAAGTCCATAAAACTTTATCCATGTTAGATGGATGTTTGGCACGTACAAAATCTGAAACAGCATCAAAAATGCTTCTTAAATTTGTATCGGGCTTCATTTAGTCCCATCTGTAAAAAGTTTTACAGCTGTTTTAATAATTACATATTATTTGTTGGAAAGAAACCCGCCAAAGTCCATAAAACTTTATCCATGTTAGATGGATGTTTGGCACGTACAAAATCTGAAACAGCATCAAAAATGCTTCTTAAATTTGTATCGGGCTTCATTTAGTCCCATCTGTAAAAAGTTTTACAGCTGTTTTAATAATTACATATTTTTTGTTGGAAAGAAACCCGCCAAAGTCCATAAAACTTTATCCATGTTAGATGGATGTTTGGCACGTACAAAATCTGAAACAGCATCAAAAATGCTTCTTAAATTTGTATCGGGCTTCATTTAGTCCCATCTGTAAAAAGTTTTACAGCTGTTTTAATAATTACATATTTTTTGTTGGAAAGAAACCCGCCAAAGTCCATAAAACTTTATCCATGTTAGATGGATGTTTGGCACGTACAAAATCTGAAACAGCATCAAAAATGCTTCTTAAATTTGTATCGGGCTTCATTTAGTCCCATCTGTAAAAAGTTTTACAGCTGTTTTAATAATTACATATTTTTTGTTGGAAAGAAACCCGCCAAAGTCCATAAAACTTTATCCATGTTAGATGGATGTTTGGCACGTACAAAATCTGAAACAGCATCAAAAATGCTTCTTAAATTTGTATCGGGCTTCATTTAGTCCCATCTGTAAAAAGTTTTACAGCTGTTTTAATAATTACATATTATTTGTTGGAAAGAAACCCGCCAAAGTCCATAAAACTTTATCCATGTTAGATGGATGTTTGGCACGTACAAAATCTGAAACAGCATCAAAAATGCTTCTTAAATTTGTATCGGGCTTCATTTAGTCCCATCTGTAAAAAGTTTTACAGCTGTTTTAATAATTACATATTTTTTGTTGGAAAGAAACCCGCCAAAGTCCATAAAACTTTATCCATGTTAGATGGATGTTTGGCACGTACAAAATCTGAAACAGCATCAAAAATGCTTCTTAAATTTGTATCGGGCTTCATTTAGTCCCATCTGTAAAAAGTTTTACAGCTGTTTTAATAATTACATATTTTTTGTTGGAAAGAAACCCGCCAAAGTCCATAAAACTTTATCCATGTTAGATGGATGTTTGGCACGTACAAAATCTGAAACAGCATCAAAAATGCTTCTTAAATTTGTATCGGGCTTCATTTAGTCCCATCTGTAAAAAGTTTTACAGCTGTTTTAATAATTACATATTTTTTGTTGGAAAGAAACCCGCCAAAGTCCATAAAACTTTATCCATGTTAGATGGATGTTTGGCACGTACAAAATCTGAAACAGCATCAAAAATGCTTCTTAAATTTGTATCGGGCTTCATTTAGTCCCATCTGTAAAAAGTTTTACAGCTGTTTTAATAATTACATATTATTTGTTGGAAAGAAACCCGCCAAAGTCCATAAAACTTTATCCATGTTAGATGGATGTTTGGCACGTACAAAATCTGAAACAGCATCAAAAATGCTTCTTAAATTTGTATCGGGCTTCATTTAGTCCCATCTGTAAAAAGTTTTACAGCTGTTTTAATAATTACATATTTTTTGTTGGAAAGAAACCCGCCAAAGTCCATAAAACTTTATCCATGTTAGATGGATGTTTGGCACCTACAAAATCTGAAACAGCATCAAAAATGCTTCTTAAATTTGTATCGGGCTTCATTTAGTCCCATCTGTAAAAAGTATTACAGCTGTTTTAATAATTACATATTTTTTGTTGGAAAGAAATCCCCCAAAGTCCATAAAACTTTATCCATGTTAGATGGATGTTTGGCACGTACAAAATCTGAAACAGCATCAAAAATGCTTCTTAAATTTGTATCGGGCTTCATTTAGTCCCATCTGTAAAAAGTATTACAGCTGTTTTAATAATTACATATTTTTTGTTGGAAAGAAACCCGCCAAAGTCCATAAAACTTTATCCATGTTAGATGGATGTTTGGCACGTACAAAATCTGAAACAGCATCAAAAATGCTTCTTAAATTTGTATCGGGCTTCATTTAGTCCCATCTGTAAAAAGTATTACAGCTGTTTTAATAATTACATATTTTTTGTTGGAAAGAAACCCGCCAAAATCCATAAAACTTTATCCATGTTAGATGGATGTTTGGCACGTACAAAATCTGAAACAGCATCAAAAATGCTTCTTAAATTTGTATCGGGCTTCATTTAGTCCTATCTGTAAAAAGTATTACAGCTGTTTTAATAATTACATATTTTTTGTTGTGGGGAAAATCCCCCAAAGTCCATAAAACTTTATCCATGTTAGATGGATGTTTGGCACTAACAAAATCTGAAACAGCATCAAAAATGCTTCTTAAATTTGTATCGGGCTTCATTTAGTCCCATCTGTAAAAAGTATTACAGCTGTTTTAATAATTACTTATTTTTTGTTGGAAAGAAACCCGCCAAAGTCCATAAAACTTTATCCATGTTAGATGGATGTTTGGCACGTACAAAATCTGAAACAGCATCAAAAATGCTTCTTAAATTTGTATCGGGCTTCATTTAGTCCCATCTGTAAAACGTTTTACAGCTGTTTTAATAATTACATATTTTTTGTTGTGGGGAAAATCCCCCAAAGTCCATAAAACTTTATCCATGTTAGATGGATGTTTGGCACTAACAAAATCTGAAACAGCATCAAAAATGCTTCTTAAATTTGTATCGGGCTTCATTTAGTCCTATCTGTAAAAAGTATTACAGCTGTTTTAATAATTACATATTTTTTGTTGGAAAGAAACCCGCCAAAATCCATATAACTTTATCCATGTTAGATGGATGTTTGGCACGTACAAAATCTGAAACAGCATCAAAAATGCTTCTTAAATTTGTATCGGGCTTCATTTAGTCCTATCTGTAAAAAGTATTACAGCTGTTTTAATAATTACATATTTTTTGTTGTGGGGAAAATCCCCCAAAGTCCATAAAACTTTATCCATGTTAGATGGATGTTTGGCACTAACAAAATCTGAAACAGCATCAAAAATGCTTCTTAAATTTGTATCGGGCTTCATTTAGTCCCATCTGTAAAAAGTATTACAGCTGTTTTAATAATTACATATTTTTTGTTGTGGGGAAAATCCCCCAAAGTCCATAAAACTTTATCCATGTTAGATGGATGTTTGGCACGTACAAAATCTGAAACAGCATCAAAAATGCTTCTTAAATTTGTATCGGGCTTCATTTAGTCCTATCTGTAAAAAGTATTACAGCTGTTTTAATAATTACATATTTTTTGTTGGAAAGAAACCCGCCAAAGTCCATAAAACTTTATCCATGTTAGATGGATGTTTGGCACGTACAAAATCTGAAACAGCATCAAAAATGCTTCTTAAATTTGTATCGGGCTTCATTTAGTCCTATCTGTAAAAAGTATTACAGCTGTTTTAATAATTACATATTTTTTGTTGGAAAGAAACCCGCCAAAATCCATATAACTTTATCCATGTTAGATGGATGTTTGGCACTAACAAAATCTGAAACAGCATCAAAAATGCTTCTTAAATTTGTATCGGGCTTCATTTAGTCCCATCTGTAAAAAGTATTACAGCTGTTTTAATAATTACATATTTTTTGTTGGAAAGAAACCCGCCAAAGTCCATAAAACTTTATCCATGTTAGATGGATGTTTGGCACTAACAAAATCTGAAACAGCATCAAAAATGCTTCTTAAATTTGTATCGGGCTTCATTTAGTCCCATCTGTAAAAAGTATTACAGCTGTTTTAATAATTACATATTTTTGGTTGGAAAGAAACCCGCCAAAGTCCATAAAACTTTATCCATGTTAGATGGATGTTTGGCACGTACAAAATCTGAAACAGCATCAAAAATGCTTCTTAAATTTGTATCGGGCTTCATTTAGTCCCATCTGTAAAAAGTATTACAGCTGTTTTAATAATTACATATTTTTTGTTGGAAAGAAACCCGCCAAAGTCCATAAAACTTTATCCATGTTAGATGGATGTTTGGCACTAACAAAATCTGAAACAGCATCAAAAATGCTTCTTAAATTTGTATCGGGCTTCATTTAGTCCCATCTGTAAAAAGTATTACAGCTGTTTTAATAATTAGATATTTTTTGTTGTGGGGAAAATCCCCCAAAGTCCATAAAACTTTATCCATGTTAGATGGATGTTTGGCACGTACAAAATCTGAAACAGCATCAAAAATGCTTCTTAAATTTGTATCGGGCTTCATTTAGTCCCATCTGTAAAAAGTATTACAGCTGTTTTAATAATTACATATTTTTGGTTGGAAAGAAACCCGCCAAAGTCCATAAAACTTTATCCATGTTAGATGGATGTTTGGCACGTACAAAATCTGAAACAGCATCAAAAATGCTTCTTAAATTTGTATCGGGCTTCATTTAGTCCCATCTGTAAAAAGTATTACAGCTGTTTTAATAATTACATATTTTTGGTTGGAAAGAAACCCGCCAAAGTCCATAAAACTTTATCCATGTTAGATGGATGTTTGGCACGTACAAAATCTGAAACAGCATCAAAAATGCTTCTTAAATTTGTATCGGGCTTCATTTAGTCCCATCTGTAAAAAGTATTACAGCTGTTTTAATAATTACATATTTTTTGTTGGAAAGAAACCCGCCAAAGTCCATAAAACTTTATCCATGTTAGATGGATGTTTGGCACGTACAAAATCTGAAACAGCATCAAAAATGCTTCTTAAATTTGTATCGGGCTTCATTTAGTCCCATCTGTAAAAAGTATTACAGCTGTTTTAATAATTACATATTTTTTGTTGGAAAGAAACCCGCCAAAGTCCATAAAACTTTATCCATGTTAGATGGATGTTTGGCACGTACAAAATCTGAAACAGCATCAAAAATGCTTCTTAAATTTGTATCGGGCTTCATTTAGTCCCATCTGTAAAAAGTTTTACAGCTGTTTTAATAATTACATATTTTTTGTTGTGGGGAAAATCCCCCAAAGTCCATAAAACTTTATCCATGTTAGATGGATGTTTGGCACTAACAAAATCTGAAACAGCATCAAAAATGCTTCTTAAATTTGTATCGGGCTTCATTTAGTCCTATCTGTAAAAAGTATTACAGCTGTTTTAATAATTACATATTTTTTGTTGGAAAGAAACCCGCCAAAATCCATATAACTTTATCCATGTTAGATGGATGTTTGGCACGTACAAAATCTGAAACAGCATCAAAAATGCTTTTTAAATTTGTATCGGGCTTCATTTAGTCCCATCTGTAAAAAGTATTACAGCTGTTTTAATAATTACATATTTTTTGTTGGAAAGAAACCCGCCAAGGTCCATAAAACTTTATCCATGTTAGATGGATGTTTGGCACTTACAAAATCTGAAACAGCATCAAAAATGCTTCTTAAATTTGTATCGGGCTTCATTTAGTCCCATCTGTAAAAAGTTTTACAGCGGTTTTAATAATTACATATTTTTTGATGGAAAGAAACACGCCAAAGTCCATAAAACTTTATCCATGTTAGATGGATGTTTGGCACTTGCAAAATCTGAAACAGCATCAAAAATGCTTCTTAAATTTGTATCGGGCTTCATTTAGTCCCATCTGTAAAAAGTATTACAGCTGTTTTAATAATTACATATTTTTTGTTGGAAAGAAACCCGCCAAAATCCATAAAACTTTATCCATGTTAGATGGATGTTTGGCACGTACAAAATCTGAAACAGCATCAAAAATGCTTCTTAAATTTGTATCGGGCTTCATTTAGTCCCATCTGTAAAAAGTATTACAGCTGTTTTAATAATTACATATTTTTTGTTGGAAAGAAACCCGCCAAAATCCATAAAACTTTATCCATGTTAGATGGATGTTTGGCACGTACAAAATCTGAAACAGCATCAAAAATGCTTCTTAAATTTGTATCGGGCTTCATTTAGTCCCATCTGTAAAAAGTATTACAGCTGTTTTAATAATTACATATTTTTTGTTGGAAAGAAACCCGCCAAAATCCATAAAACTTTATCCATGTTAGATGGATGTTTGGCACGTACAAAATCTGAAACAGCATCAAAAATGCTTCTTAAATTTGTATCGGGCTTCATTTAGTCCTATCTGTAAAAAGTATTACAGCTGTTTTAATAATTACATATTTTTTGTTGGAAAGAAACCCGCCAAAATCCATATAACTTTATCCATGTTAGATGGATGTTTGGCACTAACAAAATCTGAAACAGCATCAAAAATGCTTCTTAAATTTGTATCGGGCTTCATTTAGTCCCATCTGTAAAAAGTATTACAGCTGTTTTAATAATTACATATTTTTTGTTGGAAAGAAACCCGCCAAAGTCCATAAAACTTTATCCATGTTAGATGGATGTTTGGCACTAACAAAATCTGAAACAGCATCAAAAATGCTTCTTAAATTTGTATCGGGCTTCATTTAGTCCCATCTGTAAAAAGTATTACAGCTGTTTTAATAATTACATATTTTTTGTTGTGGGGAAAATCCCCCAAAGTCCATAAAACTTTATCCATGTTAGATGGATGTTTGGCACGTACAAAATCTGAAACAGCATCAAAAATGCTTCTTAAATTTGTATCGGGCTTCATTTAGTCCCATCTGTAAAAAGTATTACAGCTGTTTTAATAATTACATATTTTTGGTTGGAAAGAAACCCGCCAAAGTCCATAAAACTTTATCCATGTTAGATGGATGTTTGGCACGTACAAAATCTGAAACAGCATCAAAAATGCTTCTTAAATTTGTATCGGGCTTCATTTAGTCCCATCTGTAAAAAGTATTACAGCTGTTTTAATAATTACATATTTTTGGTTGGAAAGAAACCCGCCAAAGTCCATAAAACTTTATCCATGTTAGATGGATGTTTGGCACGTACAAAATCTGAAACAGCATCAAAAATGCTTCTTAAATTTGTATCGGGCTTCATTTAGTCCCATCTGTAAAAAGTATTACAGCTGTTTTAATAATTACATATTTTTTGTTGGAAAGAAACCCGCCAAAATCCATAAAACTTTATCCATGTTAGATGGATGTTTGGCACGTACAAAATCTGAAACAGCATCAAAAATGCTTCTTAAATTTGTATCGGGCTTCATTTAGTCCCATCTGTAAAAAGTTTTACAGCTGTTTTAATAATTACATATTTTTTGTTGTGGGGAAAATCCCCCAAAGTCCATAAAACTTTATCCATGTTAGATGGATGTTTGGCACTAACAAAATCTGAAACAGCATCAAAAATGCTTCTTAAATTTGTATCGGGCTTCATTTAGTCCTATCTGTAAAAAGTATTACAGCTGTTTTAATAATTACATATTTTTTGTTGGAAAGAAACCCGCCAAAATCCATATAACTTTATCCATGTTAGATGGATGTTTGGCACTAACAAAATCTGAAACAGCATCAAAAATGCTTCTTAAATTTGTATCGGGCTTCATTTAGTCCCATCTGTAAAAAGTTTTACAGCTGTTTTAATAATTACATATTTTTTGTTGGAAAGAAACCCGCCAAAGTCCATAAAACTTTATCCATGTTAGATGGATGTTTGGCACTAACAAAATCTGAAACAGCATCAAAAATGCTTCTTAAATTTGTATCGGGCTTCATTTAGTCCTATCTGTAAAAAGTATTACAGCTGTTTTAATAATTACATATTTTTTGTTGGAAAGAAACCCGCCAAGGTCCATAAAACTTTATCCATGTTAGATGGATGTTTGGCACTTACAAAATCTGAAACAGCATCAAAAATGCTTCTTAAATTTGTATCGGGCTTCATTTAGTCCCATCTGTAAAAAGTATTACAGCTGTTTTAATAATTACATATTTTTTGTTGGAAAGAAACCCGCCAAAATCCATAAAACTTTATCCATGTTAGATGGATGTTTGGCACGTACAAAATCTGAAACAGCATCAAAAATGCTTCTTAAATTTGTATCGGGCTTCATTTAGTCCCATCTGTAAAAAGTATTACAGCTGTTTTAATAATTACATATTTTTTGTTGGAAAGAAACCCGCCAAAATCCATAAAACTTTATCCATGTTAGATGGATGTTTGGCACGTACAAAATCTGAAACAGCATCAAAAATGCTTCTTAAATTTGTATCGGGCTTCATTTAGTCCCATCTGTAAAAAGTATTACAGCTGTTTTAATAATTACATATTTTTTGTTGGAAAGAAACCCGCCAAAATCCATAAAACTTTATCCATGTTAGATGGATGTTTGGCACGTACAAAATCTGAAACAGCATCAAAAATGCTTCTTAAATTTGTATCGGGCTTCATTTAGTCCCATCTGTAAAAAGTATTACAGCTGTTTTAATAATTACATATTTTTTGTTGGAAAGAAACCCGCCAAAATCCATAAAACTTTATCCATGTTAGATGGATGTTTGGCACGTACAAAATCTGAAACAGCATCAAAAATGCTTCTTAAATTTGTATCGGGCTTCATTTAGTCCCATCTGTAAAAAGTATTACAGCTGTTTTAATAATTACATATTTTTTGTTGGAAAGAAACCCGCCAAAATCCATAAAACTTTATCCATGTTAGATGGATGTTTGGCACTTACAAAATCTGAAACAGCATCAAAAATGCTTCTTAAATTTGTATCGGGCTTCATTTAGTCCCATCTGTAAAAAGTATTACAGCTGTTTTAATAATTACATATTTTTTGTTGGAAAGAATCCCGCCAAAGTCCATAAAACTTTATCCATGTTAGATGGATGTTTGGCACCTACAAAATCTGAAACAGCATCAAAAATTCTTCTTAAATTTGTATCGGGCTTCATTTAGTCCCATCTGTAAAAAGTATTACAGCTGTTTTAATAATTACGTATTTTTTGTTGTGGGGAAAATCCCCCAAAGTCCATAAAACTTTATCCATGTTAGATGGATGTTTGGCACGTACAAAATCTGAAACAGCATCAAAAATGCTTCTTAAATTTGTATCGGGCTTCATTTAGTCCCATCTGTAAAAAGTTTTACAGCTGTTTTAATAATTACATATTTTTTGTTGGAAAGAAACCCGCCAAAGTCCATAAAACTTTATCCATGTTAGATGGATGTTTGGCACGTACAAAATCTGAAACAGCATCAAAAATGCTTCTTAAATTTGTATCGGGCTTCATTTAGTCCCATCTGTAAAAAGTTTTACAGCTGTTTTAATAATTACATATTTTTTGTTGGAAAGAAATCCCCCAAAGTCCATAAAACTTTATCCATGTTAGATGGATGTTTGGCACGTACAAAATCTGAAACAGCATCAAAAATGCTTCTTAAATTTGTATCGGGCTTCATTTAGTCCCATCTGTAAAAAGTTTTACAGCTGTTTTAATAATTACATATTTTTTGTTGGAAAGAAACCCGCCAAAGTCCATAAAACTTTATCCATGTTAGATGGATGTTTGGCACTTACAAAATCTGAAACAGCATCAAAAATGCTTCTTAAATTTGTATCGGGCTTCATTTAGTCCCATCTGTAAAAAGTATTACAGCTGTTTTAATAATTACATATTTTTTGTTGGAAAGAATCCCGCCAAAGTCCATAAAACTTTATCCATGTTAGATGGATGTTTGGCACCTACAAAATCTGAAACAGCATCAAAAATTCTTCTTAAATTTGTATCGGGCTTCATTTAGTCCCATCTGTAAAAAGTATTACAGCTGTTTTAATAATTACGTATTTTTTGTTGTGGGGAAAATCCCCCAAAGTCCATAAAACTTTATCCATGTTAGATGGATGTTTGGCACGTACAAAATCTGAAACAGCATCAAAAATGCTTCTTAAATTTGTATCGGGCTTCATTTAGTCCCATCTGTAAAAAGTTTTACAGCTGTTTTAATAATTACATATTTTTTGTTGGAAAGAAACCCGCCAAAGTCCATAAAACTTTATCCATGTTAGATGGATGTTTGGCACGTACAAAATCTGAAACAGCATCAAAAATGCTTCTTAAATTTGTATCGGGCTTCATTTAGTCCCATCTGTAAAAAGGTTTACAGCGGTTTTAATAATTACATATTTTTTGTTGGAAAGAAACCCGCCAAAGTCCATAAAACTTTATCCATGTTAGATGGATGTTTGGCACCTACAAAATCTGAAACAGCATCAAAAATTCTTCTTAAATTTGTATCGGGCTTCATTTAGTCCCATCTGTAAAAAGTATTACAGCTGTTTTAATAATTACATATTTTTTGTTGTGGGGAAAATCCCCCAAAGTCCATAAAACTTTATCCATGTTAGATGGATGTTTGGCACTTACAAAATCTGAAACAGCATCAAAAATGCTTCTTAAATTTTTATCGGGCTTCATTTAGTCCCATCTGTAAAAAGTTTTACAGCTGTTTTAATAATTACATATTTTTTGTTGTGGGGAAAATCCCCCAAAGTCCATAAAACTTTATCCATGTTAGATGGATGTTTGGCACTTACAAAATCTGAAACAGCATCAAAAATGCTTCTTAAATTTGTATCGGGCTTCATTTAGTCCCATCTGTAAAAAGTATTACAGCTGTTTTAATAATTACATATTTTGTTGTAGGGAAAAACCGCCAAAGTACATAAAACTTTATCCATGTTAGATGGATGTTTGGCACTTACAAAATCTGAAACAGCATCAAAAATGCTTCTTAAATTTGTATCGGGCTTCATTTAGTCCCATCTGTAAAAAGTATTACAGCTGTTTTAATAATTACATATTTTGTTGTAGGGAAAAACCGCCAAAGTACATAAAACTTTATCCATGTTAGATGGATGTTTGGCACTTACAAAATCTGAAACAGCATCAAAAATGCTTCTTAAATTTGTATCGGGCTTCATTTAGTCCCATCTGTAAAAAGTATTACAGCTGTTTTAATAATTACATATTTTGTTGTAGGGAAAAACCGCCAAAGTACATAAAACTTTATCCATGTTAGATGGATGTTTGGCACTTACAAAATCTGAAACAGCATCAAAAATGCTTCTTAAATTTTTATCGGGCTTCATTTAGTCCCATCTGTAAAAAGTTTTACAGCTGTTTTAATAATTACATATTTTTTGTTGTGGGGAAAATCCCCCAAAGTCCATAAAACTTTATCCATGTTAGATGGATGTTTGGCACTTACAAAATCTGAAACAGCATCAAAAATGCTTCTTAAATTTTTATCGGGCTTCATTTAGTCCCATCTGTAAAAAGTTTTACAGCTGTTTTAATAATTACATATTTTTTGTTGTGGGGAAAATCCCCCAAAGTCCATAAAACTTTATCCATGTTAGATGGATGTTTGGCACTTACAAAATCTGAAACAGCATCAAAAATGCTTCTTAAATTTGTATCGGGCTTCATTTAGTCCCATCTGTAAAAAGTATTACAGCTGTTTTAATAATTACATATTTTTTGTTGTGGGGAAAATCCCCCAAAGTCCATAAAACTTTATCCATGTTAGATGGATGTTTGGCACTTACAAAATCTGAAACAGCATCAAAAATGCTTCTTAAATTTGTATCGGGCTTCATTTAGTCCCATCTGTAAAAAGTATTACAGCTGTTTTAATAATTACATATTTTGTTGTAGGGAAAAACCGCCAAAGTACATAAAACTTTATCCATGTTAGATGGATGTTTGGCACTTACAAAATCTGAAACAGCATCAAAAATGCTTCTTAAATTTGTATCGGGCTTCATTTAGTCCCATCTGTAAAAAGTATTACAGCTGTTTTAATAATTACATATTTTGTTGTAGGGAAAAACCGCCAAAGTACATAAAACTTTATCCATGTTAGATGGATGTTTGGCACTTACAAAATCTGAAACAGCATCAAAAATGCTTCTTAAATTTTTATCGGGCTTCATTTAGTCCCATCTGTAAAAAGTTTTACAGCTGTTTTAATAATTACATATTTTTTGTTGTGGGGAAAATCCCCCAAAGTCCATAAAACTTTATCCATGTTAGATGGATGTTTGGCACTTACAAAATCTGAAACAGCATCAAAAATGCTTCTTAAATTTGTATCGGGCTTCATTTAGTCCCATCTGTAAAAAGTATTACAGCTGTTTTAATAATTACATATTTTGTTGTAGGGAAAAACCGCCAAAGTACATAAAACTTTATCCATGTTAGATGGATGTTTGGCACTTACAAAATCTGAAACAGCATCAAAAATGCTTCTTAAATTTTTATCGGGCTTCATTTAGTCCCATCTGTAAAAAGTTTTACAGCTGTTTTAATAATTACATATTTTTTGTTGTGGGGAAAATCCCCCAAAGTCCATAAAACTTTATCCATGTTAGATGGATGTTTGGCACTTACAAAATCTGAAACAGCATCAAAAATGCTTCTTAAATTTGTATCGGGCTTCATTTAGTCCCATCTGTAAAAAGTATTACAGCTGTTTTAATAATTACATATTTTGTTGTAGGGAAAAACCGCCAAAGTACATAAAACTTTATCCATGTTAGATGGATGTTTGGCACTTACAAAATCTGAAACAGCATCAAAAATGCTTCTTAAATTTGTATCGGTCTTCATTTAGTCCCATCTGTAAAAAGTATTACAGCTGTTTTAATAATTACATATTTTGTTGTAGGGAAAAACCGCCAAAGTACATAAAACTTTATCCATGTTAGATGGATGTTTGGCACTTACAAAATCTGAAACAGCATCAAAAATGCTTCTTAAATTTGTATCGGGCTTCATTTAGTCCCATCTGTAAAAAGTATTACAGCTGTTTTAATAATTACATATTTTGTTGTAGGGAAAAACCGCCAAAGTACATAAAACTTTATCCATGTTAGATGGATGTTTGGCACTTACAAAATCTGAAACAGCATCAAAAATGCTTCTTAAATTTTTATCGGGCTTCATTTAGTCCCATCTGTAAAAAGTTTTACAGCTGTTTTAATAATTACATATTTTTTGTTGTGGGGAAAATCCCCCAAAGTCCATAAAACTTTATCCATGTTAGATGGATGTTTGGCACTTACAAAATCTGAAACAGCATCAAAAATGCTTCTTAAATTTGTATCGGGCTTCATTTAGTCCCATCTGTAAAAAGTATTACAGCTGTTTTAATAATTACATATTTTTTGTTGTGGGGAAAATCCCCCAAAGTCCATAAAACTTTATCCATGTTAGATGGATGTTTGGCACTTACAAAATCTGAAACAGCATCAAAAATGCTTCTTAAATTTGTATCGGGCTTCATTTAGTCCCATCTGTAAAAAGTATTACAGCTGTTTTAATAATTACATATTTTGTTGTAGGGAAAAACCGCCAAAGTACATAAAACTTTATCCATGTTAGATGGATGTTTGGCACTTACAAAATCTGAAACAGCATCAAAAATGCTTCTTAAATTTGTATCGGGCTTCATTTAGTCCCATCTGTAAAAAGTATTACAGCTGTTTTAATAATTACATATTTTGTTGTAGGGAAAAACCGCCAAAGTACATAAAACTTTATCCATGTTAGATGGATGTTTGGCACTTACAAAATCTGAAACAGCATCAAAAATGCTTCTTAAATTTTTATCGGGCTTCATTTAGTCCCATCTGTAAAAAGTTTTACAGCTGTTTTAATAATTACATATTTTTTGTTGTGGGGAAAATCCCCCAAAGTCCATAAAACTTTATCCATGTTAGATGGATGTTTGGCACTTACAAAATCTGAAACAGCATCAAAAATGCTTCTTAAATTTGTATCGGGCTTCATTTAGTCCCATCTGTAAAAAGTATTACAGCTGTTTTAATAATTACATATTTTGTTGTAGGGAAAAACCGCCAAAGTACATAAAACTTTATCCATGTTAGATGGATGTTTGGCACTTACAAAATCTGAAACAGCATCAAAAATGCTTCTTAAATTTGTATCGGGCTTCATTTAGTCCCATCTGTAAAAAGTATTACAGCTGTTTTAATAATTACATATTTTGTTGTAGGGAAAAACCGCCAAAGTACATAAAACTTTATCCATGTTAGATGGATGTTTGGCACTTACAAAATCTGAAACAGCATCAAAAATGCTTCTTAAATTTGTATCGGGCTTCATTTAGTCCCATCTGTAAAAAGTATTACAGCTGTTTTAATAATTACATATTTTGTTGTAGGGAAAAACCGCCAAAGTACATAAAACTTTATCCATGTTAGATGGATGTTTGGCACTTACAAAATCTGAAACAGCATCAAAAATGCTTCTTAAATTTGTATCGGGCTTCATTTAGTCCCATCTGTAAAAAGTATTACAGCTGTTTTAATAATTACATATTTTGTTGTAGGGAAAAACCGCCAAAGTACATAAAACTTTATCCATGTTAGATGGATGTTTGGCACTTACAAAATCTGAAACAGCATCAAAAATGCTTCTTAAATTTGTATCGGGCTTCATTTAGTCCCATCTGTAAAAAGTATTACAGCTGTTTTAATAATTACATATTTTGTTGTAGGGAAAAACCGCCGAAGTACATAAAACTTTATCCATGTTAGATGGATGTTTGGCACTTACAAAATCTGAAACAGCATCAAAAATGCTTCTTAAATTTTTATCGGGCTTCATTTAGTCCCATCTGTAAAAAGTTTTACAGCTGTTTTAATAATTACATATTTTTTGTTGTGGGGAAAATCCCCCAAAGTCCATAAAACTTTATCCATGTTAGATGGATGTTTGGCACTTACAAAATCTGAAACAGCATCAAAAATGCTTCTTAAATTTTTATCGGGCTTCATTTAGTCCCATCTGTAAAAAGTTTTACAGCTGTTTTAATAATTACATATTTTTTGTTGGAAAGAAATCCCCCAAAGTCCATAAAACTTTATCCATGTTAGATGGATGTTTGGCACTTACAAAATCTGAAACAGCATCAAAAATGCTTCTTAAATTTATATCGGGCTTCATTTAGTCCCATCTGTAAAAAGTTTTACAGCTGTTTTAATAATTACATATTTTTTGTTGGAAAGAAATCCCCCAAAGTCCATAAAACTTTATCCATGTTAGATGGATGTTTGGCACTTACAAAATCTGAAACAGCATCAAAAATGCTTCTTAAATTTGTATCGGGCTTCATTTAGTCCCATCTGTAAAAAGTATTACAGCTGTTTTAATAATTACATATTTTGTTGTAGGGAAAAACGGCCAAAGTCCATAAAACTTTATCCATGTTAGATGGATGTTTTGCACTTACAAAATCTGAAACAGCATCAAAAATGCTTCTTAAATTTGTATCGGGCTTCATTCAGTCCCATCTGTAAAAAGTATTACAGCTGTTTTAATAATTACATATTTTGTTGTAGGGAAAAACCGCCAAAGTACATAAAACTTTATCCATGTTAGAAAGATGTTTTGCACTTACAAAATCTGAAACAGCATCAAAAATGCTTCTTAAATTTGTATCGGGCTTCATTTAGTCCCATCTGTAAAAAGTATTACAGCTGTTTTAATAATTACATATTTTGTTGTAGGGAAAAACGGCCAAAGTCCATAAAACTTTATCCATGTTAGATGGATGTTTTGCACTTACAAAATCTGAAACAGCATCAAAAATGCTTCTTAAATTTGTATCGGGCTTCATTCAGTCCCATCTGTAAAAAGTATTACAGCTGTTTTAATAATTACATATTTTTTGTTGTGGGGAAAATCCCCCAAAGTCCATAAAACTTTATCCATGTTAGATGGATGTTTGGCACTTACAAAATCTGAAACAGCATCAAAAATGCTTCTTAAATTTGTATCGGGCTTCATTTAGTCCCATCTGTAAAAAGTTTTACAGCTGTTTTAATAATTACATATTTTTTGTTGTGGGGAAAATCCCCCAAAGTCCATAAAACTTTATCCGTGTTAGATGGATGTTTGGCACTTACAAAATCTGAAACAGCATCAAAAATGCTTCTTAAATTTGTATCGGGCTTCATTTAGTCCCATCTGTAAAAAGTTTTACAGCTGTTTTAATAATTACATATTTTTTGTTGTGGGGAAAATCCCCCAAAGTCCATAAAACTTTATCCATGTTAGATGGATGTTTTGCACTTACAAAATCTGAAACAGCATCAAAAATGCTTCTTAAATTTGTATCGGGCTTCATTTAGTCCCATCTGTAAAAAGTTTTACAGCTGTTTTAATAATTACATATTTTTTGTTGTGGGGAAAATCCCCCAAAGTCCATAAAACTTTATCCATGTTAGATGGATGTTTGGCACTTACAAAATCTGAAACAGCATCAAAAATGCTTCTTAAATTTGTATCGGGCTTCATTTAGTCCCATCTGTAAAAAGTTTTACAGCTGTTTTAATAATTACATATTTTTTGTTGTGGGGAAAATCCCCCAAAGTCCATAAAACTTTATCCGTGTTAGATGGATGTTTGGCACTTACAAAATCTGAAACAGCATCAAAAATGCTTCTTAAATTTGTATCGGGCTTCATTTAGTCCCATCTGTAAAAAGTTTTACAGCTGTTTTAATAATTACATATTTTTTGTTGTGGGGAAAATCCCCCAAAGTCCATAAAACTTTATCCATGTTAGATGGATGTTTTGCACTTACAAAATCTGAAACAGCATCAAAAATGCTTCTTAAATTTGTATCGGGCTTCATTTAGTCCCATCTGTAAAAAGTATTACAGCTGTTTTAATAATTACATATTTTGTTGTAGGGAAAAACCGCCAAAGTCCATAAAACTTTATCCATGTTAGATGGATGTTTTGCACTTACAAAATCTGAAACAGCATCAAAAATGCTTCTTAAATTTGTATCGGGCTTCATTTAGTCCCATCTGTAAAAAGTTTTACAGCTGTTTTAATAATAACATATTTTTTGTTGGAAAGAAACCCGCCAAAGTCCATAAAACTGTATCCATGTTAGATGGATGTTTGGCACTTACAAAATCTGAAACAGCATCAAAAATGCTTCTTAAATTTGTATCGGGCTTCATTTAGCCCCATCTGTAAAAAGTATAACAGCTGTTTTAATAATTACATATTTTTTGTTGTGGGGAAAATCCCCCAAAGTCCATAAAACTTTATCCATGTTAGATGGATGTTTGGCACTTACAAAATCTGAAACAGCATCAAAAATGCTTCTTAAATTTGTATCGGGCTTCATTTAGTCCCATCTGTAAAAAGTTTTACAGCTGTTTTAATAATAACATATTTTTTGTTGGAAAGAAACCCGCCAAAGTCCATAAAACTGTATCCATGTTAGATGGATGTTTGGCACTTACAAAATCTGAAACAGCATCAAAAATGCTTCTTAAATTTGTATCGGGCTTCATTTAGTCCCATCTGTAAAAAGTATTACAGCTGTTTTAATAATTACATATTTTTTGTTGTGGGGAAAATCCCCCAAAGTCCATAAAACTTTATCCATGTTAGATGGATGTTTTGCACTTACAAAATCTGAAACAGCATCAAAAATGCTTCTTAAATTTGTATCGGGCTTCATTTAGTCCCATCTGTAAAAAGTATTACAGCTGTTTTAATAATTACATATTTTTTGTTGTGGGGAAAATCCCCCAAAGTCCATAAAACTTTATCCGTGTTAGATGGATGTTTGGCACTTACAAAATCTGAAACAGCATCAAAAATGCTTCTTAAATTTGTATCGGGCTTCATTTAGTCCCATCTGTAAAAAGTTTTACAGCTGTTTTAATAATTACATATTTTTTGTTGTGGGGAAAATCCCCCAAAGTCCATAAAACTTTATCCGTGTTAGATGGATGTTTGGCACTTACAAAATCTGAAACAGCATCAAAAATGCTTCTTAAATTTGTATCGGGCTTCATTTAGTCCCATCTGTAAAAAGTATTACAGCTGTTTTAATAATTACATATTTTTTGTTGTGGGGAAAATCCCCCAAAGTCCATAAAACTTTATCCATGTTAGATGGATGTTTGGCACTTACAAAATCTGAAACAGCATCAAAAATGCTTCTTAAATTTGTATCGGGCTTCATTTAGTCCCATCTGTAAAAAGTATTACAGCTGTTTTAATAATTACATATTTTTTGTTGTGGGGAAAATCCCCCAAAGTCCATAAAACTTTATCCATGTTAGATGGATGTTTGGCACTTACAAAATCTGAAACAGCATCAAAAATGCTTCTTAAATTTGTATCGGGCTTCATTTAGTCCCATCTGTAAAAAGTATTACAGCTGTTTTAATAATTACATATTTTTTGTTGTGGGGAAAATCCCCCAAAGTCCATAAAACTTTATCCATGTTAGATGGATGTTTGGCACTTACAAAATCTGAAACAGCATCAAAAATGCTTCTTAAATTTGTATCGGGCTTCATTTAGTCCCATCTGTAAAAAGTATTACAGCTGTTTTAATAATTACATATTTTTTGTTGTGGGGAAAATCCCCCAAAGTCCATAAAACTTTATCCGTGTTAGATGGATGTTTGGCACTTACAAAATCTGAAACAGCATCAAAAATGCTTCTTAAATTTGTATCGGGCTTCATTTAGTCCCATCTGTAAAAAGTTTTACAGCTGTTTTAATAATAACATATTTTTTGTTGGAAAGAAACCCGCCAAAGTCCATAAAACTTTATCCATGTTAGATGGATGTTTGGCACTTACAAAATCTGAAACAGCATCAAAAATGCTTCTTAAATTTGTATCGGGCTTCATTTAGTCCCATCTGTAAAAAGTTTTACAGCTGTTTTAATAATTACATATTTTTTGTTGGAAAGAAACCCGCCAAAGTCCATAAAACTTTATCCATGTTAGATGGATGTTTGGCACTTACAAAATCTGAAACAGCATCAAAAATGCTTCTTAAATTTGTATCGGGCTTCATTTAGTCCCATCTGTAAAAAGTTTTACAGCTGTTTTAATAATTACATATTTTTTGTTGTGGGGAAAATCCCCCAAAGTCCATAAAACTTTATCCATGTTAGATGGATGTTTTGCACTTACAAAATCTGAAACAGCATCAAAAATGCTTCTTAAATTTGTATCGGGCTTCATTTAGTCCCATCTGTAAAAAGTATTACAGCTGTTTTAATAATTACATATTTTTTGTTGGAAAGAAACCCGCCAAAGTCCATAAAACTTTATCCATGTTAGATGGATGTTTGGCACTTACAAAATCTGAAACAGCATCAAAAATGCTTCTTAAATTTGTATCGGGCTTCATTTAGTCCCATCTGTAAAAAGTTTTACAGCTGTTTTAATAATAACATATTTTTTGTTGGAAAGAAACCCGCCAAAGTCCATAAAACTTTATCCATGTTAGATGGATGTTTGGCACTTACAAAATCTGAAACAGCATCAAAAATGCTTCTTAAATTTGTATCGGGCTTCATTTAGTCCCATCTGTAAAAAGTTTTACAGCTGTTTTAATAATTACATATTTTTTGTTGTGGGGAAAATCCCCCAAAGTCCATAAAACTTTATCCATGTTAGATGGATGTTTTGCACTTACAAAATCTGAAACAGCATCAAAAATGCTTCTTAAATTTGTATCGGGCTTCATTTAGTCCCATCTGTAAAAAGTATTACAGCTGTTTTAATAATTACATATTTTTTGTTGTGGGGAAAATCCCCCAAAGTCCATAAAACTTTATCCATGTTAGATGGATGTTTGGCACTTACAAAATCTGAAACAGCATCAAAAATGCTTCTTAAATTTGTATCGGGCTTCATTTAGTCCCATCTGTAAAAAGTATTACAGCTGTTTTAATAATTACATATTTTTTGTTGTGGGGAAAATCCCCCAAAGTCCATAAAACTTTATCCATGTTAGATGGATGTTTGGCACTTACAAAATCTGAAACAGCATCAAAAATGCTTCTTAAATTTGTATCGGGCTTCATTTAGTCCCATCTGTAAAAAGTATTACAGCTGTTTTAATAATTACATATTTTTTGTTGTGGGGAAAATCCCCCAAAGTCCATAAAACTTTATCCGTGTTAGATGGATGTTTGGCACTTACAAAATCTGAAACAGCATCAAAAATGCTTCTTAAATTTGTATCGGGCTTCATTTAGTCCCATCTGTAAAAAGTTTTACAGCTGTTTTAATAATAACATATTTTTTGTTGGAAAGAAACCCGCCAAAGTCCATAAAACTGTATCCATGTTAGACGGATGTTTGGCACTTACTATTCTGAAACAGCATCAAAAATGCTTCTTAAATTTGTATCGGGCTTCATTTAGTCCCATCTGTAAAAAGTTTTACAGCTGTTTTAATAATAACATATTTTTTGTTGGAAAGAAACCCGCCAAAGTCCATAAAACTTTATCCATGTTAGACGGATGTTTGGCACTTACAAAATCTGAAACAGCATCAAAAATGCTTCTTAAATTTGTATCGGGCTTCATTTAGTCCCATCTGTAAAAAGTTTTACAGCTGTTTTAATAATTACATATTTTTTGTTGTGGGGAAAATCCCCCAAAGTCCATAAAACTTTATCCATGTTAGATGGATGTTTTGCACTTACAAAATCTGAAACAGCATCAAAAATGCTTCTTAAATTTGTATCGGGCTTCATTTAGTCCCATCTGTAAAAAGTATTACAGCTGTTTTAATAATTACATATTTTTTGTTGTGGGGAAAATCCCCCAAAGTCCATAAAACTTTATCCGTGTTAGATGGATGTTTGGCACTTACAAAATCTGAAACAGCATCAAAAATGCTTCTTAAATTTGTATCGGGCTTCATTTAGTCCCATCTGTAAAAAGTTTTACAGCTGTTTTAATAATAACATATTTTTTGTTGGAAAGAAACCCGCCAAAGTCCATAAAACTGTATCCATGTTAGATGGATGTTTGGCACTTACAAAATCTGAAACAGCATCAAAAATGCTTCTTAAATTTGTATCGGGCTTCATTTAGTCCCATCTGTAAAAAGTTTTACAGCTGTTTTAATAATTACATATTTTTTGTTGTGGGGAAAATCCCCCAAAGTCCATAAAACTTTATCCGTGTTAGATGGATGTTTGGCACTTACAAAATCTGAAACAGCATCAAAAATGCTTCTTAAATTTGTATCGGGCTTCATTTAGTCCCATCAGTAAAAAGTTTTACAGCTGTTTTAATAATTACATATTTTTTGTTGTGGGGAAAATCCCCCAAAGTCCATAAAACTTTATCCATGTTAGATGGATGTTTTGCACTTACAAAATCTGAAACAGCATCAAAAATGCTTCTTAAATTTGTATCGGGCTTCATTTAGTCCCATCTGTAAAAAGTATTACAGCTGTTTTAATAATTACATATTTTTTGTTGTGGGGAAAATCCCCCAAAGTCCATAAAACTTTATCCATGTTAGATGGATGTTTGGCACTTACAAAATCTGAAACAGCATCAAAAATGCTTCTTAAATTTGTATCGGGCTTCATTTAGTCCCATCTGTAAAAAGTATTACAGCTGTTTTAATAATTACATATTTTTTGTTGTGGGGAAAATCCCCCAAAGTCCATAAAACTTTATCCATGTTAGATGGATGTTTGGCACTTACAAAATCTGAAACAGCATCAAAAATGCTTCTTAAATTTGTATCGGGCTTCATTTAGTCCCATCTGTAAAAAGTATTACAGCTGTTTTAATAATTACATATTTTTTGTTGTGGGGAAAATCCCCCAAAGTCCATAAAACTTTATCCGTGTTAGATGGATGTTTGGCACTTACAAAATCTGAAACAGCATCAAAAATGCTTCTTAAATTTGTATCGGGCTTCATTTAGTCCCATCTGTAAAAAGTTTTACAGCTGTTTTAATAATAACATATTTTTTGTTGGAAAGAAACCCGCCAAAGTCCATAAAACTGTATCCATGTTAGATGGATGTTTGGCACTTACAAAATCTGAAACAGCATCAAAAATGCTTCTTAAATTTGTATCGGGCTTCATTTAGTCCCATCAGTAAAAAGTTTTACAGCTGTTTTAATAATTACATATTTTTTGTTGTGGGGAAAATCCCCCAAAGTCCATAAAACTTTATCCATGTTAGATGGATGTTTGGCACTTACAAAATCTGAAACAGCATCAAAAATGCTTCTTAAATTTGTATCGGGCTTCATTTAGTCCCATCTGTAAAAAGTATTACAGCTGTTTTAATAATTACATATTTTTTGTTGTGGGGAAAATCCCCCAAAGTCCATAAAACTTTATCCATGTTAGATGGATGTTTGGCACTTACAAAATCTGAAACAGCATCAAAAATGCTTCTTAAATTTGTATCGGGCTTCATTTAGTCCCATCTGTAAAAAGTATTACAGCTGTTTTAATAATTACATATTTTTTGTTGTGGGGAAAATCCCCCAAAGTCCATAAAACTTTATCCATGTTAGATGGATGTTTGGCACTTACAAAATCTGAAACAGCATCAAAAATGCTTCTTAAATTTGTATCGGGCTTCATTTAGTCCCATCTGTAAAAAGTATTACAGCTGTTTTAATAATTACATATTTTTTGTTGTGGGGAAAATCCCCCAAAGTCCATAAAACTTTATCCATGTTAGATGGATGTTTGGCACTTACAAAATCTGAAACAGCATCAAAAATGCTTCTTAAATTTGTATCGGGCTTCATTTAGTCCCATCTGTAAAAAGTATTACAGCTGTTTTAATAATTACATATTTTTTGTTGGAAAGAAACCCGCCAAAGTCCATAAAACTGTATCCGTGTTAGATGGATGTTTGGCACTTACAAAATCTGAAACAGCATCAAAAATGCTTCTTAAATTTGTATCGGGCTTCATTTAGTCCCATCTGTAAAAAGTTTTACAGCTGTTTTAATAATAACATATTTTTTGTTGGAAAGAAACCCGCCAAAGTCCATAAAACTGTATCCATGTTAGACGGATGTTTGGCACTTACTATTCTGAAACAGCATCAAAAATGCTTCTTAAATTTGTATCGGGCTTCATTTAGTCCCATCTGTAAAAAGTTTTACAGCTGTTTTAATAATAACATATTTTTTGTTGGAAAGAAACCCGCCAAAGTCCATAAAACTTTATCCATGTTAGACGGATGTTTGGCACTTACAAAATCTGAAACAGCATCAAAAATGCTTCTTAAATTTGTATCGGGCTTCATTTAGTCCCATCTGTAAAAAGTTTTACAGCTGTTTTAATAATTACATATTTTTTGTTGTGGGGAAAATCCCCCAAAGTCCATAAAACTTTATCCATGTTAGATGGATGTTTTGCACTTACAAAATCTGAAACAGCATCAAAAATGCTTCTTAAATTTGTATCGGGCTTCATTTAGTCCCATCTGTAAAAAGTATTACAGCTGTTTTAATAATTACATATTTTTTGTTGTGGGGAAAATCCCCCAAAGTCCATAAAACTTTATCCGTGTTAGATGGATGTTTGGCACTTACAAAATCTGAAACAGCATCAAAAATGCTTCTTAAATTTGTATCGGGCTTCATTTAGTCCCATCTGTAAAAAGTTTTACAGCTGTTTTAATAATAACATATTTTTTGTTGGAAAGAAACCCGCCAAAGTCCATAAAACTGTATCCATGTTAGATGGATGTTTGGCACTTACAAAATCTGAAACAGCATCAAAAATGCTTCTTAAATTTGTATCGGGCTTCATTTAGTCCCATCTGTAAAAAGTTTTACAGCTGTTTTAATAATTACATATTTTTTGTTGTGGGGAAAATCCCCCAAAGTCCATAAAACTTTATCCGTGTTAGATGGATGTTTGGCACTTACAAAATCTGAAACAGCATCAAAAATGCTTCTTAAATTTGTATCGGGCTTCATTTAGTCCCATCAGTAAAAAGTTTTACAGCTGTTTTAATAATTACATATTTTTTGTTGTGGGGAAAATCCCCCAAAGTCCATAAAACTTTATCCATGTTAGATGGATGTTTTGCACTTACAAAATCTGAAACAGCATCAAAAATGCTTCTTAAATTTGTATCGGGCTTCATTTAGTCCCATCTGTAAAAAGTATAACAGCTGTTTTAATAATTACATATTTTTTGTTGTGGGGAAAATCCCCCAAAGTCCATAAAACTTTATCCATGTTAGATGGATGTTTGGCACTTACAAAATCTGAAACAGCATCAAAAATGCTTCTTAAATTTGTATCGGGCTTCATTTAGTCCCATCTGTAAAAAGTATTACAGCTGTTTTAATAATTACATACTTTTTGTTGGAAAGAAACCCGCCAAAGTCCATAAAACTTTATCCATGTTAGACGGATGTTTGGCACTTACAAAATCTGAAACAGCATCAAAAATGCTTCTTAAATTTGTATCGGGCTTCATTTAGTCCCATCTGTAAAAAGTTTTACAGCTGTTTTAATAATAACATATTTTTTGTTGGAAAGAAACCCGCCAAAGTCCATAAAACTTTATCCATGTTAGATGGATGTTTGGCACTTACAAAATCTGAAACAGCATCAAAAATGCTTCTTAAATTTGTATCGGGCTTCATTTAGTCCCATCTGTAAAAAGTTTTACAGCTGTTTTAATAATAACATATTTTTTGTTGGAAAGAAACCCGCCAAAGTCCATAAAACTTTATCCATGTTAGATGGATGTTTGGCACTTACAAAATCTGAAACAGCATCAAAAATGCTTCTTAAATTTGTATCGGGCTTCATTTAGTCGCATCTGTAAAAAGTATTACATCTGTTTTAATAATTACATATTTTTTGTTGGAAAGAAACCCGCCAAAGTCCATAAAACTTTATCCGTGTTAGATGGATGTTTGGCACTTACAAAATCTGAAACAGCATCAAAAATGCTTCTTAAATTTGTATCGGGCTTCATTTAGTCCCATCTGTAAAAAGTATTACAGCTGTTTTAATAATTACATACTTTTTGTTGGAAAGAAACCCGCCAAAGTCCATAAAACTTTATCCATGTTAGACGGATGTTTGGCACTTACAAAATCTGAAACAGCATCAAAAATGCTTCTTAAATTTGTATCGGGCTTCATTTAGTCCCATCTGTAAAAAGTATTACAGCTGTTTTAATAATTACATACTTTTTGTTGGAAAGAAACCCGCCAAAGTCCATAAAACTTTATCCATGTTAGACGGATGTTTGGCACTTACAAAATCTGAAACAGCATCAAAAATGCTTCTTAAAGTTGTATCGGGCTTCATTTAGTCCCATCTGTAAAAAGTATTACAGCTGTTTTAATAATTACATATTTTGTTGTAGGGAAAAACCGCCAAAGTCCATAAAACTTTATCCATGTTAGATGGATGTTTGGCACTTACAAAATCTGAAACAGCATCAAAAATGCTTCTTAAATTTGTATCGGGCTTCATTTAGTCCCATCTGTAAAAAGTTTTACAGCTGTTTTAATAATAACATATTTTTTGTTGGAAAGAAACCCGCCAAAGTCCATAAAACTTTATCCATGTTAGACGGATGTTTGGCACTTACAAAATCTGAAACAGCATCAAAAATGCTTCTTAAATTTGTATCGGGCTTCATTTAGTCCCATCTGTAAAAAGTATTACAGCTGTTTTAATAATTACATACTTTTTGTTGGAAAGAAACCCGCCAAAGTCCATAAAACTTTATCCATGTTAGACGGATGTTTGGCACTTACAAAATCTGAAACAGCATCAAAAATGCTTCTTAAAGTTGTATCGGGCTTCATTTAGTCCCATCTGTAAAAAGTATTACAGCTGTTTTAATAATTACATATTTTGTTGTAGGGAAAAACCGCCAAAGTCCATAAAACTTTATCCATGTTAGATGGATGTTTGGCACTTACAAAATCTGAAACAGCATCAAAAATGCTTCTTAAAGTTGTATCGGGCTTCATTTAGTCCCATCTGTAAAAAGTATTACAGCTGTTTTAATAATTACATATTTTGTTGTAGGGAAAAACCGCCAAAGTCCATAAAACTTTATCCGTGTTAGATGGATGTTTGGCACTTACAAAATCTGAAACAGCATCAAAAATGCTTCTTAAATTTGTATCGGGCTTCATTTAGTCCCATCTGTAAAAAGTTTTACAGCTGTTTTAATAATAACATATTTTGTTGTAGGGAAAAACCGCCAAAGTCCATAAAACTTTATCCATGTTAGATGGATGTTTGGCACTTACAAAATCTGAAACAGCATCAAAAATGCTTCTTAAAGTTGTATCGGGCTTCATTTAGTCCCATCTGTAAAAAGTATTACAGCTGTTTTAATAATTACATATTTTGTTGTAGGGAAAAACCGCCAAAGTCCATAAAACTTTATCCATGTTAGATGAATGTTTGGCACTTACAAAATCTGAAACAGCATCAAAAATGCTTCTTAAAGTTGTATCGGGCTTCATTTAGTCCCATCTGTAAAAAGTATTACAGCTGTTTTAATAATTACATATTTTGTTGTAGGGAAAAACCGCCAAAGTCCACAAAACTTTATCCATGTTAGATGGATGTTTGGCACTTACAAAATCTGAAACAGCATCAAAAATGCTTCTTAAAGTTGTATCGGGCTTCATTTAGTCCCATCTGTAAAAAGTATTACAGCTGTTTTAATAATTACATATTTTGTTGTAGGGAAAAACCGCCAAAGTCCATAAAACTTTATCCATGTTAGATGAATGTTTTGTTGTGATGAAAGTTTATTCAGCAGCAACAGAAGCACGAAGTCGTAGTTGTTGTGGTTGATGTAGTTGATTTATAAATATTTATTATAATAACAAACTCTTATCCAATACATACAATAAATAATAGTTGAAGACAGATAAGAGAGAGAAGAAAGGAGAGAGAGATAAAAAAAGTGAGAGAAAAAGAATGGACGAGGCGAGCTTATATACGTTTTTGGAGGTTGACGTTCGTTCATTCTTTGCCAAGAAAGGGAGAAATTTGAATGTATTCGCGAATGTCGCGACACTCCCCGGCGACGAGATGAAGAGATCATAGAGAGAGAGATGGATCACGAATTTGTAGTTCATTTGATGGAACATTTTGAATGGGTTCTTCCAGAGGATAGAGATGATTGATAGCACGTCTTGTTCTAAATCCTTCTTCATATTCTATTTCAGCTGAACGAGTTTTTCCATCTGAGCTTTGAATGAGAGAGATGATTTCGGCTGTCTTCCATAATCCACGAGTTTGATCTGGTTCGTAAACAAGCACTTTTTCATTGATGATAGGTTCACGAGTAAGAGCACCACGACGATTCTTATGTTCATGATTATTTCTTTCACGAAGATAATTCAAGTAATTTTGACTCCAGAGCTTCCAGAATTTATCAAGATATTCTACGGTTTTGTAGTAATGCTCAAGGAGCCGCTCCCCGCCACAAACGCTTGAAGGAAGATATGTTGGATCTTTTGATTGATCATCAGATTCTTTCACAGGAAGATTTGTTTGAAGAGAAGGAGATATGAAATCAATTGGACGGATAACAAATGATTCTTTTGCATCAACATATGTTAATGGTCGTGAATTAAGGCAGCTTTCCACTTCAGTAAGAAATGTCCAAAATTCATTAAAATCAATGAATCGACGACTAATCGCTTGTTTTAAAGCATTCTTCACTAATGCAACAAGTCTTTCATAAAGACCACCTTTCCATGGTGCACGTTCAGTTATGAAATCCCACGTGATATTTTGATGATTACAGTAATCAATCGCTTTTTTATCGATTATAGCTTTTGACCAGAGGTCATCAAGAGCAGATGAAGCAGTTTTAAATTGTTTTGCATTATCACTCAAAACATAGCTTGGTGTCCCTCTTCGAGCAACGAATCGGCGAAAAGATAACAAAAAATCTTCTGATGTCATACTTGTTACAGGTTCAAGATGCATTAATCGAGTTGTAAAACAAGTAAACAGAATTATCCAAGCCTTTTCATCTTTGCCTTTAATCTTGAATGGACCAGCATAATCAATTCCAGTATTTTGGAAAGGTTTAGTCTTGTTAACACGACTAGCTGGAAGAGTTGGCATATCTGGTAAAGCAAAAGGTTTACCTTTCCATGCTCTACAATCTTTACACTTTTGCAAGCACTTTTTAACAGTAAAACGTCCACATGGAATCCAAAAGATTTCGCGAATCTTGGACAAAGTATGAGGAGTACCAGAATGATGCAATTTTTCATGTGTATCCATAATAATGATAGCAGTAAGTGGAGACTGTTTAGGCAAAAATATTGGATTTGCATTCAGAAGTTCTGCATGATCGAATCGACAATTGATGCGATACAGATTATCTCCATCTTTAAACATTTTAAACTCCTTTTCAAGTTTTGGTGTTAAAAAGATTTGTTGTTCTTGTATTAACAAAACTTTTTCAGCTTCAGCTAAATCACTGGCAGTTAATGTTGCCGAAGTTTTTTCAGGTTTTAGTTCCAAAGCAACCAAACTCTTTAAATCTTGCCAAGATGTTTTTGGTTCAATATTAAATTCACGTTGAATTTCAACATTTTGCATGGTTGAAACATCAGATTCAGTAGTTGCAACTAATGCAATCATTGTCTGAGTTATATCAGAACCAAGTTGTGGAGTTTTTGGCCAATTTTCACGTGATTTTTTCAAGAATTTAGGTCCTTGCCACCATTGTTTAGCTTCTGCCAATTCTTTAAATTGGATCCCACGTGTTCCAAGATCAGCTGGATTAAGTGTTCCAGGAACAAACAAGCATTCAGCTTTTGACGCAATCACTTCTTTAAGTCGATTTGTGACAAAAACATCTTTTGGCCATTTTTGGAACCAATAATAAGATATTTGACTATCAGTCCAAATATATCGATGTGAAGCTTCAAGTCCAAGCTCTTTAGCAACAAAGAAACAAATTTTGGAAGCTAGCCAAATGCCCATAATTTCCATTTTTGGAATAGTTAAATTTTTGCTGAGAGGTTGCAGTTTTGTTTTTGCAAAAATCAACGGAGTTTCAAACCCTTGTGGTGTTGGAATCCGAAGATATACACATGCACAATAAGCTGTTTGTGATGCATCAGCAAATGCATGAATTTCAATCTCTTTTGGATCAGGAAATTTGCATGTAACAAGCTTTCTTGGAACTTCAACAACTCCTTTCCATTCATTAAGGATTAACTTCCATTCATTTACAAGGACTTCAGATAAATGTTCATCCCATTTGCAATCTTCTTTAAAAAGTTTTTGCATGAAAGCTCGACCTTTAATGGTAACAGGAGAAAGGAATCCTAATGGATCAAAAGTTGAAGCAACAAATTTTAAAACATTGCGCTTTGTCCAAGTTTTAAAATTATTTTCATTTGCAAGTTCAATCTTGAAAGTATCCAATTTAGAATTCCATTCGATTCCAAGGACCTTTGTTGTTTCAGATGCTTGTCGAAGCTTTTCAGGTATAGCTTCCATAATTGCTTGGCTATTTGATAACCATTCCCGAATATTCATTGAAGCAGTCAAAAAATGATTTCGGATAGCTTTAAATTGTTCAATCCCTTCTTCTGGACTATCAACAATAAAGAACATATTATCTACATAATTATTCTTTTCAATGCTTTGAAGTTTAACATCATCAAGCTTTGAGAGAAGTAAATGGATACAAGCACTTAGCAAAAATGGACTTGACATAGCTCCAAATGGAATCCCAACAAATCTGAATGTAATCATGTTATCATCAGATGGAGGCTTTGCTGTATCTTTTAACCAAAAAAATCTAACAGCATCACGATCAGCTTCATTCAAGTAAATTTGATGAAAAGCTTTTTCAATATCACCAATCAAAACATATTTTCCTGTTCGAAGGCGAAAAAGTAATCCACAAAGATCAGGCAAATTTATTGGGCCACGAATAAGGCATTCATTCAATGATGGAGCATGCTTAGAGATTCTTGCTGAAGCGTCAAAAACCATGCGAACCTTTGTTGTTGCTTTTTGTGGTGTAACGACAGCATGATGAGCAAGATAATGAACAATCTTTCCTTGTGGTACTTTAGGAGCTATTTCAATTGTTCCAATCTCTTGTTGATTTTTAATAATCTTATCATATGCTTCCATCAAAGTAGAATCTAGTGACAGTTTTTTCCAAGTTGAATTTAATCTTCCCAATGCCAATCCAGAATTTGTTGGGAGAGGTTTATGATCTTCTTTAACCGGCCAAGATACATAAAAGCGATTATCTTTGAACTTTGCAGTTTGAAGGAACTTTTCAAGCGCTTGTTTATCTTCAGTACTGATTGAAGGAGTATCTATAATACCCATATCTTCAAGTTTCCAAAACTTTTGCAAATTATCATCATCTTCAGATGAACTTGTATCATGTTCAAGTACCAAAGAGGCTACTGTTTCACATTTATGATAAGGGACTTTTCCACAAATCATTTGTCCAACCTTTGATTCAACAGTGTACAAGTTATCTTTTCGTTTAACAAACGATGTGATAAATTCAAAGAAGTAATCCATTCCAATTAGGATATCTGGCTTGCGGCTAACAGTTTTAACCTTTCCTGCTTTAGAGCCTTGTTCTTCAACAACAGGAATTGCACTTGCAATCTGTTTAGCTGAATTAGCAAAAACTTCTTGATGGCCATCACATGTTTCAATTCTTAATTGCACCAAATCAGATGAATAAGAAGAAACTTTTGAACCAAACCCTTGAACATTAAGTCTTTCTTTATTAACACTATCAAGCTTTAGCTGTCTCATGAGTTCATTGCTTATATATGACCGTTGAGAACCAGAATCAAAGAATACAATCACTTTTTTAGTTTCATTGCTATCAGGATTAGAAACAGTGATTTCTTTTGAAAGAAGCAAGCCTTGTGTTTTTCCAACAGACATAAATGCTTTGGTATTATTGAAATTTCTTCCTGCATTGCTCTTTGCTTTGCATAGGAAGCTTTGATGAGACCCATCACAATGTTTACATCTAACTTTAGAGTAACATTGTTTTGCTTCATGACTTTTACCAGCACAAATGGTACAACGATTTGCAGCCTTTAGCTGTTGAAGCTTTGAATCTACTGTAGCAAATTTGTTACAAGATTCTGAAGCATGATCTTCATTACAAAAAGTACACAATCTCTTATTATTAGAGGAATTTTGTGCTTTCGCAGAACTTCTTTGATCATTTTTTGCAACATGTGAACTTGGAGATGATGTGCTAAGATCCTTTGCATCATATTCTGCAATCAAAGCCATATCCTTCATCTTATTCAAGATAATTCCAGTCGTTGTTCCAGCTGGATCGAGATAAATCAATCTCTTAAGCTCACGACGTTCACGTTGAGGCATTTTGTCGATCATATCGAGCTTCATTGCATTATTATTAACATCAATACCGTAATTTTCCAATTGTTGGCATGTGTTACTAATAGCATTAACAGTTGTACGTAAGCTTTCAGCATTATCTGGCTTAGCTGGTACAAGTGATCGTAATCGTGTTTGGAGTTCCATAATAACCCGTTCATGATTACCGAATCGCTTTTGAAGAATACTAACAACAGTTAGATAGTTTGATTCATTAACTTCAAACCCTTCAACTTCTTCAAGTGCACGACCTTCAAGCAGTCCAAGCAAGATAATCATCTTTTCGATATCCGGTAGAGGTTGCATATGTACCTTCGGATTATATCGCTGCCAAAATGCATTCCATTTGATATATTCACCATTGAATTTTGGAATACCAAATGTAGGAACTTGTCCAAGTAAAGATGTATCAAGCACTTGAGAATTATTCAATGTTGCAACCACTTGAGTATTGGAACGACTTGAAACTGAGCTCGTATCAGCAATTGATTCAAGTTTAAGATAATCTTCACATTTTCGGATTAGCTTATTGATATCCTTCAAAAGTGCACGATGTTCATCCTTATTCTTCCATTGATGAAGAAGTTTGGATTCTACCTTTACCAGGTCTTCATCATTCTTGATCTTCTTGATCCAAGCTTCCCAATCATTCAGATGTTCATTAACTTGAACGATATTATCTTTCATTTCTTGAAGATGAGAGTTGAATTCAATCTTTGCAAGCTCTGACCATGGTAAAGGATTTGTAGTAAGCATTTGGTTGTATTCATCTCGATTACCAGCAGCTTCTTTCATAGTGGCTTCAAGATCTTCTCGAATATATACTGCCATTATCGCAAATATTCAACCACTTTCAAGTATAACCAATATATAAATATAATATATATATCCAATCCAATAAAGCCCCAAACAATATTCAACAAACACTTACGGATGTATTGATGAGGTCTACCACCAGTTTTTATGCCGAAAGATACAACAGCTTCTTGTCCAAAAGTTCAAGAGTTTTGAATCACGAGCAACTTTGTTCCAGGATAAATAAACCAGCAGCTTGTAAGATCTTCTTTTGGTTTAAATACTTGTGTTGATGAACAGCAATCTCTTGAAGGATAAATTGATTCACCTTTCTTTTTCTTTTTTCTTTACCCCTGCTAAAGGCACCAATTGTTGTGATGAAAGTTTATTCAGCAGCAACAGAAGCACGAAGTCGTAGTTGTTGTGGTTGATGTAGTTGATTTATAAATATTTATTATAATAACAAACTCTTATCCAATACATACAATAAATAATAGTTGAAGACAGATAAGAGAGAGAAGAAAGGAGAGAGAGATAAAAAAAGTGAGAGAAAAAGAATGGACGAGGCGAGCTTATATACGTTTTTGGAGGTTGACGTTCGTTCATTCTTTGCCAAGAAAGGGAGAAATTTGAATGTATTCGCGAATGTCGCGACATGTTTGGCACTTACAAAATCTGAAACAGCATCAAAAATGCTTCTTAAATTTGTATCGGGCTTCATTTAGTCCCATCTGTAAAAAGTTTTACAGCTGTTTTAATAATTACATATTTTTTGTTGGAAAGAAACCCGCCAAAGTCCATAAAACTGTATCCATGTTAGATGGATGTTTGGCACTTACAAAATCTGAAACAGCATCAAAAATGCTTCTTAAATTTGTATCGGGCTTCATTTAGTCCCATCTGTAAAAAGTTTTACAGCTGTTTTAATAATTACATATTTTTTGTTGTGGGGAAAATCCCCCAAAGTCCATAAAACTTTATCCATGTTAGATGGATGTTTGGCACTTACAAAATCTGAAACAGCATCAAAAATGCTTCTTAAATTTGTATCGGGCTTCATTTAGTCCCATCTGTAAAAAGTTTTACAGCTGTTTTAATAATTACATATTTTTTGTTGTGGGGAAAATCCCCCGAAGTCCATAAAACTTTATCCATGTTAGATGGATGTTTGGCACTTACAAAATCTGAAACAGCATCAAAAATGCTTCTTAAATTTGTATCGGGCTTCATTTAGTCCCATCTGTAAAAAGTATTACAGCTGTTTTAAAAATTACATATTTTTTGTTGGAAAGAAACCCGCCAAAGTCCACAAAACTTTATCCATGTTAGATGGATGTTTGGCACTTACGAAATCTGAAACAGCATCAAAAATGCTTCTTAAATTTGTATCGGGCTTCATTTAGTCCCATCTGTAAAAAGTATTACAGCTGTTTTAATAATTACATATTTTTTGTTGGAAAGTAACCCGCCAAAGTCCACAAAACTTTATCCATGTTAGATGGATGTTTGGCACTTACGAAATCTGAAACAGCATCAAAAATGCTTCTTAAATTTGTATCGGGCTTCATTTAGTCCCATCTGTAAAAAGTATTACAGCTGTTTTAATAATTACATATTTTTTGTTGTGGGGAAAATCCCCCAAAGTCCATAAAACTTTATCCATGTTAGATGGATGTTTGGCACTTACAAAATCTGAAACAGCATCAAAAATGCTTCTTAAATTTGTATCGGGCTTCATTTAGTCCCATCTGTAAAAAGTTTTACAGCTGTTTTAATAATTACATATTTTTTGTTGTGGGGAAAATCCCCCGAAGTCCATAAAACTTTATCCATGTTAGATGGATGTTTGGCACTTACAAAATCTGAAACAGCATCAAAAATGCTTCTTAAATTTGTATCGGGCTTCATTAAGTCCCATCTGTAAAAAGTATTACAGCTGTTTTAATAATTACATATTTTTTGTTGGAAAGAAACCCGCCAAAGTCCACAAAACTTTATCCATGTTAGATGGATGTTTGGCACTTACGAAATCTGAAACAGCATCAAAAATGCTTCTTAAATTTGTATCGGGCTTCATTTAGTCCCATCTGTAAAAAGTATTACAGCTGTTTTAATAATTACATATTTTTTGTTGGAAAGAAACCCGCCAAAGTCCACAAAACTTTATCCATGTTAGATGGATGTTTGGCACTTACGAAATCTGAAACAGCATCAAAAATGCTTCTTAAATTTGTATCGGGCTTCATTTAGTCCCATCTGTAAAAAGTATTACAGCTGTTTTAATAATTACATATTTTTTGTTGGAAAGAAACCCGCCAAAGTCCATAAAACTGTATCCATGTTAGATGGATGTTTGGCACTTACAAAATCTGAAACAGCATCAAAAATGCTTCTTAAATTTGTATCGGGCTTCATTTAGTCCCATCTGTAAAAAGTTTTACAGCTGTTTTAATAATTACATATTTTTTGTTGTGGGGAAAATCCCCCAAAGTCCATAAAACTTTATCCATGTTAGATGGATGTTTGGCACTTACAAAATCTGAAACAGCATCAAAAATGCTTCTTAAATTTGTATCGGGCTTCATTTAGTCCCATCTGTAAAAAGTTTTACAGCTGTTTTAATAATTACATATTTTTTGTTGTGGGGAAAATCCCCCGAAGTCCATAAAACTTTATCCATGTTAGATGGATGTTTGGCACTTACAAAATCTGAAACAGCATCAAAAATGCTTCTTAAATTTGTATCGGGCTTCATTTAGTCCCATCTGTAAAAAGTATTACAGCTGTTGTAATAATTACATATTTTTTGTTGGAAAGAAACCCGCCAAGGTCCATAAAACTTTATCCATGTTAGATGGATGTTTGGCACTTACGAAATCTCAAACACCATCAAAAATGCTTCTTAAATTTGTATCGGGCTTCATTTAGTCCCATCTGTAAAAAGTATTACAGCTGTTTTAATAATTACATATTTTTTGTTGGAAAGAAACCCGCCAAAGTCCACAAAACTTTATCCATGTTAGATGGATGTTTGGCACTTACGAAATCTGAAACAGCATCAAAAATGCTTCTTAAATTTGTATCGGGCTTCATTTAGTCCCATCTGTAAAAAGTTTTACAGCGGTTTTAATAATTACATATTTTTTGTTGTGGGGAAAATCCCCCAAAGTCCATAAAACTTTATCCATGTTAGATGAATGTTTGGCACTTACAAAATCTGAAACAGCATCAAAAATGCTTCTTAAATTTGTATCGGGCTTCATTTAGTCCCATCTGTAAAAAGTTTTACAGCGGTTTTAATAATTACATATTTTTTGTTGTGGGGAAAATCCCCCAAAGTCCATAAAACTTTATCCATGTTAGATGAATGTTTGGCACTTACAAAATCTGAAACAGCATCAAAATTGCTTCTTAAATTTGTATCGGGCTTCATTTAGTCCCATCTGTAAAAAGTTTTACAGCTGTTTTAATAATTACATATTTTTTGTTGGAAAGAAACCCGCCAAGGTCCATAAAACTTTATCCATGTTAGATGGATGTTTTGCACGTACAAAATCTGAAACAGCATCAAAAATGCTTCTTAAATTTGTATCGGGCTTCATTTAGTCCCATCTGTAAAAAGTTTTACAGCTGTTTTAATAATTACATATTTTGTTGTAGGGAAAAACCGCCAAAGTCCATAAAACTTTATCCATGTTAGATGAATGTTTGGCACTTACAAAATCTGAAACAGCATCAAAAATGCTTCTTAAATTTGTATCGGGCTTCATTTAGTCCCATCTGTAAAAAGTTTTACAGCTGTTTTAATAATTACATATTTTGTTGTAGGGAAAAACCGCCAAAGTCCATAAAACTTTATCCATGTTAGATGAATGTTTGGCACTTACAAAATCTGAAACAGCATCAAAATTGCTTCTTAAATTTGTATCGGGCTTCATTTAGTCCCATCTGTAAAAAGTTTTACAGCTGTTTTAATAATTACATATTTTGTTGTAGGGAAAAACCGCCAAAGTCCATAAAACTTTATCCATGTTAGATGAATGTTTGGCACTTACAAAATCTGAAACAGCATCAAAATTGCTTCTTAAATTTGTATCGGGCTTCATTTAGTCCCATCTGTAAAAAGTTTTACAGCGGTTTTAATAATTACATATTTTTTGTTGGAAAGAAACCCGCCAAGGTCCATAAAACTTTATCCATGTTAGATGGATGTTTTGCACGTACAAAATCTGAAACAGCATCAAAAATGCTTCTTAAATTTGTATCGGGCTTCATTTAGTCCCATCTGTAAAAAGTTTTACAGCGGTTTTAATAATTACATATTTTGTTGTAGGGAAAAACCGCCAAAGTCCATAAAACTTTATCCATGTTAGATGAATGTTTGGCACTTACAAAATCTGAAACAGCATCAAAATTGCTTCTTAAATTTGTATCGGGCTTCATTTAGTCCCATCTGTAAAAAGTTTTACAGCGGTTTTAATAATTACATATTTTTTGTTGGAAAGAAACCCGCCAAGGTCCATAAAACTTTATCCATGTTAGATGGATGTTTTGCACGTACAAAATCTGAAACAGCATCAAAAATGCTTCTTAAATTTGTATCGGGCTTCATTTAGTCCCATCTGTAAAAAGTTTTACAGCGGTTTTAATAATTACATATTTTTTGTTGGAAAGAAACCCGCCAAAGTCCATAAAACTTTATCCATGTTAGATGGATGTTTGGCACCTACAAAATCTGAAACCGCATCAAAAATTCTTCTTAAATTTGTATCGGGCTTCATTTAGTCCCATCTGTAAAAAGTATTACAGCTGTTTTAATAATTACATATTTTGTTGTGGGGAAAATCCCCCAAAGTCCATAAAACTTTATCCATGTTAGATGGATGTTTGGCACTTACAAAATCTGAAACAGCATCAAAATTGCTTCTTAAATTTGTATCGGGCTTCATTTAGTCCCATCTGTAAAAAGTTTTACAGCTGTTTTAATAATTACATATTTTGTTGTAGGGAAAAACCGCCAAAGTCCATAAAACTTTATCCATGTTAGATGGATGTTTGGCACTTACAAAATCTGAAACAGCATCAAAATTGCTTCTTAAATTTGTATCGGGCTTCATTTAGTCCCATCTGTAAAAAGTTTTACAGCTGTTTTAATAATTACATATTTTGTTGTGGGGAAAATCCCCCAAAGTCCATAAAACTTTATCCATGTTAGATGGATGTTTGGCACTTACAAAATCTGAAACAGCATCAAAATTGCTTCTTAAATTTGTATCGGGCTTCATTTAGTCCCATCTGTAAAAAGTTTTACAGCTGTTTTAATAATTACATATTTTGTTGTAGGGAAAAACCGCCAAAGTCCATAAAACTTTATCCATGTTAGATGAATGTTTGGCACTTACAAAATCTGAAACAGCATCAAAATTGCTTCTTAAATTTGTATCGGGCTTCATTTAGTCCCATCTGTAAAAAGTTTTACAGCTGTTTTAATAATTACATATTTTGTTGTAGGGAAAAACCGCCAAAGTCCATAAAACTTTATCCATGTTAGATGAATGTTTGGCACTTACAAAATCTGAAACAGCCTCAAAATTGCTTCTTAAATTTGTATCGGGCTTCATTTAGTCCCATCTGTAAAAAGTTTTACAGCTGTTTTAATAATTACATATTTTGTTGTAGGGAAAAACCGCCAAAGTCCATAAAACTTTATCCATGTTAGATGAATGTTTGGCACTTACAAAATCTGAAACAGCATCAAAATTGCTTCTTAAATTTGTATCGGGCTTCATTTAGTCCCATCTGTAAAAAGTTTTACAGCGGTTTTAATAATTACATATTTTTTGTTGGAAAGAAACCCGCCAAGGTCCATAAAACTTTATCCATGTTAGATGGATGTTTTGCACGTACAAAATCTGAAACAGCATCAAAAATGCTTCTTAAATTTGTATCGGGCTTCATTTAGTCCCATCTGTAAAAAGTTTTACAGCGGTTTTAATAATTACATATTTTTTGTTGGAAAGAAACCCGCCAAAGTCCATAAAACTTTATCCATGTTAGATGGATGTTTGGCACCTACAAAATCTGAAACCGCATCAAAAATTCTTCTTAAATTTGTATCGGGCTTCATTTAGTCCCATCTGTAAAAAGTATTACAGCTGTTTTAATAATTACATATTTTGTTGTGGGGAAAATCCCCCAAAGTCCATAAAACTTTATCCATGTTAGATGGATGTTTGGCACTTACAAAATCTGAAACAGCATCAAAATTGCTTCTTAAATTTGTATCGGGCTTCATTTAGTCCCATCTGTAAAAAGTTTTACAGCTGTTTTAATAATTACATATTTTTTGTTGGAAAGAAACCCGCCAAGGTCCATAAAACTTTATCCATGTTAGATGGATGTTTTGCACGTACAAAATCTGAAACAGCATCAAAAATGCTTCTTAAATTTGTATCGGGCTTCATTTAGTCCCATCTGTAAAAAGTATTACAGCTGTTTTAATAATTACATATTTTTTGTTGGAAAGAAACCCGCCAAAATCCATAAAACTTTATCCATGTTAGATGAATGTTTGGCACTTACAAAATCTGAAACAGCATCAAAAATGCTTCTTAAATTTGTATCGGGCTTCATTTAGTCCCATCTGTAAGAAGTTTTACAGCTGTTTTAATAATTACATATTTTTTGTTGGAAAGAAACCCGCCAAAGTCCATAAAACTTTATCCATGTTAGATGGATGTTTTGCACGTACAAAATCTGAAACAGCATCAAAAATGCTTCTTAAATTTGTATCGGGCTTCATTTAGTCCCATCTGTAAAAAGTATTACAGCTGTTTTAATAATTACATATTTTTTGTTGGAAAGAAACCCGCCAAAATCCATAAAACTTTATCCATGTTAGATGAATGTTTGGCACTTACAAAATCTGAAACAGCATCAAAAATGCTTCTTAAATTTGTATCGGGCTTCATTTAGTCCCATCTGTAAAAAGTTTTACAGCTGTTTTAATAATTACATATTTTGTTGTAGGGAAAAACCGCCAAAGTCCATAAAACTTTATCCATGTTAGATGAATGTTTGGCACTTACAAAATCTGAAACAGCATCAAAAATGCTTCTTAAATTTGTATCGGGCTTCATTTAGTCCCATCTGTAAAAAGTTTTACAGCTGTTTTAATAATTACATATTTTGTTGTAGGGAAAAACCGCCAAAGTCCATAAAACTTTATCCATGTTAGATGAATGTTTGGCACTTACAAAATCTGAAACAGCATCAAAATTGCTTCTTAAATTTGTATCGGGCTTCATTTAGTCCCATCTGTAAAAAGTTTTACAGCTGTTTTAATAATTACATATTTTTTGTTGGAAAGAAACCCGCCAAAGTCCATAAAACTTTATCCATGTTAGATGGATGTTTGGCACTTACAAAATCTGAAACAGCATCAAAAATGCTTCTTAAATTTGTATCGGGCTTCATTTAGTCCCATCTGTAAAAAGTTTTACAGCGGTTTTAATAATTACATATTTTTTGTTGGAAAGAAACCCGCCAAAGTCCATAAAACTTTATCCATGTTAGATGGATGTTTGGCACCTACAAAATCTGAAACCGCATCAAAAATGCTTCTTAAATTTGTATCGGGCTTCATTTAGTCCCATCTGTAAAAAGTTTTACAGCGGTTTTAATAATTACATATTTTTTGTTGGAAAGAAACCCGCCAAAGTCCATAAAACTTTATCCATGTTAGATGGATGTTTGGCACCTACAAAATCTGAAACCGCATCAAAAATTCTTCTTAAATTTGTATCGGGCTTCATTTAGTCCCATCTGTAAAAAGTATTACAGCGGTTTTAATAATTACATATTTTTTGTTGGAAAGAAACCCGCCAAAGTCCATAAAACTTTATCCATGTTAGATGAATGTTTGGCACTTACAAAATCTGAAACAGCATCAAAAATGCTTCTTAAATTTGTATCGGGCTTCATTTAGTCCCATCTGTAAAAAGTTTTACAGCTGTTTTAATAATTACATATTTTGTTGTAGGGAAAAACCGCCAAAGTCCATAAAACTTTATCCATGTTAGATGAATGTTTGGCACTTACAAAATCTGAAACAGCATCAAAAATGCTTCTTAAATTTGTATCGGGCTTCATTTAGTCCCATCTGTAAAAAGTTTTACAGCTGTTTTAATAATTACATATTTTGTTGTAGGGAAAAACCGCCAAAGTCCACAAAACTTTATCCATGTTAGATGGATGTTTGGCACTTACAAAATCTGAAACAGCATCAAAAATGCTTCTTAAAGTTGTATCGGGCTTCATTTAGTCCCATCTGTAAAAAGTATTACAGCTGTTTTAATAATTACATATTTTGTTGTAGGGAAAAACCGCCAAAGTCCATAAAACTTTATCCATGTTAGATGAATGTTTTGTTGTGATGAAAGTTTATTCAGCAGCAACAGAAGCACGAAGTCGTAGTTGTTGTGGTTGATGTAGTTGATTTATAAATATTTATTATAATAACAAACTCTTATCCAATACATACAATAAATAATAGTTGAAGACAGATAAGAGAGAGAAGAAAGGAGAGAGAGATAAAAAAAGTGAGAGAAAAAGAATGGACGAGGCGAGCTTATATACGTTTTTGGAGGTTGACGTTCGTTCATTCTTTGCCAAGAAAGGGAGAAATTTGAATGTATTCGCGAATGTCGCGACACTCCCCGGCGACGAGATGAAGAGATCATAGAGAGAGAGATGGATCACGAATTTGTAGTTCATTTGATGGAACATTTTGAATGGGTTCTTCCAGAGGATAGAGATGATTGATAGCACGTCTTGTTCTAAATCCTTCTTCATATTCTATTTCAGCTGAACGAGTTTTTCCATCTGAGCTTTGAATGAGAGAGATGATTTCGGCTGTCTTCCATAATCCACGAGTTTGATCTGGTTCGTAAACAAGCACTTTTTCATTGATGATAGGTTCACGAGTAAGAGCACCACGACGATTCTTATGTTCATGATTATTTCTTTCACGAAGATAATTCAAGTAATTTTGACTCCAGAGCTTCCAGAATTTATCAAGATATTCTACGGTTTTGTAGTAATGCTCAAGGAGCCGCTCCCCGCCACAAACGCTTGAAGGAAGATATGTTGGATCTTTTGATTGATCATCAGATTCTTTCACAGGAAGATTTGTTTGAAGAGAAGGAGATATGAAATCAATTGGACGGATAACAAATGATTCTTTTGCATCAACATATGTTAATGGTCGTGAATTAAGGCAGCTTTCCACTTCAGTAAGAAATGTCCAAAATTCATTAAAATCAATGAATCGACGACTAATCGCTTGTTTTAAAGCATTCTTCACTAATGCAACAAGTCTTTCATAAAGACCACCTTTCCATGGTGCACGTTCAGTTATGAAATCCCACGTGATATTTTGATGATTACAGTAATCAATCGCTTTTTTATCGATTATAGCTTTTGACCAGAGGTCATCAAGAGCAGATGAAGCAGTTTTAAATTGTTTTGCATTATCACTCAAAACATAGCTTGGTGTCCCTCTTCGAGCAACGAATCGGCGAAAAGATAACAAAAAATCTTCTGATGTCATACTTGTTACAGGTTCAAGATGCATTAATCGAGTTGTAAAACAAGTAAACAGAATTATCCAAGCCTTTTCATCTTTGCCTTTAATCTTGAATGGACCAGCATAATCAATTCCAGTATTTTGGAAAGGTTTAGTCTTGTTAACACGACTAGCTGGAAGAGTTGGCATATCTGGTAAAGCAAAAGGTTTACCTTTCCATGCTCTACAATCTTTACACTTTTGCAAGCACTTTTTAACAGTAAAACGTCCACATGGAATCCAAAAGATTTCGCGAATCTTGGACAAAGTATGAGGAGTACCAGAATGATGCAATTTTTCATGTGTATCCATAATAATGATAGCAGTAAGTGGAGACTGTTTAGGCAAAAATATTGGATTTGCATTCAGAAGTTCTGCATGATCGAATCGACAATTGATGCGATACAGATTATCTCCATCTTTAAACATTTTAAACTCCTTTTCAAGTTTTGGTGTTAAAAAGATTTGTTGTTCTTGTATTAACAAAACTTTTTCAGCTTCAGCTAAATCACTGGCAGTTAATGTTGCCGAAGTTTTTTCAGGTTTTAGTTCCAAAGCAACCAAACTCTTTAAATCTTGCCAAGATGTTTTTGGTTCAATATTAAATTCACGTTGAATTTCAACATTTTGCATGGTTGAAACATCAGATTCAGTAGTTGCAACTAATGCAATCATTGTCTGAGTTATATCAGAACCAAGTTGTGGAGTTTTTGGCCAATTTTCACGTGATTTTTTCAAGAATTTAGGTCCTTGCCACCATTGTTTAGCTTCTGCCAATTCTTTAAATTGGATCCCACGTGTTCCAAGATCAGCTGGATTAAGTGTTCCAGGAACAAACAAGCATTCAGCTTTTGACGCAATCACTTCTTTAAGTCGATTTGTGACAAAAACATCTTTTGGCCATTTTTGGAACCAATAATAAGATATTTGACTATCAGTCCAAATATATCGATGTGAAGCTTCAAGTCCAAGCTCTTTAGCAACAAAGAAACAAATTTTGGAAGCTAGCCAAATGCCCATAATTTCCATTTTTGGAATAGTTAAATTTTTGCTGAGAGGTTGCAGTTTTGTTTTTGCAAAAATCAACGGAGTTTCAAACCCTTGTGGTGTTGGAATCCGAAGATATACACATGCACAATAAGCTGTTTGTGATGCATCAGCAAATGCATGAATTTCAATCTCTTTTGGATCAGGAAATTTGCATGTAACAAGCTTTCTTGGAACTTCAACAACTCCTTTCCATTCATTAAGGATTAACTTCCATTCATTTACAAGGACTTCAGATAAATGTTCATCCCATTTGCAATCTTCTTTAAAAAGTTTTTGCATGAAAGCTCGACCTTTAATGGTAACAGGAGAAAGGAATCCTAATGGATCAAAAGTTGAAGCAACAAATTTTAAAACATTGCGCTTTGTCCAAGTTTTAAAATTATTTTCATTTGCAAGTTCAATCTTGAAAGTATCCAATTTAGAATTCCATTCGATTCCAAGGACCTTTGTTGTTTCAGATGCTTGTCGAAGCTTTTCAGGTATAGCTTCCATAATTGCTTGGCTATTTGATAACCATTCCCGAATATTCATTGAAGCAGTCAAAAAATGATTTCGGATAGCTTTAAATTGTTCAATCCCTTCTTCTGGACTATCAACAATAAAGAACATATTATCTACATAATTATTCTTTTCAATGCTTTGAAGTTTAACATCATCAAGCTTTGAGAGAAGTAAATGGATACAAGCACTTAGCAAAAATGGACTTGACATAGCTCCAAATGGAATCCCAACAAATCTGAATGTAATCATGTTATCATCAGATGGAGGCTTTGCTGTATCTTTTAACCAAAAAAATCTAACAGCATCACGATCAGCTTCATTCAAGTAAATTTGATGAAAAGCTTTTTCAATATCACCAATCAAAACATATTTTCCTGTTCGAAGGCGAAAAAGTAATCCACAAAGATCAGGCAAATTTATTGGGCCACGAATAAGGCATTCATTCAATGATGGAGCATGCTTAGAGATTCTTGCTGAAGCGTCAAAAACCATGCGAACCTTTGTTGTTGCTTTTTGTGGTGTAACGACAGCATGATGAGCAAGATAATGAACAATCTTTCCTTGTGGTACTTTAGGAGCTATTTCAATTGTTCCAATCTCTTGTTGATTTTTAATAATCTTATCATATGCTTCCATCAAAGTAGAATCTAGTGACAGTTTTTTCCAAGTTGAATTTAATCTTCCCAATGCCAATCCAGAATTTGTTGGGAGAGGTTTATGATCTTCTTTAACCGGCCAAGATACATAAAAGCGATTATCTTTGAACTTTGCAGTTTGAAGGAACTTTTCAAGCGCTTGTTTATCTTCAGTACTGATTGAAGGAGTATCTATAATACCCATATCTTCAAGTTTCCAAAACTTTTGCAAATTATCATCATCTTCAGATGAACTTGTATCATGTTCAAGTACCAAAGAGGCTACTGTTTCACATTTATGATAAGGGACTTTTCCACAAATCATTTGTCCAACCTTTGATTCAACAGTGTACAAGTTATCTTTTCGTTTAACAAACGATGTGATAAATTCAAAGAAGTAATCCATTCCAATTAGGATATCTGGCTTGCGGCTAACAGTTTTAACCTTTCCTGCTTTAGAGCCTTGTTCTTCAACAACAGGAATTGCACTTGCAATCTGTTTAGCTGAATTAGCAAAAACTTCTTGATGGCCATCACATGTTTCAATTCTTAATTGCACCAAATCAGATGAATAAGAAGAAACTTTTGAACCAAACCCTTGAACATTAAGTCTTTCTTTATTAACACTATCAAGCTTTAGCTGTCTCATGAGTTCATTGCTTATATATGACCGTTGAGAACCAGAATCAAAGAATACAATCACTTTTTTAGTTTCATTGCTATCAGGATTAGAAACAGTGATTTCTTTTGAAAGAAGCAAGCCTTGTGTTTTTCCAACAGACATAAATGCTTTGGTATTATTGAAATTTCTTCCTGCATTGCTCTTTGCTTTGCATAGGAAGCTTTGATGAGACCCATCACAATGTTTACATCTAACTTTAGAGTAACATTGTTTTGCTTCATGACTTTTACCAGCACAAATGGTACAACGATTTGCAGCCTTTAGCTGTTGAAGCTTTGAATCTACTGTAGCAAATTTGTTACAAGATTCTGAAGCATGATCTTCATTACAAAAAGTACACAATCTCTTATTATTAGAGGAATTTTGTGCTTTCGCAGAACTTCTTTGATCATTTTTTGCAACATGTGAACTTGGAGATGATGTGCTAAGATCCTTTGCATCATATTCTGCAATCAAAGCCATATCCTTCATCTTATTCAAGATAATTCCAGTCGTTGTTCCAGCTGGATCGAGATAAATCAATCTCTTAAGCTCACGACGTTCACGTTGAGGCATTTTGTCGATCATATCGAGCTTCATTGCATTATTATTAACATCAATACCGTAATTTTCCAATTGTTGGCATGTGTTACTAATAGCATTAACAGTTGTACGTAAGCTTTCAGCATTATCTGGCTTAGCTGGTACAAGTGATCGTAATCGTGTTTGGAGTTCCATAATAACCCGTTCATGATTACCGAATCGCTTTTGAAGAATACTAACAACAGTTAGATAGTTTGATTCATTAACTTCAAACCCTTCAACTTCTTCAAGTGCACGACCTTCAAGCAGTCCAAGCAAGATAATCATCTTTTCGATATCCGGTAGAGGTTGCATATGTACCTTCGGATTATATCGCTGCCAAAATGCATTCCATTTGATATATTCACCATTGAATTTTGGAATACCAAATGTAGGAACTTGTCCAAGTAAAGATGTATCAAGCACTTGAGAATTATTCAATGTTGCAACCACTTGAGTATTGGAACGACTTGAAACTGAGCTCGTATCAGCAATTGATTCAAGTTTAAGATAATCTTCACATTTTCGGATTAGCTTATTGATATCCTTCAAAAGTGCACGATGTTCATCCTTATTCTTCCATTGATGAAGAAGTTTGGATTCTACCTTTACCAGGTCTTCATCATTCTTGATCTTCTTGATCCAAGCTTCCCAATCATTCAGATGTTCATTAACTTGAACGATATTATCTTTCATTTCTTGAAGATGAGAGTTGAATTCAATCTTTGCAAGCTCTGACCATGGTAAAGGATTTGTAGTAAGCATTTGGTTGTATTCATCTCGATTACCAGCAGCTTCTTTCATAGTGGCTTCAAGATCTTCTCGAATATATACTGCCATTATCGCAAATATTCAACCACTTTCAAGTATAACCAATATATAAATATAATATATATATCCAATCCAATAAAGCCCCAAACAATATTCAACAAACACTTACGGATGTATTGATGAGGTCTACCACCAGTTTTTATGCCGAAAGATACAACAGCTTCTTGTCCAAAAGTTCAAGAGTTTTGAATCACGAGCAACTTTGTTCCAGGATAAATAAACCAGCAGCTTGTAAGATCTTCTTTTGGTTTAAATACTTGTGTTGATGAACAGCAATCTCTTGAAGGATAAATTGATTCACCTTTCTTTTTCTTTTTTCTTTACCCCTGCTAAAGGCACCAATTGTTGTGATGAAAGTTTATTCAGCAGCAACAGAAGCACGAAGTCGTAGTTGTTGTGGTTGATGTAGTTGATTTATAAATATTTATTATAATAACAAACTCTTATCCAATACATACAATAAATAATAGTTGAAGACAGATAAGAGAGAGAAGAAAGGAGAGAGAGATAAAAAAAGTGAGAGAAAAAGAATGGACGAGGCGAGCTTATATACGTTTTTGGAGGTTGACGTTCGTTCATTCTTTGCCAAGAAAGGGAGAAATTTGAATGTATTCGCGAATGTCGCGACATGTTTGGCACTTACAAAATCTGAAACAGCATCAAAAATGCTTCTTAAATTTGTATCGGGCTTCATTTAGTCCCATCTGTAAAAAGTTTTACAGCTGTTTTAATAATTACATATTTTTTGTTGGAAAGAAACCCGCCAAAGTCCATAAAACTGTATCCATGTTAGATGGATGTTTGGCACTTACAAAATCTGAAACAGCATCAAAAATGCTTCTTAAATTTGTATCGGGCTTCATTTAGTCCCATCTGTAAAAAGTTTTACAGCTGTTTTAATAATTACATATTTTTTGTTGTGGGGAAAATCCCCCAAAGTCCATAAAACTTTATCCATGTTAGATGGATGTTTGGCACTTACAAAATCTGAAACAGCATCAAAAATGCTTCTTAAATTTGTATCGGGCTTCATTTAGTCCCATCTGTAAAAAGTTTTACAGCTGTTTTAATAATTACATATTTTTTGTTGTGGGGAAAATCCCCCGAAGTCCATAAAACTTTATCCATGTTAGATGGATGTTTGGCACTTACAAAATCTGAAACAGCATCAAAAATGCTTCTTAAATTTGTATCGGGCTTCATTTAGTCCCATCTGTAAAAAGTATTACAGCTGTTTTAATAATTACATATTTTTTGTTGGAAAGAAACCCGCCAAAGTCCACAAAACTTTATCCATGTTAGATGGATGTTTGGCACTTACGAAATCTGAAACAGCATCAAAAATGCTTCTTAAATTTGTATCGGGCTTCATTTAGTCCCATCTGTAAAAAGTATTACAGCTGTTTTAATAATTACATATTTTTTGTTGGAAAGTAACCCGCCAAAGTCCACAAAACTTTATCCATGTTAGATGGATGTTTGGCACTTACGAAATCTGAAACAGCATCAAAAATGCTTCTTAAATTTGTATCGGGCTTCATTTAGTCCCATCTGTAAAAAGTATTACAGCTGTTTTAATAATTACATATTTTTTGTTGTGGGGAAAATCCCCCAAAGTCCATAAAACTTTATCCATGTTAGATGGATGTTTGGCACTTACAAAATCTGAAACAGCATCAAAAATGCTTCTTAAATTTGTATCGGGCTTCATTTAGTCCCATCTGTAAAAAGTTTTACAGCTGTTTTAATAATTACATATTTTTTGTTGTGGGGAAAATCCCCCGAAGTCCATAAAACTTTATCCATGTTAGATGGATGTTTGGCACTTACAAAATCTGAAACAGCATCAAAAATGCTTCTTAAATTTGTATCGGGCTTCATTTAGTCCCATCTGTAAAAAGTATTACAGCTGTTTTAATAATTACATATTTTTTGTTGGAAAGAAACCCGCCAAAGTCCACAAAACTTTATCCATGTTAGATGGATGTTTGGCACTTACGAAATCTGAAACAGCATCAAAAATGCTTCTTAAATTTGTATCGGGCTTCATTTAGTCCCATCTGTAAAAAGTATTACAGCTGTTTTAATAATTACATATTTTTTGTTGGAAAGAAACCCGCCAAAGTCCACAAAACTTTATCCATGTTAGATGGATGTTTGGCACTTACAAAATCTGAAACAGCATCAAAAATGCTTCTTAAATTTGTATCGGGCTTCATTTAGTCCCATCTGTAAAAAGTTTTACAGCTGTTTTAATAATTACATATTTTTTGTTGTGGGGAAAATCCCCCAAAGTCCATAAAACTTTATCCATGTTAGATGGATGTTTGGCACTTACAAAATCTGAAACAGCATCAAAAATGCTTCTTAAATTTGTATCGGGCTTCATTTAGTCCCATCTGTAAAAAGTTTTACAGCTGTTTTAATAATTACATATTTTTTGTTGTGGGGAAAATCCCCCGAAGTCCATAAAACTTTATCCATGTTAGATGGATGTTTGGCACTTACAAAATCTGAAACAGCATCAAAAATGCTTCTTAAATTTGTATCGGGCTTCATTTAGTCCCATCTGTAAAAAGTATTACAGCTGTTGTAATAATTACATATTTTTTGTTGGAAAGAAACCCGCCAAGGTCCATAAAACTTTATCCATGTTAGATGGATGTTTGGCACTTACGAAATCTCAAACACCATCAAAAATGCTTCTTAAATTTGTATCGGGCTTCATTTAGTCCCATCTGTAAAAAGTATTACAGCTGTTTTAATAATTACATATTTTTTGTTGGAAAGAAACCCGCCAAAGTCCACAAAACTTTATCCATGTTAGATGGATGTTTGGCACTTACAAAATCTGAAACAGCATCAAAAATGCTTCTTAAATTTGTATCGGGCTTCATTTAGTCCCATCTGTAAAAAGTTTTACAGCTGTTTTAATAATTACATATTTTTTGTTGTGGGGAAAATCCCCCAAAGTCCATAAAACTTTATCCATGTTAGATGGATGTTTGGCACTTACAAAATCTGAAACAGCATCAAAAATGCTTCTTAAATTTGTATCGGGCTTCATTTAGTCCCATCTGTAAAAAGTTTTACAGCTGTTTTAATAATTACATATTTTTTGTTGTGGGGAAAATCCCCCGAAGTCCATAAAACTTTATCCATGTTAGATGGATGTTTGGCACTTACAAAATCTGAAACAGCATCAAAAATGCTTCTTAAATTTGTATCGGGCTTCATTTAGTCCCATCTGTAAAAAGTATTACAGCTGTTGTAATAATTACATATTTTTTGTTGGAAAGAAACCCGCCAAGGTCCATAAAACTTTATCCATGTTAGATGGATGTTTGGCACTTACGAAATCTCAAACACCATCAAAAATGCTTCTTAAATTTGTATCGGGCTTCATTTAGTCCCATCTGTAAAAAGTATTACAGCTGTTTTAATAATTACATATTTTTTGTTGGAAAGAAACCCGCCAAAGTCCACAAAACTTTATCCATGTTAGATGGATGTTTGGCACTTACGAAATCTAAAACAGCATCAAAAATGCTTCTTAAATTTGTATCGGGCTTCATTTAGTCCCATCTGTAAAAAGTTTTACAGCGGTTTTAATAATTACATATTTTTTGTTGTGGGGAAAATCCCCCAAAGTCCATAAAACTTTATCCATGTTAGATGAATGTTTGGCACTTACAAAATCTGAAACAGCATCAAAAATGCTTCTTAAATTTGTATCGGGCTTCATTTAGTCCCATCTGTAAAAAGTTTTACAGCGGTTTTAATAATTACATATTTTTTGTTGTGGGGAAAATCCCCCAAAGTCCATAAAACTTTATCCATGTTAGATGAATGTTTGGCACTTACAAAATCTGAAACAGCATCAAAAATGCTTCTTAAATTTGTATCGGGCTTCATTTAGTCCCATCTGTAAAAAGTTTTACAGCGGTTTTAATAATTACATATTTTTTGTTGTGGGGAAAATCCCCCAAAGTCCATAAAACTTTATCCATGTTGGATGAATGTTTGGCACTTACAAAATCTGAAACAGCATCAAAATTGCTTCTTAAATTTGTATCGGGCTTCATTTAGTCCCATCTGTAAAAAGTTTTACAGCTGTTTTAATAATTACATATTTTTTGTTGGAAAGAAACCCGCCAAGGTCCATAAAACTTTATCCATGTTAGATGGATGTTTTGCACGTACAAAATCTGAAACAGCATCAAAAATGCTTCTTAAATTTGTATCGGGCTTCATTTAGTCCCATCTGTAAAAAGTTTTACAGCGGTTTTAATAATTACATATTTTTTGTTGTGGGGAAAATCCCCCAAAGTCCATAAAACTTTATCCATGTTGGATGAATGTTTGGCACTTACAAAATCTGAAACAGCATCAAAATTGCTTCTTAAATTTGTATCGGGCTTCATTTAGTCCCATCTGTAAAAAGTTTTACAGCTGTTTTAATAATTACATATTTTTTGTTGGAAAGAAACCCGCCAAGGTCCATAAAACTTTATCCATGTTAGATGGATGTTTTGCACGTACAAAATCTGAAACAGCATCAAAAATGCTTCTTAAATTTGTATCGGGCTTCATTTAGTCCCATCTGTAAAAAGTTTTACAGCTGTTTTAATAATTACATATTTTGTTGTAGGGAAAAACCGCCAAAGTCCATAAAACTTTATCCATGTTAGATGAATGTTTGGCACTTACAAAATCTGAAACAGCATCAAAATTGCTTCTTAAATTTGTATCGGGCTTCATTTAGTCCCATCTGTAAAAAGTTTTACAGCTGTTTTAATAATTACATATTTTGTTGTAGGGAAAAACCGCCAAAGTCCATAAAACTTTATCCATGTTAGATGAATGTTTGGCACTTACAAAATCTGAAACAGCATCAAAATTGCTTCTTAAATTTGTATCGGGCTTCATTTAGTCCCATCTGTAAAAAGTTTTACAGCGGTTTTAATAATTACATATTTTTTGTTGGAAAGAAACCCGCCAAGGTCCATAAAACTTTATCCATGTTAGATGGATGTTTTGCACGTACAAAATCTGAAACAGCATCAAAAATGCTTCTTAAATTTGTATCGGGCTTCATTTAGTCCCATCTGTAAAAAGTTTTACAGCGGTTTTAATAATTACATATTTTGTTGTAGGGAAAAACCGCCAAAGTCCATAAAACTTTATCCATGTTAGATGAATGTTTGGCACTTACAAAATCTGAAACAGCATCAAAATTGCTTCTTAAATTTGTATCGGGCTTCATTTAGTCCCATCTGTAAAAAGTTTTACAGCGGTTTTAATAATTACATATTTTTTGTTGGAAAGAAACCCGCCAAGGTCCATAAAACTTTATCCATGTTAGATGGATGTTTTGCACGTACAAAATCTGAAACAGCATCAAAAATGCTTCTTAAATTTGTATCGGGCTTCATTTAGTCCCATCTGTAAAAAGTTTTACAGCGGTTTTAATAATTACATATTTTTTGTTGGAAAGAAACCCGCCAAAGTCCATAAAACTTTATCCATGTTAGATGGATGTTTGGCACCTACAAAATCTGAAACCGCATCAAAAATTCTTCTTAAATTTGTATCGGGCTTCATTTAGTCCCATCTGTAAAAAGTATTACAGCTGTTTTAATAATTACATATTTTGTTGTGGGGAAAATCCCCCAAAGTCCATAAAACTTTATCCATGTTAGATGGATGTTTGGCACTTACAAAATCTGAAACAGCATCAAAATTGCTTCTTAAATTTGTATCGGGCTTCATTTAGTCCCATCTGTAAAAAGTTTTACAGCTGTTTTAATAATTACATATTTTGTTGTAGGGAAAAACCGCCAAAGTCCATAAAACTTTATCCATGTTAGATGGATGTTTGGCACTTACAAAATCTGAAACAGCATCAAAATTGCTTCTTAAATTTGTATCGGGCTTCATTTAGTCCCATCTGTAAAAAGTTTTACAGCTGTTTTAATAATTACATATTTTGTTGTGGGGAAAATCCCCCAAAGTACATAAAACTTTATCCATGTTAGATGGATGTTTGGCACTTACAAAATCTGAAACAGCATCAAAATTGCTTCTTAAATTTGTATCGGGCTTCATTTAGTCCCATCTGTAAAAAGTTTTACAGCTGTTTTAATAATTACATATTTTGTTGTAGGGAAAAACCGCCAAAGTCCATAAAACTTTATCCATGTTAGATGAATGTTTGGCACTTACAAAATCTGAAACAGCATCAAAATTGCTTCTTAAATTTGTATCGGGCTTCATTTAGTCCCATCTGTAAAAAGTTTTACAGCTGTTTTAATAATTACATATTTTGTTGTAGGGAAAAACCGCCAAAGTCCATAAAACTTTATCCATGTTAGATGAATGTTTGGCACTTACAAAATCTGAAACAGCCTCAAAATTGCTTCTTAAATTTGTATCGGGCTTCATTTAGTCCCATCTGTAAAAAGTTTTACAGCTGTTTTAATAATTACATATTTTGTCGTAGGGAAAAACCGCCAAAGTCCATAAAACTTTATCCATGTTAGATGAATGTTTGGCACTTACAAAATCTGAAACAGCATCAAAATTGCTTCTTAAATTTGTATCGGGCTTCATTTAGTCCCATCTGTAAAAAGTTTTACAGCGGTTTTAATAATTACATATTTTTTGTTGGAAAGAAACCCGCCAAGGTCCATAAAACTTTATCCATGTTAGATGGATGTTTTGCACGTACAAAATCTGAAACAGCATCAAAAATGCTTCTTAAATTTGTATCGGGCTTCATTTAGTCCCATCTGTAAAAAGTTTTACAGCGGTTTTAATAATTACATATTTTTTGTTGGAAAGAAACCCGCCAAAGTCCATAAAACTTTATCCATGTTAGATGGATGTTTGGCACCTACAAAATCTGAAACCGCATCAAAAATTCTTCTTAAATTTGTATCGGGCTTCATTTAGTCCCATCTGTAAAAAGTATTACAGCTGTTTTAATAATTACATATTTTGTTGTGGGGAAAATCCCCCAAAGTCCATAAAACTTTATCCATGTTAGATGGATGTTTGGCACTTACAAAATCTGAAACAGCATCAAAATTGCTTCTTAAATTTGTATCGGGCTTCATTTAGTCCCATCTGTAAAAAGTTTTACAGCTGTTTTAATAATTACATATTTTTTGTTGGAAAGAAACCCGCCAAGGTCCATAAAACTTTATCCATGTTAGATGGATGTTTTGCACGTACAAAATCTGAAACAGCATCAAAAATGCTTCTTAAATTTGTATCGGGCTTCATTTAGTCCCATCTGTAAAAAGTTTTACAGCGGTTTTAATAATTACATATTTTTTGTTGTGGGGAAAATCCCCCAAAGTCCATAAAACTTTATCCATGTTGGATGAATGTTTGGCACTTACAAAATCTGAAACAGCATCAAAATTGCTTCTTAAATTTGTATCGGGCTTCATTTAGTCCCATCTGTAAAAAGTTTTACAGCTGTTTTAATAATTACATATTTTTTGTTGGAAAGAAACCCGCCAAGGTCCATAAAACTTTATCCATGTTAGATGGATGTTTTGCACGTACAAAATCTGAAACAGCATCAAAAATGCTTCTTAAATTTGTATCGGGCTTCATTTAGTCCCATCTGTAAAAAGTTTTACAGCTGTTTTAATAATTACATATTTTGTTGTAGGGAAAAACCGCCAAAGTCCATAAAACTTTATCCATGTTAGATGAATGTTTGGCACTTACAAAATCTGAAACAGCATCAAAATTGCTTCTTAAATTTGTATCGGGCTTCATTTAGTCCCATCTGTAAAAAGTTTTACAGCTGTTTTAATAATTACATATTTTGTTGTAGGGAAAAACCGCCAAAGTCCATAAAACTTTATCCATGTTAGATGAATGTTTGGCACTTACAAAATCTGAAACAGCATCAAAATTGCTTCTTAAATTTGTATCGGGCTTCATTTAGTCCCATCTGTAAAAAGTTTTACAGCGGTTTTAATAATTACATATTTTTTGTTGGAAAGAAACCCGCCAAGGTCCATAAAACTTTATCCATGTTAGATGGATGTTTTGCACGTACAAAATCTGAAACAGCATCAAAAATGCTTCTTAAATTTGTATCGGGCTTCATTTAGTCCCATCTGTAAAAAGTTTTACAGCGGTTTTAATAATTACATATTTTTTGTTGGAAAGAAACCCGCCAAAGTCCATAAAACTTTATCCATGTTAGATGGATGTTTGGCACCTACAAAATCTGAAACCGCATCAAAAATTCTTCTTAAATTTGTATCGGGCTTCATTTAGTCCCATCTGTAAAAAGTATTACAGCTGTTTTAATAATTACATATTTTGTTGTGGGGAAAATCCCCCAAAGTCCATAAAACTTTATCCATGTTAGATGGATGTTTGGCACTTACAAAATCTGAAACAGCATCAAAATTGCTTCTTAAATTTGTATCGGGCTTCATTTAGTCCCATCTGTAAAAAGTTTTACAGCTGTTTTAATAATTACATATTTTGTTGTAGGGAAAAACCGCCAAAGTCCATAAAACTTTATCCATGTTAGATGGATGTTTGGCACTTACAAAATCTGAAACAGCATCAAAATTGCTTCTTAAATTTGTATCGGGCTTCATTTAGTCCCATCTGTAAAAAGTTTTACAGCTGTTTTAATAATTACATATTTTGTTGTAGGGAAAAACCGCCAAAGTCCATAAAACTTTATCCATGTTAGATGAATGTTTGGCACTTACAAAATCTGAAACAGCCTCAAAATTGCTTCTTAAATTTGTATCGGGCTTCATTTAGTCCCATCTGTAAAAAGTTTTACAGCTGTTTTAATAATTACATATTTTGTTGTAGGGAAAAACCGCCAAAGTCCATAAAACTTTATCCATGTTAGATGAATGTTTGGCACTTACAAAATCTGAAACAGCATCAAAATTGCTTCTTAAATTTGTATCGGGCTTCATTTAGTCCCATCTGTAAAAAGTTTTACAGCGGTTTTAATAATTACATATTTTTTGTTGGAAAGAAACCCGCCAAGGTCCATAAAACTTTATCCATGTTAGATGGATGTTTTGCACTTACAAAATCTGAAACCGCATCAAAAATTCTTCTTAAATTTGTATCGGGCTTCATTTAGTCCCATCTGTAAAAAGTATTACAGCTGTTTTAATAATTACATATTTTGTTGTGGGGAAAATCCCCCAAAGTCCATAAAACTTTATCCATGTTAGATGGATGTTTGGCACTTACAAAATCTGAAACAGCATCAAAATTGCTTCTTAAATTTGTATCGGGCTTCATTTAGTCCCATCTGTAAAAAGTTTTACAGCGGTTTTAATAATTACATATTTTTTGTTGGAAAGAAACCCGCCAAGGTCCATAAAACTTTATCCATGTTAGATGGATGTTTTGCACTTACAAAATCTGAAACCGCATCAAAAATTCTTCTTAAATTTGTATCGGGCTTCATTTAGTCCCATCTGTAAAAAGTATTACAGCTGTTTTAATAATTACATATTTTGTTGTGGGGAAAATCCCCCAAAGTCCATAAAACTTTATCCATGTTAGATGGATGTTTGGCACTTACAAAATCTGAAACAGCATCAAAATTGCTTCTTAAATTTGTATCGGGCTTCATTTAGTCCCATCTGTAAAAAGTTTTACAGCTGTTTTAATAATTACATATTTTTTGTTGGAAAGAAACCCGCCAAGGTCCATAAAACTTTATCCATGTTAGATGGATGTTTTGCACGTACAAAATCTGAAACAGCATCAAAAATGCTTCTTAAATTTGTATCGGGCTTCATTTAGTCCCATCTGTAAGAAGTATTACAGCTGTTTTAATAATTACATATTTTTTGTTGGAAAGAAACCCGCCAAGGTCCATAAAACTTTATCCATGTTAGATGGATGTTTGGCACTTACAAAATCTGAAACAGCATCAAAATTGCTTCTTAAATTTGTATCGGGCTTCATTTAGTCCCATCTGTAAAAAGTTTTACAGCTGTTTTAATAATTACATATTTTTTGTTGGAAAGAAACCCGCCAAGGTCCATAAAACTTTATCCATGTTAGATGGATGTTTTGCACGTACAAAATCTGAAACAGCATCAAAAATGCTTCTTAAATTTGTATCGGGCTTCATTTAGTCCCATCTGTAAAAAGTATTACAGCTGTTTTAATAATTACATATTTTTTGTTGGAAAGAAACCCGCCAAAATCCATAAAACTTTATCCATGTTAGATGAATGTTTGGCACTTACAAAATCTGAAACAGCATCAAAAATGCTTCTTAAATTTGTATCGGGCTTCATTTAGTCCCATCTGTAAAAAGTTTTACAGCTGTTTTAATAATTACATATTTTGTTGTAGGGAAAAACCGCCAAAGTCCATAAAACTTTATCCATGTTAGATGAATGTTTGGCACTTACAAAATCTGAAACAGCATCAAAAATGCTTCTTAAATTTGTATCGGGCTTCATTTAGTCCCATCTGTAAAAAGTTTTACAGCTGTTTTAATAATTACATATTTTGTTGTAGGGAAAAACCGCCAAAGTCCATAAAACTTTATCCATGTTAGATGAATGTTTGGCACTTACAAAATCTGAAACAGCATCAAAATTGCTTCTTAAATTTGTATCGGGCTTCATTTAGTCCCATCTGTAAAAAGTTTTACAGCTGTTTTAATAATTACATATTTTTTGTTGGAAAGAAACCCGCCAAAGTCCATAAAACTTTATCCATGTTAGATGGATGTTTGGCACCTACAAAATCTGAAACCGCATCAAAAATGCTTCTTAAATTTGTATCGGGCTTCATTTAGTCCCATCTGTAAAAAGTTTTACAGCGGTTTTAATAATTACATATTTTTTGTTGGAAAGAAACCCGCCAAAGTCCATAAAACTTTATCCATGTTAGATGGATGTTTGGCACTTACAAAATCTGAAACAGCATCAAAAATGCTTCTTAAATTTGTATCGGGCTTCATTTAGTCCCATCTGTAAAAAGTTTTACAGCGGTTTTAATAATTACATATTTTTTGTTGGAAAGAAACCCGCCAAAGTCCATAAAACTTTATCCATGTTAGATGGTTGTTTGGCACTTACAAAATCTGAAACCGCATCAAAAATGCTTCTTAAATTTGTATCGGGCTTCATTTAGTCCCATCTGTAAAAAGTTTTACAGCGGTTTTAATAATTACATATTTTTTGTTGGAAAGAAACCCGCCAAAGTCCATAAAACTTTATCCATGTTAGATGGATGTTTGGCACCTACAAAATCTGAAACCGCATCAAAAATGCTTCTTAAATTTGTATCGGGCTTCATTTAGTCCCATCTGTAAAAAGTTTTACAGCGGTTTTAATAATTACATATTTTTTGTTGGAAAGAAACCCGCCAAAGTCCATAAAACTTTATCCATGTTAGATGGATGTTTGGCACCTACAAAATCTGAAACCGCATCAAAAATGCTTCTTAAATTTGTATCGGGCTTCATTTAGTCCCATCTGTAAAAAGTTTTACAGCGGTTTTAATAATTACATATTTTTTGTTGGAAAGAAACCCGCCAAAGTCCATAAAACTTTATCCATGTTAGATGGATGTTTGGCACTTACAAAATCTGAAACAGCATCAAAAATGCTTCTTAAATTTGTATCGGGCTTCATTTAGTCCCATCTGTAAAAAGTTTTACAGCGGTTTTAATAATTACATATTTTTTGTTGGAAAGAAACCCGCCAAAGTCCATAAAACTTTATCCATGTTAGATGGATGTTTGGCACCTACAAAATCTGAAACCGCATCAAAAATGCTTCTTAAATTTGTATCGGGCTTCATTTAGTCCCATCTGTAAAAAGTTTTACAGCGGTTTTAATAATTACGTATTTTTTGTTGGAAAGAAACCCGCCAAAGTCCATAAAACTTTATCCATGTTAGATGGATGTTTGGCACCTACAAAATCTGAAACCGCATCAAAAATTCTTCTTAAATTTGTATCGGGCTTCATTTAGTCCCATCTGTAAAAAGTATTACAGCTGTTTTAATAATTACATATTTTTTGTTGGAAAGAAACCCGCCAAGGTCCATAAAACTTTATCCATGTTAGATGGATGTTTGGCACTTACAAAATCTGAAACAGCATCAAAATTGCTTCTTAAATTTGTATCGGGCTTCATTTAGTCCCATCTGTAAAAAGTTTTACAGCTGTTTTAATAATTACATATTTTTTGTTGGAAAGAAACCCGCCAAGGTCCATAAAACTTTATCCATGTTAGATGGATGTTTTGCACGTACAAAATCTGAAACAGCATCAAAAATGCTTCTTAAATTTGTATCGGGCTTCATTTAGTCCCATCTGTAAAAAGTTTTACAGCGGTTTTAATAATTACATATTTTTTGTTGGAAAGAAACCCGCCAAAGTCCATAAAACTTTATCCATGTTAGATGGATGTTTGGCACCTACAAAATCTGAAACCGCATCAAAAATGCTTCTTAAATTTGTATCGGGCTTCATTTAGTCCCATCTGTAAAAAGTTTTACAGCGGTTTTAATAATTACGTATTTTTTGTTGGAAAGAAACCCGCCAAAGTCCATAAAACTTTATCCATGTTAGATGGATGTTTGGCACCTACAAAATCTGAAACCGCATCAAAAATTCTTCTTAAATTTGTATCGGGCTTCATTTAGTCCCATCTGTAAAAAGTATTACAGCTGTTTTAATAATTACATATTTTTTGTTGGAAAGAAACCCGCCAAGGTCCATAAAACTTTATCCATGTTAGATGGATGTTTGGCACTTACAAAATCTGAAACAGCATCAAAATTGCTTCTTAAATTTGTATCGGGCTTCATTTAGTCCCATCTGTAAAAAGTTTTACAGCTGTTTTAATAATTACATATTTTTTGTTGGAAAGAAACCCGCCAAGGTCCATAAAACTTTATCCATGTTAGATGGATGTTTTGCACGTACAAAATCTGAAACAGCATCAAAAATGCTTCTTAAATTTGTATCGGGCTTCATTTAGTCCCATCTGTAAAAAGTATTACAGCTGTTTTAATAATTACATATTTTTTGTTGGAAAGAAACCCGCCAAAATCCATAAAACTTTATCCATGTTAGATGAATGTTTGGCACTTACAAAATCTGAAACAGCATCAAAAATCCTTCTTAAATTTGTATCGGGCTTCATTTAGTCCCATCTGTAAAAAGTTTTACAGCTGTTTTAATAATTACATATTTTGTTGTAGGGAAAAACCGCCAAAGTCCATAAAACTTTATCCATGTTAGATGAATGTTTGGCACTTACAAAATCTGAAACAGCATCAAAAATGCTTCTTAAATTTGTATCGGGCTTCATTTAGTCCCATCTGTAAAAAGTTTTACAGCTGTTTTAATAATTACATATTTTGTTGTAGGGAAAAACCGCCAAAGTCCATAAAACTTTATCCATGTTAGATGAATGTTTGGCACTTACAAAATCTGAAACAGCATCAAAATTGCTTCTTAAATTTGTATCGGGCTTCATTTAGTCCCATCTGTAAAAAGTTTTACAGCTGTTTTAATAATTACATATTTTTTGTTGGAAAGAAACCCGCCAAAGTCCATAAAACTTTATCCATGTTAGATGGATGTTTGGCACTTACAAAATCTGAAACAGCATCAAAAATGCTTCTTAAATTTGTATCGGGCTTCATTTAGTCCCATCTGTAAAAAGTTTTACAGCGGTTTTAATAATTACATATTTTTTGTTGGAAAGAAACCCGCCAAAGTCCATAAAACTTTATCCATGTTAGATGGATGTTTGGCACTTACAAAATCTGAAACAGCATCAAAAATGCTTCTTAAATTTGTATCGGGCTTCATTTAGTCCCATCTGTAAAAAGTTTTACAGCTGTTTTAATAATTACATATTTTGTTGTAGGGAAAAACCGCCAAAGTCCATAAAACTTTATCCATGTTAGATGAATGTTTGGCACTTACAAAATCTGAAACAGCATCAAAAATGCTTCTTAAATTTGTATCGGGCTTCATTTAGTCCCATCTGTAAAAAGTTTTACAGATGTTTTAATAATTACAAATTTTTTGTTGGAAAGAAATCCCCCAAAGTCCATAAAACTTTATCCATGTTAGATGGATGTTTGGCACTTACAAAATCTGAAACAGCATCAAAAATGCTTCTTAAATTTGTATCGGGCTTCATTTAGTCCCATCTGTAAAAAGTTTTACAGATGTTTTAATAATTACATATTTTTTGTTGGAAAGAAATCCCCCAAAGTCCATAAAACTTTATCCATGTTAGATGAATGTTTGGCACTTACAAAATCTGAAACAGCATCAAAATTGCTTCTTAAATTTGTATCGGGCTTCATTTAGTCCCATCTGTAAAAAGTTTTACAGCTGTTTTAATAATTACATATTTTTTGTTGGAAAGAAATCCCCCAAAGTCCATAAAACTTTATCCATGTTAGATGGATGTTTGGCACCTACAAAATCTGAAACAGCATCAAAAATGCTTCTTAAATTTGTATCGGGCTTCATTTAGTCCCATCTGTAAAAAGTTTTACAGCAGTTTTAATAATTACATATTTTTTGTTGGAAAGAAACCCGCCAAAGTCCATAAAACTTTATCCATGTTAGATGGATGTTTGGCACCTACAAAATCTGAAACAGCATCAAAAATGCTTCTTAAATTTGTATCGGGCTTCATTTAGTCCCATCTGTAAAAAGTTTTACAGCTGTTTTAATAATTACATATTTTTTGTTGGAAAGAAACCCGCCAAAGTCCATAAAACTTTATCCATGTTAGATGGATGTTTGGCACCTACAAAATCTGAAACAGCATCAAAAATGCTTCTTAAATTTGTATCGGGCTTCATTTAGTCCCATCTGTAAAAAGTTTTACAGCAGTTTTAATAATTACATATTTTTTGTTGGAAAGAAACCCGCCAAAGTCCATAAAACTTTATCCATGTTAGATGGATGTTTGGCACCTACAAAATCTGAAACAGCATCAAAAATGCTTCTTAAATTTGTATCGGGCTTCATTTAGTCCCATCTGTAAAAAGTTTTACAGCAGTTTTAATAATTACATATTTTTTGTTGGAAAGAAACCCGCCAAAGTCCATAAAACTTTATCCATGTTAGATGGATGTTTGGCACCTACAAAATCTGAAACAGCATCAAAAATGCTTCTTAAATTTGTATCGGGCTTCATTTAGTCCCATCTGTAAAAAGTTTTACAGCAGTTTTAATAATTACATATTTTTTGTTGGAAAGAAACCCGCCAAAGTCCATAAAACTTTATCCATGTTAGATGGATGTTTGGCACCTACAAAATCTGAAACAGCATCAAAAATGCTTCTTAAATTTGTATCGGGCTTCATTTAGTCCCATCTGTAAAAAGTTTTACAGCAGTTTTAATAATTACATATTTTTTGTTGGAAAGAAACCCGCCAAAGTCCATAAAACTTTATCCATGTTAGATGGATGTTTGGCACTTACAAAATCTGAAACAGCATCAAAAATGCTTCTTAAATTTGTATCGGGCTTCATTTAGTCCCATCTGTAAAAAGTTTTACAGCTGTTTTAATAATTACATATTTTTTGTTGGAAAGAAACCCGCCAAAGTCCATAAAACTTTATCCATGTTAGATGGATGTTTGGCACTTACAAAATCTGAAACAGCATCAAAAATGCTTCTTAAATTTGTATCGGGCTTCATTTAGTCCCATCTGTAAAAAGTTTTACAGCTGTTTTAATAATTACAAATTTTTTGTTGGAAAGAAACCCGCCAAAGTCCATAAAACTTTATCCATGTTAGATGGATGTTTGGCACCTACAAAATCTGAAACAGCATCAAAAATGCTTCTTAAATTTGTATCGGGCTTCATTTAGTCCCATCTGTAAAAAGTTTTACAGCAGTTTTAATAATTACATATTTTTTGTTGGAAAGAAACCCGCCAAAGTCCACAAAACTTTATCCATGTTAGATGGATGTTTGGCACCTACAAAATCTGAAACAGCATCAAAAATGCTTCTTAAATTTGTATCGGGCTTCATTTAGTCCCATCTGTAAAAAGTTTTACAGCAGTTTTAATAATTACATATTTTTTGTTGGAAAGAAACCCGCCAAAGTCCATAAAACTTTATCCATGTTAGATGGATGTTTGGCACCTACAAAATCTGAAACAGCATCAAAAATGCTTCTTAAATTTGTATCGGGCTTCATTTAGTCCCATCTGTAAAAAGTTTTACAGCAGTTTTAATAATTACATATTTTTTGTTGGAAAGAAACCCGCCAAAGTCCATAAAACTTTATCCATGTTAGATGGATGTTTGGCACTTACAAAATCTGAAACAGCATCAAAAATGCTTCTTAAATTTGTATCGGGCTTCATTTAGTCCCATCTGTAAAAAGTTTTACAGCTGTTTTAATAATTACATATTTTGTTGTAGGGAAAAACCGCCAAAGTCCATAAAACTTTATCCATGTTAGATGAATGTTTGGCACTTACAAAATCTGAAACAGCATCAAAAATGCTTCTTAAATTTGTATCGGGCTTCATTTAGTCCCATCTGTAAAAAGTTTTACAGATGTTTTAATAATTACAAATTTTTTGTTGGAAAGAAATCCCCCAAAGTCCATAAAACTTTATCCATGTTAGATGGATGTTTGGCACTTACAAAATCTGAAACAGCATCAAAAATGCTTCTTAAATTTGTATCGGGCTTCATTTAGTCCCATCTGTAAAAAGTTTTACAGATGTTTTAATAATTACATATTTTTTGTTGGAAAGAAATCCCCCAAAGTCCATAAAACTTTATCCATGTTAGATGGATGTTTGGCATTTACAAAATCTGAAACAGCATCAAAAATGCTTCTTAAATTTGTATCGGGCTTCATTTAGTCCCATCTGTAAAAAGTTTTACAGCTGTTTTAATAATTACATATTTTTTGTTGGAAAGAAACCCGCCAAAGTCCATAAAACTTTATCCATGTTAGATGGATGTTTGGCACCTACAAAATCTGAAACAGCATCAAAAATGCTTCTTAAATTTGTATCGGGCTTCATTTAGTCCCATCTGTAAAAAGTTTTACAGCAGTTTTAATAATTACATATTTTTTGTTGGAAAGAAACCCGCCAAAGTCCATAAAACTTTATCCATGTTAGATGGATGTTTGGCACCTACAAAATCTGAAACAGCATCAAAAATGCTTCTTAAATTTGTATCGGGCTTCATTTAGTCCCATCTGTAAAAAGTTTTACAGCTGTTTTAATAATTACATATTTTGTTGTAGGGAAAAACCGCCAAAGTCCATAAAACTTTATCCATGTTAGATGAATGTTTGGCACTTACAAAATCTGAAACAGCATCAAAAATGCTTCTTAAATTTGTATCGGGCTTCATTTAGTCCCATCTGTAAAAAGTTTTACAGCTGTTTTAATAATTACATATTTTTTGTTGGAAAGAAACCCGCCAAAGTCCATAAAACTTTATCCATGTTAGATGGATGTTTGGCACCTACAAAATCTGAAACAGCATCAAAAATGCTTCTTAAATTTGTATCGGGCTTCATTTAGTCCCATCTGTAAAAAGTTTTACAGCTGTTTTAATAATTACATATTTTGTTGTAGGGAAAAACCGCCAAAGTCCATAAAACTTTATCCATGTTAGATGAATGTTTGGCACTTACAAAATCTGAAACAGCATCAAAAATGCTTCTTAAATTTGTATCGGGCTTCATTTAGTCCCATCTGTAAAAAGTTTTACAGCTGTTTTAATAATTACATATTTTGTTGTAGGGAAAAACCGCCAAAGTCCATAAAACTTTATCCATGTTAGATGAATGTTTGGCACTTACAAAATCTGAAACAGCATCAAAAATGCTTCTTAAATTTGTATCGGGCTTCATTTAGTCCCATCTGTAAAAAGTTTTACAGCTGTTTTAATAATTACATATTTTGTTGTAGGGAAAAACCGCAAAAGTCCATAAAACTTTATCCATGTTAGATGAATGTTTGGCACTTACAAAATCTGAAACAGCATCAAAAATGCTTCTTAAATTGGTATCGGGCTTCATTTAGTCCCATCTGTAAAAAGTTTTACAGCTGTTTTAATAATTACATATTTTGTTGTAGGGAAAAACCGCCAAAGTCCACAAAACTTTATCCATGTTAGATGGATGTTTGGCACTTACAAAATCTGAAACAGCATCAAAAATGCTTCTTAAAGTTGTATCGGGCTTCATTTAGTCCCATCTGTAAAAAGTATTACAGCTGTTTTAATAATTACATATTTTGTTGTAGGGAAAAACCGCCAAAGTCCACAAAACTTTATCCATGTTAGATGGATGTTTGGCACTTACAAAATCTGAAACAGCATCAAAAATGCTTCTTAAATTTGTATCGGGCTTCATTTAGTCCCATCTGTAAAAAGTTTTACAGCTGTTTTAATAATTACATATTTTTTGTTGGAAAGAAACCCGCCAAAGTCCATAAAACTGTATCCATGTTAGATGGATGTTTGGCACTTACAAAATCTGAAACAGCATCTAAAATGCTTCTTAAATTTGTATCGGGCTTCATTTAGTCCCATCTGTAAAAAGTTTTACAGCTGTTTTAATAATTACATATTTTTTGTTGTGGGGAAAATCCCCCAAAGTCCATAAAACTTTATCCATGTTAGATGGATGTTTGGCACTTACAAAATCTGAAACAGCATCAAAAATGCTTCTTAAATTTGTATCGGGCTTCATTTAGTCCCATCTGTAAAAAGTTTTACAGCGGTTTTAATAATTACATATTTTTTGTTGGAAAGAAACCCGCCAAAGTCCATAAAACTTTATCCATGTTAGATGAATGTTTGGTACTTACAAAATCTGAAACAGCATCAAAAATGCTTCTTAAATTTGTATCGGGCTTCATTTAGTCCCATCTGTAAAAAGTTTTACAGCGGTTTTAATAATTACATATTTTTTGTTGTGGGGAAAATCCCCCAAAGTCCATAAAACTTTATCCATGTTAGATGAATGTTTGGCACTTACAAAATCTGAAACAGCATCAAAAATGCTTCTTAAATTTGTATCGGGCTTCATTTAGTCCCATCTGTAAAAAGTTTTACAGCGGTTTTAATAATTACATATTTTTTGTTGTGGGGAAAATCCCCCAAAGTCCATAAAACTTTATCCATGTTAGATGGATGTTTGGCACTTACAAAATCTGAAACAGCATCAAAAATGCTTCTTAAATTTGTATCGGGCTTCATTTAGTCCCATCTGTAAAAAGTTTTACAGCGGTTTTAATAATTACATATTTTTTGTTGTGGGGAAAATCCCCCAAAGTCCATAAAACTTTATCCATGTTAGATGGATGTTTGGCACTTACAAAATCTGAAACAGCATCAAAAATGCTTCTTAAATTTGTATCGGGCTTCATTTAGTCCCATCTGTAAAAAGTTTTACAGCGGTTTTAATAATTACATATTTTTTGTTGTGGGGAAAATCCCCCAAAGTCCATAAAACTTTATCCATGTTAGATGGATGTTTGGCACTTACAAAATCTGAAACAGCATCAAAAATGCTTCTTAAATTTGTATCGGGCTTCATTTAGTCCCATCTGTAAAAAGTTTTACAGCTGTTTTAATAATTACATATTTTTTGTTGGAAAGAAATCCCCCAAAGTCCATAAAACTTTATCCATGTTAGATGGATGTTTGGCACTTACAAAATCTGAAACAGCATCAAAAATGCTTCTTAAATTTGTATCGGGCTTCATTTAGTCCCATCTGTAAAAAGTTTTACAGCTGTTTTAATAATTACATATTTTTTGTTGGAAAGAAATCCCCCAAAGTCCATAAAACTTTATCCATGTTAGATGGATGTTTGGCACTTACAAAATCTGAAACAGCATCAAAAATGCTTCTTAAATTTGTATCGGGCTTCATTTAGTCCCATCTGTAAAAAGTTTTACAGCTGTTTTAATAATTACATATTTTTTGTTGGAAAGAAATCCCCCAAAGTCCATAAAATTTTATCCATGTTAGATGGATGTTTGGCACTTACAAAATCTGAAACAGCATCAAAAATGCTTCTTAAATTTGTATCGGGCTTCATTTAGTCCCATCTGTAAAAAGTTTTACAGCGGTTTTAATAATTACATATTTTTTGTTGTGGGGAAAATCCCCCAAAGTCCATAAAACTTTATCCATGTTAGATGAATGTTTGGCACTTACAAAATCTGAAACAGCATCAAAATTGCTTCTTAAATTTGTATCGGGCTTCATTTAGTCCCATCTGTAAAAAGTTTTACAGCTGTTTTAATAATTACATATTTTTTGTTGGAAAGAAATCCCCCAAAGTCCATAAAACTTTATCCATGTTAGATGGATGTTTGGCACTTACAAAATCTGAAACAGCATCAAAAATGCTTCTTAAATTTGTATCGGGCTTCATTTAGTCCCATCTGTAAAAAGTTTTACAGCGGTTTTAATAATTACATATTTTTTGTTGTGGGGAAAATCCCCCAAAGTCCATAAAACTTTATCCATGTTAGATGAATGTTTGGCACTTACAAAATCTGAAACAGCATCAAAATTGCTTCTTAAATTTGTATCGGGCTTCATTTAGTCCCATCTGTAAAAAGTTTTACAGCTGTTTTAATAATTACATATTTTTTGTTGGAAAGAAATCCCCCAAAGTCCATAAAACTTTATCCATGTTAGATGGATGTTTGGCACTTACAAAATCTGAAACAGCATCAAAAATGCTTCTTAAATTTGTATCGGGCTTCATTTAGTCCCATCTGTAAAAAGTTTTACAGCGGTTTTAATAATTACATATTTTTTGTTGTGGGGAAAATCCCCCAAAGTCCATAAAACTTTATCCATGTTAGATGAATGTTTGGCACTTACAAAATCTGAAACAGCATCAAAAATGCTTCTTAAATTTGTATCGGGCTTCATTTAGTCCCATCTGTAAAAAGTTTTACAGCGGTTTTAATAATTACATATTTTTTGTTGGAAAGAAACCCGCCAAAGTCCATAAAACTTTATCCATGTTAGATGGATGTTTGGCACCTACAAAATCTGAAACAGCATCAAAAATGCTTCTTAAATTTGTATCGGGCTTCATTTAGTCCCATCTGTAAAAAGTTTTACAGCTGTTTTAATAATTACATATTTTTTGTTGGAAAGAAATCCCCCAAAGTCCATAAAACTTTATCCATGTTAGATGGATGTTTGGCACTTACAAAATCTGAAACAGCATCAAAAATGCTTCTTAAATTTGTATCGGGCTTCATTTAGTCCCATCTGTAAAAAGTTTTACAGCGGTTTTAATAATTACATATTTTTTGTTGTGGGGAAAATCCCCCAAAGTCCATAAAACTTTATCCATGTTAGATGGTTGTTAGGCATTTATAGATTCTGAAACAGCATCAAAAATGCTTCTAAATTTTGTATAAGGGGTCGTTTCGTGGCATCTGTAAAAAGTTTTACAGCTATTTGAATAATTACATATTTTTTTGTAGGGAAAAACCGCCAAAGTCCATAAAACTTTATCCATGTTAGATGGTTGTTAGGCATTTATAGATTCTGAAACAGCATCAAAAATGCTTCTAAATTTTGTATAAGGGGTCGTTTCGTGGCATCTGTAAAAAGTTTTACAGCTATTTGAATAATTACATATTTTTTTGTAGGGAAAAACCGCCAAAGTCCATAAAACTTTATCCATGTTAGATGGTTGTTAGGCATTTATAGATTCTGAAACAGCATCAAAAATGCTTCTTAATTTTGTATAGGGGGTCATTTCGTGGCATCTGTAAAAAGTTTTACAGCTATTTGAATAATTACATATTTTTTTGTAGGGAAAAACCGCCAAAGTCCATAAAACTTTATCCATGTTAGATGGTTGTTAGGCATTTATAGATTCTGAAACAGCATCAAAAATGCTTCTTAATTTTGTATAGGGGGTCATTTCGTGGCATCTGTAAAAAGTTTTACAGCTATTTGAATAATTACATATTTTTTTGTAGGGAAAAACCGCCAAAGTCCATAAAACTTTATCCATGTTAGATGGTTGTTAGGCATTTATAGATTCTGAAACAGCATCAAAAATGCTTCTAAATTTTGTATAAGGGGTCGTTTCGTGGCATCTGTAAAAAGTTTTACAGCTATTTGAATAATTACATATTTTTTTGTAGGGAAAAACCGCCAAAGTCCATAAAACTTTATCCATCTTAGATGGATGTATGGCACTTACAAAATCTGAAACAGCATCATAAATGCTTCTTAATTTTGTATAGGGGGTCATTTCGTGGCATCTGTAAAAAGTTTTACAGCTATTTGAATAATTACATATTTTTTTGTAGGGAAAAACCGCCAAAGTCCATAAAACTTTATCCATGTTAGATGGTTGTTAGGCATTTATAGATTCTGAAACAGCATCAAAAATGCCTCTAAATTTTGTATAAGGGGTCGTTTCGTGGCATCTGTAAAAAGTTTTACAGCTATTTGAATAATTACATATTTTTTTGTAGGGAAAAACCGCCAAAGTCCATAAAACTTTATCCATCTTAGATGGATGTATGGCACTTACAAAATCTGAAACAGCATCATAAATGCTTCTTAATTTTGTATAGGGGGTCATTTCGTGGCATCTGTAAAAAGTTTTACAGCTATTTGAATAATTACATATTTTTTTGTAGGGAAAAACCGCCAAAGTCCATAAAACTTTATCCATGTTAGATGGTTGTTAGGCATTTATAGATTCTGAAACAGCATCAAAAATGCCTCTAAATTTTGTATAAGGGGTCGTTTCGTGGCATCTGTAAAAAGTTTTACAGCTATTTGAATAATTACATATTTTTTTGTAGGGAAAAACCGCCAAAGTCCATAAAACTTTATCCATCTTAGATGGATGTTTGGCACTTACAAAATCTGAAACAGCATCAAAAATGCTTCTTAAATTTGAATCGGGCTTCATTTAGTCCCAACTGTAAAAAGTTTTACAGCTGTTTTAATAATTACATATTTTTTGTTGGAGAATCCCCCAAAGTCCATAAAACTTTATCCATGTGAGATGGTTGTTAGGCATTTATAGATTCTGAAACAGCATCAAAAATGATTCTTAATTTTGTATAAGGGGTCATTTCGTGGCATCTGTAAAAAGTTTTACAGCTATTTGAATAATTACATATTTTTTTGTAGGGAAAAACCGCCAAAGTCCATAAAACTTTATCCATCTTAGATGGATGTTAGGCATTTATAGATTCTGAAACAGCATCAAAAATGCTTCTAAATTTTGTATAAGGGGTCGTTTCGTGGCATCTGTAAAAAGTTTTACAGCTATTTGAATAATTACATATTTTTTTGTAGGGAAAAACCGCCAAAGTCCATAAAACTTTATCCATCTTAGATGGATGTATGGCACTTACAAAATCTGAAACAGCATCATAAATGCTTCTTAATTTTGTATAGGGGGTCATTTCGTGGCATCTGTAAAAAGTTTTACAGCTATTTGAATAATTACATATTTTTTTGTAGGGAAAAACCGCCAAAGTCCATAAAACTTTATCCATGTTAGATGGTTTTATTAATTTTAGCATGAGAAGTAAAGTTAAACAGTTTTAATCTTAAGGATTTAAAATTTTTCTTGACATATTACACACTTTAGTGCAAGTTTTGACTTACCAAAACATTAATGATTGTTTTGCGTTTGTCAAGACCATCAATGAATGCTATTTCAAAAAATTTATTGAAGATGGTTGTCGTTAATAAAGAATTTACAGTTTTCTTAATGTGCATTTTTTTCCAAACTTTTTGAATTATGATACCACTGCGCTGTCCTTTAATGGTTTGATAAAAATTTTTTTACAACTTTTATTTGAAAAATTATTTGGACTCAGTTTTTTTTGTTGATATTTTACCATAACACTGAGTAAAACTTGAAAAATGTGTTTCTTAGGACTACACTTATACTTCTCGACGTGTACATTTTTATTTAGCCCAAAATTTGGCGTAAAAACGGCGTTGTGTCAGTTAACATATATATAACTCAGACGCAAAATGACAACCGTTTTAAAGAACCAAGAAAAAAATTGAATTTTAAGCGTTTAAGAACTTTAATTTCACTCTCATTAACTGTATACCGTTAAAAAATTACAAAAATTATCGAAGCGACTTTTACTGTATCACTTTGAGGGAAATATTTTTGAGTTTCTTCACCCTTAAAAATGCAAATTATATCAGCTCTACCGTTATAGCATGGCTTATGCGTCTACTTACGCATTTAAACAATTTCACTATCAACAAAGAAGACAGTTAATAGGCAGTAAGATGAAAAAATCATAAAATTTCTGAGGAAACTCGTGGTAACAGTTTTAAAACCAAATAAGTGTACTTTTGCAAATTTTAAAGCTTTTATTGACAGTTAAAAAGTTACAAAAAAATCTTCGAAAATACAATTTTTATGAATTTTTATAATATTTCTGCCCAAAATTTTACTCTCCTGTTTACAGTATATGAAAGCTGCGAAAACACGATCTGCAAAATTCTGGCAGTAAAAAGTTTTTTGTCATATAAAAATTATCAAACAAGCAAAAACACTGCAGTCAGATTAATACTAGCCTTTTTTATATAAGTTTTTAAATTTTTAGATAACAATTACTTTTTTTTGTCTGTTAGGCGTTAACCGTTTTTAAAGTGCTTGACTTTGATTACTATATTCTGTTTTAATATATTTCAATATTCAAAACAACCTGTGATTTGTTTTATCAATAGTTATTTAATCTAACTTTTGGCAAATAATTTTATGATTAAATTTATAAAACGATGTTCTAATATTTGTCAGTATTTGGATAAATGTAAACTTTAATTTTTGGTTTACTATAAATTTTTTATTCTGCAGTGTAAGTACAAAAAAATAAGTGATTTTTTGTAAGAAATATAAATATGATCAACAGTTTAATTAAGCATGTTTTCGTTACACATTTAGTCAGTAGCTGTTGAATTTGGTTTATTTGTGTCTGGATTAGTTAAAAATTTATTCACATTTTTGGTCCATTTAGTAATTGTTTACTTTAAAATGAAGAAAAACAAATTAGAAACTGTTAAATTATTTTCCATAAGTTTTTGTGACAAAAAAGCTAACAGTTTTATAAAATAACTTGCATAAAATTGTATTAAATTATTAGCTCTAACAATTTCTATTTGATTTTTAAAAGAAGGTTTTATAAAAGAATAAAATTTGCGTGATGTTGATACATTTTTTAACATGCGTTAAGGTATCATATTTTATTTTAATCAGATCATGTTAAAAAATTAAATAAACGTCAACAGTTTTCAAATTTTGAATGCAAATTTTTTTAATTTGTTATTTTCAATAGTAGTTCATTAGTTTCGTTAATGCGGAGATCCCTTTATTCCATTCAGTTTATTAAAGCTTGTGTGCAGTTTATAGTTTTCCCGAAAATTTGACAGTTCATGCTTGTTATTACAGTTTCAAAATAATTACTTGAAAGAAAAAGTGATAGTAAAGCTTTTTTTTGAATCCATGTGATCACAAAGCTCCTCAGTTACAACATCATGAGCTTTTTTTGCCAGTTGATAAACAACAATTAAGATTCTTACCAATTCCCATGATACGATTATTGTAGTTGCTTTTCTCTCTAGCTTATCCCTCACATCATTCACATCTGATTCAGGCGCCGCCAACTTTGGGGATTTCTCTTTGGGGATCAAGATTTTGGGGATGCTACTTTTGAAGATTGAATTTTTAAGGATTAGAATGTTAGGGAATGTTTTTTGGGGATTTTTATTTGGGTATTGCAGTTTTTACCAGTGTTCTGCTTTTATGTTTTTAGCCGCCCCTGCCCCGCACTTCGCCCCACTACTTTTTAAAAATCGCCCCGAGCACCGTACCGCGCCCTGTGATTTTTCAAAAATCGCCCCGCGCCCCGCACTTAGCCCCCAAAATTGAAAATTTCCATATTATTTTAACAAATTTTTTTTTGTTTTAATGTTAAAACAAAGCTTTTTTTGCACTTATGTACTTATAAAATAAATATTCAATGTACCATTTGATCAAATTCATAAGAAAACTACAAAGTTTTAAAATTTTCTTAAGAAGGTCGCCCCGCGCGCCGCACTTCGTCCCGCTATTTTAAAATCTGCGCACTCGCGCCGCACTTCGCCCCGGGGCGCACCGGCGCGGGGCAAAAGCGGGGCGCAAGCAGAACACTGGTTTTTACATCAAAAAATTTTTTTTATTCTATTTTAGACATATTTGGGTTAAGAAACAAAATCCCTAAAATTGCAGTTCAAAAGTCGTTTTGCCATCAATAAGCTTTAACAAAACTCATGAATTCCTTTTTGTTTAAAATATATATTGATACAAAATTCAACTTAAGCACACTAATTCTTCCTAAATTATGCTAACAAGTATTTTTGCACATCGTTCAGTTTTAAATTTTAATAAAAAACTGAACGATGTGCACCAAAATATTTCACAAATTTCAGTTTTTTGTTTCTATAAAAAGTAAACAAATTTGTGCCATTTTTTTTATAAGACGGACTAAATTTTAAGTAACCTAAAAATCAGCCACTTAAACATACGTTTAATTTCTGTTAATTTTGATTGTAAGAAGATTGAAAAATATAAGGATTTTTTTAATTATTTGTTGAGCATTGCACAGTTTTTTTTATAATAAAAATTAGCCTCATTAATTTCGTTAAAAAATGCTGAAAAAGAATACAGTTTACGACAATTTTTCTGCTAAAAAACTGAAGCATTATAAAATAAATTTTGTATCCACCGTTATAACATTCATTTGTTTTTTGATAACACCATTAAATCTAACTAGAAAGAACACTTATCTGTGAAGAAAGAACGATCACAAAATCTGTATATTAGCTCATTTGACTTTTAATTAGCATTGCTTTGCAGTTACTTACATAAGAATGTGAAGTTTATATTCGTTGGCTTTGATTAACCATGAAAAATTTCTAAAGCGTTTGTCATACATACATGTTTAACAGTGTTGTCGGTCGGCGCTTATTGAGTGAGCGGTTTTTTTGCTATAACTTCTTTCTATTTTAATATTATTCCATTCTTATGCTATTATTTGATAACTATCAGCTGATAGGCCATTTTAGTGTTTACAGCTTTCAAAAAGATGATAAATTAAAAAAGTTATTAGTAAATGACCGAAAAGACCGAAACCGGTCCGGTCATATCGATTAATTTCGGTCAATCGTCCGGTCTTCGGGTTCAACGGACACCAAAAACTTTAATAATTTGTATATAGATGCCTCACGAAATTCCGGACAAAATGGCTCGGGCAGAATTTTCGGTCACTATGAGAAAAAAAAAGTTATAGCCAAATGACCGAAATACAGCTGACCGAATACCGACAACACTGATGTTTAATAAAAATTCAGTTTTTAAAAAAAACTTTCTTTTGCAAAAGCTACAATGGTTGCAGTTTATAAACCAAATTTAAAATTTAATGAAATTATTTGTTCGTATTTAGAGAAAAACATTTACCATTCCTATTATCTATTGTTTAAGCGAAAACAAATAGCTTACACTGAATGATGAAATTGTTAATAACAAGAAGAAAACTAATGAATAAGAAAAAACAGTTTTTTTTAAATTTTGACGAATTTCGCTGATATATCTGTCACTTTAGATCAATGGAATTTTACTTTTTTAGAAAAAATCAATAATTTAAAGCGAAACTTTTTGTGCGACATTCATTTTTTGACGTATTATTATAATTAATGCTTTAACCTACCATACATATTTATCATTCGATTTTTCACATAAGTATAAATTTATTGACCACAATTATCGTCATATGCAGTTTGAATGTTTTCTTTTTCACCAATAAACTTTAACAAAAATAAGGATTTATTTGTTAAAAAACTACTGATGCAAAATAAATGCATTATACTGCTTTAACTTTTAAAAATAGTGAACAGTTACACAATTGAACACGTAATTCTTATGCGTGTCGACAGTTGATGTTCAGTTTTTGATTCACCATAAAGACAATATCGTGAAAAAACATGTGTCATTGATCAGAATAGTAGGTAGCAACATCTCTTTATTTATCTTCTAATTTCTTGGAAGTCAGTTTCCTTTTTTAATCACAAAAGTTAAAAATATTTTTTACCATTCGAAAACTAAAATTTATTTTTGACAAATTTATTGAAATGGCAGTTTTTTTTAATATAAAAAAGCAGGGCATTTGTTTTTGGAAAGACCCAATTAAAGTGATTAATTTTTGCAAATATATGTACAAATGCCAAAAAAGCATAGCAAAAAAGACATGAATTTTTTCATTTCGAGATTCAAGAATTTTCAGAAAACGCCTTCAAGCTTTAAGAAAAAACATTTATCACAACAAAAAAGCAGTGACAAAAAATAGCTTTAAAGTTCAAGATTCTTTTTGTTGTTGTTGCAGAATACAGTTATTGAAAAAAACAATGGTTGTTTTTATCTACGCTTTTTCTCATTATTGGCTATAAATGTTACATTTATGATTTGATTTTTGTAACACTAGAGGTGCCCCCCCCCCCGTCTTCCAGGTAGTCGACTATACGAACGGTAATAGAAATAAACAAGCAATGTAATATAACTGTTTTATGAAATATATGGCTCTTGCTTCACTTTATACAGTAGCCTAACTAAATCACAGTTTTTTTATTCCTTTTTGGTAACATACAGTAAACCACCACAATAGCATTTGTTCTCTTTTTTGTGAATGAAAAATAATGAGGTGACAAACGAACGCTCTCGTTTTAGTTAGAGGATAACAAAATGTGGTTAAAAAAGTATTGGTAATTGAAAAGCAGTTTTCGGATTCAGTTTTTTATCTAAAAAATTTATAATATTTGTTTTCATTGTTTTAATTTAATTTTGTTCAAAAGTCTAACAGTATCAAATTTAAATATACAGTAAAAGAAGAACAGTTACAGTAATTGCTGAAGCAATTCTAAACATTTAATTTGTAAATGAAACATTTTTTTATGCTAATGCATAACATACACATAAAACATGTGTTGATCATAAACAGTTTTTTTCGCAGTTATAACAATTCGTACTTTTTAGACACAATCTAAAAAATAAAAAACGATTTTTTTAATCAAACAAAAATTTGTGATATGGTGAGAAGCTGTTGAATGTTTGAGTTAATGCAAATTTTTCTTTTTTTATGATTAACTTTTTTTGTTTGATTGACCTTGATTAGATTAAACAATTTTCTTAATCGATGTTTTTTCAACTACAGTTTTAGAATTGTTAAAAAAATAATGACAATCATTTCTTTGTGGCACATAGTTAAAATAAAAATATAAATCGTTTCAATCCATCTCAAAATCCGTGGGTGGAAAACGTATTTTAAACGTCAGATGAAAGAAACAATGATCATAACACTTTCATTTTTCTTTAAAACATGTGTTTTTCTTTAATATCTTCCAAGGTGTTTGTGTTTTTTCTTTTTGACGATAATATCTTGTTAAAGTCCCACATTCATATCCATCAAAGCTTGGCGCATGTGATGTATATACTGGTTTATTTAATATACTAGATTGTCCAGCTAGTATTGTACCTGTTGGAAAAGTTATCAAACAAGATATTGATGATTTAAATAATGATCGAATTTTTCCTGTTGAATATAATCTTATTTTGAAAGATATGCGAGCTGGTTGTTCAAAAGATGAAGGCTTACCTGTTACAGTACAAGTTGTAACTCTACCATTCCGTGAAGAATTATGTCTACATGTTATGCAAATGGTTGAATCGTTAGCTGCTAAACATTTTCATTAATATTTTTATTGTGATAATTTAATTTGTGATTTCAACATTTCAGATTACGGTGGCGGGCATTTATTAGTTTTTGTGCGGGAATTAAATGCTTTTGATAATTTATTTCTAATTTGTTTTTAACGATTAACTAGTAAAGATATATTTTAAAAAATAAATACTATTTATTGGTTATTATTCAATTAAAAATCTCTATGCAGTTATATTTTTGCAGTTCTTCTCTTTGTTCTTGTTTTTAAACACACATCATCTAAAGTAATGGAATGCATGTTTTTTGGCTGAAGCTGCAGTAAAGGTTTACCAGTTTGACATATTTTGTACAGTTTCTGTAGAACATTACGAGCAAGCAGTTTTTAAAAAAATAATTTTACGTGTTTTTTTCAGTTGCTTTTATTATTATAGTCGATTCATTCCGTTTGTCGTCAAGAAAAATAAAATTTGTTGACGTTATTTAGTTAAAACTTTTTTGATTGTTTTTCCGTTAACATAAGTCTAAGCAAAAACCACCTACAGTAACTAAATAAAAAATTATTCGTTGAAGCTGCAGTAAACTTTTATTTAGCAGCAAATCTGAGAGAAATGTTGCTGAAATTACCGGCCACATGTGGCCAAAATTCGATGCATGAGCAAGCATAAAAATATTATTTATTATCGTATTTCAGTATAAATACATAGTTGACATGTTTTTGATTGAAGTCGCAGTGAATTTTGTGGAAGGGAAATAATCATCGGTGATTTCAGTTGTTTGACAATAGTAAATTTTAGCTTATTTCATGTTGATGCAGTTTAATAAATAAATAGTTTTTTATTTTACGTGTATCTGTTTCATTAATTTTATAAAAGATATTTTTGCGCAAGTAACTTTTCAAACAGCGAGCCAGACGTTCACAGTTGAATCTGTTTGAGAAAAAATTCTAAAGGGTTTTAAAATATAAAGCTCAATTTCTTTAAATTAAATTATAGTTTTTGCAGCACAAAGATTTTAACGAGGCTTTAAAATTTAAATATATATATAAAATTTCAAGGCAGCAAACAACGAAAAATTAGACTTACAATGCTGCCAGTTTAACTAAACCTATATGGCACGTCAAGTATATAAATTTCAAGGCAGCAAACAACGAAAAAAATTAGACTTACAATGCTGCCAGTTTTAACTATATATATAAATTAATTAACCTATATGACACGTCCACCCAGTTTTAAATGCGCAAAAGTTAAAGCTAAAATTTTAAAGCAAACGAATAATCAAGTGTTGAATGCAAGTTCTTAAACTTCGTGCAAAATCAATAAAGTTCAGTTTTAATTTCTATCAAAATATTCAAACATCTTATCAGTTAAATATCAAGTTTTATTTCCAAAACACGTTGAAAACTTACCTCATAATCATGGCAAGAACTTTTTTGAATCCATTTTTCAACTTCATTATCAACATTTAATGAATCTTTTTCGATTGCTTATGAAAAATCCACAAATTTTTGTGTCACAGAATCAATACCATTCAATGCATAATAAATACATGAAGGATCAAAATGCTTTGAATCTTTGCTCAAATTTGAAAAATCACCAAAACATCAAAGATGAAAGAAAAACATTCGAATTTGTATCACATTCATTTCGACACCGTATTTTTTAACATGAAATAGATTTTCGGCAGCAGTTGGTTCTTGAGGGGGTTGAAAATGGTCAAGCAGTTTTGTTAAATCCGATAGTCGAACCACACCACCAGTTTTTCGAATTTTCGAACATTAAATCTCGACCAGCATGGCCTTTATCAGTATGAACTTCATAAAGTAGTTAAAATAATTTTAATTCTTTAATAATTAATTTCCCTTTGTGTTTAAGTACTTCCACGCCATCTTCTCTTACACATTCATATCTGAAACAAAAAATAAAACATTGCTGTACCATACATATTCTTCTTACCTAGTGGTCCAGTTTTTTTCATTTTTATTCAATTCTTCATTATAATGCTTTTTACGAAATGCATCGTAAGTTTCATAAGACTTAACAGCTAAATTTCTTTTATCGCTTTTCCATGTTGAATATGCAAATTCAAATAATTTACGAAATTTTTCACGATCAGCATGTGATTGAGATGAAGTTTGAGAATCCATAAGAATTTTTCGTAAATGAACAAATAAAAGAAATGACTTTAAAAATAGCAATATATAGGATTTTTTTAATTTATCAATTTATGAAATTCTCACTTATTATGTCACGACGATCGTGAATGAAGAAAGAAATGATAGAAATTAACATATATCTCCCTATAGTAAAACCTCATTTTCTGTATAAAAGCTTTGTTTGTATTGTTTTTGTTTGTCGTTTGTATCATTCTCCATCCTCATGTGAAGTCGTCTAATAAACTCTCTCCTTGTTATGTTTTCGTCGTAACATATTATTTCATTGTTTAAAAGTGTGAAATTCATTCAATTTTGTTATCGAATTAAAATTTTTATTGTAAACTCAAATTCGGCTAGCGAGACTCAAATTCGGCTGAAACTGAAATTCGGCTACAACACATATATGTTTGTTCTGGAACGCTTAACCTATAGTAAAATGACTGACTACAAGTGAACATAGCAATTCAATCTTTCTAAAAATTAACTCAATTTGAAAAATTCTTTTAATTCCATTTACCCAATCATTTCAATATACTTGGTTTTGGGCTTTTCAGTTACGGAAAATCTACCAGTCAATTAAATACTAATATTTGTTTAGAAAACTCGATAATATAGCGTTATTTAAATCCAATTCATTACAAAATTTAGCAGTTACAACATCATGCGCTTTGACTACAACGTAAACCCAAATGGAACAAGCATCGTCAGTTTCAAAATAACTTTCACACACAACAACCCACTATGAAACAGTTCATGGCAGTTAATTAAAATTGACTTGAAAACAACACTGCTAAAAGTAACTTTAATCCACCTTGATAACGGTCAGTTTAAATCAAATTTAAATTGTCCACCCGTTTTTGCAGTTTTATTGACAAATACAATTTCAAAATTTTTCAATTTTATTTTGTTGTTTTTTTCAAATGCAGAGAGAATTTAAATATAATCTTTTTAAATTAGCTTTTACCTAATAACATCGTGGAAAGCAGTGTTTTAATATAAACGGTTTTTTTTGATTACAATATGTAACCTGTTTTTTTTACGTCAACAATAACAAAATATTTTTTAAACAAAATTTAACAGTAATCAGTTTTTTACATAATAGCGTTTAAACAATACATTCCGTCAAAAGAATCCCAGTTTTATAAAACCTAGCCGAAAGAAGCGATGCAAAAGTTTTAATCTTGTTAGCAGCAAAGCTTTTTCATGACATTTGAAAAACTTTAATAAATTTGTGACCTCCTAAAAACTGAAATAGTTTAACAACAATGTCTAACTTAAATTATATTCACCTTAGTAAATAGCTTGAAATCAGTTTCAATATATGATAATTTTAGTTTACAAATACATAAAAGCTGAAACCAACCATCCAATTTGTCATTAATAACAAAATCATGCCATAAACATAGACGTGCTAAAGAAAAGGTTTTAAAAGCATCAACAAAATTTGTAAAACAGTTTTTTTATCAATCCAGAAATTACTATTTCTCGCACGTCTGATATTTGCCAACTGAAAATAGTTTTATGCGCACAAAAAAAGTTAAATCCATCTATACCTGCGTCTCATTCAGTTTAAAACTATCTTTGCCATCAAAAGCCTTTAACAAAATTTTTTATGATTTTTGTGTAAAAAATATTGATGCAAAATTAATTTTAAAGCTTTGCATTTTTAAAACAGGTACAACAATGGAAATGAAAGTTTTGTGCACAGATAAAAAAATAACAGCTGTTAGCAATGGATGCCTATATCGGTAACGACTGAAATACAATTGACATATTTTTCATTCAGTTTCTCAATGCAAACCCCTATATTGTTGCAGCACACGAAGACAATATTAATAAAAAATAATAAGAGTATGTGTTGCAGTTTAGAGTTAAAATGGCTGACAATAGACTTTAACGAAAAGCAGCAGGAATGAGGTTCACTTGCACCTTAAAAAGAAAGAAAGAAAACAAATTAATGAAATAGATAATAAAACTTCTTACCAATGGATTTTTTAAATACAGTTTTTTATATAAATACCTTTTTAAGTTAAACCAAGCTTTAAGTTTTCATCAAATAGTAATGCCAACAAAAAATAAAGAAAAATACAGTTACCGCCAATTCTTCCTCCAAAAAACTGAGGCATTATAAAATACATTTTGTATCCACCTTTATCATTTGTTTTTCGAAAACGCCATTAAACCTAACTAGAAAGAACATTTATCAATGAAAAGAGTAATCTCAAAAATATTTTCCAGTTTGTATCATTAGGAATAGTTTATTTATAATAACGGTCGCTTTCAGCTAAACCACTGTAAGTATCGAGGGGGGGGGGGGGGGGGGGGGGGGGGGGTTTGAATGTAAAAATGTAGTAAACGAGGTATCATGGCAAACCATGTATACCTTATTTTTGTATTGCTATGTTTGATATACTTTATCCTCGTTGGCCCGCGTCAAATATTCAGTTTTAGTTTAAGAAAGTTAAACGACTTCGAGATTTGTAAAAAAATTTAAAGAGGCGCAGGATGATTAACATCCGTATATTAAATCAATTTTGACTTATAATTAGTATTGCTTCGCAGCTACTTACATAAGAATTTTAAGTTTATATTTGTTGGCTTTGATTAACCAAATGAAACTTCTAAATCGTTTATCTAAAAAACACAAGCAAAACCTACATTGATTGCAGTTTATTGACCAAATTTAGATTTTAATAAAAATTATTTCAGCTTATTTGGAGAAAAACACTTACCATTCCTATTAACTACTTTTTTTTCAAAACAAAGAGTTTTCACTTTAAACAAAGCTGAATGATAAATACATTAATAACCAGAAAAAAATTAATGAATAGAAAATAACAGTTTTTTTAAAATTTTGATGAATTTCGTTGATCAGTTTGTTTAGCGAAAATTTACTTTCTCAAAAAAGCAATAATTTAAATAAGAAAATTAAAACTTTTTTGAGACACTTGTTGTGCAATATACAGTTTTAGAATTATTATTATTATACATAAATGCTTTAACCTACCATATATTTTTATCATTCAAATTCCAGCATAGTTACGAATTTTTTAAACATAATTATTGTCTTATGCAGTTTGAAACTTTTCTTTTCCATCAAAAAGCTTTAACAAATATTATGGATTTTTTTTAAAAAAAGTATTTGATGCAAAATAAATATGCAACTGCTTTAATTCTTAAAAAAAGTAAACAGTTTCATAATTAAACATGTCATCGTCATGCATGCCGACAATTTCGAATTTTTTTGTGCAATAAATTTAATATTCAGTTTAGGATTCACTATAAAGATAATATCGAGAAAAAATATTTATCAATTATCAAGAAAGGGGTAACAATATCACTTTATTTATCTTCTAACTTCTTTGAAGTCAGTTTATTCGATCATTTTTTAGCCATAAAAGCTACATGCTTTAAAAGCAATTTTTACGATCCAAAAGCTAAATTTTTTCCCGACCATTAAATCTATTGAAACGACAGTTTTTTTAATATAAAAAAAGTATGACACCATTTAAAGTGATTAATTTTTGCAAATAAATGTTCAAATGTAAAAACAAGCATAGCAAAAAAGACATAAATTTTGTCATTCCTTGATTCAATAATTTTCAGAAAACGCGTTAAAGCTTTTTAAAGAAAAAACATTTGTCACAGCAAAAAAGCAGTAATGACAAAAAAATAGCTTTAAAAATACAAGACCTTTGTTCTCGCAGAATACAGTTATTAAGAAAAACAAAGGCTTTTATTATCTATATTTTATTCTTACTTTTGCCTTTAAATGTAACATAAATTTTTTAAATCTGCCTACTGTGTAACAAAATGGAGTTAATAATGGATAGTAATTTGCAGTTTTTGGATTAATTTTCTAAAAGAAAAAAATTTAAAATAATAGTTTTCAGTGTTTAAATTTAATTTTGCACAAAAGTCTTACAGATTAACTTTAAATATACAAAGAAACACAGATCATAACATTCTTTTTTCTTCAGTGTTTTATTTTGATATCGCAGAGGGTGTTTGTGTTAACGATACTATCTCATTTTTTTAGTAACTCAAGTCCCACATTCATATCCATCAAAGCTCGGTGCAAGTGCCGTCTATACTGGTCTTTTTAATATACTAGATTGTCCAGCTGGTATTGTACCCGTTGGAAAAGTTATTAAAGGGAGCGGGCTCTTTGATACTTTTTCTAAAAAAAGGAAAGGGTGGATCATAGGACTCCTATGATCCACCCTTTTTTTTAGAAAAAGTATCAAAGAGCCCGCTCCCTTTAAGCAAGATATTGATGATTTAAATAATGATCGAATTTTTCTTGTTGGATATAATCTTATTTTGAAAGATATGCGAGCTGGGTGTTCAAAAGATCAAGACTTACCTGTTACAGTACAAGTTGTAACTCTACCATTCCGTGAAGAAATATGTCTACATGTTATGCAAGTGGTTGAATCATTAGCTGCTAAGCATTTTCAATAAATTGTGTTTTAATTTAATTTTAAGATTACGGTGGCGGTAATTAACTTTTTTATCCACTTTTTTAAAGTTACAGCTAAATTTTATTTGTTTGAATCCAGCTCGAAATCCGTAGGTGGAAAACGTATTTTAAACGTTAGGTGGAAGAAACAATGATCATAACACTTTCTTTTTCTTTTACTTTAAAACAATGTTTTAATTTGAACTTAAACAAATACACGTCTAAAATTTGCTATTGAAACAGGTGTGTACTCTTGTTAATTGTCATTAGGAGGAGGAAGTAATAATAAGAATAACCTTACATCAAGAGCATGTTTTATGTGAAAGATTTTTAATATAAAAGCAATGCTGGTTTTAGAAAAAGGTATACATTTTTGGTAAACTCAGCTTTTAATTGTTTGAGTTTTTGAAAAGAAGAAGATGGTTCGTGTTGCTCTTGGTTTAGTATATTTAATTGGAGCTGCTTCAGCATTTGATTTATTTGGATATCAATTATTTGGCAGTGAAGAGAAGCATGGCATGAAACCAACTGGACCACCACCATCTGGACCGCCACCAAGTGGAAAACCATCTGGAGCACCTCCTTCTGGAGCACCACCCTCAGGTGCCCTTCCAAGTGGCCTCCCCCCAACTGGTCGATCAGGCCCACCACCATCTGGACAACCTTCCGGTGCTCCACCAAGTGGTGCACCACCAGCAACTGGAGCCCCAGCACTCCGAGCTAAACGAGCACCAGGTGGAAAAGCACCATGCCCACAAAATGGACCTCAAAATGGTCGTCCCTCAGGCCCACCACCAACTGGTCGTCCTTCTGGACCTCCACCATCTGGGCCACCACCAAGCGGAAGACCATCTGGTGCTCCATCATCTGGTCCACCACCATCCGGTCGTCCATCTGGTGCTCCACCAAGTGGATCACCCCCACCATCTGGTCGACCATCTGGAGCCCCGTCAAGCGGTGCCCCACCAAGTGGACTCCCCCCAACTTCTCAAGCCCCTCCTGCATCAGGTGCTCCACAAGTTCTTCCAGTCAATAACAATCGTCGACCAAAACGTCAAGCTCCATCTGGACCACCACCAAGTGGAAAACCAGCATCTGGTCCAGCCCCCACTGGAAAACCTTCAGGACAAGCATCATCTGGAAAACCATCAGGAGCACCTCCAAGCGGTTTACCACCAACTGGACGCCCATCTGGTGCTCCACCAAGTGGACCTCCACCATCCGGAAAACCTTCTGGTGCACCCAGAGTCTTCTAAAAAAACATTTTCTACATGTTAAAAAATAATTGCTTTGTTTTGCATAAAAAAATTGTTGTTTTGAAAATTGATTTAAAAAATAAAACATCGCATTTATTATATGAAACTTTGTTCACATTCTTAAATCACAAAAAACATCTAAATTTGAGCTTTCATGTTTCTATTAACTAAATTGTGATCAATAATTTAATGATATCTTTAATTTTTTTTTAAACTGTCCAATTTCATTCATTCATTTAACTTTATTAAGTACACTGATACTCGATTATAATACAATTTTGGTAGCTAAAACTGTTGTGGATGATCAGTACCATTTTGTAAAAGACTATATATTTACAAAAACTTGCTAAAGTTATAAAGTAAGTAACAGAAAAAGCCGAAAAATCATGTTATCCTGATGCATCAAAAAAACTAACTGATTGAACATAGCCTGCTTATTTTAAGTGTATAAGCAGGCTATGTTCAATCATTATGCCAACTCAAGAAGAAGCATTGAAAGTGTAATTACCATATCATCACTATCACAAAAAATTTATAAGTGCGAAAACTTTTGCACGCCACTGTAAGTCTCTTATTTTCATCATGTTGGACTTGTTGATTATATATTCAAGAACATTAAACTACAAAAAAAAACTAAAAAAAGTCAAAAACAACAAAAAATTTGTTTCACTGAGGAAAAAATTATTAACATGGAGGAAATACAGCTTAAGCATAAAAGACAGAAGTTTATTTTTTTGTCTGTTTTAAAGGTTTTGATGAACTTCTGCATTTTTAATGATTAAAGTTTATTTTTAAGCATTCTCAACACGACAACAAGATGAGATTTAATAGCGTTTAGTGAACGTTGTTTGAGTTTAATAAAAACTGTAATGCAGCAAATAGAAATTTCTTTTTTTCATTATTAGACTTATTGATAATATCTTCAAAAAATTAAACTACAAAATAAAACTGTCAACGTTGAAAAGTCAAAAACTGGAAAAAGTGTACTTCACTGATGAAAAAATGAATAATACCAGCAATTTGTAAGAGCAATCAACAGTTTAAAACAATGTTATCACTGTTATTGCTATTATAACATTATTCCAAAGTATCTAAAGCTATTTTTCTGGATGCAACATAACTGTTCACGAAAGAAATATATTACCTTCTTTAAAAGACAGAAGTTTATTTTTGAACTTTTAAAACACGCCAAAATTTTTAGAATGATTTGAAAATGAAAACTGAGAAGATATTACGACTTTTGTGCAGGCATAGCAAGTTCCAGAAGTAGTTGAATGAGTCATGCTGCGAATTGTTGATTGTGAAACAACTACTTGTTTGAGAATTAAAAAAAAGATGTCTGGATAAAGTTTTAAAATAAGATTTTTTATAAGGTTATTTTGAATTTAAAAACTGCAAAAAAATGTCTACTTTTTTGCAGTTGGGTAAAACAAGATATAAATAAAACAAGGAAAAGATCCCTCACAAGAAACAGTGAGTTTTTGATATCGAAAAACAAAATTCTGTTTAAAAAATATAGGAAAAGAAGTATGTTTAAAAAATGCAACTGAAACGAAAACCTAAAAAAGATTAAAAGAATAAAAGTAATAAAATATTTGCTTCTTGACTTTAATTAATAGCTTTTTTAACTGAGTAGAATCTTGTACCATATATGGTTTTAAAACTTTTAAATTGCTAAACTTGAGCTTTGAGATTTGCAAATTGATTTTATAATAAACTGCGGCTTGTTGAGATTTGTCATAACAATTTTTATTAGTATCTTGTCAAGTATTGTTATTCATTTACAAAAATTTGTTTAGTAGTTAAAAATGAGATTCAACGAATTCTTAAAATCAAGTTAGGATTATGAAGTGAATTAAGCACTTATTTTAACTGTTTGGGTGTTTGTTCTTTCTTTTTATTGAAAAACACAACGATCACATTTATCTGAAAACAGCTTGATTATGTGTGGCACATTATTAGATTTTAATAGAAATGTTTTTCTACTTTTATAAGTAAAGTTCTTCATCATTGTATGACTCAAAGCTTTGACATCCATTTTTTTCTACGGATTATTAAAAAATTTGTGATAAATCTTTAGTAAAAGAAAACTGAACACATCTTTATTCATCTGCAGATAGTATCATATTTTTTTTGATTTCAAAAGCTGATGTGCTTTTGAAGTCAAAAAAAAACATTTAAAGAATAATTATTGAAATATTGCTAAAATCGATCATATTATTACAAAGACTATTTTATTATCCATTTTCATAAATACAGTGGAGTAAAAACCCTATTATTATATGGTTTTTACTGAAGATGGAAGATTTGGTGTTTGTTTTATGGGTTTAGCTTGTTTTCGGATGTGTTAACTGTTTAATTTTTCGATTTGACATTATTAAAAAAAATTTTGCAATGTTAAAGCTGTGCCAATTTTTTTTTTGTTTTCGCTGAAAAGCTTTTCATAAACCTTGAACCACAAACGCAAGGAGGGAAATACATATTTTTAAGCCGTTTTGTGTTTTTTTTGATTGTGGTGGCTTACAGGTGAAGGCCAGTCCAACTTAGTTCATGGTTTGTTCTTGATTTAGGAATAAGCCAACAAGATAATGTTAAGTGAGTAAAATAATTGTATTCATAAGTGACTTCACCAACAGAATGTTTTATTAGCCTTTGGAAATTTTGGGCCATTGTTTTTAATAACTATGCTTGATTTAAGCATTACTTGATAAAATGTCTTTCCTTGTGATGTTATAGTATTGTTTTGATATTGTAAACAAATTTTAAAGAAAATTTTATAATCCTAACTTTAGTTTTAACTGGTAAACTTCAGGTTAACACAAATTACTGTTATTTTAAAGTGTTCCATATTTTGCCCTTAAATTATTTTATAAAACGGCAATGTTATAATATGATTAAATCCTACTGTCCTGGAAAAAATGGTTATTTGAAAAACTTATCATATTGATAAATGTTTTTTTGGGTAAACTGCGAATAAGGATTGTACAAGGTTTTTTTATACCATATTTAGTTAAAAATAAAAACTCAAATAACGTTTTTTCACGCCCTGGGATTCAAACCTACGAAGACTAGACCGTAGGAGTTTTTCTTGTACAATTTATGCTTGAGGAACTTTCAAAAACTGCAATCTTTGGCTTTGCTTCGTTTTTTAAATTTCTAAAAAAACCGTTGGTAATGTTGTGTGTCGATTTATATAAAAACCAAAATGTTTGATAACAGAACCGTTTTTACTTTTTTTTGTGAAAATAGTAAGACGTATAAAGTCTGCCATTTATAAAAAGTAGACAACTGAAAGTTTATTTAATGCTAATGAACAAATGATTTTAAAAAAAATCATTTGTTCATTAGAGATCTTTTTATGTAAAACTGAATCCATATGAGTATTTTTATTTTTTTTATAAATTGCCCAAAGGCAAATTTTTAAAACTGTAGGACCATTCAAAAAAAAGTTTTACAAGGAGAAAATTTTTATGCCATGTTTTTGTAATACGTTTCAGCAATTTTGATGTTTTGTTTTAACTGCCCAGATGTTTTGGTCGCCATTATTTTGAAATGTGTTAAAGACTGCTTTTTTAAATTTGTATGTTTCGATACAACTTTCTCCAAAAAGCAGTTTTTTGAATATGGAAACGGTAAAAGTAGTAATTTTTATTGTTTTTAATTTCTTCAGTTTTATCTTTAGAAAAACTAATTCATCTAAAAAATCTTCTCAAAAATCTTGCCCAGATGTTTTTTTGAATTTTAAAATCTGGTATCTCCAAAACGATTTCGCTTCCTTTTTTTTTCAGTTTTGTCATAATTTTTTAAACTGTATATAATTATTTCCTGGGTTCTTTGATAGAAGAATTTAAGATAATTGATCAATCCTGATTTCTAATGTAAAAAGCAGAAACGTAAAAACACTATTGGTTAATAGCAAGATAATTTATACTGGCTAAATTTGTTTTTAATGTAAGTGTTAATTTACTAAAGTGAAGCATTTCTGCTGACTAAGAAATTAAGCTGTTTATCGCAATAATTTCGAAATTTAAAATTACCTTATTGAAGTAATCCTTTTTTTGCCATAACTAACAAAAGGCAATGTTCTAAGATACGGAAGTATGATAACTTGTCAATCTGTGAAAGTGCATTCCAGCATATAGCTTTTGCTTAGAGCCTCTTTTTAAACATTAAACTGTTCCCTTCACATTTTCCATCCAGCTTGTTTTCTTGTCTACTTTTTCTTAAACTTGTTTAAACTGGGATCATTCCTTCTCTTTTTTTGTAAACGATTTATAATAATTCTTGCAAAATTTATCACTCATTTTTTTAAAAGCTGCGGCTTTTATAATCTATCTGTCTATGGTTAAAACTTGGGTAAATTGATATCACTAATTTTTCAATTTACTAAAAGTTTTAAAAAAGAGAGCTCAACTTTTTGTTTAAAAAACCTGTGATAATGGAAATTTTAGGTTGTCTTTATTAACATATGATTTCAGTATTACTTTATGGAATTAACTGTTATTCATATTTTCTCTCAGTTAATAAATTTTATGAGATCTGTTAAAACTGTAGATGTATTTGCTGCTTTTATTAACTTTAAATTTAGCTTTTACTGCTTTTATTAAAACTCATAATCACATAAATTCCTAGCTTTAAAATGTCATAATATTTTTATTTAAAACTGTTACAATACTTTGCATCATTACTCGCTAGCTCAAAACTGGATCACGATAAATTCAACTTCATCTTTTTAAAAAACATGGTCAATAGCTGCGGCAAGGGGGCACAAACGTTTTGTCAGGAGACAACACTAAATGCGAAAAAGGTCTTGTAGTTAGTTTTAAGTAATATTCTTTTGATAACTATTTACGGCAAATAAAAAGTGTTGCTAAATCCATCATCAAAGAATAAGGATGTTTTGCCTAATTTTAATAAATATTTATAATTATTTTAGAATTTCATAAATAAACTGGACGGGCTGTTGGAGTTGTTTAATATTGCAAATAATTTATAACACTGTTTTATTTTTTTTTTTTTTAGGTTTTAAATTTTAAACTGATCTCCATTTTAAAGTTTCTATTTATAAACGATGTGTATTAAATTTGTTACATTTAAATCCGGAAATTAATGATATAAATAATTAAAAACTCGCATAAATTTTTTTTTGCATTATGATATTGCTTAAATGACTTTGACCCAATATCTTGGTATTAAACGGTTAAACAGGTTTTTGTTGAACATATGAAATTAACTTGTTCAAGGCTTACAACTAACAAATTTGAAATTGGAGCAGCTAAAGAATAAATGACACGATAACTGCAACTTTCCAATTTATTATTTATCTATAACTGTTGATAAATCAGATATAATATTGAACTGAACGCTATTTGCTTGATGGTTTTGTGGAAATGGAAACTATATTTAATAAAAAAACACCCCAAAATTCGACTTGTTATTAACAACAGATCTGGTTGTTCTAAGCAATGCGAAAAATTAAATTTAAAACTTGCAGCATAAAGGTGACATTTTGTTTAAATGATTTCCTGTTTTCTGTTTTCGTATTTTTCAATAATATAATAAATAATTTTTTTAAAAATGAAGCATATCCCTGAAAAATTATTTTAAGCTGAGATTTGCTTTACAAGAATTTACATTTTTGAAGATTAAACTGCCATTTTCTTGATATTATTCAGAAATTTTACTTTATTTTTGTTTCATCTATTCGTAAGTACTATTATTATTCATTTGTTACTAGTAAATAATGATTAACTTTGTCGCGAAAAAAAGTTGAACTTTAAGGTGCGACAATAATAATATTAACAGATTTTAATTAAATTATTAAAAAGCTTACGAATAAAACTGAACACGATATCAATTAATATACCTTATTATTTGTTAGTATTTCTACGTGAAAAAATGTACTTGTTTTTTAACTGGCTTTTCTCTTCTATCGGTTTTGTTTTTATTTTGCCCCAACAAAATGCTATTGTAAACAATCGATCAAATAGTAGCCTTTTTAAACTGTATCTCAAATGCTTGAGTTAACTCAGAGATTGCTTTGTCGTTTAAAAGATATACAAAAGACTATATTTAATAGCAGATTTTTATGTTTTGAAAAAAAATTGAAACAATTATATCACACAAAGTGAAGTAACTTAAATATATTTTTATTATAGTTTAACTGGCATACTGAGTTACACGGGAATACCTTTGAAATAAATGCTCATCAAAACTGACTTTTCCACCGTTTTCACATTTTTAAAACATAAAGACTTTTTGGTTAAATTGATATCATTATTTTTTTTAAAATACAAACAGTAAAAACAACGAGTATGATTTTTTGTTTAAAAAACTGTGAGAAAAAAATTTTGGGCCATTGTTTTTAATAACTATGCTTGATTTAAGCATTAATTGATAAACTGTCTTTTCTTGTGATGTTATAGTATTGTTTTGATATTGTAAACAAATTTTAAAGAAAATTTTATAATCCTAACTTTAGTTTTAACTGGTAAACTTCAGGTTAACACAAATCACTGTTATTTTAAAGTGTTCCATATTTTGCCCTTAAATTATTTTATAAAACGGCAATGTTATAATATGATTAAATCCTACTGTCCTGGAAAAAATGGTTATTTGAAAAACTTATCATATTCATAAATGTTTTTTTGGGTAAACTGCGAATAAGGATTGTACAAGGTTTTTTTATACCATATTTAGTTAAAAATAAAAACTCAAATAACGTTTTTTCACGCCCTGGGATTAAAACCTACGAAGACTAGACCGTAGGAGTTTTTCTTGTACAATTTATGCTTGAGGAACTTTCAAAAACTGCAATCTTTGGCTTTGCTTCGTAAATTTCTAAAAAAACTGTTGGTAATGTTGTGTGTCGGTTTAATATAAAAACCAAAATGTTTGATAACAGAACCGTTATTATTTTTTTTGTGAAAATGGTAAGTGTATAAAGGCTGCTATTTATAAAAAGTAGACGGCTGAAAAAAATTGCAGTAGCCAAACGGTAATAATATTTTCGTCCTAAAATGTGCTATGGAATATGTCAATATATTGACTGGTTTATCGCATACAACATGGCATGCATGAAAGTAAAATTCATTAATGAAACAGTTTCGTGAGTCAGAACTCCCGACACGAAAACTTTCGAGAGGTCATACTGTAGGGTCGAAATTGTCTTGGACCAAGGTATATATCCCCCCATGCCTTGGGTCTTCACAGCCCTTTCCCTTTGTTTAAAACTTGAATTGCATTTTTTTTTGCACACCCTGTAAATAAATTATTTTTTATAATAAAAGCAAAGTTTTAATTGAAAAACAACAAAAGTAGATGCAATGAAAATCACATCGTTGTACTTTTAATTTCATGTTTAACTGTGAGAAGCATTTTTATATTTATATATCAGTTAAGCAATTTTCCTTAAATTGTAAGCAAATCTACAACTGATTAGTTCGTTCAAGAGATGACAACTAATTGTCAATGTTGCGGAGATTTAGAGCAATCGGTTGTAATCCCACAACAAAGTATAAATATTAAACATTTTTTTAAACCAACAAAAAATAATAGATGAGAGTGAGCAAGTGCTCTGCAGAGAATGTAAAACACAATTATAAGAGAAAAAAGGCGATCTATCGAGCTTTTATTAGGAGTATGCAAGTTTAATAGACTTGCATACCCCTAGCTTTTATACTCAATTTGGCTGCTTAGGCTGAGCATTAGGAAAATACAATAGAAAGGAAAACAAACAAAGAAGTGTTAAGAAAAATCAAACAGGAACAAAATGTCAAAACAATAAAAGAAAGAGAAAGGAAATCTGACGGCAGATTATACGATAGAATTTGACAACAGATAAATTTGACATCAGATCAAGAGAATCGCGGAATCTCCGCGACAGTCAAATGAAAGAAAAGAAAAAGTGTTCTCTGCCGCTCCCTACATATAACCCACTTTTTTAAAAAGACAAATTAATTTTTATATTAAACTGCGTTTTTCTTATAAATTACAAAGCAGAAACAGCTTGGAGATAATTGATAAGAGAATTGTATCTATCTCCATTGCACTATATTTGTAACTGTTTATTGATAAATTGTTTTATATTATACGTAATAACTGAATGCTGTTTGTTTTGTGATTTTAGAAGCTATAAACTCTATTTAATAAAGAAAAGCAGGCACTGCAAGGGCTCAATGTTCTGTTTTTTTATTAACAATTTAGAGAAATCTGTATGTTTAAGCTATATAAAAAATAAACTGGCAGCAAAATAATTACCATTTTGCTTAAACGACTTCTTTTGCTTTAATAAAATAATAAATAACTTTTTAAAACATATCCCTTTATTATAGTAGTGGTTTTAACTGCGACATTACAGTAGATGCAAAAAATCACATCTTTGTCGTTTCAATTTCATTTTTAACAGGAAATAATTTTATTCGTTAGGGAATTATTTTTAAATTATAAGCAAATTTCAAACTGTTCAATACGTTCACGAGATTACAATCAATGGGCTATAAAACTTTTATACTGATGTCTCACTTTGATCAGCTCATGTTTAAAACAAAATTGTAAAAACTAGGACGTTCTTATCGTTGCTCTAATATTTGTTGGAATGTTAATAAAAATGCATTGTTTTGCATAAAAAAATTGCTGTTTTAAAAAAACTGATAGAAAAAATAAAACATCGCATTTATTGTTCACATTCGTATATCACAAAAAAACAAATAAATTTAAACGTTCATCTTTCTGTGAACTACATTGTGATCAATAATTTACTGCTATAAAATGTTTAGTATTTTTTAAACTGTCCAATGTCATTTAGTCATTTAACTTTATCAAGTATATACTGATAATAGATTATAGTTTCTGCAGTTAAAACTGTTGTTGGGATCAATATTTTAATTAACATAATATTTAATAAACCAAATGTATTCACGTCTACTAGATTAGTTGATTTGATTACAAAATTATTGTTGTTATTGGATAAACTGCAATCCATGTATCTGTAATACAAAATATCACAAAATTCTTTCAGCATAAAAAATATAAAAAAAATAGCATGATAAAATAATATGAAACAACTGAAACAAAAATGCAGTCGTTCATTTTCTTCGCGTATAATATATAACGCTGTTTTTCTCAAAATCGAGTACCCTTGTTCAACTCGATTTTTTTAAAATGATCGAATCGACTTGAAACCTTCAAGAATATGTTAAATAGATCCAAAAACATAAAAAAAATTGGTTTCAGGTCACTACAGTATCCCGGACCCGAGATACCGTAACCCCCTTACCGTATACTAAGAAAAATCGAAAATGTCGGATACCTCAAATTTTTATGATTGGAATCGATTAAGGGACTCAAAATGAGTCTAAAATTATAATTTCACAATTTTTGGACATCTACATCTGAAACGGCATCAACTTGAAATTTCAAAAAATTTTCATGTACAATTTAGTTTCAGTGACCCGGAACTTTTGATATTCTTAATAGTTGGACAATTATATGAGGTATAAGATGGTATATGACTCATTTAAAAAAAAGCGGGGGAACACGGTATTTTTGACGAAATACTGCTAAAAACAACATCTCCAGCATCATGTCGGAGGTTCTACAACTGATTGCAGTAAAAATAACACATATTTATGAGACCATGTAGTAATAATGTCATAAACAAACGTTTTTTAACTGGCAAACAAGAGAAGATGCTACTTTTACATTTCAAAAATTTTACTTATAATTCTTTTTGTGAATTTATTTATCTTTACAAAAAACTGGTTCATAATATCACCATCAAAAATTTAAACCATACTAATGTGAAATGTGTTTGACAGTGTCGGAATGTTAATGTTGGGAACAACAACTTGATATATAACTGCCGAATTGGAACACATTTCGCTATTTTATTTTAACTATTTTGCTTACGAACAACAACTCTATTCAAACAATTACACTAAACTGTTTCGTGATAACGTCTAAGATTTTAGCCATACTAATAGAAACGACAGCGTTACTAGAAACAATGAAAGCTTGCATGCTTGAGAGGATTTTATTAACATGAATTTGGCTGTAAGAAGATTAATTAACGGTTTGATATGAAACGTTGTTATTACTGCATTTAATTTAAGAACTTGTAAAAGTTTTGCAACTGTCGTGGTGTTTGTTTTTTAAAAATTATGTTTATGCTTTCAATGCCATTTTTTGGATGCAACAAAACAAACTTTTCTAACATTTATAAATGAACTTGTGTATTTTTTAATAACTGAAGTTTATTTTTGAGCTTTACCAACTCGCAATGTCAACCAGCAACAAGATGAAATTTAAAAGTGTTTGTGAATGTTTTTTTTTAAATTTGATAAAAACTGTAATGTAGCAAATTTCTTATTTTCATTGTGTTGGACTTATTGATAATATCTACAAGAAACTAATCTATCAAGATAAAACTGGCAAAGTTGAAATGTCAAAAACTGTAAAAACATATGGAAAACTTCACTGATGGGAAAATTAGTAATACAAACTGGCGGGAATGAACGATTTGAAATAATGTTATCACTGTTGTGTCATTGTTTTTGTTATTATAGCATTATTTGGAAGAGGAACAAAAAAACATAACTGTCCAAAACTATGATTTTATACAACATAGAAAAAATATTATGGAAACTGTTATTATGACGATAATTTTAACTAGTGTGTGTTTTCAATAATTATTAGGTTATTTTTAATTTAAAAACTGCAATGAAAGGTTAAATATAATCTCATGAATTTTTTTGTTATCAAAAAAATATAAAGGAAAAGAAGTATGTTTAAAAAAATTTTTGCCATGTTTTTGTAACACATTTCATCAATTAGGATGTTGTATTTTAACTGAGTTGCAGATAACGATGCATTTTTTTAAAGTTGCTGTTATAGACTGCTTTTTTAAAGTTGTAAATGTTGTTAAAGCTTTCTCCGAAAAGCACTTTTTTGAATTTGGAAACGGTGAAATAACTGACATCACTTTTGAAAAATATTTTTAATTTCTTTTATCACCACAATCCACTGATAAGTCATTTAAAAAATCTTCTCAAAACGCTTACACAAATGTTGATTGGATTTTAAGAACTGTCATCTCCAAAAGGACTTTGCTTTATTTCTCTTACGATTTTGTCAGCAATTTTTAAAATGTAAATAGTTATTTCCTGGTTTTTTGAAGAATTTAAGTTGTTGGATAATAACTGTTCAATCTTGATTTCTGTTGTAAAAATTTGAGACGTTAAGACTGTTATTGGTGAGACAGTACTTTATGCAAACTGTAATTGTTTTTAATGTTGAAGCATTTATACTGAAAAAAATTTAAACTTTATCGATCACAATAATTTTGAAAATAAAAATGATCATTTTTTTTAATATAACTGAGTCAATTTGTCAATCTGTGAAAGTTCATTCCAGCTTATAGCTTTTGCTGAGAATCGCTTTTTGAGCATTAAACTGTTCCTTACTTACTAATGGGAGTTATAAGCTTTAATTACATTTTTATACTAATATTAACTGTAGATTTGTAAGTAGGCTTTATTGATTTACATTGGTTTCATTTTCAACCTTATTACACACCCCTCTGCAACTGTTGTTTTTAATTAAACTTTCAAATTTGAAGCTACCGTTGCTTTGCTTGAATTTGAGGTTTTCAAATTCAATATTTATAATAAACTGCTGCGCCATAATCAATAATTGTAAATCTTATTATGGTTGAAAACACTGGTAGATCTTTATCACTAATTTTATACTTTACAAAAGGCACAAACTGAGAGATACATTTATACGGAAAACATTGGATTCAAGGCTTGGAAGTTGAGTCAAAATAGGCCGCAGTCAGTCAACACAACAGCCCATTTGTTGGACGCGATCTGTTGGCAACAACTTTTTTCTTTTTCTGTTGTGTGCAGCCGGACGCACAACACAAAAGTTGGCTGCGAGGTTGTTGGCCGCAACAAAAAAAAAGTTTTGCTTGATCACTAAATTGTTGTGGCCGATCACTTTTGTCTGTCAGCTGCGTGTGTCTCTCTCTTTTTTAGAGAGGAAAAAGCATTCTTTTTTCTTCAAAAAACTGATCAACCGCAACAGTTTAGTGATCAAGCAAAACTTTTTTTTGTTGCGGCCAACAAACGAAAAAAAAATGTGATGGCCAGTCAACAAAAAAAGAAAAACTGTTGTGGCTGATCCTGTCGCTTGCAACAAAAGTTGTGCGCAACATTTTTTTTTGTGTTGCGTGTGATCGTTAGTCGGTCATTTCCAAGCCTTGATTGGATTAATAGAAGTAAAAAAATATATTACGTAAACACAAACTTTTACGCTTGAGTTGATTGCTAATGTAAACTGGATGTTGGATGAACAATAAACGGTTTGGTATGAAAAGTTGGTATTACTGCTTAATAATTTTAAAACTATGTCTTGTTGTCGCTTTTGTTTTTTAAAAATTATTTTTAAGCTTGCAATTCTATTTTTGGATGTAACGTAACTGATCCGTATATTAAGTATTTTTAACATTTGCAAATGAACTTCTGCATTTTTAATAATTGAAGGTATAAAAACATTAATTTTATAACTATAAAATTCTTACGTTTACTATGTTGGACCTATTGATAATATCTTCAAAAAATTAAACTATAAAATAAAGCTGACAATTTTTTACTAAAATAAAGGAAAAGAAAAATGTTAAAGAAATGCAACAGAAACCAATCAATAAAATCAGATTTTAAATAATTTCTAATTGCATTGTGAGTGTTTGAATTTTTTTACATCATTAATGTTATTAAAGTTTTTATATGATCGTAAATATAACTGATCATTGGTACAGTTTTTTGCTTTTTAAACTTAATCTTTGTTTTGGTTATTATTCTAGATCGAAGTTATGCTACGAGGATATTTCGTTAGCAAAATAAATTAACTTTTTGAGTCATATCTGGCACTCACCTTAAAAGTGACAAAGCACGGAAGAATGAATGGAAACATATGTGTTGGCATTTAACCTTCCTTGATAAGCACTTGTATTGAAAGATAAAACGTAAACACTCAATGTTTTTGTTTTTATTTAGATTTTTCAAAACTGAAATTAGGTGAAGGAAAAATATTAACTGATATTTTAAACTGTGAACGACTTGGATACAAGTTTCTAGGCAATATTACTGATAAAATGTTTTTAGAATTTTAAAACTGATAGAAATCGTGTAATAATAAATTTGCTCAGAACTTTTGTAATTTTTTATTAGGCAGTATAAAGTTAGGTTTGTTATGTATGAATTAATTGTTTAAGCTTTGGCTAAATTATTCATACATTGTTTACGTTAAAATATAAAAACGTTAAAAGAGACTCCAACATAAATGATAAAGTCGTAAATTGTCAAAAAGATACGTGATTTTTATTGAAGTTATTAAAAAATTTGTGATGATAACTGAACATTTCTTCAATAATTCGCAGATAATATCATATTTGCAGATATTCTTGCTAATTTTTGTTAGAAAAAACTAAAATCCAATGTTTTGAAGCTCATATAATTTTGAAACCAAAAAGAACATTAGAAAAGGGCTTATTGAATTATTATTTGACACTGTTTTTTTCCAAGATTTCAAATTAATCTAATCTTATTAATACAAAGACTATTTTGTTTTCATCTTTCATAACAAGATTCTTTAAATTTTTTAACTGTTCCAAGCAATAATATCCTATGAAAGGTAAAAATCATAAACTTTATCTTTTTGCACATGCAAACGTTAAAAGAACTGAACGCAACTTTAAGTTTTTAAGTTACTTTTTAATAGCACAAACTGTCACCAGTTATCTTATTTTATTGCGAACAGTAAAAAATCTACAGAAAATGATAAACTTTTTTTGATCATGCAAGTATTTTGTTTTAACTGGTTTGCTTTGTAGAAACACAAAACTTAGTTGCTCTCTTTTCCTTTGCAAAAAAGTTGCGCGCGCGTTTTTTTTTTCAAAAAAAGAGCTTCTTTTCTTTGAAAAATATAAGGGAAAAAGCAGTTTTTATTATAGGAAAACTTTTCGGCCCTATTCTGCGCTATTTATTTTTTTATTAATCGATGTAAAATTTAATTCTGCATCGAATGTATACAGTCATTAGTTGGAAGACGGTGGAAGGATGGGTCATTTAGACTAAAAACGAAAGAATATGCCAATTTTGAGATGTGTCACAGAGAAAATTGTTTTCGAAAGTTAGATTTTCGGATTCCTCGTAAAAAATTATCTATATAAACTAAGAAAAATAAGCAGATGCAACAAAGATCCTTTTTTTTTAAATTAAAACCTCATTTCCTAAAGAAAATGAGAGGAACACTCACGTTTGAGTCGCATCGTGCACATCGCTAAACGTAATCTACGAAAAAATTCTAGTTCTTTAAAAAATCTTTTTTAAACTTTAAATTATTAAACTGGTTTTGAAATAGTTTGTGTGGCAAAAGTTTGTTGGTTAGACTTCTTCTTTTTATATAAACTGTCACACAATAAGGGAGTGTCCAGAAATCGCGGGACCAAAAAATCGTGATTTTTGAACCCCTCCCCCCCCCTCTGTAACCAAAGATCAAAGCGTTTTGCCGACAATATCAAAGCCGGGTGGCCATTTGGCTAACCCCCTCCCCCCATCCTCTTGATCACGTGATTTCTGGACAATCCCTAACAGTCATGGAAAAAATAAGCTAATTTTGACTTCATTATAGTCTGAAGAAAATATTATTGTATCTAAAACTGCAGTGTTGGTGACAGTGTTTATAAACAGCAACTTCTCTGTTTTCTACAAGATATATTTTTCTTTATAGCTTTTTGAGGATATTAACTGTTATAGGAAAAATTATTTCGTCGGCCGCATAGTCGACTGGTCTAGGGCGCCCATGACTCACCCAAGAACTGTAAGCTCCCCGCTGGTTCGAGTCGCCTGCAAGGCCAGTTTAAAAATGATTATGCGCGTCCGTCCTCGGTCGGTCCCCGAGCTCAATTCCGTCTTCCACCTCATGGGTAGTGGTTAAGGCAGTGGCTAGTTATCCACATGAAACTTTTAACTTTTTTTTTTTTTTAAATATTTCTTTAATAATATTGGGTTGTCCAATAAGTCTTGTCACTTATTTAACTGGCACGTATTTTAAAACTATTTGAAACAGTTTTTATGACTCCAAATTATACTAATCGACTCAAAAATTATTAAATTTTACTTCTAAAGAGTTTCTCATGCAATTCCAAAAAAAATATTAGAAACATTTCTTTAAAATAAACAAAATTTGATCAATTTACAGTAATAGGCTTTGAAAACTCTAGAAGATTCCAGAATGCTCGAGAAAATTCCAAAACTTATAAATTATGTTAGGACAATGTCCTGACTACCCACACATGCTATTTTTTTTTCGTCACGAAAATCCCTCAGAATTCCATGAAAATTCCGGATATCCCAAAAACCAATCCGGCACCCTTCACACAATCCCTGAGGCTACCTCCATCGTCACCTGTTTGACTGGCTGGCATTAGTTCCAAAATTCTAGCCAGTCAAACAGGTGACAAGACTTATTGGACAAACCAATATTAATACAGGGAAATAAAAAGTTTAAGTATACTGTACCAGTTATAATATCTCTAACTAACTTGCCTCATGTAAAATTTTCGAATTCAGTTTAAAAGTAATAAATGTGGATAATTATATGGTTCTAGTAATAAATTACAGTTTTTTTCTCCAAATACAACTAATTTCTCCACAATATGATCTTGGATATTACGGTGTTACCAAAACTCTATAATCATCATATTGTAGCAACATTATAATCCCATAGTGTTGCACATATTAACTTTGATTGAAGACACAGTTTAATTTTTTGAATATTATAGTGATGGTGTAAAATAATTTTTTGGATCTGCATTTAAAGAGAGTATAAAAAAATGAGTGATACTGGAATGCAGTTTATAGACTGTTTATTAATAACAAGAAAGAACAGTTTAAGTTCGAGCTATGCAGTTAATTCAGTTCTAAAAAAACAGTTGTACTACACATTACATTAATTAATAAAAACCTGCTGTTTTTTATTATTTTGATGATGATTTTACAGTTAATTCTGTTTTAAAAATAACAATTTATAATTGAATTTGCTATAATCATATGGACAGTAAAAAAAGTGCTCATATTACTGTTGTACACATATAAATTTTATGGAAAAATTCCTACAATTTATTTGAGAGCTAAAAACTATGATATGTCAAGGATAAATACTGTTTTCGACTTTGAAACATTTTTAATTTTTTTATATCAGTTTTTAAACCTTTTGCCAACAAGATGTTCTTCTTTAAGAGAAGCACAGAATTAACCCTTTTCTTTTTTCTTTAAGGAATTTTAATTAACGCATCTCTCTTTTTCTCACTATGAAACAAATAAGGTTAGAACTTTCAGCGCCAGTTTCAACACTGACAAAAATTTACTGAATAGTTTTAATAACTTTTATTTAGCTTAAATATAAGCAACTTTTCTACGTGAATTGGTAACAGTTTTAAAATTTCATCAAAAATGTTTTGACAAAAGTAAAGCAAAAAATTATTTTGTTTCAAAATTGAAAATTAATTATCAGTATAAAAATTGTTTCTCATTATGCATTGTATTATAAATCAAAAATATTAATTTGCCAGGTATCAGTTTTAGAATATTTTCAGAGATTTTCTGACAACAGTAGAGCAAAGAATTTTTCCGCTTTAAAATTGAAAGTGGAGCAGTGTTTTTAATGAAACAAAAAGTTGATTAAACTTTTCATTTATTACGATTATCAGTTTTAATATCTTATGAAAATTGCGTTAAAATTATTTATTACAGCAATGTTTTTGCTTTAATAGATTTCAGTTTTATTCAAAGAAAAACTTTGAACCTAACCGCATTATTAAACCCATAATTAACGAAAATTGAAAAAAAACTATATTTTTTGTGTTTTCCATTACACGTTCTCCTTCAGTTAAATATTAAAATAAATAAAGCACAACAGCTTTTTTTCTTTCCCTGACTCACATGGGAAATGTATGTACCCTCTTGCCCGTCAGGGCATCCCCGATAGTACCCCAAACCCCCCAATATGAAAAAAACAATTTGAAGTCTTTTTTTTTAATTCCAGAAATCAATGTATTACATTGAGAAAATGCCGTGATAAATTCATCACTGCTAGTGACGAAAAAACCCTCACCGGTGATGATATCGTCACTGAAGCGTCACTATCTGTGATGAATGCATCACTGATGCATCACTGGTGAAGTTTTTTTCGTCACGGCTTTTTCTGAGTGTATAAGACAAATAAGAAATATTATAGTGTTCCAAAAAAAATAATATGCATAGAAAAGTCATTTACACTATATCAATCGCAGTTTTTATGGTATTACAAAAGAAGTCCATTTCAGTTATCAAACACCGCATCTCTAATTTCAGTATAAGCTATAAAAATAAAAATATTTTTATTAGTGTGCCGAAACTTTACGCTCAACTTTAATAATATACCAACAGTAATAATCCTTATATTTTTTAATAATCTTATACCGAATTTTTAAAAAGATATAGAGAGGGAGCGAAGAAGCTGACAAATTGTCATACAATCTTTATTTAATTTACGGTAATTCAAAAAAATAAACAGTAAATACAACCAAGATAAATGATTTTTGTTAGCAATATATTTACTATTCTAATTATCAAACATCTTATATATGTGTCAGTTAAAACTATAAAAAACAAAACAAAATATAGCAATCATATGTCAAAAATCGCATTCAACTTTAAAAAAAAGATAGAACTTATAAACTGCTTCAACGAAGAAGCGAACAGTAAAATATATTTTTAGAAGAAGCTTAATTCAGTATAAGCTTTCAGATATTGGTAAAATATTATATATCAATATGTTCGAAAATTGCTCAGTTTACGACAAAAATATTATTTTGATTAGTCCAATTTGTTTTTTAAAAAAGTTTGGATTTTTACTGTTTAAATTAATTAACAAATTGCATTTGTTTTCACAATTTCTTCGTTATTTTTTCCTTGCTTGCTTCTTCTTTTAACAAGCCTTCTTTCCGTTTTGGCGGGATTTGATACCTTCTCATTTTTTATTTTGGAATCATTCTGCCCTTTTCGTTGGTTAACACAAAATTTTTCATTTTTTTAAAGCTTAAAAGCTTGAAATATAAACTTCTGGTAATCAAATGGGTAACAGCTGTGAACTAAACAGATCATTTTTTGTGAATATTCGCAGTCATTTTTTTTCTTTCAACTTAAGCTGATCAATTCAGTTAAAATTTATAAATACAAATGTTAAATTTTATTCTTACATTTTTTGAAAACCAAAATGACTGAAGTCAGCAGTGTTGCCGTGCCACCGCCACCGGATGCACAAATCGCCACCGCCACCGCCACCGAAAATTTGAATTTTGAGTAAAAAATTGACAAATTTGACTTAATTTTCATAAATTCTTCTCTTAACATTTCATTTAATCTTTATAAATAGTTAACTAAGCAGTTAACAGTAAATTAACATCAATTTGAAAAACCCTATTTTTACTTCTATAAATCGCAGCCGGTGGCGGTGGCGGAGGCGGTGGCGATTTTTTTGAAAATCGGAAACACTGGAAGTCAGTTAATAACAAAAAAATTCCATGAATTTTATTCCAGTTTCTATTATATTTTTTTATTTCTATTAATCCAAGGTTTTTCTTTGTCTTTCATTAAGCCTACATGGGTTCCAGCTAGCGTCAATCGGCAATTTACAGTTTAAAGAATAAAAAATAGTACTTTAAAACGTTCACAGAATTAATGCTGTTTTAAACATAACAATTACAAATACAGTTTTAACACACAAAAACCGTAGTGCCATCTATCACTTACCTCATCAATTAAAAAACCCATTTATATGCTCGAAAATTATTTTAATTTCGCTTAACAGTTTAAAACCTTAAAAAATAATTTTTCCTATAACAGTTAATATCCTCAAAAAGCTATAAAGAAAAATATATCTTGTAGAAAACAGAGAAGTTGCTGTTTATAAACACTGTCACCAACACTGCAGTTTTAGATACAATAATATTTTCTTCAGACTATAATGAAGTCAAAATTAGCTTATTTTTTCCATGACTGTTAGGGATTGTCCAGAAATCACGTGATCAAGAGGATGGGGGGAGGGGGTTAGCCAAATGGCCACCCGGCTTTGATATTGTCGGCAAAACGCTTTGATCTTTGGTTACAGAGGGGGGGGGGGGGGGGGGGGGGAGGGGTTCAAAAATCACGATTTTTTGGTCCCGCGATTTCTGGACACTCCCTTATTGTGTGACAGTTTATATAAAAAGAAGAAGTCTAACCAACAAACTTTTGCCACACAAACTATTTCAAAACCAGTTTAATAATTTAAAGTTTAAAAAAGATTTTTTAAAGAACTAGAATTTTTTCGTAGATTACGTTTAGCGATGTGCACGATGCGACTCAAACGTGAGTGTTCCTCTCATTTTCTTTAGGAAATGAGGTTTTAATTTAAAAAAAAAGGATCTTTGTTGCATCTGCTTATTTTTCTTAGTTTATATAGATAATTTTTTACGAGGAATCCGAAAATCTAACTTTCGAAAACAATTTTCTCTGTGACACATCTCAAAATTGGCATATTCTTTCGTTTTTAGTCTAAATGACCCATCCTTCCACCGTCTTCCAACTAATGACTGTATACATTCGATGCAGAATTAAATTTTACATCGATTAATAAAAAAATAAATAGCGCAGAATAGGGCCGAAAAGTTTTCCTATAATAAAAACTGCTTTTTCCCTTATATTTTTCAAAGAAAAGAAGCTCTTTTTTTGAAAAAAAAAACGCGCGCGCAACTTTTTTGCAAAGGAAAAGAGAGCAACTAAGTTTTGTGTTTCTACAAAGCAAACCAGTTAAAACAAAATACTTGCATGATCAAAAAAAGTTTATCATTTTCTGTAGATTTTTTACTGTTCGCAATAAAATAAGATAACTGGTGACAGTTTGTGCTATTAAAAAGTAACTTAAAAACTTAAAGTTGCGTTCAGTTCTTTTAACGTTTGCATGTGCAAAAAGATAAAGTTTATGATTTTTACCTTTCATAGGATATTATTGCTTGGAACAGTTAAAAAATTTAAAGAATCTTGTTATGAAAGATGAAAACAAAATAGTCTTTGTATTAATAAGATTAGATTAATTTGAAATCTTGGAAAAAAACAGTGTCAAATAATAATTCAATAAGCCCTTTTCTAATGTTCTTTTTGGTTTCAAAATTATATGAGCTTCAAAACATTGGATTTTAGTTTTTTCTAACAAAAATTAGCAAGAATATCTGCAAATATGATATTATCTGCGAATTATTGAAGAAATGTTCAGTTATCATCACAAATTTTTTAATAACTTCAATAAAAATCACGTATCTTTTTGACAATTTACGACTTTATCATTTATGTTGGAGTCTCTTTTAACGTTTTTATATTTTAACGTAAACAATGTATGAATAATTTAGCCAAAGCTTAAACAATTAATTCATACATAACAAACCTAACTTTATACTGCCTAATAAAAAATTACAAAAGTTCTGAGCAAATTTATTATTACACGATTTCTATCAGTTTTAAAATTCTAAAAACATTTTATCAGTAATATTGCCTAGAAACTTGTATCCAAGTCATTCACAGTTTAAAGTATCAGTTAATATTTTTCCTTTACCTAATTTCAGTTTTGAAAAATCTAAATAAAAACAAAAACATTGAGTGTTTACGTTTTATCTTTCGACACAAGTGCTTATCAAGGAAGGTTAAATGCCAACACATATGTTTCCATTCATTCTTCCGTGCTTTGTCACTTTTTAGGTGAGAGCCAGATATGGCTCAACAAGTTAATTTATTTTGCTAACGAAATATCCTCGTAGCATAACTTCAATCTAGTATAATAACCAAAACAAAGACTAAGTTTAAAAAGCAAAAAAATGTACCAATGATCAGTTATATTTACGATCATATATTTAATAACATTAATGATGTAAAAGAAATTCAAACACTCACAATGCAATTAGAAATTATTTAAAAATAATTTCTAATTGGTTTCTGTTGCATTTTTTTAACATTTTTCTTTTCATTTTTTTTAGTTTAATTTTTTGAAGATATTATCAATAAGTCCAACATAGTAAACGTAAGAAATTTATAGTTATAAAATTAATGTTTTTATACCTTCAATTATTAAAAATGCAGAAGTTCATTTGCAAATGTTAAAAATACTTAATATACGGATCAGTTACGTTACATCCAAAAATAGAATTGCAAGCTTAAAAATAATTTTTAAAAAACAAAAGCGACAACAAGACATAGTTTTAAAATTATTAAGCAGTATAACAACTTTTCATACCAAACCGTTTATTGTTCATCCAACATCCAGTTTACATTAGCAATCAACTCAAGCGTAAAAGTTTGTGTTTACGTAATATATTTTTTTACTTCTATTAATCCAATCAAGGCTTGGAAATGACCGACTAACGATCACACGCAACACAAAAAAAAATGTTGCGCACAACTTTTGTTGCAAGCGACAGGATCAGCCACAACAGTTTTTCTTTTTTTGTTGACTGGCCATCACATTTTTTTTTCGTTTGTTGGCCGCAACAAAAAAAAGTTTTGCTTGATCACTAAACTGTTGCGGTTGATCAGTTTTTTGAAGAAAAAAGAATGCTTTTTCCTCTCTAAAAAAGAGAGAGACACACGCAGCTGACAGACAAAAGTGATCGGCCACAACAATTTAGTGATCAAGCAAAACTTTTTTTTTGTTGCGGCCAACAACCTCGCAGCCAACTTTTGTGTTGTGCGTCCGGCTGCACACAACAGAAAAAGAAAAAAGTTGTTGCCAACAGATCGCGTCCAACAAATGGGCTGTTGTGTTGACTGACTGCGGCCTATTTTGACTCAACTTCCAAGCCTTGAATCCAATGTTTTCCGTATAAATGTATCTCTCAGTTTGTGCCTTTTGTAAAGTATAAAATTAGTGATAAAGATCTACCAGTGTTTTCAACCATAATAAGATTTACAATTTTGAGCAGTTTATTATAAATATTGAATTTGAAAACCTCAAATTCAAGCAAAGCAACGGTAGCTTCAAATTTGAAAGTTTAATTAAAAACAACAGTTGCAGAGGGGTGTGTAATAAGGTTGAAAATGAAACCAATGTAAATCAATAAAGCCTACTTACAAATCTACAGTTAATATTAGTATAAAAATGTAATTAAAGCTTATAACTCCCATTAGTAAGTAAGGAACAGTTTAATGCTCAAAAAGCGATTCTCAGCAAAAGCTATAAGCTGGAATGAACTTTCACAGATTGACAAATTGACTCAGTTATATTAAAAAAAATGATCATTTTTATTTTCAAAATTATTGTGATCGATAAAGTTTAAATTTTTTTCAGTATAAATGCTTCAACATTAAAGACAATTACAGTTTGCATAAAGTACTGTCTCACCAATAACAGTCTGAACGTCTCAAATTTTTACAATAGAAATCAAGATTGAACAGTTATTGTCCAACAACTTAAATTCTTCAAAAAGCCAGGAAATAACTACTTACAGTTTACAAATTGCTGACAAAATCGTAAGAGAAATAAAGCAAAGTCCTTTTGGAGATGACAGTTCTTAAAATCCAATCAACATTTGTGTAAGCGTTTTGAGAAGATTTTTTAAATGACTTATCAGTGGATTGTGGTGATAAAAGAAATTAAAAATATTTTTCAAAAGTGATGTCAGTTATTTCACCGTTTCCAAATTCAAAAAAGTGCTTTTCGGAGAAAGCTTTAACAACATTTACAACTTTAAAAAAGCAGTCTATAACAGCAACTTTAAAAAAATGCATCGTTATCTGCAACTCAGTTAAAATACAACATCCTAATTGATGAAATGTGTTACAAAAACATGGCAAAAATTTTTTTAAACATACTTCTTTTCCTTTATATTTTTTGATAACAAAAAAATTCATGAGATTATATTTAACCTTTCATTGCAGTTTTTAAATTAAAAATAACCTAATAATTATTGAAAACACACACTAGTTAAAATTATCGTCATAATAACAGTTTCCATTATATTTTTTCTATGTTGTATAAAATCATAGTTTTGGACAGTTATGTTTTTTTGTTACTTCCAAATAATGCTATAATAACAAAAACAATGACACAACAGTGATAACATTATTTCAAATCGTTCATTCCCGCCAGTTTGTATTACTAATTTTCCCATCAGTGAAGTTTTCCATATGTTTTTACAGTTTTTGACATTTCAACTTTGCCAGTTTTATCTTGATAGATTAGTTTCTTGTAGATATTATCAATAAGTCCAACACAATGAAAATAAGAAATTTGCTACATTACAGTTTTTATCAAATTTAAAAAAAAACATTCACAAACACTTTTAAATTTCATCTTGTTGCTGGTTGACATTGCGAGTTGGTAAAGCTCAAAAATAAACTTCAGTTATTAAAAAATACACAAGTTCATTTATAAATGTTAGAAAAGTTTGTTTTGTTGCATCCAAAAAATGGCATTGAAAGCATAAACATAATTTTTAAAAAACAAACACCACGACAGTTGCAAAACTTTTACAAGTTCTTAAATTAAATGCAGTAATAACAACGTTTCATATCAAACCGTTAATTATTCTTCTTACAGCCAAATTTATGTTAATAAAATCCTCTCAAGCATGCAAGTTTTCATTGTTTCTAGTAATTTCAACGCTGCCGTTTCTATTAGTATGGCTAAAATTTTAGACGTTATCACGAAACAGTTTAGTGTAATTGTTTGAATAGAGTTGTTGTTCGTAAGCAAAATAGTTAAAATAAAATAGCGAAATGTGTTCCAATTCGGCAGTTATATATCAAGTTGTTGTTCCCAACATTAACATTCTGACACTATTAGACCCATTTTCCACTAGTATGGTTAAAAATTTTTGATGGTGATATTATGAACCAGTTTTTTGTAAAGATAAATAAATTCACAAAAAGAATTGTAAGTAAAATTTTTGAAATGTAAAAGTAGCATCTTCTCTTGTTTCCCAGTTAAAAAACGTTTGTTTATGACATTATTACTACATGGTCTCATAAATATGTTATTTTTACTGCAATCAGTTGTAGAACCTCCGACATGATGCTGGAGATGTTGTTTTTAGCAGTATTTCGTCAAAAATACCGTGTTCCCCCGCTTTTTTTTAAATGAGTCATATACCATCTTATACCTCATATAATTGCCCAACTTTTAAGAATATCAAAAGTTCCGGGTCACTGAAACTAAATTTTTTTTATTGTACATGAAAATTTTTTGAAATTTCAAGTTGATGCCATTTCAGATGCAGATGTCCAAAAATTGTGAAATTATAATTTTAGACTCATTTCGAGTCCTTTTATCGATTCCAATTATAAAAATTTGAGGTATCCGACGTTTTCGATTTTTCTTAGTATACGGTAAGGGGGTTACGGTATCTCGGGTCCGGGATACGGTAGTGACCTGAAACCAATTTTTTTTATGTTTTTTATCTATTTAACATATTCCTGAAGGTTTCAAGTCCATACGATCATTTTAAAAAAAATCGAGTTGAACAAGGGTACTCGATTTTGAGAAAAACAGCGTTATATATTATACGCGAAGAAAATGAACGACTGCATTTTTGTTTCAGTTGTTTCATATTATTTTATCATGCTATTTTTTTTTTATTCTTCTTTTGTGTTTTTTTGTTGTTATTCTTTATTGCAGCAGCAGTAATTTATAAAAATCGGTTTTTTATTCGCTTGAATGCTTTAAAAATTGATAGAAAAAAATATTTAAAAGAGACAAGTCAACGACAACAAAGGGAACTGTGAGTCAGAGAAGAGAGAAGAAAAAGGCTGCTATATTTTATTAATTTTACTATTTAAACGAAGAAAGTAATAAACAAAAAAAAATTATGGCGATTAATTTTAATTTTTTAACTGTTCGTGACATGGTTAAGAATTTATAAGCCTTTATCGCATAATTTTTACTGTTTTTATTTGTGTTACAAATAAGGCCTGATAAACTTTGAAAACTGAGTCATCGCGATATAACGTTTTAATTGCTTGATCGCATTTTTTTTAAAATAAATTTATTTTTGAAAATGACTGTATCATGAATGCAGGGTACAAATATAAAATTTTTGTAAAACTGTTTTTTTAGAAGACATTATTCTAATCTTTAAATCAATCTAACTGTGGAAGGAAATCGACTATTAAAAATCTTAAAAACTGAACTCATTTATAACGGCATTAATCTTATTAAAGTTATCACAAAAAATATTTTTTAAAAACTGGGTTAACGCAAGACGTTTTTACATATTAGCACTAAAAAATACCACATGAATCTTTCATTAACGAAGGGTTTATGGCTTTGATCCTAACTCATTGAAAAGACTGCATTATTTCCATAAATATTTGCTATCATATATTTGTGTCTAAGATCAAGAAAAATAAATAAAAATTTCCAATTTTAATGTGTAAAAAAAATCCCAGTACAATATTTCAGAATTTTTAATAATCTAAAAGAAGGCAAAACTGACAGGTTGCGTACGTATAAGTATCAATTATGACATTGCAATAGTTGCAGTTTTATACAAATGCATAATTAAGCTGATTTAAAAAATTATTTGAATGTGCTTATAAGCTACCTTCTTTTACTTGAATAACTGGTTTCCATTAATACTACATTACCTTATCAGCTTCCGTTAACTTCTCTATTAGTCTATATATATATATATACTAACTGGTTCCTGCTTAACAATAAATCAATTTTTTAAGATAAACTGTTTTCTTTCTTCAGATTCAGTTCTTTCACTTGTTTGAACTGTGCTCCGGGCAATCTTTAAAAAGTGGAGTATTCCTCAATGTGCTTGTAAGTTAGCTTCTTTTACTTTGATAACTGATATCTATTTATATACTACGTCACCTATTATTTTATTTTCAGCTTTAGTTAACCTCTCTATTATTCTGTATATATATATATAAATACTAACTGGCTTATGCTTAACAATAAATCAGTTTTTTAAGATAAACTGTTGACTTTCTTGAGATTCAGTTCTTTCACTTGCTTAAACTTGAGAAAGTAGGATTAGATGAATTTTTAACTGATTTTAAAAATTTTCTAATTTTTTAAATAATAGCTGACTCGTAATAAAATCAAAAACTCTGACAACAAAACTGATATTTCACAAAACCAAAAAGAAATGGGCATGATTTGAAAATCTAATAATGTAATAATAAAACTGAATTTAAGATATTTTAATATGTTTAAAAACATTTGCTTAATTTGTTGTTTTACCATTGACGAAATTGTGATAATAAAAATTTTTAATGCTTATTGTGTTCATTGAAAACAAAAGAGCTAAAACTGATTTGACTTCATTAACTTTTGCAAATAACAAGTAAAACTTGTTGTGGAATACTTTCACTTGTAAATTGTGATTTTAGATTCAGCTATACATATAATCCTATTTTTTGTAGCAAAACGGCGAATAAAAAGATAATACCAATAAATGTTTAAACTGTAAAAAATTATAACTGATATCTCTTTCTTTATTCGGGACGTATTGTCTGATGAAAATCAATCCATATGTAGCGTAAAGTGAAAACTTGTTGACATAAAATCTACAATTTAAACTGTCTGTCGTCAGCTAAACTGTTGCTTTCTTTTAACTGTCTTTTTTAATCGGCGCATTTTTTAACTGTCTTGTAGTATATATATATATATATATATTGATGAATATGTTAAAAATACTTGTAAAATTAGTTAACTGTGAACATTCAACAAAAGCGTTAAAAACTGAATTTGACTACCGTAAAATTAATTATATCTAAAACTGTATTTATCATCAAGATAGTTTTTCATCTAAATTAAACTACAAAATATGATTCTGAGCCTACAAATTTGTTATTAACTGTCTTTTAAACGCATATCTAAACTTGATGCAAAAATTACTTTGATATTTTGAAAAAAACTGGATATCATTTGTAGGTTTTCAAATGAACCACAGGAAGAAACGCCTTATTGAATAATTTTGAAGAATGTCGTTTTTTGTTTTTATGGCGAATGTAAAAATTATAATTTTGGTATTAATGGATAGAGGAGATCTCAAAATTACCGTTTTTCATAAATATGGACAAAAAAAATAATTTTATTGATTTTTTATGGCCCCGGGAAAAATGCAAATTTTTGGCATTTTTGATAGCCCGCCACATTAAAACCTCTCGATGAAATTTTTTTAAAACTTCTGTAAATTTAGCTTATACCTATAGGTACATGATCCTTTTTACCCCATGAAAAGTTCTATTGTATTTCTCGTTGTATAACCGATTATGTAAATTTCTTTACCAAAAATTTGCATACAGCGCCGTTTTCACTCCAAAAAATTGAAATGAGGGGCTAAATCAAAAATCTGCTCGCCACAAAATGTTAGTATGATCCTAGGGGTATGCAAGTATTTTCGTTTTTTTACAAAATTTTTGTCTGTGTGGTGTTACAAGAGGCAAGCTGTGGCTCAAAATGTCAGATTTTTAATGCTCTAAATTATGTAAAATAAAAAATGTAAAATAGAAAACAATTAACTTTAAGAGAATCAGAATACGGATTCAGAATGAAAAATTTACTTTGAACATCTTTTTTTCTTGATGGCGTTGTTATTCACTTTGCCAAACCGCCGCTAACTACAGTTTTTGCAAAGCATCGTGTGCTTCTTTTTTCTAAATGTTTATATCTATATTTACAAAATGTAATAAAAATTTATTTCTTTGCTATTAATATTATTTTCACGATGTTTGGCAGCACCAGTAACCTCTATAGAAAGACAAGAATAAACGATTATGGAGAACCAATGTTAAAACTACAGGAAGAGGAGGACTTTGATTTGCTGTCATATATAGTTTTGTTTGTTGTTTATATTATATATTAACAATTAATCACTTTTATACATTTCAGACAAGCTTACAAGAGTTCTATGGATATTATTCAGCACTTGGAATATAGGAATGCTCAACATTATTCATTTTATATATCATACTGTTATACTGTAATATTTACTTATTAATAGAAATAAACTATTCTTCCATTAATATTGTATCACTAAAGATTTGTATGGCATTAACAAAGATATAAGCAACTTGGTTAGAAGATATTGAATGACGTTTTTGTTATAAAATATGTTGTAGTATCAAGGTAATGAAAAATGAGGTAATCTTACACACATGTATAGCTAGAACTTTTGTAGGCGTTGCCGGGGGTGGTTGTAAATATCCTTAAAAGAATCGTACTTTAATCCTGAGCAATATATGTAAGAATCTAAGCATCCCTCGGCGTCCCTTTTTTGTTCTGTTAGAAATAGTGATAAGGATTGCCAGCATATAATGTTTTTCAGCACATTCTATGCTAGCATTTTGTCATGGTAAACGGTGGGTGGATAAATATACCACCAAAACGTCGGTAATTATGTCTAGGATCATCCATGAAAAGATCTAAGCGGCCCTCGGAGGCCCATTTTCACATTAGTAAAAATAGTGACAAGTATACCCTATGTTTATCATATTCTTTATGTTTGTTGGTTATAACTTTGTTCGGAGAACTCTGGGAAACTTGTGTCTAGTATGAGAATATCCGTATTTATCCACACAATAATATATTAAAAGATCTAAGGACCACTCGCGACCACTTATCTGTATTAGTAAAAATAGTGAGCTGTTATTTTAGCGTTTCTAACAAAAATCATTGTTTTAGCAACATTGTAATGTGTTTATACATTTTTGGGAGCTGCATATGCTTTAGCTAGCTGTTTTTTATGTTTGGAAAAAAAGAAAATATTAATTTTAAAGTAAATTTTGATGTTTTTCTTAATGATTAGTAATGCTATCAATATCTATAATACCATTTTCTGGAAAAAAAGAGTTCTCAACGCGAAAAATTTTAACAAAAAAAGAAAAAAATGAATCTGTTGAAAATGGCTTTTTGCATACCCCTATATGATCCTAATGAACATATTTTTTCAAGTTTCATCTTTAAACAAAAATTGCATATCAAGTTATAATCGTTTGAATAAAATAAGGTAAAATCCATTACAAAAAATGGCATAAATCAACAAAAATAGAGTGAAATGTCAGTTTTTGAGTTTTTTTCACATTTTTAAATAATCAGCCATGCTATTCCTTCGTTTTTGCTTAAAAAATCGATTTTTAAAAAATTAAATTTTTTCAGTTTTTTTCATCCCGTACTCCCCCCTGTTGATTTTACACTATATTCGTTAAACGATTATAACATGATATGCAAATTTAAAAAAACAGTTTAACTGAGTAGATCTAAATCACAAGCTGGACTATTTTCTTTTTGTAATTCTGATTTTTGGTGTCATAATTTGTCATCTTTTGTCCATCGTGATAGATTAAAGGTTGTAAAATAAATAAAACAAATAAATGTCTGATAAAGGTTAGTTTAAAACATTGTGATACTTTTTTGATGATTATTTCATTAAAAATTATCATAATATGAATAAACTAGCTTCCTTTGCACTTCTGGCATGTACAATGGGTGCTAAAACTTTCTGCACATTTTTGTCATGTTTTGTCATGTTTGGTCAAGGACGTAGACAAAAAAATTTTTCGGGGAAGGCACGCCTTTGATCTTTTGCCGCTTCTGACACGCGTCAGCAAAACACCAAAGAAATTTGTCAATTTCAGGGGGGACAGGTACCCTAATGCCCCCCTTAAATTCGGGCTTGTGTTTGGTCATTTTGGCTTAATGTACTTAAAAATACCAAATTTGAATCAGAATTGTAAGAAAATGTATGAGGATTCAGGGGGAAACAAAAAATATGTTTTTAGAAAATAAAAGACTTCAAAATTCGCAAAATGTTTTTTTGGAATCCGCAAAAAATTCTACCCCGAAAAGTGCTTTAATACATCAAAAACAAGAAAAGAAAATTTTCGGCCTTTAGAAACCCAGGATTCAGAAGGCATCAGAATCCTAAAATCACATTTTTCTGATTCCCCATACTAGGGGTATGCAAGTATTTTCGTTTTTTTACAAAATTTTTGTCTGTGTGGTGTTACAAGAGGCAAGCTGTGGCTCAAAATGTCAGATTTTTAATGCTCTAAATTATGTAAAATAAAAAATGTAAAATAGAAAACAATTAACTTTAAGAGAATCAGAATACGGATTCAGAATGAAAAATTTACTTTGAACATCTTTTTTTCTTGATGGCGTTGTTATTCACTTTGCCAAACCGCCGCTAACTACAGTTTTTGCAAAGCATCGTGTGCTTCTTTTTTCTAAATGTTTATATCTATATTTACAAAATGTAATAAAAATTTATTTCTTTGCTATTAATATTATTTTCACGATGTTTGGCAGCACCAGTAACCTCTATAGAAAGACAAGAATAAACGATTATGGAGAACCAATGTTAAAACTACAGGAAGAGGAGGACTTTGATTTGCTGTCATATATAGTTTTGTTTGTTGTTTATATTATATATTAACAATTAATCACTTTTATACATTTCAGACAAGCTTACAAGAGTTCTATGGATATTATTCAGCACTTGGAATATAGGAATGCTCAACATTATTCATTTTATATATCATACTGTTATACTGTAATATTTACTTATTAATAGAAATAAACTATTCTTCCATTAATATTGTATCACTAAAGATTTGTATGGCATTAACAAAGATATAAGCAACTTGGTTAGAAGATATTGAATGACGTTTTTGTTATAAAATATGTTGTAGTATCAAGGTAATGAAAAATGAGGTAATCTTACACACATGTATAGCTAGAACTTTTGTAGGCGTTGCCGGGGGTGGTTGTAAATATCCTTAAAAGAATCGTACTTTAATCCTGAGCAATATATGTAAGAATCTAAGCATCCCTCGGCGTCCCTTTTTTGTTCTGTTAGAAATAGTGATAAGGATTGCCAGCATATAATGTTTTTCAGCACATTCTATGCTAGCATTTTGTCATGGTAAACGGTGGGTGGATAAATATACCACCAAAACGTCGGTAATTATGTCTAGGATCATCCATGAAAAGATCTAAGCGGCCCTCGGAGGCCCATTTTCACATTAGTAAAAATAGTGACAAGTATACCCTATGTTTATCATATTCTTTATGTTTGTTGGTTATAACTTTGTTCGGAGAACTCTGGGAAACTTGTGTCTAGTATGAGAATATCCGTATTTATCCACACAATAATATATTAAAAGATCTAAGGACCACTCGCGACCACTTATCTGTATTAGTAAAAATAGTGAGCTGTTATTTTAGCGTTTCTAACAAAAATCATTGTTTTAGCAACATTGTAATGTGTTTATACATTTTTGGGAGCTGCATATGCTTTAGCTAGCTGTTTTTTATGTTTGGAAAAAAAGAAAATATTAATTTTAAAGTAAATTTTGATGTTTTTCTTAATGATTAGTAATGCTATCAATATCTATAATACCATTTTCTGGAAAAAAAGAGTTCTCAACGCGAAAAATTTTAACAAAAAAAGAAAAAAATGAATCTGTTGAAAATGGCTTTTTGCATACCCCTACCCCATACATTGTCCAGCTTTGTCTAACAATTCTGACTGAAAATAAAACATGTTTGACTAATATTAAGCCAAAAGCATTAAACATGACAAAAAGGATTCTGAAGGCCTCTGAGTACAATTTAAGCCAAAATGACCAAACATGACAAAAAAGTGCAGAAAGTTTTAGCACCCTTTGTATAAGTCGTATTAATATATAGCAGTCTTAACGGCAAAAATATAATTAATGAAAAGTTTTTAAATGGCAATTTTAATAAAATTTTCAACTGCCTAAAAGCAATAAAAAAAACTGTCATCAACGTGTTGTTCTGCTATTAAAACTTATTTAATGTGATCGGTTCTTTTGTGGGCTGGAAAAAAGACTTTTTGGTAAAACATAAAAAACTGAGCTTTGAATCTTTTTATGTTCTTTCACAATATTTTCTGCTCTTCTCTTCTTGCAACTTCACTTAAACTGATATCCAGAGTTGTTTTTTTTCAAATTTTTTTTGTAACATATTAGTAATATTTAATTTTTATAAAAAACTGTGCCAATGCTGAAACAGCTCGGAAGCGTTTATTATTAATTTTCAAAACTGGTTTCACACGCGTTCTCTTGATAAAATGCAGTTTCTTGTCAGGTAGGCTTTATGCTTCGATTGTACTATATTATACGGGAGTGCAAAAAACTGTGTTTTTCCTAAGTATTTTTTACAACTTATTAAAACTGGGAACCCAGTATCACTTTTTTATCTCACCTTAAACACATAATATTTTGATCACATAAAAAAAAGAACGTCTATCTTTTGTTTTAAAAACTTTTTTAGTCAATGTTGTTACTCCACTTCTGTCTCTATTTTTTTGAAAAGAATATAAACAAAACGTAAAAAATATGTTTTTTTAACCTTCTTACCCTTTTTTCTCTTTACTTTTTTCTTCCAGCTTGGTCTCTCTTCTTTTTGTTACATTCGTTCTTTTTCTTGTCTTTTCCATTTTGGACCTGAATTAAAACTGTCTTCATCTTCTACGTTTTGAAAAATGATTAATTTTAATTCCATCAAAAAAACATCTTTTTAATTTACAAAAAGTATATAAGCTAATGCAACTATTTTTTCCAACATCTTTATGAACATTATGAAAAAAGAGTGTTTAAAAATATGTATTTTTGGTAAAAATATTTAACTGAGCATTTCTTAGAAATCAAAGTTAGAAACATTGTAATATTCTTTTAGATAATTTAGTTTGTTGTTTTTTTCGTTAAAAATTATTGTAATATGAAGAAACTAGCTTCTTTTGTAATTTAGGGATGTGTAAGTCATGTAATACACGTAAAAAGTCAATTTTGTTTTATCAAGGCTTTATGAAATATAAATTGTGAACTATTGTTAAAAGTAGATTTTAGTTGGTTTTAACTGGACCTTGCTAACTCGTTTTTTGTTCTAAATTGTTATTGGTAAATTAAATATACTAGAGGTGCCCCGCCCCTTCGGGGCGGACCACCAATGGCTCATGTCTATTTTCAATTGCAACTCTAAAACATATCGTTAAAACTTATCACCAAGCCCTAAATAAACCATAAAAAAGCACTGAGAACCTACGCTCATAATTATGATATTCATATGATCATTTTTTCGCGTTAATTTCTTAAGTAGCTCTAAGAGTTAAAGCTAAAGAATGCAACAGCCACAGTTTGCTTACCTCTATTTAAAACCCAAAAAGATCCTATGAATGTGCCAGGATCCTCATTTGTTGGTATTGCTTGACATCACCTCGTAATCCTTTTAACTTTCCTGCATTTTCTCTACTTCAAACTGCATCTTTGAAAAAAATTTCATCTATGCAAATTTTATGCGACATTCATTTTCAATTTGTGAATGAATCATTTTGGAGCGCAACAAACAAACGTACAAACAAACGCACAATCGCCATTTATTGATAGGATATTACCAGTTGAAAACTATAACATCGAAGTAATTTTTGTGTTAAACTGTTTCTACTGTTATGTTTTTTTTTTCAAAACTGAGCCAACAAGTTTCAAAAAACTTTAAAAAAAGTATATAACTGTTTGTTCCAATCAATATTTTATAAAGAATGCGAAAACATCTAAAACTTATAATTAATGTTGTAAGTTTTTAAACTGAAATCAATAGTATCCTGTGGTTGGCACATATGAATTAAAAACTGTAAAAACTAAGATTCATTGAATTAAATGAAAAATACTATAAAATCTTTTTCAAACTGTCACGAAACTTTTATACATACGTTAACGCTTGTTGCTTTTATTTAGTTTATATTAGTGGAAAATCCTAATCACATTACATGTAAAGATTGCATTAGTTTTTTTTATTCTTCAAATTTTTTTAAACTGCTAAATTTTTAATGGGTAAAACTAAAATCAAAACGGGCTCTTAAAGACTAAATAAGCATTATAAGAAGCTTTATTTAATTATTGCTAAAATAAAATAATACACTTCTATAAGATCATTAATTAATCCATTTCTATTATTACAGTGACAGATTTGTTATCTTCTATCATAACATGTTTCATCAAATTTTAAAACTGTTCTAGTTTCACATTCTTTTAAAAATTAAATGTTATGGTTGGCGAAATTATACACTGGCGATTATTTAACCATTGTTTACTTTTAGTAGCAAAAACTTCAATCATCTTGTTATTCATGTTTAATACTTTAATTTAAAAAAAGAAAACTAAACTTTTTGTAAGCACGCAAGTGTTTTTACTAAAACCGATATTTAACTATAAAATTTTAAAAACTGCTGCATTTAGTGAACACAGAAATCGCATTTGTAGCTAAAGAAGGTAAAATAACTGTTTGCTGCTATTTGAACTCTATTAATAAATTAGTAAAAACTGGTCACCATATTGGATTAAAAGCTTTAGTTTTTTTTTGTTACAACAAAAAACTGCTTCGTGGTAGGCTTTTAAACTAGTACAATAAGCCGTACATAATTTTAGAAACTGACAGTAATTGAGATTTTTTGTAATTAAAACTGGAATAATTTCTTTTCATGTTTCTGTTACAATAATTCTCTTAAAACTGCGATCGTAAACTGCAGGTATTTTCTTTTTTTCGTATATTTTCAGTACAATTTTGCACCAATGACATGTTTTAATTTGCAAGTTATCCTACTTTTTTTGGCATTTTAACGGTTTTCTTTTTTTTCTTTTGTCTAGTAGCAAATATGGTGTGGATCTTTATTTTGATATGTGATAAATGCATAGTTTTTTGCTTAATTAACATCTGTGTATGTGCATTTATACGAAAAGAATTTTTGTAATACTGTCTTTTAAAAAGTTAAAAAATAATAGATTAGTTTCAAAACTGAACAGAGACTCTAGCTTTCAAAGAAACCGAAAATTTGACTTTAATTTAATGTTGTTGTTGTCAAATTTTCTAGTTGAAATTTTATGCGTGTATGAAACTGATTATCTTTTTACAAAATGTTTTTGTTACTTATAGCAATGTTATTACTTTTTAGGCTACATAACTGTAACAGCTAATACTGATGGCTTACTTTTTATAACTGGATTCGACTTCCCATCGATCAAAATTATTACTTAATCAATTAAAAAAAGAAAAGTGACAATTGTGCAATAGATATTTATTATTCAACTTTTAATTGATTGTCATTTATTTTTTATTTAACACATCATAAAAAAACTGACGACGATTGGAATCTTCTCTCATATTTAATATTTGTGTTTCAATCACACATATTTTACTATTGTTGTTGTTAATTTTTTGATGCTTTTATTGCTGCAGCAGTTATTTATTAAAATCGGTTTTTTATTCGCTTGAACGCTTTAAAAAATTGATAGAAGAAATATTATAAAGTGACAAGTCTACAACATCAAAGGTAGCTGTGAGTCAGAGAAGAGAGAAAAAAGGCTGTTGTGTTATATTAATTTTTACTATTTAAAAGAAGAAGAAGTGTAATGGTAAACACACAAATTATAGTTTTATTTCAATTTATATTAACTACGGGTTTATGTTTTAATAATGCGGGTAAGTTAGAAGTTTATGTTGGAATAAGACTGTACTCTTTAAAAAAGGCTTGATAAACAGTCATGTAAATAACTGTGATCCAATATCCTGGAAGTTTTATATTTAAATAATAATGGGGAGATAAAGAATGGTGTGGAATTTAAAACTGAGTACTTTTCAGATTGTGCCTATAAAACTAACATCCTTCTGTTTTTTGCTAATAATTACCAGCTTAATAAAAATGAAGAAAACCTGAATTTTATCAGTAAAAACTTTACATTTATAACTGACATATATTGTTTTAACTGATGTTAAACATTTATAAATTATAAGTTTTTTTGAAAACTGATGTAGGGGAACAAAACTATATTTTTAACATCACTTGAAAAATGGCTTTTAAACAATACTGAAGATCAAAGTTGCGTTAAAAAAAGTTAATAGTCATAAAAAAAAGTAACAAAAACCTTTATAAAATTGTTTTAAACTTAAAAACTGATTAATATAGAATATCGCCTGATGATAAATGTTACAGATATGTAACCCTTGCATGTGCACTGAAATGCACATGTATAAATAGCTGTCAAAGACGCAGAGAAAGTCAGTCGACGTGCGAGCCAAAGGCAGGAGTCAGTCTCAAGACTGACGCTCTCATTTTATTTGTTGTATATATTTATGTGCATGTAAAAGATTCGATAATAAAGTACAGTTATGAAACTATCAAGATTAGAACCCGGGGACATATAAAGTAAATACCTTTACAGATAAAATTGAGCAAAATCAGGTGAGGCGACTATTGTAGTTATCTTTAAGGAACAAAAACTGAGTTTTTCCAAAAAAATGCTAGCTGATAAAAGCTAATAGATTTGTAAATTTTCAACGTTTTATAAAATCAGCCATTTAAACGTAGAAAAAGATTTAAAAACGGCATTTTAGCTATAAAAATTTTAATTACTGTTACCTTTATTTGCATGCCATAGTAATGATTGAACAGTTCAAAGATTAACTGTTTTAATATCAGGCTAAAAGTTACCCACTGCATGTTGTCCAAAAAAAAAGTATTTTGCTTCAAACTGAGTTGAAGATGTGTATCGAATAAGTATATTTTTTATACCTTGAATTATGGATAAACCATAACATTTTTTAATGACAAGAAAATAGCAATGTGCACTTATTAAATATATATCTTACAACTTACTAAAACTGAGTACTTGTTTCTTACTTTTTTTTATTTCACTTTAACACAGCAGATGACCGAATGACTGGTTTGTGCTTTCATGAACTGCTGATTCATTGAAACATTATCAAATGTTGAAGAAACAGTAATTCTATGTTTCTAATTTGTTTTCATGTCAAAAGTAGTAAAGTAGGTCATAAATTTCGGCGATCGGCAATCATTATTCGATGTCATGTAAGTTCAGATTAAGATCCACTGATATTTCGATTAATATTATGACATCTTTATGACCTACTTTACTACTTTTGACTTGTAAGCAAATTAAAAACATAAAATTATTGTTTCTTAAACATTTGATAATATTTTATTGAATTACCTCTTTGGCTGATCCACAAAATCGGCTACAACATATACATGTGTTACTAGCTTAAAACGATAACATTAAATGAATTTTTATGTTAAACTATATACAGTTGCAAATACGCTTTTTAAAGATTACTTCAAAACTGAATCACTTTTTTACGGAAAATTTAAAAAATGTTATAAATGTAACTGTTTTTTCCAATCTTTAGAAAACAAAAAACGTTCTTTGATTTACTTTTATCATAACATTTCTCCTAAATAAACTTCTAAAACTGTTCCTGTATCTACTTTGTTTGTAAGAAAGCTTTCTACAAATGTTTAAATTGTTAAAACTGTTTTGATAATTTATAGCTTTCAACATCAAAAAAACTGGTTCAACATTTCTTTTGATGCAAAAAAGATTTGCTCTATTTCTCTAAAATTATTAAAACTGGTGCCATTGTGTCTTTCAAATCGTTTGAATCATTTTTATGGGTGTAAAGCTGATAGCCCTATATGTATTGATGTAGTAAAAACTGACATCTGAAAGTTTTCTTCTCCTTTCTTCATCAAAAAACTTCTACGACACCGTGTTTGGAGCAAACAAAATAATGTGTTCTTTGCTTTACTTTTGTTTACTTTAACAACCTTTTTTTTAATATAAGAAAACTGCGAAATGAGAGAAAGAGAAAATGCGTTTATTAAAATTGCTTAAAGAAAAAAGGAAAAAGGTTTGTTCAGTGCTTCTCCTCCTCTTTATTTCTTCTTATGCGGTTTGAGATTATTAAAAAAATAAGGATTATTACTGCTACTTTTGTTTGCATTGGTAAAGTTGGATGTGATTATTGGCACGTTAAAAACTTTTTGTTTTTTATAGTTTTCACTGCTATTGAGGATGAGATATTTTGTAATTGACATAGATAAACTTATTACTGTGTTCATGTGTTTTGGTTGTGTTAACTGTTTGCTTCCTTGAACTACTTTAATAACAAAAATTTGCAAATAATGCATATTATTGTTTTTTAACAACAACTATTTGGTTTACTAGAATTAAGCTAAAGGGTTTATTAATTGCTTCTTCTCTCCCTATTTATCTGTTTATATGAGTCCGGTTTGAGATTATTAAAAAAATAATGATTATTATTACTGCTGTTGTTTGCATTGGTAAAGTTGGATGTGATTATTGACACGTAAAAAACTGTTTTTTTGTTTTTCATAGTTTTAACTGACCATATTGGAAATGCGATGTTTGATAATTAGAATACAAATATTCCTAAAAAGAATCATTTATTTTAGTTGTGTTGTATTAACTGTTTCATTTTTAGAACAACCGTAACTTAAAAAAAATTGTATAACGCTGACTAATTTAACCTGGTTTTTTGGTGGTACATAAAGTTTAACAAAAAATTAAATGCTTTCGGCATTTGTTTGCGTTGTAAAAACTGGACTTGATTATTCACACCTTAAAAACTTTATTTTTTTGCTTTTTGTTATAATTTTATTTGAGCTATTGATGTGGTGGTTGGTAATTGAGATATATAAAGTCATAACTGTGTTCTTTTGTTTTTCTGGGTTTTGTAAGATGAATACGCTTTTATGCTTTCTAATTTCTAAGAGGCGAATGGCAACGTTAAATCACTTTTTCGGTACTTCAAAGATACGTGACTTGCTATTGTCGCCTCTGTGTTTTCTAAATATCGAAAAAAATTCTCTTTTTTTTTGCAAAACTGTTTAGTTTGAAGAAATAATTTAATTTTTTCATTTTTCCACCCAGTGAAAACAACCTACCATTCTATAAAATTACCATAAATTACTTTATACTTACTTTATTTTAATTTCTCTTTTCAAAAATTCAAAAAATCTAAAACAAAAACACCCTTATTTTTGTTTTTATTTATTATTGTACTATTTACTGTACTTTTATTGTATTTTTTCTATTGTACATATGCTTTATTTTATTGTTATATTTGCATTTTTCTCCGCACTTCCCAAAGAAGTGATTAAATAAATAAAAATAAATAAAATTTTGTTTTGAGGAAAATAATTTATAAAAAAACTGTAAAAAATCAGTATGTTTTTTAGATTATTAGATAACTGTCGAGCACCCATTTGAAATTTTGACTTAAGATAAAAAACTCTAATTTCTAGTTTTTGGTGTTGCCAAATTAGTCGAGTGCAATGAAAGAAAACTGTCACGATTTGCAGTTTGACAAAATAAATATTTTTTAAAGACTATTGAAAAAGCTTTAATTTTTTAAAACAAAAGTAATGGGATTGAAACAAATTTTTTGAGTTAACTTTCATTGGAGGTCTCGACACGCGTGAAAAGTTGCTTTGTCACTTTTTCATTTCCCGTTTGCAAAAAAATAAGTGACAAATAGGTGCGAAAAAAATTCAGGGAATGTTAATAAAAATTTTTTGTTAAAGGTGGTTGTCCCCCTTTAATTGAGATATAATAACTGTGTTCATTTCTTCTTATTCTAACAGCTTTAGAAATCTTTGTATCCATTTACATCATTGAAATTTTGTCATTTTTAAACTGATTGTGGATCTTCAATCTTCTATGCCAGATTTACTCATAAAAATTGGTTTTGATAGTTATATCAAATTTATTGAAGCGATGTACTTTTATTTGAAAGATAGAGCGACCTGAAAGGAACGATCTGACATGTTATTTTGCTGTTCCAAAAAACGCTTATAGCATAGTCTTTAGTTAGAAAAAATGTATTTTAAAGCATAAGCGGCAAATGATAACGATAAGTCACTTTTTTCGGCACTTCAAAGGTTCGCGACTTGCCTTGATCGCATTTGTGCTCTTCAAATATCGAAATTTCAAAACATTTTTTTTGTAAAACTGATTAATTACAGGGAGCAATTAATTTTGTTTGAGATAAATGATTAATTAAAAGCTGAAAAAAATCTGTAGATTTTAGGTGAATAAGAAACTGATGAACATTGAAAATTGGCAAAAATTACGAGATAAGTATTATAGAAGTATCTTTTAAACTGTACAAGTTGAAATTATGACTTTAAATAGAAAACTGGAATGCATTCTCTAATCTTTAACTTTTATTTATTATATTACTGGAGCTATAGTTCATAACAAGTATAACTTATTTTGATTATATTAACTCTTTAATTATTTGTACTATTGTAACTTTAAAATAAAACTGAACGCGGTACTGTCAGTGATGCCCTGAGGGTAAGAGGGTACACAGGGTTCTAAAAGTGCTATAGAGCTCTTCCCTAGATCCATATGTATTATTCCCGAAGGTTTCATGATTTTTGGATATCTAGAAATCGTTTAATTAAAATAGGGGTGAAACCGAACGGAACCAAAAGGAACGAAAATGGAATGAAGTTTTTACAACCAATTGTATGATACAACAATTTTATCAGAGAAAATGAACTATCGAGAAAATATGTTTTTGTTTTTAACTGGCTCAAGGGATGTTTTCGTTTAAAACAGAAATTATATTATCAACCTTTTTTTGTTACCATCAGATAGTTTTTTGATAACTTTAGCGTGCATTATTTTAAGAAAAAGGGAAATAGAAAACTTTTAAAACTGTAAATTATATTTATTTAATTCATGTTAAAAAATTTGATTTAGGAACTGGTACATGGGAATTAATATTTTATAAGCATTCAATAAAAAAGGAAATCATATTGAGTATGGAATTATTTATGTAGTTCTCTATTTTAAACTTTATTGTCTAGTTTTTGTTAAACATTAAATCAAATACTGGCAAAGCATGATTTTGATTATGAAAATCTTTTTATTAAAGTTAACTGTAACACCTTGTGTTTTGTCAAGCAACGAAATTGAGTTTTATTCGTACATCCTTGTTTGAATTTTATGCGTGTATGAAACTGTTTATAAATGTTTCATGTAAAAATTTTTAAATGTAATAACATTTTTTAGAAAACAGAGCTGTTAGTGTTATCAATGCTTTATTTATAACAAACTGAAATCACCAATTTAGAAAATTATTACCTAATCAATTAAGAAGAAGAAGAGTGACAATTGTGCAATAGATATTTATTATTCAATTTTTAATTGATTGTCATTTATTTTTTATTTAACACATCATAAAAAAACTGACGACGATTGGAATCTTCTCTCATATTGTTTTAGAATCCATTTTAAACTGCTAGAATTTTGTGTTTAAAGGCTTTACTTTTTTAAACGTTTTAACTGTAACACTAGTAGGGTCAATGTTGTTTTTGTTTTTGCGGGCTTAAAATGATTTTAGTCACTTTTAAACTGTTTTATACCAATCATAACATAGTAGAAGCGAAAAAGTTTTACTGTTGATTAATTTGAGCTCCTTCATTTGAAGAACAAACATATTACGGTCAACATCCGTGAAAATAAAAGAGAAGATTAAAATTAAAACCAGTGTTCGCTTGAAAGCTTTTACATAAGAAATAAGTGTCTATGTTTGACAAAATTCTAGCTTTTGCCTTTTTTTTTGAATTTTTTAACTGGTTTAGTATCATGAGCTAGTTCTATTTGGTTTTGCTTTTATAACTAACAGTCAAAGAAAAAAGCTAATTTTGACACTGAAGTGTTGTTTATAGAAAGTATTATTGAATTAAAAACTGCAGTGTAGACAGATTCTATGATTTCGTATTGGAAAAAATTTTCGTATAAATGAGTTTTTAACAGCTGGTGTTGGAGGCAGAGAAGTATACTTTTGTTTTGTTTAAAACTGCGCCGCTAATCGAAATACTTGAAACATCGTTGATTTAATGCTGTGAAAATGTTTAAGTTTTTTTAAATTTTAAAACTGTTGAATATAACGTCAACTAAAAAGCCTTGTAAAACTGAGTTATTTGTTATTTATTTGTGTCTAAGGATGTTACGACGAGAACATAACAGAAGAGAGTTTATTGAGACAGCTTCACATGAGAGAGTTTATATAATGCAATGACAACAAATTACAAGACAAACAAAGTATATATAGAGAAAATGAGGTTAGTTATACGAGACATATGTTAATTTCTTGCTACATTCATTCTTATTGGAGACGAGTCGTTGACGAGTCGCCACAAAGGATGACTAATATTTATGTGTCGTAATAAAGAGAATTTTTTTGCTAAACTGGTAAGTATGAAGAACTTAATTAATTTTGTTTGAGGAAAATGATTTATAATAAAAACTGTAAAAGATCAGTATGTTTTTTAGATCATTATGTAACTGTCGAGCACCCATTTGAACTTTTGACTTAAGATAAAAAATTGTAAGGGTTTCTAATATCTTCAATTTTGCCAAATTAGTTGAGTAGCAGTGAAAAAAAAAACTGTTAAGATTTTCAGTTTGAGAGAAAAATGTTTTTTAAAGACTATTGAAAGAGCTATAACTTTTTTAAGGAAAATAATTTGTTTGATCTTTTGCGTGTGCGATTATTTGATTATTTGCTCTTTACAAAAACTTTTATTGCTTGCTTAAATTTTTTAAACTTTTTTAGGAAATTGATTTGTTGCAATTGATATCAATGCTTTATTTGTAACAAACTGAAATCACCAATTTTAAAAATTTTTACCTAATCAATTAAAGTGACAATTGTGCAATGTATATTTATTATTCAACTTTTGATTGATTGTCTTTTTTTTAACACATCATAAAAAAACTGACAATTGTTTCGATCTTCAGCCATACTTAATATCTGTGTTTCAATCACATATTTTACTATTGTTGTTGTTGTTATTATTTTTTTATTGCAGCAGCATTTATTTATTAAAATCGGTTTTTTATTCGCTTGAACGCTTTAAACAATTGATAGAAGAAATATTGAAAAGTGACAAGTCAACGACAACAAAGGTGGCTGTGAGTAGGAGAAGAGAGAAAAAAGGCTGTTGTGTTTTATTTAGTTTTTTATATTTAACTGAAGGAAGAAGATTACAATGGAAAACACAAAAAATATAGTTTTATTTGGCTTTGTTTTGTTACCCGTAGAGGGAGAGATGGATATCCTGGTTTATTGGTAACAGAGTGAGCAACAATGGTCATAAAGGATTATGCTTTTATAGGGTTTTGGGGAGGCGGTCTGTCTTAGCCAGACCGGTTACAGTTTAAATTAACTAAATACAGATTTATTATTTAAATGAAAAAAATTAATGCGACTCGTAGAAAAAACCTTTTTTTAGTGCAGCTTTTTACGCAAATCTAATTTAATGGAGAAAAGAAGTTTTATACCCTGAGCTGGTACATCTTTTGTTTATGTAAGTGTTGTAAACTGTTAGAGCATCAAAAGAGATAAACAAAATCTTATAGATTAGTATTTAAAAAACTGCGCACTTTTAGGCAAAAGCCTTTTAAGAAACGAAAGAAGAATGTTTTTTTACAAAAACATTTAAAAAACTGTGTCGTCACTTTGCAAACTTTTTTTGCTAAATTATATATTTTCTTGTAGGTGGCGTTGTACATAAATAAGAAGATTTATGTGTTGTTAAAAGCACTTTTTATATTTTTGTAATATTATAAGGTGATAAAAAATTAATATATTAAAAAAAGCAGGAAAATTGTTGGTCGATAAATGGGGATAATGTATAAAAAGTAGTATTAATTTCGGTAAATTTATTTTTTAAAACTGAACATCAGTTGTGTCTCGATATTTAATTGCTAGTATTTTTTATTCAAATCTGTAAACAGATGCATAATAAAGTTATCAGCCTTGTATGAAATAACTAGCTGAAAACTAAACTATTTGTGTATTAAATCTCTTTATTAATCAATGAAAACTGTCAGGAACAATATTACAATACAAACGCAATTGTTTTAGGTGCACCGGGGCTGGTGATTGCTATTATCATGGCTCAGGGCAATTTTTAACTATTCAATTTAAAACTGACGCCGGGGAACCTGATCATTATGGCTTTCAAGGAACTATTTCACTCTATGATCGGCAATATCAAGGTTTGTTTTTTTAACTGTTGTTTTTGTTTTAGTTTTTTTAGCTTATTAAACTGGGTGTTTGTTACTGTTCCAATAGCAGAAAGTAACTGAATGGAAAATAACTGAATGTTTTGAAGTATACTTTTTTTAGCTTGGCTTTCATCAATTTGGAGTGTCCTTCTAGTAGCGCTAATATCTGTTGGATTTACATTAGGGCTAACAGTTTTAGGATATTATTTTATTTGTCCAAAATTTTTGCGAAAAGAAAAGACTCCATTAACGACAGCAGAAATAGGAAAAGATGAAGAAGAAACAATTGCATCATCTCCATCAAGACTGGCAACAAGTTCTGATATTTCACAAAACCAAAAATTAATTTTATAAAAACAATGAAATTTTCCAGTTTCGTCTCATGCGTTTTTATTTGGCGCATCAGAAGCATCTCGTTTTTCTAATTCATGCTTTTCATTGATGGAGAAGTTACATCAAAGACAAAACAAAGGAAGCTTTCTGTTTGGAAAATAGCTATTTATTTATCGGACTAATATGGCACGTTGAAAAAGAAAATCCAGGATTATTTATTAAACGTGAAAAAAGTGGATGTCATTAACAATTGGAGTATGGCAAAAAACTGCAATTTTGAAATCTCGAGAATAACGTTTTTGCTCGTACCTATAGAAAAAATTATTGTATGTTTGCATGCAATTATTAAAAGTATATAATTCATTGAACGAAATGTGCATGATTTGAAAATCAAATGATGTTATAATTAAACTGAATTTAAGGCATTAAATATTTTGCTTAATTTGTTGTTTTACAATTGACAAAATTTTGAAACGATAATAAAAGCTTGTTCATTAAAAATAAAAGATTTAAAACTAATTTGAAATTATTAAACCTTGCAAAATCTAATCAAGCATTTTATGGAATATTTCCACATGTAAAACAACAATTCTAGGTTATACAATATTTATTTCTATTAAGCTGTCACATTTTATGTCATTACTTTGAAAGAAAACTGAACTTTTTGTGAAATGTTTTAAAAACTGATCCATTTGGTGAGGACATATATCTTACCACAATTGTAGCGAAATAAAACGACACACAAACTGTATATAAAAGTATTACTCAAATTATTATAAAAGTATAAATCATAAAACATATAAACTGAAAAAATCAGTGTACTCGGGCTTCTTGACCTCTACAACTCAAAATATTCGAGTGTTTTTTCTTGCTACTTTTTTAAAACTGTTCCAGCCATCATCTGAAATCTTTAAAATTGACCGAAACTTTAGAAGCTTGTTATTATTTTTATCCTACAAAAAATTGTTTTGTTGCCATTTAAAAAAAATGGTTTCTACTTTGTATTGGTTTAAAATTTATGTTAGTAATCAACTATCAGATGCCATGCATGCACATAGAAGTTCAGACTGTTTTTTATTCAAATTATGTCACCTGTGCCTGTCATTAATACAAATTAGTAAAAACAGACTACCACCAAGAACTGAAAGCTTTATATTTTTGTCTTAAAACTGACAAGTTTGTAAAAAATAAAAACATTTGTCCGTTTTTGTTTCGTCAAGAAATTGCTCGATTGAGGGTATCCAGTGAGTGATTAAAATACACTTATTAAAAGTAGAATTTCTTGTTAACTATTTTTTCCATTAGAACCTAGTTTTTTCTGTTTCTAAAGCGATTAACAATGTTTTAATAAATTGTTTTGGCAATGATAAATACGAAGATAGTCTTTTAAGAAAAAACTTTTGCCAGCTCAAATGATTTTTGAAGTTGTAAGTAAAAAATAATGTAAGCATTCTAGGCTAATTCTAAGCTTTGTCTACACGCAAAAATGTTAACTAACACAAAAAATAAGAAATATTCTTCTGAAAATGAAAACGGAGAAGGTATCAAATGCCGCAGCAACGGAAATAATAGCTTGTTAAAAACAGAATTTAAAAAAAGAAACAGAAAAAAAGGAAGCAAGCAAAGAAATAACAAAAGAAATTGTGAAAACAAAGCGACAAAAACAATGTTGTTTTAAGTGTGTTCAAACAAACAAAAAAACTCTTTTTTCTTTCATTGTTTTTTTTATTCTCTTTTTTTTTACACCAGAACTACACGTCTTTCACCACGTTGTCGTCCGCTGCTGCTTTTTGGAATTGCGCAAAAAAAAGGAGCCAAAGATAAAAGAAGAAAGAAAAAAAGCCTCCCATGAAACAGCGATTTTTTTTTGATGTCGGTAAACAAAGTAAAGCAGAAAAAAACATATTTGAAAGAAAAAATTTAACGGAAACAAATAAAAGAAATAAGATTTTGAGCTTTTTTTTAAATGTGCTTGTGATAGGTTGCGTGTAGACCAGAAGGAACATGTTAAATTAAAACTTTAGTAAAAAACTAAATAAAAAATAAATAAAAAAAAAAAAAAAAAAAGACGATGGAACTTTTTCTCGCAAATTAAGTAGAGTTTTTTGTAAAACTGTTTTGAACTGAACTTTGTCGTCTACTATAGGGGTATGCAAGTTTATTCGAGTTTCAACATGTTTTTCTCTATAACTTTGTTCGGGGAACTCCGGGAAAGTTGTGTATACCCTCTAAATTATTGTAATGGTATCGAGAAAAAGCTGTGAAAAAATCTCAGCACCACTCGTAACCACTTTTTCATATTAGCAGAAATAGTGAAATTCCATTTTGAATCGGTTTTTTGGCTATATGTTAGCTAAAAAGTCAATTTTTTTTTTTAATATAATGATGACAAAGTTGTTTGTGGCATTCATAATTTTTTACTTATGTTTGTTTAAAAAAAATGCATTGAGAGTGTTTGAAGTTACTGGAGTCAATGTATATTTATCTGAGCTTAACACTGGCTGTATTTATCATATTTCGTTTTATAACGCATGGCATCAATTAGAGCAATGCTGGTATATTTTTGCTAAACTGGATAGCATCGTCAAATTTTTGTATTTTTTTATCTCATTGTTAAACTTATGATAAATATTTTTTTAAAACTGTGCTCTGCCTTGTTTACTTTTTGAAACTGAAAAAATATTTAGTAACCTAATAAAAAAAGAACATCTTATTTTTGTTTTAAAAACCTTTTTTAGTCTCGATTGTTACAACAATGCTGTCTCATTTTTTTTGAAAAGAATATTAAAAAAAACGTGAAAATATATTTTTTTAACCTTGCAACGTTTTTTTTTCTTTCATCTAGTGTTCTTTTTTGTTGCACTTGTCTCATACATTTTTTGAATGCAAAAAAATTAACTGCCTCTATATCTATTAAAAGAGATAAAATTTTTTACAACAATTCATACTTTTTAGTGTCTTTACCAATCTGAACGTAAATTAAAACTGTCTACATTTTCGATGCTTTTAAAAATGATTAATTTTAATTCCATCAAAAAACATCACTAGTTGTTTAATTTACAAAAGGTATATATAACTGAATACAACTAGAACATTTTGAAAATTATAAAAAACAATATTAAAAAATGTTTAACTGAGTGGATATAAATCTCAGTATTTAGTGTTTTCTTTTTGGAATTCTGATTTATAGTTTCATAATTTGTTCCCTTTCGTCCACCGTGATAAATAAAAGTTTGTAAAATAAATAAATATCTAACAATGGTTATCTTAAAACACTGTGATATTTTTCGACATTTTTATATTTTTTTTGTTAAAAATTATTATAATATGAAGAAACTAGCTTCTTTAGTAATTTAAGAATGTGTAGGTCATGCTAACATACGTTAAAAGTTTATTTTTTCTTTATCTCCTGAAATAGAAATTTTCAACTTACTCTATCTTACTCTGATTAAGCTTAAATTTAATTTGGCTTAACTGGCTCAAGCTATCTTATTTTAACTTAAAATTGCTTGTGGTAAATTATATATGTTGTGTCCGGACTGGAGAACCGTCCGTTCTCGAGAACGGACGTCCAGATTGGGGAACCAAAATACCCGTTCTCCAATCCTGACGGTTCTCTAATCCGGACACGACATATATACATATTACCAGTTTAAAACGATAACATCAAATTAGTTTTTATATTAAACAGCTTACAGTTATAAATTCATTTTTTTTAGATTTCTTTCAAAACTGAATCACTTTTCATTTCACGGAAAATTTAAAAAAGTAATAAATGTATAACTGTTTTTTCCAATCTATACTCTATAGAGAAAGTGAGGAAACTTTTATTAAGCTAATAAAAACTAAAAATTATTGTTATTAATTTAAAACTGCACTCAAAAGTATCTTAGGGTAAGCACATGTGAATTTTCGTTTAACTGGTTTATCAACGTTTTTTTTTCACCAAGGTATGAAGAATAATTTATTAGAAACTGTGGCATGCAAACATTTAGTTAAAACAGTTGTTATTTCTTTTTTATATTTATTTTTTTAAAAAACTGCGCTCTTTTTATTTTCAAAACATTTTGTAAAACATGCCATTACTTTGTTATTCCATTCTTTCGGAAGTACTATTACTTCCTGCTCTTCCTTTTATTTGCATGCTTTTCTTTTTTTATTGGATTTAATAGCATGTCATTATCCCCTATTTTTTATAGCCCTTTATCCAAAAGAGCAAAAACTTTTTTGGATTGCTTGCTGTTATGGCATCAAGAAAAAAAGTTTTTCAAATATAACTAAAGTATTGCTACGGCTTTAGTGATAACTATTTTGTATGAAGAATACTATAAAATCTTTTTTAAACTGTCACGAAACTTTTATACATAAAAATTGCATTGATTTTTCTTTCTTTAATTTTTTTAACTGATCATTAATTTGATTTGGACATAATAGTTTTTGTGCCATTATAAGTTCCTCATTTTTAACCTTTAATTAAATTGTTTCATTTAAAAAATATTTACCAAACTATTGTAATTAACGAGAGCTTTTTTGGGCTTGAAAACTGAGTTAGCTCTTTTATTAAGTTTTTTTAGTTAATTATTATATCATTTTGAAAAAATTTCTGCTAAATTTTTACAAAAAATTTACAAACTGGCTTCCATGTATCCAATGGTTACTTTTATTAACAAAAACTGAGATTTTCTTTTAATGCATGTTTGGTACTCTGATTTTAAGAGAAGAAAACTAGACTTTTTGAGAGCCTACAATATTATAAAGCCGATATTTAGCTATAAAAATTTAAGAAACTGCTTTTTCATGTTGGAATGAGGATATTATTATCATCCATTATGACATTAATCTTTATCAAATTTGTATTTAAAGAAAACGAAGTTAATGTAAATTAAAGCAAGCGCTACTCAAATTTTTGTAATAATGCCATTATTATAATAGTATTCTTAAAATATATAAACTGATAAATCATAGTGTGTGCAGCTAGTAGCTGCCAGCTACTTGAACTCTACACCTCAAAATATTCGAGTGTTTCTTTCTGCTACTTTTTTAAAACTGACCTATTTTCTAAAATCTTTAAAACTGACCGAAAAACAGTTTCTATTGTTTTGCTCTACAAAAAAATCAATGAAAAAATATGTTTCTTACTTTGTATTTTTCTAAAAAGTTATCTGGGTAAACTGCATTTCCTTTGTTTCATCATCAAATCGCTTTCGTGGCAAAAAAAGAGAAGCTATTCTTTGCTTTAATACATGTATTAACAAAACATTTTTTATATAATTCTAAAATTGTCACCAATATTCCTCACTTAGAAAACTCTGTTCTAAATAAAAATTTTTACAAACTTTTTAAATTGTTGAATATATATATTTTTAAGAGTTTTTAAATTGACAACTGTTTTGATAACTGAGAGCTTTCTTCATCAAAAAACTGCTTTCACATGATTTTTGATGCAAAGTAAAATTGGCTCTTTGCTTTACTGTTTTCATATATTTCATTAAAAATACTAAAACGGGTGCCATCGTGTCTTCAAAAAGTTACAGCTTTCGCATTATAGCTTTATACAAAGGTTTGAAACTGTTCGAATCAATTTTATGAATGTAAAATAGATACCAATATACGTAAACTCATATGGTAAAAACTGACAACTAAAAGCTTTATTTTTTTTAGTAAAAAACTGTTTCATCTTCAAGGGCAAAGAAATGTGTTCTTTGCTTTACTTTTGTTTACTTTAGCAATCTTTTTTTTAATATCACAAAACTGCCAAATGAAAAGAAAGATGCGTTAATTAAAATTGCTTAAAAAGAAGGAAAAAGGGTTTATTCAGTGCTTCTTTCACTCCCTCTGTTTTTTTTATGAGTTTGGTTTGAGATTATTAAAAAAAATAAGGATTTTTACTGCATCTGTTTGCATTGGAAATGTTGGATGTGATTATTGACACGTAAAAAACTTTTTTTTTGGTTTAAACTGCAGTTGAGGATGTGTTATTTGGTTATTGGGATACATATATTTGTTACTGTGTTCAGTTGTTTTTGTTGTGTTAACTGTTTGTTTTCTACTGTAATTTAAAAAACTAAATTTTGCAAGTAATAATCACTATTGGTTTTAGTAACAATTATTTGTTATACTAGATTTCAGCGGGTTAAAGGGTTTATTCAGTGTTTCTTCCCTCTCTTTCCTTGTTTTTATGAGTTTGGTTTTGAGATTATTAAAAAAATAAGGATTATTACTCCATCTATTTACATTGATAAAGTTGGATGTGATTATTAGCACGTAAAAAGTTTTATTTTTTTTATTTTTTAGTCTTAACTGCCACATATTGAAGATGTGGTGTTTGATAATTAGAAAATAAATATTCCTAACAAGAATAATTTATCTTGGTTGTATTAACTGTATCATTTTTAGAACTACCGTAATTTAAAACAGATTGTAGGACAGTTTTTTTTCAATTGAGCCTGGGTTTCTTGGCAGAACAAAAAATTAGATGTTTATAGCATCATTCAACTGTTATCTTTCCTTGGACATATAGCATTTATGTTTACTAACGGGTTGCAATTAAAGAACCATATTTAAAAAAACTGAGTTGACTACTTTTTAAAAGAATTGTAAGAGATTAGTTTTATAATTATTAGCGTGGCATTATTCAAATTTGTTACTTGAAACTGTGATCTTCGATTTGAAGTTATTATACTTTATCAATCTTTTTTTTTGTTGAATTATGTACTTTTTTATTATCAACATTGTTGCCTATTTTTGTTCAGTAATAAATTAAAAACTGGCAAAACATGATTTCAATAGTGAAAATTTTTATTATTAAAGTTAACTGTAACACCTTGTGTTTTGGCCTCTTTAGTCATTCAAAAAAATATGAGTTTAATTCGTTGTTGACGGTTAATATCTTTGTTCAAGTTTTATGCGTGATGACCAAAACTGTTTATAATATTTTCCATGAAAATTTTTCTCATATATTTAAGTGCTTACATTTTTAGGAAACAAAACTGTTGTCAGTGAAATCAATGCTTTATTTGTAACAAACTAAAATCACCAACTTCGAAAATTATCATTTAATCAATTTAAAAAATAAAAGTGACAATTGTGCAATATATTTATTATCTAATTGTGATTGATTTACTTTTTATTTTCAACGCATCATTAAAGCTGACATTTCAATCAATTTATATTTAAATCATCTTTTGTGTTTTTTGTTATTTTTTTATTGCAGCAGAATTTATTTATTAAAATCGGTTTTTTATTCGCTTGAACGCTTTAAAAAATTGATAGAAAAAATATTGAAAAGTGACAAGTCGACAACAACAAAGGGAGCTGTGAGTCAGAGAAGAGAGAAAAAAGCTGTTGTGTTTTATTACTTTTTTATATTTAACTGAAGGAAGAAGATTACAATGGAAAACACAAAAAATATAGTTTTATTTCAATTAATATTAATTATGGGTTTATATTTTAATAATGTGGGTGAGTTAAAAGTTTTTGTTTGAATAAAACTGAATTTGATGAACAGTCATTTAAATAAAAAACTGTGGTCCAATATTCCAAGAAGGAAGTAGACCTTTGCATTTACTTTTGTTCCAAATTTAATACATTATTAAGATTAGAAAAAAGCGATAACAAAATTACTAAACAGAGATAAAAAAAACTGTTACACCAGTTGCTGTTTTAGGATTGGCAGAAAAAAGATGTTGTGGAATTTAAAAAAGAACATATTGTGCTTATAAACTGACGTTTTATCCTTTTTAGCTAATAATTATTAGTTTAATATAAATTAGATCAAAACTGAATTATATTACCGGCATGTAAAGTACTAACTAATATTAAACCTTGATAAATTTTAAGCTTTTTTTAAACTGATGTAGTTGTATATGTTTGGCAACAAAACAGAATTTTTAAGATAATTTAACTTTTTTTTTATTATTAAAACTGCGATCCCAGATTTGAATAGTTTAGTGCTGGCTTATTGCCACACACGTTTGATTCTTGTGCTTACCCCACCCATGCGTTACTAAATGGATGATAATGAGTGAACTCCGCAAGGAATCGGGGTCTTCTACTGGTAGATAGGGGGAGGGGCTACCACACGGTTGCTCCTTCAAGAGGTAGTCTGATCTGGCACTTAAAGCTAACAGGTTTGGCTCATTCCGTATAAGTGCTCGCGACTAATTGGTCTAATACGTGCAAGTTTAACTATAAGCCTTTTATTAAAACTGCATAAAACCGATTAATTCATATGATAAAACTACATAAGTTTTGAGCATTTTGATAATGCCCTTTAAATTCAAGTATATCGTAAATATCTTTTAAAATGTTTATTCAAAAATATATAAAAATAAAACTAGTTACGTGTTTTTTGAAGGCTCTTACAGAAGCAAAGATTGTTTATTTTTGACGATATTCTAGCTGTTCCCTTTTTTTAAAATTTTTTAACTGGTTGAGTAGCAAGAAGTTATGCTATTTAATATTGATTTTTAAACTGTAATAAAGTTTTTAATTCTTAATATTGACTCAAAATGTTATTAATATTATCAATGCAAAACAGTGGCGTCTTGACCTTAATAGTTTCTTTTTAACTGTGTACAATGCCGGGCTACGATTTTAAAGCATTTAAATTGTTAAACTCCATAATATATTCTTGTCTTGAAAAAACGTTTCTTTAATAATCTTCTTTTTATATAAACTGCAAACATCATTAAAAGCTATCATAGCCTGGAGGAAATTTTATTGAATTAAAACCTGTGGTGAACGGTGACAATGTTCTACAACTGCTATGTTATATTCAAGATATATTTTCTATTCATAACTCTTTGCGAATTTTTACTGTCATATAAATAATTAGTTTTTGAGGTCTTAAACTGTAATGTGTTTTCGTATAGTAAATAATTTTTAATCATATAAATAAGTTTTTAGCTGCTGTTGTTGGTGGTAGAGGAATTTACTTTTTTTTGTTAAAAAATAGCGCTTGGAGTACTTAAAACAGCACTGTTTAAATTCTGTTCTTGTAAACTGACCATTTGTGGTAATTCTGTAAAAATGTGAAAATGTTTTTAAGCTTTTAAACTGTTGATTGGCAATAAACGTCAGCTAAATAGCTTCGTAGAAAATAACTGACGCGTTTAAGGTATATGGTGACAAATATTTGAGGGAGTTTAAAAAATGATTTTTGTGTGAAACAAATTGTAGCTTAACTCGTGCTATAAAAAACTATCATCTAGATATCATCATTTTTGTTAAACAGAAAAATATAAGCGCAAAAAAGAAATTTGACATTAAAGGATAAACTTTTTCATTTTCATATTTCAATTACATAAATTTAAAAATCAGCTTTTTTTATAATCTTGTTTTAAAAATTTAAACTGTAATCTTGTCCAATTTCAGGTGCAACACGATGTGAATGCTCATCAAAGATTATTATGCTACTACGATATGATGATTATAGAGTGTTACTGTCACCGGAATATCCACGGCCATATTGTGGTGAAATCAGTTGTATTTGGAGGGTTGTTGCACCGGATAATACTTCACGGATACATTTCTTTGCAAAAAATATTGATTTGCGACCTGACCGTGATTACATTAATTTTTATGATAGCCATAAAGGTGTGGATTTGGATCCAGAATTGGTACATCCTTCTTTTAAGTAGGTTTTTTAACTGGATTGAGTATATTCATATAAATAAATAGCATTAGCGGATAGTATTTAAAAGAAACTAGGCTCACTAGGAATGAATTTTTTTGGAAATAATGAAAAATGTTTCCTTAAAAAAAATCATAAAAAATGCATACTTTTTGTGATAAGTTTACCTGCTAAACTGTGTCTTAGTTTTCGAAATCGGAAGTTAAAATTTTTTAAATAACTTTACAAACTTAGATGCCTTTTACGCGTATTTTAAAAAATGCATCGACGATAAGCAAATTTTTGAAACCGTTTTAAAAAAAACTTTGAAAACTTTGTGAATTCATACCGTAGCTACCAAAGAATCGGTATGGATTTTGATTCCAAATTCATCAATTTTTATATACGGATTCTTTAACTGACGACATCAACGCACCAAGTCAAATTTTTAGGTTTCTTATATCAAAACTTTTGCTTAATTTCTTCAAAATTAAAGTTTTAGCATGTTTTTTTATAAAGGAACTTATGAAGTGTAATATGATTATGCAAACTGACAATGCGTACGGTATGAACTACTTTTGAAAAATTCTCAACTGTTATTCTCAATTTTTCGTTTTTTAACGCTCTTTTAGCTTTTTTTAATAAAACTTCGCAATAGAAAAAAAACTAATGTGTTTACATGTCTTAATTGAAAATAGCATTTTAAACACATTTGTTTGTGATGTAGCAATAGCACAATTACTATTGGAAAAGAAAACAATTTTGATTTAAAAACTAAATGGTTATTCAAATATCTTGATCTACGTAAAAACAAGCTTTTTTTGCATTTTTTATGCCAAACTGAAACGAGAAAGCTAGTCATTAAAAAGTTATCAATCTCTTTTTAAACAACTAGATAAATTCAAGGTGTGGAGAAAAGTACTTTTTAGTCATTGGAAATTATCATTAATATTGTTGAAATAAACTGTATACATTTTTAGGTGCACTGGTACTGGTGATTGCTATTATCATGGCTCAGGACAATTTTTAACAATTCAATTTAAAACTGATTCGGGAGAACCTGATCATTATGGCTTTCAAGGAACTATCTCACTCTATGATCGACAATATCGAGGTTTGTTTTTTGTTTTTAAGTGAATACGAGAGAACAGTTGATATTTTAAATTGGTATTTGTTAACAATACATCCTTTTTTAGCATGGCTTTCATCTATCTGGAATGTTCTTCTCGTTGCGCTAACATCAGTTGGATGTACATTGGGCCTTACAGTTTTGGGATATTATTTTATTTGTCGAAGATTTTTACAAAAAGAAAAAACTCCATTAACCGCAACAGAAACAGGAAAAGATGAAGAAGAAACGATTGCATCATCTCCTTCAAGACTGGCAACAAGCTCTGATATTTCTCAAAACCAAAAGTTAATTTTAGCTAACTGATCTTTCATTCTGTTCTTATGTTTTTTATAAAAACAAAATAAATTTTATTAAAAACTGTGAAGTGTAACAAAAATTAATTTAATGCTAAAAGAAATTATATTACAATTTTTCTTAAACTTAGGCATGTTGTAGTTCGTAACAAAAAGATTATTTGGGAAAAAATTGTGGAAACTGAGCGTTAAAAACATTTGAAAAGCTATCAACAACTGTGGAGTACAGAAACTCTTGCAGATGCATCATTTAAACTGGTAACAGGGTGCTTCCTCTAAAATAAAAACTTCCTTTTGTTCTTTGGCCGACAGTAGCAGATTTTCTTCTGCAAACACCCGTCGACCTGTAAGATGATGAAAAAAAACTGGCAACTTGTGTTACCCATTGTTACATTGTTTTTTAAAAAAGGTTTATTTTTTAAACATGTTTCAGTGAACATTGCTTCAAAAAAGAAATATTTTTGATAAAACTGCAGTAGGCAAACATTTTAAGTACAAGGATGCAAAGCGAAAGAAAAACACAAACATCAAAATATTGTTTTTCTCATTAAAACTAATTAACTGTTTTACTTCACTTTCTTTTTCATTTCAACCATGCTTTATCGATTAATTTTAGCAGCTTGTTTATTCTTTGTAACTGTCAAAAGTGATTGTCCAAATGGTGGAATTGAATTTCAATCCAGCTGTTTATACTTTAATATAACCGAACATCGATTTGATAAAGCTGATGGTGCATGTGCATTGGGTGGCGGACATTTAGTTGCAATTCATGATAGCTTTGCAAATTCAGCTATTCAAGGTAAGTTATAAAAGAAAGTTTTGAGTATCGGTAACTGAATTTTATTGCACAATCTTATAAAGTTTGTGACAATTTTGATAAAATACTATTCTTTACAAAGAGAAATAATTTTTATGGCACTTTGTAACTAATGGTTACTACTAAAAATTACAAACCGTTTAAATTTTGTAACTGAAAAACACGACGTCTAATTGACTAATTGAATTGATTTAGAACGACTTATAGTAATTACTTGCTAGTTGGAAAAAATGCAAATTATTTGACATAATAAAGTAGAGCAAAATTTTACTTGAGTCCAAAAAAAAGTTTTAAACCGAGTTCTGCAAACTGTTATGGTTTGTCAGTCATAGTAGAACGAATTTGCATTTTTTTATGAAAATGTTCTTACAGTAAACTGAAGATAATTATTGGATATCGATCTTGCAAAGCAAAATTTAGGCATGTTTTCTGTGATTCCTAAAATGTTTCATAAGAAGATTATAACTGTTAACTGTGTTTTTGTCAATTTGTGGTGGCGCAACCCAGGTCTACTATTTTCAGCTTTAGTGATTAACACGCGATATTGATAGATATTAATGTCAAACACTGATTATTTTTGGGTTTTTTAGATTTATAGTGCTTGGAAATACATTTTTAGTAATAACTGTTTCGTTTTCTAGCCATTTGCATATTAAACAACTGAAACAAAATCCATTTAACTGTAGTTATTTTCTTCGTTTCTAATTTGGAATTCCATTTTTAGCTTATAAGAGTAAACTGAAAAACAGCTTTTGATCCTAGTGTTGTAAATGTAGATAAACGATTTATCATTAATGGTTTTTACGGATACTGCAGTTTTCGAATTATGTTTAAATTTTTCTAAACTGTAATCTTTATCCGATTCTTTTAGATCTTGCAACAAAATATTTTTCTGAAAGTACTGATACAGATTTTTGGATTGGTGGTCAACGAATAAATTCTTCTTGGACATGGAACGATGGAAGTGCCTTTGATTTTACAGACTGGAATAAAGGTGAACCATCCAGTCTTGATGGATTTGATTGTGCTGCTTTATCAGTGATTGATGGATATTGGAGTGCACAAATGTGTTCAAAAGCTAAGCCATTTGTTTGTGCAATGCCAAATATGGATGTAACTACGATGATTACAATGTGATAAATAAAGTTGTTGTTTTTTGGTATTGTTTTTTAACTGTTTAAAAAAATAGTTTATAATAAAAAAAGCTTTTTTATTATCATCAAAGATTAACTGTAGGAGTTTAAAGTGTAGGAATTGACAAATATTGTAAACAAAGAAACATTTGACATATAAGTTTTAATGTTGTAAATGTTAAACTGAAGCATGTTGTTTTGTGCTTATTAAAAAGTTCTAATAAGGGTGGCACAAACGTGTTCAAAAGCTAAACCATTTGTTTGTGCAATGTCAAATATTGATGTAAAAACAGTGATCTCATAAACATACACAAGTATACTTGACGTAATCTATGTATCTAGTATGTGATGGATGTGGATTTTTCTGCCGATATTTTTTCCCTAATTATCCCATAGCTAGACATATATATGGGCAGAATATGAGGGCTCAATTCTTGCCTTACTTGAATATCTGTAATGCAAAAGCTATTGATCGCCTGCTACTTACCGGCTATATTCATTTAGCTAATAAATCCCAGGGAGGAGGATTTGGCAGCTGATTTTTTGTCCCTGACTATCCCTTACTATGACAAGTATTTGGGCAAAATATGGGGCCCCAACTCCACCATCAGTTGGAAACGTCTACGGTAAGCATGAAGAAAATAAATGTTTTTATTGCATATGTCTAGAGGCGGTCAGGGAACATTCTTTTTTGTTTTTCCTTTGACATTTTTGTGGTTACAGTAATCCCAAATGCAACTTTGCGGCACTTTTTTTTACAGCTTAACTATGAAACTTTTTAGATGTAGTTTTTTACGCTGATTCCAAAAATGCCATTTTTGAAAAAGTTTTCTTTGGTACAAAGTGCCGAAAATGGCATTTTTTTGTGTTTTTTAAGGATAACAAAAATGCTCAAAATTGCTCAATTTCAAATTTTATATCATTCGATAGAGAATTAAATTCTGCATTTTATGGCAATTGTCATCAATGCCCCAAAATGCCCCAAAAAATATGCCAGGTCAAAAACGGCATTTTTCAGCTTAAAAAGTTGAAAAAACGTGTGTAAAAAAAGAAAGAGAAACAAGTCAGCTGCGTGTGTGTCTCTTCTTTTCTTTTTGAACCGGCTGCGAGGGAAAGAAGGATGCACACACTTTTTTGACGACCAATTTTTTTCATTTTGCCGTTTTTTCAATGGCATTTTTCGGCATTTTAAATTAATTTTTTAATTTTTCTGATTTTATTTTCGTTTTATTCAGTGTCGAAAATACTATATTCTAACAAAACAAAAATTATTTTCGAAGATTTTTTTTAAGCTGCCCGTCTCTACATATAAGACGACTATAACTAAAATATTTTGGATGCCCACCAAAAAAGAGGTGAATCTGCTGTTTTTCACTCATTTCAAATTTCTTTTCAAATTTTCTTGAATTTATTGTTTTTTACTCATAGATAAATGCTTTGAGTGAATTTTATTAGATTCACAATATTTTAAATTATATTACTCATTTACTTAGTCACTTATAATTTGAGTGAAAAAAATAATTAAAAAATTCACTCAGAAAAGATCTGAGTGAAAAAAATGATCACTTTTTTCACTCAAATTATTAGTGACTAAGTAAATGAGTAATATAATTTAAAAATTTTGTGAATCTGATAAAATTCACTCAGATCAGTTTACTAAAAATTACTGATGAGTGAAAACTACTAAAAACAAGGTTTTCAAAAATTGTATGAGTGAAAAACAGCAGATTCACCTCTTTTTTGGTGGGCATCCAAAATATTTTAGTTATAGTCGTCTTATATGTCTTCTTTTGCTAAAAATAATTAAGAATTTGAGAAAAACTGTGAGCAAGTTATTTTAGTGTACTGTGAAAATCGCTTAATTCTTCATTTGTAAACTGTACAGCAGATAAGCAACGTGGCCACAAGTGATGAAAAGGGATTCAAAAGTTGGAACACAAACTGGAACATTATTATAAAGTATATTTTAAATATTCTAAAATAAATACTACTCTCATTTTTTCCAAAATATATGTTCACTAAAAGTGCAATTTTTTTTACCTATTTTAACCATTTTTTTAAATTAAATTGTCAAGATTTTATATTGCATTTTTTAAACTGAATTCAATGCGATGTTGTTGATTTTTTACAAAAATTTACCAATGAAATAGAATTGGTATTAACATTTTTTTGTGATAAAACTCTTTCATCGTTCATATTTTTCATCTAACGCAGTCCAGGGATGAAAAATGCGGCCGGGCCAATGATTTTCGGCCTGCGGCCGCGGCCGGCCGACGATTTTGGGAAAAAATAGTGCTAATCTAGGCGGCCGGCCGGAAATTCCGGCCGCATTTTTCATCCCTGACGCTGTCTCTGTTTCTATTTCACCAAAGAAAAAACAGCAGCAACAATCGATAAATTTCAGTTGTGTGTTTTTTTTCTTTTTAACTGACCCATCTTCACGTTGTTGTTTTTTAAGGTTGTCGCATGAAAGCTTTTTTATTTCATTCATAACTTATTTTTTTGGTCATTGTTTGTTGTAAAAAATGGAAAAAGTGTTCTACAAAGATAAATTTGTTGAGGTAAGAAATTTTATTTCAAAAAAATCTTTAACTGTTGAGAAAGCAAAAAATATCTATGAAACTGCTATATCATTTGTTGTTTGAGACGCTAAACTCTTGGCAACTAACAAGGGACCGTTCTGACATGACACCCGGGGATTTCTTAGGTAATGGCGGGAATGGATAGCTTATAGCAAGGGATGAAAAACCCCCAAGGGTTTTTTTCCCGTTCGCCATTTCAGGATTTTAGTAGCATTTTGCTATTACACAGTAAATAGCAGGCGATGAACGTTTAAGTATATGAATTACGTTTGTATTGCTTTTGGATGCTTAAATATGGCAAAACATAATATTTCATAAATAATTAATCATATTCCATGCATTTACAACCATCAAAAACCGCCACAAACGTAATTTTTAAACTAAGACGTTCATCGCCTGCTGCTTACTGTGTAATAGCAAAATGCTACTAAAATCCTGAAATGGCGAACGGGAAAAAAACCCTTGGGGGTTTTTCATCCCTTGCTATAAGCTATACATTCCCGCCATTACCTAAGAAATCCCCGGGTGTCATGTCAGAACGGTCCCTTGTAAGTGCTAGTTGTTTCTTTTTTCTTTTCTAGTCAAATAAAAAACTGGAAAAGTTCCCTTGATATTTTTCATCATTCACTTTAAATTTACAAAACTCATAAAAAAAAAAAAAAAATCCTTTTTATGCAAATTTGAATGCTACCACAAAATAAAAAATGCTTGGATTTTATGGTAGATTAAACTAAATTATATTTATGCCAGCATGAATAGGTACATTTTATATTTAAATTTTCTTCGAGTATAAGTTTTCTCATAACTTTTGTAAACTGGTATTTGTTGATGATAATCTCGCCTTCGGGCTGCGGCTGTTTAAGCATCAGTTTCGTACGCCCACGTAGGGAAAAAAATAATTTTCTACGGTAGTGACCTGGGGGGTCTGGAAATGTTACCAGTCCGTGTCCCCCGACTGCGGATTTATTTTTTTGTAAAAAAAATTACTGTAGGGTTACGGTAAGTGGTACTTTTACTCAAAAGAGTGTTTTTTTGCCGGGGTTTTGACCAAAACTCAAGGCAAAAAAGTTCTAAAAAGCGATGTGGAAGCCTATAGTACCCCGGTGACCTATACAGTACCCCAAAACAACCTACAGTACCCCCTAACACATCTACAGTACCCCTACAGTACCCCAAACACACCTACAGTACCCCTAACACATCAACAGTGCCCCTACAGTACCCCAAAACATACCTACAGTATCCCTACAGTACCCCAAACACATCTACAGTACCCCTACAGTACCCCAAAACATACCTACAGTACACCTACAGTACCCCAAACACACCTACAATACCCCAAACACACCTACAGTACCCCCAAACACACCTACAATACCCCTACAGTACCCCAAACTCACTTACAGTACGCACGAATCATACTGTGTTAAGGCGTGTGAGTCGGCTAGAGGGCGCGAGCGACGCGAGCGCCCTCTTGCCGACTCATACGCCGTTTTCTTGATTTTTCTGCTACTGTTGTTTTGGTACTGCTGATAAGATAAGCTTGGGATACTGTAAAGCGAGTCATACCCGGTGGAGGCGTGGCGGTGCAGACAGTAGGAGCACGAGCGAAGCGAGCGCGACCATTGTCGCGTGGCCGGCGCCGACTCTAGGTATTTTATGTACACAAAGTTTTTTAGGTGAGATCATAAAGTATCATGTGCACTATGTTTGTTGATGAAATGTCTTGGCAATAAAATATTTGTATTGTAGCCCAACCCGTCTGCAGCATTTTATTTTGATATAGTCTTTTTACTGAGGTAATAGTATTATACTTAGCAGACGGCTCATGAGATTGTCCCAAGCACCTAAAAAAGATATAGTTGTTAAACTTTCGGCTGTTCTGCGAATATACAGCTCATGAGATTCCGCAGACGGGTTGGCCGTATTTTATTATTGAATCTGGGAATATACGGCTCAAGAGATTCCTCCACTTTTATTTAAAAATATCTTTTATTTGGTTACATCATAACAGCCAACCGCGTCTGATACAAAAAACGTTAGTTGAAATCGGGCCTTCTGGGTCGATTCTCCGTGATCTATTCTTTTACTGAGGAAGAAAAAGTTTACGAAGTTATTTGACTGTTAAAAAATGTGTATCCCTATTTGACGTTTTTTAAAAAATTTGCGTAAACTCAAACTTTTCTATCTCTTCTAGCTTACAATTTCAACTAACGTTTTTTGTATCAGACGCGGTTGGCTGTTATGATGTAACCAAATAAAAGATATTTTTAAATAAAAGTGGAGGAATCTCTTGAGCCGTATATTCCCAGATTCAATAATAAAATACGGCCAACCCGTCTGCGGAATCTCATGAGCTGTATATTCGCAGAACAGCCGAAAGTTTAACAACTATATCTTTTTTAGGTGCTTGGGACAATTAAGTTCAACTTCTAAAATAATAACATTGTGTTTGTTTTGATTGACGTTTCTTTTTTTATTGTTTAAACTGGAACTAATGATATTCTTTTGGCTTAAACGCTTTTCTCGTTTCAGCAGTGCTTTACATGAACTAATAATCATTTAACTTTAATAACATTCCATTTTTAGCTACACGATGACAAACTTATCATTAAATGGTATTACTTCCCAACCACAAAAGCCAAAATTATTCCATTAACTGACTTTATGAGCATCTATCATGATACACAAGAAAGTTCGATGGTATTTACAATTGGTTGGGGAATGACAATTTTTGGGGTTTGGTGGGGCTGTGATGCAAGAAGGCAATTTCCATCTTTTAAAACGAAGTATTCAAATGTTATACTTGATACTGGCTCGGCAATTAAGAAAGGATTCACTGTTGAGAATATTGATCGATTTTTGGGTGCACTGCAGCTTCTAAAAAGCAATGTTTTGGTTGTTAATACAATTTCTGATAAATTTGATGGAAAATTTCAATCTCGAACTAAGAAAGATATTTATTTAAAAGAAACTGACATGGAAATTGAAGCTTTGAAAGAAAAAGAAAAGAATCTATTCAAATATCCAATGAATAATTTTTATATTAATGATCCTCCACCAAGCTACGATGAAGCTGTTAAGGAATTTTAAAGTTTCATTGAAATAACTGTTTTTTCTTGCTTTACGTTTTTGATATTTAAAAATTGGTGTATTAAATAATATCAAAAATAATAATAAATAACACAGGTTTAATTGTATTGCTTTATTTAATAACTGAATTTTAACTGTAAACTCTATCAATTTTTTTTAAACTGGTACTAACTATCGAAGTATATTTGTAGAAAGAAAAAGTTTTCATTATAAAGAGGACAATAAAAATAAATGTATCATCTATTATACTACATGTTCTGATTTTTTGCAAAACCCAAAATCAATTTTATCTACTTTCAAAACTATCTGAATATAATCTGCAGCATCTATCGGATAAACAATTAGAAGATGCCAACTCAATCATGTTGCAGACAACAACTGCATCAATTTTATTTATAATAGGTTTTTCATAACTGCAAAGTATAATCTTTTAGAGGATTGTAAAACATGATCAAAACTGTATTTGTAACTATTTCATCTTATTAACTTACAAAAGTGAAGATTATTTTTTAACTAAATAGATCGCAAAATTATGACAGAACTGAAAAATAGTATCAGTGGTATATTCGAAAAAAGAAACTGTTCTGATAATTAAAAAAAGAGGAAAATTGTCAATTTTAAAACTTCTTTAAAACAATTATGATATAGTTTATGGGGCTTTATTTAAACTGAGAAAAAAAATTTCGATATGTTTTTTATTTCGGTAGAAACTGTATTTTGTAAAATAGTACCCTTAAGAAAAAAAGTGTTAATAGCTAAAATTTTTCAGGAAAAAGAAAAAAGACTATTATACACTATAAGGTTGTTCAGAAAGTTCGCACAGTGGGTTTGAGGACCTTAATTTTTTTAACTACTTGAGCTAAACTCGAGCTGTTTGCTGACATACGTAGCCCACAGACAGAGGCATCAGATGACATTGTGAAATTTGGGTCACGGTGGATACTGTAGGTATACGGTAGATAGTTCTAGAAGAAAACGTAATTTTTAAGAAAATTTGAATTTTAAACGACAGGAAAAAGCCAGGAATGGCTGGAAACGATTTATAATGACATTTTAGGACTAGCTGCATCATATCCAACAACTTTCAATTGCAAAATCGCCTCAGGGCATTATGCAAACTTTCTGGGTCGGAAAATTTGCATATTTATTTGAACTCAAAAAAATGGCTGGAAATGGTTGGAAATAGCATGGGAAACACCCCACTTCCATTTTTTAGTGAAATTATAGCTAAAAATAGATATTACAGTATTACAAAGTTATCGTCTGCTACTCAATAAATTTGAATATTCAATAATATCTATTTTTTAGCTATGTTTTCACTAAAAACTGGAAGTAGGGTATTTTCTAGACTATTTCGAACTATTTCCAGCCATTTTTTTGATTTTAGATAAATATGCAAATTTTCCGACCCAGAAAGTTTGCATAATGCCCTGAGGCGATTTTGCAATTGAAAGTTGTTGGATATGATGCAGCTAGTCCTAAAATGTCATTATAAATCGTTTCCAGCCATTCCTGGCTTTTTCCTGTCGTTTAAAATTCAAATTTTCTTAAAAATTACGTTTTCTTCTGGAACTATCTACCGTATACCTACAGTATCCACCGTGACCCAAATTTCACAATGTCATCTGATGCCTCTGTCTGTGGGCTACGTATGTCAGCAAACAGCTCGAGTTTAGCTCAAGTAGTTAAAAAAATTAAGGTCCTCAAACCCACTGTGCGAACTTTCTGAACAACCTTATATATGTAAAAACTGTGAATGCAACGAATGAAAAATTTGTAAGAACTGAAATATTAATTCATTTTGATAATAACTGTCGATCATTGACCTTGTTGCAGCCCAAAGAGTAAGCTTTTCTACGCAGAAAAAAACAAAAAACTGTGAATGGATGTGATTTTTTAAAGAGAAAAATTGGTTTTACAAAATTATTGGTGTCCTTATAGCAGAAGTGCTTATTGAGATGAAGCTGATGTCATTAGTAAGCTATCCATACACGGGGCCAAGGCTATGCTGTTTTTCTGACAAGCGTTACACTTGTTTTTGTCTTGAATCCGTCCTTTTTGAATGATAAAACTCTTTTTTCTCGAAACTTTTTGTAGCATAAAAAGTAATGAAAAAATTGTTTCAGATGATAGCGTTGTGCAATTTTTGTTGTTTCTTTCTTCAAACTGTTAGTTAGTTTTCTTACTTTTCTGGTCAAAAAATATCTGGAAAAGTTTCAAGTTTCGTCATTTATGCGTTCATAACTAAAAAAATTATATTTTTGAAACGTTCGCTATTCTGAGGTTACTCTATAAACACGACGAATTATAACTGTTTAGATTTGCAATGTATTTTAGGGTAGATTAAATTTTTTAGGAATAAGTGTTCTCATAATTTTTGTAAACTGGTATTCATTGTTGGTAGCTAAGCTCAACTTTTAAAATAATAACACTGCGTTTGTTCTTTTGATAATTGTTTTTCGAGAATTAACTTTTTTTTCTTTAAAGGGGGCCAGTGTCTTTCTGACTAAAATTCTTTTCTCAAATCGCAGTGCTTTTCTTTATAAGAATAAAAATGAATGAATAAAATTTTTATTATGAATTTTAAAAAACTGATTTGTTTAATCTCAATAAATTTCATTCTATACAAAAAAAAGTTTTTTAAATCATATATATAAAGCTGGATAATTTGATGTTGCGACTTGAATTATGAGGTAAAAGAAAATAAAATTAACTATGAAAACCTTTATTCTGTTGTGATAAGGATAAAAAAATACAAAAAAATGAAATAAACTGCACTAGATGACATTTTTCTGCTTTGTTAATTTAAATTTTTGTTTGAGTGAGGAATATTCACATAGCATTTGAAAACTGGATTTTTCTTTGATTTGATTGAAAAAACAGGACGCCTAAGACAAGGATACTTTTTTTTCTTGACTGATAAATGTTTTCTCTATGAGCTAGACTTTTTTGTTTTTTTTGTAAAAACTGATTTCCAAACAACCATATTGTTTGAAATTCTGAACTCTTTTTTTAGTTGGATCTAGAGCTTCATTCAATACTGAAGTTATGAGATTGTGCACAACGTATTATCTTATTTAAACTGTAAAGTATTTGTAAGTGAGTAACCTAATATTAACCGATTCTTTATTCTAATTTTTTTGTTCAGGAGAAAACCTTAAGATTTTTTTAACTACAGCTGCTTGTTGTAATAGGATTTCTTTTCATTCGGAAAGCAATAGTTTTTTTGAAGACATTTTATGATTGCTTTTGTTAAAACTGAATCCTAGTTTTGGTTTGTGCCATGTTGGTTTTTTTATTCTTTTTTTTTACTTATTATTCTACAAAATCAAATCTCATCCACAAAGTTAGGCATTTTGTTAATGCAATTTTAGAATTCATGTGAATAAACAAAGAATCCAGAATTCACTGTACAAATTTTTATTTTTTTTTATCAAAAACGTAACTGTGATAATTCAAATCAACTGGCTCATTTTTTATCTTATTTTTCCTGTTAAAAATTAGTGAATGGTAAACTGGATATTTTTAAATGCATTCAGACAGAAGGCCTGAAACAAGGAGATTGTTTCCTTTTTAATTTTTTCTTAAAGGATAGTTACTCTTTTTTGTTATTAAGAGACTGACATCAGTCGCATCTTCTTGGCTAAAGTACTTAAACACTTTCATCAAATTGTAATAATACATGAAATAATTAACAGCTGAATGCTTTATTTATTTATGTTAGAAAATGCAAAAAATGAAATTAGTTTGTGTAGCTGGCTTTATTTCTCTTTTTTATATGTTCAAGGAAGAAAATCCTCTCATGGCATTTGTAAACTGGATTCAATTTAGTGGATTGTATTCATTAAATGTGAATCTAAAAAGATTTCATTTTGTTGGAAAATAAATGAATGCGCTATAATTATTATATATTTTTTATTGTTGAAACTGTCATCAAGTAGGAGTGATTGAATCATGTTTTGAACAATAGGGTAATATACAAGGAATTAATTGTAAAATCCATTAGTTTTATTTATTTAAACGTAAAACATTCAGAGCTGTAACCAAATGTAGGCTCATTGTGCACTGCAATTTTTTAAGAAAAATTATTTTCATAACATTTGTAAAGTGGAGTCTTTTAGTGGTAGATTATACTGACTTGCTGGCAAATAATTTTAGTTGGGCTTTTTTTAAACTGTATCGAATCTTTTGATTTTTTTCTATCGTGGACACATGAGGTTATGCACAAAGAAATTAATTGTGAGTTATTGTGATGAATCCTTTACAAACGTAATTCGCATGAATAAAATCTTAAACTGAAACAGGTAAAATGGATAAACAAAGAACTGTTTTAAAAATCTTTTTTTTTAAATATGCTGATTTCTTCCAAAAACTCGTTTTTATTACTTTAATGACACTGTGTTTTGTTTTTAACGGCCTCGTAGATACAAAAAATTCGAATCTTTTAAAGATTAGGTTAATGAGTTAAGACAAATTAGTTGTTTTATTATTTTACTGGTTCGGCATTCCAGGGCTATTATAGTCATGTAGCTGTGCATAAAAAAATAAATCGCACGCTTGTTTTTTTCTTTGCTAAATTAAACTGCAGTAATTCTCTGTATTGGTAAATAAAAACTGTATTAAACGTTATTAGAGCTAAAGTTAAAGACGTTTAACTGAATTTTTTTTAGAAGGAAATGTTTTATAGCATTACTAAGACATTTTGTTTGAATACTGTAAACTATAATTGAATAAAGTGTTTCATTTAGATAACTGTTTTTATAGTTAAAATTGACCACAGTAACATCACTTAGGTTAAAATTTTTCATAAATCTTTCAAAATTTTATTTGGTTGAGCTTGGTAGTGTTGGTAAGATTTGAAAAAACAAAGTGGCCCAATTTTTTTGAGCGCTTCTATATAATGAAATGTGTATGTATACAGTGTGATGCAAAAAGATAGCGCCACCCCAAAATTCACGCTTTTCAAATTCTGGAAACATGATATCAATTTGTACTATCGATATTTGGAATCAGCATGTTAAATATCAAAAAAAATTCACGCTTTTCAGATATCATGAAAAATGACAAAAATGAGCAAAAACAAAGCATTTTCAAAAAATCGGCCTGGAGGGGGTATTGAAGTTGGGGATATGAAAGTTAGGATACATAATTACAACATATAGGGCTATCAAAAAATGTGTATGGTGTCACTCTGCACCACTGCACCGGCCATTTTTACCTGGTGCAAAAACACTAAAAATGGCTTAATTGGTCTATTTCAGCGTTATAGCAACTCATGTTTTAGATATTATTATGGGTCCAAATGCCTTAAATATGCTAGATATATGTTTAAAAAACATAATTTAATTGCTGGGTTTGAAAAATTTGTAAAAATGACAAAAAATTTTATAGGGTTGAACCCCTGTCCGGAAACTTTTGTGCAGCACTTTTTTTTTGTGATACAGAAATTTTTCACAAGAAAGATCATATGCCCACAAATGTTATACCATAAGACAGCACTTGAATAGAGGTTTAAATTTCGTATAGGGTTCATGCAAGTATCTCTTCAGTTTACAAAGTTACAAGCAAAAAACTTTTTGTCCGGAAACTTTTGTGCGCTACTGTAAGCTTAAGTAGCGTATTTTTGTCCGATTGTATATTCTAACTTTAATATGTTTAGTAGAATATCTTTCATAAAATCTGTAAACTGCCATCTTTTTACGACAAACAAATAGAATGTCAAAGCAGCGATTTTTAATTTATTTAACTGTCGAATCCAATAAATTTATGTAACTGATTTCAAAAAAAAATAAAAACTAAATTAATTGAGTAGTTGAATATCTTTTTAAAATTAACTTGAGCCTTTTTTTTGGATGGCATCACATCAAAATATTTTGAGTGGTGTTGCTATAAATTTTTTGAATATTGCGTAAGTAAGTTGAACATTTTTATCATCATAATCAACATGTCAAAAATTTCTGATTGAAAGATAATCATTAACATTTTTTAAACTGACTTCATTTTGAGCAATTATGAAGTTTTAAACTAAAATTTTAATTAACTGTGCTTATCGTGCTCTCTGTAACTCAGTATGATTAGTTTATATAATCTGAAACAAAACATTTTACTGCCAATAATTTCGATCGTTTAAACTGATACAGGGTGTCCCAAAAAAAGTGGCGGAGGTGCTGCCATTTGAGAACAAGAGGGGCAGTAAACTTAGTGATATGGGGGATAGTATGACCCTATGGTATGCTGTTTATTACCGTAACCTCACCTCTCGAAAACTTTCGTGTCGGGAGTTATGGCGCCGCCAAGTTAAAAAAGTGCCATTTTTTGACCCTTTCGTAGGTACATCATCAGAATTTTTCCAGAAGAGATTTTAAAAAGCTGTTGGTCGGATTTTTTAGGCCCCTGAATGAACTCGTTGGTAGGGTATAATTGGAAGCCTCAGGTCTTCTGGTTCGAGTATACCAGCGATTCTAAAAAACCTCTGCGCAAAAATTTTCGTTTTTTAGCAACTTTGAGCAGCTGGTGTAGTCCAGGGAGGGGGCTTTAGGGGGTAATATTTGTTCACAATAAACTTCAGACATATTGTGACAACTTCCACCCCCAAACTTTGAAATCTGAGATATCGAATTTTTTTCGATAGCTCAAAATAGCTATTACTAGTTAAGTAGCAGACGATGACGTTAAACTCAAAATTTTAAAATGCAGTTTTTTGCTAAAATATTGTAAATCATGCTATAAAAACACATATGAAATACTTTTTAAGCGTTCCTGGCTCTATTACACGCGTTTAAAATAGATATCATTTTCATCGCCTGCTACTTACCTATAGCAATTATAGCTACTTAAAAGTCGATTTTTTCAGATTTGTCCCAAACTTTGTAGGAATGTTACAATATGTCTGAAGTTTTTTGTGAACAAATATTACCCCCTAAAGCCCCCTCCCTGGACTACACCAGCTGCTCAAAGTTGCTAAAAAACGAAAATTTTTGCGCAGAGGTTTTTTAGAATCGCTGGTATACTCGAACCAGAAGACCTGAGGCTTCCAATTATACCCTACCAACGAGTTCATTCAGGGGCCTAAAAAATCCGACCAACAGCTTTTTAAAATCTCTTCTGGAAAAATTCTGATGATGTACCTACGAAAGGGTCAAAAAATGGCACTTTTTTAACTTGGCGGCGCCATAACTCCCGACACGAAAGTTTTCGAGAGGTGAGGTTACGGTAATAAACAGCATACCATAGGGTCATACTATCCCCCATATCACTAAGTTTACTGCCCCTCTTGTTCTCAAATGGCAGCACCTCCGCCACTTTTTTTGGGACACCCTGTAAACAGGTATTCTTGTCGAAGTAGAAAGGTTATAAGATGGTTTCCAGCTGTTGTAGCTCAATTTCCTGTTTAATATTAATTTAATTTAATATTTTGAGTCGTAAACTGCCAAAAAGTTTCAATTTTATTATTTAGACCGATAAATAAATATTGATGATAAGTTCAAAGGGTAAAAAATAGCTACCATTCCCCACCTTAATAGCTCGATATCCAATTTTTTTTACCTAAATTATTTATTATAAGACTTTTTAGTTCAAAAACTGCAAATATTTTCCTACTCCAATATTTACTCTCTTCATTATTTTCGGTTATTTGATATTTTTATAGAAAAACTGGTGTACATAACATCAATATCTCACTTTTCACCATAGAAATTAGAGTTAAAATTAAAAAGTATACTACATGGCTTTGATAATATTTAAAACTGCTTCAAGATCATTCATAATTTTAAAATACATGAAAAAGTAAAAACGAGTAAATAAATAATGTAATCGCATTCTAACTTCTTTTCTGTTTACATGATTAGAAGTCAAAATATTTGTGAACTGATTTTTTTAAGTAAGGAGTTTCAAAAAGTAAAATTATTACACACTTTAAAAAAATTTGATGCTATAATGGCAACTGAATTTAAGATGCCAATCTTAAAATTTCAGCTATCTTCTTTACGGCAATTAAAATTTTTTTAAAACTAAATGAGAAAGAAAAAAAATAGTTTGATATATTTTTGAATTAAATTCTTGATTGGCTAGAAATTACTGTGTGTTGTTTGGGATACAGCATAAGTTATAAACTGCCATCTTTGCAGTAACTAGTAGCAAATAGAGTGCAAGTAAAGCTTTATTATTGTATGAAAACTGTATAAGAACAATATCATTTCTATAGCGGCATTTTGTAAAAAATGATATGAATTCTACATCTCCTTCATTCCTAAGCTATAATTGTAAATTATCTATGTCTTAAAAATACCCTATTATTTTGGCTTTTGCATCAGCTAATAATTCACTTCATCTTACAAAAACGCTATTGAAGAGTCTCTCTATTATAAAAAATTCACAAACAGTTTTTTCAGAAAAATAATTCCGTTGATGTTAAAGGTTGTTAGGGGAAACATTTTTTACATGTATGTAATTGATAGAAAAAAAACTGAAAGATAACACTTTTCAAATCAATAAATATAATTTGCTTTGCAAGAGTTTTTCTGAAAAACTGGTGGGTTTGTGCTTCAGTGTTGCTAACTGCCACAATTTTACCTAACATTTTTTTGTTAACATATTTGCCAACTTTGTCATCAGTTGTCAAGTAGTGTTTTTTCAGCGCATTGCCGTTGCTTTATTTTTTACTTGTTTTTAACTGTTTTTGATAGATTTCGGATTTTCGGTTTCCAATTATTTGTGATCTAATAAACTAATAACCACAATTTTTGTCTGTCAGACAAGATTTCATTCTTTATTCGACTTGTAAGCAGGAGTAAGTTTAGTACGCCAGAATTCCAAGATGACATAAATAGCACCAGTATGAGAGAGATAGAAGATAAGACTATTGTTTAAAAAAAGACGTACCGCTAATTAAATTTATTTTATCTGTTTCTACAAAAAGCGGTCAGAATCTCGGAATCTGATGCCGACAGAATCATAAAAATACTTTTTTTGTACACCTCATAAAATTTTGATGCATATAGTATATTCATACAAAAAACTGAGAAAAAAATATTTAAGCCTTCTGAATCTCAGAATTCTGAAGTCTGAGGATTCTGAAAATATTTTTTTCGGATTCCTCATAGTCGATTATCCTATAATACATGTTTAAATCGTGAAATACAAAGAAAAAAATTTTCGGGCTTCTGAATCTGAGGATTCTGAAGGCGCCAGAATTCTAAAAACCGAAAAATCAGATTCTCCATATTTGATTTGTTATATATGTATTTTTACAGATTTTTTTAAGTATGTTTACTATTTTTAAAAAATGTTTTTCCACTTTTTTGTCATTTTTCTGGGGTAGGGGGTACTGTCGGTGATGCCCTGAGGGTAAGAGTGTCCCTAGGGGTCTAAAAGTGCTATAGATCTCTTCCTTAGGTCCATATGTACTATCCCCAAAAGTTTCATGAATTTTGGACTTCTAGAAATCATTTAATAAAATTCGTTAAATTCCGTGAAGATCCGTGAAGAACCGTGAAAAACCGTGAAGAAAATGAAATGAAGTTTTTACAACCCATTGTAAGTTCTCAACTGTAAAATTCATTTTATTACTTGAGAACTTATTTATTTAAACTAATAATGTATTTAACTGAAACATATTGCGATTTTTTAAAGTGAAACTTTAATTAGCATTTTTTGTTTTAAATTTTAGAATTCTGGTTCATGTTTTCTTTCTTGTTGTATATTGTTAACTGTGAATTATATGGTAAAGAGCTTTATTCAAAAAAAGTTTAAACTGTGATTGAAAAATTTTTGGTTAAACAGAATAATTTGAAACTAAAATAATGCTCTTACTTTTAAAAAATCTTCTTGTTGTTGGTTAGCCCAAAATTTCTGGGCAATTTTAAATTCAGTTGACATAAACTTAATAACAGAAAATATTTAAATAAGTTTTTTTAGTATATTACCGACATGTCGGCCGACATAAACATATGTTGAGAAAAACTGTGTAATACATTTGAACATCATTTTTTCTGTACATATTTTATTTATATAGTGCATTTGGATTAATTGTAGCACGTCTTTTCCTATTTTTCATTGATCTTATTAAATTCTAACTGATTTATTTAATATCTACATATTAAATAAATCAGGTTATGTAAACATTTGAAAATTATAATTATGACGATGCTATTATATGTTTTGCAATAAAACTGTGAAATTTCAATGACACGTATTTCAATAACATTCATCCATTTGATCATTGAATGATAGAAAATTGCTTCATTTACTGCATTTCTATTTTTTATCTGTTTTCTACGATAAAATTGTCTGATGAATTTTAAGCTACTGCATTGCTTGATTGTTAGAATAACTGAATTTTTTGCTTTATGAATAGATAAATTGAGAATGTTGATAAACTGGCAGTTTTGTTGCAAAAACTATTTTTGAATTAATATTATTTAAATGTTTGATATTTACTATATACGGATTTCTTATTTAAATGAAGAATATTGGTTATAAGCGCCATGTAAAAAAAGTAGTTTATTTGGTGCAACCATTTTGATAGACAAGTATTTAATGAAAAAAAAATTTATAAACTGATTTGCAAACTCCTTATTGGATTGATTCCTTCGTTTATGTAGGTATTTTTCAAAAACTGCTCACTATGGGGCAAGAATATTTTTGGAAGCGAAGAAAGATCCTAACAAAAAAATTTTTTAAAAACTGTGTCGTCACTGTGTAAATTTTTGTTGTTTAATTAAATTTTCTTTTATATATTTAATAATTTTGTTTTAGAAACTGTTGGTGATAATTTTATAATTCAGATTCGAATTTCTCCATAAGTAACTTGGTTTTAACCTTTTTTAGTAACTGTTTCTTGTAATGTACCTTAGATCAATAAAGCTTGATGTTAGAGCTATTTTTAGTGAACACTGAATCAAATATATACATATTTTTTAAAAAACTGTAAACCAATAGCTTTGCTACAGTTTTAAAATTGCAAACTTTATTAAACACAAAAATTAAAACGGATTTCCCTATCGAGCCCATGTATAACTAAAAAGACAAATAAAATAAAGCTATAGATTTTCATTCTTAAGCAAAGTTTTTTTTTTTTGTTTGGATTAGACAAAAAAGTCACTTTTAAGTTAAAATTAAAATTCGAAATTTCTCCAACAGTTTTCTCATGAAAAAAAATGTAATGATAAAAAAGCTAGAAGTAATAAAGATATAAAAATCATGTAAATTATAAAAAGGCTTTGGAATTTATTTTTTGAAATAAATTTAAAACTGGTAGTATCAAAAGCAAATGAAATTACAAACTCAATATTCGTTGCTTCAACTAATACTTGAAAATCAGAATTTACAAAATTTATTAGGATTTTGCTTTGCGAATATTTTGCTAGTTTATAAAAGACACTTTTTTGCAAACTGAAAAATCCATTTTCACCCTACTTTTTTGGCATTTAAAAATTGCTCAAAAAACACTTGCTGTAATTATAAAGGCACAAAGAAAAAAAACATAATGCATATGTTGTAGAAAATATTATAAAAGGAAGAATCATTTTTGGTTGGTTTTATGGCTGTCTTTTTCGTGCAAAAGCAGAAAGGTTGACACTGCTTAGCAATTTGACAACAAAGGCTTTTTTATGTAAATTTTTCGGTACGATTTAATTGTAGTTTTTGAAGATTTGAAGATAATACAACTGATGGAAGTTCCAGGCTGTGAATATATATTTCATACTAAAAATTCGCTTTACTAAAAAACTGACGGGCCATCACCAACCTTCACTTTTTTCAACTCGCACCCGTTAAATAAATCCACAAATCTTGTTGAGCATGAAAGATACATAATGTAAAAAAACTGACATATGGTTTGTAAGTATTACTGTGATGGCGAATGAAAAACGTGGTGATATGGTTGATGTCTTTTAAGATCTAAACAATGAAAAAAAAACTGAATTTTAAAAGCATAGTGAGGCACATTAAGGCTTAATTGTGAGAATAAAAAGAGGCACAAAAATAGAAATTTCTATCCTGATGATAACGTGGTTTTAAATATTTAGAGGTTTTGTTCTGTGTATTGGTAGTTAAGCAGTTATATAAATAGTAACTTAAAAACTTTGATCAATGTTCTAATAGATTTTCGGTCATAAACTGAATGTACTATTTTTCTAATTACAATAATTTTTGTTAACAACATAATAATAAGCATAACAGTTATTTAATAAAAAAAATTAAAAAGAATAATTCATAATTTTTTTAATGTTTTCTTGATGATAACAAACGGTCTTTGAGGAACAATAATTTTTTTATTTAAAACTAAAATAATAAAGTTTGATTCTTTGAAATCACGATTTCATCAATAACATTACTAAAAATTCAATTTCCATTACAGTATCCTCTTTTAGTAGCATTATGTTTTTTCTTTTTGCTAATCATAGATTCCGATCTGCTTTGAAAGCTTTCTTTTTCATTCTTCACAAATGCGCGTTGTAATGTTTCTTCTTCTTTTCTTTCTTTCACACTTTTTTGTGTCATTTTCTCTCTTTCAACACTTTAAACTATATGTTTTTACTATTTTTTTTAGATTTTGTCTCTCTTTTTTTTGTTGCTCTTTCTTTCTTTGATCAAATGCCGAAACTTGGCGTTGCTGCAGACGAAAATATTTTTTTGCGCAATAAAACTGAAGGCGCTGAAGAGGAGTTGTTTTTCCAATAACTTCCTTTTTATTCTTCGATTTTGTAAATTTTTTTTAAAATAAAACTGCGTGGTCATTTCCAGTGATTTTTAAAAATTTCTTATTCTAATTTTTGGGGATTCTTGTCTTTTATACATAAACTGCCTTTCATTTATGCTGAGCCTTTCTTGACAATAAAAAAATGCTTCCAAAATGAATTAGTCATAAATATGTGCAGGGTCATGGCTCATATTCTTCATATTTTTGCGTTTTGTGTTATCAAACTGTAATGGAATAATGATCTTGTTGGTCAATATCTTCACTCCTTGATTTTTATTTTTTTAATCGTGTTTTATTGCTCCTGATATTGTTTTTTTTTCTGTTTTAAAATCGGCAGCCAGTTGTGTATTGACAAGCTAATTATCTATACTGACAACATATAATGATTAGATGATCTTTTTTCCTTTCACTTGCCTTTCAAAAACTATTATTTTTCGGTTGCTCGAACCTCAAAAAACTGCATGCAATAAATGCTTTCTAGGTTACAACTCATTTTTTCTCTCACATTTACCTATTTCATTTTTCAATTTTTTTACATTGCTATTTATCCTTTGAAACTATAAATATTTGATAAAATGCACCGAAATTTTATTAAAACTGTTAAAAACCTTTACTTTTTAAACAAAAAAACTGCGCCATATGGCGTTTGCATTTACTAAACACAAAAATGTATTTAACTGTGGCTTGTTGTGATTTTTTTAAAAAGAAAAACTGAATTTACTAAAGCATTGGCGTCTTAGAAAGTTATAGCAAAACTGGTAGTTCATTGAGCTGAAACTGATGTGCTTAGTTGAATGTGTATTTCATTTGTTTGAATATTTTAGTGAGAAAAATTGGAAAGACGAGAGCTATCCTAAATAATTATAATAAAACATGTTGCTTTTTGTGATGAAAACTAATATACTTAGATATGGCTGCAAGCTATCAGTAAGGGAAGGAATAGCGTCACGGCTTTGTTTTATTTTTGAGTGCTACACTGGCTTGATTTTCATTCCTTATTTTTTGAATGAAAAAAAGCATTAGTTGCATAAAAAAAATAAAAAAAACTGTATGAGTTGAAAAACGAGAGCTTTAATACATTTCTGGAAAATGGCAACAAATTTTCAACAACGATAGAGCTATGACACGTTTTCAAAAAAAAATATTTCTTTCAATGAAATATTTTTAAACTGCGATATAAAAGATTCAAAATACTAAAATCTTATCTTTTTGGGTTATTTAAAACTGTTCTCCGTTAACAATCATGGAAAACCTTTTTTGGTTATGTCAAAAACTGATTATTTTATTTCGTTTTACGAAAGAAAAATCTTGCATCAACTCAAACATTAGCTAAACTATAAAAAACTATTTTTTCAGGAAGAAGACAAGAAAAAGATTATAAACAATTCTGGATGTGAACATAATTGGATGGACCAGCAATGTGTATCTCTTCTGGTTCAAGAAATCAATTAATCATGCCTCACAATTTCCAAGAAAAAAGAGTCTTTAATTATGTTGTTTTTTAAACTGCATTATCATTATTTTTGAATATTAGTTTTTCGTTTTAGTTATGGGTATGCTAGATTTTTTATATTAAATTTTGAAGAATTATTGCTTTTTAAACTGAGCAGGATTTTTTGTTCGTGTCGAACAAAAAGTAGTAGAAAATAACTAAGCTTTAATGTATCTATTTTCAGCATGGCTTTCATCTATCTGGAATGTTCTTCTAGTCGCGCTAATATCTGTTGGATGCACGTTGGGCCTTACAGTTTTGGGATACTGTTTGATTTGTCGAAGATTTTTACAAAAAGAAATGACTCCATTAACTGCAACAGAAACAGGAAAAGATGAAGAAGAAACAATTGCATCATCTCCTTCAAGGCTGGCTGCAAGCTCTGATATTTCACGAAACCAAAAATTAATTTTGTCAAACTGAGCTTTCAGTTTATTCAAATATGTTTTTTATAAAAACTAATAAATTTAACTTTAAACTGTAAAACGAAATTAAACAACATTTTAATTATATTACAACTTTCTTAAACTGATTCATGGTGTAGTGGTACTTAAAAAATGATTATTTAAAATGGATTAAGGAAAATAAGCACTGAAAACATTTGTCAAGCTGGCAATAACTTTGCGATGCAATGCTGCATTATCTAAACTGGCAACAAACTCCTATATCTCCCAAATCAAAAATTAATTATATTTAACTGACATTCTCTCGAATCCCACAGTTATTTGCAGAAATAAACAAATTTGACTCAAAAACAGATACATTTTATGACAAAGTAAATAAGGTGGCAATTTAATTCGTTATCAAATTTTTATAACTGCTCGAAACTGAAAAAAACTCTAAGTATTTTAATTTAACTGTTTGCCTAAAGTGTCAAGTTTTTTATTACATAAGTAAAATAAAAGAAAATATAATGAAATTCTGTATCATCTCCATCAAGACTGGCAACAAGTTCTGATATCTCTTAAAACCTAAAATTAATTTTATCTAACTGTTCTTTCGTAACAACACGGTTTTTAAAGAATAACTATTTAAAAAATTCTGGAAAAAGAAAACATTTAAAAAACTAGCAATGAATGTTTGGTACAAATACACTTTCTTTTGCATCATTTATTTAAACTGGCAACAGGTACCGATATTTTTCGAAAACAAAAATTAACACTGTCTAACTGAATCTTTTGTTGATTCGAGATGTTTTTTATTTAAATGAAAAAAAGTTTAATAAATATTTCAAACTGGATAATAAGCAAAAAATTTCATATCATGTACAGGTTTACTTTGCTGGAAAGTGAATTGGCCTTTTTCTAAAAACTGATCCAATACAACAGTATTTTTGAGGAAATTTTAGTGAACAATGCTTAAAAAAACTCTCTGTAGAGAGCAAGGAAAGATTAAAAGACATCGGATGCCTTTTTCGTTTACTTAGTGCCCGAAATAACGATGATCTGGCCATGGAAAAGAAAACTCAAGTTTAATTTTATAGCAAAATTTAGTATTGAATGTTGTTATAAAAAAGAAATGATTTAATGATAAAACTGTAATCAACAAGCTTTGTTTAGTTGCAAGAAGGCAAAAGGGAAAACACAAACATCAAGGTTGGTTTTCCATTAAAAACGACTGTCAAATAAATAATCAAAGTTTTTGTGGAGGTTGCAGTTTTCAGTTTCTATAGATTTATTATAAATCTTCTGGCAAATTTAGGTTTTGTAAAAGATAAAAAAAACTGGAAACTTCTTTAGTAGGCTTTTTTTTATAACTGAAGTACCATTTAGACGGATTTGTTTTTGAGCACACTTCAATAAACACTAAAATGGAGTACTTTTTGATAAAACTGGTGACAATATGAACTCACAAAACCAAAAATTAATTTTATCTAACTAATCTTTCATTTGTTTTTTATAAAAACAAAATAAAAATTATTAAAACTATACATGCTAGTAAACAAGATTTAATGCGAAGAGTAACTACAGTTTTTTTATTTGATGTGGTACGCTTTTATCAAATAACTGCTTCAGTTTTTTTCACCAAAGAGCTTAATTTTTGAAAAAAAATTGGTGAAATTAGTTTTCACAAAGAAATAATTTTTTTAATAAAATCTGCATTCACTTTTTTATCATATACTTTTTTGATTATATTTTGGAACTTGATTATTCTGTTTATGAAAATTAATAACTAAAATCTTTATGAAGGGTAAAAGCTTTCAGGTCAATTCACCATAAGTTTGTTACTGATGTCATATAAAAAAAAAGACGAAAAAAACTAGTATCTTCATTCAGCAATTTTTTCATTGCTGTACCAGCTTAATTTAAAACTAATTGATTAATTTTTTGAGCAAATTTTAATGATCTTTATAAAGAACTTTATAATAAAACTGACGGCATATTTTTGGTGCAAACATTCAGGCATTAAATTAATTGATTTTTATTTTTTTTGTTTATGAAAGTGAATAATCAAAGTTTTTGGGGAAGTTACAATTTTCTTGTCAACTTATTTTGTTTACTATTTTCAGGTGGCAAATATGGCCTTGCTGGAAGGTGAATTGGCATTTTTTATTAACTGATGCAACACAACGTCCGTTAAAAGTCTTTATTTTTTATAACTATTTAAGCAATGGCTATTTGTAAAACACAGATCACACATACCACATACCAAGTAGGGTTTAAGTTTCAAGTTAATTCTTCCTAGTTTTTTTACTGATGTCATATGCAAATATGGGCTTGCTGGAAGTTGAAAAACTGATATTTTGTTCTAGCTTGTTTTTAAATAACTGAACTAATGTAACTATTAAATTAATATTTATTTAGTTAGCACTTTTTGATAAAACTGGGGACCATGAATGCGTTCTTTTAGTGCAAATATTCAGAGCAAAAATCTGTCTAATTTTTCATGAAAACTAAATAACTGAAGACGTCACTACCTTTTTATCATGTTTTATCGATAACTTATGGTAGCATATTTATTTTGTATTTGAAAGTAAATAACCAAAGATTTTGTGGTGGACGTAACAGTTTTCATGTCAATTTTCTATATTTGTTTTTAAAGATCATGTAGCAAATTTGGGCCTTGAGGAGAACAATATAAAACTGGCATCTTTGATCTTTATTTATTAACGCATTGTAAGTAATCAAACATTATTTCATCTAAAAGAGTATATTTTTGAGCTGTACACAGGTGTCAATTTTTATGTTTGTGAACAATCAAAGTTTATGTGGAGATAAAAGTTTGCTTTCTAGTGATTTTGATTTCAAATTTCAAGGAATAAATTTAAGTTTGGTGGAAGGTAAAAAAACTGTTAACTTTATCACACCATTTTATAGTAACTGCAACAGCATAATTTTAACCAAAATTGTTTATTTATTTAACAAATTTCAGTGAACACTGCTTCTAAAAAAGAAATGTCTTTTGATAAAGCTGTTAACAGCGAGGAAAGAATAGTAGACATTGGATTTTCATTCACTTTGTGCCCGAAATAACAATGATTAGGCTGTAAAAGTTTAAATTCAATTATTTCAAAAAGTCAGATAAGCGTCAATCGGGAAAAAGGAAGTCATCAAGGAAATCTAAACACTAACAATAAAACTGTTATTTTTCAATAATTTGATTGATTTTAACTGAAGATTTTATTTATTTTAATGGTGTTTTTTTGTGACTAATTTCGGCTGAACTTTTCTTCTTGTGTATTAAAAATTTCATATATCAAACATGATGGTGAGTAAAAATTGGCATGTCAGAAAATTAGTTCTCATTTAAAAAAATTTTTTTTAACATAAAATAAAAAGCATTAGCACAAAACTGGAAAAAAGTAACTGGTAATTCAAAAACTATCTGAATGTGCCGTAAAACAAGGATAATTTAAAAGGCTAAAAAAATGCTTAACCATTTTTATGATCATAAATTAAAGCTGGTATCTGAATGGCAGAAGTAACTATTGTCACATTAACAAATTGATTTGATTTATAAAATGTTTAAAAAAAATTTGAATAAATATTAATTAGAAATTAAAGCTGTTTGTAAACACTGTTTAGCATCACAAAAGTATTGCAAAATTTCAGTTAATTGTTTTTAAAACAATCTTTTGACTGTTAATTCAAACAAAATTGAAAAGATTTTATTTAACTGGCTGTTTTAACGATATCTTTCTTTTCCTTGCAAAGAGTCATTATTAAAAAATATTAAAAACTGAAGAGAATAAAAAGGACGCATCAACTGTTCCATTGAATTGTTGTAAGAAAAAAACGGAAGAAACGATGGTATAGATAATAGCAAGACTGCAAAATTGCAATTGTAATAAAGAACTTGTATCATTTTAAAAATTAAAAAAACTGTGAAGAACTTTTTGGTGTCGGAATTAAGGATATGCAAAAATAATTGACAAAATGAAGGTTAATGATGAATATATTAAAATAAAAGAAGAAATGACCTTGTCAGTTTTAATGAAAAAAAATAACTTTGATGTTTGTGTTTTTCTTTTGCTTTGCATCCAAAACAAGCTAATTATGCTTTTTTTCAGATGCCCGTAAAATGGTGATAAAAGTGATCTGGAAAAATCTGAGTATGCCAATTCATAGTCCTATCCTATGCTAACAAGTCCTCAAGTGTTTGTAGCTCCACCTCTAACACGCGCCTCCACTACTTCTTATCTTATCGTATTCGAATTTTTTGAGACCTCGGTTAAAGTTTTGCGACAGTCAAATTTTAGCATTCAAAACCCTGTAACAGCTTCTGGCGGATAATGGTGGATAAAACATTTTTCCTGGGGGTTTTCAAACATGAGGAATCCGATGGGTACAATCACTTTTTACCCAGATGCCACAATCCTCCAGAATCCCTATATTTTAGGGGTCGGCTAAAGTTTTGCGACACACTTTAGATTAAAAAACTAAAATATACGTAAGAAACAGAGCTGATATATAATTTATCTATTAATTATAAAAAATTTTTTGTTGTTTGTTTGAACCATTAAAGACAAAGAAAACTGTAATCATGTTTTGCTCTGCTTTTTCTAAAAACTGTTACAGTCTAATTTAAAATAAAGAACTCAATTTTTGAGCAAGTCACAATGTAAATTTTTTTAAAGCAAAAATAAACTTTTAGATAAAACTGTGCAGGAGCATAATTAGCTTGTTTTGGTACAAGGATGCAGAGCAAAAGAAAAACACAAACATCAAAGTTATTTTTTTTTCATTAAAACTGACAAGGTCATGTCTTCTTTTATTTTAATCATGTTTTATCGATTAATTTTTGCAGCTTGTTTATTTTTTACAACTGTTAGTTGCGGATGTCCAAATGTGGGTATTGAATTTCAATCAAGCTTTTTATATTTTAATATAACTGAACATCGATTTGATAAAGCTGATGGCGCATGTGCAATGGGTGGTGGACATTTAGTTGCAATTCATGATATCTTTGCAAATTCGGCTATACAAGGAAAGTTTTAACGGTAACTGAAATTCCCATTCTTATAAAGTTTGTGTCAATTTTGACAAAACACTTTTTTTACAAAACTGTAAAAATTATTATGGCTCACTGCAGCTATCTGCTACTACTGAAAACTATTATCAAAAACCCTTTAAATTCTAATTGACTTATTGATAATTTATAACAACTTAAAGTAATTACTTGCAACTCGAAAAAAAAATGATGTGACATAAACAATATGAGGAAAATTTAATTCATATCAAAAATAGTGTTAAATTGAGTTGAGCTAATTTAATTTTAACTAGATTGAATTTGCTTTTTTCTTTTGAAAACGTTCTTTAGTTTATCTACAATAAACTGATGGCTATGAAAATATTGGATATCAATCTTGCAAAGCAACACTTGAAGACGTTTGGGTTTAAGGAATATTTAATGTGATTTCACAAATGGAAGATTATATTTGTTATCTGCATTTTTCCAAACTTGTGATGCTCAACCCATGATCTACCATTTTCAGCTTTAATGAGTAATGAACAATATCAATAGCTGGTAATGTCAAAAATTGTTTTTTCCTGGGTTTTATATTATTTATAATGGTTGGACATAAACTGCCGCCAGTCATGATACTGTTTTCTATCATTTGCATATCAAAAACTGAAAATAGGTAAAACATTGTAAACTTAAAGTTGTTTCATGCTATTCGCTTAACGAGAAACATTTTGTCGGCTCGTTAAGAGCTTTTTACCAATAAGAATTCCAAAAATTAACAAATATTAAATTTCTATGAAAAACAGTAGTAGGCAATTTCCACTTTTCGATAAGCTTGAATATGTAAATTCTTAAAAGGAAAAGAAAATAATTTGTAGGAATTTGTTTAATGCTAGATAAGTAAAGGGTATTTATAATCATATATGTTTTGAATCCAAATTTAGATGGCATCAAATAAAGACTATTTGTAAGCTGAAAAAGATGTTTTAGAGTTAGATGATGCAAAAATTTGATAAGTGTGGTCGAATAACTTTGATATTTTTTTGAATTCAAAATGAAAAAAATTTTGATGTCGCAAATAAGCCCTTTTGATTTCTTATTAGATTTTTTAACACTGCATTTAATTTAAAATTTATTAAATGTCGACTTTATTTATTACATTTCTTTTAGATCTTGCAACAAAATATTTTTCTGAAAGTACTGATACTGATTTATGGATTGGTGGTCAACGAATAAATTCTGCCTGGACATGGACAGATGGAAGTATCTTTGATTTTTCAGACTGGAATAAAGGTGAACCATCAAGCCTTGATGGATTTGATTGTACTGCCATGTCAGTGATTGATGGATATTGGAGTGCACAAATGTGTTCAAAAGCTAAACCATTTGTTTGTGCAATGCCAAATATAGATGCAACAACAATGAACACAAAAATCTTTGGAGATCAATAAACTGAGGGCAGTTCCAGGTTGTGAGGTAAAAAAAATCACTTTTTTTAAAATTAAAATTGTAAATGTTGATAGGCAAAACTTTTTTTGCAACTGCTGTTAATTCTGGGGACATAAACTTATGGATTACAACAAGCTTTCTTACGCATTTCAAACTGCATAGTAATATTTATTTATATTTTGAAACTGCCATAATCATCTTTGAATTGTTTTAAAATAAATCTTCTTAAAGAAAAAAAAGAATGCTTTTATCCCTTTTGACGAGAAATTAGACTTTGTTGTTTCTTTTTTTAACAGATATGAGTTTAATAGTTTATATTCAAACTTTGATTAAAATTGCAAATGCTACCTTATTTATGCTATTTTTGACTAAACTTCTTTTTAAATTAGAAATTTAAACTCAACGGTGAAATAAAAACTGATTTTTTACCGCTCTTCCTGTCAAAGCGTTAGTTGTAAGTCATTCATAAAAACTGAAGCACGACCTTTGAAAAAAAAACAAGTAAAAAAATTGTTTTCTTTTTGATCAAAAAATGAGTTTCGCTCTTATTTTTTTAAAATTTTAAAATGTTGCATTAATTCTTTTGTCCATTAACAAAGAAACAAAAGCATCGTAAAAAAAGGGTTATAAATTGTTAACAAAACATTTTTTTCAAAATGAGTTTTTTTTGCTCGGAAAAAATTGGAAACGAAATAAAAATGCTTCTCACATTTTTTTTTCAAAACTACTTTGGTTTTTGATTATTGTTAAACTGGAATGCCTGAACTTTGACCGACAAAACTTTGACCGAAAGAACTTTGACCGACAGGGAACTTTAACCGAACGTGAACTTTGACCGAAAGGAATCATGACCGAAAGGAACTTTGACCAAAAGGAATCATGACCGAAAGGAACTTTGACCGAAAGGAATTATAACCGACAGGAACTTCGACCGACAAAACTTTGACCGACAGGGAACTTTAACCGAACGTGAACTTTGACCGAAAGGAATCATGACCGAAAGGAACTTTGACCAAAAGGAATCATGACCGAAAGGAACTTTGACCGAAAGGAATTATAACCGACAGGAACTTCGACCGACAAAACTTTGACCGACAGGGAACTTTAACCGAACGTGAACTTTGACCGAAAAGAATCATGACCGAAAGGAACTTTGACCAAAAGGAATCATGACCGAAAGGAACTTTGACCAAAAGGAATCATGACCGAAAGGAATTATAACCGACAGGAACTTTAACCGAAAGGAACTTCGACCGACAAAAACATGGTGATTTGACCGACAAGTCAGAAAAATTTCTAAAATCTCAGAACAAAGGTATTACTGCAGAAGATAAGGTGACAACTATACTAAATGAGGAGACGATTACACTAAATGAGGTGACACCTACACTAAATGAGGTATGAATTTGACTTTTCCAATGCGCCTAAGCCTGAGAGCCTAAGGCCTAAGACCTAAGGCTAAGCCTAACGCTCGGCCTTCGGCCTCGCGAGCCCATCCTAAGCTTGGGGTCGAGGTGACATCTACGGCTGAGTGCAGTGACAACTAAACTAAGGTACAGTATGAAATCGGACAGTAAGGAAGAATTTGACAATTTTTAAAAATTCTTAAAAATACGATTTTTGTCGGTCAAGGTTCCTTTCGGTTAAAGTTCTTTTCGGTCAAAATTCCTTTCGGCTAGAGTTCCTGTCGGTCAAAGTACCTGTCGGTGAAAGTTCCTATTTCGGTGAAAGTTCCTATTTCGGTGAAAGTTCCTATTTCGGTGAAAGTTCCTATTTCGGTCAAAGTTCCGTCGGTCAAGGTTCCATGTCGGTCAAAGTTCCGTCGGTCAAAGTTCTTTCGGTCAAAGTTCCGAATACCGTTAAACTGAGCATATCAGGAACAAATTAAAATAAAAACTCAATTTTTGTTGCTTCGCCCAGATTTTTAAAATCAGAAATTAGAACATCTTTTGCTTTATGAAAATTTTGCTAAACTGAATTGAAGACTTTTTATAAACTAATACATTATTTTAGACACTACTTTTTTGCAGTTCAAAAATTGTTAAAAAAGCATTTGCTAAAACTACTGTCGAACAAAGAAAGAATGCAAAACATATGGTAGAAATAATATTGTTAAAGAAAAAAATGTTTTGGACGTTTTTCTGCATACATTTATGCGCAAAAATTATTGGTAAAACTGCATTGCCGTTTGGTAACAATGACTTTTTTTGCGTAATATTATTTTAAAAATTAGAAAACTGATGGAAATTTGGGTTTCTTGCAAAACTGTGCAGGTTTTTTTTTCTTAATTTTTTGTGTTGATTTTTTGTCTATTGCCACATCATGAAAGGTTGTATTTGTAAACATATAAATTAAAAAGTTTTTGTAACTGGGTTCATATTGTGAAGGATTTTTAAGCCGAAATACTACAAAATTTTAAGGCATACAAAGTTTTGATTGATTATAAAATTGAAATATTTTTAAAAATGTTTACATTCATTATCATAATTTCTTGGCTATTTAAAAACTGGAGTGATTTTTGAACTTTTGAAAAAAATGTGAAACTAATACTTTCCATAGCGGATTCAAAAAAATTAAACTCAATTTTTGTTGCTTCTGATGGAGTTTGAAAATCTTAACATTTACTATGATTTTGCTTTGCGAAAATCTTGCTAATTTTATGGAAGACACTTTTTTATAAACTGAGAAAATCCATTCTTGCACTACTTTTTTCCCATTCAAAAATTGTCAAAATAAACATTTGCTATAATTATAAAGAAACAAAGAAAAAAAAACATAAAACATATGGTGTAGAAAATAAATGAAATAAAAGAAAAAAACAAATTTGTATGTTTTTATGGCTGTGTTTTTCGCGCAAAAAGAGAAAGGTTTAAACTGCATATCATTTTGGTGGAAAAACTCTTTCTTGTGTGATATTTTCGGTAATATTTAATTGTAATTTTTGTTGTTTTGGAGATAATAAAACTGATGGCAGTTCCAAGCTGTGAATACATATTTGAGGTAAGAAAATCTACTTTATTTAAAAACTGATATAAGGATGTGGGTTTTTGCAAGTATTGCGGTTTTTGCAGATGAAAAACTTTAGTGATATGGTTGATATCCTTAAAAAAAATAAAAATAATGAAAAAAATTAATTTGTGAAAGCATGCTATAGCACTTTTAGTCTTAATTCTGAAGATCTTACATTAAAACTGTGTAACACGAGAACCAAATAATAAAATGGGTAAAGAAATAGAAATTTCTATTATTATGCTTACAGGTTTTTGAGTAACCTTTGGGGGTATAGTTCTGTGTATCAGTAGTTGAGCAGTTATACAAACTAGTAATTTGAAAACTTTGATCAGTTTTCTATTAAATTTTTTGTCATAAACTGAATACACCATTTTTCTGGTTGCAATAATTTTTGTCAACAACAAAAGAATAAACAAACTTGGAATGAATCAAAATTAATTCTCAAATGCTTAAAAACTATGATATTACACGAAATTAATCAATAAAACAGCAATTTTACGAAAATTTTAAAAGATATTTTTTGAATAATTCATAATATTTTTTGTGCTTTTAACTGCCTTTGATAAATAATTGCTTTTTTTTAAAAACTGAAAAAATAAATTTTTTTATTGTATTCGATTATTTTAAATTAAAGTTGCCTCTTTAACATTACTAAAAATTTAATTTCTATTACAGTAACTTCTTTCAGCAGCATTATCTCTTTTTTTGCTAATCATAAATTCAGATCATCTGCCTTCTTTTTCTTTCTTCCCAAGCGCGCGTTGTAATGCTGCTTTTTTTTCTTTCTTTTCACACTTTTTTTGTGTCATTTCTCTCTTTCAACACTTTACACTATATGTTTTTACTATTTTTTTTTAGATTTTTGTCTCTCATTTTTTGTTGCTTTTTCATTCTTTGATCAAATGCCGAAACATGGCGTTGCTGCAGACGAAAATATTTTTCGCGAAAAAAACTGAAGACGCCGGAGAGGAGTTATTTTTCAAAATCAACTAACTTTTCATATATTTTTTTGATTTTGTAATTCGTATTTAACTGGTGAACATTGTGTTAGGGTGCTGTTGATTTCTTCTAAAAAATTTTTGTTTTATACTTTACCTTTTCTTATTATTTTATTTTTTGGTTAAGATTTTTTGTAACAGTAAAAAATACGTTTTACGAAACAAAAATTACTCACAAATGTATGAAAGGTTATCGCTCGTATTTTTCATTTTTTTTTGAATAACTGTAACGAAGCGATGATCATGATGTTTGATACCCCCTTCTTCTCTTCTTCTTTTTTCTCGGTTTTTATAGCTTTTAAAGGCAGCCATTTGTTGATTCAAATAATGTTTCGTTTCTATTCAGCTTTTTTTAAATCAGCAGCCATTTGTGTATTGGCAGGGTAGATCTCTATACTGGACGTTTTTGCAACATAAAAAAAATGCGCGATAAAATGGTTGGTTTGCATATAACTGCCTTTCAGTAGCCAATATTTTCCTTTCTTTTTTTTCCAAAAAGACTGCATTACCCATGAATGTCTTCCAGGTTATAACTATTGTTTTCCCTCATTGTTACCTTTTTCTCTTTTTTATAAAAAACCTGCATAAAAAAAGATGTTAATTGTGTGATACCTTTTCTTCTTCTGTATTTTTTTATTTTTTCGTTTTTTCTTCTTATAAAATGGCAGCTATCGTGTATTGGCTCTCTCTCTCTTTATTATTATATTGAGAAAAAAAACACGCGCAATAAAATAGCTCCTTTTTTGCTTTCTGCTTTGTCTGTCAAAAAGCAGTATTATATTGTTGTTTTCTTTACTGCTCATTAAATCAGAAAAAAAAACACTGCAAGGAAAAACATGAACACAATAAAAAATATTAAATATATTGAGCTTTTGCTGGTTTGTAAGAAATGAGCAGCAAGCTAAATTATTATTTTTATATTTCTGTTTTTTACATTAACCTCAATTTATTTGTGTTAAAAATTATAACGTTTTTAGCGAGCCTTTTTTAACTGCTTTCCAACTTCTTTTTCAGATGAAATCATAAGTACACATTTTTATTTTTCAGAAATGAATGGAAATATCAATCCTTCACCTCAAATAACAGATCAACAAGAAAATGGTATTAACGATCAAACAACGACAAACTCAACTGGCAATATTTCTTCTAAACCTAATTTGAATCAAGAAGAACTGCAAAGAAGAGAAGCTGAAAAGGAAAGGTTAGCTTATTGCTAGTTACCTTGCGTGCTCGTTCACATTCTGTTAAAATTTTAAACTGAATGTTAGTGCTGAGTTATTTTTTGGGATTGTTTAAATTTTTAAAGGAAACTGTGTCATAATAAGCTTTTATAAAGTATTTGTTTCTTTCATTTGGTATACATTTTTTGAGGAAACTAATTAATATTTAAACTCCTTAAGCTTTTTTTATATTATTAAACTGAAAATTTGGCTCATTAAAGTTTGCTTTTCGCGTTTTTGAACGTTACGTGTTACTTATTTTCTGCATAAAAAAAAACGATTAGATAGCATATTAAAGGAAAATGTTTTTTACAACTGTTTGTTTGAAAAACTTTTATAAAATAATTTAAAACTGCAATACGATAGCTAATGATTTGTAAAAAAAATTGGCAAAATTTAACTTGTATGGTATATCATTACGAGATGATGATGAAATTTTAATGATTTAATAGACTATTGTATTAACTGCGTATCTGTTGTTCACGGTTCCTTATTAAAAAATAAACTGCTTTGCATTGCTTCCTTGTCACTGTTTATATAGTGTAGTGTAATAAGAATTTAACTTTATAGGATGCCAAATATTTTGAATGATGTTGCTAAAAATTTGTATAATATTATGGAAGAAAGTCGAACGCTTACATCAACATCATCATCATCCCCATGTCAACGTTGTGCACTACGTGAAAGCTGTCATAGGTATTCTTTTATATTTTTTAATGAAACTGAATTTTAAGATAATTTTAAAAGCTAAATTTTCAATAATTATTTTAATGGTAACTCAATACGATCATTTTTTATTATTGGAAACACATATATTTTCTATTAAATTAAAAATAAACTTTTGGAATCAAAAACTGTTCATTTGTTCTTTAAAAAAAATAAAACTGATAAACCAATATTTCGTGGGTATTGAAATAGTTTCCAATTTTAGTAGCTCGATATCCAGATCTGTTTTTTTAAGACCTGAAATAAAAACTTTAAAATTTAAAAAATCAAAAAATGTTTGTACCGAACATGTGAAAACTGAAGGATATTCACATACTTTATGATTTTCGGTTTTTGATGCTTTTATGTAAACTGTTATTTTTAAAATCAGTTAAATATCTCATTGTTCGGCATAAAATTTTAAGTTTAACCATGAAAATATTTAAAACTGTATCGATGTAATCTTTATTTTATAAAAAAACGCTAAAGAAAAAAATAGTAAATATGAGTTGCCATCAAATTATTATTTCATCTCTGCTTAAAAGATTACAGGTCAAAACTTTTTGTGAACTAATTTTTCGAATATTTATTAAAGTAAACTGTCAAATTAAATGGAGAGATCTCACGGGAGATTTGACAACTCTATTGTCATTTTCAATAGTTTCAAATAACAAAAAATGAATTGTATCTTTTTTTAGGATGATAAGATATCTTCAAAATATTTCTAATGATCCAGCTAATACAATATTAAATGTTTCGAAAGAAAGTCAAATATCATCATCAGCTTGTCAATGTCCAGTTAAAACTTTAGCGGAACTTGATGCTCGTATCATGAAAGTCGTTCAAGAAAAGTTGCAAGAATGTGGAGTGATGCAAGGAATCTCTCAAAATATACCTCGAAATTTGTCCATTACTATATCTCCATCTGAAGTGATTATGTCTCAACACCAACAAACAGAGCAAAATCGACATGGATCTAGGCCATCACAACGGCAAGATATTCAAACTCCAACAAGTATGTCTAAAAGTCGTCGATCATCTGCAGCAGCAATTTCAATCGAAGAAAGTGAACAACATTCATTAGTTATTGATCAACCACTTCAGCTTCAACAGTCATCTTCTCAATCTCTTCCATCTGCATCTCGATCAACCGAACCGTCTCCTAGATTACAACGGCAAGAATATTTTCAATTAAATTCTCCACTTGTAATACCTCAATCATCAACAAGAATGCCATTTACTTCACCAACTTCAATGTTGCCACCACAACAACATCTTCTCCCTCTGCAACTCTTTCAAAGTCCTGAACTACAAAATGAACAAAATACGGATGGAACATCTTCAGAACATCAAGCTGTTCAAACTTCTTCAACCATGCCTGATAGTCATCGATCATCTGTAACAGCTGCAGAAACAATTCCAAATAAAGAAAGTGAACCACCACCATCTTTTATTCTTCCGCCTCAACCACACCACCTACAACCACCACCACTTCAATCACATCCGTCAACTCCACAAATATCTCAAACTTCACCACGAAGATTACAACGTCAACAATCTCTTCAAATGAGATCTCCACCTACAACACCTCGATCAACAAGGACACGATTCTTCTCACCAACATCATTGCTTCCACCTCTTCCACTTCCACCTGTACCAATCCTTCGAAGTCCAGTACTTTTAACATCTGCTCCACGTTTAACTCCAAGGACACCAATTTCAACTGCACCACCACAAAGATGTATTATACCATTTTGTACTGGTGGTCTTCCTCCGCGCATGCCACCACCAGGTCTTCCGCTTAATCAATATCAAACATATGTAGCATCGCTGCTGCAAGCTCAAGCTACCGCTGCTCGACAACAACAACAACAAAATCAACGACTGCCCTGTCCCCCACAAACTCCTACATCTTCAGCATCAAATAGCAGTAATCCATATCTTCAACAATTTCCTCGAATACCTTTAGATCCACAAGAACGTGAAAGATTGAATCAAATGTTTTATGCAAATGTAAGTTATCTTTTTTTCACTGCTTCAGCTTAAACTGTTTGTAAAAAACTAGCTATCTATATTTTTGAGCGTGCTTAGAAATACTTTTTTTTGAAGTCGTGATTTGGATTTGACAACAGAGTTATTTAATCCAAAATTCTCCAACAATTTTCATTTTTGTCTCATAAAAATGTAATGATAATAAAGGTCGAAGTAATAAAGATGCAAAAAGCAAGTAAATTTTATTAAATAACTATGGGAGCAGAAAACTAATACGAGGTAAGGAAAAAAAAATTAAAATTGTTATTAAATTTATTCTAGTTTTTTGTAGGATGTGATATAAAAAAGTTTATAAACCGTAATATAGTTTTTTGTGTATTTATTCTAATTTCAATACATCGTTTTACGCTTACATTGTATTTTTTGAAAGAGTGCTTTGGAGTACATCCATCTTTTTCCTAGGTTAAAACTGTAATTTTGGTTATTTTTTTGATACTTAAGCTAAAAACTGTAGTGGATGTGAGTCAGCCACGTTCATAAAAAGATAAAGAACCCCGCCTTCTCTCTCTGAGGCAATTGCTTTGCTGTCGCTCTTTCTTTTTCAGTATGTTTTATAACTGTGTTATTAGTTAGTCGCTTCCCCTTTATAAAGACCTTTATCGTGTATATTTTGTAGGCCTTTATCGTAAATAAATAAACTACCCTTGCTCAGAGCGTAACGGAGTTACAATGGATTATGCATATTATGTGATAAAGGATTGGGAAACAGCACAGCCTTTATAAACGGATAATTTAAATTTCTGTGCAGCACGGTCTTTTTTGTACGAGATAATGCGCTAAGCTGATTTGATATTGATTACATATAGTTAATTGAATATAAATTAATATTTTAAACTGTACATTCCATCAGCATTAATTTTCAACATTTCCTCGACAAGAAACCAGGTGGTTCACAAAAAATTTAACTTTTCATTGCACTGTTAGTTAAAAGTCAGCAGTGACTAATTGGGCTATAAAACTGTTAATCAAAAATTATAAAAACTTTATTTTTTAAATGTGTAAAAGTTTAAATAGAGCTTTCATTTACTTTGTTATAATTTAAGGTTCTTCGCCCACCAATTCAACTACCACCTCCACCATCTTATGTCTCTTCGCAACAACAACAACCACCTCAATTACAACCTGAACAACCACAAATTCAACCACCAAGAAGAACACGAAAGAGAAGAAGAATATCACCTTCGAAATTGCGTCCAATTATTCCAAGACCACTGGAATTGCAACCACTATCACCACCGCAACAGCAACAACAAGAGCAACAACCAAGTAATACTAATAACATTCTACCACCATTATCTGTTCCGGTAATTTTTATGTTAATTTTTAATATTAATTTAAACTGTTTCTTTTTAATTTCAGATTTTGGCAAATAATCGAACAAATACAGATACTGGGCCATTATTTAATTTTGCTGGTCCACCAGTACTATATCGATCAACTGAAGAAGGTGAAGAAAATGGAAGAAGCTCAATAAATGTTAATCCAAATCCACTGAATGAAACTGAAACAGTAACAGAGGAAAGTCACGATCAAGATGTTATTATTGTTGAACATGAACATGTAAGTAAAAAAAGTTTTAAACTGAAATCAATAAAAAGACAAGGAATATTTGCAAAGAAAATTTTAAAAGCCTCAAACTGTATCCGAGAGATTCTTTTTTTTACGAAGACGATAAAGAAATAAATGGCTTTAAAGCTTTTGGTTAAACTCTTTTCAAAAATAGTGTTAATAATTTTAAAAAACAATGCAAAGTAAGAAATGGTGGTTATCAAACTGTATAGAGTCGCTTAATATTTTTATTAAAAAAACTGCGGCATGTTTGTCATTTGTTTATAAAAAATGTTAACAACTTGCAACAAAAAAGGAATGAAAATTTTTTTATAAATAGCTTAAACTGAAATCTTTGGGATCTTTTTTCAAAAACTGATAATGCTGCACTTTTAATTAAAAAAAATTTGTAACTGCAAGATGGATGTTGTTGCTTTACACCTCTTTGATTTTTGAAAGGAAATAAGGTAGAAAATTTTAGCATTTTTGTAAACGCAAAACGTTTCTTTAATTTAATTTACCGATTGCTAATAAACACAACGTATTAAATAGCGATCGGTAAACTTCAAAGTAGTTCGTATTTATTACTTTAGCAATTTTTATTAAACCGAAGAGAATTTGATACATTCAAAACTGAATATATTTTCTATAAAACTAAAATCACTATTGTGCTTTAAACTGTTAAACCAGTTAGAACAATCTCGTACAACTTACAACTGCAAACAACATTAAATTATTTTTAAAAATTGTGTATGCATCTTTCATAGAAGCAAATTAATTAAATATTTCTCTTAAAACTGACAATTGTTTCCCTTTTTATGCTTCTACATTTTTTTTATTAAACTGTGTGAAAAGATTTCTTTCTTTTTTTAAACTGTAAAAGAGGTGCCCACGTTTTAATTTAGAAATTTTTATAAAACTGCAGCACATTTACCATATTCAAAAACGAGTATAGTTATTATTAAAATTGATTGAATCTTTTGGGCTACAACGCTTTAAACTGTTATCTTTTACAGCATCCTCAAGATCATTCATTTTCACGTCAATCTACAACATGCCTTGAAACTCCACCATTATATATTGTTGATGGAGATGATGAAACGGAAAATGAAGCTCCATCACTGCTGCCTAAAACTGTTGATGTAACTTTTTCACTGCCATTCCAACAACAGCATACACAAGATCAACACCAGAAACGACCACCTGTTGCAGAATCATCTTCACCACTTTCATCTCCAACAGCTTCTTCTGAAGCTTCAAGTGCATCATCAGGGTTTGATTTTACTAAATCAAAAGCATTCTTTGATGCATATTTTCGAGATAAGCCAATGCTTCAAGGATATTACAAGTAAGCTTTTTTTAGCTTTAATAAATCCTTAAATAAAAACCTAATGTCAACGGGGGTGAAGAGTTAAAATGTTTTTATGCTTTAAAAACCTAACACTGTTTTTAACATCAGATTAGTAATGTTAGGGCACTTTAGCAGTTAAATGTCATCTTTAAACTTTAGGCATAATATTTTTAATATGTAAAGCGAATTTGGGATAGGAAAAGGTTTTTCAGCCATGTGAATTTTACATACAACATTAAAAGTTTTGCCGTTTTAAACATGTTTCACTTGCTGCCAAAAACTGTGAAGCAAAATTGAACTCCTTAAAATTTTAAATTTCTAAAAAACTGTTTCAGCAATAAAGATAAATGTATAAGAAATGAATACAAACTGATACTGGTTTATAATTAATTGATTTTGGGACTATTTAAGTTAACAGTATTTTGCTGTAAACTGTCCAAATTAAATGGATCAGATAGCAATCATAAAGAAGATTTAATGGATATATTCTAATTAAGACAGCAAATCTTGACTTAAAAATAGGCCCCCGACACCGACGCCAGCGTTGAAAGTTCGTAAATAAATTACTTTATATTTAAAACTGAGCACATTTAAGTTAAAGAAAACTGGAAAGCTTTATTTTCTATATTGTACCAAAAACCACTCTTTTTCTTTTTTTTCTGATTTTCATTGAAACTGAACAAAATATATATTTTCCAGAATAATTCAAGATCAACGACCACAAGATTTACCAAGATATTTAAGCACAGTTGGAATGGCACATAATCTACAAAACCCAAAGAATCTCTATGAAAATTTGGTTCAATCAGGAAAGGCTAATGCACGAAAGCTCCTCACCGAAGCAGCAAAAGATATTCAAATTTGTTCAAAATGTAATGAATCAAGCACTCCTTTACCAGAAGACCTCCTCACAGCTTTGACAGAACTTTGCAATGCTACAACTGAAGAAGCAACAAAACAAGCTTTGATGAAAGTAACTGCGCTCACATGTGATGGGCTGAGCAGCGCAATGGAAAAAATATTTGTTGAAACAAAATTTAATATTGGTTCACCAACACCCCCATCTTTGACAAATAAAGTTCAAAATGCAATTGATTCAACGCTGGCAGCTGCAGAAATATATGAAAAATGTTCTATTATTTGGAATTATAATCCAATAAAAAATATTAAAATTACTGTTGCAGAAGAATTTGTAAGAATGAAATTATTAACTGTAAGTTTCATTTTTACGAAGAGAAAAGCTGAATTTTCGTTTATGTCCTGAATCGTTTGATTTTTTAGAGGAAAACTGAGCCGAAAAATTTTATTAGGGCAAAGGAAAAATTTTTTTTTCGTTTTGGGTTTTTTTAGGATGAAAAAATTCTTACCATTGTTAAAAAATTTTAAAAAAAAATTTTTTTACATTGAAATTTGTCTATTTAAACTGTGAATTTTCGAAAAACTGCTACAAACTTTTACTTTTTAACAAAAACTGCGAACTGTAAAATCCATGTTGTTGCTCGAGAATTTTTTTAAACTAAAAATGTACTTAACTGTAACTTGTCGTTGTTTTTTAAAGAGAAAAACTGTATTTACCATTGATATGCAAAAAAAGTTATGATAAAGCTGGTTGTTCATTGAGATAAAACTGATGTGCTTGGTTGAATGCGTATTTCATTTGTTTGAATTTTTTAGAGAGAAAAACTGGAGAGATGATAGCAATCCTAGATAGTTATAACAACACATACTGGTTTGTGTGATCAAATTAATGTACTCACCGTAGAGGGTTTCAACTCCATTCGGAGTTGAGGCCCCATATTTTGCCCATAAACTCGTCATAGTAAGGGATAGTTATGGACAAAATATAAGCTGCCAAATCCTCGATCCCTGGATTTAATAGCTATTTGAAGTACGATGGCTATATCATAGATGCAAATAACTTGTTTTATAGAGGGGTTTTGGGCTTAAATTGTATTTAAATAATGTTTCTGAGTTAGTTATGGCTAAATTATAGCAAAATTTTGATTTTCTCGAAGTTTCAAAAATTATGAAGTAGCACACGATGAAATATACATTTTACGGAACTTCGATAAAATTAAAATTTTGCTATAATTTAGCCTTAACTAACTCAGAAACATTATTTCAATACAATTTAAGCCCAAAATCCCTCTATGAAATTAGTTATTTCCGTTTATGATATAGCCATCGTGTGCTACTTGACGTACTTCAAATAGCTATTAAATCCAGGGATCGAGGATTTGGCAGCTTATATTTTGTCCATAACTATCCCTTACTATGACGAGTTTATGGGCAAAATATGGGGCCTCACCTCCGAATTGAGTTGAAACCCTCTACGGTGAGTGTAAAACTTTTATAAAACTGTGACAACCATGTTATTGCTTGAGATTTACTTAAACTAAAAATGTATTTAACTGTTTGTTGTAGTGATTTTTTAAAGAGAAAAACTGAATTTACGACAGCAGTCGTGTCTTAGAAAGTTATAGCAAAACTGGTAATTCCCTGAGATGAAACTGATGTGTTTAATCAACTGTGTAGTCAATTCGTTTGGATTTTTTAGAGGGAGAAAAACTAAAAAGACGAGATCCATCCTAGATAGTTATAATAACACATTCTGCTTTGTGTGATCAAACTAATGTACTTAGATCTGGCTGCAAGCTATCGATAAGGGAAGGAAAGCGTCACGGCTATGATTTATTTTTCAGTGCTATACTGATTTTTTCTTAAATCCTTCTTTTTTGAATAAAAAAAGCATTTGTGGCATAGAAAATAATAAAAAAAAACTGTATTAGTTGAAGAAAGAAAGCTTTAATATATTTCTGAATGATGGCAACAACTGTTTACTAACGATATGGCCGCGACACGTTTTCAAGAATATTTCTTATCAACGACAAATTTTTAAACTGAAAAACTAAAAAACTTTTCTTTTTAGACCATAGTTTTAAAGTGTTCTTCTTATCAATTATGGTAGAACTTTTTCGCTTATGTTAATACTAATTTTTTGTTTATGGAAAATGTGTGCTGCAATAACTCTAAAATTAGCTAAATTGCAATAAAATCCATTTTTTCAGGAAGAAGACAAGAAAAAGATTATAAACAATTCTGGATGTGAACATAATTGGATGGACCAGCAATGTGTATCTCTTCTGGTTCAAGAAATCAATTAATTATGCGTTACGATTTCCGGATTAAAATTCTTGAATGTTTTATAATTTTCATTTTTAAACTGCAATACAATTTAATGAGATTATTAGCTTTTATGTTCTTTTCATGGATATGTTAGATTGTTTATTTTGAATTTGGTTTTATGTATTAATAACGGCTGTTTAAATTTGTTACTATAAAACTATGTATCAAAATTTTAAATTTTATGACAGTGGTTTTAAGCTTTGCAAATTTAATTTTTTTCATTAAACTGAAATGAGAAGCTACTTCTACAGCTTTGGCAAATAAAGTTCAAAATTTATGAAATTCTTTTTGTTTATGAAAGTCCTTACAAAACTATGAAGCCCTTGAAAAACTTGTTTCTTGTGAATCTATTTGTTAAACTGAAACATATTTTCGGATCCGTGTCCTTGGGATTTTTAACTTTGTTAATTATTAGACAAAAGGAAATTATGAAAAATTTATTTGAAATTCCGATCCAAAAAAAATTGAAATTATTGTTGTTGAAGATTTTTTTTAGGACGAAACTGTTAATTACGAATATTATCTGATTTGTTTTTTAGAGGAAAACTGTTTGTTCAATATTTATAGCTATAAAAATAAAAACTGATATTTTTTCATTAAAGCTCGTCTCATTTAACTGTAGATTTTGATGAACCTCATCAAGATATTGTAACATTTTTAGTTAACATCGATGACGGGTTGTGTGGTTTCACACTTTTTTGTGTAACGAAATACTTTAGTATTTCGTTACACAGAAAATAATTTTTAAACAGTTAAATCACATGTCTGTTAGTCTTTGGTATAATCAACGCCACATCTGCACTCGATTTTTGAAAGATGCTAACGCAGTTTTTGATAACATTTATTATTCTGAAAAAAACTGAGGAATGTATGCAATTATTTTAAACAAAAAATAATTATTACAAAATTGTTTCCACTACTCATATTTTGTTTAGTTTAATTGTAAACTTTGGTATATATACGGTTTGCAACGTTGCTATATTTGTCTTAATTTCTTTCTTTTTGCTTTTATTATTAACTGTTATTTTCCTTGGTTTTAACGTATTAACTTAAATGATGTAGTATAATTATTCATAACGAATATTCCGTAAAAAGATGATCATTTCTGCTACTGAAAAAACTGGCTGCTATTTTCAACCAAAAAAATTATTACAATACTCTTCCTATTCCTTAAATTCAGTTTATTTTAACTGTAAAATTTTTACACGATTTCCCTTACTTTTTCGGTTCCATTATCACTATTTTCTCTTTACTATTTTTTAAAACTGACTTGCGCTTTTAATCTTTTTATGTAATCACGTAAAGGATACAACACTATTTAAATGTTGAAAACTGCATAATTCAAAACAATACGTCAAAATAGTTTTACAAAAAAAACGCTTTTCAGGAAAAAGAAAAGAAAACAATTATAAGCAATTCTGGATGTCAACATAACTGGGTGGATCAATAACTTATTACATGTTAGGATTGAAAAATCAGATAAAAATAATTAACTGTAAAAGCCATGAAGTTCCTGAAAATAAACTTGTATGTTTCTTTTTTTAACGGTATTAAATTCAATTAAGTTTATGTTTCCGCACGAGTATGCTAGATTGTTTAATTTAAATTTTGTTTTTTAGTTTATGTGTTGTTAATAGTGACTTCCTAAACCTAATTATAAAAATATCTTTGTTTAAAACTGTCGTGCTTTTTTAAAGTTGCATACAAAATATTATTTCTTCATCAAATTGTAAAGGAGTAGCACTACTAAAAAATATAATTAGTTGAAATAAAAGAGAAATAAATACAACTTACAATTTAACAGAAACAGAAGCTTAACTGTTGACGTCTTACCCTATTTTATCTCTTAAAATTACAATTTAACTAGCTTAATGGAGATACGGCTTCAATAAATGTCTGTAACACAAGTGTATATCATTTGATTCATATTAAAACAAAGGAATGTTTAAAAGTGTTTTATTTGAAACTGCAGTAGAGAAGCATATCAAATTTATTAAACTGTGGTTTCTTTCAATATAGAAGGTTCAGTGATTGATAATATCGTGATTTCATAGATTCTTAAAAAACGTACTATTTATATTTTGTAAGGGGTAGAATGTTTTTAAACTGCATCTTGTCAATGAATTGTATTGTTGTCTTTTCAATTTTTTGACATCAACGTTTTTTTGGAAACAAAAAAATTTCTTTCGGGTTCCATACTGTTAAACTTATAACTGCACTCTGTTAGAAGGCATTCCAATAGATTCTAAACTCGAAAGATCTTTTATTTACTAACTGTATTCATCTTGCATGTTTTATCTAATTCATTAGAACTTTTTCTAGTTTCATTGATTCAAAATTTACTATTAAAACAATTATATGAAAGCAATTTTTAGTGGTCATTTTTGAGACAGTAAAAGATAGCAATTTGTGTTGTTGTTAAACTGCAAAATATTTTGCATTAAAATTCATTTAAAACTGTTGTTGACGTGGTGGTATTCAGGAGTGAGAAAAAGGGGTAGTTGCGTCTCCGAAATCAAAAATCTTTTTCATCTTTTGCCGACGCTTGCGAAAAGCGACAAAAAATCAAAGACTAGCCTATCCTGAAATTTGTTTCTGTATACAGTACTGGTTGTGAAGTTATTTTACTTTATTAACTGGTTGAAGATTTTGCTGTTGTAACTGCTCTGACATGTTTATTGCGCTTTAGTAACTGTTGATGCTTTTCCACATTTTGATAAAACTGATGTGAAAGAAGTTTTAAATTTAAGCTCGACTAGCTGTTTGCAGTTTTAAAGAGATTTAAGCAACTTCTATTAGCGGTTTCTAGTTGTCATGTACATGTATAAAACTGACAACCAATACTGATGTAAGTGGTTTTCAAAAAACTTTAAACATCTTGTTAATTTAAAATAAAAAAAACTGGTTCAAGTGGATTTTGCCAAATCAGTTTTTGGTGTTCAGCTTTGACACATATTAAAGGGAAGCTAGCAATTTTGTTGTTTAACTGCAATTTCAAAAAAAACTCTTTTTAAACTGTCTGTTACTTAGGCTATCGTTGTTAAATAAAAGTTTTTTCAACTATAACCGATCTCATTTTTTTATATTAGGCTTCAGTAACTGACGAGTTCTTCATTGTAACTCATTAAAGTTGTTGAAAAATAAATTTAAAACGTAAGCTTATCTAACTGTCGTCAGTATTATAAGGTTTGAAAAGCTTCTATAAAAGGTTTCTTAAAAAAATTGCCCAAAACTGACAGATGGAGATTAGCTATAAAAAGGGTCAAATTAAGGTACTGTATACAAAGATGTAATAATCAGTAAGTATACATTAACTGATACATTTTATTAATACTAACTCACTGGAGACTTCTTTAACTAATAACCCATAAAAAGATTTTTTTTAGGTTTTTTTAATTCTGTTCAATTTCTACTCAAAAACAGTAATTCTTTTTGTTAAAGTAAATTTAAGTAATTGTCTATGACACTAATTAAAAGAAAATAAGCACTTTTGTTATTTAACTGCGAAGAATTTCTTCTCAATAATTCGTTTGAAACTGCCATGAGTTTTGTTTTGGGGTTTTAGTATCTTTGTTTTATCAAAAGCTTTGCTATTGTAACTGATCTCATAATATTATTGCGCTTTTTTGTTAACTGCCATATGCTCCTTCCTAACCCAATAATACTGATGAAAAATACGTTTTAATGATTTTGTTTGTTCATTTCATCTACCTGGTTGCAGTTTAAAAGTGGTTTAAATTACTTCTGTAACAAGTTCAATGTTATGCATAAAAATTGCAGCAAAAAAGAAATTGTAAAATAAATGTTGAAGTTATTAGTTTCTAAAAACTCTTGAACCATTTTTGGTTTCAAAATACTTTCGAGGTTATTCTTCTTAAAAATTTTATTGTTATGTGTGCCATGATAAAACATACAATGGGTTGTAAAAACTTCATTCCATTTTCACCGGTTTTTGCCGGTTTTTACCGGATTTTCCCGGATTTTGCCGGATTGTTAATTAAACGATTTCTAGATATCCAAAATTCATGAAACCTCCAGGAATATTTCATATGGACCTAGGGAAGAGATCTATAGCACTTCTGGGCCCCTATGTACCCTCTTGCCCTCAGGGCATCGCCGACAGTACCCCTATACCCCAAAAATGACAAAATAAATAGAAATCTTTTTTGTGCGAATTGTAAACATCATTAAATAAATCAATAAACACACATATATAGCAAACCAACTATGGGGAATCTGATTTTTCTATTTTCAGAATTCTAGCGCCTTCAGAATCCTCGGATTCAGAAGGCCAAAAAACTTTTTCTTTGTTTTGTATGATTCAAACATGTATTATAGGATAATCGACTATGGGGAATCCAAAAAAATTATTTTCAGAATCTTTAGACTTCAGAATCCTGAGATTCAGAAGGCCTAAATATTTTTTTCTCCATTTTTTTGCATGAATATATTTTATACATCAAAATTTTATGTGGAGTACGAAAATAGCATTTTTAAGATTCTGCCGGCATCTGATTCCGAGATTCAGAAGTTTTTTTTTTGATTTCGTTAATCTAATTACAATAATGGGAAACACTTAAAATAAAAACACACTAAAAACAAAAAAAACTTCTGAATCTCGGAATCAGATGCCGGCAGAATCTTAAAAATGCTATTTTCGTACTCCACATAAAATTTTGATGTATAAAATATATTCATGCAAAAAAATGGAGAAAAAAATATTTAGGCCTTCTGAATCTCAGGATTCTGAAGTCTAAAGATTCTGAAAATAATTTTTTTGGATTCCCCATAGTCGATTATCCTATAATACATGTTTGAATCATACAAAACAAAGAAAAAGTTTTTTGGCCTTCTGAATCCGGGGATTCTGAAGGCGCTAGAATTCTGAAAATAGAAAAATCAGATTCCCCATAGTTGGTTTGCTATATATGTGTGTTTATTGATTTATTTAATGATGTTTACAATTCGCAAAAAAAAGATTTCTATTTATTTTGTCATTTTTGGGGTATAGGGGTACTGTCGGCGATGCCCTGAGGGCAAGAGGGTACATAGGGGCCCAGAAGTGCTATAGATCTCTTCCCTAGGTCCATATGAAATATTCCTGGAGGTTTCATGAATTTTGGATATCTAGAAATCGTTTAATTAACAATCCGACAAAATCCGGGAAAATCCGGTAAAAACCGGCAAAAACCGGTGAAAATGGAATGAAGTTTTTACAACCCATTGTACACCAATGAACTGTAAAATTAAATAACTGATTTTTTAAAATACTACAATTGTGCTTGAAGTTCATTTTTGACGTAAAGCTAAAATTTGATCATTGAAAATGCGCACTACGTTTACTTATTAATTTTAATTTGTTTGTTTGTAGTTTTGAAGCGGTTGAAACAACTGCTATAAAAAGTTTTTTGTGTGCACGTATAGATAAAAATTGCAGCATAAAAATGTGTAGGATCAAAACTGATTTGAATGGTTTTTACAGTTTTTTTTACATTGCAAACATTGTGTTTTACAGATTATTCCAAGTTCAAAAGCTGTTTTTTTACAAAAAAAAATCCACGATAAGGATGCATGGATGAAAAATGCGGCCGACCGGATTTTTACTTTTATAAAGCGAAAAACAAAGAATTTTCCAAAAATTGTCGGCCGGCCGCATTTTTCATCCCTGTAAGGATGACAGTTTATTGAAAAGCTCTAAACTGCTTTACCATTAACACGAAATAAACTCAAAATGTATCTTCTGCAAAAAAACCTTTTTTTATTCTCTTTCATTCCACTTATTTCCAGTCAAAACAATTATTCATTTTGTCAACACAAAAAAAAGTAAAAAACTGCACTCTTCTTGGGTTTGTGGCATGAACATTATATCTATAAAAATCTTTCGAAATTTAACTGCATACGGTTTTCTTTTAGGGTTAATGGTAAAGCAATTTCCATTTTTATGAGCTACGTTGTCACAAATTTATGAAAGTATCTTTTGGCATAAAATGATACAAAAACTGTTTAAGAAATTTAATCTTAAAATAAGCTTTAAACTGGCTTGATTTTATGTTTTGTTTTTTTGATAAAAAAAAACTGTTCGATGTTATGTTTCGAGATTCTTGTTTAAATTAATAGTGGTGGAAATTAACAATAAAAATTATGTTTCTTGTATTTTAGCAAACATGTTGTAACGAAAAAATAGAATTATGTGTTAAGCAATTTGATCTCGCAATTGCTGTACCAAGCTGCTTTTTAAATATTTTTTATAGAAAAATTGAATCTCTTCTTGAGCTCTTGCAACTTTTTTTTACCTAATTCCACATAAATTTTTGTATTAAAGTATCCTGCAGCGTAAAACTGGTTCAAAAAATTTAAACTGCTTCTTTTTTTGTTGGATTGAAGATTTTGCAAGTTTTCATTTTTTATTGCGTTTTAAAAGTAAATGGCATGGTTTTCTTTCTATTGAAACAACAAAACAGACGTAAAATAAGTGTTGAAATTAACATCACCTAATTAGTTTCAGTTTTGTGACAATTTTAATAGCTTCTATTAAAAATTTTTTTGTTATTTGTGTATCGATTTAGTTTGTAGCATAAAAAATTAAAACTGTTTCCATTAGTTGTTTTTTGTCATGAAATATCTTTTATGATACTTAAAGCTACTGTTCAAGACTTGTAGCAAAAATTAAAATTGACAGGAGAGGTCCCCAAGTGACGCCGGAGTTGAGGCCCCATATTTTGCCTAAATACTCGTCATAGTAAGGGATAGCTAGGGGCAAAATATTTTTTCCGAAATCCTCGATCTGTGGATTTCTTAGATATATGGATATAGCTAATAAGTAGCAGAAGATAGCTATTTTTGCTATAAAATATCTAAAAATTTGCATTTTGAAAACTTTCTAGCTACTTTAAATGCATTACCAGCTAATTAATTACGTTTTTCTATTTATTATAGTGCTTTAAAATCATCGACATTAAAAGTTTATAACTAAAATAGCTATCTTCTGCTATTTATTAGCTATATCCATGTATCTAAGAAATCCACAGATCGAGGATTTCGGAAAAAATATTTTGCCCCTAGCTATCCCTTACTATGACGAGTATTTAGGCAAAATATGGGGCCTCAACTCCGGCGTCACTTGGGGACCTCTCCTGTGAAAAACTTGAAAATATCTTTTGTTATAAAAACTGGTGCAACATGACCGCTTGCAGATTTTTTTTACCTAAAATCAAATAAAATAACTATTTTTTAAGGTTCTTTGATTCACATTTCAACTTTTCCAGGCAAAACAATATTTCATTTTGTCAAAGCAATTTTAAGTGATCATCTTTGACACAACAAAAGAAAGCAACGAAAAATCAAATAATGAAAAAGAAGACAAGATAAATAATGGCCCCTTTGGCACACAACTAACTGTCATCAATTTTTTTCCCTTTCTTTTACTCACTCTTTTTTTTTTGAATAAAAAAAATGGTCTCTTTCTTTTTTGCTATTTTCTAATGAAAACTTGTTGACTTTTTCATTAATCAATTATATATGATCTGACAGGTTTCTTGTTTTATTGTATACATATATAAATATTTATGAAACGCAAAATAAAGAAAAAAGTTTTTTTATTGATGTAGAATTATGAGTGATTGACTTTTTGTTGCGCAACTTCTTTTTTGGGTGGGAGAAGAAAAAAGAAACCATGCGATAGCACGCGCACGCGTGTCTCTTTGATTTAAAACGGTTCAAAGATCACAAAAAGAAAAAAGAACCCATCGCTGTTGATAAAAAACAGTTGAACAACACGAAACCAAAAAATAAGATTACAAATCCATCTTATTTTTTGGTTTCGTATATAAAATTTTTTAAAAACTGGAGAGAATTGAATTCCAATATTTGGTTACGACGATGAATTTCAACTGTTATCTTTTTTTAAATTGTAGATGATTATTATAGTTGTTGCAATTGGGTAACTGTCACTAATGTATTAACATTTCCTTCTGTATAAAAAGCGTATTTTTACTATTATTTTTTATAAAACTGACAAGGGACCGTTTTGAGATGTTACTCCCAGTGAGGGGTTTAGCTTTCATTGAAGGAAATGTTTTCATAGTTCGGGATTAAACTTAATTACTTTTTGATTTACCTAAAAATGTGCCAGATGATGTGTTTGTTTTCAATTGCTCTAATTTTTTTGTGTTGCTTTAAAGACTATCATGAAATTAAACGTACCTGTATCGTGATTGATTTAAGTTGTGTGAATGTAGCTGTTTATTATTATGTATTAATTTATGCTAGCTTCTTAGATTTGTAATTTTTAAAACTGCATAAATGTTCTAATTCTATAAAAGCAGTTTAGAAGCTTTGTTGATTTTATTAAACTGAATGTGGGATATATTATTGAGGATATAAGCTACACAACTTGTTATTTAATTCTATAAGCTTTGTATTGGCATTCTGGCCTTTTCAACGATGTTCTCTCTAATTATATGAGCCATATGATTGCGTACGCATTTCTCACAATTACAACTATTAAATCTATTCAAACTTTTTTTTCGCTGTTTTTATAAAACTGAATATTATCTACTTCGTGATCGCCGTAAACTGGAAATTGTTTATTATAATTGATAAAAAAAAACTGTAACAATCGTTTTCTTTCAATAACATAAATTTTTACATTGTCATTTTTTAAACTGCCGAGAAGAATCATTCTTTGTATAATTAAAAATTATTAGAAAAAAGATTATGATTTGCATGTTTTAAAAGGAAAAGTATATTCTTAGGCTACACGTTTCCGAAGGCTTTTACAGTACTTATAATTTTTTGTTTCTTTTAACTGTCAGTTGAACGTTTTCGGTATAGACGTTTAGAAAACTTGTCGTAGCTTATTTCCTTGGCTGTTTTTTTATATTGTGATTTTACAAACTGTTGCTTTTAGCTCAAACTTTGCATTGCTAAGAATTAAGAATAAGAGCCCCTATGATTGTGGAATTCACTTTAGAAACAGTGTAGTCTATTCAGTTTTTTTTCCAAGTTGCTCTACTTTTTTTGAAACATCTTGTTAATGATTTTTTTACCTGTTTTTTGTATGCAAACAATTGCTTCTTGATTGAATATTTTTTACGAAAATTAAAAATATTCTTTCACTTTTTTATAAACTGATTCTGCTAAAACAATCAATGCTAAACTTTTAATCAGCTCTAAAAATTTTTTTGGTTTAAAATAATAGTTTTTAGGATGTTTTTTTTTGCATTCTGTTTTTAGAAACTGTGTTTCTTCGTCAACTTTCTAAAGATCAGACAAAGAGTAGTGAAAAAATAAAACCGTTAAAAGATCAAAAAAGTTCATTCAAGTCTATTTTTGTCTTATTTTCAAATGAAAAATTTATGGGTGGGCAGCAGGGCTGACAATAATTGTTATTATTGATCTTTTAATAGAATTATGTGTTTAATAATTGTTATTATTGATTTTTTAATAGAATTATGTGTTTTTAGCCTTTTTGGGTATACAATTTCGTTTATTTTTATCAAAAATTTCGTCGATCATTGAAAAAACACATACTTAAGTTTTTAAAAATTTTTTGAAAAATATGCGGCCAGCCGCGACCGGCCGAAAAAATTTTGGCCGCTTTTCTCAGGCCTGGGGGGCAGCATTTTGGTACTTTGTAAAATTGAATAATTCAATCTCTGCTTTGTTGTTGCTATAACTGACCATTGACTTTACATGCTTTATGTTGTAAATAACAGCAGAAACTGTAAAGTTTTAATTTGCTGGAACTTACTGCGCATCAGTTTAGCGCACAACCCAAAACTGTTTTTCGTTATTTTCCATTTCTGCATGAAATTTGCAGGAATGTGATAAAGCTCAAACATAAAAAGAGAAATAAAAAACTTTGTAAAAAACAGTGACAATTTTTTGCACTGTGATTTTTTAAGTTTTTATTATGTAACGGAAAGCTTTTGGTTGAATGCTTTTAAACGCTTAATGCTTTTATCAGCTTTTTTCGGTTCAATTTAGATAATTTTTGAGATGTGTTTTGAATTTTTTGTAAAACTGAAAACTTTGAGCTGAATCTGTAGTTATATCGTTGAATTTGAACGTTACTTTTAAATAACTGATAACGATCTTTATTCTTTTTGACTGCAGGGGGTGAAAGAAACTGTTAACAATAATGAATTTGATTATCTAAACTGCAATCTGGTTATACCTGCTTTTTGATGTTTTAAAGAAAATTTGTTAGTTTTTTATCGAATTTCGGCAACTGCATTTTGGGGCTTTGTAATTTTTGATTTTCTGAAAAGTTAAACTATTAATTTTGATTTTCAAAAAACTGATTATGATTGACTACCACTGTTAATTCGATCTGATTGTAGAGGGTGAAAAAAAGTTGTAATTCTTTTGTTTTAATTATTACATTTTGATCTTTTAAACTGTTATCAGCCACCATTTGTCAAAATTAGTTTAGTAATTGCCATTTTTTCTTGAGGCATTTTATATTGCAATTCAGTGTTAGAGGCATCTATAAAACCCTTAAAAAACTTATCAACTTTTTTTGCTCAAGTTTTGGTAATGCTCTTTCTTATTATAGTTTTTTTAAAAACTGAATTCTTTTCGTAGCCATTTGTGATTATCGCAGATGTTAACTGAGTATTTTTTTGTACTAGGTAATTACTGTAGGTGTTACAAATTTTTTCATTTTTTGTTTGGATTTTTAAACTGAGAAATAAGTGCTGTTTTTGGAATTTGGAAGAAATTATTTTAGTAGATAAATTTGAGCTTTGTTACTTCTTGATTTAAGTAAAACTGAAATTTTCTATTAAATTTTTTGCGCTATTACGGGTGATTAGAATTTATTTATTTTTATTGTAAAGGGGAAAGAAATTGTACTTTTATATGTAATCACCCTTCTTCTATTTTAATTGTTACGTTTTGGTTTTTTGTTACAAGGCATATTTGTCCAGAGTTATTATGATAACTCACTTCCATTGATGTCTACATTGCTTCATTTTTGCGGCATTCGAGTTACGGTCATGTACACTTGTTTGCTTTTTTTTCAAGCCTAATCTCTAAGGGCATATTTTTTTTGGTCTTGTGGCTATATAATTTTTTTAAAAACTGGATTTTGAGAACATATTTTAACTAATTATAAGTTTTTTAGTAGATGTTACTCTTGTTATTATAATTCTTTAATTATTATCCTTGTTTGAAGAATATATTTTTTTTCTTTTTTAAAACTGTCAATAATGTGCAATTAATTAACATTAATAGAATTATTAAAATTTTAAATAAAACTGCATTTTTTTTACGGATTCTCTATACTATGACTGATAAAAAATGTTAATTTCTTTGATTATATGAGGAGTGAGCAGTTGTAACATTATTTACATTCTGATCGTGTAAACTGTTAAAGCATATCTTTTGCCTTCATTAATGAAATAGTTATTCATTTTTAAGGCATTTGTGAAAACGTCAAAGAAATTTATCAGTCATTTTTTGGGTAATTTTTGCAAGTTGTTTACAACATTTGATAAATATAACTGTATATCCTTGAGAATTTGTTGAAAAGAGGGAGAATAATAATATTATACGTCTTTTATTTTAAATATTATATTTTAATCTTTTTAATTTTAACTAGGCAGAGTGTGTTAAGAATTATTTACTTAACTGTTTTTTCTTGATGGGTTTTATGTAATTTTATTTATAAAAAACCCTTTTCTGGTCCAATTTAAAAATATTTTTAACTGCTTTTGAGAGGTTTTGTAGGTATTACTTTTTGGAGTACTGCATTTAATAATTTGTGTCAAAAAGATTTCAAGTGTTTATTATTTGATGGTTACATGAATTGTAATAACTGTCTAACTATTCGTTTTTTTATTCAAAGTATGTTTCATTTTATTTAAGGGTTTGTCCAGATCTGACGTCGGGTCTTTTAGGGGAGGGACGTGGTCAAGCCAAATCTGACGCTTCACCTTAAAAGCGGCAAATATCAAAGGAAAAAATCTGACGGAGGGGGTGGGGGGTTTTGAAAATTCGAGTTTTTTCCAGGCGTCAGATCTGGACAATCCCTTACATTTTAATTTTTAAAACTGACATATAACGCCTCGCTTCGATGAGAGAGTCTAATAATGAGCTTTTTTGAATATTTTTACATTTCATAGCACTATATCTTGCATTTAAACTGTTAAAACCCGTTACCGGCATATATGAACGTCTTAGTATATAAATTACTTTTAGGATGATTTTAAATGATTATATATGCCAAAATATAATATTTTATAAATAATCAATCATATTTCGAGCGATTACAATCATCTAAAATCATTACAAACGTAATTTGTTAGCTATGAACTTCATCGCCTGCTACTTATAGTGTAGTAGCGAAATGCTACTAAAATCGTGAAATGGCGAACGGGCAGCTAGTACTTGGGGGTTTTTTATCCCTTACTATGAGCTGTTGATCCCCGCTATTTTCGAAGAAATCCATAGATGACATCTCGTAACGGTCCCTTGTAAGTGTTCTTTTTTTATTTTATATTTGTGTTTATTTTAATTTTTTAACTTTGTGATCTATCTTACCTTATTGTAAGCTGTAGGAACACAACTGAATTCAAAATCATTTTTTGAGGTTATAACTGTGCTTTTCTATTCTTTCTTTTCTTATTATTCGAGTGAATATAAAAGACCTAAGCTGTCTTGCACTTGCAAAGTAGTTACATTAAAAAATTTTAAGAGGTGGTAGGGTAATTAACTTTTCAAAAACTGCATTATTGGTGAGTAATTCGTTTCAAATTATTTCCCACTGTTTATTATTCTCAATTGTAGATAGTTACATTAATCAGTTGTTTAACTATTAGTTTTTTTTATTTTCTTCAGAATGTGTTTCATTTTACATTTGATTTTTAAAACTGTCATATATCACTTCAATAAAAATCATTCAAGTTTTTTATTGCAATTCTTTTTCGGTTTTGGCACTTATGTTTTAACTAAAAATGATTGAGTTGGTATAACTGCTTATTGTTGGGAATACTTGTTTGAAAAAACTGAATATAATTATGATTGATGATGAATGTTAATTCATTTTGATTGTTATGGGGGAGAGAAATCGTAATTTTATATAATCACTTTTCTTTAGTTTTAATTATTACGTCATGATCTTGCAACTCTTACCTGGCATACATTTATCAAGACTTTTTTTTTATAGTAACCGGCTTCCCTTTATGAATTTTATGCATATTAATTTATTTTTAAAACATTCAATCGACTTTCAAATAAACTTGTCAGTTTTTTTTCTGCACCTGTTTAAGCACTGTTTCAGGAGGCTTATTTTTGGTATTTTCACAACGTTTTGTGAAAATACCAAAAACTATAATTGATATTAACAATTAATTAGTTACGCATTGTAGATGACTTATGCAAATTTCATAATTGCTTAATTATTAACGTCTTCTTCAGTTTGGAAATGCATATTTTATTAAGAATTACTATAATAATAACTGACATCCTCTAATATTAACATTAATTCAATTTCGAGACATTTGAAGTTTATTTGAGGGGTGAGTTACCCTCACATAAACTTGTAAAATTTTTTGGTACAAATCTGGCATTGTCTCCCATGGCATGCTAATATTTGGTTCTTGTTGCTATACTTTCTTTTATAAAAAAACTGAATTTATTTTACATCTTGTAAATACAATAGATTTCAACAGTTACTTTAACGCTTGCTGGATACTATAGTTGTTACGCTTTCTTAATTATTAGAATGTTCTTTTATTTTAAAAGCTTTTTTTACGTTTTGATTTTTTAAACTGACGTTCATTCATTTTTGATTTTATTTAAGTAAAACTGTATTAGTCGATCTGTTCGTTTTTGCTATAGTTGATGTTTAGTGCTAACTTATTTTGACTTCAATGTGAAATTATTTTATTGCATTGTTACTATTCTTTTGTTCCAATTATTAATTAATTATATCTTTTAAACTGTCTTCTGATTCATAATTGTTTTTAAAGTTATTAGAGTCAATAGCTTTTGAGATTATAACTGATTTTTACAGAAGCTGTAAGAATTGTTTAATTGTTATCTTTTTCTGTTGTTTTAAATTTATTTTTTATTACCTTTAAACTGACACCACGATTTTGTGCTTTGTAACTTTTGATTTAAAGTAAATATAATCATTTTTTGCTATAACTGGTTGTTGATGCTTTTTTTTGACTGTCAATAACGTGAGAAACTGTAAAATCATATACGTAATTTTTTATCTCAATTTTTTTACTTTTTGATCTTTCAAACTGTCAGCCGCTCGCGTCTTTCTAAATAGCTGATTTCTATTGATGTATTGTGAATTTTTGACTAAATATGCTTTTTTACATACTGAGTCCACCTGGGTAATTTTTCAAGCAGCATTTACTTTGATTAAAATTTTTAGTTTAAATATCATTGGGAAAACGTTTATTTGTAACTGTACAGCATTTTTGGCAAAAATAAAATCGAATTTATATTAGTTTTGTTTGCTATAAACTGCACTACAGTTTATTGAGCTTTACGTGGCTTCTTTTGCTACTTGCTTATAATACTTTTGATTATGATAGAAAAAAACTGATTCACGCGGCTCCATAGCATTAATATAAAATAAAAAAGTTTGTCATTAAAATTTCTAAATTTATAATTCTTTTTCTTTAAACTGTCATAATATGTTTGCTGTTCTTGTTTTTATCTTAGGTATAAATGTTTATGTAACTGAAGACACTGCTTAAACACCTGTGAGAAACTGAAAAGAAATTGCAACTTTGGAACGATTTGTTTGGCGAAGTTAGAACTTATATTTTTTTAAATGTGAAATATTTATTGTTACATCTAATTTTATTACTTGATTGTAATAACTTTGTGTAAACTGTAATTTCTAAATTTTAAAAGCATGGGGGGGGGGGGGGGGGAATTGTTTCCATTTGCTGTTTTGTAATTAATTACAAAAGGCTTGCCATCAAAGCTTTTAATCTTGTAATCTTCTTTATTTAAACGGTCACGAGATTTTTGTTGACGATATTTTTAGCTTAGATTTACTGGTTCATTTTACTGAACGTATTGGTTAAACACTTTTGAGAAAATAACAAAAACTGCACCTTATAACGATGAAGTTCTGCAAAATTAGAATACAGTCGAACCTCGTTATAATGCGCCTCGTTATAATGCGAACCTCTCTATACTGCGGTTTTTGTGCGGTCCCGGCAAATGTCTTAAGGAAATGACCTAATACAGACCTCGTTATAATGCACCTTGTTATAGTGCAAACCTGCTTATACTGCGGTTTTTCTGTGGTCCCTTCAAAAATTTATAAGGAAAATCGACCTTGTTATACTGCATACTCAATTTTTTTTCCAAAATCGGTTTTTGTTATTCTAAGATCAATGAAATTCGGCTTCAATTCTTTCATTTTTTTAAAAAATTTCAATAGTTTTATGGGTTTTTCTATCAAAAATAGCGGAAAAAAGCTGTTCAAGCAAAAATAGTCAATTTTTATCATAATTGTGGTTTTTTATATGATATAAATTGATTTAAATAAAAATTTTTCAAAAACTAGTCAAAAAACTGAACCTCGTTGTACTGCGGACCTGCCTATAATGCGGTTTTATCACGGTCCCTTGGACCGCACTATAACGAGGTTCGACTGTATAAATTTTTTGAATATTTGTTTTTACAGCCGCACCATTCGATAAATTTATTACTTGATTGTAATAACTTTGTGTAAACTGTGTTCTTAAATTCTTAAAAGCATGTATGTAAAACTGACCCCATCATATTTGTTTTGTTAATAATTACAAGATCAAAATTTCTAGATTTATATTTTTTTCTCTTTAAACTGTCAATAGAATTTTTATCTTTCTTTTTTTTAAGTTAGATTCATTGGCATATTTAACTGAGGATATTTTATCTACATAAATGCTGTTTTGAAAAGGTAATGAAAACTGTTGCATAAGCTGTATTGTAGATCTTTAAAATTATATTTTATAAAATTTGCTAAAACTGACTTATTTTCATTACTTATAATAATTTGAATAAATCTATTTTCTCCATCGGGGGCTTATTTTTAGCACGAGATAATAAAATTAGTGATATTTTTTAAGATATTAAACTGTAAAATTCTTTTTTACACTGAGTGGTACGAGTATTTTTAAAATTCCATAAAGCTTCAAATAAATATATGTTTCAACAAACTGTTTGTGCGAAATCCTTGGATATTTTTTATTTCCCCTCTAATAAAACTGAATATTGTTATTGGTGGTGGTATATAAGCAAAAAAATTTTAAAAAAGCTTTTGAGGAAGAAATATTTTCTAAAATACTGATACAGAATTTACTGCTTTTTTTGATATTATTATTATTGTAAATGTTCTTCATCATCATGGATTACTGTTTTAACTGTTGCAATTGTATGATTGCGTTTATACATATGTTTTTTAAAACTGAATGGAGAAGGTATCATATTTGTACCTGTAAATTAAATATTTAAAATTCATTTTTTGTGTTGAAAATATGAGACATTTTTAGGGTCTCTAACTTTTCAAATAAAAAAAAACTGATTTAATTGATGATTTGTCGATGCTTATTTTTTGTTTCATTAATAATTATTTTAAAAAACATTAGATGTCATTTTTGTAGGTTTAATCAATAAAACTGATTTTATAAAGCATATGCAGTATTGTTCCCGTAAAAGCTAGTATATAAAATTTGTTTTGATGAGGCGGAAGTGGGGCTTCTTTTTATAACCTTTATTAATTTCAATTATTCTTAAAACCGGCGACGTTGGATTGATTCTGTTTGTCTTTATATTTCTATAACTGCTTTTGAAGTAAATTTAATTTGAAATCATCGAAATCTTTTACAAATTTTTTGTCGTTATTATAACCGCTCTATTGAAATTAATTTCTTCTACTAATCTGACATAGTGTTGTGACGTCTGCCTTTTTTTTATCTCTTTTTTGTTTTTATTGTAACTGAATATTAAAAGGAAAGCATTTTTAAACTGTTTTGCAACAGTAAATCAACTTTATCCCTATAATTTTTGATATTAATTTTTAAAACTGATATTTGAATTCGTTAAGAATCCTTTGTCTTTTTTTTACAACTGTCCTTTAAAACTGGATCAGAAGGTATCAGAATCAGTGTTGTATCTGTAAATTAAATATATAAAATTTATTTTTTGAAGCAATTTATTCTACAAAACTGGCATGCTGTTGTAATATCAGACTTTATTTATCGATTTTCTGTTTCTAGAATTAATAAGGTAATGCATAATAGATTTTATTTTTTTTTCTTAAACTGCTATGTAAAAATTATTCATTTTTGTACCCATAATGTTCAGCACAAATTTATTCTTTAAATTGTATAAGCTCATTATTCGATGTTTTTAGATAGCCACTATTTCAAAGCTTCATTAAAAGGTATCATAAACGGTGTTGTACATAAATTATTTATGTATAAATATATTTTTTTGTGAGGCGGAATTATGAGTTCGTTTTAGAGTCTATAACTTTTCAAATTGATTTATTCTTAAAACTGATTCCATCGAGTTTGTCCATATTTATTTTTTTTAGTTTTTATAATTACTTTTAAAAGCATTAGATGTCATTTTTATAGTTTTAATCATTTAAACTGAACTGATAAAAAATTTGTATTGCACAAGCTAGTGTATAAAATTTGTTTATTTTTAAAAATAATATTCAAATTATTGAGCAATTTTTGTTGTTGTTTCTACACAACTGTATATCATCACTGGTGTTGTATCTGTAAATTAAATGTATATAATTCATTTTCTGAGGAGAAAGTATGAGTCATTTTTACAGCGTATAACTTTTTAAATAGGTTTATTCTTTAAACTGATGGTCCTTGAGTGCATTAGTCTATGTATATTTTTAATTAATTAAAAAAAATCATATTATAAATCGTTTAAATTTTTTAATAAAGTTTTTTGCATCACTTTTTTAACTGCTCTTTTGAAACTAATTTATCATATTAAGCTGATCAAGTACTGTAATGATTACCTGAATTTTGTTTTTTATATTAAATTGATGATAGAAGATTTTGACTTGCTTTTCATTGTAAATCAACTAAAGATTAAAAAATAAAAATTAACTTGTTTTGAAAAAAGTAAATCATGTTTATGCCCATAACGTTGAATACCCATTTATTTTTAAAACTGATATTTTAATTTATCGAATATTTTTTGTCGTTACTTTTGTACTTTCGTCTTTTAAAACTGAAAGGAAAAGATGTGATATCTTTTTTGATAATAATAATTTTGAAAACTGAATTCCGCCTACGCATCCTATATAAAGATATAAATCAATAAATGTTCCTCAAGTATACTTGAGGAACATTTATTGAAGTAGAAGTGTTCAGCGTCAAAAATTAGCATATCGAAATTTTTTTCGGTCCCATTATAGGGGGAGGCGCTTTCCCTGACGAAACCATGACCAAAACATGACCAAAAGCTGATCGGTGAAGTCCGCTTTTGGTCAGAAAAAAATGACCAAAAGTTGACTAAAACCTGACCAGCTTTGTCAGGTTTTGGTCATACTTTTTTCTTGACCCGTTCCCGCAAAACGTCTGCTTGAAATCTTGACCACTTTTGTCAAGAAAACCTGACAACATTGTCAAGAATTCTCGACAGTTTTTTCTCTGCATCCAAGGAAACAAAAAACTGCATTGTAATAATCAGGAAAAATTTTAATTAATAGTGCTTTTAAAAATTGTTTTGACTGCTCTTCTACAAAAATGACATTGTGCTGTGAAGATTGTCTTTATTTTTATTTGTTTTTTAAAGTTACTTGATAATACAAGATTTTTGTTTGTATGTAATAGTAAATTGACTAAAGATTTAAAATTTTTATTCAACTGTTTTGTAAAAGCTGATCATTTTTTTAACCAAAAGGTTTAATACAAATTTATTCGTTAAACTGGTACATATATAAATTTAATAGTCGTTGTTTTTAGACAAAGATATTTTAAAACTGGATGTGAAGATAACATGTAAATTAAATGCATAAATATGTTTTGGGTGAGACAAAACTATGAGTCAATTTTAGAGCTTATAACTTTTTAAATAAATCAAAACTGACATAGCAATTCATCACGCATTTGCCATTTAAAACTGAAAAGACACAGTATCAGAAGCTTTTTTTTTTTTACGAGGCGGATGGAAAAATCATTTTTAAAGCCCTAAATTTTTTAAATTAATTTATTCTTTAAACTGATCATTGTTTGCTTTTCCGTGTTTTTTTTTTGTTTTCTATAATAACTTTTATAATACATCAGATAAAAAATCAATGCAGTTTCTTAAAAAACTTTTTCATCATCCTTTTTTTTCCAATTACATAAAAACCCCGTGGTATCTATAATTAAAAGTTCAAACAACATTGTTTTTGTTGATTTACTATTTGTTTTCCCTTTCAACGCATATCTTATGCTTATCAATAATTTTCATCTTTTTTTAATGCCTCATTTTTTTTCGATGAAAACAAAACTTTTTCCTTTTCCCCTCTTCTTTCTTCTTTGCGCAACAAATTCGTTAAACTTTTTTTATACCTCCTTTTTTTTACTCATTTACGTCATTGTCATGCAAAAAAGCAAAGAAACTTGATTTTTTTTTAACTGATTATTTGTAACTCATATATTTTTTAGGTAATACATATATATAAATAGAGAAAAACAACAACAATGGCAAATTTTCCACCAAATCGTATGACACTTACTGATCCATCGGATGCTTTGTTAAAAGCAAATGAAATGGAACCAATGTTAAATGAAAATGGTGAAAAGCAACTGCAACGTTCATCTCCAATTTCAATTGATCGAGCGAATGATGGACTATTTTCACATCGATTTCGATATTTGATATTGATATTGGGATGCTTATGCTTGACTTCTATTTGCAGGTAAGCATAATTACTCTTATTAATCTTAAAACTGGGTAGGGAGAAGAACTAGATATAGTTGTACGTAAAAAAAGCTTTTTTTATACGCTGTAAACCAATTTAGGAGGAAAATGAAAAGGGCGTACCTAATGGTTGAATTGTTAAACTGAGTATGGTTCTCTTGTAAGAAATTGGAGTATTGCTTTTTAAAAATTTGGTATTATTTAAAACTGATTTTTTGTGTTTAGTTTTATTAAATATTTTTAAAGTTAAGCTGGCTGCTTCTCACATGTGTACCTTACTGTCAACCGAATTTATAATAGTTTAAAAGCTTTATTATTGATTATATAAATTAGAAAAATCGGATAATCAGAGATAAGGTTTGTCATTTTTTTAAGAAAAAACTGTAATTCTAAAAGTTAAGGTTTTTTAAATAACTGTGAGTCAGTTGAAATAATTTATTTATAGCATTCCAAAAGTGCTGAAAAGAAGTACTTGTTTTTTGGCGTAGGAAAACTGGTATGGAGTATTGTGACATAGCTTATGGCGTTAGAGGAAACATACTTAGAAAGATTAACTGAATTTCTTTCCAAATTATTATACGCGATAAGAAGAAAAAAACTTTCTATATGACTTAATCTTTTTGATAACTGATCCATGCACTGTGTATTCAAGGAAAAAAACTTTATTTAGTTTTACGAACGAATTCTAAAGGTTTGTAAAATTTAACTTAACTGAGTGATAGAACACACTTGAAGGGAAACTGTAAAATTCGAAAAACCATTTTAAGTGAGCTCCAAACATTTAGTGATAAACTTACAGAACTTATTTAGTGATAAATAAGTTCTGTAAAAGTTACTAACATGTTGAAACTGTATGAATTTGTTACATTAGAAAATACTACTGACGAATGCAATTCAAAAAGTATTGTTACAATCTAGAGTTACTTAATAAAAAAAAGGTAGCAGTAAATTTGAAAACTACGAGCTAATTATTAAATTTAATAACTAATGTAACAAATATTTAATCCACAAAATAGTGATTAATAGAAAAATATTAAAACTGTTTAAAGCAACATCTGCAAAAAAAAGTAACATTTAAGGTTAAGACTGAACAGGGCGAAAAGTTAGCTTTGTTTTTTCATCCCAATGTTTAACATCTCATTATATAAATATTTTTTAAAAAGCGTTAGCTGCTTTCCCATACAATCGAGCAAAAAACTGATATATAATTAATAATTTTTTCAGTAATATGATAACATTCAATTTCACCCTTATCTGCATGCACAAAGAAATTCCTATGACTGGTGTTGAAGCTATACCTGGAAATATTACATCTGGAAAGTTAGTGAAATATGAGCCAATGTTTAATCAACAAGAAAAATCATGGCTCATGTGGGCAGTTGCAATTGGGTCCATTATTGCAACATTCCCCTTCAATGTTTTATATGCGCATTATGGAGCAAGAACTGTCTTCTTTGCGGCTGGAATGATGTCGGCAATTGCAACTTTGTTGGTGCCATTAACGATCAAAATGGGACTTGGATATTTTCTTCTTGCCAGAGTTGTGCAGGTTTGTTAATAAATTTTTATTAAAACTGTAGATATAACCATCACTAACAAGGGACCTAAGAAATCCCCGGGTGTCATGTCAGAACGGTCCCTTGTAGGTTCAATTAAATTACGTAATCATGTTTTAAAACTGAGTCATTGTGTATTGTTGACTTTTTAAACCAAAAAAGTAAATTATGTTTTAGTAATTTTGAAATAACTGGTTTACGGCTGACGACAATACAAACTTTTTTTTAAAATAAAAATATACATTTAAGTAAACTGTCAAATTTTGATTGACCAGTATAAAATTGTATTTTATAAAACTGGGATTTCTTTATACATTGTCTATTTTTTAGGGTATTGCATTCGGTGCAGATTTTGCTGCAATCGGAGTTGTATGTTCTCGATGGGCTTCACTTAAACAAAATGGAATATTTATTTCTATTTTAACTTTATTTTCTTCACTTTCATCTGCTATCACAAATCCCTCGGCAGGAGCTGTAAGTTGTTTTTTTAAGTGAAACTGTGGAGATGTCAAAGAATATGAGTCTTTGTTATTAACTAAATGGGGAACATTTATATTGAAAGCTTTTGTCTATCTTTTTCAAATTAACGACAGCTAATTTTTTAACCCCTTTTATAAAACTGTTGCCTTCTTTATTTATGGGATGGAGGGTCAAAATTCTTTTTTTAAAAATTTTAATAAAACTGTCATTTTCTATAGCTCTGTGAATCAAGTTGGGGTTGGCCATCTGTCTATTACATTCATGGCGTTGTTGGTTGTATTCTATTTTCTCTATGGCTTATTCTTTATACTGATCATCCAGCTACTCACAGAAATGTTTCAACAGTTGAACTTGAAAAAATTCATCGAAATAAAACAGCTGCTCATATTAAAATGGACTCGTATATTCCATATTGGGCAATTATCACAAATCCTACAGTGCTAGTTGTGTGGTTAAATGCTCTTGCAGATATTGGATCAGGAATCTTCTTGCTGACATATACTCCAACTTATATTAATGCTGTACTACATTATAATGTTGGGAAAACTGGTATAATGGGTGCTTTACTGGCTTTAAGTCATATTCCATTTAAACTTGTTACTGGATATTTAAGTGATAAATTGAAGTAGGTTTTTGTTAATTTGTTTAGCTGAAAGTGATCGATTATAATTGTTAAAAAATTAATATTTTCTATACTTGGATTTTTAAAGACTGTGATAAATTCAGTTATAGTACTCGTAATTAAGCTTCTAAACATAAATTTTTAACTGAGGAGAAGTATTATGATGATAAAATTAGTTATATTCAATTTTAACTAATTACTGGATGTCTAAGTGAAAAAAAATAAAGCGAGTTTTTGACAGCTTAATATATAAAATTAAAATTTTCGTGTTGAAAAACTGTTCCATTTTCATGTTTCGCAATTTGACAAGTACTCTTTGTTATTTTGGATCGAATTTCTTGATCCCTGTCAGCAACATGCTTAAAAAAGGTTTTCTAACTGATTTATGGGTATACTTGGTGTATTTAATTTAAGTCGCATCTTGTTTAAGCTAATTATCGGGTATCTAGTGGTTCAACTGAAATAATTTCTATTGGTATTTTTTAACTGACGCAAACGATGAGTTTGTTTAACTTTAAAAAAACTTATATAAGGTAGCTCTCTTTGCATATTGTTATTATGGTATACATTAAAATGCTTGTTTTAAATATAGAGTTTTTAAATTGAGAAGTTCTTGTCATTTTTTATTAACTTTACAACTCCATATTTCATTCATGCTAATTTCTTAATATTATAATTATAAGATAAAATAAGTTTTTGTTAAACTGAATTTTTTAATTTTCTTTAATTCTAACTGCACGTCGGCCATATGTTGGATATGAGAAAAAACTTTTTAAACAGAATTAGTCCTTTTTTGAGGTACACGTTTTAAAACATACAGGCCAAAATTCAAATCGACCAATATTTTTTGTTTTGTAAAAAACTGTATCTACAAAAAAATTTAGGGGGCCAAATGAACGCCTAAAAATGATATGCTTTAATTCAATTGCACTTGTAATCCCCGGGATGATGTATGCTGCATTGGGATATGTACCAGATGATCAACCAATGATTGCTATTTGGCTTTTTACTGGAATTTATGGTTTCTTGGGAGCTAACTGTGGTGGTTTTTATAAATGTGGGACACTTGTTTCAAGGTAAGTGTTATTATTAGTATAAAGCTGGTCTCTCGCTAACTCAATACTAACGGAATCGTTTAAATTGTTTTTAATAGAAATTTAGGGACCTTTAATTTTTAAAAGTTTTTTTTTAAATTTTTAACTGTTCTTCTGTATAAAATTTTTACTCCTTGAACCGTACACAAATGCAGAAGAAAAAAGTTATATATATTTTAACAACTGTATTGTCTTTTTTTAATTTATAAGCTAAAAAGTAATTTTAATTGTTTAAAAAACTGTAATGGAACGATTCATAACATATAAGATGAGGATAAGAAAAAATTTCTGGGCAGGACTCAAAAAATGATTTATTTTCCAACGGTTGGAAACTTCAAAGGAAAATAAAGGTCGGTTCCCTTTGAAATTTCCAACGGTTGGAAAAAAACTTTTTTCTTATCCTCATATTATATCCTTCAAAAACTAAATATTCATTTTTTCAGACAATACAGTGCATTTGTGGTATCAAATATTCAATTCATTAAATGCATTACACTTTTCCTGGCTCCATTACTTGTGCACATTTTTATTACCCATGATTCAAATAAAGCTGAATGGAGAACTATCTTTTTTATTCTTGCTGGACTACTTTTTATTGTAAGTTTTTATATTTGTTAAACAGAAAACGATTTTTTTGTGAATTGAGTGCTTGAAAAAATTGTGAAGGATTTTGATCCTCCGTCGACCATTTAATATGCGCTACATTTTCAATTGGTGAATAGAATCAGATAAAATTCAAAATAACTGTAACACGCTTTTCAATAAATTACTTTTGGCAAATTTTAGCAAACCAGAAATTTAAAAAAATTAAGAAAAAACTGTCGACGCATAGTTATTGATTTCTAAATCATTAAAAAATTTTTTTAGTCAAATTTTATTTTCTGTTTTGTTGCAACTGATGAGCCAGCAGAATTTACAAAAATTACACGTGAAACTGCACGAGAAATGAAAGAAATAAAGAAAAATGGAAATAATGGCACAAGAAATGGCACAACTGCTACTGCTGATAACAGTGCATAAAGAGATATAGCTTGAAAGCTGTTATTACAAGAACACACATAATTATTTCAAAATAGATATATTATTACAAATTTAACTACGGTTTAAAATAAACAGGCATTTTGTTATTGTTGTTTTAGATTTTTATGAATAAAAAAATTCTTACAGTAATCATGTGTGTTAAAGATGCAATTGAGATCACAAAGCGAAAACGTGTTATAATGATAAATATAAAAATTAATAGCTGATGCCAATAGGTAACGAAGATGATATTCCTGTGTTGTAGCTATTTTTAAAATATTTAATTAAACTGCATTACGTTGTTCCACATCAAAAATTAAATGTTCATTAATAAAATGTAATCATAAAAAGACTTGAAACTGAAGTTTTTTATCTTAAATAAATGAAATTTTGTTTAACTTCGATACGCTGGTAAGGAATATTATTGTATTTAAACTGAATATTTAAATTTGTTTTATTAGGAAACAACGCGAAGGCAAAGCTGACAGTTCTCAACTGATTATTAAATTTTGTATTATTAAAAACTGAATGCTCATGTCACTTTAAGTTAAACTGACTTCTTTTCAAATGAGTTTTTTTACTGTCAACCCGAGTTTTTAATAATTAAAAACGCATTATTTTCGTTTATAAATTTTGGGGTGGCCTTATATTTAGTTGGCGCACTGTATGTAGTTTGTTTGATGTTAAAGAACTGCGCTGTATCAAACAAGCTGACGGTCAAAATGGATTTGGGAGATTTTTTTCTTGCACGGGTAATTACTTGCTTAAATATGTTTTTAACTGTAAAATGTAAAATTTTTGTATCTGTAATTTGCGTGCAAAATGCAAAGCGCGTTTAAATGATCTTTTTTAAAACATTCTAAACTGCCATTTATCGCTATCATGGGTAGATATAAATAAAAAAAAGTTTTCTAACTGAGGTATACCTTTCTGCAAAAAAGCAGTTTTTGAGCAGAGTCTGCTAAAAGCAGAATTAGAAATTTGGGTAATCTGCCATTAGTTGACGTTTGTTAACCCAAAAAGAAAACTTTTGTTTTAGTATTTTATAACTTTAAGGCAACTTTATAGTTTACAAAAGCACCATTTAACTAAATAAACTGTCAAATCTTGTGTGGTCATTTGAAAATTTTAAATTATTTGTATAAAACTGGCATTTCTTTAACGATCTTTATAATTTTTGTAGGGCATTGCATTTGGTGCAGATTTTGCAGCGATTGGTGTTGTATGTTCTCGATGGGCTTCACTTAAACAAAATGTAATTTTTATTTCAATTTTAACTTTATTTTCTTCACTTTCATCTGCTATCACAAATCCATCTGCAGGAGCTATAAGTTGTTTTTTGAGTGGAAACGGCTGATCGCGCTTACTTAATCATTAATCTACATTTGGGTTTTTTGTAATTTTTTAAAAATAATTTTTTAAAAAACTGTGATGGAGGGTTGAAAATGCAGTAGCGCTCAAAAAACACCGGCCACCTTGAATTTTTGCTATAACTATTTTTTTAGAAGTGGGGATTTCGTGGCTGTGCATGAAATTTAAAGCTCTGCCACAGAGCAATCTTACAACATAACATCGAAATCAGGGAGATCTCGCCACGAAAAATTTTGGGATTATGAATAAAAAATCGCGCTCGAAAAAATCCGGCCACCTTTTTCTTTCTTTGGAATTTTTGTATTTTTGATTTTTTTAACATTCCAGTGATTAATTTTTATAGTTTTAGCATATATTTATCATATTTAAAGCATTTGAACCCCAAATAATATTCGAAACATCGATTGAAATAACGTTGAAATAGTGCATTTTAGTCATTATTGTTATTTTTTTCACCGTCTATAAAAGGCCGGTGCAGTGGTGCAGAGTGACACCAGACACATTTTTGGGAACTGCTATCTATTGGTAACAACTCCCCAAAGTTTCATTTTTTTAGCTTTAACACACGCTTCAGGTCAGTGAATTGAATCACACCTATTTTTGTCGAATTTTCGTCAAGTTTTTTTTTCCTTGATTCTAAAAAAAAGAAAATAATCGCACTGTAATGTGTTAATATTTCAAGCTTGATTTAGGAAACTTTCTCTTTAATAAGTAGTTATTTTTTACTGCAATTTTTTTTGAAATTTATGGTTTCTTGGGAGCTAATTGTGGTGGTTTTTATAAATGTGGAACACTTGTTTCAAGAGAAGCTCATTTATTATTTTAAAACTGGCATATTGGAGTGTAAGTTGATTGGCTACGTATTAAAATTTTGTGGATAAAGCTAATCGGTAATATAAAATTTACAAAAAAATAGCTTTTAAAGTAGCAAATCTCAGTATGAACGTTTGCTGATTTATAATCGTTGCTTTAAATTTAACACAGATTTTTACTGATACCAGAGGCAGCTTAATGATGGTGTAGCAAAACTTTTACTGCCCTACTAGGTAATTATTAATTTTTAAAATTGATGAATTTTTTTGTCTTTATATAACTGACCAGGGTATGTCATCATCCAATATTTTGGAAGTAAAGCGATAGACTTAATTTTCTAATCTTTAAAAACACAACTTTGCTATTTCTTTAATTAATAATTTTAAAAGACAGGGAAACAACTGTCGAGACATAGTTATCGGTTTAATCCAATTAAATTTTTTCAGTCAAATTTTATCTTCTGTTTTGTTGCGATCGGTGAACCAAGAATTTACAAAAATTACAAGGGAAACAGCTCGAGAAATGAAAGAAATAAAGAAAAATGGAAACAATAACACAAGAAATGGTAATGGTACAACTACTGCTGCTGATAATAATGGATAACTGATAAACTTGTTTCAGGAACAAGCATAATCATTCAAAAATTATTAGAAATCTAATTACGGTTTAAAAAAAAAAGCATTTGTCATCGTTGTTTTAGATTTTTACGTATAATGAAATTTTTAAGATACAATCTAGATAACCCAGCAAGAACATGTTGTTATGATAGATAAAAAAAATTATAAACTGATAACAATGGGTAACAAAGATGACACTCCGTTATTGTCTACTGTAAATAGATTTTTGGAAAATAATTAATTAAACTGCACTGCAATGTTCAACCTTGAAAACTGAACGTTCATTAATAAATCGTAAATATATGAAATTTCAGACTGATAGTTCTTCATTGTTCAATATTAAATAGAAGAAAAAAAGTCTTCACCTATTTGTATGAAACTTACTGATCTATCGGATACTTTGTTAAAACCAAATGTACCTTTTTGTAAAATAATAAATTAAACTGCATTACGATGTTCCACATTGAAAACTGAACGTACAGTAAAAAAATTCAATTAAAAAAGACTTGAAACTGAAGTTATTTATCGTAAATATATGAAATTTTGAACTAATAATTCCTTATTGTTTAATAAAAAGTGGTAAAAAAAGTCTCCCTTAAATCGTATGACACTTACTGATCCAAATGAAACGGAGCCAATGTTAAATGAAAATGGTGAAAAACAACGGCAGCTGCAACGTGTATCCGCAACATCCATTGATCGAGCTGATGATGTACAGGTTAGTTGTTTCAACATATTTTTTTAAAACAATACTGATGCTTCGAAAGTCAATAGTGTAAGCTGAGATTGGATGAAATTGAGAAAAAAAAGTTGAATAACAAATAATGAATTAATTGCAAGGGTTGTACAGATTAACTACTTACTTAGGGATCTTTGTTAAATTGTAGATTAAATAACTAGCTATGTAAACTGATTCAGGATAACAAACGCAGTTTTTTGATGAAGTAAACGTTTAACTTAATTGTATAATGTCGTGAAAAATTTATTTAAAAAACTGACATATACTTCTTTCTATTAAAAAAAGTCCTCTAAATGCCAAAAATGAATAGATAAAAAATTATTGCAAAGTTCGGAGCAAAAAACTGCATTTCTAACTTAAAGGTGAAAAGTAAGTTTAACTGCTGTTGTATTAATACATGTCAAATTGCTATTCGGTGCTATCGCAGATAGATGCAACAAATAAAACTTATTATTGAGATCATTTAACGCCACTTAACATAAAATGTAACTCATTTTTCAATAATTTTATAATAACTAGTTTATGGTAAAAGATAAGGCAAGCTTTTACTTTAAAAACAGCATCTAGATAAACTGGCAAGCTTTGAATGACTGTTATAATATTTTAATTTGTTTTCTGGTTTTCTTCAATAATATGTGTTTTTCCAGGGTATTGCATTTGGTGCTGATTTTGCTGCAATCGGTGTTGTATGTTCTCGATGGGCTTCACTTAAACAAAATGTAATTTTTATTTCAATTTTAACTTTATTTTCTTCACTTTCATCTGCTATCACAAATCCATCTGCAGGAGCTGTAAGTTGGTTTTATTAGGGGAAACGGCGGCTCTTGTTTATTTGAACATTTATTTATATCTGGCATTGCATGGAGCCAGTCTTTTGTAATTTTTGATAGGGAAACTTTTAAGAAACTGTGATGGAGGGTGGAAACTCATTTTTTTCACATTTTTTAATAAAACTGGTTCCGCTTGTAGTTATGTGAATCAAGTTGGGGTTGGCCATCAGTCTATTACATTCATGGAATTGTTGGATGTATTCTATTTTCTCTCTGGCTTATTCTTTATACTGATCATCCAGCAACTCTAGAAAAATATGTATTTTTTAGTTTCTAAACAATAACTTTTAACTGAATTGGATTACTGCATGATTATAAAATTAGTCATATTCCATTTAAGCTTGTTACTGGATATTTAAGTGATAAATTGAAGTACGTTTTTGTTAATTTGTTTAACTGAAATTGTTTGTATACTATCTAGTTTTTTAAAATGGTTATTTGAGTAATAAATTAAAGTAAGTTTTAGAGGTTATTTAACTGAGCTTTATTGCAAAATTATAACATTTTTAAAAAACTGACTTTTTTTATACTTTATGATAGTGGATAGATTTTTAAAAACTGCGATATATTTTCGTTTAGTTATAGAGAACTTCTTGTAATTAACTTTCTGCATTAAACTGAAAAGGAACTTTACTAGCATAAAACTTGTCATACTCTGTTTAAAACTATTACTGGATATTTAAGTGATAAATTAAAGTAAATTTTTTTGTCTGTTGTTAACTGAGTTTTATGAATATCCTCCAACTAAAGCGAGAGCGTTAGTTTCTGCGTGGCATTTTATTATTCATTCACAAAATAAAAGAATTAAAAAAAATTGCATAAGCCAAATTATTTTGTAACATTCAGCGTTTGTAATTGCACACCACCTCCACATGCGGTGATTTCCTCAAGTATTATATAATTTTTAAAAAAAAACTGTCATATTCTCACATGGTTTTAGAGGCTCAAATGAACGCCTAAAAATGATATGCTTCAATTCAATTGCACTTGTAATCCCCGGGATGATGTATGCCGCCTTGGGATATGTACCAGATGATCAAGAAATGATTGCAATTTGGCTTTTTACTGCAATTTATGGTTTTTTGGGAGCTAATTGTGGTGGTTTCTATAAATGTGGGACACTTGTTTCACGGTAGGTATTTTGTTTTTAAACTGGCATATATGAGAATAAGTTGAATGGCTACATATTAAGATTCTGGGGATAAACCTAATCGGTAATATAAAATTTATTAAAAATTAGCACTTCTCAGTAACTGCATTTGTTGATCAATAAATTTTTATTTAAAACTTAACACTGATTTTCATTGATACAAGAAACAGATAAATGATGGTATTTGTTAATTTATTACTATACTGTTTCTCATTTCACGCTGCGTACTATAAAATGTAACAAAATTTCTACTGCACTTTTTGGAAGAAAAAACTGTTTTGGTGTAAAGTATTATGTTTAAAATCATCTTCAAAACAAAACAATTTTTTTAGTATTGAAAAATTTTAATAATTACCTGGATTTATGTTAAAGCGCAACTTATTTCTATTTGTACTGTTGCTGTTGTCATTTCGTTCGGCAACTAATTTTTTAAACACAGCTAAACTTCTTGATTGATAAAGTTGAATGAAGAACAATCTTTTTTATTCTTGCTGGCCTACTTTTTGTTGTAAGTTTTTAAACTTGTTTTTTTAAAGATTGAAACTGAATGTTGTGCCTTGATTTTGAACTCACATAAATAAAACGAAAATAAAAATAAAATCAGAAAAATCAAAAATATAAATTGTCAATGTGTTAAAAGCTGTGTCTCACTTTGAATTTTTGATGTAAACTGATAACTTAGCAACACCCGGGCCTCTTTGTTGATTGTTAAAACTTAAATCAAATTATTGAGCATAAAAAAATAATATTAAACTTTAAAACTGATATTCTTTGATATTCTTTTTTATATCATATAACTGAATCGAAAAACTATATCGTTGATTTGCTACCTATTCTATGTAGAACTTCGTTTATTTTGTTGGGTCAAATAAATTTAACTAAACTGAAAACTTCTATTTAAAGATGACATTTCATTAAGGCAAAATTTAGAAATTTAAATCAGGGTTAAAAAATTTGTTTTCTGTGATTCATTAATTTCTACTATTTAAAAGATCCAGTTTTGTTTTTTCGAATAATCTTAAAATTTACGAGGGCTTTCGAAACTGAAACGAAGATTGTCCTAGTTTAAATTTAATACCAAAATTACTTTATCAGTTTAAACGGAACTAAAAACATCTATTCTTTAAAATGGTATTTGTGAATTGTTAAAAATTCTCAGATTTAGTTTTGGGTATTGTTCTGTCGGATTTTTAATTTTCGAAATTTACGAAACAGTTATCTAAGTATTTTATGAATAAAAGGAGATAAAAATGGCGGGAGATATGGATTCTTAATTTCTAATTTCGTACAATTTTTTAGTCGAATTTTATTTTCTGTTTTGTTGCAACCGATAAACCAGCAGAATTTACAAAAATTACGCGTGAAACAGCTCGAGAAATGAAAGAAATAAAGAAAAATGGTAGTAATAGAACAAGAAATGGTAATGGCACAGCTGCTGCTGAAAATAATGCTTAAATGAAAACGTCATTGAAAACTGTTTCAGGAGCAAGCATAATCATTCAAAAATTATTAGAAACTTAATTACGGTTTAAAATAAAAAAATCATTTGTTATTGTTGTTTTGGAGCTTTGTGAATAAAGAAATTTTTAAACTGGCTTTAAGAGATCAGAGACAAAAAAAGTAATTGTTATTATGACAAATAAAAAATTAATAACTGCATGCCCATAAGTTCAACACTAAAAACTGAATGTTGAATTATTTGTAAAAGTGTGCTTCAAGAAGCAATATTCTTCATAAACTGTCTTTTCAGCACTATTGGCTTACAAAAATTACGCGAAAATTATCTCAAAAAACAAAAAAAAATTAAGAAAAATAAATACATTACAAAAAATGGTAACGGCATAACTGCTGTTAATAATGCATAATAAATAGATACATTTAAAACTGACGCATAAATTCCAAGAACATATAAAAAAATAAATTATATTTTAAAGTAAAAGGCATTCGTTTTTGTTGTTTCAGAAGAATTTTGTGAGTAAGGAAGTTTTCAAAATTGTTGATACCTATTTGCAGTGGTTATAATATTGAAGTAAATGGCAAACGTTTATTACTTTTTATAAAACATAAATGTGATATTTTTTGTATTAAAAAATGGCAGTAATGTCGGGGTTGTGTTTTTAAAAAAGATAGGTTTCATTATAAATATTTAACATTTTTAACTGAAAGTTCCTTTAACTTTACTAAATAAATAAAATTCTCTTGTAAGTTAAACTGGCCTTCTTTCAAATCCGTATTTTGCTGTCAATTTGTAATAGTTAATAAGTTTTATTATTGATTATATAAACTGCATATCAATTGGTCGATATTTGAAAGGAAAACTGTTGTTTTGTAAATAAGATTTTCTAGATAATTGTTCATGAGCCTGGTGAAATAAGTAACTAAGTAGTTTTTTTAAGTTCAGTGTTCGTTGTAAGTAGATTTGGATTTTGGCATTAGACTTTTTTACAGAACCATCACAAACACAATAGTCGAAAAATCAACTCTCTAGCTTCAAAAATGACCAAATGGCAGCCATTTGAAAAATTTGAGTAAATGAGAAAAAAAGTCAAAGCTATAACGCAAGTTAAAGTAGCAAAACGGAACATTGACAAGAAAACAATTCATAAAATAAATTAAAACTGATAGGGTTGAAGATAATACAATGGCTGACAATTGACTTTACCGAAAAAGAGCAGGATCGAGCAGGATTGAGCAGCCCGAACTTCGCTTGCAAAAGGTTGCAAGAAAGCTGCAGGAAACCGACGATTAACAGAATCTTGCAGGTTTCTTTCAGCAGATTTTTATCTTGCAAGAAAACTGCGCAAAAAAAGAATCCTGCAGGAATCCAGCAGTATCCTTGCTGGTAACTTGCGAAATTTGATTAAAAAAGTATTGTTTTGTTGCCAATATTACATATCCGTTTTTAAAAAATTAAAAACTAAAAATTTTTAAATCCTTGCGTTATAGCTTTTTCTTCAACACTTGTGGAATTTTTAAAGAATAATTTCAAATCAAAAAAGAAATCGATGAAAAAATTTTCTTGGCGAGAGACGCACAAACTAAATGCGCAAAATTTTGACAAATTTCTTAATGAAAAAGACGCTAATTTTTTTGCTTAAATTCTGTTATTATTTACCGCTAAATTATTTTATTCAGTATTAAACGATGTTGAATAATTAAATATATTTATTTATAATTTACTACATTATCTCGAATGGTTGTAAGTTTTTTATTTTTGCCTTTTTTTATCATCAATTAGTTTTTGAGTATATTTTTTGTAATCGATTTTGTAGTTAGCTAGTTGATTTCATGAACTAGATCGGGTATAACATGTTGATTTCCCAGAAAAACACGAAGTTAAGCTAATTTTTCATATCCCGATAATAATTTCCTAATAGCCTTGTAATAAGTTTTACCATAACATTTAGGATAACTATTAACGAATTGAAGGACACTTTTATTACTTTACAAAGTTCGATTGCTATTTTTATTGAGCTTAGAATTTTACTTTTGTTTAATAATAAATAATTTTGTTTGTGTAAATATCCGTTTTAATGCGGTGAAATATTTTTTTCAATGTTCTGCAGTATGTTTAATATACTGCAGAACATTCGCTTGTTAAGTGATATAAAAATATGTTTTGAATTTCAACTGCAAGGAGATTTATTGTAAGCAAGTAATTTTGCAAAACAAATTAATAATAACATATTTATTAAACTGGAGTGCAATAATTTCTTCTTTTACTGCAATAAAAACTGAGCAAACCAAGACAATGTAATGCGACAAATATTTTCAATGTTTTTAATTGATAGTTTAATTAAATTAATAAAAGGGTAAACTGGAGCTAGCATTTCTCGTATTTTTGTTAAAAAAATTAAAAATAATGTTTGATGTTATTAATTTATCTTATGGCGTTCTAACTAAAACAAAATTGAAATTTAAAATGACAGCTCGGTTGTTAAATCTTTCAGGCTATGAGTGCAATCAACTGGCTTGCGTGATCTCTAAAAAATACATTTTTTTGTTGTATTTGTTGGAATAATTATCATTAAAATTTTTTAACTGGATTCTTTAATACGTTCGCTTTCTGTTTTTTTTGTTTTTTTTATTCAAACTGCAAAATTGTTGATAAATGAGTAAGAACGGGAAACTCTTTTTGGTTTTTTTTGTTCAAGTTTCTCTCTTCGATCAAATAGCTTTTAGTTTTTCGTATTAATAGTTTAAAATTTGACATAAAAAGTTAAAGTACAGCTAATATGTGTGACAGTATTATTACCAAGTTTAACAAAAAAAATTTTATAATTATCGGTAAGGCTACTGGTTTCTTTATTATTTATTAAACTGCATTTTATTTTCAAACAAATATGTCAAAAAAAAACATTTCTAACTGCGAATCGAAGTTGTTCATTTTAACCTTATTTTTACAAGGAAAATGATATTTAAATATTTGTTGATAGTTTAACTGCATGGTGTTGTTTTACTCTTAGGAAATTTTGCAAAACAAATAAATAGTTACATATTTATCTCACTGTATCGTAAAGATTCCTACTACTACTGTCAAGGCAATACAAAGATTGAATATACCGAATGAGTATAAATATAATAAATACAATGCGACAAACATTATTTTAAAACTTTTTGCAACTAATAAATACAAAAACTGTTTTGATGCAGAAGTAGTAAAGTTACACAGGCTGTAAAAAGAAAACAAAATAAACGGTTAATGTATTAAAATTATCGGCCTTTCAGAAACTGAGATAATGCGGCCGTAAATAATTTGTATAATTATAATGATAATAACTGAAAGCTAAAATTAAAAATGCCACCCCTTACAGGAGCAATGTGCTATCAGAGGTACATTGAGATAATTTACTTTTAAAACTAAAAACTGGGCATCGCCAACATTCTTAGAACATAATTCAGGTGTTGGAATTTGACCGAAAATGATATTTACATGTTAGAAAAAAATTTTAAGCATTATTCTGAAACATAAAAAAAAAATGGAGTTGTAAAACTGCTATATAGCTGTTTGCAATCATCGTGTTGTGTTAGCTGCTTTTTTCATCATATTGTTTGTTTATCTGTTCACAAATATAAAATTTATGGAATAAAAAAAATACCAATTTTTAGTAATAATTTAACTGTGAAAAAGTAATAAAAAAATTTATTTCTAACTGGTGAACATCTTTTTCTGGCCTAATTTGAAACACAATTTTGATAATGACTCTTTGGCTGAGGAAAGGAGTATTAAATGTAAGCTAATTTTTAACTGTATTGATCATTGGTGTGGCCCAAGTTTAATGAAAAAAGCAAAAAAAAGACGTTATTTGTAGATAAAATTTTTTAAAAAATAACAAAAGCTGCAAATTGTACTGTACTAAGAATGGAAGAAAAAAAATTTAAATGAGCAAATCTTAAAACAGAAAATTTTACGGAGCTTATTAGCCAGAAAGAAACAAACTATGAAGTGGATAGCGATTGATACAAGATCATAATTGTAAAGAAACTGTTGATTTATAAACAGAAATGCGGCTAATAATACTTATGTGAAGCTATAGCTGTAATAATTGAATGCATTGTTAAAGAGTTAAACTGCATATCAGAGATTGATCGATTTTTGTCATTTTTGTAAGGAAAAACTGTAATTTTCAAAAGTAACACCTTCTAGTTACTGCTTGTTATTGAATCAACATTCCAAAAATGCTTGTAACAAGTTTACCGTAATTAGCATAAAAAAATTAAAAGAGCATTGATAACCGGGCATTGAATGAATACACACAAATGTTTAATTGTACGGAAAACTGGGTTGGCGAAGTTTAATGAATAACGCAAAAAAACGTTATCTGCAGATACCATTTTAAAAAATAAAGAAAGCTGTAAATGATACTTAAAATGGAATAATAAAATTAAATGAGCAAATTTAAAAATATAAAATTTTACAAATCTTATTTCTCACGTTAATAATTAAAACTGGCAGAAAGGGACTAGCTACGAAGATTACATGGATAGAGATTGGCACAAAATTATAGCTGTAAAGAAACTGTGGATTTATAAACAGATACACGGCTAATAATGCTTTTGTGAAGCTTTAACTGCAATCTTGAAACGAATTTTTAAAGATAAATAACTGCTTACCATATTTACAATAGGCAGTATAGATGATACTTTTTTAGTTCTTTTGTTAACGTTTTTTCTTTGAATAATTAATTAAACTGGGGAGGTGATAATTATACAATAAATTTTTGAATCTTTATTAATTTTATTCATAAAAAATTATTACCATTAAAGCTTCTTTTATTTGGAGAGTGTTGATTGTCAAAAAATGCTCATTTGTTTATGAATTTGATCTATTCCTTGACACCAACATCCCCATATTGCAAGTAGTTATTTTTAAATTTGATTTAAAAGGATTAAAAATAAACTGGGGTGACATGTTTCAGAAATTTAATTGATAAAAAGCTTGAATAACTGGTAACCAACGATCAGAGATTTCTTCTTTGAAAAGAACAAAACTTTTTGCATTAACTGTTAAGCTTTACACGGAATTGAAATTTTAAAATGTAAAACTGAAAGTGGAGTGATGGAATAACTCACTTGTTTAAAAATTTTAAAAATGGTATTCGACATTTATATGATTGTTGAGTTTAACAGCAAAATTAGTTTAATGGCATCGAGACAGAAAGTTTAAAACGTGGCACATAAATAGCTCAAATTATAAAGTAGTAAAATTCAAAGCATTTGAATCAGATACTGCGTCAAATATTTTTACAAAAATTGTTAAAACTGTAGAACCAATCATTACTGTGATAAAAAAACAATTCCTCTTATTTCAGTATGGCATCTGCGGTTGGTTATTTTAAAAAAAACATTGATTTCACAAATTGAAAAACTGTCACCCATTGATTAATTTTTTAATTTTCAAATTTAATAACTATATTTTGAATTAAATAATTGACAGTATAAACTGTAAGAGATTCTTCTTATGCAGCAATGCTTTCGAAGTTAGAACAAATCTTAAAACTGATACGATTATGCATTTTATATTGAAAATTAAAATGTTTGAAGTGGTAAGTGGCAAAATACAAGCTTGTGATTTCTTATATTACACATTTTAAGCTTTATTTGTGGTGAAGAATTTGCTCTCCACCACAAAGAAATCGAAAAGAGACGAGAGAGAATAAAGCAACGTTTATTCAAACACAAAAGAATAAAAGAATGAACAACTCAAAAGACAAAACGACTACTTATAAACTTTCTAAGAGAATAAAAACGAGGATTATGTAAATTTCTGAACTTGCGGATTCCTCCGCAACATTATTTTACTACCCAATGGAGTAAAGTAAACAAACTGCTTATGAAAATTTAATGCTGTACAAGGCCAAACTATTAAAACATAATGGAGACAATAATAAAATATCAAATAGCAATTTGTACAAAGGTTTTTTTTAAAATCAAAAGCAAAACTGCAACTTGAAAACATTAAACAACGTTTTGGCAGCGCTATTATCGGATAAACGAAAAATGCTATGACAAACACACGCTTTTTTTAATATTTTTTAATATAATCAAAGCATTTCATCAAGGTTAAAGATTACACTGGGTGAATTACATTTAAATTTTTACCATATCTTTCACTGATGAACATAATAATAACAGAGATAGAGAAAAAATCTTATTGACAGACTTTAATTTTGAATTTTTTTAACTGCAAGTTTCTTTCAATGCTTGATAACTTAACAACATTTTTTTATACTGAACAATTTATTCATAATAAAAGGAAATAAAAGAAAATTTACTAAAATCAAATCAAAAAAGTGCCACAAGATTTTTTAAAAAAAGCATTAAGTTCAAGACAATAACAACACATTTAAAATCAAATAAAGCAATACTGTCGCTTTTCATCATTGTTCAAGATCCAAAACAACTGAATAAAATGAAGCATCATAACAAAGAATCAAAGTTAAAACATCAATATCATTTTCATGCCATTTTCCAAATTTCTTTAAAACTCCATCATAATAAATTCCAATTCGGCATTTCAAAAATTTTGCCATAAATTGAATTTCTTCATCGGAGACAGTATTACAGACAAGAATTTGATCAATATCTTCATCTGATTTTTCACCTGCAAAAAAATACTGGTAATTACTTGCCTTAAAATGGAAAGATAAAACGATTACCTGAAGCCATTAAATGATTTCGAAATGCTGCATTAATGACATGTTGAATTAAAAAGCAGCTATCAGCAGTTTTTGCCGAAAAAAGAAGTGATAAACATGTAAAAATATTTGGAGATTTAAAAGGATGTGTTTGAATCTTTTTTGCATTTGGTGGAATATATCGAAAAATCATATCACCCCAAAGCTTGTATGCATTATTATACATATCAATGTTGAGTTTTTTGCATCTTTGTTCAAGGACAACTGATGATGGACGATCAAATCTAAATGTTCCTTCAGTTTTAATTTCTATCTTTGGTCTAAAAATAACGCAATTTTAATAAAAATCAAAAAAAGCTGCAAGAAGAATCTACTTTTTAGCACCAGGTTCATCAAGGACCATACAATCTTCATCATCATCATCCTCTTCATCAGCAGCAGCAGCTTCGTGTTTAACATTTAAGGTAATAGATTCTGATACAGGTTCAGAGAATGCTGGAGAAGATCTTTGTGATTGAATATTGCTAGCAAGTGTTTCACTAAAATAATAAAAAAAATATAAAAAATTAAAAATATGAAACATTGTTGGCGAGCCACCGACACCGTTAGCTTCTGGTGGCGATTTTGCGAAAAGATCAAAGGCCAATCAAAGCGACATGCCGCCCGTTGGTGTCATCGGTGGCGGAGGCACTGTTTTTTACTATAATTTTTTTAAGACTCGCAAACACTGATATGAAATTACTGTATAAAAAAAATACTTACGAAGTCGGTTCTTCAAGAATTCCATTAATGGAGACATCATTTTCATCAACATTTGATTGAAGAGATTCATTAGCCATTGAAGTAGGTAATTGAGATCGATTTAAAGCATTTCTGCAAAAAGAAATTTTATTAAATAACTGCGAAATGTCTCTTTTTGGTGCATTGGAAACAATTGTTCTTAAATTGACAAAATCTCTTTGATCTTTTGCCGACGCGTTGCAAAATCGAAATGTTTAACCGTTAGCTTCAAAAATAGGAGGAAAAAAATATGTTAAAAATGGAAAGCTTTTTTAAAATACTATGAAATATGCTCAAAGTATTGATGTCGCTTTTTTAAATAAGTGATCTCAAAGGATAAAGATTTTTTAGCTTTCAAAAGTAATTTTGATCTTTTAGAGATTACTTTGTATACCTATTTAGCATCAAAAAAAACTTACGGTTGACTTCTTTTTCTACCAGCAATAACTAATGCACGTGCTTCACGAGTTTTATTTTGCTTCAATAAATTCTGAACTTTCATGACTGCTTCATAATCACGAGTTTCACAAATATTACTGTGATTAGTTGGTGCCAAGACAATGCCCGATACAATTTGAAGATTTGATGAAGTGCATTTATAGCGTTGACTGTAGCAATTGCAACATCGCCAAGTCTTTGCATGTAATGTATATTCTCGAACTTTAGTATTATCTTCCGATTCTTTGATGATAAGACGATGATTTGGTTGTGCAATCTTAGAAAAACCATATTCAAAATCACAAAGTTTTATAGCACGATGGGTTTGCAAAAGTTGAAGAATTTCTGTTTCAAGTGATTTTGGATCAACAATAGCTTCAGTTGAATATTCTTCTATTGAAGATATCATTTCATCAAACATTTTCTTACGTTCATTTTTGGTTGTTTCAGCCATTTTGACTTCAAAAAACACAGCTTTGAACTAAAAAATAAAAGTATTTATTATTTGACCAAAAATATTGCATCACAAGTTTTAAACAAGTAACAAACAAAGCCGTGTATAAAAACAAATTTTGAGGGCAATACGCTTTTGATTTTATGCCACTTTAGCACGCGTCAGTAATGAGCACGAGTAGACAAAAGTGTCTACTTTGGTGGACACTATGTCCACTCAGGTGGACAATTTTTTTTCTTCAAATTTTATGTTTTTTGGGGTCAGAAAATTTTTGTGATTAATATGGTGCTATTTTTTTGAAAAATAAATGAATTTTGAGTTGTCCACTTTGGTGGACACTATGTCTACTCTGAGTGGACAACGTGTCCACCAAAGTGGACACTTCTAAAAATGCACAAAAATGTTTAAAAATGTTATATTTTTGATATTTATGATATTTTTAATGTTTTTTATCATCATTTTACTTTTAATGTGACCCTTAAATTAAATCGCTGTATCGTTTTTATCGATTTAAGAAAGTGATTGCATTTCTTCGTTTTTTGTATTACAAAAATTTATTTTTCACTTCTATAAATAATTAAGGAATATACTGCGGAAGAAAACTAAGACAAAATTTCAACTCCAAAAATATAATACAAAACAATGACTATGGGAATAGTTAAATATAACACATAAAATTATCATATATTATTAATAAAGGCAACAATATTGTTTTTCTAGTTATGCAATTGTATTTCTTTTTAATGGCCGTCAATGGTTACAGAAAACATGAGTCATTTGAATTGTTTCTTTGTAATAAATCTTATTGCTGAAAAACAATTTTTTGGATGGTTTGACTGCTTTAAAAACACGTTTTATACGTTGGCTGTCTTTTGTGCTGACCACCACAATTAATGGCTTTGTCTGAAAAAATTCATGCTAGCATATTTTTATACAAAATATAGTTACCTTTGCAGCAGATATGGTATGGTTAGTCATACAGCTAGTTACAACAGCTTGAAGGTGACATGTAAACCGAAGGTATTTAACAATGCAAAATATCATCGGTTCACATGTTTGACGAACTCTTAAAGTTTCTATGAGCTCATCAACTGTTGTTGGCGATTTACAATCCTTAAATTTTTTACAATCTTATGTTTTTGCTATAAATAAAATTTTACGTACCTGATTTTTAAGTACGTTTTTTGATGTACGATATCTTTTGAAGCTTAAATACGTGGATGTTGAGCTATTACACCACTGACCAATAATAGTCGTAGTTTTTTCGTCAACCAAGTTCATTAAATTGTATTAAAGCAATAAACGGAAAATAGAAATAAGTTTGAGTTTTTACCGGTCAGCACATTGAGGCCGTAGATTTTCTCATTCAAAAACTAATCAATGTGACCTGTTATACTACAAACGGCATATGGGCAAAGAAACACACTGCAAAAAACACATTCATTTGCCATTTCTTACAAGAGGTCAATTAACTGATCAAATTTTCGTTCTTTAAAAATTTTTGTAAAATTAAGATGGAATTAAAAGCTGGTTCCACGACTTATTCTTTAAGTGCTGAACTGTTTTGGAGAGGTATATCGTCAGTTTCTTCGTTGTCGCAGAACAAAGTAAATTCTGATTCCAGTCCAACAACAGATTCAAAATACATTCAACTTTACTCAAGAGGTAATTTTTATGGCTTTTGCAGTTGTGGAAAACGCATATTAAAAATTATTCTCCATTTTATTTTTTTTCAGCAAATACACATCCGTTGGAAGCTCGTAATGGTTCTCAGCAGCAAAAAGTCTATAAACATCGCTTAACACCAGTTCTACGGGCTGAAATTGCTAATCTTTATCAAACCGGTATCCTTATTAAAGGAAGCAAGACAATTGGAACGTTTTTTTCTCTGATATATTCTAATACAAAAATAGAAGCTGCTTCAATTTGTACAGTATGCGAACAAGTTTTTTCAAAGACCAGCACTGTGCGTAGCAGTTTGTAGTAAGTTGTTTAAAAAACAGTTTGCTCAGGTGTGTATGGGATAAAATGAATCAGATTAAAGTGGTTCTCCAAAATATAAAAAAATGCATTTTATCGGAACAAATTTTAAAAGTCATTTTTCTAATTCTAAGGATGTAAAGGAAGAAATTCCTCTTACATTTTTACGTCAAGTTTGACTTGCTTAATACAAAAAAAAAATATGGTTTTTAGCAAACACAGTAAAAGTCATGATGCATCTGAAAGTGATATTGTTCAACCACCAGCTTATTTTAAAGTTCAGCTTACTAAGTGCCTTGCTGAAATGGTTTCGGTCGATGTATTGCCCTTTTCAATTGTAGACAATCTTGGGCTTAAAAATGTTTTTGATCTAATTTTTAAAGCTGGGTTGGTGATTGCTTAAAAACAAAGCACATAAGATTTTTGTGTAATTTTAGCTTCAATTTGGGGAAGTCAGCCGCAAAAAATAAATCATCTTTAGAAAATCCTTCAATTTTTGCTTACATTCCTTCAAGATTTACCATAAAAAAATTTGTTGGTGATTTTGTTACACATTCTACACCTGCTTTTAATGAATATGTTTTAAAACATGTTAAAGATTTTGGTGCTGCTATAAGCATGGATTTTGGAACAAAGGAATCCCATTATTTTGCTTGCACCGTCCACTTTTTTAATACAGAATGGTAACTAAAGCAACGTTTAGACTGATTTATATAAAATATCTGAATTTAGGGAGCTCACAACTTGGACATTAAAATTTAAAGAATATGATGAAAAAACAAGTGATGCTGAACATGTTAAGCAAAATATTTTTTCTGTTTTAAATGAATATGGAATTACTGTTGATCTTGCCCTTACAAATATTGTTTTTACCACAGATAGAGGAAGCAATCTGCTAGCAGCTCTATCCGATGTAACTCGTGTAGATGACATATGTCATCAACTTAATATTTTGTCCAAAAGAGCAATCACCCCCTATAAAGCTGAGTACATAACTAATCAAATTCAATTATCTGAAACCGTTAAGGAAACCTTAAAAACTTGTGATGGATATCTTAAAGCTCTAACTCTGATTATTAAAGCAGTTTTGTAAGTTAGTTATTTCATATTATATACATATCATTATAATTATTTAAAGTGCTCGGCCTGAACTTCGAAAAGCTTTAAAAACAATGGGAAAATCCCTCAAGAGACATGTGGAAACAAGATGGCTTTCAAGATTTAAATCAATTGAAAGCTATATTGGTTTATCTGAGAGTCAAAGGGAGCTAATATACAATAAACTTTATGATCACAAATTTAATGGCAGGTACATTTATCGAAAAGCCTTAGATATTATTAACGATAATTTTGGTTTTTATCAAAGTTACGTCAATTTGATGGATCTTGTCAATGATGCTGTGAATGTCCTTCAAGTAAAGTCGAATAAAGTAAACTTATATTTTACTTTCCATTTTACAGGGTGAAAAGTTTCCTACAATTAACATGGTTCTTACAGAATATAGAAAAATTAAAGTGGCTTTTGAACAAATGCAATCAAGTGATGACATCACTACGCGACATATGGCAACTTCAGCACTTGGTGTATTGAATTATCAACAAAATGTTTCAACAACTAATTCAGAAACACATCTTTTGGGGCTTTTATTAGATCCGCGCTATAAAGATGAAATTACAACATGCTCTCCTTCTGTTAATGTTACAGACGTATGTGTCGTTTTACGTAAAAATTTTATAAATGTTTTTTGTAGGCTTTAAATATATTCCGCAGAAAGGTAAAGGCTTGTAACGAACCAGTTGCAGTTCAACCAGTTGATCCATATGATGCTGGTCCTCCTTCACCATTTGCTGCACTAATTACTGTTCCAAATAATCCAGTGGATCCAATAGATGTTGAAATCAACAAATATATTCTTCTTAAATCTTCACAATGTAGTTTACAATATAAAAATGCTACTGATTTCTGGGCCAAACAAGCTGAGACCTATCCCCATATTGCAAAACTAGCAAGGAGAATATTATGCATAACTTCATCCGCATCATCTGAAAGATTATTCTCTTTGTTAGCGAGAAATGTTACAAAACAAAGAGCAAATTTAAATACAAGTACAATCTCGTCTTTAATAACCATGAAAAATCTATTAAAATTTTGTAAACTGGAAAATTTGGAAATGTCTGAACCAGAAAATACAGAGGAGGAAGACGTTGATGATGGTAATGAAGAAGATGCAGTTGATGAAGAAGCTGGTGATGGAGAAGAAGCAGCAGAAGGTGGAAGTGATGAAGATGGAATGTAAATCATTTTATTATTTAACTTATCTTAAATGTAAAACCATTCAAATCAAACAATGAACTTACAAAGTTAAACAAAGTTTTGATTAAAAAATTGACCGTTTTTTCTCTTGTGCTATATTTTATTAATGTAAATGATATAAATACAAGGTATATATGTCACATTTCTATCCCAATAAAAATTATAACACATAATTGCCTTCCACAAAACGCTTTATATAAACGGATAAACAGAAAAAACATAAAACGATACAATTTAAGTGTCACGTTAGATATAAGATCACCAAAGAGAAAGCAGATGAAAAATGATGATAAAAAACATTAAAAATATCATAAATATCAAAAATATAACATTTTTAAACATTTTTGTGCATTTTTAGAAGTGTCCACTTTGGTGGACACGTTGTCCACTCAGAGTAGACATAGTGTCCACCAAAGTGGACAACTCAAAATTCATTTATTTTTCAAAAAAATAGCACCATATTAATCACAAAAATTTTCTGACCCCAAAAAACATAAAATTTGAAGAAAAAAAATTGTCCACCTGAGTGGACATAGTGTCCACCAAAGTAGACACTTTTGTCTACTCGTGCTCATTACTGGCACGCGTCGGCAAAAAATCAAATGGATTATGTGAACTCACAAAAACTATCCAGATATTTTTTTCTAGATTCTTGAATAATTTTAAGTTTTTATTTTTTTTCAAAAAAGTGCCTTCACAAAATCAAAACAAAAGGAAAAAGAAAAAAAAAAGAAAATCAGCAACCACTAACTAAAAAAAGCAACTACGATAGAATCGTTTTCATCAGAACTGAGGCACCTTCGTAAACGCCATTTCCAAACACAGAGCAATATGTCAGAACAGGCTCCACCTTCAGCAATGAAATAATTTTGCCGTGTATGTGATCTCTCGCTCTGCGTTATAGTTTGCCCATAAAGTTTTGAAACAGCCGCACAACTTTTACTTTATGGCGCCATATTAAAAAAACAAAACACCACGAGGCCATAAAAGAAGCGCGAAGAAAGAAAATTGAAATCGTCAAAAAATGATGATTTTAAGAAAACGGAAAGAGTTATTTTTAATTTAAAAAAAAGAAACAATGAAGAAAGGACAAAAATTTTAACCGCAGATTTTGATCAAAATAAAACATAAATCCTCTTACCAGCTAACAAAAATGGTAAATAATTTGATATCTTGTGAATACGATATTCAGATATTACAAGATAAGTAGAAAGAGATCAATGACCGGGTATTATGCAGTAAAAAAAGACGGATCTCAAAACCAGATGAGTTTCGAAAGAGGTTCTGGATACTGTAGTGCTCTTGTCCACGAGATAAATTTCATTTAAAAATGTGCAGTATTCGTAGGAAATTTAATGGCGTCAAAATCTTAAAGGCTTCAATTTTTTCAAAAAAAAGTACTTTTATTTTTTTGTTCTGCAGTTACCCAAAAAAAGAAAGTTCAAACATTTTGAAATTGCTTATAATGAGCGTGTAAAAAACAGACAAAAGATGGATGCCATATATAGGTAAAGCGAAGAAGAAATGCAAGCAAAATGCTTTTTCCACAAGCAGACATCTTGCAAAAGGTGCCTTGCCATCGGCCATAAAAGAGTTTGATTGATTTACAACAAAAAGAATTTTTTTGCAAATGTGAAATAAAGAAAAATGTTTTGGAAGAAAATTATAACCATTTATCTTATTAATTCAAACAGTTTCTGTTAAAATTCTACAACACAATAAATACCAAAATTCGTACAAATACATTAAAAATAACAAAATAGTTACTAAAAGCTTCATTTTAGGAGCTAAATAAAGCTACAGTATACGACTTTGTTGTTGCACCTTTTGTGTTGTTGATAAAATTCTGTTTGACGCAAAAACAAAGAATATAAAAGAATATTTTGAGAAAAGAATATGAATAAAACCAAAGTTTATGTTGCTGATAAGATCTTATGTGCTTTTTCTTCTTATAAGCTAAACTAATAGATTACTATCAATCTTTTAGTTCAACAAGTATTATAGCATTTAATGTTTGAAAAATAAAAAGAGTATTGAACAAAAAAAAGTTCAATTATAAACTGCGAATCTTTCCTGTCTCAATAATGTCTATACAACATTTTTAAAAATAAAACAAATTTTTATAAAAAGATATTTCAAACAAAAATTAAAAAATGTTCAAAGTAAAAACAATAAAATGTACAAAAAGAAAAAATTACTGTAAGATCTATTTTCAGTCACGAGGTGGAGCTTCAAGTTTACAAATATTTAGTCGAACATAATTCGTTTCAGAAATAGAGATAACAGCTTGAAAATCATACATTGTTGCATCAGAATCATATAACTCAATTAATGGAAAAAAGGAAGTAATAAGTTCATGTCGAGAACCAATAACACGAGATAATGAGATTGAAGCATTTTGATCAAAATTTGTTGAACGAAGAAATGTAATTAGAGCTGGCAGAGTAATAGATGATGGTAAATCAGGTGCATAAATTTGAAGGGTTGGAGTTGTTGGCGTTGATTTGAAAGAAATAATTTGAAGGCATTCGTCATTAATTTCAAGTTTACTTTCACCACAGAAACTAAAAAACTTGGCAATTACGAACAGATTTGTTACATGATATGTAAATAGGTTACTGTAGCTGACAATGTAGACCATTCTACCGCAACCTCTTTCATTAAACAAAAAGCCTACCTTAACGTATAACAATAACCCATTTGTTTCAATAAAATTGAAAGTTTTCCATCAACTAAACTTCCACCTTCAATTTGAAATTTGTTACATTTCTTTAAAGCTTGAAAAAGTGGTAAAATATGTGTAGATGAGATTGACTTTTTAATATTTGATAATACAACCTGAAATATATACAATAATAAAGAAGCACGAACTTTTTGTTTATACAACATATGGTAAAAGCACTTACAATTTCTACACTTCCAACAAGAGATCCAGTAGTAAAATGATTTGCAAAAGTTTGATTATATTCATCAATGAAAAGTCGTTTAGTAATTTTGAAATTAGAAAGATAGCGTTGAAGTTTGTCATCAGATCCAAAGGTTAAATTCTAAAAATTAATAGAAATTAAACAGCTGAAAAATTGTCCAACTTACTTTACTGTTACCTTCACAACATGTTTCCACAATCGTCAATGAATTTCCAGGTCGTCGATAGCCAAAATAAATTCCCATTGAATATGCTTTTTTCTTTGGCATTACTTTAACATTCTTTTCAGCAACATTCTTTGCAATTGAACATGTTGATTTCATCGAAATATAACTTTTAAAATCAAGTAAACCAAAAATTTGAACAAGCAATTCATTTGGAAGATTCATTAATTCCATTTTTGAAGTTAAATTGAAAGATGAATTTTATAGTTGATTAAATCTGCTGCTGCTGTAGTTGTAGCTCATCAAATGTAGCAATAGCTAATAGAATGAATGGATAAAAGTAGATTGAATGATGCATTTTTAGTTAGCTATTGTTTGTTGAATTTTTGGTGAGATCTCTCTCATGAGAGAACAATTGCTGCGCAAAATTTAGTGCTAAAATTTTTTTAAAAGAAAGCAGCAGTTAAAAAAAAGGTTTTACAACGAAAATATTATCGGTTGCTTGAAAAAGAAAAAGTTTGAGTTGAGTTAGATATTGATGAGATGATGATTAACTTGACGGATGACTAATTGTGTTAAATGTATTTGGAAACATTGCAATAATCTGCAACAGTTTTAGCAAATGTTTTAGCGCATAATGAATTGCTGAACTGATTTTCTTGTATCTAATGCAATTTTTGGAATAGTAATTTTGAGAGAGAAAAAAACTTTTTGTTATTGATGTTTTTTAACTGTTGTTAAAACTATTATACATATATTACTTTAATCTTATTTAGTTTCTTAACTTCTTTGTAGAAAAATTACCGTGTTAAAATTGTTGCTACGATTTTTCAGTTTTAACTAACTTGTAATACTTATTCATTTGTGTACTGTAGCGCATAATTTTGTTGTATTGTTTGCGTGAAACTTTATGATACATGTATTTCCGGCTTCTAATAACATTCTAAACAATACTTTTTTTAGCATTTTGTACAGCCATGGCAGATGACTATGAAATTAAAAGAACAATTTGGGATGGAAAAGTTCCAATTGAATTTGTGCTAGATTCATCAGAATTTGTTGTTCGTTCTTCGCAATCATATTTTGTGAGTTTATTACTTTATTGACTTTAAACAATTCTAGCTTCTAATGGAGTTAAATCCCTGTGTTTTGTTTATATATTCATATGGAGAAAAAAATTTATTGGCAAAGAATCAGCTAAAGCTTGCAGATTCTTCTTCATTGTGATCTCGAATATCTTTTATGCTTTTCCTTGAGAAATCTGTTTTAAACTGGAATTGATTGTAAATGGTTTTTAAATGTAGATTTCGGCAAACTATCAAAATTACTTTCTTACAGTAATCGTTCTCGTAAAACATACAAGCATGAGTAGTTTATGTAGAAGATAATGTTGGTATTAATTACAAAGCGCATCCTTGTGTGTCATATTTTGAAGATTACTGTACCGTAGTAGTCTCAATGTATTTATAACTAAACCATACATGTATCTCTCTCGCTATCCCATATCTATCACTAACGATCTTTATGTTGGATGATAGTATACTTCGTCTATTTTCTCTAAAAATCAAAAACTGTAGCAAACTTTAGTTTAGTTTAATGTGTGTTAGTTTTACGGCTTACTGTATATATTTTTTCACACAATAACTTATTAATTTCAAGCTTTGATACGTTTTAGAAAATGTTTTAATGCAAAATTAAACATATTTAGCTAACATTTGACTCTTTAACTAGTTTTTTTGGATTACGGTATTAATGTTTTTGGTTTAGAACACTGCAACATTAATTGCAAAATTAAAAGATTTTGAATTAGTATGTTCTTTAAAAACTTTTAAAGTATAATTATCAAGCATTAAACTTGTTCATTACAATAATCGAAATATTTTCCATGATAGTCTTAAATCCACAGCTGATATTTTGCAAATGGTAAAAAGGGAATTTGCAACCCTAATATTGGATAAAAGTATCCCTAATATTTTCACCAGCCCTAATATTGGATAAAAGTGTCCCTAATATTTTCACCAGCCCTAATATCGGATAAAAGTGTCCCTAATATTTTCACCACCTTAATATTGGATAAAAAGTATCCCTAATATAAAATTGAATCAATGAACAATATTTATACAAAAAAAATAAAATAAATAACAAAAACAATAAAAAGTTAATCAACAACTAATGCTCGAGTATGTCCACGTTTTCTTCCAGGTCCATTTCTTTGAGCTTGTTGGATTGTTTGACGCATTATTGCAATATTTGGCCATTCTCTTCCACAGATGCATTCGACAAGGAGAACATGTTTGCAATGTTGACGAAGAGTACCAATTGGACAATTGCAGTAAATTCATCATCAAATAAAGTTGAACGAGTAACAACAGCGACATTTTTTTGAAATTCTTTAACATCTGTTGCATCAATATAGAGTATTTCATCATCTGGATACATAGTTTCAAGGATAGCTACGAATTGTTCTTGAGATGCATTTGATCTTCTAACATGCCAGCTGCCATCGACATAAATAACTCCACCATTAAGTCTTCTAAGAAATTCAATTCGAAATTGGGTCAACACAGCTCCAGCGTTGGTCCTTTCACGTCCCACAATTCGCTTTTTTGCGATTTCTTTAAATTCATTAGCCATTCCATTTTTCCGATTTACATCAGCATGTTCATGATCATTTGGCTCTTCTGTCATATTGCTATATCACACCTTTTGATGCAGTTGTAAACAGAACAAACCAATATTTTAGTAATAAAAATATTTTTCACACTTATTTAAAAATTTTATAAAAAAAATATTAAGGACACATAAATATTGTTCATTGATTCAATTTTATATTAGGGATGCTTTTTATCCAATATTAAGGTGGTGAAAATATTAGGGACACTTTTATCCGATATTAGGGCTGGTGAAAATATTAGGGACACTTTTATCCAATATTAGGGCTGGTGAAAATATTAGGGATACTTTTATCCAATATTAGGGTGGTCAATTCTCCCCATGCCTTTGCAAATAATCGTTTTTAAGAAAAGCTATAAGATTATGATTCGTTATATTCGGTTCAAATAAAATGTTGTTGAAGTAATTTTGTGTCATCATTTTCAGATAATGCTTCCACGAGTCTCATATTTCCCATTATGTTTACCAAAAGTTCTACAATTCTTTAAAAATAATGTTGATGAAATTGATGATATTAAAAATGTATGGCTACAAACAAGTGGGAAAATGTTAAAATGGCATTATCCAATTGGTGTTTTACATGATCTCTATTCATCTGATGCAAGCTTGCCATGGGTTATAACTTTACGATTTCAAAATTTTCCTGATGATCTTGTTAAATGTGGAACAATAGATTTAATGCGGCATTACTTTATTCAAACTGTTAAAGAAGCAGATCAACTAAAGCATAAAGGTGCGGTGATGTCTGCCATGAAAAGTGAAGAACATGCACAACTATTTAATGGTATTTGTAATGGTGAGTTTTAGAGAATGGGATTTGGTGGGAAATATATACGAATTTTTCAGATAAATTTGATGATTTTTGGAACGTAAATAAGAAGTTAATGGATACAACTGAAGCAAAATTACTGTATATTCCAATGAGATTTTATTTGGTAAATTTTATATATCTTTTAATTACAGTAACCCTCTTTTTCTTTTCAGCCAGATACACCATTTCGACAAGTTTTAATATCTCCACAACAAGAAGATGAATCTGCACCAGAACAATCAACCCTACAAACAGCGCTAGCAAAAGCATGTCCAGATATCGATCCATCAAATTATATAATAATCTCACATGGCATTAATGTACCACTTGAATCACCTGTATATTGGTTATCAAAGAATTTTTGTTATCCAGATAATTTTGTACATCTTGTATTGCGGCATAAATCTGATGAAAATTATTAAAACTATACATACTTTCTACAGGAGCAGCACTTGAGCTTGAATATATTATATCTTTTTTTTGTGATTAATTCCTTTGGATGTTTTGCGATCTACTACAGTATACTAGAATTTCAGTGAAACATCCAAATCTTTGTTTCTTCTTTTTTGCAATGTTTTTATTTCTTTTTTTTGCAATATATGGGTTGTGTACTTTCTTTGATTTGATAATTTTGTATTTTATGTATTATTTTTTGTATTAAAATTGTAAATAAAATCAATGTTTTGGAAGTTATTTGTGTAGGTACCGGCAACTCAAAAAAAAGTTTTTGATAATAATTATTTTTTTGTTAGCATATACTATTTTCGACCCTGACTAAGACAAATAACTTCCATCTGTGTATTAACGAAACATCATGAAAAACAAAGTAAATGCAAGATTTAAAATTCCTGGTTAAAAAAGTTTTTGTGTTCTTTTTTGCCAAACACTGCTATTTGTTTTTTGCACTCTTTGATGGCATTTGATAAATTACTTTGCTGTTTACTAAAAATATATTTGTGTAATAATAAAAGCTTTTAAATATTTAAAACATGTTTACCAATAACAAAAACAGGAAATTTAGTATATCTTTGATTTTAACGTGTTCAAAAGCCGTTCTTTTTTCGTTTTGTACAACTCACAATATGTCAATTGTTCACTTTTTATGCTTAAATATATATAATAATATTTCTATAACGATTTTCAGTAATGATAGAAAATGATTACAAATTAACAGAAGCCGAGAAAGCAGCAAAGCGACGTGAAAAGATTAAAGCAAAGAAATTTAGTGATGCAGAAGCTAGCGATGTTGAGGAAGAAGAGCAAAAGACAGCAGCAGCTTCAAAGGTCTGTATTAACTTTGTTTTATAAGTTTAAATCTTTATTTTTTAGAAGAAGCAATTGTCACAAAAGAAAGCTAATAATGTTCAAAAGAATGGAGCAATAACAAGGTATGAATATGTGTTAGAATTTTATATGCTTGACGTATACTGTGAACATGTTGATCTTGTGGGTTTTTACAAGCAAAGGGAATTTTAAAGATTAGTTATTAAGCGATATAATGGTTAAAGAGCTATTGCAGATATTAAAGAGATGTTAATCTGCAATGTTTTATTTGTATATTAGTTTATTGTGCAACATTTAGAAACAGTTTTTAAAGAAGATGACCTTTTTGATGTTGTATAATCTAATGACAAACAACTGCAGCATATCAGATTAACGTTGTGGCTATCTTCTACGACTATTTTATCTGTTTATCACTTTTACAGTAGACAAGCCCCATATTTTGATTAAATTAGTTTTCCATAATAATACAGTATACTCATTAACTAGTTGGAAAATGTTTAGACAAAGTATTGATAGTTGCTTTTTTTAATTTCTTCTATTTTAGATATATTTGTTATACAAGCTACTCACGCGATGAAAAGATATATTTGTAAACTAAAAATAATAGACAGTTGGTCAGAAATAGATTTATTCAAATCGAGAACTGCAGTCCCATTTAAAATTCAAAACATTGGATTTAGATTGAGTTTTTATGTAGCCAGAATGGATTGTTAGAAAGAGTTCCGATCAAATGATTTATTACATCGTATGATTGAGTTCACTGGATTAATTCGACTGATTGAATCAAAATAAAGGTTTTAGCTAAATAGTGGTAATAAAACATTGATATTTTTTCTCCTGTTATTTGGGGAAGAAAGTTTTTGAACTGTTTTGCTTTGTTAATGTTTTAAAAACAAAGGATTCTAAAATTAAAAGACATAGCAAGAAACTGTTGGATTTTAAATTTTGGGGGATTGAATTGTCGGAGAGTTAGTTAAAGCTGTATAATCCAGTTGGTTGCCATTCTGCATTTGAGTTTATTATGGACATTGGTCGTCTATAATATAATGTCTCTTTATTGTTAAACAACTACAAGATCGACTAACCGTTCATGTAATCAGTCGATTTACAATTCCGATTTTAATCTATTTAACTTAATGTATCTTTTTAGTCCATCGAAACCTTCCATCAATGGCAACACCGCTTCTTCATCCTCAAAACCACCTTCAAAACCTTTAAAACTATCGTCATCAAAACTATCAACAACAACAACACCTCAAGCACAAAGAAGCCAAGAAACTCCTGAAAAAATAATAATAGAAGATCAACGGCAGTCTGCTAAAACTTTCAAAGCATCAGATTTGATTAAAGATGATAAATGGTTAAAAGAAGCTGTATCCTCCGCAGCATCATCATCGAAAGTTACCACATCATTATCTTCAAATTTTAATATTCCAACTCCATCAAAATATGCTAAAGGAAAACCTTTTAATGATACGTAGGTTTTTATTTGAATTTTTCTACAGTAGCCCAGAAATGAGAAAACTTTTTCTCGTATTCTCATTATTTTTGGGGGATATTTAAAATCGTTCTGACATTAAAAGTAGTTTGTTCGTTTCCGGAATCATTCTATATTTTATTACTGTAATAAATTTGTTACTTTTTTTAGAATATTGACATATTCTCAACCATCGTTAACTCAAGGAATTACAACTTTAACACAAAGTTCTGGAAATACTCTATCGATAAGTGGAATGGTGCCATCATCATCGTCATGTGGAAAGACAGTTGAAATTGTGATAGAACCTTCAAAAGAAATTCCACCGTTGCCAGCAAAAGCTAAAAAGCAGAGGTTTGTTTTTTTTTTGATGATATATTTTGAAGTATTTTCTAGCACCAACTTCTATCTTTAAATCGAGATTTAAAAATGTTTATACTACGACTACCGTAACCTTATATCTCAGTTATAAGCGAAGAAATGACCGCCCATCGTTAGATTTAATTTTTGTGTTCTCATATTTACAGAAGTTAGTCATGGCATGGAGGAGCACATTTTATGCTTAAAATTTTGGCATTTGGGAATACTTCGCCAAACAGCGCGATATTCAAAATTTACTTTGACGCAGCTTAAAGTTTACAGAGATTATAAAAATCCAGATATTTCTACACACAATGGTAGAAAAAGCAACCTTCTAGCTTCAAAAATGACAAAATGGAATCCATTTAAAATAATTTTTCTTTCTGATTTGAATTAGAATCAAATTTTTGTGCTCTCATATTTTACTTCTGCAAATATGAAGCACAAAAATGAGTTCAAACCATTTGCGACCAAAATTAAAGTGTCAAAGATACTTTGATTGCGCTGTATTTCCTCTTATCCGTACCACCATGCTCTAATTATTATTAACAAAAATTTGTGTGTACTGTTATTAACGATTACTTCTTTTTTTAGCTTATCATATCCTCGTCCACAAAAACGTTTCATCACTCAAAGCCGTTCAGAAATTCTTCGACGTTGTAATCATGATACTGAAAGAATGATTGGAAAAACTTTTTTGTATGAACATGTTTGTACAAAAGGAAGATATTTGAATGCGTTGCTGACAGCTGCCGTAGATGGAGATCTTCCGAAATTTCAAGAATTATTTGAAACTGGTTTTACATATCTTCGAACACTCAAGAGTATGAATCTATTTACAAATGCTCAGCTAAAAAGAAAATTTATGTTGGTGAGTACTGTTTTATTATTGCGGAAATGTTAAGTAGCTATAAGGATATACAATAATTTGTTGAATTACTATTATTATTGAGGCTTTTGCAATACGAAGTTTAACATATTCTGAAATCGTTTTGTGCACATAAAATTTTGGCATTTGAGGAAACTGTGCTAAATTCAAATTTGATCTTGACATGTAAGCTTTAAAAAGACAACGACTATAAAAAATCGACAAAATGCTGCATACAATTATCAAAAAATAGCCCGTTTGTTTAAGAAATCATAAAATGATAACCATTTTAAAAATCAATTTTCGGTGACAAAAACGATTTCAAATTTGATATTATCACCCTAGAATAAAGTACTCCAACTAAACATAAAGCTACTTTTTATTTCAAATTATTGCTCTTTTTATATACGTTCAAGTTGATCCTGTATGATCATATCTGTTTGTAGATGGCTGAAAATTTTTCTAGGATAATCGAATGGCATTAAAATGCATTTTTATAAAATTTATTTTACAAGCTGTTCGTACAAAATTACAAGCTGTTTTACAGAAGTTATTAATTTGGAAATATGTTGAAGGTATTGAAAGTAGCAGTTTGTAGCAGTTTTACGGTTTTTTAGCTCTAAAATTCGTAGTGTTATCTTTATTTGCTTTAAACTTTTCCTAAATATTTTTTACGTGCTCACATCTATGGTAAACGTTTAAAAACACTTTTATCTTGTTGAATTTATTTAATTCTAATATCACTAGAAAATGGCCAAAATTAGATGACAGTCTAGGCATCCTTCAAAATACAATTTTCTTCCACAATCGTTTTTTAGAACTCTAGTTCATTAACTACGGTATTTTAAAATTTTGGTATAAGGTTTTGTCGTCAGTCGAAAATGAAAATTTGCTGAAACGCTGAAATAGTAACAAAGCACATTCACTGTCAAAGTCTTTTTTCCCAAAGTTGCAAAAGTTTTGAAATTTTAAGATTGATCTATAGTTAACTCTATCACTGTCATTTACGTTATCGCTGTAATTATTTTTAATTTCTTCATTTTCAGAATCTTCTTCGACTTTTTGTTGATGATGGAACAAATGCCAATTTATTTATGCTATTATCATGTTGTCGTCGAAAAAATGATAATGAAAATGTGATATCATGCAATGCACTACCGTATAAACATGGATATTGTCAACTACTAAAATTTATTGGAAGCTTTTTACGTGTAACAGAAATTCGAAAGATTTTGGCAATTAAAAATATATATTCTGGTCGAACATGTTTAAATATTGCATCAGTGGCGGGTAATTTATGTCAACAGATAGCATTGTTGGAAATGGGTAAGGATGGTTTTTAATATCATTATGTGTAGCTAAGCTTTGAGAAATCAAAATTTTGGATTTGTTTTCTCAAAAATGTAGAAAATTGAAATTTCGTTCATGGAAAAATTCTTTAAAATAATTACAGTAACCGCTAGATTTCAAAATATGAAATTTTAAATCTATATAATTCTGATTTCCAACTTTTTTTAAAATTTGCCCATGTTTTAATTTTAATTTTAAGCAGTTAAAAAATTGTCTTAAGAGCTACAGTAACATCTACATTTGAAAATCGAAAGTCTTTAATGAATAATAATTTCACAAAAGCTGAAATGGTAATTTCGGTTTTTCGATTTTGATCGCCATCTTTTTTTCAATTGAATTTGAAAAATCAAAACTTTAATTACTTGATTACTGTGTTTCTCATAAAATTTTGAACCAAAACAATTTAGAAATTGGGAATTTCCTTTTTTCATTTTTATATTATCAATTTTTAAGTTAAAAATTTCAGCTGAAATGTTAGGTAAATTTTAATGATATTCCGATTAGATACGATGTCGAAATTCTGAATACTCCTTGTCAACAACAAAATCGAAATTTTGAAATCTAAACAATTTGGTTTGTTTCAGTCAACAAATTTTTGTTCTTTCAAAATCCACCTTAAATTTCTGCAACTTGAATTATGAAAAAAAGATAAATTTTGATAATCGAAATCGAATTATCAAAAATTAAATTTCAGAATTTCGGGAAATCAAAGTTATTTTTTTCTTAAAACATTTAATTTTCACAGTTAGTGGTTACTGTATCTTTTTTGAAAATTTTTCATTGTTCAGAATATTAAGTTTTTGATTTCCCCCCTGACGATTTGAATTGTTGAATTGTTCGATGTAAACGTTTTGATTTTCATATTTGAGGGTTACTGTAACTTTTGTAAAAAATTTATAATTTTTGTGTATTTTACTCTAATTTTTGAATTTTATTTCAGGTGCCTTATTACATACATTTGATGATCTTGGATATTCACCTTTACATTATATTATTCGAAAACCAAGAATGGATATGGTAACATTCTTTTTGAATCTTTATCAATAATTTATATAATTTTTTTTTCAGTTTTTGGAATATGTCTTTTGGGGTGCAGATTTATCAATTCAATATCCAGATGAACGACGACAAAATAGCTTTCGACAATGTGTAATAGATCATTTATCCGATCATGAAATGCAAAATTATATTTTAAATAAAATTGCTGCTTTACAAACGATGTTTATTAAACGAGCTCGTGATGCTTTGAAAGTTGAAAAAATGGATATTATTGGAATTTTGAGTGAATTACATTTTGGAAAACTTTTTCATCCTGAATCAAAATCAAAAAAGGTGAAGAGTTTTTGGATTGTTGATGCAGTGGGTTACGGTAGATAAGTTAAAGTTAGATTTTCCGTCGCCCAGTTTAAAAATGTAGAGGGGCTGGTGTGTTTTTAAAGTGTTTATTTTGAATCTTTTGAGCTTATCTTTGTCTAAGAATGCTTTGATTTAATAATGGATTACTGTGTATTAAATATCGTTACTTTTTCAGATTGAAGTTGATTTTGAATTTGATTTTAAGCTTCGATGTCCTGTGGTCAAAAAAGATGAAGAAGTTGTAAGCTTTTATTGGATTACTGTAGTATTTTTATTATTTATTACAATAAATAGTTGTTTAGGTAATTATGATATTTCCATTTGAATATTTACTAGAAGATTATATTTCACCTGCACATGAACCAGAGATACAATTTTTAAATATTGAAGAAAAATCATCTGATAATAATAATGAAAATACGCCCGCAACAACATTTATTGAGCTAATTGATGGAACACCAAAGTAAATTTCTTTTTGAATTTTGCGTAGCTTTGAAGATCATTGTTCTGGAAGCTGCCAATATCCTTGGGCCGTGGCTAATCAAGGATAGAGCTCATTGTTTATCAATATTTAACACTTTCCGAATATTTAGATACGTTGAAGCTGGAACAACATGTTATGATCTTGGATATTTTAAAAATTCTACATCAATTTTCAATAATATTTATGCTTTCAAACTACTATCATTTTCAATGACATCATTAATTTCTGGTAAACCATCATGGGGACGGCTATATTTTATAACAAAATGTAATGAAAAAAATGTTAAACAATTTTCATCAACGCTATTCGCCGTTCAAGCATATATTATTGGTTCAGAAAGAAAACAAGTTTCAAAAGAATTGGATGGACAATGGCCAGAAGGGCATCGCTTGAGAGATACTTTATTAATTGGTGATGAATATGTTCGATTGGATCCTGATAGATTGCCGAAGGATTTTGAAAAGAGAAAGAAAACAAAGCATTCTGAAGAAGCAGCAGCAGCAGCTGGAAGAAGTAAAGCAGGAAATAACAAGAAAAAGAAGAATAAAGCTTCAAAGAATGATCCAGCAGCAATGACGGCAACAACAGCAGCAGTAGATTCAAATAAATCGTTAGCAGCAATACAAAAAGAAATGAAAAAGAAGAAAGCTGATTGATATTAATTTTTTTAAAGTTATTATTTGATATTCCCATATCCGGTTTGATTTATATTTATACCTCTGTTTGTTAGTGTTTTTTTTTAAATTTTATATTTTTGTTAATTTTTTTGTCATAAATAAGTTTTTTAAAAAAGTACCGTAATCTTCACTATTGAATCAAAAACTTCTGTTACATGTTGCACAAAAACAAATATATTAAAAAATAACTTTATTCAATCTTTTCTAAAAATAATCTGATCAATATAAAAGATATAAAAACACACAAAAACTACTACTATTCATAAAAAACAGCAATAATAAATGGCCCTATATTTATTTCTTAAATACTATTAATTGGTTTTCCAGAATATGCAGCTAAATTAGCTTCTCGAAAAGCTTCAGAAAGTGTTGGATGTGGATGACAAACTCGTGCAATATCTTCACAGCTAGCACCATATTCAAGAGCAAGGGTTGCTTCAGCAATCATTTCACCAGCATTCTAAAAAAATTGAAGGGGTTATTATTTCTTATAACAATTTTAGCACAATATGCGATTGACTAATTAAGATAACATCAAAAAATGATCTCTTGTCAGATGATTACCGTAATCCCTTAACAACTCCAAGAGTTTTTATGCAAAGATAAAGTCAAAAAATGTCAGAAATGCTATTAAATTAGGGATCAATCAGATGGAACAAACTATGACTCAAGAGGGATAGCATCTATAAACAAAGAACCAAAACTTACAGGTCCAATAATATGTACACCAAGAAGTTTATCAGTTTCTTTATCACCAATAACTTTAACAAATCCTTCTTGATCATTATTTGTTTTAGCACGAGAATTTGCAGCAAATGGAAATTTACCAATTTTATATGAAACTTTCTTTTCTTTAAGCTGTTCTTCAGTTTGTCCAACCCATGCGACTTCTGGATGTGTATATACAACTGATGGAATACAATTATAATCTAAATGTACTGGACCACCTGCAATTCCTTCAACACATAAAATTCCTTCATCTTCAGCTTTATGGGCAAGCATAGGACCTTCAATTACATCACCAATTGCATAGATTGATGGAATAGAAGTTTGATATCGATCATTAACTTTTACACGACCACGTTCATCACATTGTAGGCCAACATTTTCTAATCCAAGTTTTGAAGTATATGGTCGACGACCAATTGCAACAAGAAGAACATCACATTCAAGCTAAAAAAAGATATACATGTACATTAATGAGGATTTACAACAAACTTACATCTTGCTTTTTTCCATCTTTTGCACCTTCAATTGAAACAGTAATTGATCCACCATTTTCTTTTGCACCAGTTACTTTAGTATTTAATAAAAATTTAAAGCCTTGTTTTGTCAGAGAACGTTGAAAATTCTTTGAAATTTCACTATCAATTCCCATTCCACCAACATGTCCAAGAAATTCAATTGCAGTTACTTCTGCACCAAGTCGCTGCCAAACACTTCCAAGCTCAAGTCCAATAACACCTGCACCAATAACAATCATCTTTTTTGGAACTTCTTTTAATGAGAGGGCACCAGTTGATGAAACAATATTCTTTTCATTAATTGTAATTCCAGGGAATGGTGTAACTTCTGAACCAGATGCAATTAAAATATTTCGAGTATTAATTGTTTCAGTTGAACCATCTTCTTTGCATACAGTAACCTGAAAAAGAATATCTGTAATAAATACTGTAAAAGGCTTGTAAAAAACAAGGAGGCGATGAATTTTAGTCCGAAAACTCATTCCACATGTTTCTCCAGCTTTTCGACAAAAGAAATAAAACTTACTTCATTTGGTGATGAAATAGTACCATGTCCTTTGATACCAGTAACTTTATTAGCTTTAAAAAGCATTGCAATACCAGATGTTAAATCTTTAACAGATTTTTCTTTTGCTTTTAACATTGTACCAAGATTAAGTGAAATATTTCCATCAATTCCACGAGCTTTTAAATCACCATGTTTAGCCATATGATAAAAATGTGAATTATTTAGCATTGCTTTTGAAGGAATACATCCAACATTAAGACACGTACCACCATATGTCATATCCTTTTCAACACAAATAGTTTTCATTCCAAGTTGGGCCGCTTTAATGGCAGCAACATATCCACCTGGGCCGCTCCCAATAACAACTAAATCAGCATCTGAAAAATGGAGAATATGTTATTATTGTATATAGCGAAAAATTGTGGTGTAAAATTTTTGAGTTTAAAATATTAGATATAGCTCCCAACTTGGGAGTCCCAAGTAGTACCAATAAGTTTTAAAAAAATCTTACCTTGTTTGCTGGTACTAAAAGCACGTGAAAATGTTGGTAAAATAAGTTTGCCTGAAAAAAAACTAATTAGTATTTTATTTGTGTTAATTTCAATATTGTAAACGTGATTGGTTTTTGGAGAATTTTAAAGTCTTGTAGATTTTTTTAGAAGCTGGGGGTTATTGTAAGAAAGGAAACAGCGATAAAATGAACATTGAAGATAGCTATAAAATTTAGATCTGTTGTGTTGCACCAGCCAGTTGATGAAAAAAGGTAAAACATTTTGTTGTATTATATATGATAACTAATAAATGATTGTAGCACAAACAATATATCAGACTTTCTGATATTTCGAGCTAATCATTTTAACAAGTTTTGTTGAATACAAATAATGTATATTTTTAATCGGGGCATTTGATCCGTAATAATATTATTTTAAAACTGATCTTTTATTTTTATATAAAAACCACTAACGTTTATCTTTCATTCCACCATTATAAGGATTAAACAACTTTTTTGTTAATTTAAATGCCATAACTTCTGCTTCAATTGATTCTTCTTCTTTTTGATGTCGAGGAAAATAATCAAAGAAATCCTAGAAAAAGGTAAAATTTATGTAAAGAAAACTATGTAGTTTATGTAATATCTAAATATATAGATAGTTATCGTTTTTATAAAAACTTTTTTTCTGAAGCGTATTTACGTAAATTGCTATAACTTACTTGTTTAGATTTTTCTAAATCAGCAACTTTTTTTTCAACAGCAGCAGCTTGAGATTTGTTACTGCTGCTTGATGATGTTGTAGTAGCATTTTCATAAGCAGAAATATGAAGTGAAAGGGTGCTTTTGTTTAAATTGTTATTCTTCTCTTTTTGCCAACAAGAATGTTCTTGATGAGCAGCAGCAGGAAGATAACTTTGACCAAATGAATGATTTGATTTATTCATCGATAATAAATCATTTTTTCTCCATGGTTTGCTTGTTTCATAATTATTATTATGATTTACAAAATCTACAGTATCATGTAGGGCGCAGTTTTTTTAAAGGAAAAAAAAAAGTTTTGTTGATTGCATTAAAACTTTTTGTTTACAGTTTACTTTTTAAAGTTGGACTTTTACAGACATAATTACTCAAGATAAAAGAAAATACGTAAAAAAACAAAATTTTATCAGTTTTTTCTCCTGAAAAAAAAACTGCAGCCTTTTTAATTGTTTTTTTACCGTTACCACTTTGAAAATCATTAGATGCATTTTTGTTGCTTTTAGATTGAACAAAATTTGTAGCTGCTGCAGTATCACATTTATAGCTTTGATTTAAATTGATGCTATTGTATTGCTGAGAATCACGAGAGCCAGCCAAATTACCAAAATTTTGATGTTTTGATAAAAAACGACAATCTTTTGCAACCAAAACAGCTCGTTTTGTAGACATCTCTGAAAAAATATTAATTAAATTACAAAAAAATACTTTTGGAAAAAAAAGTAGATAAAATGTAGACAGCGTTGTCGACAACACTGAAAAAATGAAGAGAAAAGCAATTATAAACGATCCACAGGCCTTTTATATGAACAGACACACCTCTTGCTCTGCAACATAAGAATGATGCAATATGTCTTTCTTTTTTTTTGTTTTTATGAAATGCTTTGAAAAAAGAGCAGGCAAATATGTTTTGACTGATCGAAAAAAACAGCGAAAAACTGTGTCTTTTTTTTTTACTTTGGCTCTTTTATATTGACAGACAGAACGTGTTGAAAGATATAAAAATTATGCAATACTTTTATGTTGCTGTTACATATTTTCAAAAGGCATTTTATGACTTTTTCTTGAAAACATGTTTTAAAAAAAACATTTGTTTTGATTGATAAAATGAAACTTTTTTAAAAAAATTTTAATGTTTCCAGAAAAAAATATTTTGGATTGAGCAAAAGCAATTTCTATGAATAAATATAAGCCTTTCATTCTTTGGCGCTGACAGAAAAAAAATAAATGAGATTTTTTATTTCAGAGGGGCAATGTAGGTTAAGGATTTCATTTATGGTGATAAAAAATGGTTAATATCAATCTAATAATATTGGCACAAATAAATTTTATTGACATTTTCTTTAATATTTGTTAAAAAGGTTGCATTTTATCAATCAATAAAAACAGATGTTTTTATGCGTCTCTAAATGCCTTTTGAAAATGTGTAACAGCAACATAAGAATGTTGCATCATTCTTATGCCTTTGAACAAGTTCTGTCTGTCCATATAAAAGCGTTTACGACGACGACAAAAACCCTAATCTCCCGAAAAGCTATCTTAAAAAAGCTTATTGAGCTTATTAGTGGCAATATTGTTTGCAAGAAAAAATAAAGCGTTTCATTTCGCCCGAGAAGTTTGACCAGCTTACTCAAATGCCTTCCCTTAAATATTGGACTGATTTAAATTAATGAAATTTTCTGTAGAAATATTAATTTCTAACCTGAAGGAAGCAAAACATCAAAATCAGAAAGTAAAAGAAATTATAAAATTTTGACATTGTTTTTGATCAATGAATAATCATCATTTTTATGTTCTGTAAGAAAGCAAAATTTAAAAAAGCATGTTAATAAAAACAAATTTCAACAATAATGTAACACATTTCATCGTTCTATAAAAATAAATAAAACTGAAAAGATCTTTTGTTAAACTTTATTTTGTTAACAAGAAAAAATGACAATTACAAAAGCAGTAGAAAAGCTTTTACAAAATAAAGATTAAGACCGTTTAATTATCACCTTTCTTCTTTTCAGCAAGTTTTGTTGCTTTGACATCAGCTTCAAGTTGTTCAACATTTTTTAATGGAGGTGAATATGAAAGTTCATAATTGTATGTTTTAAGGCATGCATAACGTCCAAGAACAAATAATAAATCAGATAAACGATTCAAAAAAATTAGAGCATTTTCATCAATTGCTTCATCTCGAATAAGTGGTACAAGAGAACGTTCAGCACGACGACAAAGTGCACGAGCATATTGTAGATGTGAAGCTGAAAAGCAGAGAAACAGTAATCGCCTAATATTCTTCAAAACAAAACTTAATGTAATGTGCCCAAAAAACTAACCTAAAATTCCACCACCAGGTAAAATAAATGAACGAATTGTAGGAGTTTTATTACCATATTCATCAATAAGTTGATCAATATATTTAATAAATTTTTCATCAAATTTTGTTCTTTCTTGCTTTTTTGTTGAAGAGCTTGGTGGAGTTGCAATATGTGAACCCAAATCTTGTAAAATGCATTGAATACGAGTAATTACTTCTGTAACATCTTTGAGGCTATCTTCTTCTTCAAAAGAATATTCTCGACAAATTCCAAGAAATGATGAAAGTTCATCAGTATTTCCAAGGGCTTGAAACGCTTCATCATCTTTCCAACGTCTTTCATTATTGAATAAACTAGAAGAACCTGTAAATAAAAAAAATTGTTAGAAAAGTGTTTTCAAGGAGAGGAATTTGACAGCATGCTGTATTACCTTTATCACCAGTTCCTCTACCTGGCTTGAATCCTCTATAAGCTACTGGAGTTGTACGTAAAGATCCAATTGTCTTAAAAGGAATACATCCAACATTAAGATTCAAAGGTTTTCTTGTTAATTTAAATTCCATTACTTCTGCTTCAATTGATTTTTCTTCTTTTTTTGCTACTTTTTGTTGTCGAGGAAAAATATCAAAGAAATCCTAGAAAAATGCAAAAATTTTAATTGAAAGTATGTGCTTCAATATAAAGCTCATTAACAATTGTTTAATACTGTCTAGCATGGACGTCAGCATAAACAAATTTAAGGATCGGCACAATTGGTTTCGATGGTGGCACGCCTTGGATCTTTTGCCGCTTTAACATGGTGGCAGCAAAACATCAAAAGGACTTTGTCCATTTTTGAAAGGGTATGTCTCTGGTGACCCACTTTACTGACGTCCTTTTTTTCTTGTTCTATTAAAACACTTATTTGTTTAACCTTTTTTAAATCAGCAACTTCTTTTTCAACAATAATAGCAGCAGTAGTTGGAGATTTGTTGCTGCTGCTGGACGATGATGTTGTTGTAGCATTTTCATAAGCAGAAATATGAAGTGAAAGGGTGCTTTTGCTTAAATTGTTATTCTTCTCTTTTTGCAAAAAAGAATTTGTTGTTTTATCTTTTTGATAAGCAGCAGCAGGAAGATAACTTTGATCAAATGAATGATTTGACTTATTCATCATTAATAAATCATTTTTTCTCCAAGTTTTGCTTGTTTCAGAATAATTATTATGATTTACAAAATCTGCAGTATCATGTATGGCTGCAGTTTTTAAAGGAAAAAAAAGTTTTGTTGATTGCATTAAAAATTTTTGTTACAGTATATTTTGAAGAGTCAAAATTATTAAACTGAAATTCCTTCAAAAATTGATAAAGTTAGACATCATTTAAAAATTATCAAATTTACTATTTATAAAAACTGCAGCCCTATCCTTTTTTACCGTTACTGCTATGATTGTTATCCAAAAGTTTTTTGCTTTTTAATTGTCCATCATGTAAAAATTGAAATTTGCAATTTTGATTCAAACAAAAATCTTTAAAATCATTAGAATTATTCTTGTTGCCAAAATCTTTTTGATTTGAGAAATAACGACAATCCTTTGCAAGCCAGGCAGCACGTTTTGTAGACATCTCTGAAAAATATTTTATTTACTTTTTAAAGTAAAAATGTTGAAACAATTTTATGAGCTTTTGAAAACACTAGCAAAATTTTTAAAAAAAATAATAAACATTATTTTCAGTAAAAGAAAGTCAAAAAAAAATTTTCAAAGTTATAAGGATGATGCAATACATGCATCTAATGACAGACAAACGTGTTTCGATTGATTGAAAAAAATGTAGCCAAATAGTATTGTTGACATAAATGCCATGGTGACTCAAGAGTTTCCAAGTACCATTGTTGTCTGGAAAGAGGTGCGAAAGAAATAAAGCTTTTAGGGGAAAAAGGGACCACAATGCTTTGCTAGAAAAAATACAAAAAAAAGGAAAAGATGAAACTACAAAAATATATTTTAAAAAAGTTTCAAGAAATGCAAAAACGTTTTACACAATAAAAATATAATTTTGAACATTAAAAATAATAAAAACAACAAAAATTAAATCAGCAATAAATAAATAATAAATCAAGGCATTCTTGGTCGAAGTTGGGGTTGTTGTTGACGTGGAACATTAATGAATCTTTGATTTGGAATCATTCCATGTGGATTAATAAGATGAAGGAATTGAAGATGTGGAAGATTTAGTTGACGAAATTGTTGTGGATATTGTTGATTTCGTGGACGAGGATTTGGAAGCTGTGCTAATGGTGGTTGAGCATCAGCATGAGCTGGATCAAAAGTTGGACAAGAACTATATGTTTGATGTCGACAATATTGTAACATTACTTCAAATGGAATTGGAACTTGTAATTGCAGAGTTTGAAGCATTGATTGTCGAGCTGCAATAATTCTTGATTCTGATTCAACATATTGATTGAAAGAACAACTCTTGAAGAACAAAATTACTTTAAATCAGATATTGGTCTCGTCAAAAGTTCTTTGCTTGATGGATTAATTGTTTCCAGATCTCATCCACACTTTATTCTTAGCTAGCACGACCTTTTGGCAGACAATGGTACTTGGAAACTCTTGAGTAGTAATCATGTAAATAGAATCATTGCCGTAAATAGGAAAAAATTATGAAGTGCAGTTTATTTTCTGGTAATATGCATTTGTAGATTTTTTATCAAACGCACAATGCTGTTGACCCAAAAGCTAAAAAAATGTGCGCTGTGCATACATCTAGCCCTCAAACACACTCATAGTTATCTGTCCATTTATTTGCTTGTACTCAAGTTTTCATAAATTTTTTTCACAAAAGTACTTGAAAAATTTTTCAAGGCATTTTCTCATACAAAAAACGTACACAATTTTTATTTAAAAAATACCTTTTTATTATATTTGTTATTTTCCACTTTGGGGTTGTCCAGATATCTTGAGATATATAAATAGGGATGAACCATTTATCTTGCTTCACATTATAGCTGCATAAGATTAAAGGAGAATATATTTAGCAGACGGAAGAGTCAAAAACATTGCAATTTCATAAATCTCGAGATATCTGGACAACCCTTTTTCTTGCTGTCTGTTTTTTGTATTAAAAACATGGATAGTAAGTCTTTTACAAAATAACTTACGTTAAATTTGATGCAAAAACTGCTGTAAAACAAGATTTTCCATATCCCTCTTCCATTATGTATTACTTAAAAAAGAACCCCAAAAAAGCTTCGATGTATTTAAAATTTATTAAATTTTGCAAATTTTTTTATTCATCCACAGATCCAATTCCTTATTTTTATATTCCATTAGTAAATTTTAAGCAAACATTATCATTGCATTTATTTCATCGCCGATTGAGTTACAAATGTTCATCAGAAAATTTAAAAAAACTTGGTAAAATATGGTTAATGGGAAATTTGCATGTTAATTCTTCGAGTTTACCATTGCCATTTTATACAACTTTAATAGAAAAAATTTATCGTTCTGATATTTGGGCCCTAGCAATTTGCAGAACCAATATTTTTTTTAGTGATTATAAGCTACTCACATCTTCAAAACGACTTTTTCGTCTGCTTACTTGTGGTGGAGCTACAGTAAGATACGATAAACGTAATGAAATAGTTCCACTTGATGTTATTATTGAAAGAGTTCCAAAATTAAGGGAATTTAGTTAGTAAGTTTAAGGGGACATTTTTATTTTTAAGAATGCAGTAGCGATTTAAAAAAAAACTTTTTCTCTTTGTAAAAAAGTAATAATGTTTTTTAGTGACTTCTTCGACAATTTCATCTGTACTATAGAAAGTGTAAAGAAAGCTGTAAATCTTTTACAGCTTTCTTCTAAAACTGAATTGGTTTTATTTGAGAAACATCAATAAAAGCTTTGATTTTGATACAATTTATCATTTTATTCGTGTAAGTTTTATACACGAAAAAATACTGAAAAAAACACTGTATTTAGTTAGTTAGAACTTATGTTAACCAATAAATTTAGGAGCATCGTAAACCAAGATATATCCTCGAGTTTGTGGATCCTCTTCCAAATGAATATGTTCAAAAACTTCAAAGTTTTGTTAATGAAATTATTGCTGCTGGTAAAAACGAATTCCCTCCACCACAAATTAAATTTCCTTCATTAAGCCGAAAAAAACGAAGAGCATTATATGATTTGCAAATGAAGTACTTGGAAAAATATCCGCGAAAGAATCCATGGGAAAACTTAAAGAAAAAACTAGGAAAGGATTTACAGTAAAAAATTTATCGGATTTTGAATGTTCATAGATTTATTGTTGTTATTCCAATTACAAAATTTTTAATGTCAAAAAAACCTTTGTTATTGTCTTTTGTATTCTTTTTTTATTATTCATAAAAAACTGTAACCCTATGTGTTCTACCATTAAAGCTATGATTGTTATCCAAAAGTTTTTTGCTTTTTAATTGCATCATGTGAAAATTAAAATTTTGAATTTTGATTCAAACATAAATTTTTAAAATCATCAGAATCTTTCCAATTGCTAAGATTGCTTTGATTTGATAAAAGACGATAATCTTTTTTTAAGCAAGACAGCACGTTTTGTTGAAATTTCTAAAAAAGAATTATTTTATAATGACACATTTGATTAAAGGGAATTTTTTTCAAAAAATGACGAACTTGACTTGATTATAAAAAAGAAGAAATACTTTTATTTGTTATCTAAATTCTTCTTTGCAAACATGTTAAGATCATAAGAATGATGCAATAATTGTATTTCTCTTTTTGTGTAAAAGTAATAGAGAAATACAGTTGTTTTTAAGAAATAGATAGCTCTTGCATTCCAAAAAACGGGTGTTTTTGTTCCATCTAAAAAATTAGTATATAAAGCACAGATAACAAAAAAATATTATTTTTTTAAAGGATTACAAGAACGATCAAATTCTTCAATGAAGCTTTTTTTATCATTTTTGTTACAAATTTTTGCTGCAATAAAACGATCCTTTTCACTGCATTCAGTACAGTAAGAAAACCTTTAAGTCACTGTCATATGCAAATTTGTAACACACGGCAGACCCGTCTAATAGAAAAAAGGAAAGTGAAAGAAAAAAAGAGAGGTGTGAAAAAATTTTTTATTGATACATTTTTCCTTTTCTCTTTTTGTTCTTCATTCTTTTTCCTTTGTTCTTTTTTTTTGTTTTTCTATTGTTCTTCTATTGTTTTTTTGAGCTTAATCTTAAAAAGCTAATATCTTTTTTTAAAACTTGTTAATTAAAAAAATGCCGTCCTAAGGTCAAGATAAGATCCAAATAAATCGATCTATCAAATTATCACAAAAAAAGATAACATATAAGCTGAGATCTAGGGATGTGAAAAAGAACAAAGAAAACAATGTGCAAAGAAATTTTTTTCACACCTTTCTTTTTTTTTCACTCTCCTTTCAGGACTGCCGTGTTTTCTCCAGTATTTCTCGATAAGACTTTGTTCATTTTTATTACAAATGGTTAAATTATATTTATCCAAAAACATTTGAAAGATTTAAAATATAATATCTTTAAATTAAAAATTTGATAAAAAAAACTTTTATTCTCTCTATTGAATTAATTTTTTTGAAAGTTAGGTTGTGATGGGATACTGTAATGTTATTAACTGGTGTCATTTCATTCCTCTTTGATAGCTACGTTTAAAGTGATAAAAAAATAAGCAGACGATAAATTGCAGATAAAAAAGTACGGCTAAAATATGCAATGTTTAAAACTAAAAATATTTTTAAAATTTTTAATAATTTCAAAAAAATCAATATTCAAAGCAAGAAAGAAATTGTGTTTGGCGTTGTCTTCCTCAACAGCAAGGAAAGAATTGAGCGTTCTTTTTTTTTCGAAGAATTTTAATTAACGACAATAATTTTTTTTGCTAATTTATCGATGGCAGTTTTCAGCAATTAAAGGTCATCTTTCAGTTGTTTTGTCTCTATTATATCTTTAATTATGTCTAATAGATGTATATCCTAATAGTATTGATCTTTAACCTTTTTCTCGTGTTGTTTCTTTGCTTTAATCGACTGTATAATTTGACGCTTCTCTTATTTTTGCGTGATTACTATTTTTAATTGTATTTTTACTTCTTTTTAATAATCATTCATATATGTATCTCTCTCCTCTTTTCAGGCCACAATTAAATATGCAGCAGGATTATCAAAGTGATGAAGACGACGATTTACCACCACCACCTAAAGAGCTAATAACTCCACAACAGCAGCATCATCGTCCACGTCATCATCATGGTAATGCAGGACTATCAGCTGATGCAGAAGGTGATATTCAAAATTTGGAAGAAGAATTTTCTTGGCTTCCAGAGCTGCTATCACCAAATGAACGAGCAATTGATGTTCCACCGGGTTTTTTGACTTCTACTCCACAACAACATCGTCGTCATCATGGGCATATTGATCGTCCCTTTCATCATGGTAACAATATTGATAGTGGTGCAGGACAATCAACACCACCATATCCACGATATACAACACCAATTTCATCAGTTCCACCACCACATACTGGAAGGCAAATGTCTTCACTACGTTGTCTCCCATATCGTACATCAAGTGCAGCAGTAAATCCACTTGATTCACCGCTAACTCCTCGGCTATCATCATTTAATACATCTGGACGACTAGAACGTTGGGGTGGACAACGACTTGATCTTGATGATACTTTAATATCTTATGAAACTTCCAATGAATATGTTCCTGATACTGGTTTTGAACGATTTACTAAGGTTAGTTTTGGGAGGGGATTAAAGGGATTATTATTGATGGGGGATTAAATACGTTTTTTCCTTGCTGATCTTAAGCAAATGTGTATCAGCTATAGCAGTCTAGCTTCGAACTTTGAATTAAATATGTTTGTCTATATTGCGATAGATACTAATGAGATACTTTTGAATAAAGCTGTATATAATTATGATATTCTATTACAAAAAAACAAGATTAAAGACTTGTTCAAATTGTGCCACGACAATTTTATATGTTAATGCAGCTACATAACTTTAGCATCGAACTTGTTTTTGAAAAGCTTTTTTCCATGACTTTAAATATGTCACTGATAAACATGCTGCTTGTAGCTAAATGGTGTAAGTGCTTTGGCAGAACTCTTATCGAACGTACGATTAACCTGTTGTTTGACAAGCAGCAATATGTACAGTAATCCCGATGAAATTGAAATTGGTTTTTTGATGCCACATCGTTCCTTTTCTTTTTTGTGAGCTCATATTTTCAGGAAAGGGTCACCATTAACAGGGGCATCTTTTGGATATAAAATTTTGGCATTCAAGAACACTTCGCCAAATGGGGCCAAATTCAAATTTGAATCTTGCATTAGCTAAAAAATGACGTAGATTATAAAAATCCAAAAATTATGCTTCTAGCTTTAAAAATGGCAAAGGAGCTAACTGTTATTTAAAGATTGATTAATTCGCAGCAATAGCAACAAATTATAGTACTCCTGCTCTATTTGTTATTTCGTCTTCTTTAATCATTCCGTCTTTTTAGCGTCTTCAAGCTAAACTTGCAACAGAACAAAATCATCTACGTGATGCAAAAGCAACAATTCAATATTGGCGTAAACGAGATGGTATTCTTCAATCATGGAATGAAACCTGTGCACATGCGTTATTACTTTTATCAGAAATTCGAATTAAAACTTATCGTGATCTTATAACTCGTATAAATACTTTTCATCATATGAATCATGGACCACCACCTATTTCAATTGCTGCTCGTTCCGTATATATTGTATATCGAATGGATATCGATCTTTCAAGAGATTATTATTTAAAGAATGTTGCTGATGGTATGTGATTTTTGTAATTTTATCAAAGGACGAGGTCGTCCTCTGAAAAATGTTTTCAGCTGGAAATGGTAGAGGTGATTCTTCTCTTTTGATTTGAGCTTTGTCCATTTTTGATGATCACTTTCATACCGTAATCTTGCTTACCGTTCTTTCAATGAAAGTAGTTAACGGCTACGCTGATGCCCATCTGTAACTAGACATTTAAGCGTTCGATGAAACCATTTTTTTTTTTGATAATGAGTTGTTAGAGCTCAAATCAATAAAGAAGGACCGTTTTCAAAAATTCTAGCTTTAAATGTTTTTCTCAAACAAGCTTACCTGATTTCACTTTTGTTGTATATAATATTTTAATCAAAAATAACAACAATATTTTTTAGATCCAAATTATGTTTTTATCTTGGTTGGTTCAACTTCAGAAAAAACTGTTGCTTCACAACTTATTGAAGTTTCGGATACTGCATTAATTCGATCTCGTCGTTTTCATATTGATGAAGAAATGGTATTCAAGAATCTTCCATTGAATTTTCGAATTCATTTTTCACTTTATTTTATGCGAATTGAACAACGTGCTCAAACTCCTAAAGCATTTGCAAGAATGATGGCTGTTAGCTTATTTAGTAAGTTTTAACTTTGATACAGTAACCCCATTGTTACGCAGTTGTTGTGTTTTGCCGCTTGAGAATGTGATGAAAATCAAGATGAAAAAAATAATTCTTTAACTATTTTAGAACGATTTTTAAAAGAAATTAGTTGTGGTAGTTATCATCGTGTATCTTCAATTCCTCGTGCATCTTCTTCTTTAGTTACGTAAGTTATTTAATGTCATGAGATAAGTATGCAGTTATTAAAGGTTTTTAGAAATGCTACTTCTGGAAAGGACAATAATAAATCAAAGTCAAAATCTTCTGCTGTAAATGAAAAATCACCAAAAACTGCTTCAACTCAAACTGAAACTAATGAAGTAAGCTTTTTAAAGATAATATTGCTACTGTAACTTTATCTGTAAATATTATAGACACCTAAACCTCCTTCAAAAGCTGAAGAAATGACTGTATCAATGACATTTACTCCATTTAAAAAGCCATCTTCTGAAGCACCTCAAAAGCATGTTGTTTTTCAACTTCCTGTTGAACTCAAAAATCAATCTTCAACTTCTGGTAGATCATTCCCAAATACTTTTACTCCATCATATACTGGTTCAATTAATGTTCATTTTGCTGATGCAACTCCATTACTAGAATTTCCACAGGCAAGTTTTGAGAGCAGTCGGAGAACGAAACTTTTAAAGATCATTTTTTAGGCAGAATCAAAGCAATCATCCAAGAAAGCTTCATATAATATTGGTGAATTTCCATTTGCTGCAAATTCTCGTGCTAAAACAAATAATGATCAAGAAGGATTTGTTAAAGTTATTGGTGATAAAGGAACTGATAAACTTCATGGTGTACATATTATTGGACCTGTAAGTTTTAATTTTTTTATGATATTCATTAGTATCCACGCCATATTTGTGGCAGCTTTAATAGATATAGTAGAGTTTAAAAAAATTAAGCGCAATTTTTTTGGGCTTTAATAATACCTTTTTGTGTACTGATAGTTGCTTATTGACATATCCCTGTGTATATACCGTATATATTCGCTGTAAAAGCATCGAAAATCAAAAACCTGTCAACTAGTAAACTATTTCTATTATTAGTACACCATATCGTTTGATTAATAAACCGAATTATTTCCAAACCTTACTGTGATTTGGTGTCACCAGAACACTTTTTTTTCCTCATTTTTTAAAAAGGCAACTTCCGTCTTTTGTGTCACAATCTAATTTTTAAAAATTTTTTCAGGGGTTGACTCAACTTTCTATGCCATCTTCTTCATCATCATACAAACAGTATGCGACAACATATACTCCTTCCGATGTTGCTAAAAATTACATCAATGATCTTTCGACATCTACACATAATTATTCTAAAGAAGAAAATGCTGGAAAAATCAAAGTTAAGAAATCACGAAATTCTTTTCCTGATAATCAAATATTTTCACTTGTTTTTATGAAAAACACAGAATTGCTTAACAAGTATGTAATGAATTATGTATTTAATAAGATGATCAAACTTGGTGAAGTTATCTGGTGGAATTATTGTAATAAAAATGTTCTAAATAATACTTTCATTTTGGTTTTTCTTTGTAAGGAAGAGCATATTGGCGTTATTGAAAAAAGAATTAAAATTTGGTTTAAGAAACACTCAACAAAAAGTATGGTTATTCCAAGCACAGTAAGTTGATTTTTTGTCCTCTCGTTTTTGAAATGATTGCAGTTCATTATTTTCAGTTTGAACAATTTCTAAATGGTCTCGTGGAACGACAAAGAAAAATTGGTTTGTGTGGTCCACTCACATGGCATATTGTATTAAATGTTGCTAAATTTTGTGGTTGGACACTTCCAACAAGTTGAGCTTTGTTTTTTTGTATTATTTCATTTGTATTATGAATAAAAAATAAAATTTCAAGGAATATAAAATATCACATTTCCGCGAATACATTTTATGATATTAAAGATTTTTAATTACTAGAGGATCTCAGCCCCTTCGGGGCTGTTGTTTCGTAATGCATCACTTACAGTACCCCATACAACAAAAAAATCACAAAAATAAGGAAAATGAAGTTTAAAAAAAGTACACATAATTAAATAAATCTGTGAAAACACATATATAGCAAATTGACTATGGGGAAACTGATTTTGAGGATTCTTCTGCTTTCAGAATCGTCAGATACAGAAGCCCAAAAATATTCTTTCCTCTTTTGCTTACTTTAAGCATGTATTATAGGGTTATCGGCTGCGGGGAATTCAAAAAAAATACTTACAGAATCCTCACCGTTGAGGTCGGACTTCAGAATTCTGAGATTCAGAAGGCTGAAATATTACTTTTTACTTTTTCTGTAAGAATATACTTTAATCATCAAAATTTTATGAGGAGTATGAAAAAACATTTTTTAGATTCTGCTGGCATATAATTATGAGATTCAAAAGAGTTAATAGTTTTTTGTGCTATTGACATGCTAATGCTTTATATTACTACATAAAAGCTTTATACTACTGTTAAAGAATTTTTTATTTGAGTAATTCAAGTTACGCTTGCGAACAGTCCTCGTTACCCTGCTGATTCAATAAAATGTTTGGCAGTTTTACTTTGTGAACTCTTGTACATTTCCTGAAAAAATCAATTGCAGGTTCAAATGCACACACAACGATACATTTTGAGTAGATATAATACAACCCTGGCCATAAATTGTCAGTCATCCTCTCCCACTTTTTCTTTATACTGCACTGCCCCTCTAACCGTAGACTTTCCACACTCACGAGAAATTTGAGGTCTTATAATTAGCGATGTGTAGGGTTGTCGAATGGTGATCACCCGTTCGCCCGGGTGGTTCACCCACTTTTTGCGGGTGATCACCCGTTTTCATCCAAAAATTTTTTAGTTGTTGTTTCATTTTTGTCTTATAATCAACATTGACAATGAAAATATTGTTAAATTTTATCAAAATTATATTAAATTATGTATTGTAACAATTAAAAACTAGTCAAAATGCTTTGAAAAAGGCTTTTCTTAATCATAAACGTGTTATACAAAATATCATTCAAAAAAAAATTTTTAAATTTCTTTCAAATTGGGTGATTTCGGGAGAATCACCCGTTTTTTCGCCAAATGAACCATCCTTCACGCGGCTTCACGTTAGTGACTATATGCATTTAATGCAGAATCAGATTCTGCATCTATGGTAAAATAATAAGTCACAGGAAAAAAAATTTCTTTAATAAAAACTGTTTTTTCCCTTATATTTTTCAAAGAAGCCTTTTTTTGTTGCGTGCGTATTTTTTTTGCAGAGGAAATTAACTTCTTGGTTCCCCGTCCAGACTTTTTTCAACTTCTTTTGTTAAATCCTACCATTAATTTTCATTGTCTGTTTGTTGGTTGGTTGGTGCGTCCAAGTTATTGGCGTAATGTGCGCTGCGCCATGAAGCTATTTTTTGTTGCTTTTTTAGTTGCAAAAAACAGGTACATTATTTTTTTAATTATTAACAAATACAATAATCTTTGGTGGCCGCCCCTTCGGGGCGGGGCACCACTAGTTAATCTAATAAAAGCGCGTATCTTAATATTTTACTTTAACATTTTTTATAATCATATATTTTTGTTTAATTTAGAATAATTAATGCAAAATATGGAATCAGCTGAAGAAGAAATTATAAATAAAAGTTATTTATGGAAAATATGTGCGATAACCGAGGATTCAAAAACAATGCCCAATTTCAAGATATTTCAACATCCTTTAGATCAACTTTTTGATTTTCCTACCACAATTATTCGTTACATCATGCAGGCAACATCGTCTGATATATATGAAAAGCTGATTGCGACTTGCAAATATTTTTATTCATCAAAAAATAGAATTTCTGTAATCACTAGTGCAAGAACAGGAATAGATACAAATAGCATTATTTATAAGGTTTATCGTCCAACACTTCTTCCTTTATCGCACTTGCAGAAAATTTGGATTACAAAAAAATTATGCGCATCTTCTACGTCGGATTTACTGCAAAGGATGTGCAAAAAAATTTACAAATGCACTGTTGGTGTACTGGATCTTTCAAACCAGAAGATAACTGAAAATGAGTTCAATGTACTAGTAAATGTATGTTTTATGAGATGATTTTTTAATAAAGTATTGATGTAGTATCCTAATTAAGACGTCCAAAATGCTTTCACCGTATGCTTTAACATAGTTTAGCTATTAAGGTTGGCAAAACAATCGAATACGCATTTTGTGTTGTCTGTTACATAAATACTTCATATTAATAGTGTGCCATTTTTAGCCTGAATTTTTGCTGTCAATAGATCTGTTGGAAACCTTTATCACTAAAAGCAACGGTGATACCTTAAATTGTGAAGAAATCGTAGAAAAAATTCCAAAGGCGATTAGTATTGAGTAAGTATATGTATATCCATTAGCACAAATATGATATTACTACCAAAAAATTTAACAAACATGTGTTAAGATAATGCTTCTTTCAATATCTTAACATTTTTAAATGTAAATAACAAAACGCTTATCTTAATATGTATATCAATTTTCAGATTTCGTAACATTCTTATTACTCCACAAACATTTTCCAAAATCTCCAAAATGCCACGCATAAATAAACTAAAACTTTTTGATTTGGAAGTTGATATTTCTGTTCAGTATATACTATATGAACCTGAACAACTCAAAAATTTTTTAAAGGTTTAATGCTGTTTATCTTTTTTTACCTTGTAAAAGCTTTTTTTTTCAGAAATGTGCTGCTCCAAAATTCCGTTTCCTTTTGCATCTTTATTATAAGAATGAAACACGTCTTGATAGAGATACAGAAGAATTGCAAGAGATTTTAAAGGCATGGGTTCCTTTTGACGAGAAGCCGACATTGTATCTATCATAAATTTTGAGATTGTATTGTTTTATTGTTTATATAAAATTATTTTTATTCAAAAAACGTTTTGCCAAGCATCATTTCTGCAAGAAGGAAAAACGCCGCTTTTTTTCTTTTCACGGCTCGTGCTTTCTGACCTTAGTGCAAAGGCCACTTCAAATTATGGCAAAATTGAACACCTTCTTTTTTTTCATTCTTTGTTGTAAAAAAAGCAACACCAAGAAACCCACGATCTTTTTTGCAACAAAAAAAGACACAGATGCTGCTGCTGTGTTGGTGTGTCTGTCCGCTTGTCACAACCGACAACTTGGTTTCTTTTTTATGACGAGTTGTGTACACACATACTTTTTTTTCTGTTGTGTTTTTTTTTGCTGCAATGGATTATTGCTTTACACTTTGTTGCTAATCAACATCCCCTTGAATTGACCATTGTTTATGTGTGCATTTTTTCTTTTGTTTGATGTCGTTAATCCGTTATATTATTTTTTATAGTTTGGATTAACACATATCTCATATGTGTTCGATTTTTTTTTGCTTTTTTTTAAAACATTCGATTCACTTATATTTTCTTGCATGTTCTTTTACCAATTTTTTCTCTCCGTTACATCCGTTTGATCAGTTCTTTTTTTGTGTAAAACAATTCAAGAATTTTAACACTATGATCGATTCCACTTTTTATCCATGTCTTTTTTAACAACATTTATGCACCTTCATATCTTCCTCTTTCATCTATTGTTCTTATTTTTTTTAACGAAAGAAGAAAAAAGTGTTCCATTTTTTTACATCTATTTTCTAATTTCTTGGTGTTTTTTAAGTTTTTCCTTCACATCTGTTTCTTCTTTTTTGCATAAATTATGTTGTCTTTTTGTTCTTGTCGCTAAGTTTATGCAATCCCAAAATAGATACAAATTCTCGTGTTGGTTACTGTACTTTAAATTAAAGAATTAATAAATTCTATCCTTTTTTGTACTATTTACAAGAACAAATAGATTTTTGAGATGAATTACAACCCCAAGATCAAAATTGCTTCGATTTTCTCTTTCTTGATCTTGATTTCATAGAGTATCTCAACTACAAACTACAACATTTGTTAGCTTAAAAAAATACCTGTTTGAATTTTCTCTACTAAATTTGTCGATGTTTTATTACTTCAAAGCTTTTGTTTTAAAAACAGATAAAAACCAGAAAAGAAGAATTTTTTTACAGCTGTCAATTCTGCTGGTTATCTTGCTGATAGTTTCTTCTTTGTTTCTTCATATTCCTTTTCTTTCTATTTAATAGCTTTTCGCGTTTCGTTTCTAAATGATCAATGCCATTTTGTTTGTTCCTGTAATTTTTACGTGCTTTTTTAATATTACTGTGGCCATCATTTGGCACTTTTTATTTATATTGTTTTTGTAAATTTATTTTTTACAGTATAGTATTCTTTTAGGAATGGAAAGATCAGCATATTTTAAAGAGTATTTTCAATTGATCAAAGATTTTACTGATAATGATGACGTTGATCCATTGATTCAATTATCATTGCCACATTTAAAGAAGTTTGCAGTAAGTTATTACATTTTTAAATGAAAAAATGGGCAGCGATCATAGGTTTTATTTTTGGGCATCCATGAAAATTGAGCATATTCATTGGCTTTATAGATAGTATAAGCTATCATTCTGACAAATAGAACTTTTTCAGCTACCGTATAGCAGCATTTTGATTTTAGTTTTGTTACTATTTTTGCTGCGAAACAGCTGAAAAAAAACCACAAATATTTTATAATGTGTCTGGTTTAATTCCTATTCATTTTTAAAACATTAAAAGTTTTTGTCGTAAGAGGGATTCGAACCATATAGTTGACTTCCTCTTGGAGTAGGAGTCTACCAACTGCTCTCCCTGTTTATTGATTTACGAAGAAGAGCGCATATGATTTTTGAAAAAATAGAACATGCGCTTTGAAAAAATAACATTATGCAATTACTAACTTTTTTATCAACTACTGTATTTTAGGTTCTCTTAAAAGATCCTGAAATGCGGCAATTATTCAAAGAAGGCACAGATACAACCGATGAAGAATTGGTTTTAACATTTGAAGAGCGATTACAAGAATTAATTGAAGATATCGAAGAAGGAACTGTTGATGGTAATAATACTGATACAAGTACCTCAGATAAAGAAGAAGAGGAATCTGCTTTGAATGATGTTGCAGCTGCTGCTGCTGATGATCCTTTGGTAAATAATAATACTGATGATGATAATTCTGGTGCATCAAATGAAATTCCAAATATTGTTGAAAATCTTATTGCTGCTGCAGCAGATGCTGATGATACTGATGAGCCTGTTGTTAATCCAGTTGGTGATGATGATATTGAAGCTGCTGCAGGGAATGGTGATAAAGATGGAATTGTTGCTGTTGGGAATGTTGGTGGCAATGGGATCGAAGTTGCTGTTGGTCTTAATGTTGATGGTATTGTTGCTGGGAATCTTGACAATTATGTTGGTAATAATAATAATAATGGTATTAATATTAATGATGGTAATAATGAAGCTGATATTGATCATTCTTTTGATCATGCTGGTAATGATATGGACGAAGAAGAGCCACCAGAAGAAGAAGAAGAAACAGCAAATCCAAAAGTAAGGTTCTTCTCGTTGTTATAATCGCAACGTTCGGTTTTCGGATTTGATTTCCACTTTACAGTAATAAGTAGAGAACAATTTAAATGAGTACCTGTTCTTAGAGTAACCTTACGCAAAAACATCTTTTCAGTCAATCTCAACCATTACAGTTACCGACGATGATGATGACAAAGAAACAATTGTACTTGGTGATAGTGGTGATGAAGATGATACTACTGTAGTTGCTGATAAAACATTTTTAAACAATAACCTTCATGTAAGCTTTTATATACTAGATTTACATGAAATTCAAATAACTTTTCAGGAATCTCGTCCAGAACGTGAAGAAAGAAGCTTAACTCCAAGAGCAGTAGAAGAAGAAGAGCAACCTAATGCTTCTGAGCCATCTCCAGAACGTGAAGATGTTATTCCTTCACCAATTATTGTAGAAGAACAAGTATCAGCAGCAGAAGAAGCTGAAGAAGAGCAAGGTGTTTCTGAAAATGATGAGCTTCTTAAAGTTGTTTTATCTACAACTGAAGATGATGAAGAAGTAATTGCTCCAAAACAACAAAAAAGAAAAGGAAGAAAAATTATACATGTAACTTCAAGTGAAAATGATAGTGAAGAAGAAGAATATTCAACATCAACAAGAAGAGAAGAACCTAAAGCTAGCCGACAAAGAAGTAATCTTAGAAAAAAAAGACGTGGTGGATCTTCTTCAAGTGAATATGAATCTTCAGAAGAAGAAGATGATGAAGAATATATTCCAAAAAGTAAAAAGAAGAAGAAACAATCACCACCAAAACGTGCAGCTCCAATTGTTGAAGAGCAACAACAGCAACCATGTTCATCAAGAAGTCTTCAACCAAGTGTTGCTGAAACTGCTGATGGAAAGAAAGAAGAAGATAAGGTATGTTTGTACATTTTAATTGTTTATTTATAGAGATTTTTTGTTGACATTTTTTAAAACTCTTTTAACACTTTTCTCTTTTCAGAAACCCAAAAAACCTCGTCCACAAAATTTTCCATCAACAAAAGGCATTCCTCGTGAATTGGCAAGACTTCAAATGAGTTTTGGTGCACAAGAAGCTCGAGGTAATATTAAGAAGCCATATCAACCTATTAAAATCAATTACAAAGTACCTGATGTTCCACCATTGCCTAAGAAACGTTGTTCTTCTTCATCTGTTGACAGATATTCTGATAGTGATGACGATCATGATAATGTAAAGGTAAGTATATTTTAACAAGAAAATGGGTTATTAAAGGGGTTTTTCGGTTCTTTAAATTGGGATATAAGTTTAGAGAATTTTTAAACGATTAAATGTATTCAAAACCATCTCTTTTTCAGAAACCTAGATTTTCAATGTCTTACAACAAAATGGTTTCAATTCAAAATAACTTTCGATTTGGTCAATGTGATATTACTGGAAAAGAAAAGCTCTATATTAAATGCAATAATAATTCACATTGTCGAATGTTTTGGTATGATCATGATGTAGAAGCAAATGGTATGGATGTTTATTATTGTTATGAATGTCGAAAGCATGGAAAAAGAACTCATGCAATGCTTTCTCAAAATTCAACTGCTGCAAGAGCTGATCCAAATCATCATTCAAGATGTGCAATGTTTCCATGGCCACCTGTTAGAGGTTGAAAAGTTGTTTTATTATGGATTTAATGGTTAAAGAAATGTGTTTTATGGGTGATTAATTGATTGAATATGTTCTGGTATTTTTTTGAAATCTTCTATATTTTTGTTGTTTTTATTATATAGATTTATTGCATTTGATGTTTGTTGTTATTTTTGTCATTGTTTTGAAAAAATTTTAATATTATTATTATTTTCTTGCAGAAGGATGTTTATAGATGTCTTTTTGACTTATGTCTCACATTAATAGTATTTATGCTACTGTATGAGCAACTCTTACCCAAAAATGCTACTAGCATGAGGTGTTTTAAGATTCTGTCTCGTTTTTGGTTCACATCTTTTATCATACTTTCATAGTATTACAATTTCTTCCCTTTTAAAATTTTATAGCCAATTTGAAGATTTACATGAAATATAAGTTTATCGAAGTACCACACGATATAAGTTGAAAGTGACAATTCCGGTTTAGAGCAGCTAAAACTTTGTTTTAATTTTATCACTTTTTGGTTTTAAATTTACGGTCAATTTTGTTTACAAATCGCTCAAGATTTACTTCACTTTGACCTCAGAATTTCAATTTTCTGTACTTTGATTTCACAAAGCCATAAAAAATTCTATTCATTCATTATTCTCATTTTTCTTTATCATTTTTTTATAATCCCAGTGCGTCATTTAACTAAAAAATTATGTGTATCTCTTTAATTATTTTTTGCCATAAATTCAACTTTATTAATTTTTAAGCTTTTATAAACATACATAAATAAATCAGAAGTTTATATAAATGCCAAAAACTTAACACAATTTTCAAAAAAGAAGTAAACTCAAAAAATTGTACCCGACAAAATTTAACAAAAGAAAAATTCTTATCATCATTGACTAGCACTTTGTTTTTTAAGGTCATCAGCTAAAATATCTGGAGGAGATAAAAGTGGAGGCTTTTCTGAAGCGCTTAATACTTCATTGACAGCTGTTTTTTTAATAGGAGTTGGGATTCCAAAAATCCATCGATATACTGGTCCTGGATCAAAGTCACCAATATCTTCTGGCATTGCTTTATCCTTTGTTTCAGGGGAACAAAGTGCTAGTAATCCAGCGATCAAAGACATCAATGCTACAGCCATTGCAGGAGCAGCTTCGTGAATTGTTTTCTAAAAAAGAGGGGATATGGTATTGGTAAAAATATTGTGGTAAAGGAGAAGAGTATACAGTATACGGTAGTTCAAGTGAATTGCCCTGCTGGTTATTGACGACAAATCGCTCCTTTTGGTTCCCGTAAGCTCATATTTTCAAGAATAGGTCATTAGTGGCGGGAGTATCTATTGCACTTTAAATTTTAGCATTTGCGAACACTTGGCCAAACGGCACAAAATTCAAATATCCTTTTTTCGCGGACGATTAAAAATTCAAAAATGCTTCAAATAACTCTTCTCCATTTAAAAAAGTAATTACCAATCGATTAAAATATGGTGCAATAATAGATCCAGTTTCACCAACAAAACCAATAATTCCATACATCATATTTCGAGTTGATGTGGGAGACATTTCACCGACGAGTAAAGGTTCAGCAACCCATGCAACAGAATTAAAAACTTTTACCAGCAAGAATAGAGTCATGGCAGTTGCATTTTTACCTGGAAAAAAGCATGCAATAAACATTGCAATTGCTTGTCCCAGCAATGCCATTGATGTAACACTTTTCCTTCCAATATATGCCAAAACAAAGATTGCTCCAGCTGCTGGCAATTCAACCAGACCAGATAAAAAATATCCAACCATTTTATTTTCATGTAAATCCGTGGAATAAAGTGATAAAGCCCAATATGTAAAATTCATCACAATCATAATAAAACAATGGGAAGAAAGTTGAAACAAAATTGGCATGTTTGTTAAAATATCTAAAAAATTTCGACGATGTGCATCTTTTGGTTTTTTGATTGAAGAGGACTCAAGAATAGCTTCATCAATTTCAAGAGATGGAGTAGTAGAGGATCGGCAGATTTCAAGATCAATATGTCGGCGATTAAACTTTGATGATTTTTTAATATATTTTGAAACACCTTCATGCTTTTCATGAGTAACCATCCAATGAAGGGATTCGGGTAGAAGCCTGAAAATATGGGAATTTTAATTAAAATTTATAGTTTTGTAAGAAATTTGGGATAGTAACTCAAGAATATATGAATTTTAAAAAATTTTGATTACTATCACAAACATTTTTTTAGGACCGATATCTGTATCTATAAATGATCTGATACAGATAAGATAGTTTGAGCAAAGTTTGGATTGACTTCATCTTCTTTTTAAAAATCATTTTTTGTGATAGTAGCACAAGAATATATGAATCTTTAAAATTTCGATTACTGTCACAAAACCGAATTTTGTACCTCAAAATAAAAATTTAAAAGTAAAACCTACCAATAAAAACTAAATGTGAGCAAAAATGGTGCTGACAAAATAAAATATTGAACTCTCCATGATTCAAATGCCATATGCACAAGTCCAACAGTACAGTATCCAGCGACCCAAATAATCGTTGAAACAAATGGAGTATGTGATCGAAAAGCTGGTGCAACAGTTTCAAGGATAATTACAAAGCCAATTGTTCCGATACCCTGAAAATGGAGGATAGAGGCGATATATGAGATCAAAGTATGTGGGGATATGATATATCCGATAAAAAGGGATATAAGAAATTCCTTTTTTTTGCAAATTAAATAAGCTCAAAGGGATATATAATATCCATGTTGAACATGTTAAAAGCTAAAGCGGATATATGAAATCTATGCCAAGCATAACCTGATTTGATATATCCCTCCAAAGTGGATATATCAAATCCCACTTTTACGCAAGTGTTTTAAACTTACAGCAGTTCCAACACCAGCAACAAATCGACAAATCAAAAAAATATAGTATGTTGGTGCCATGGCACAGCCAACATTTGCAACAACTGTCATCCAAAGTGGTAACAAATATGTAATTCGACGACCATATCGATCAGCAAGTTGTGATAAAATAGGTGTAAATATCATTGATCCTAACATGAATGTCGACATACTCAATTCTGCTGTTAACTTTATCATACCAAAAAATGCTGTATTTGCTTCAGAATCACATACAAGATCAAACTAAAAACACTTTTCTTGATCAAAAACAGCAGTTTCAAGACAAACAAAAAACTTGCCTCAGAATTAAGGGTAGCATTTTTGCCATTTGGATATTCAAAAGTTCGACAATATCTTGTACTATTCGTTTCAGGGGATATATATTCACAAACATTTTGAATGTCTGCTTTTTGATATAAAAGCTCTGGATCGCGGCATTCAAATTCTGGCTCAGAAATTAGTGAAAAGATCATAGTTTCACATGCAAATAAGAAAAAGCCTAGATTTGCCATGGCATAAACAAACATCTAAAAAAAGGATAATTTTAAATCCATCGAAATAAGAATTTAAAATGATAAATTATTTTTGCTATAAAATTTTTTTTGTGATAGTAACACAAGAATATAATTTTTTTAGCAATTTTGATTACTATCATAATAGCAATCATTGAAAACATAAACAGCAATGACCTGTTGAAGCTATATAATTTCATTAAACTCTTACACTATTAAATCTTGGATAATTTTTCGTCTATTTTGTTGATCGAAATTTTTAGTGATAGTAACACAAGAATATATGAATCATAAATAAATTGATTACTATCACAAAGATTTTTATAACAAATATTCTCTTATATCAAAAGCTTTTTACAAATAAAGCGAAAGTTGTGATAAAATTTGTAATTTTTGCTAAAAAAAATTGTTTGTGACAGTAACACCAGAATATATAAATTTTAACAATTTTGATTACTGTCATAAAAGTATTTATAGCAAAAATTCAATTTACCTGATAAAAACCAAATGTTCCAAAATTTGTTAAAATTTTTTCAGCATCTAAATTTTCATAATTCATTGCTTTTAACACTGATCCAGGCCGTGTACCAGCTGCTTCTGCGATTGCCTGAGGCTCTGGTGAAACTTCTATCGACTTCTTCATCTTCATTTTTTCTATCAACTGTTTTTAAGCAACACAACAACAACTTGATCAAAATTTAATCAAAACAAGAAAACTTTAATCAACTGATCAGTCAAAACAAATATGTATTGAAATGTTTAAATTTTAAAACACTGCCACAAAAAAATAGTAGTATTAAAAATCCTTTCCTTTTTCTTTAAAGCCGATTAAAAACAAGCCATAAACAACTTATTTTTGCCTTAAAGAGTCTAAAGAGAGAGAAAAATAAGAAAAGATAGACATTCTTAAATTTCAATATAATTTATATGATGGCTGGTGATCAGTGATAAGACAGCAAGAAGGGCCATATAAGCGTGATAAGCTTCTTTTTTTTCTTGCCTGCTCGAAGAGTCGTCGATCAACAAGCCAGGCCGAAAGTTTTATTCGCACTTTTTTATTTGAATAAAAAAAGTTCATCTTTAGACAGAATGTCCTTCGATGAAAGTGTTATCAATCAAGCTAAACCCAAATGTTTAATGGGGGTCATTTATGGTTGATATATGAATGAATGTCTAGCACGTTTAATTTTGTTTAAGAAAGGTTTAAATAGCATGTTAATGAAAAGTGGTCTTAAAAAAAGATTTTTATTTGCAGACAATATAAAAATATCTACAGAGAATAAAAAGTTTTATTTAGTTTATGAACTGTATTTACATTTTGCAAGAAAAGGCTTAACTGATTAAAAAACTTTTTGTTATTTTGTAATTCATAACATTTACAATGGACTATTTCCAGGTGCTGTCCTTGTTTTCACCTTGAATACATTCCATGGTAATCCTCTAGTATTTTTAATATGTGGAATTCTGGTAAAAGGTTTGATAAAGCTCTTTACGAACATAACCCCAAAAAATTTGACATGTTACAATTTTTTTCATGGTTAACTTTTTACAGTTTAAAAAATGGCAGCCAATAATTTTCACGAATACGTTTGAATACTAAAGAAGTATTATGAAATATATTTTAAGGCAAAACCAGGATGGCATCTGAAAATGGTCTTTGGTTAGAAACAAAAATAAAGATTGTGATATTTGCATGCATTTAACGAGATAAAATTATTGAAATAATTTTACAAAAGATATTTGAATTTGGAAAAACGATCATTATGATAATTTGAGTCACAATTATTTTTGACATTAGAAGCATATAAAGCACCCAGAACCACCACTTCTTCAGGATATTCCACCTTTGGAAATTGAGCTGTTGGAAAAGTGTCTTGCAATAGTTTTTTAATCATCGGCATTCTACATCCACCACCAACTTGAAAAACAAAGTTTATATCATTCTGAGAAAAATGAGCTCCTGCTACCGTTTGTAGAATTACATTTTTAGTTCTCAAAATTAACGGAAAACACATTTCTTCAAATTCAACTCTTGTAATTCGAATAAGCTCTTCATTTTCTCTGTCAAAGTCATCTATGTCAATGCTGAAGTTAATTTAACATTTATTAGTAAAAAGTAATATTATTTTACCTGCTCTCTTCACGAAAAGAAAGGCTACACTTAATCTCTTGACATTTCTGTTTAAGTAAATATTTTTTCCCATTTCTTGATAAATTAATGCCATATTTGTCTTTCAAAATGAAGTAAAAATGCGTAAATAAAACATTATCAAAACCTTTTCCACCGAGATAAGAATCACTATTAGAGTATAAAATTTTAAATTGATTATTAGACACTTTTGCAACACATACATCTAATGTTCCTCCGCCACAATCAAAAATTAAAATATTGCAATTATTGTAAAGCTCTTCTTTAGCAAAATATGCAAATGCAGCAGTTTGTTCAGGAATAAAATGCACTTTCTTCCAACCAGCAAGTACTAATGCTTTCCTCAATGAAATCTTTTGCTTTTCCGAAAAATTTAAGGGTACAGTCATGACAGCCTCGTATAATTTAGTGTTTTGAAGTTCTTCAGCTTTAGCTTTAATATAACGTAGCAAAACGGATACTATTTCTTCTGGAGATTTAGTATCCGTTTTGCTACGTGCAGTATGAACTTCTATGACAGTTTTGTCATTAATCTTTATAACTTTAAATGGCCATGAATTATCTTTCACAATTTCTTCATAGTCTTTACCAATGATTTGTTTTAAATCATATACAGTATAATTTGCAAAACTTCGCATTCTCTCAGCGGTAGATTGACCACATTTTGGTTCAATTTCATCATATGCTACATAAGGCAGTAATCGTCTTTCTCCTGTACACTCTAATGAAACACATTCAGGACCATTTCTACGCATGACAGATGCTTTACAATACGTTAAACCAAAATCGATCGCAACTATATTTGCTTCGGGATTTATGGAAAATACTGGATCACATATATCTTTATCACATTTATTTAAAGTTTGCTCATTTTCTGTACTTTTTAGATGATATGCATATAATGCAGCACCATGTACGACAACTATCTCAGGATCAATCATACATCGATGATCAGCAGTTGGAAATATATCAAGTAAAAGTTGTTTAATCATCGGCATTCGACATCCACCACCAACTTGAAAGACGTAGTTAATTTGACTCATTTCAAGTTCGGATTTATCATGAGCTTGATAAATTATTTTTGTAATACGATTCTGGTAAACTTCTGCCATTTCTTCAAAATCGCTTCTCGTAATTGGTATGGTATCTTCTTCATTATCCGGATCGTATTCATTAACATCTAACCTAAAAATATACAGAAAAAATCCAATAAATGTCAAAGTTTATAATATACCAATATTTTTCTACAGCTGAAAGAGTGCATTTTATTTCTTTGCATCTTTGTAGTAAAACATATTTTTTAGTTGATTTCATCACGTCAATATTATGTTTTAGCACAGCATGAAAATAATTGAAAAGTAAGCTATCATAATCTCTTCCACCAAGATATGGGTCACCATCATAACTTAAAACATTAATCTGATCATTGACAACTTCGGCGACACAGGCATCAATAGTTCCACCACCGCAGTCAAATAAAAATATTTTTGATCCATCTGCAATATCGCGCTTCACACAATATGCAAATGCCGCAGCAACTGGTTCTGGAATAAAATGAACATTTTCAAATCCAGCTGTTTTTGCAGCTGCGAGAGTGGCATTTGTTTGTTTTGAAGTAAAAGTTGATGGAATTGTAATTACAACATCATTGACTACTTTTCCTTGAAAATCATTAACACTTTTTTTGATATGTCTTAACAAAGCTGCTGAAATTTCTACTGGAGATTTAACAATTCCCATATCTGCTAATCCAAGTTGTATTTCACCGTTTGTTTCCCTGACATTAAAAGGCCAAAGAGGATCTTTAATTATATCTTTCAACTGTTTTCCAAGAATTCGCTTTGAATCAAACACAATATACTTTGATTTTGTTCTTAATCTATTAACAGCAATTTGACCGCACTTTTCATGAGCTTCATCATAAGCAACAAATGAGGGAAGTGTACGTGAAGTTGAAACAACTGGATCCAATTGAACAAATTCGGCTCCATTTCTTCTAATAACAGCTGCACAACATTCAGTGGTGCCAAGATCAATTCCAACTGCATATAATTGAGGATTATATTCATCAATTTTGAGAGGGATAGTATATTTTTTGTTTTTCAGTTCATCTTCCATAGACATATTTCCATTTAAAAATAGTAATAAAAACAAATTTTAATTAAAAATAAATAAATTCTTGAAAAAACAAAAAATATTTTGTACAAAAAAATCAATACAAGAACTTTTTTGCTTCCTGATAACACGGCTCTCTTTGCTTTCGAGGTTGCTTCCAACTTATGTTTCATTTGATGAAGTAGAACCAAAATGTGGTCAGGTTTTCGTCGACAGAATGCAAAGTTTTGCAAATTATACTGTATATGATTTAAAACAAATCATTGGTAAAGACTATGAGGAAATTGTGAAAGATGAATCATGGCCATTTAAAATTATAAAAAATAATGACAAAACTATGATTGAGGTTGAAAGTCCAAACAGTAAAATGTTTAAATCTCCTGAAGAAATAGTATTTCATCTAGTTAAAGTTAAAGCTGAAGAACATAAAGGCACAAAAATTGGCAAGGCCATCATTACTGTACCATCTAAAGGCAAACTATAATGAACGATTGAAAATTGCTTTTGTTTTTCTTTCTTATCAGTCATGTAATTAAATGAGCAAACAATGCATTCAATTAATCAGTTTTAAAAAATGTTACCAATCTTTCTTTTATTTTTTGTATTTCCTTTGAGTGCTTCTGAATGCCCTGCAAATTCTATTTTATGGGAATCATATTGTTATATCTTTGAATCAGTTGAAATTCCATTTGTTACTGCTGAAAAAAATTGCCTACAAAATGGTGGACATTTAGCTTCTGTTCATGATGGATTTACAAATGCTTTCTTAGCTCGTATGTTTTTGGTTTGAATTCAAAAAGGATCTTTAAAAAAGTATAATAAAAAATCTATTACATTTTAGAGCAAGCTGGTTTAAACTTTACTTCCAGTACAGTCAGTGATGTATGGATAGGTGCAACTAATTTAATAAAAGCTGGGAATTTTTCATGGACAGATGACAGCAATTATGATTTTAAAAATTGGGGGAAAATGGATAATATAACTGGACAATATTGTGCAGGATTAAATATGCTAAATGGATTTTGGCAATGTGAAGATTGTTTTAAGGGGCTGTCCATAAATTACGTTATCTCTTGGCAACATGCGAATGAATGCCGCAGGGCTTCAGAAGCGTCCTAGACGTCTGAAACCTTCACAAAATAGGGTATTTACCCACTTATTATTCTATTAGTCGAAGCTGTTACGGTAATCTTGGAATGTCGACATGGACAGAAGCTGAAAGAACTTGTAATTCTGTTGGTGCACATTTAATATCAATTCATACCATCGAAGAAAATAATTTTGTACAATGTAACTTTTTTCTTTTGTAATTAAAAATTTTTATGTCTCTTTATTTTTTAGCGCTAGAAAACAAAGCTGGACATTGGCTATGGATTGGTGGGAATGTTCTTATCGGAATGGTGATGCGAATGTTGTATGGAGTGACGGAACACCGTATGACTTTTCATGGTTTAGAAATATGTATACTGGCACATCACAATGTTTAAATTTTGGTGATAAAAAATTTAGTGCAAGAAGGTACACTGATACAGATTGTAACAGCAATCAACCATATTACTGCAAAAAACCTGCAGCATTTTAGATTGAGCAATAATTTAAAAAATTATTGCTCAATCTGTTGTATTGTTTTCTTTTGAAGCTTACCGTAGCAATGCTACGTTGACATGTTTAATGAGAGAGCAATATTCATAACGATACTTTATTGTTTTTCAACAACAAACATAAAAAACTCAAAACAAAAATACAAAATTCCAAAGCAAAAAATGCAAACAAACGCAAAACGAGTATACAGTTTACAACAATAAAAAGTCATTCAAAGCCAAGTAACATATTTTTCATATAATTTTTGTTGTTCTTCATATGTGAAATTGATAGTTTTTTGATTATTCTTAATCTTATTGAGACGCATTTGATCACGAAGATGAAGAAGGCAAGCATCAATGAGACGAGGAATATTAAGATAATTGGCAGCATTTGTAAGATCTTCAAGGATATCATTTGAAATATCTTTCATAAAATCAGAATCTTTTTCAGTGAGCGAAAGTGGTGGAGGATCTTTCATAACATATTGTTCTGCTTCATCTTGATATAAAGTACAGTAATCAACGATTGGTTTGAGAAGAGTTGCAGAGATTGTAAGTGGAATTGTTTTATTTTCAGAATCATTAACGAGTTCTAAAAAAGATATTTCGATTAGATAGATAAAAAAGAATATTTTGCTGCAGTAAGCTTAAAAATGAAAACTGATAGTAACACTCGAATATATAAAACTCGCTCAAATTGTTACTATCAAAAACTACAAAATCACTCCAAAACAACTTACCCATCATTTCTGATAATACAACCGATTGAGCAATAATCTTTTTATTAACTTCAAAAGTTTTATCATCATTTGATTGAAGGATAAATTTTGGTTCAGCAGCAGTTGATTCAGCCATTTTTTCCAGAGAAGAAGAAGATTGAAAGAAAGTAGTAGTAGTTGAGGTAGAGAGCAAAATGCAAGAATGAATATTTTAGATTAGTTTCTGCTGGTATTTATATGGCTTTTTTCCAATAAGTTGTTTTTGGTTTTTCCAATAATTTGGTAGTGGTTAATCTTGAGTGTTATTGTTGTTGATGACCTGGAAGTTTCTTTCTTTGGCTGGAACGGCAGTAGTGGTTAGTATGGTGGAGAGAGAGAGAGAGAGATGTTGAAAAACCTATAATTGGAAATCAATAAGAGATGATGTGGTAAAATTAATATTTGTAAAATGCACGTAGTAATAATACAAAGTACAGTAAACACGAGAGTGAAATATGCAATGCTCAACAAAGGATTATAGTAATTTTGCGTTTTACATAAAAACTTTTAGGCCCTAAACTTAGGGTACTAATATTAAAAACAGAGTCCATGTTGACATATTCAAACATTTTAATTTCGACTTTGGTTCTAATCGAAAATACTAAACAAACAAAAAATCAAAATTTTGGTATACGTTAGTTTTGAAAATTCTATTTGGCAGAATAAAAGCGTGTAGTTCATACAAAGTGTTTACTAAATATGAGAGTTTTTTTATCAACCAGTCTTCAAAATTCAGTAATTCAAAGTTGCTAAAACTAATTAGTTGTTTCTATTTTTGTTATTTTTTAAAACCATTAGAAGCACCTTTGACTAGTTTAGTTTTCAAGAAAAGTCAATGCAAAGTATCAAAATTGGTATTGAAATTCTATGAACTGCTGCCATCTTGTTGAGCAGATATCTTATAACTACCGTATACCAAAAGTAAAACTTTTAAGCCATTTTATGAAAATGGGTTAACAAAAAAAATCTCAAACGTGATAGATATATTATATGAGCAATGCTACCAATAGACTATAATTTTGCCAAACAAAAATGCTGTAATTACCGTATACCGACATTTTAATTATGTATAAACAATTGAGCACAAACATCGAGAACCTAAAAATTTCTGAAAAAAAAGTTATTTAAAAAACAGTTTTCTCTATAATTGTCACACACAGCTTTCAATAAAATTTTCAACAATTTTAGAAGTGGCGTTATATTTTCTTTGATATATATTTTTTGATTTATCAATATTTTCAGTAATCATAAAAGATCTAGCAATCAAATAAATACAATTTAAACAGTGTACTACCATAATCGTGTAAAGCAAAAAAAATTTAAAAAACAGCAATAAATCATGTGAATTTAACAGGAAAGTTTTTTGTTTCAAAGAACGAGCTTCTTCTAGAAGTTTCAAAAGCTTCTAGAAAGAAAGAAAAAAGAAAAGCAAATGAACGAGAATATATTGATGTTCCAAAGTTTCAAAGAAAGTTTAACGATTTAGCGATTTCCTGTTAAATGTCGAGTACCGTATTCTCTTTAACAAAAACATATTTTTAAGAAGTAGTAAATAACACATAAAAGAGCAAGTAATATTTTAACAAATTAATAAACTTTTTAAAAAATCTTTTAAACTTTGTTGAACAATGCTTACAATACTCTTAACACGAACAGCAACACGCTCAACGTATTTTTTTTCGTAAAATTTTTTTTAGAAATTTTTTTCCGTCCTCTCTCTCTCTCTCGATTTACAAATTTCTAATATACAACTTACATATTCTAATTTCATTCCACTTCTACTTCTACGACTTTAAAGAAGATGACATCTCCTGAAGAACAAGAAAAAGCTGATCAAACGCTAGCTCAACAGCTAGCAGAATCTGAGCAAGCAATGTATGAACAATCACAACAACAAATTCAACAAATTGAAGATGAAGTAAGTATTTGGTTTGGGGAATTATTAGTGAATATGGAGAAATGGTTATTTAAACCATTTGGAGGCTTGTTGAGAAGCATTTGATAGTAACAATTTCCTTGCGAGTTTTGTGTGTTCTAGCGTTACTTAACTGACTTTTGAAATATCCAGGTAAATGAATCCGACGATCTAGTCCGGCAATATATGAATCCAGTCCAAATCCAATATTTCGGATTTTGAATCGGATTGCCGTTCACTCTTATTGTCATGTGTTTTTTAGAGCTTCTTTACACGCCTTACAAATAGTATCAAAATCAGCCTCATCCATCTTCACTTCATTTTTAAAGCTATAACTGAAACTAATAATTCTCTCTTTTTTCAGGTTCGTCAAACTCAAGCTTTAGTTGGTCCAAAAGAAACTATTGAAGCAGGTTTAATTGCAGCATATGATCCAAATTCATCACCTGAATATCATAAAAAAGCATTAGTAAGTAGATTTTTGTTATTATTTGCTGTATGCAGTTGTTGATTAAGCATCTTTTAAAGTTTATAATGTATGTTTAATGCTAGTGTTTTTTAGGAATTATCAAATCGTTATTCACATATTAGAAAAATTCGTGGTGATGGTAATTGCTTTTATCGAGCTGTTCTGACATCGATTATTGAACGAATTTTACATCACCGTAATGAACTTGAACCGTAAGCTTTTTGTTGTTGTGGCACGTGGTTCTCTTGGATATTAGAGATCCAAATACAATAGGAGATGTTGGGGTTGCAACGTCTTTTGCCTTTTTCATTTTCTGTTCCCATTTGATTAAGCATATTCATTTTTTAGACTTACTGTACTCTGCAAAGGATGGAGAAAACGTTTAATGGATCAAAATTTTCCTGATCTTACAACTGGTGATTTTTGTGATTCTGTAAGCTTTTACATTTTCTCTGACTGCTGTCTTACTTGTGTGCTTTTCAGATCGATACTTTACTTGACGGAATTAAAGATAATATTGCAACACATGATTCTATTATGGATGATCTAAATCAAGATGGTATTGCAAATTATTATGTTGCATTTCTACGGTAAATTGTTTGTACTTTTATAGCTGTTTTTAATCGTAGAAAATATTTTAGATTAATTACATCTGGATATCTTCGTGAAAATGAAGCCGAATATGCTGGGTTTATTGAAGGTGAGCTACTAAATTTACAGTACTCTTTATTGTAATAATAAACAATTTACAGGTGGAAGAACACTTGATCAATATTGTATTGATGAAATTGAACCAATGTGGAAAGATTGTGATCATTTATCTATTATTGCATTAGTAAATGCATTGAGTGAGTTTTTTCTACAAATTTTTTTCGTAATACAATGCTAAAAAAGGGATTTGCTGTATTTTGGTTGTTTTTGAATTTTATTGAAAAACCTTTTGAGGAATTAATAGAGAACATAGTTAACTTGTTTTTACGCTTTAGTTAATTTTCGGCAGTTTCACATCAGGTGCCGTAATTTCACCAAAATCCGTCGGATGACTTTCCATTTCATCGGGTTACCGCCCTTATTGAGTTTCACTTGCCATTTTATCTTACGCATATTCCATTTTGTGCTTTAAATCAAAAAGTTCACCTACGCTTTTTATGAGTTCAAAATTCGGTCGGGTGTCTGGACATCCCAGTCACTTCAGAAGTTACAGCGCTGTTCACATCAAAAGTGTGAAATGACCAGTGATCAAAATTTTAGTATACTGTAGTTACAGCATTTCTGTTTGGTTGAAAAATAGCATTTGGTTTATACAATCTTCTACCGAATTAGAGAATTTTTTGCTAAACCTTCTTCAAAAATGGCTTAAAAATCATAATTTTGGTATACGGTAGTTACAAGGGATCTACTTACTAGGAATAGAGTTGTCGAATATATTTTAGAACCATAAATCATAAGTAGCCAAAAAGCATATCAACATTATATTTATTCTTAGCGCCTAAAAGGGTTTTCATTAAAACCCCAAAAATAACAAAATACGGCAAATTCAATGCGTGCCCCATATTTTGTATCTATGACTAAAATCTCTTTCTTTTTTTCAGAAACAAGTCTTCGAATTGAATATATGGATCGTTCACAAGCTCCATCAGGTGGTTGGCATCATGATTTTTCTGCTGATGGTTCAGAACCAAAATTATATATGTTATTTCGTCCAGGACATTATGATTTATTGTACAAAAAAGAACAACAACAACAATAAAAATATGGTATCTTCTGTGAAAAATATATATCTATAAAAATGTTTGCTGCTACTACTACTGGTTGTTGAAGAACTCGCTTTTTTTATTACTTTACTATATACTTGCTATTATATTTATATATTTACATGTCTTTATACTTGTTTTTTTTGATATTAAGTAATATTTTGTAATATGGTTATTGTTAAAAATGTTGTAAAAAGAGAAAAAAATAATAAAAATTTGGATATTATTATTAATATTAAGATCAATTTTTGCTAGAAATAACTTTTTACATCTTTTTGGACGGGATTCGAACTCGCTGTTGACTCCCATTGCAAGTCCTAACGCCTAACCAACTGCTCTGTCTGTATTTGCCCTCACAGAAACTTAGAAGCAGACTTTTTTCATTTACCAGATATGCCTATGTTCATTGTAATATTTTTATATTTTAAAACAGTAATTTTTGTGGTAAAGTAGTTGTTAGAATAAGCTTAAAAAAGTTCTTCAACAAAAAAAACAACGAGCAACATTGTCTTCAATGTTCCCACCACGAAAAACCCTTTGTTGGATACTGTCTTTCTGCTGCTGCTTCGATTAACGTTTTTTTTTTAACTTTTTGCTCCTCTCTTTTTCAATTTTCTATGCTATTTTTTGCTTTAAATTTGTTATTTTTGCTTTTATTTTTGGCTTCTGAATCCCTTTTATCTCTTACAGCTTTTCAGAATCCTTGTCTACGTTGTTAAACTGTTTCTTGGTCGTTTTGTGCTCCAATTTTCGTTGATTTTATTCAATTTTTTCTTTTTGCATTCCTTTCGATATATACCTTCTTGAAGTTTAGCTTTTCTTTCAAGCTTTCCAGTATTGGCTTAACCACTGCCATTAATCCATAAACAAATATGTAAACCTCACTCAACCAAATGATCATTAATAAATTGATTTAAACCAATTGGATCAGCAAGTTTCTGCTTAAGCAGGTCCTTGAAGTTTAGCTTTTTACCAGGTTTCCCGGTTTTAGCTCCATCAGGTTCATTAAATTCTTTATCAACAAAATACCTTAAACATTCTAGCTCATCTGCATCCCGTCCACGTTCTTTTACAGCTCTAACAGTACCTTCCGAGCGTTGTGAGGAATGTTCAATTTTACAACGAAGATTTCTTTGCTCAACAACTTTAAGGATCATTCCACCTTCAACTTGAAAGAAAACTTCTTCACCACATTCAAGATGAAAAGCTTTTCGAGCATTTTGTCCACCAATAAAGAATACTTTTAGCTGATCTTATTTCTTATCTGCTATATATCTGACTCCCCACCTTTTCTTTGGCCCTTATTGTGATATGTCTGCTTATATTATACCCCACAGAAGTCTCTTTATCCTCATCTTGATCTCGTGCCGCTCATTTTTCATCAATATATACTTTCACAGCTTTATATATATGTATATCTTAACGCCACTACTATTTTTCAGGTATATCAATCAGCAAAGATGCCACGTGAAATTAAAGAAGTCAAAGAATTCCTTGTTGTTTCTCGTAGAAAGGATGCTAAATACGTCCTCGTCAAAACGAATCCACAAAATGTAAAATTCAAGGTTCGCTGCAGTAAATACCTTTACACTCTTGTTCTTGGAGTAAGTTATTTTTAATTAACCTTGATGTAGCAGCATTTTTGCCAATAGAAACAAGTTACTGCAACCTCCAAAAGTGTTGTTGCTGTTAACATGATTAACGTTCCTCTTTTGTGATCGACGTTAATAGTACCAAGAATGTGAACGGTTGTTTTGCATGCTTGGTTGAGTTTTTACAGTATGATAACTTGTTTGATTATGGCAGAAATGCTGCACTCTTTTTTAGTTTCTTTGATATTCTTACTAATTTGTTTTATTTTTTCAGGATAAAGATAAAGCTGCCAAGGTTCGTTGCTCTTCTATTACCATATAGACAGGTGTTATTAGCTCATATGTCGGTGGATGCGCACATCATGTACATGGAAAAGTGGAGTTAAAAGATAACTTAAGAATGATTGCTGCTAATAGGGTCCATTATCAAATGCCAGCTTCAAATTTCTATCGCATAATTAATGTAGTACCTCCTGGAGTTATGAATAAGCTTGGGAATAGGACGCTGTCAATTATTTTTCGACAGTTGAATTTTGTAGTTTATAAAATCCACAACCTCCTCGACAATTATCGGCAAGAGCAGTGTATGGTTTTATGAGACAATCCCCAAATCTTTGAATCAACATTCTATGAGTTTTCAAAACTAAGTCTATACAAACTGGCATACATTGTTGATGCTTGGCGCAGAAAGGCGTTCAACACCGATAAACAGATAAAGTAAACCAGACTGTTAGACTGGGATGTAAAATAATTTCTTGCAATTTTGGAATAGTTCCGTAAAGACATACTATAGTTTCGCCATCCCGGAATAGTAGTTTGTGGATATTTAGTAGTTAATAATTCAATATTTTTGGAGTTTTTCGTTATTTCTGAGAAGCTTAAAAATCAGTGGGTGACATTTAAAGAAGGTCTTTTTAATATCATTTGAGGTTTTTGTATGTCTCCTTATCATTACATTTTGTGCACAAAACCGACATGCTTTGAGTTAATTACAACATCATATTTTTATTTTGTACTTCTGTGATATCCAAATAATTCTAATCTTTAAATTTTAGGTCCGTTCATCTTTGCCAAATGGTCTTACCGTAAAGGAAATCAAATAAGAAATTTTCTTGGTGTTAATCATTGTTGTTAACTTGTTTGTCTCTTTTTTTAAAATAAAAATTCTTTTTATTAATTTTCTCTCTTTGACTAGAAACAATTTGTTTTTCCAATTTTGGTTTTTGTAATTGGATTGCACACGCGGGAATGTAGAAAAGAAAAGCGAAAAAGTGCAAGTCCGGTTTATGATGGATGGGTTTTTCTTTTTTGATGGTATAAATAGTGATAGAAGGTAGTATTGAGAGATTCGTTGATTAAAGTTTTTGGTCGAAGGTTAAATTTTGCTGTTGTTAGAAGAAAAACTAAAAATGTCTTCATGTTGTGAAGTATACAATTCTCCAAAATGGATTGAAGAAAATCGTTGTGATTTTAAACCACCTGTTTGTAATAAATGCATGTTTCAAGATCAACTAAAAGTCTTCTTCATTGGTGGACCAAATGCACGAAAAGATTTTCATCTTGAATGTGGTGAAGAAGTTTTCTTTCAAGTTGAAGGTGGAATGATCCTTAAAGTTGTTGAACAAGGAAAGCATCGGGATATTGAAATTAAACAAGGCGAAATCTTTCTTCTTCCTGGTAAAATTGAACATTCCCCACAACGTTCTGAAGGTACTGTCGGTGTTGTGATTGAACGGGAAAGGGATCAAGATGAGCTTGATTGTTTGAGATATTTTATTGATGGTACAACTGATACTCTCTATGAACGATGGTTTCATTTGGAAGATGTTGTAAAAGATTTACCACCAATTATTAAAGAATTTAATGAATCTGAAGAAGCTAAAACTGGGAAACCTGGTCCAAAAGCTAAACTTCAAGATCCAGCTTATCAAACTGATAGCACGCGGAAACTTGCTGATCCAATTGATTTGAATCAATATATCAATGATAATATGGCACAAATTGAGTAAGTTTAACAATTTTTTAAAAAACAGTTTAAGAGCAAATTCAGATAGAGCAGTTGATAGCGCGTTAGACTTGCAATTTTTATATGAGAAATCAATAGCGAGATTCGAATCTTGTTCAAAAACATGAAAAAAAATATTTTTTTAAAAATTAACAGAAATTTATCCTTATACCCTTTAAATAATATTTGTGCTAAAATGAACTAAAAAATAATGTTTTTATGAGTATTACTGTAAAAAAGTGAGATGTCTGATAAAATCAGTAATGAATTGAATTCACATTATTTTTTTTATTTTAAATAATATTTAAATACTATTAAGATTAATTCCTGCTATTTTTTTCATGTTTTTAGGCAGGATTCGAACCTCGCTGTTGATTCTCATATCAAGATTGCAAGTTTGAGGCACTACCAGCTGCTCTGTCTGTATTTGCCCTTAGACCTTAGACAAAATTTGAAGTAAACTTTTTCAAAATTCCAAAAAGATCCGTACATAATTTGTTTATAAACAGTATTAAAAAAGGGAAAAGCACTTCGGCAACAATAAGTAATTTAGCCATAAAGAAGATGATCTTGCTTTCTACTTAAGCTAGAAATTTTTTTATTATTGTATTTACAGTATACCAAGGTAATTTCCTCTTTTTGTTGTGAGCTTAAAGAATGATTGAAAAAAATATTGGTATTATACTGTAACTACTAAGGTTTTAGCTTTAGTTAAACAATTTTTTAAAGTGAAATAGATTGTAAACATATTTTTTACGGGTTTCAGTGTGTGTTTTAGTCAAATTGCGTCCAAATAAAATTTAAATAAAGTAAAGACTATTAACAAGCTGTTAGCTAATTTTAATAAAAAACCATTTATAAATTTTTTTTTCGTTTCTTCTGTATCTCTAAAATCATTGACTGTGTAAACCTTTCATATCAATGCTACAATTCAATACAGTTTATTTTTCAAAGCCTTCATCGAAGATAAAATTTAGCCAATTAACTTACAAAAATATCAACCAACTTATTAGGATAAATGATTGGATTAAAAAAATCAGTTTTATTTAATTTTTAATTTAAAAATGGTAAATTTGATGGTTATACCAGTTTATAAAATTTTCAAAAATAAATTAAATTAATTAACAAAATGAGTAGTATAAATGTTTTCAATAAATCTAAAACCTGGGCAGTTTTACAAAATTTTAGAATAAAAGTTTTTTTTTTGAATTGTATTTGATTCAATATATTATCTTAAGTAAAAATTTCGATGCAACACAGGTTTTATAAACTTATGATAACGTTAGAAAAACAAACAGGAGAAACCTTCGTTCCCACTAACAAGGAGGTCAGTTTTTAATGATATTTGCCTAAGCAAAATTAATGATGCTTTTAATCAAATCAGTTTAAACCAAATTTTAAATATTTTGATTGTAATTCATTTTATTCAGTTTTTTACAAAACAAGATTTAAAATAGAAGAATTTGGATTAGCTAAATATTAATCACCTTCGTTTAATACAATTAAAAAATTATTGAAAAGCGAGCATGTTATAGCGATAAGTTCGTCAATATAACGTCCATCTGACAGTTTAATATCCTCTTTTAAAAAGCTATAAAAAGCTTGCCAGATAGATAAATTTTTGAATGAAATACAGTCGAATGCGTAGAATTCAGTAAACTTTGAATTTACGTCTGATGTATTTGTTGGTGTAACGAGTTTTTTTAAAAAATAATAATAACGCTGTTAGCTACAATATTAGAGTAAAAAAGTTATCATATTATTCAGTTCTAAAATTTAGAAAACACGTTTTGATGTAAGATTGTGTAATAAGTGGCATCAAAAGAATATTAGAACAAATCCATTTTTGAAAGTAATTTTTATTACTCCTTTTTGTAACTATGAGAAAGAAATGGACAGTTAATAGAAAAATGTTGTTTTCTTATTGTTTATTGTACTATTAACAGTTTAAACATTATAGAAAACTAAAATAATTAATCTTATTCAGTTTTATTAGAAATTTAAGTTTAATTTGTTCGAGTAGAAGGGAAACAAGAGTAGCTAAGCCATTGTTTAAAAGATAGCATAAACACGTTTTGGGTATTCAGTTATAAAATGTAAGAATCACAATGGAAAACAGTTTACATCAAAAAATAAGAACAAATTAACCCTGACAGTTTAATATCCTCTTTTTCCTTTTACAGAAAAGGTCCCTTTCAACTATATGGTCAACCGGAATACCGTACATCCGTTCATTTAATGGGAAAAGGAAAACATCATTTAGAAGCTGGAAAAGGCGATATTGTAGTTATGCCACAACGGGGAGAAGCTATCCTTCACGTTGAAGGAAAAGATCATACCCTTGGACCATTTTGTATGGCACGAGTGATTGCAAACAAGACAGCTGAGCTTGAAGTTAAAGACGATGCCGTTGTTATTACAGTTCGAATGTCACGTTAACTGTACAATTAGTTAAAAATTTACTTTGTGATAATATGTGCTTTGTTTAAAGATATTAGTTTAATTTTTTAAAATTGCAAATGATGTCAGTTTTATGTTTTATTGTGCTTTTAAGCTTGTTTTAATTTAATTTGTAATAAAAAAGTGTTTTTGTAAATTTCTTTTCAATATTAAAACACAATCTGTTGATAAAAAGTTTCTTAATATAACATCAGTTCATAGAAATAGTTTTTTAAAATATGATGAACTCATTAATAACAGTTTTAATTAGACCTTTTAAGCCCTCAAAAAAACCATGAAAATCTATCATCAGTTTAATGTAGCCCATATTTCATGCATTTTATAGTTTTACATAAGTATACTGTAACAACAACTGAAAGATTTAAAAAAACTATTAAGAGTCCTTTTTTTAGTTAAAGGTAAAAATTTTATTTATCTTTTTGCTTCTTTAAACCATTTTAGAGTATAAGCTAAACTATGTCTTACCAAATACAATAAAGATTATATAAAGTAAGTAAAAATTAGTTTTAACTTAGGAAGATGACAGTTAACTTTAATAGAAGAAATATTTATTTGGACTCTTTTCTTCTTCATCAATATCTCTGGGAAAGTTAAGTATAAAAACCGTTCATATCGTATGAAACAGTTTTATTGAAAAAGTATTTTTTAAAACAACGTTTAATGAACATTGCAAAATACACAGTTTTAAATTTTATTTCAAGTTCTTGTAGTTGTGAAGACAGGGGTCAGTGTTTTCTGGAATTTTTATGTAAATAACTTAGATAACAAATCACCGTGTTTGTCACCATAGACAACTACTGTATTCAGTTTTAAAAATTATGGAAATATTAAATATCCTGTTATCGTATTATCGTAAACCGTTAATCAAATTATGCAGTTTTATTAAATTTTGAATTTAAATTTCAAGATTATTCAAAACTCAGGTATTTCAGTTTTAAAATTTTTAAACTAAATTTAATGAAAAAAAACGAAGAACGAGTTTTTTTAACTGTTTCTCCTCAAATTTGAGGTATATTCAGTTTATTTAATTTCTATTCTATAAGGAAAAAAAAAGTCGTATTTCAATTACTTGTCAACTTTAATCTATCAGCATTTGGAATGCAATAGTTACAACTGCAGTTATAGCACTAATAACATGTCGTCCCATTTCAATTTTTTTTAAATCTTAAAAAATTTTTGAAAAAATTAAGAAAAGGAATCATGCAAAAGAAGATCAGTTTTTTAAAGATTTTTTTATACACAAAGTTAAATCTAACACAGCTTTAAACCTAGCTTTAAGCATTTCTTGTTATGTTTAGATGGTGCAATTTTGTTAATTTAAAGTTAAATATTGTTAAACAAAAGACTTCTCAGTTTAGAAAATCACATTCTTTTGCTTCCAACACAGTTTAAAAAATTATAAAAAAGGAAGCTTTTTATGTGGTGACATTTTTGAAAGAAAGAAAATCAAATCTGTTGGACATACTTGAATGGTTTAAAGCTAAGTTTAATGGACAATATACTGCTTACCAGTTTTAAAATAATGATACATACAACAGTAATCTTGTCATACAACATTAAAATCAAAACACAAAAGTTTAACTGTGTTTTTTCGCATCTCCGGTTTTTAAAATTTAAGAAATATGGTATGAAAAAGCAGATCAGTTTCTTTCCAACAGTTTATTTTTATTTTAGAAGAGATCAATTTCTGAAAATTACTATTAAAAGATAACTAAAAAATAGCATATAAAATCTTGGTTATCAGTTATAATATTATACTATTGCTGTAACAGTTTAAAATTTTTTGCAGCTTTAAAAAAACAACAAGAGAAAATTGTATTCAGTTTTAGTGAGGCACTAGGAGAAAAAAACAACGGAGAAAAAGACAAAAACAAAAAACAACGGAGAAAAAAACAACCGGAGAAAAAAACAACCGGAGAAAAAAACAAATTTATGTGCAGCGACACCTACACTAAATGAGATGACACCTACACTAAATGAGATGACACCTACACTAAATGAGATGACAGCTTTACTAAATGAGGTATGCCTGAGAGGCTCGGCCTTCGGCCTCGCCCTAAGGCCTAAGACCTGAGGCCTAAGGTAAGCCTAACGCTCGGCCTTCGGCCTCGCGAGCCCATGCTTAGCTTGGGCTGAGATTTTTCCAGTTACAGAGCTGAGCACTGTTTAGTTACCTTAGGCCCTTTTAAACATAGCTTAGAGCTAATATAATTAATTGTTTTTTTCTCCGGTTGTTTTTTTCTCCGTTGTTTTTTTCTCCGTTTACGTTTAGTGAAGCGTAGTTATGGCTTATCCATTTGGAAAAAGACACTAATTGCTTTATTAATTAGCTAGAGAACGAACATGCGTAAACGGAGAAAAAAACAATGGAGAAAAAAACAACGGAGAAAAAGACAAAAAACAACCGGAGAAAAAAACAACCGGAGAAAAAAACAACGGAGAAAAAAACAACGGAGAAAAAAACAACCGGAGAAAAAAACAACCGGAGAAAAAAACAATTAATGATAATAGCACTAAGCTATGTATTAAAGGGCCTAAGGTAACTAAAAAGTGCTCAGCTCTGTAACTGGATAAATCTCAGCCCAAGCTAAGCATGGGCTCGCGAGGCCGAAGGCCGAGCGTTAGGCTTAGTCTTAGGTCTTAGGGCTTAGGCCTTAGGGCGAGGCCGAAGGCCGAGCCTCTCAGGCATACCTCGTTTAGTATAGCTGTCACCTCATTTAGTGTAGGTGTCACCTCGTTTAGTATAGCTGTCACCTCATTTAGTGTAGGTGTCACCTCGTTTAGTGTAGATGTCACCCCGTTTAGTGTAGATGTCACCCCGTTTAGTGTAGATGTCGCTGCACTTAGCCATAGCATTTTTGTTTTTGTCTTTTTCTCCGTTGTTTTTTTCTCCATTGTTTTTTTCTCCTAGTGCCACGAACATGCTGATAGTCAGTTATAAAAAATAAAATTATAAAAAGAGTTTTATGTGGACTGACAGCTGGCATCCCTTTTAAGGCTATCTTTAGATGTATTTTAAAAAATACATTCAAAATGGTCTCAATAATTTAATTTCAGTTTTTATTTTATTTAAGAAGGTCCTTTCAACGACATTATCAGCCAGTTTACCGTAGATCTTTCCATTTAATTGGAAACATCAGTTAGATACATTAAAGCAAAATTACAAATTTTAGATAACGTATCTAACTGATGGTTCAGTTTATTTTATTTAGTTTTACTGCTTAAAATTTAAATATAAAATCTTATTTACTTCTTTTTAATATAGTCAGTTTAAGAAGCAGTGTACTCCCGCTCCCACTTTTGTCGCTTCCGCTCCGCTCCCGCTTCTTCAAAAGAATCGCTTCCGCTCCCGCTTCGCTTCTCCGCTTCTCGGAATCGCTTCCGCTTCCGAAGCGCTTCCGGGAGCGCTTCCATTTTGAACCGCTTCCGCTCCGCTTCTTGTTATTTTTCAAAGAAATTTATTATTATAAACATCAAAAATTAAATGGTAATTTTAAAGAAAAAGTAGAATGACAACCATGGGTATCCATTTCTAAGCCATTTTATGAGAATAAAATTTTGAGGATAATCAAAAATTGCAAGATTTTTATAATTTTATCATGGACAAAGAAGCGCTTCCATTTTCAATCGCTTCCGCTCCGCTTCCATTAGCTCCTTTATCACTTCCGCTCCGCTTCCGCTTCCATTACGAGAAACGGAAGCGGGAGTACACGGTTAAGAAGTTATAAAGAATTTGTCAGAGAGATGAATTTTTTGAATGAAATACAGTTGAATGCGTAGAATTATTCTGTTTACTTTGAATTTACGTTTAATGTATTTGCTCGTCTTATCAGTTTTTTACAGTAAGCCTGTTAGCTACAAAATAAGATTTTTTTTAGAAACGCGTATTGCTTTAAAATTGCTTAATAGTTGGTATCTAAAGAATATTGGAACAAATCAGTTTTTAAAAGTGTTCTTTATTATTCGATTTTTGTAAATTAAAGCTTTTTAATTTAAAGGACAAAATGTTCCTTACTGTACTAATAGCATTTTAAAAATTATGGAAGACTAAAATAAAAAAAATTTGAGTTTAATTTATTCGAGTGGAAGCGATATAACTATGCCAGTGTTTAGATGATAGCACAAAAAACGTCTCTGGATGCAGTTATAAAATTTAAGAATCACAATGACCAATAGATTACATCAAAAAATAAAAACAAACTAACCCTGACAGTTTAATATCCTCTTTTTTTGCAGAAAAGGTCCCTTTCAACTATATGGTCAACCGGAATACCGTACATCCGTTCATTTAATGGGAAAAGGAAAACATCATTTAGAAGCTGGAAAAGGCGATATTGTAGTTATGCCACAACGGGGAGAAGCTATCCTTCACGTTGAAGGAAAAGATCATACCCTTGGACCATTTTGTATGGCACGAGTGATTGCAAACAAGACAGCTGAGCTTGAAGTTAAAGACGATGCCGTTGTTATTACAGTTCGAATGTCACGTTAACTGTACAATTAGTTAAAAATTTACTTTGTGATAATATGTGCTTTGTTTAAAGATATTAGTTTAATTTTTTAAAATTGCAAATGATGTCAGTTTTATGTTTTATTGTGCTTTTTAGCTTGTATTATTTTGAAGTAAAATAAATAGTTTTATCAGTTTATACAGTCCATATTGAACAACAATCCAGTTTATTTCTTAATACAACACCAGCGTTTAATAATTGATTTTTAAAATATTATGAACTCATTAATAACAGTTTTAATTAGGCTTTTTAATCTTTCATATTTACAATTTATGGCAGTTTTATGCTTTGTTGTGCTACTTGAACAGTGTTAATTAATTTGTAATCTATTCCATTTTGAATAAGTTTAAGAAATCTGTTACATAAAAATTCTTAAAACAATGTTAGCAATAAATTTTGAAAACGCAATAAAGTCTTTACATAAAACAGTTTTAATTTAGTCAGGCACAACAATGCTGTTAGTCGGCATTGAGTATTTAAATTTATAAAACTTGAACAGCCTTTTTTAATAAGCAAATCATTACTTCCTGATGTAATTTATGCACATATGCAACAACAAAACAGCTTTAATAAATTCGATTCACCTTTGTTTTTGCAAAGATTTCAATCTAAATTAGATTTAAAGTGTCTAAGTTTTAAGATCATGAACCGTCCCATTTTTTGACAGTACACATTCATGTATTCAACATTAAACGATGACTGACAGTTTTATTTTTATATTCTTCTTTTTCCTTGTTTTTTTTACACCAACTGACGTGCAGGAGCAGTTTAAAAATCATAGAAAAAAAAAACAAAATCCTGGAGCTTAGTTACTACTATAAACTTTATCTGTTACCTCGATCAAGGATCATCGTAACATTACCTGTGCAGTTATTTTTATCTATTTTTTAGCTTGTATGAATTGTAATAAAAAGAAGACCATCGCTTGTATGATCCCAGTTTAATTTAATTTTTTTTGATACATTAGCAATGAATAATCATTTAACAGTTAAACATTTTTTGAATTTAAAAGGGCCTGGTCTCAGTTATAAAATTTAAAAATTAGGTAGTGAAAAGTTTGTTTTTTGACATGTGCCTAATATAGCTTGTTGTCAGTTTTATATTATTGTATGCTTTTTAGCTTGTATTAATTTTAGCAATTCAATTAATGGATTTTGAATAAAGTTAGTTTTTATTTGAAATTACACAAAAAAAATAATCAGCAGTTTAAATTTTAACATTTATCGCAACATCAACATTTATGAAAGACAGTTTTAATTAACATTCATAATTCATTTGTAAAATTTTATTTAAAACAAAAAGCATGCTCATACTCGTTAATATTCATTTACAATTTTTTTTAACTACTCATCAGTTACATTAACAACAAAAAAATTAGTTTTTATTTTAAAATGTCAAAACGAAATGAATCTCCAGTTTAAATTAAAATTTATAAAAAACACTTTAAATCCAGCTACGTGCATGACTCGACTCAAAGAGAGCTTTTCTTTGCATTTTTTTCGGACAAAAGTTTTTTAATTTTTGCAAAATGAATCTTTTTTACCGTTACTGATTTTTTTTACATTTTTATCCCTATATATGTAATTTTTTATGTAGAATCCGAAAATCCAATTTTCGAAAAAAAGTTTTCTTTGTGAGACACCTCGAAATTAAAGTTTTTTGGCGTTTTTTGGACAAATGACCCATCCTACCGCCGACTACTCGTTAGTGACTATATTCATTCGATGCAGAATCAGATTCTGCATCGATGGTAAAAATATAGATCAAACAGAATCAAACACTCAAAAGTTTCTTTAATAAAAACTGTATTTTCCTTTGTATTTTTGCAAGAAAAGAAACCTTTTTTTGTCGCGTGCGCATTTTTTTGCAAAGGAAAAGACAGCATTTTTTTGTGTCGCTTGTCCGAATTTTTTTTCAATCCTTTGGATTTTCTAAAGCGCATATCTTTTTTACATTAATTGTTTTAACATTATCCTTTAACATTTTTTCCTGATCATAAAATTCTGCATCTTTTGATATCAAAATTATAATATTTGAGTAAACTTTGAAAAACCGTGCACGTAGCTATTTAAATCAGCATTTTTACTTTTTTATATTTTAGCATATAACATAAAACAAAAAGCATGTTCGCGATCGTTAATATATGATAAACTATCTACAATTATTCATTAGTTATATTAACAACAAAAAAATTTATTAAAGACATTAGTAAATTTCCATGTGTGGAACTTGACAATGACTGAATTACATTTCGTTATGCTTTATGGCCAATGTTAATTTGTAATTTTCAAGTAACTTTAAAAATTTCTATTCCATTTTTTATTACAAAACAGTTTAAATAAAATTTCTTGTTACAACATCAGCGTTTTATAAATTTATAAACCGCAGTAAAGTCTTTACTGAAAACAGTTTAAATTAGTATTTTTATAATTTTTCTTGTTTAAAAATTTTGCATAATAGGCCTCTAAAAATTATACCATTACCTGTAATTATCAGTTTAATGTAACCCACCTTCCCTTGTGTACCAGTTATATTTACAATAAAAAAGCTTAATAATATGTTTGTTTTAAAAAAAATAATTAAAAATTTAGTTTTATCATCATAAATATTGCACTAATCAGTTTTTTTTGCTATATCATGTGATGAAATAAAACTTCTCGTCAGTTTTAAATATGAATAAAAATGATTTAAATGTGTAAACATGTAATTTTTCGAACCGGTATAAAAAACAGAATTTGATTAATCTACAGCCGAACATCGATCTTTCTCAAGGGACCGTGAAAACAAAATCGAGATTTTGACTGTGACTTGTTTTATTTAGACAGTCATTTAAAACACTTTGTTTATATATTTGATTAATTGTCTTTAATAAAATTAGAATTTCATGTATAAAAATAAACAAATTTTGTCGTTCATAATCATGATAATGACGATCGTGCAGTTTTTTTTCATTGAGTTTTAGCTTGTATTAATTGTAATAAACATTGAGCATGTGATTCTTTACAATATGTTAGTTATTTTTTCTGGTTAGCCTGATGAAACTCATTTCAGTTTACAAATTTTTTTTTGATCTTTTGTCCTATGTAGTTGCGGCTCCGATTTGTAAGTCAGTACCGTTCAAAATGGTTGCACATAACATTACGTTTTGTCAGCAATGAATATTTTAATTTATAGAGCTTAAACAACATCAGTAAACCACCATTTTCTCACGTAATTTATGCAAACAACACTCACGTCAGTTTACCAATAACATTTTTTTTGGCCTAAAAAATTTATAAACAACTGATTTTTGATTGCAGTTATATTTAAAATTTATACTTGAAGGTGATGAATGTGATCAAATGAACACCTTTTTAACACTCATCTTCACAACTGTAAAATGACCTATTGCGCTATTGCAAAAAACAGTTAAAGTAATACACATAAATTTATATAAGGTATTAACAGTTTATTTTTAAAATTTTCAAAAATGCTAGGCTAGCTGGCAGGTTACTTATAAAAGTTTACCAGAGAGCAACGTTCTCAGTTTCAACCAATAGCTTTTTTTTTAACATAACATTGATAATAAACGAAAATTAGCAAACTTACCTCTTGCAAATCAATTTTAATGATTTTTGAAAAAAATTAATACCACTTTATCATCAGTTAAAAAAAATCTTACATATTTTTGAGAAAAAAACGTACTTTTTGCAGTTCAAAATTTAAAAAGCAATTGTTCTGTCGTAATTTAACAACACTAAATTCATAGTCCTAGGTAAAATCCATGATCAGTTTTGTTAATAAATAACAGTAAGTTATTCTGCACAGTTAAAACAGTTTTACGGATGTTAAATAATCATGATGGTGATTAAATAAATTAAATAAAATAAACAAATTGGATCACTACATTTTATTTTGTACTACCTGTTTTATCATAAATAAAATTTCAGTTTATCATCTGTCCTCGTGCCTATATTTTTCAATACGTATTTAAAATTAGCAAAAAAGAAGAATTACTTTTATTAATCAGTTAATTGATTCGCTCATGTTATTTTTATTGTTAAGAATATTAGACTATTGTCAGCTTACATGCGCTGCACTTTATAGCAAAATCAGTTTTGTTAGCATTCAATTTATAATGTCATATTAGCAACATAACATCTAAATATGTTGAAACAGTTTTAGAATTACAGAGTCAGGATACATTTTTGAATCAAGCAATATAGCAGAAGTGACTAAAATTTGCTAAAATTTGAATTTGTTTATGAAAGCCAGTTTAAGATTTTTATAATCGTTGTTACAAAATTACATTGCAATGAAAAACAACAGAAACATCATTAATGTTTTAAGAAAATTTGATTCTAAAATTTACAACCTCAAATATGCCTTTTTTTCCTTCTCTTAAAAACCAGTTCGCTATGGCTTTATATTATAAATTATACAAACTTCAGAAGATAAACATCCAACATGCAATCCAAAAAAAGCATAATCATTTATTTTTTTGTAATTTCTCGAATTTTAAATTGTATTAAAATTTACAGCAACGCTATTACTGCCAAAAGCTGATAAAAATGCCACTAAACCCAGTTTTTTAAAATAAAAATTTACCTTATGCATTTTTATAAGGAGCGATTCTACAGGTTTATGTTTATTATGCCTTTTATTTGAATACCAACTATGCCAATTTTGTAAAGAAATTTTTTTTCATTGTCAAGTTACATCTGCCATCTTGTGTTTTGAGTGTGACATCAATATTGCGCAACTTAGGATAAATTTGTTTGTAGATATGTTTTTTAATGCAATTTGCAAAGTTTTAAATGTAAACAGTTTTTATATTCGTTTCTTAAATGTCAAATTCAAAAAAAAATAATTTTTTATACTCTTTTTCAGTTTTATCCTTTAATATTACGGTAAAATTATATCAAACAGTAAAATAAATATTTTTTTTAAAAAACGCTGTAGTTCAATAAATTATCAAATAATTTTTGGACGTGGTCTTTTGTATACAGTTTTAATAGTTATTGAAAAAGTTATATAAAAATGGCATTTAAAAGTACTTAATATTAATTTTATTCTGATGACGATCAATTTAGTTTACTTAAAATTTTTTAATTTTTTGTTTAGTGTTGCTCCGACTCCAACTCAGCGGTTGGAGTCGTTCAAATTGTTTGTGCACGGCACTACTTTTTGTCAGTGCTGAATATTTTCATTTTGGCACTAGTGCAGTTATGTTCCACTTCGTTTTCTTTCTTTATTCATTTTTTTGAACAAATATGCAAATTTGAGATAAAAAATATGTGAGCTTCATCTTTATCGTTGTGGGGGAACAAAACTGCACTAGTTCCTTCATTTTTAAAATTTAAATAGCATTTTGTTAAAATTAGCAAATCACTATTTTCTTTTACAATAACGAGACAGTTTTAAAAATACACTAAAATCTACATTTAATTAAAGTATGTCAGTTTTAAAGAGAAGAAAACGTCTAGTTTTCTGAAAATAGGGATCAAAGCAATATGTCACCAAAACAGTTTTTGAATGAAAAATTTAATTTAATGAATGTGAAAGGAATCATCAGTTAAAAAATATTATTCATTGCATAATTAAAAAGCTACAAAGAATCAAGCATCTCATTGAAAAATTGAAAAACACAAAAACCCAGTTTAGTTAAAAGTCAAAATATATGTGAATATATGCACACAAATGACAGTTTATCGATTTTAAAATAATATTTTAACAGTAATACTTAAGAAATAATTTATTTATGTTACGCCAGTAAATGGACCGCCTTTCAAAAACGAGCAGTCACCTTTTTACCCTTTCTCTTTCTCTCTCTTTTTATTGCGCTCACTTCTGACTTGGACTATTTTTTCCAAGTATATTGCTATCAGTTTTAAGAATAAAAAAATGTGTAACAATTTACGGTATTCATCTATCCAGGTCCTCAGTTTCCTTACTACTGAAAAGTTATGTGTTCCAGTTATAACCGATACACGTGAAGGTTTGTAAAAAGAAAATAACAGTAAATGGGTTGATGCAACAAAAAATTTGATATATGTTTAAATTGCACAACCTCAGTTTTTCATTCAAAGTTGTAAGATATTACTTTACTGCTTGTTACCAGTTATTCAAAATTAAAAATAAATTAAAATAAAACTAATAAAAATCCCTTTTCACATATATCGTGCATCATCCTTTGTTACCGAATGATTCAGCTTTGCAAAATGTTTGTGGAAGTGGGTAATTCTTCATTGAAAGATTCTGTTGCAGCAGCTGGTGTTAAAAATTTAATAAAACTTTTATCCTCCTTTCCTCCACTTTAACCATTCCTTGAGCAACATTTACTACAAAAAAGAAAATTTTTGAAATGATATAATTTAGGGCCTAGATTAAATTTTGTTTCATAAATATGGACTTGATGTAGGCCCGGTATGTACTGCATATTAGTTTGAGAAATGATATACTGTGATAATTAAACAGATTGATGTTAAAAACATTGATACAATATGGTTAACAGTTATTAATTTAAAAAATGGTAAGACAATTTGAAAATTTTGGATAAAAAAAGATTGAAGATTTTCACAGTTTTATTAAACAATTTTTTAAAACTCAAACACATTATTTGTTTTCCATGCTAAATCTTTTAATTTAATTTCACAAATATATTAAATAATTATTTATCAGTTTTTATTAAATTTTGCTGCACCTGAGAAACATATAGATGGCAGTTATTGATTAAACATTGTTTTGGGCATTATCTCCTGTTTTAATTAATTAAACTTTAAGTCAAAAAGTATAAGCTTTTCGAAAACAAAAAACGGCAAATTCTAAACAAGTCCCACAGTTTAAAAGTAAAACAAAAATTAAAAAAGTTCTGCCATCAGTGATCAGTTTTAGAATAATACAAGTGTAGTATTTAGACAGATACTCTTTAAAAAATAACAAAAAATCTGTTCTGGTCAATTTAAAAACCTTAAAAAATTCAAAATGTTTCAACAAATTCAAAGTCTTTCTAGCAAACGTAACGATGTTTTCTTTTTTCTTAAGATTTTTAAAATAAGTGAGTGCCATTTTGTTGCAAACATGAATCAGTTTTTTTAGCTTTATTATTATTAATTTTAAGATATTAAAAAAAACACTAACTTTGAAAGATTTTTATTATCATCAGAAACTTATGATTTTCAATTTTAAACTAAATGACAAAAAAATAATATTAGTTGGAAGCTAAATCCTACTTCCCATTGGGTTACATATACGACATCAGTTAATTTAAATCTCAAAACCTAATCAAATGTAGAAGGATTCCCAAACTATATAAAAGAAGTTAGTACCAATCTGTTTCTTTCTCTAGACGACAGTTTTTTGTTATTATGATATTATTAATATTACAGTAAAAATATTTACTTTGAAAACTTTTATTATTTTACAATGAACGCAATATTTCAAACAGTATTACATACAAAAAAGAAAAAAGTAAAAATTACACGCTTTAAAACACATAAATTTTTAAAAAACTCCAGCAATAAATATCTCATAAATTACACCAATATCTAAACATTTCACATTGGCAATATTTTTTTTAAAATTATTTATGAAAGTTTTATGCCAGTTTCCTTACCTGCAAACACATCGCTTTAAATTTGAATCAAAATACCATCCCTCAAAATTTCCCCAACAAGTCCCAGGATAATGGGGTTAAAAAAATTTGCCAACTTGAAAATTTGATCAATTTGCGGATCAAAATGACAAGGTTTTTTAAATTCTGAAAAAATACAATTGTTATCGTCATCAGTTTATATGTATTAACCGGCATCGATTCTTTCTATTCAGTTTTGCGTAAATTTAAATTGCATAAACGATATAACCGGCGAATCATCCGGACGCTGGGTGGTCATCTACAGTTTTTAAATTCAATAAGAACTTTGTTCATACCAAATGCAGGGCCATTTCTTCATATAATACAAAAAGGTTAGATAATTTTGATTAGAAGTTGATATTATTTCTAGTTTAAAAAACTACAAAATTGTTTATTTTTTTCGCTCTCTTTAAATTTAAATAGTACTACTCACTTTTAAAAGATAAAAAATGTGGCAGTTTAATCATTTTTTTTTTAAAAACTTAGTATTAGTTTTTTTCCAATTTATTATTATTTAATTAAAAAATGCAACATTCAATATTTATAACAAATTTACGAACAACTTGATTAATTATGTTTTTCAAGGTCTGCTTAATAGGGTTTGTACCGGTTACGCTGTTTATTGTAGTTGTATAATTTTATATACATGCTTAGACTCAAAATTTATCCTAAAATTAAATTAATAATTTATCTGTTAAACACATGGGCGAGGTGGTAGAAACAAAAAAATTTTTTACGCCACCCATTTTTACCACAGGGGGTACCATATGAATTTTTTTTCAAAATTTGTTTCATATTTTCTGTGGTTTTCTAAGGTTTGACGCATTGTTTAGAATTTACAGTAATAAGACATTCTTTAGCTACAGCATTCATCTGTTGAGAAACTCTGCTATTTTATGAGTTCTTTTGTTTAATAGAAAGCTAGTAGTTTATATACTTATCACAGTAAACGGCGCATTAGCGCCGAAAAAATTTTTCTGAAGCGACAAATGGTACATAAAGAATGTCTTAAAAATTTTTTATAGCAACAACATCATTTTTTATTTTATTCCTTTTTCCGCTTATTTTCCTCAAATTTTTGCGCCACCTTGCGTTTTGCTTGGGCCACGCGCCACTCAATGTAAGAATTTCCTACACTTCCTACCACTTGCCCATGTGTGATCTGTTTAAATTTTGTTGTCTAGTTTTTTCAAACAATGAACAACTGAAGATTGTAATTTTGCACAGTTTATAATTTAATATATATATATATATATATTTATTCATAAGGAATATTCCCCCATGGCCAAGACCAGGTGGATAGTTATACAATTTAAAAGTACAAAAAAAAAATAAAAAGAAACGATACAGTTAAAAATTTGAATCACTTTTAGTTATCTTTTGAAAAGATTTTCGATTTCTTTTATAGAATTGAGCAGCGACCACTTGCCCATGTGTGATCTGTTTAAATTTCTTTGTCTAGTTTTTTCAAACAATGAACAACTGAAGATTGTAATTTTGCACAGTTTATAATAAAATTTTGTAATGTAATAATAAAAATTTTTTTTCTTTATATAACTAGGAAAGTTAAGCATTTAAAATTTAAATCATTTGTCATAGAAGAGCTTTATATTTACCTTAATAAAAAATATGCTTACCAGTTTGATCTCAGTTTAAAAAGTATTAAAAGGTTTTTCAAAATTTACTTTAATTTCGAAGCCAAAAATTCATGCAATTTCAATAATTAGTTGTCAAGTATATGCCAGTTAAAAAAGTTGAACCCGTTAACAATTTGTTACCTTATTAAATTCTAATGTGTCATTGCAAATATCAAGTCTCCAGTTTTTAAATTCTAAAATGTTTTTATTACAGGGAAAGGAATTTGCCCATATTGAAATGTTACAAAAATATTTCAATATGCTTTTATACAGTTTGTAATTTTTAATTTTGAATTTAAAATTTAAATCATTTGTTTTTTTATGAGAGCTTTATATTTACCTTAATAAAAAATTTGTTTGAGAAACAAAGCATAGTCATCTGTGTTATAATTTCAATATGCTTTTCTACAGTTTGTAATAAAATTTTTTAACATTCGCCTCTTTAACAAAAAGTTAAAAATTTTTATACTATCTTACTTTTTGTCAGTGTAATGCGAAATAAACTTAATTTGATACAGCAGCAAATAAGAAATCAGAAAAAATTATGAAAATACAGTTTTTTAATAAAAAAAGTTCTCACAATTTTTACCTTAAACAGTTCATAGTTTAAACTTCTTCAATTGTTGAAGGCTTTGTTTTTCGTGTTATAACTTGAGATAATAAACTTATTTCAAGATAAAAAATAGATATTTCTATTAGCTTATTTTTTATCCAACATGTGATAGCTGTAATTGTCTCCTCATATATTCTATTCTCTATCTAAAAATGAGGTATAAATTGATATATCTCAAATAGCCATTTTATTCAACTTACAATTCCTTCAAGCTGTAATGGCATCTCCCGTTGAAATGCCATTCCCGTACCATTTGAATAATCACGTTTAACATAAATTTTTTTGACATGAATCTAACAATATATTTGTAGTAGTCATCCCATCAAAATTTATCTGTTCTTTTTCAATTAATTGAACCGTTTTAGCTTTGTTCAGTTGAACAATTCTATTGTTATTGTCTTCAAGTTTTAACTTTTTAACTTGGAAAATTTTTTTCGTTTTAAAAAAATAAATATTTAGTTTACAAAAAAGTTTTAATTTTTTAAAGTTTTTTTTTGCTGCTTTAGTAAATTCAGACAAAGATTGCTGTAAAAATGAATTTATTATTACAAATATTATTATTTTAGTTTTTCTCTCAGACAAGCTGCTGCTGTTGTTGGGGGTTGCTTAAAAGCATGGGGCAAAAACATTGATTAACATATGAATAAAGCAAAAATATTTAAATGTTTTGTGGGAAAAAAAGAAGACAAAAAAGGGAAGAAAAGAAGCTTAATTAGGAAGAAGGAGATGAAGATGGGTTTTGTTGTTGTTGAAAGGTTTTGGCTTTATTTTTTTCTTCGCATTTATTCATATTCATCGATAGTTTCATAATCTGGGGGCTAAAAATAAAACTTTAATGAAACATAGTAATTATAAAGAATTGAAACTTACAATGTAATAAGGCTTTTTAGTTTTAACAGCACCTGAAGAATAAATTTTAATAAATATTTATTTAAAAAAAGATTAATATTTTACATACGTTTTCGTTTTTGACGATATAATTCACGATTGTCATCAAGTTCCAATGAATCTAAAATACGGGTCAATGATAATGGATGATTATTGATAACAAGAAAAAGGCATACTGTCGCGACTCAATTTTAAAGTTGATGTAAAAAATCGAGGTGTTTCTCCAGGGGAGCCGCGTCGTGGGGTTGGAACATTTTCAATGCCTTGTCCAGTACCCCCTTAAATGTATATTATTCAAAGTTAATAATGAAAAAATATTTTAAAGTCGTTGCTACTTTATAAAAACTTACCATAAATAAATTGTATAACAGCAAAAACGGTTAAAAACTGTAATAAATACATATTTATCTTTCTTCACTTGAACCACAAATATTATTTTTCTTTTTAACTGAAAAACAAGTGATTTCAAAAAAAGCGTTTTAAGTTTTTGAAACGCTTTTTTTTTTGACAAATATCACACTTTTCTTTCAATTTGTTTGCGTATTTTTATATTTCAGTCTGATATATCTCTATTTGAAAGACACGCCCTTGAAGAACTCAAAAACAATAAAAAGGACAAAGATGCAGGCAAGAATAAACATATGTTCAATCAATGATTTTTAACAGCTTGAATATTACTTCTGTCTTTCATGTTTTTGTTAACAAAGATCAAAACAAAACCGCCATGTTGGTAAAAGGCTAATAATAAAAAAATGAGTAACAAATGTTTGAGGTTCTCTTCTTGTTTTGCATAGGTTTAACATTAATTTGAGCAATTAAATGAACCAGCATTTTTTTGTTGAACTTTCAACCCATGATATCAATTATATGCCAGATGTCTTTGTTTTTCGAAAAGTCACATTTTCAAAAATAAAATAAAGTAGAAAAATAAAATTTTGAAAATCATATGTCGTAATAACCTGAACAACAATAATAATATCTTTGTGCTTCTTATGTTTATTTTTTGAAAGCACATAAAAAGTTTTGTTTTATTTGCTTACACATTTTATGTTTTTCGAGTCTTTTTTTAAAATTTTTTTTATATTGAACAAACACTTTCACATTTTTTCAAAAGCTTATTACAGTTCTACCAAAAACACTATCAAAACTTTTCGTTCAATAACGTATACTGGCAAAAATTTCGGGGTGGGCAAATCTTTGATCTTTTGCCGCTTTTGGCACCTGTCGGCAAAAGAGGAAAAGGAATTATTGATTTCGGAGGGGGCAGTTGCCCCCGATGCCTCCCCTTCTTTACCTTAACCTTCTTTAATACTATTGTACTATTATCTTTCAGAGTGATTAAAGAAATAACAAATTCGTAATAACCCCAAACTTTCGTCGCAGTTTTTTGAACATATTTTTTTAATTCTAAAAAACCCGCAAATAGAATAACACTGCAGTGAAAATGTCTGTCATTTTAGTGTACATGGACAGTAGTGATCGGATCCCGTACCGTTTTTGGAAAAAAGCGGTAACGGGACGTTCCCGTAATCTCGAAATTGCCACGGTACGGGATTTACGGGATTCCCGCGGGAATCCCGTAGTTCCCGTAAAAAATAATGGCACTCATAAAGCCACAAATTCAAAGAAATTTTTTCGGTACTATCATAAAATAGGCTAAAATCAACAAGAATATGTTTTTTAGTCATTTTTAAACCATTTTGAAGTAATTTCGACGAAAATGCATCATGAATTATCTATTTACGGGAAAATTGGCTACGGGAACGGTAACGGGACGTTCCCGTAAATCCAAAATTGCCACGGGACGGGATTACGGGAACGTCCCGTACCGTTACCGCGGGAAAATCCCGCGGTAACGGTACGGGATCCGATCACTAATGGACAGTTTATGCGTAAAAAGCAAATTAAATCTTCTATTCAGTTAGAAAAGATAAAAATATTCCCGTATCAGACAGTTCAGTCGCACGTGAGCGCCTTGACAAGTTTTTAAAATACTTAAAAATAGAAAAATAATAAGTATCGTTCAGTAAGCTTTAAAATTTAGTTCTAATAAAATTTGCAGTGCCTTGGTTTATGTGAACATTAAATTTTTCATACAATCGTAAATGAACAGTAAATGCAGTTTTAAAAGGCGATCCCCTTTAATCGAAAATTTCTCTTCAAACTTTAAATTCTTAAAATCCACAAAAACTTAACAAACGCAGTTATTTCATGTCTCTTTAAATACCCATTTTTTCATTGTTAAACAAGAATGGCTAGCTAAGTTACACAATGAACAACTGAAGATTGTGATTTTGGGCAGTTTATAATTTAAAATTTTGTAATAATAAATTTTTTATTTGTGTCCTTAACTAGGAAAGTTAAGCATTTAAAATTTATATCATTTGTTTTAGGAGCGCTTTATATTTACCTTAATAAAAAATTTGTTTGAGAAACAAAGCATAGTCATCCGTGTTATATGCTTTTATACAGTTTGTAATTTTTATGCTTATTATTTACAGTTTTTATTTATTTTAGCTTTATGTCAGAAAGAACTTTCGAAAACGCTGTAAACAAGTCGCACGTTTCAGTTTTTTTAAAAGAAAAATTTAAGAATAAATATATCAGGTTGTTCGATAAGTTCGTGCGCCGATATAACCAGATGAATTTTTAATACTACAAGAGCAATCAAAATGAGGTCTTTTGTAATAGGTAGGCCCATATCTCAGGTATCTAACGATAATATAATATTGAGGTCAACGTGGATACTGTAGGTATACGGTAGAATTTTCTCGAACACATGCGGATTTTCGATAAAAACAAGCTGTAATTAAACGGGAAAAAGCTGGAAATGACTGGATATGATGTTTTAGGACTATCTACATCATATCCAACAACTTTCAGATGGAATTTTGCCTCAGGGCATTATGCAAATTTTTGCGGTCGGAAAATTTGCATATTTTCAAAATTTGAAAAAAATGGCAGGAAGGCGTTGGAAATGGTCCAGTAAGTTCCCAACAATCAAGTTTGGTCGAAATTATGGCCCTTAAACATTTTTTTATAGCACAAAATAACATTGAGTAGCAGACGATGATTTAAATTGCTATAAAAAAATGTCTAAGAGCAATAATTTCGACCAAACTTGATTGCTGGGAACTTACTGGACCATTTCCAACGCCTTCCTGCCATTTTTTTCAAATTTTGAAAATATGCAAATTTTCCGACCGCAAAAATTTGCATAATGCCCTGAGGCAAAATTCCATCTGAAAGTTGTTGGATATGATGTAGATAGTCCTAAAACATCATATCCAGTCATTTCCAGCTTTTTCCCGTTTAATTACAGCTTGTTTTTATCGAAAATCCGCATGTGTTCGAGAAAATTCTACCGTATACCTACAGTATCCACGTTGACCTCAATATTATATTATCGTTAGATACCTGAGATATGGGCCTACCTATTACAAAAGACCTCATTTTGATTGCTCTTGTAGTATTAAAAATTCATCTGGTTATATCGGCGCACGAACTTATCGAACAACCTGATAAATTAACATTTTCAAATTTATTCTATCAAATGTCAGCTTTAAAATAATACAAGTGTGGTAATTAGATAAATTTTTTCCAAAAAAATAGAAAACAATAATACCGTGCCCAAGTGTGATACAAAGTCAGTTTTTTGATTCTTATTTAAGCTGTGCTAAAAAAATATATTTACTTTAAAAACTTCATCAAAAACTTAATTTCTCAAACAGTTTTACATACAAAAAAAAGAAGAAAAAAATTACACGCTTTAAAACACATAAATTTTTAAAAAATTCCAGCAATAAATATCTCACAAATTACACAAATACCAAAAAATTTCACATTGGCAATATGGAAGGCAGTTATACTTATAATTTCTTTTTATTAGGATTATGAACAGTAATTTCAAAGGCATCATTATCGTTGTCGTTATCAATATTTGTGGAAGGAGGTAATTCTTCATTGAAGGATTCAGTTGCAGTAGCTGGTTGAGAAGAAGGATCAATTCGAGTTCGACGATTCTCAAATTCTGGTTTCCAAAAGAAAAGATCTTCTTCTGAATGACCGTAATCATCGTTGTAATCGTGTTTATTGTTTGAAGGTGATTCTGGAGGGAGAATGTAATCAGCTCCAGCGGTTACTGAAAACAGTATTGTGAAAATAAATTACAGTTATTGCAAAAAACGTATTTTAAAAAAATATTTGGTAATACATTTTTATTATTATAAAAAGCAGTTAAAATCCTCCTCTTCTTTTTTGCCACATTTAATATTGGTCATAACTCTATTTTTTGATGAGTAATTTAGTGCAGTTTTGCTTAAGGCAGTATAAAAAATAATTCAAAAAGTCAGTTTTATTTTGCTTTTAATTAAATAAATGTTTTGCAGTTTTTCAAAAGCAACAACGAAACTATCACTCAGTTTCTTGAAACTTAAGAAATAAAAAAACATTTGTATTTATTGAATTGATTTATTAGCCGAAAGCAAAAAACGCTTAATCTGAGCAATATGAAATAAACAGCAATCCATAAAAGTTTGGTTGTTACATAAAAAACAACCTTTTTTTAACTTCTTAAATAAAGAAATTCGTGATCAGTTTTTTTTTTGTTTTTGTATAAAAAACGCTCTAAATTTTTCTCGTGAACACAATTAAATTAACTTTAATATCAGCTCATTTTGGCACAAAATTGTTTTCGTCGTAGTCAGTTTTTCACAAATAAAGTTAACATAAGCTTTAAAACTTTCCACTTACATTCCATAACATCAATTTTGTGGTGTAAATGAGCGTAACTCAAGTTAATAAATTTTAAAAGCTTTCTATAGTCAGCTATGCAGTTTCTATCAAATTATAAAATATTTTGTCCGAACAGCAAAAAATGTATCATAACTGGGAAGCCAGTTTAACTTTTTTTAATTCAAAATAAATTTTCATAAGAATGTCAAAATTATTTTGAATGCTAGGGAATTAAAACATGTTTTAAAAATTTACAGAGAAACAGTTGTACAAACAATTTTTAGTGCTTTTTTGTATTTGCGTTATATACAAATAGTTACAAATTTTAGCACTTCCTTTTTTTCTTTCAAAAACTGACTTAATTAGTGCTCCAAAAGTTTTGGAATAATTTTTTACTTTTGAATTTGATGGGACAACACTTCGACACAATTAAAAAAAAAACGATTTCCTGACACCAGTTTTAAAAAAAAATTAATTAAAAACAAACCATGTTCAATGGATTTTCTTGTGGTAGTTGTTTGGACTGATGCTGTGGAAGAAGCCGTTGTAGTAGTTAAACCAGTTTTATATCCAACCGGATATACAATTGCTTTCAAACCATCATCTGGCGTTGTTGTCCTTACAGGTGTAGCAGTTGTTGTTGTAATAGCTTCTTGTCGATCTCTAAGCTTCTCAGTAGGTTGTCCATTTTCATCAACGTAATAATCTTCTTCTTCAACCCTCCATTCTTCATCTTCATCATCCATATACAGCAGTTGTTTACCATTTGGCTCAGAAGAAGGCTTAATTGCAGCAACACGAATTGACATTTTGTTTGAGATTGTTGGAGAAATTGGACCAGCTGGTTCAACTTTTAGTGAGATGACTTTTGGGGTTGTTGATGGAGGTGGAGTTGTTGTAGGTGCAGATGTTGAATATATTGGGGTTGATGATGGTGGTGGTGCAGATACTGGTGGTTCAGGTGAAATAAGTTCAAGTGGTGCAGTTGTAGTACTAAATGTTGATGGAGCAAAAGTGGTCGTTGAACTGCTGTCAGTGAAATTTAAGCCCTTTGGTGGTTGCCGAGATACTTGATATAACCGATAATATGGACTATATGTAACATAGTATTTATTCTTTTCACCAGTAATTATAGGTCGAATAATTTGTCTTGGAGGGATCTTCTGCTTCTTCAACTTCCTCTTCATTTCTTCTTTCCATCGTCTCCTTTTTTCTGCATATGTCATTGTTCTTCCAGCATTTTTAGCTGTTGTTGTTGGAGGTGCAGCTGTTCCAGTTGATAGCCTCCTAAATGGTGTTTCTCTTACTTCAACACTATGTTTTGTACTTGAACTTTTTTCAACTTGAATAACAGGAACTTTTTGTGTTTGTCCAAGTCTCTCACGTAAAGCTAAATGTTGAGCAATGAGTTGATTGATTAAACCTTGTGGAACAGGCTGTGGGACTCGGTAACCATCTGAATTTACAGCTTTTAAAATGGGATATCCAGGAAATATCGGGGGATTAATATATGAATGTCGAAGAAATTGTGTTTCGGCTTCTTCATGGTATCGTGTTCGAGGATTTTGAGATGATGCTTGTGCATATCCAAGTTGGGGAGGAGGGTGTTGTGATTGTGAATTTGGCTGAAAATAATATTTGATTAATAAAATACGACTCTCCGCGATCAGTTTTTTTTAGATATCTTTAGTCACAATTTGTGAAAGTTTAGTTTAATATGAAACCCATTTTGAAAAACATAATAATTGGTATGGAGGTTGGGATTGCAGTGCATTTAATTGAAATTCTTAAACTAGTTAACTTTAATAAAATAATTATTTTAGCCAAATTTTTAAATATTTTTGTTGTGGTGCTGTTGGGTCATCAGTTTTAATTACAAAAATAAATAATAAAAACCTCATGCTTGAGTTCTAAATTTTGTTTTGCTCAGTTTTTAAACTAAAAAAATGTATTTCAATGTTTGCCTTCATTATTAAGTAACATTTAATAATACTAACTGAAGCCAGTTTTTTTAAACTGTAACTGATGTTATAAACTAACCATAACATCAGTTACAGTTTAACTTATGAAATAATTTGCGCGCTTTTAGTTTTAATGGTAAAAATTTATTTTTTGTATTTTACAACAATTTTTGTAAAAAATATATAAAAATTTTTTTAACACTTTCACTTTTGGCCAGTACTTCAATGCGACTGCGATGACTAATTGTTCACTTTAACTATTAAATCAAAACAATTTTGTCGTTGATTTTTTTTTGTAAACGTCACGAAATTGGTGAAGCCAGTTAAAAATACAAAAATGCATATATTAACATCACGATTTTATTAAAGGACGAGACGAGCTCGTCCTTTGGTAATACATGGTGTAAAGATTTCAGTTAAATTTATTATTACGATACGTCGAGTATTTGCTTTTAACTCGTTTTTCGCTTATTTACATCTATTAATAACCACAAATTTTTTCTCTTTTTTTACTCAAAATTTTTCTATGATAATATAATTTGATATTTGCTTTAATTAAAAAAAATTAATCCAACCTTCTACACAGTTTATCGAAAAATTATTAAAACAAATGGTAAGTTTTGAATGCAGTTTGATTTTTTTCTCAAAACTATGGAAATTTATCCAGTTTAACAAAAAACATTATATATTCGTTTTTTAGTTGCCTATAACTAAATAAAAATACAACTATCACATGGCCTGCAGTTTAACTCTACCTTTGAATGGGGAGTATCATATTTTTCGTAATTTTCTTTTTTTGCTGCTGGCGACTGCTTCTGGAATTCAGTTTCAAATTCTTCTTTTCCATTTGGAGTAGAAGGTTGTGAAGAAGAAGTACCAGATGACCTTCGAGATTGACGAGTTGTTCGAAAATTTGTTTCAACCACTTCTGCTTCCACAACATTGCGCTTCTTATTTTTACTTAAAAATTCTGCAGGTGGTCGAAGATTCAAAAGCATTCCGTTTTCTGATTCTGTAGATGGAGAAGGGGAAGGGGGAGATGCCGGAGGGGAAGAAACAGTTAAAATAGGTTTTGGTGGAATAATTGTTAAGGGTTCTGGTGCAACATTCGGTACTGCTGTGCTTATTGGCACTGGTGCCACTGTTGGAATAGCTGGTGCAGTTAAATTCTTTTTAGACTTTCCAGTATTTGTAAAAGTTCGATTTCGTAAACCCAAATTTGGGAAGAATCTTGTCTCTGTTTTTGCTGACCATTCTTGAACCTCTGATGACGGACTTGATGAACTTGAAAGGGTTCTGGGATTTCTGTAAGCAGTAGTTTCAAATTCTTCAATATTTTCCTCATCTCTTTCACTTTCCAAATCCTCATCATCATCTTCAAAAACTGGATGAATTTTAAATAAATCTGGATCATCATAAATAGGAGGATGTTGTGGAGTTGAAACATGTGAAGGATATAGGATTCCACCTCCAAGTGGTTGAGTGTCACGTGGACGAGCTAATATTTGTGTCGCAGGTTTTGTGAGAAGTGGAGATGGAATTTGATGGGGCTAAAAATGTTGTGGAAATATTATCAATTTTTTCTTCTAAATACAGTTTTTTATATATGAAACTAAAGTTTTCGCATCAACTGTTGCCGTTTTCGATAAATCATTTAATTCGAATATTTAGTTATTTGGGAAAAACGATTTTTAGCATTGCTTGATAAATTAAAAAATTATAAAAATAAATATTTCGAAATCCATTTTTACTTGCAACAATTAAACCAGTTTTAGTTAGATTTTTAAAAGCTAGTTGTGCAAACTTTTTTCTAGTTTTAAAATGTGGTGCAACACAAATATGTTTTAATCCCTGATATAAAACATCCCTCGACAGTTTTGTTGCTTAAAAGATGAGTATATACAGTATATATAATTATAATTGTAAGTGATTGATAAAAAAATGCAGTTTTAAACTCGATGATTTAAACTTTTAGCTTCTCATATCCGAATAATGCTTTGCTATATTATTCTACAGTTTATGAAATAACAAATTAACGATTAACCGCAGTATTTAAAAACAAAGAGACAATGCAGTAATTTTCATAAAAAGTGCTTGCTTAATTTTTCAGTTTTTGAACTTATTAAATACTTTAAAGCGTTAAAAGACTAGTTTGCAGTTTTAAACGCCTTTAAAAAAATGCCTACCTCTGACAATCGTTGCATCGGTGATTCATAAACCGTATCATCAGGAGCAGATTTATCTTCTGCATTATTAACAGCATGTTCACCACAAATTTGCATACAATGTGGATATGAATAAAATCGATTTGAATTTCCCCCACATCCGGACCACCAACTGTAAAAGTCAATTAATCTTAATCAACAAATTTTTTCTTTAGCTCAGTTTTCTTACCTGCAAACACATCTTTTTAAATTTGAATCAAAATACCATCGCTCAAAATTTCCCCAACATGTTCCTGGATCATGTGGTTGAAAGCAACGACGACTTGAAATTTCATCAATTTGTGGATCAAAATGACATGATTGCTCACATTCTAAAAATGTATTAAATGTTTATTTCAGTCTTTAATAACCGGAAGCAACTGTGAGCGCCTCAAAGATTCAAAGATGATCTGTTTTAATGGGATAATTATCCAGAGACGTAAAAATGATCCTCAGGTTTTTTAAATTAGTTTTCAACATTAGCTAGTATTGAAATTCAAAAAAAATATCAAGGCCATATAAAAATATGATTTTTTAATTTTTTACACATGATGGTAACTGTTTTACAGTTTTATTAGAAGACAAAAAAAAGCGTATTATAGTTAGTTATACTAATGTTTACTAGCTTTGCAGTTTTAACTAAACTAGCGGACAATCTCTGATAACCCTACTTCAGTTATTATTGAGACCAAATAAGTCAACAGAAACAGGTGAAAAATTTTTCATTCTATGAAATAGTTACTGTTCTTTTAAGTTTTAAGTAAAACAGCGTGGTAAATCTGTTTTTAAATTCAAAAAGGATATGTTCTTATCCCTTATATTGCCAGTTTTTTATATCTATATAAAAAATAACATATTTTTGTTTGGCAACTGACATACTTGCCAGTTTCAAAAACTTTGCTTGTTTTTTGCACTTTTTTAAAATTTAAATAATATGGAAGCACACGATAAAAAAAACTTTGGTTTTGGTGAAGTACAGTTAAACTTTTTTGTAAGGGCCATAAACAAATGAAAACGTTTAGTTTCTAACAATTTAATGCTTACCAAAGTCAGTTTTTAAATCCTGTCCAGACTGCTATAGAAATCAGTGTTTATATTTCAAATTAAAAGATTACCTAAGATTCAGTGACTTTTAAAAAAACAATATTTAACACCTTTTATATATTATGACAGTTAAAAAATGCTTTTTCTAAATAAATTAACTTATCAATTAATGAATCAAAACAAAGAACGAAAGAGTGTTTAAGACTTACTAAGTTTCAAAAACGACATTTAAAAGCAATTTACACCCCATCAGTTTTATACAATTTCTCCCTCCAAAAAATAAGCTTACCAATTAAAGTATCAAATCGATTTTCATTCCCTTCACAACCACCATAATGAAATCTTCGGCAACGATGATCAAATCGATCATAATACCATTTAATTTCGAATGATTGTTCACAGCTCCCCCTTTCTGGATAATGATTACATCGGGGATTGGAGAGCATTTCTTGTGCAAAAATACATCTTGATATTAAAAATATTATTGCTGTAATGAAAAGCAGTTTAATCATCTTGAATATCTATTATCCATCAAAAAATGTGTTTAAAGAGGCTAAAAATTGTGTTGATTTAAGCAAAGATTATATTTTGACAAAAGAATAATGCCGCTATTAGTAGAAAAATTAATGACTGCAAAAATTGCTGTGCTTGCAGTGATAAAAGATAAATCATCGCTGCAAGGGAGGTTGCAAACAAAAACAGATAAAAAAAGGCCACTGTGTAGGCGAAAAGAAAGGAAAAGAGTTGGATAGAATAATAAATGACAATGTGCAAAAAAAACTTTGCAAATGCTGAATTACAGCCAGTTTATGACAAAGAAAGACAAAAACCGAACAACGATCCAACTAATGTAGAGCAAGCTAATAACCTCAATTAATAGTCACTAGTCACAGATTTGACTATATTTCTTTTTTTCAGTTTAAATATTAAAAATAACTTTAAAAAAAACTGCCAGTCAGTCATCGGATAAAAAATGAAGAAAAAATTATGATATGTCAAGTTTTAGCACAAATTATACCTGTTCAACTTTACAATTATAAAAGAATACATTGCTTAGTTAAAATAATCAACCACAACAGTACCCAATTTTTAGAAAAGTAAGTTTTAATTAAGCATTTACAACTTTTTATCTTTTAAAAAGCAGATACACAAGATACGTGCCAGTTTGTTACTACTCCCAATCAATAATGGCTATGTCAAATGGTTTCAGTTAAATTTTTAATAATTAACAAAATATATCAACTTTAAGTAAAAACTATTTATCAGCCAGTTTTTATTACACTCAGTTTTGATATCTATATTTTTTTAAAACTAACGCTTCACAAATTAATTAGAGCAGAAATGGTGAATTAAGAATTAAACAAATAATCAATTCCGAAGACAGCTAAAAAAATCCAAACTTAAAATTTAAAAAGGTTAATCTAATTAATATAATTTTTGTCAAACATAATAATTTAAAAGAACAAGTTATTGTTAGATGAGTGTATTCAGCTTTTAGCCTAAATATTTTAACTAAAAATGCAGCTGAATTATGATAACAAGCATTTATTCAAAATTTCTTTAAATGATCAAAAATTAAATATACCGTTTTCAAATAAATTGACGATAATTTTTTAAATCAGAATCAGCTTCTTACAAAACACTAAAACCAAATAATCAACCACCAGTTAGAATTCTATAAGTTTTACTGTGGTCTCAATTTTTCCAGTTTTTTGAAACAAAAAATACCTTTTTTCAGATAAAACGACTTTACATTTCGCACCATCAGTTAATGCAACTAACCCAATCTTTTGCCTGATATAACTGATATAACATTCAAAAGATTTTTAAACAAGCTTTTACGAGGACAACAAGAACTTCAATTTTATATCAAAATTTAATAAAAAAGCATCCGATGAAAACCAGGGAATACAACATCGATTATACAGGATATTGATTATCACCGTTTAAAAATGAAGATCAGTTTTTACATAATATATACATGACACACAGTTATAAAATTTAAAAGTTTTAGCGTTAATCATTAATCCTCTTTTACCCTCAATATTTCCTCAGTTTCTTGAGCAAAAGCATCAGCGAGAAAGGAACACCTTTTTTCAATCAAGCAAAAATTTAAAACATTAAAAAAAAGAAACAAAATCACAAATAAAAAAGTTTTTAAGAGATAAATTCGATTAAGCCATTTGAAAAATGTGTTTGAAAAAAAAGAAAGAAAAGAGACACAAAATATTGCAAAACAATTGAGCAAGCAAAGTAAGCAATCAGCAGCAATCAAATCTTCCTTTTCCTTTTCTCGACCAGCAGACTTGCCGTGGATGGCGCTGCTGCTGGCTGCTTATCCATCTCCAATACCTCAGTTTGATGATTGAAATTCTTTCATTTTTGTGTGTGTTTGAATTTTGACTTTTTTTCAAAATGCTATCTTTTTACTTACAAGTTCACACTCAAAAAAAAGCAAGCAAAATAAAAGGAAAAAGAGAGAGATAAAGAAAAGTTTTGACAATAAATGATTGAAAAGTTTTGTGCTTCCTTGATTGAAAGATTTTTTTAAGAAAAAAAAATTGCTGCATTAAATGCTAGAGGTTAAAAAGAGGATGATGGCGAGATGATAGCAGCTTCTCAGGCCAATTTAAAAATTTCTTTTGTTTTTTTTCGAGGCAGTTGAAGAATTTTAGTGTGATGAGTCATGAGATTTTGAGGTAGTTGCAAGGATTGAGATATTCAGCAATTGCCGATGATCAAGACAGTGTTTTATCAATTATTCAATACTTTAGTTTAAAAGTGGTTTTTAAATCTTCTAACTTTATTTTCAGTTTTTTAAATTTTATAAACAACGCTAAGCGAAAGAAAAAGAGATAAAAGCAAAGTTTTGGCATTAAATGATTGAAAAGTTTTTTTGGAAAAAGAATTTGGAGCAAAAAATTGCTGCTTGTTTAAAAATATGCATTTGATAGAGGTTAAAAAGCAAATGATGGCAGCTTCAGGTCAGTCTAAAAAACTTTTTTTTGCTATTTTTAAGACCGTTGAAAAATTTTAATGTGATGAGTCAAGCCCGTATTTAAGGGAGGGCATTAGGGTACCTGTGCTCCCCCTGAAATTGACAAATTTCTTTGATGTTTTGCCGACGCGTGCCAAAAGCGGCAAAATATCAAAGGCTGCCCTTCCCCGAAAAAAATTTCTGTATACGTCCTTGTGATGAGTCATCAGCATTTTGAGGTAATTGCAAAGATTTAAGACTTTAAGAATAGTTCATGCTCAAAGAAAGCGTTTTATCAATTTTTTAATTTTTTTTGACCAAAACAATCTTGAAAATTTTTTTACAGTTTTATAAAATTTAAAACCAGCGCTAAGCAAAATAAAATGCGATAAAGAAAAAGTTTTGACAGAAAATGATTGAAAAGTTGTGCTTCTTTCTAGATTGATTGGATTAGAATTTGAAGCAAAAAATTGCTGCTCTGTTTAAAAATTTTTTCCAAAGGTTAAATATTGGGAATGGTGGCAGTTTTTGATGCATCCTGAGATTTTGCGACGAATCAACTAGTGTTCTTAAACATTTCACAGTTAAGTCAATTAAATTCTTACCCACATTTTTGTCGGAGTTTATCATTTTTACTATTCAGCATCTAGAATCACCTACAGTTATTAAATCGTTTAATTTTTATAAAATTCAAATACACATAATTAAAAATTCTTATCAAACCATCCAGTTATAATTAATTTTAGAAAGTGAATTGAAAATGAATAATAAAAAAACAATATATTCTCACCATTCAGTTTAAAAAATACTTATGCCAGAGATAGTATTTTGTCGAGCAGCTAATATTTTTTTATACAATAATTTTTTTGCAATATTTAAAATTGCATAAAAGGCTGATCAAGCACTTGCAGTCTTAAATAAATTGATTTCTATTGAAATTGGAATAATTAATAAATCTCATTAATCAAAGCCAGTGATGGAAATAAGCGATACTAATTTTCGACCTAGAATTTAAAGACCTATAGACGTCTAGGGTTAACGCAGAAACGTCAAACCATTTTTTTTTGTCCAAAAAACTTCAAAAATAACTTTTATTAAACCTTTTCCAAAAATGATTTTCAAAATATGACTAAAAATTAATATTATAGCATGGTTGTCAGTTTTTATTTTTTTTTTTTGTTTTTAAGACATTTGAAAAATTATAGTGATGAGTGATGGAGTTTTGAGAAGCATTTATGCCAAACGTGAACGTTACGGATTAAAGATTACCCATGTTATTGAAAGTATTTTGTCAGCTATTTTCTATTTTTTTTCTTCGGTTACCAAAGCCACAGTTAAAAAGAAACTTTAGGGCATGCGGGCTTTGATCCTTTACCACTTTTTTACATCCCCTATGAATTCAACACAACACGTAGTTATATTTTTTCAAGAAAAACGCTTAGAATACTATTTTCAACTGAATGTTCAGTTTGAAGTTGTTGAAGCATTCTGATGTACGTAAAAATTAAGCGATAAAATTTTGTCATCTTTTTAAAAAAGGAGCATGAAAAACCGATCAAAAACGTATTTTTTCAGTAGAAGAAACATATCTCAGTTTTATAATGACTTTATGTGAACTGATTTTTTTTAGTAAATTTCATACATTTTTCTGATGTTTTTGGCATTGATGGATTACAAATGGACAGTTTTAGTAATCAAAATTAGGAGAAAAAATTTTTCCAAGTTAAAAATCAAAAACATCACTCTATCCAAGCAATGAACAGCCTGCTAGTTATTGTTATCCTAAAAACATTTCTATTAGTATATTCTTAAATGCTTCAAATAGTTTCTTTTTTACTTTTAATGCAGATGAAAAGTTTCTGCAAATAAGTTGGGAAATCTTAGAAAGCCCAAGAAACATTTAGTTCATGACTGCTTAAAGAACAGTTTTTTAATGTAATTTTAATAATTTTGACGCAGTTGAGATAATTACATGTATCAATTAATACCCGCAAATATCAGTTTTTGAATCATTTAGCTATAAAAAAAAGCACTGAATTTCAATTATTCTAATTCTTCTGTTCAGTTATAAGAAAAATTTTTAAAAAAAGATAAGAAAATTGCCAGTTTTTAAAATACTACAAAATGTGTGTGAAACATATTTTAACATGCTCTGTAATTCAGTTATATTTCATTTAGGTTTCTCAAAAAATTAAATATATATGTTCATAAGTTTTTTTATGCAGTTATTTTTTATGTAATTTTAATTATTTTTATGCAAAAAGAGTGTACAAACCTATAAAGGTTCATAACAGTTTTTAAATCATGAAACCTGAATTTTAATTGATTCTAAAAAAACAAACAGTTAAAAATAAAATACTTCAAGATATGTCTCAAATTTAGTTATTTCAATTAGATTTCTCAAAAAAATTAAGTATGTGTGTTCATAAGCTTAGGGATTGTCCAGATCTGAGGTCAACATTTTTTCGAAATTTTTGACATTATCAGTTTTTGAATCAATGAGCTATAAAAAACATTGAATTGTACAATTTTAATCGAGTCCACAATTTTTTAAAACAAAAATAAAATGCTTTAGTGAAACGCACTTATTAGCACTCCATAATTCAGTTTAATTTTATATTAACTTAATCAAAAAATAAACGACACAAAATGTGTTTTTTATCAGTTTTATGTCTCATTATTTTTTAAAAAGTAGGGTATACTTTCAGCTTACAATAGTAATTGTCAGTTTTATTTCAAAATTTGTGAGCAATAATATCTTGAAGCAAATAATTATAATCAAGGCTATTGCAGTTTGTAATTTTTATAATTCACAATATGAATTAGTGCAATCAGTTTAAAAACAGTTGCACGAATTCATACAAGCAGAATATGAAATAAAAATTTTGTTGGTACACCATGAAATCTTTGAAAGCCAAAGAAACATTTTGTCAGTTACATCACACTTAAATAGTTATTTTTGACTGTAATTTGAAGAAAATAAAACAGTAATTTTTTACTGTGTTTATAATTTTAATTATTTCGACGTAATAGAGCTATAAGTACATGTACCAATTCAAACTTGCAAATATCAGTTTTGGAATTATATAGCTGTAAAAAACATAAAGATTTAATTCGTTTTGTACTCTGTTATAATTAAATTGAAAAACTTTAAACAAAAAAAACCAAATAAATAAACAGTTTTTAAAAAAGAATACATAAAAAACACGTTTGTATATCCGCTACAGCTCACTTAAATTCCATGTTAGCACAAAATAT